>OX451739.1:1456992260-1458422659 GCA_948472305.1 Vicia faba
ATTATATATAAAGAAATAAATTATGAATCCTAAATTGTTTTCTTATTCATTTCAAAATTCATCTATTTAAATGCAAATATCACCTATTAAAAAAAAATCTAATGGAACACTTCTAAAAAATCTCATGTTGTTTCTCATATATATTAATATTCATATTTTATAACTTTTCTATTTCATTTATGAAAAAAAATTTCATCTTCTTTCTTCATTTTTCTTATATATATATATATATATATATATATATATATATATATATATATATATATATATATATATATATATATATATATTATATATATATATATATATATTATATATATATATATATATATATATATATATATATATATATATATATATATATATATATATATATATATATATATATATATATATATTATATATATATGTTTTAATGACTTCAACATAAAACATTAGAAAACTTTTAAATGACAATAAAATTAAGCAAAATTAAATAATTACGCATAATTATATTTAACGTTGATAAAACATTTAAAATGAAAAATTTATTTTAAATTTGATTCATTTCGAATATAATTCTAATAAAAAATATTAAATACAATTCAAAATTAATATAAACGTGTTTCCTACTAAAAAAAATCAAATACATTTTGAGATTAAAAAAAAATCTATTATTAAAAAAGCTGATGTTAGATAAAAAAAATTATATTAAATTTTTTTTATTTATTAATAAATCATTCATAATTACATTTGCTTCTCGCGCGTTTGTGAAAAACACAAATCACACTCTAATTTAACTTATTTTAATACTTATAACTAGTTACATACTTATGTTAACCGATCAATTTGAATTTGAATTATCAAACTGTTCTTAACAATATTCACCTTAAAACCATTCAATTATGTGAGTTTTATGTTTGCCACTTCCTCTAAAGACAAATAAAAATCAAAAGTGTCTAACTCTGCAATCATACGTAATCATTTCAAGCTTATTTGGTAATCAATACTTGTATTCTCTCAACAAATGATATGTAATATCATCATTATAGATTAGTTAATTCTAACGAAGACAACAGTTAGCTCTTTCAAAATAATGAAGGTAGTCCCAAAAGCATAAAAGAACTAAACTAAAGTTGTTCATAAAGAATTTTTAATTGGAAGATGTGTCTTATGAAGACTTCTCCACTTTCTCATATAGTTTTATTATTGTTATCCCTAGTCTAATAAAATAACTTGTACTTTTTTTGTATCAACTCTCATGTTCAAAGTAAAACATGATTTTTTTCTTTCTTTTACTAATATTGACGATGCTTGAATTCAATTAGTAGTACTTAACTATCATAAGCAACTTTATTGCGTAATTAAAAAAAGAAGGACACTGAAGAACTTATGTTAAAGCTATGTAAGAATGTTAGAATCATACCTTAAACTAATGAAGAAAATCATACTAGTGTTTTACTAAGATGGAAAAATAAGCGCACTTCTGTTGTCCAATCATATACTAACTTTTAAGGTAAAAAATAATCATATATTTAGAAGCGCCAATTTTGTCTTGTAGTGAATGATGATAATTTTATCCATGATTAATTATTAGTAGTAATATGTTATTTTTCTTTTGTTAGTAGTAGAGATGGTGAATAGGCACCATCGTTCCATTTAGATCTGCAATGTAAAAGCCGAAAAAATGGGGGCGGAGCATAGATGTATGTGTATGTGTAATAAAATAAACATCACATATTAACCAGCATTTAACTTATTACTCTCAAAATTAAATTCGATACCTCCCATATTTTCATAATATCAAAATACACTTAGTAAAAAAATAACATTTTTGAATGAAATTTCGGTACCATATATTTTCAGTTTATTCAAAATTTTCGGCATTTAATAGGAAATTTACGGTAATTTATAAAATTTTTTATAAATTTTAAAATTTACTATTTTGTACTAGAAAATTAGTTGAATGGTGAAATTTGTGGTAATGTATTGGCTCCAAATTTTTTAACGATCAATATTTTATCGACAGTTTTGTAGAATTGTGATTTCACCGACAATTTTGTGTAATCAAAGTTGTATAAATAGGGGCATATGTTATGGAGAAACACATCTAAAAAAATACATCTTCCTCAATTTCTGATTAAGGTAGAAGTGTATTTCAACATAGATAATCCTCCTGTTGAGTTCAAGCTTCCAGATGGCACCACATCTCTCGCCAACTTGACAAACAAGTTGGACGAATTGTTGCCTGATATCGATAACAGAAGGGTGAGAAAGACTAAGTTTCAGGAAGATTTGATAGATGGTAATGGAAGGGTTAAATACAACCTGATTGAGTTGAAGACCGATGAAGACGTGACAACCACGCGGAAATCATTTTGCCGTAGGATAGCTAAGGGGCCAACCGAGTTTGATGCACATATTACAAGATTTGTCAACGACATAATCAAGATGCTGAAACGTCCAGAATCATCTGGTAATACCTAGGTTTTCGTGTTTAGTTATTTTTAGTTATGTTTGTTGTATTGTTTTATGTTATATTCATCTTTGAATCGAAACATGTAATCACCAAAATATTATGCAATAAAAAATATTGTGATAAGTAGTCTGGATCACAAAATATACATATAATACAACTAACATATAATGCATCTACATAGGCCCCCATAGGCTATGTGCGCTAGCCTAAATAATCATGTAAAAAGCTCACCATCCGGGTTTACCAAACCCATGGGGTTATCCACAATAATAACAATCAATTGGAGGCGATCATGGTCATTTGCAGTAGGTGGAATTGGTGGTGGCGGCACGTCAGTAGCCTATACTTCAGCATCAGAAACCCTAGCAGCAGAAAGCCTTGCAACATCGAAAGACCTTACAGTTGATGGTATTAAGCGAGAGTGTGATATAGCGAGATACCACTCCAGGTAACCATTATCACGGTGCGAAGGGTGCTAAACACTCACTACGCTAGATCTAATGGCACGAGCAGAACTGATGATGTTGCTCTGAAACCATTTGTCAATGCCCCCTTTTGGATCCTCAAGTACTAGTCAAGGGATGCCCTAGACATAACCATACTGTCGCAAATACCTCTCAGGCAAGTGTCTAGCAACATGGGTCTCCCACCTCATATGCCTTAAATATAAGAAATTAAGCGTCGTCAAATGCATGATGGGCTTGGTGAGATGTGTATGGTGCCCAGATGACATCATATACTATCAGAGCATCAAGCCTCCTTATATACTCTGCAACACCACCATGAACCACTTACCTTGCCTTCTATCTTCTCGCTCGTGGAGTGTTCGCTAGGGCCCGCTGCACTCTCCTATCATAAATGTGGGGAAAATGCTCGTATATCCAACACTGTATAAATAAAAACTAATTAATATCACATACAACAATTAAATAAAAATGATTAAAAAATGTTTGTTTACTTGTAATACATTCAAATAACCAGTAAGTCGTCTAGTCTCAAGCACAGTCACAACTCCAAGTGTCGTATAGAGCATGGTCAACGCCGTTACTCCCCAAGCCCAACACGTGGTCTTTAGGCTACTGAACAACCACATGTATCAAACATCATTATAAACACCTGACTTATCTGCAAATAGAGTAAATGTCATAAAATGTAGCATGTATGCCCTAACGGCAACCTCACACAACTCCGCCTCCACAAGCTCCTGGTACCTGTCTCGCAACCAAAACATCCGAAGGTGAAATCCCCTGTTAAAGTTAAAATCCTTTAGCACAACATCTTCAAGTATTTGCAGATCCTCTACAACCTGTATCAACGTTATCGTCTGGTTAATGACAAAACCAATAAATAATCTATTGATGATGGGGAGATGAAACAACGAGGAGACATCATCCAAAGTGATAGTCATCTCCCCAAATGGAAGATGAAAGGATGATGTCTCCGAGTGCCACCGCTCAACAAAAACATATAGAAGGGAGGCGTCGAGCATGGTCAGTGGGCAGTTGGAGAACTTCAGGAGACTGAAATCAGAAACAATACACCTCACCTGCGCATGCATCAGAGTCAGTGTGAAGTTATTCAACATTAAACTGTGGGATACGACCTTCATCGTCAGACGCTCTTGTAGGAAAAAATGTTAAAAAAGTATTAATAAACTTTCAACACTTCACCAAACCATAAGAAATACTTTGCAATAAAAAATAACGTATATACATCTCCCTGCCATACTCTGTATGTGACATGGTCATTGTTGAAGCGGAAAAGAAAAAGCAAGTATTTTTATTTTAGGGTGATATAAGTTATATCGTATCGTCTCCACAGGGATTAGTGCTACTGAATTTTCGTTCGAAAAATATCTCGTTAATGAGTTTGGGTTAAAATGGATTTGAAGTAAATGCGAGAAATTAAAGTTATTAACAGAAAAAGAATTCATTCTTTGGAGAAGAGACTCGTCAAGCATGCATATAATCCACTCTTCACAAACTTAAACCTATCGACCAGTTATACTCAACCTACAAGACTCATCAATGTCATCATATATCAAACACAACACCCGCTGTATCAACTCGGTGGCGATCTCTCAACCAACCTCAAAAACACATAAGTCAACCGTGCTAATCGCGTCGATAATCTCTCAACACAACACAACCAACACGGAGGAATTAATCACAGATATCCAAATGAATAATAGCACTAAATCTATCTCTAGAATCTAGACATTATTAGACAATCAACCTAGATAAGAATTCGAGCAGTATATGTCTATAGCAACCCAAACCCCAAGCACATAGCAAAAATCTAGGACAATAATCAACAAATATTTGTAAAGCAAATTAAATATTAAGCCAAGGGCGGCAAACATACACGATTTCAAAGAAAATACATATACAAACTCAACAAATAGAGAATACACAAAGGTGAAGAGAAATAAACCATAAATCTCCCAGTTTGTCAGCGCCGATCGAAGAGCAATCTACCCCGGATCATCTGTATGCAAGCTCCATTGTTGTTTTCTAAGCTAATATACCAAAAAATGAGAGTGATGAAATTTGGGAACAAATACCCCCCAAAAACCATAACCTAACAAATGAATGAAATGAAGTTATAAAATAAATCTCAGCAGACCGCACTAAGCGAGCCTGCCGTGCTAAGCACGACTTCTTTATTTTACACATCAAACCGCCTAAAATCGCGCTAAACAGGCTACTCGCGCTTAACGTTCCAAAAAAATACACTTCTGCCAAATCTGTCAAAACACTCATAGCGCACTACCGTTCCCGCTTAGCGCGCCTGCCTAGACATAACTTCTCAAAAATAGACTTTTATTCCGAAAACGCGCATCCGGAGCCGCGCCTTCGACACTTTATTCCTCGATGCTTCAAATGTGCAACAAATACCTACAAAAGAAGTAAAATCTATCAAACGTTACACAAATGAATCAAAAACTCAATTATGTACAAACTAAACGTATTTACACAAAAGTAGGGTTTATTCAACCGATATTAACAACAAAAAGTCGATAAGTGCAACAAAAAGTATATAAAAAATAGCTACAATTTGCACTTATCAGTCACCATACCTTGTGAGGACAGATCAGTCACTAAGTCCTCCTAGAAAGGCTCTATCAGTGTGAACAAATGGCTTTGTAGAAACATGTACAACGACGTCTGTGTCAATAGGAGTATCATCATGGACGTGAGGTATGAGAGACACCTCAACAACATCAAGAACCTGCTCAACCTCCTCATGAACCTCTTCAATAGTAACCTCATCGACTACAAAATCTACAAGAGGTACCTCATCAACAACATGTACAAGTACCTCCACGGTAGTAGGTAACTCCACATGAGTAAGGACCTTCACAACAACAGGTACCTCCACAGAAGTAGGCACCTCCACAATAGTAGAAATTCTAACAGCTCGACGTCGGGGTGTACCGAACTATGCCTGTTCAGTCATCTGTTTTCGGTGAGAACCGGTTGGAGCATGTCGTCTAGTCCATAACTGGGAAACCTATGCCTTATTATCCCTAGCCTGAGCTTCCGCTCTATCGGTCAACCTCCCTCCAACGCACCCGTCCTTTCCCATGGTCCTCACTGAAGAAAAAAAGAAAAAACGACCAAAAAAAATAGTGAAAGAAGCATAAGCTGCCATTTTTTTTGAAAATTCTGGGATTTTTCATAAAAAATTGAACTACCAGAAATTTTCGTGAATTACTTCCAGAAGTTTTGAAACATCCTTCCGTAAATTTCCACTTTTTCGGTATTCCACTTACTTTTTTTTGAAGAATTTTCGGTATGCACGTGAAATTTCCGATATCACCTTGAGTTTTGAAATGTTCGATTCCTTACCGTGAATTTCGCAAAATAGTGAAAACTGTGTGTAAGATTATTATGATCTTTTCATTCGTTTTAAGGGGGTGGCCATGTCCAACTCAGGAGGTGGTAAATTAAATATTAACCTACAATCTTAAAATATTATGTATATGGACTTTCTTACATATATGGAGTGCTCAACATAAATTTTTACATGTATGGAATGCTCAACATAAACTTTTTATTTAACCGGTCATATATTTATATAACAATATTTTTGTTAAGTGTTAGTCTAAACATATAGGTAGGGATGGTAAACGCCTATGCCCGTCTCATTTAGTTCCGTTTCGCAAAAATTCAAAAAAATGTGATGGAACGAGACGCGTTTTGTTGAGAATGCAGTTAGAAAATCTTGTCATGTCCCTCAAAAAAATGAATGCGGGACAGGACAGTTCCGCACACATTGTTTTTTTTAACGATAAAAATTACAAATTTTAAAATTAATTCCCGTGCCCATAAAAGTTCATAAAAAAATGGGTGGGACAAAATCAACATATTAGAGCGTACGAGACTAAAACTTTGACTCACCAAAAAAATAAAAACACAAAACAGATATGTCCGGTGTCCGAGAGCCATTTTATCATCCCTACTGGCTATCTTCAAGATTTACTCGAAAGGACTGAGCTACTTGTGTCATCCACAAATACTTACACCCCTGTTGCCTACTCCACCAACATGACCCGCCATAATTGTTACAAGAAAAGGAAAATTTTGCTTATCTTTTAACCTATCTTCGAATAACAAAACTCTATTAGAATTAAACTACAAAATTTGATTGACATAACACAATCGTTACAGAGAGAAGTTAAAAGAAAAACATACTACTATGAAATTTAAAAGTTACACAAAGTCACAAACTATCCCATTTTACAAGAAACCCTAAGAACCCAAAATTGCTTACTCCATAAAGCAATCAACTTTGATACTCTTAGGCAAACAAGAACCATTAAATCCACTGTCCCAATTTCTATCACCACCCTCCAAACAAAGTCTAAAAAGTATACCCTCCTTCCCTCCAAAGTTAACTGTTTCTAAACTCCTTTGAAAAATGTCTTTCAGCCATTTCTCAAACATTTTGTTAGTAAAAAAACAACACCCAACACACATGTTCTCAATCACTTTCTCATCTACACTAAAATTCACCACATTCTTTTTACCATAAACCTCTTCAAATGACCCTTTCATCTTAGACAGAAAAAACTCTGTCTTTTCTCTGTCCTTGTCTGAATTTGTGTTGAACTCAAACCTGTTCTCAATTGAATCAAGAAACCCTTTTGAGTTCAATGGATCATTTACAGTTTCTCTAGTTAAATCACTTGGATTAGGGCTATCTTCAACTTCTTCTTCTTCTTCTTCTTCAGCTTTCGTGTTCAGATCAAGAGTGTTACTGTTAAAGCTTGATTGTCTTAAAAATTCTGTCTTTTTGCTTCCTTGTTCAGAAATCAACAACCCCTTTTGATTTTCTTCAATTCTAGGGTTCTTGATTTTGGAAAACAGATCCAATTCAGATTTTCTCTTGGGGCTGTAAAAATTAGGTTTAGTTTCAGTTATCTGCCACAACAAATTGATTACAGCTTTGTTCTTCTTCTCTTCAATGCTTGTGGATCCTCCATTTGTTAGTATGAATATAATTTGACCTAAATTCCCCTCTTTGCTGCTTAAAGTTTCAAACTTTCCTTTTTCATATGCATTTGAGAGAAATTTCAGGAAATGGGTATCAGCAGAATCAACATTTTCTATTAAAACCACAAGCTGTTGATGTGTTCTCAATGCTCCTAATAGCATTTCAGAAAATGGGGTTGTTAAAGTTTCCTTTTTTAGCATGTCCATGTGAAGAACCAAATCAGCTGAACCAAAAACTGATTCTGCTATAGCAAGTGCTAATCTTCTTTTGCCTATGAAATCATTGCCTTGTAGAAATAACCATGTGAATGTGATTTCACTTTGTTTTGATAATTTGGTATAATCACTCAAGGCCTTTGCTATTGAAGAAACTGTTTCGGATTGCCATGGCACATTCTCTTCCAATAGTTTACAAATACTAACATGAGTTTGTTGTATCACCTTTTCACTTGAATCACTACCATTTCCAAGTGCAAGAGTGATCTTTACTTCTTTAGCTTCCATGCTTTCGAAAGAATCAAAGAATGGCTTGGCTGCTTGCCTTTTATCGTTGAGGTTGAACTCGATGATGCACGATTGTTGGCGACGAAATCGAGGTGTATGATTGGAGTTATTAGATATGGAACTTGATGTGTTATTGTGGTTTGAACTGTGATTGTTGTTGCTCCAATTCCAGTGGTTTTGTTGCTGTTTGTTTTGGTGGAGACAATGGCATAGTCTATTCCATTTACGTTTCAACTCGGTTAATCCATCCTGAAAATTGTAAAATTACTCATTCATAAGCCAATAGTACTAACATAGATGTGAATACTAGTTTACGATTCAACCACACAGATACGGACACTAGACACCGGACACGATACTGACAGATCGACAATGTCGTGTTCACGGACACATTTTTTCAGAGGTATTGGTGCTACATAGCTGTTTAATAATTTGTTACCTTTTTTGGTTCTTCTGTGCCATGAGACTGAAGCCAGAAAGGCAATGTTTTCTTCTGTTGAGGTTTGAGAAACTGAGCTTCTTTTTCATAGTTGGATGCACATTCTTCACAGCAATTAAGCTTATCCTCATGCTCCTTATCGCTACTAAATGGCTTTGTTTCCATCATAGGAGATGGATTCTGAGAGATGCTTATCCTTGAATCAAGAACACTGCAAATTAAGTGCAGAATCTCAACAAAATTAACATCCAGAATCAAACAAATAAATAAACACTGTAATTAAAATGCTTTTCTGTTATTTAAGAAAACACAAATTTTCTTCTTTATTTTCCTTTAGATAAAGTGTAACTATGTAGCAATGACGCCTCTGAAAAAAGGCGTATGTGTGTCTGTGTCACTGTCTGACACCGACGCAACACTGACACTTATAATTGCGTTCAATTTATTCATTTTTTTCCAAATAATTACAGAAGTGTAGTCTTTTTATTTCTCCAACCCAAAATAATTTGAGTGCTTAATGTGTAAGAGGTTTGTTATATACTGACAAACCAAAGTGAGGCAGAAGGAAAGACTCTGCTTCATATATTGCCTTACTACCAACCAACAATGCTTTTAGCATGTGTTTTGCCATGGCTCAGTAACCGTACATATTCCTCAACAAATTGCCAAACATAATAACCTTTCAAATATACCGTCAGAGCTACACAACACTTTTATGTACTTATGTTTACCTTCTTTCATGGTTGCATTTTATAAGTCATTATGAGAAATTTTAAGTGATTATGCACTAAATCAAACAAATTAAGAACAGCATTATGTTGTTAATAGATTGGCAAAATCAGTGATACACCGTGGTTTTGCTTAACTCACTGTGAGTCCAAACGTACACTTAGTTTATGTTTGGATTAACAGTGAGTATAACAGAACCACGCATATCACTGTAAGCAAAATCATTGTGCTATTTTGATTTTGTCAAACACGCCTTAAATTCAAACATGCACTTAGTAGTATTTTTTGCATTGAACAAAGCTTGATATTATTGTTATTGATTAAGCAAAAGGTTACCTGGAAGAATGAAGGGTCAAGCCAAGTCCATTTGAAGTAGTCAACAACTCAGTTCTCTTTGGTGGA
Organism: Vicia faba; assembly: GCA_948472305.1. NCBI lineage: Eukaryota > Viridiplantae > Streptophyta > Magnoliopsida > Fabales > Fabaceae > Vicia > Vicia faba. The sequence goes on from OX451739.1 coordinate 1,457,002,291, forward strand.
GAAAAGAGAAGTGAGTTAAACTCAGAAGAACTGTAGTTAGCATTAGTAGAAGCCATGAAATGGTTCTGTCTGAAACTTCCAAGGTTAATGTTTTCTCTATGATTCTCACTAGTAGAAGGTGAACAAGGAGACGAAAACACGCCACCACCAGAACTATTATAACATTTAAAAACTGAATTAGAAGGCGAAAAAGAATCCTCTAAGTTGTTCTTAACAAGAGTACTAGAGAATCCAGCTTCTCTCATAACCCTACTAACACTAGGGTCATCGAGAATCGATATAATAAGCTGTTCAAGCTCAACTTTCACGGTAAGAACCGTTTGCTGCTGCTGCTGCTCTATGGAGCCTCGTCTTTGATGAGCCTGAGCTCTTTTCAACGCCGCAATGAGGGCATTGGAAAGTGAAGGTTGAGAGTGAATCAAAGGAGACGGTGTTGTCGGGAGCCTATTAAGAGCTACATTGAAACAAAGCTCGAGAGCTCGAGATTGAAGAGGATGATGATGATATGAAGTTTGGTGATGTGGTTGATGAGATTTAAGACAAGCCCTTTTGAAAGAACTTAGCCTTAAGGTTAGTAAAGTGATTGCTACATGTAGAGGAGTGACCTGTGGGTGGCCTCTCCTTCTAGCCAACACAAGAGAATGCTTCAAAACTGAAGCAGCCTCTGATGTGAGGGTCTGCTGCAATGCACAACCTCCTGAGCGCATCACTTGATATATACACCCCCTTACACTCCCTCTTTGTCTTAAGAAGCTGGTTTAATGGTTTCTCTCTTTTCTTCTATCACAGAATTGTAAAACTAACAGAAAGAGTTTCAAAGAGAGAGAATGTAGCAAGTAGGTTTTCTACACTGCTTTCTTTATACTTGTTGTCACTCATTACTTTATCTTTTTTCTTTAATTCTCTTTTTGTTTTAGTTTAAAGAGGCAACTTTTTTGACTTCACATTACTTTAGTTAACCACTATTGAATATACTTAAGTAGTGAATTATTTATACTTAAACTATTTTATAGAAGTGATGTAAGATTATGTATGTTTGATATGAAGAGCTTCATGTTCATGTTCATGTAAGTATAAAAAGCTGAAGATTGCAGTGATATACAGCATTAACTGTCAGCTGCATGCTTCTGCAACAATATATGATTTTCCATGTTCATCAATGTAGTTTGTTTTGTTGTAAGCAAGTGAAGGTGTATAAGAAATTAGAGAATATAACAATTAATGTGGACCCTGAAATCAAAGCTTTTTTTTACTTAGATCGGATAGTTTCCCACCATTTTCCACATCATCATCTTTTGAATTGACAGATAAAGCCAGCATAAATTCAAAAAAAGTTACTAAAGGAGAAAGAAAAAAAAAGGATGAAGCAAATGTGGTATCTTATATTTTTAAAAGAAATAAAAAGAAGGTTGTGTTTCGCAACTACAATTGCGACTACAATTTAGAATCTTTAATTACAATTCTGTGGTGGAACGAGAAAAAGAAGGTGCGGTGAGAATGAACTTTTGTGGTATAGCGGTGAGAGCTTCATACACGTCGAAACAGAAAAGACTTGCAAGGTTAACACTTTAACACACAAGTCAGTGAAGTTAGAGAGATGAAGTTTGAGAGTGAGAGTGAGATAATACTTATAAATGGCGTGTGGTCTAGCTTATATATGGTCGACAGTTAACACCACTTTTGTTTAACCCGACGTGCAATGTGAGGAGTCGTCTGATCAGATCTAATGATGAACAATGTACCAATAGTTGGGATCATGTGTCAGACTTTTTGATGAGGTCTTACATGTTCCTCTGCTGACTGAGTTGGTATTCTGGATTGGGCCTTACAATTAGACCTTCTTCCTTGAGCCTTTGGCCGACTCATAACAGTTACCCCTAAGTCCCTGCTGATTTTTAGTGAAGCAAAGATTGTAACGCCCAGGCCGCTCTTAATTACCGTCTATGGCTTCTCGATAAGCCTTTGACTTGTAGAAGTGGAAAAGTATGATGAGTTAGAGCAGGTGGCCTCAGGAACACAAGTATTAAATAACTGTCTTGCAACCGCCACATTTTGTAGAGCAAACTCAACATGTAGCTCTAAGTTTGGCGATAAAAGTGTCTTCTTTAGAGTACTTGAGTGCCTAAGTAAATCGACGATCGATCAGAACTGTTGATAGCATGGGTACACTTCCCCATATCTTCTAATGTTGATCATGTGGTAGTCAACCAAATAATATATGAATATTTAAGGGAGAACTTTCTCTTCTTTTAGCTTCTGCTACTTATGAGCTTTAGACATTCTTTCGTTGCTCTTTCTGCTTTCAACTTCATTTCTTGTTACATTTTTCTGCCAATTATTATTCTGACACCTCTCGCGGAGTTCTGACGGTATGAATCACATGTGCATCAAGAATCTCCCTTCTTCAAAGATAATGAACAATATATCTTTTTCTTATGTACTTATTTATCATTTTCTCGGGTTCATGTGAAAATAAATATGGAAGAATCAAAAGAAATCTTGCTTCTGATAATGGAGTGATGGCTGGTGGCCTTGATTATAGAGAAATTTATAGGGTTTTTATTTTCCCAACTTTTCCTTTGACAAATCCAATAGTCGTGAGCGACTTCAAGCGAGAACGAAAGACTCAGACTTATATTAGGGCGTATTGTTGCAATTTTGGTTGTGACCCCACAAATAACAAAGTAATATGGTGGTTGGAATCTCAATCTCGTGTTTATACTTACGTACGTTCTTTTTATGTACTGGATGTAAAACAGAAATTGACCGAAATAGTTGTTACACTTCTCGGGATAAATGGACGAAGACCTATTGACATGGGTGTATCAGGAGACAATGAATATTGTTTATGATTCACCAATAAATATGGTATCTGGAGACACTAAATATGTTTTGATTGACGTGGGTTCCTTCTCGAACTGAAGAGTTGATAAGAGCCAAAAAAATTGAAACAGAAATGAAAAGATGAATACTGAAATTTATGTAGATAATATTGGATTATTACAACACAGGTTTTCGAGAACCTGTCTCTCCACAATTCAAATTCTTCCTAATTTTCTGAATGTCTTCCTAATTCTGATTTGCTTCTATTTATACTACATTTACATCTGTTCCTAATTGGCACAATTAATTTGAAGGGTTATAATTGTTAGATTTGATGCTGTTTGGTTCCAAGGGTCGCATCCTTTCGGGTGGGTGTGTCTGTTCACCAAGGGTCACGCCCCCTGATTCGCATCTCCTGATCCTGCACTCCTTGGGAGTCGCTGCCTGCGGGTGTAAAACTTGGTGATGGGTGGCCTAGGCTTATCAATACCCCCTCTTAAAATATTCACCTTGTCCTCAAGGTGATAATCTGGAAAGACCTCTTGTAATTTAGCCACAGATTCCCAACTATTTTCACTTGTAGGCAGATTTTGCCACTTAACTAAGACTTCCACGTTGCCAGGTTGTAATTCACGAATATCTAAAACAGAGTCCGGATAAACCTGTAATTCCTGATCCTCAGATATCATAGGTGGTAAAGGTTGAGATTGGAAAGAATCACCAATGGCCTTCTTGAGGAGAGAGACATGAAATACTGGATGAATTTTACTATGAGATGGAAGATCCAAAATGTAAGCAACAACACCCACTTTTTTTAACACCTGGAAAGGACCATAAAATCGAGGCGAGAGTTTTTCATTAATCCTTTTAGCCAAGGATTTTCTCCTGTAAGGTTGCATCTTTAAGAACACCCAATCACCGATTTCATATGCTATATCTCGGCGGCGTTTGTTCGCATTTGTGCGCATGACATCTTGGGACTTCAACAAATTCTCTCTCAGAGCCGCCAATAATTCATCTCGAGCAATTGTAAGTTTGTTGACTTCTTCAAGGCGGGAAGGAATGGTGGATCCCTTAAGAATGTGAGGTGGATCATGTCCATACAATGCTTTGAAAGGGGACATTTTGCTTGAAGCATTATAATTGGTATTAAACCAGAATTCTGCCCAGGGAAGACAAGAGACCCATTTCTTAGGCTTAGTACCTGTTAAGCATCGTAAATAAACCTCCAAGCATCAATTGACAACTTCAGTTTGTCCATCCGTTTGAGGATGGTATGCCGAACTGAATTTTAGTTGTGTACCTGCTGCTTTAAAAAGGGCTTTCCAAAAATTACTTAAAAACAAAGGATCGCGGTCTGAAACAATGGAAGACGGAAATCCATGCAATCTTACAACTTCCTGTAGAAAAACTGCAGCAACATCGATAGCAGTGTAAGGATGCCCTAATGTTATGAAGTGTGCATATTTGGTGAGCCGGTCAACCACCACCAGAATTTATCCTTCCCCATGGATTTGGGTAGTCCTCCAATAAAATCCATCGAAATGTCTGTCCATACTTGAGTAGGAATTGGTAATGGCTGTAGTAGTCCTGCCGATGACAAGTTGTCGCTTTTGTTTCTTTGACAGACTTCGCAAGCTGCAACGGAATTTTTGATGTCGGTTTTCATCCCTTCCCAATAAACTAGATCGACTATTCTTTTATAAGTCCTGAAGATTCCTGAGTGTCCTCCTACCAAAGATGAATGAAATTCTTTTAAAATGATGGGAATCCTGGAGGATGATTTTGACAACACCAATTTCTCCTTGTAAAATAGTTTATGATCCCTTAACGTGTAGCCAGCATGAGACATGGGATTGATAATTAGGTCTTGCATGATTTCTTGATAATTAGGTCTTCTTTCTTGGTTTTTAACCAGTCCAGAAGAGAGATTTTATGACTGAATACTTTTTGTCATTTGTAAGAATCTGTATAAGAGTAATGCTATTCTTACATTCATTTTCTACACCAATACTTACACCAAACACTATTCACCATATTTATACGGTGAATAGTATTTTTCAAATAAAAAATATACAGTATAATATTATTATAATAATATTTATTTTTAAAAAAATAATTTTATAATTTGTTTAGATTAAGAGGTACCCATATAAAATTATATCATTAACCAATTTCATAACTTCATTAATCAATATTTCACATTTCATTAACTAACTTTATTTTACTATTATTAATTTTAAAATCTGAGCGTTTATTAACCAACTTCATAATTTCATTAATTAATATTTTTACACTTCATCAATCGATTTTGTTTTATTACTAAAAATCATCTTTAATATCTGAGCGTTTATTAACCAACTTCATAATTTCATTAACCAATATTTTACACTTTATTAACCAACTTTATTTTACTACTGAAAATTATTTTTGATATCTGAACGTTTATTAATCAACTTCACCACTTTAATATTTAAAAAATTATTTATTTTAATTTTTTATTTATTATAATAATATTTTACTGTTCATAAATATATTTTGTATTTAAAAAATACTATTCAGCATATAATAAGATAAATAGTGTTTGAGTATTAGTGTAGAAAATGAGGGTAAGAATAGCATTGGGAAGAAGAGTATATTGAAAGGAGCAGTTAGTGTAAAACTTCACGGCAATCCTCGTAGAGAAACAGTATTATAATATATTCTACAAAAAGCAAAGCTGTGTCTGCTATGATCTAAAGCATTATTGGTTCTTTTTCAGCATAACCTTTTGTCTTAATCTAATCATATTTAGCTGTTCAAACCATAACTTTTGTATTGCCACATAAAGGAACCAAAACTGCAGTCTTCACAGTTCTTCTGTTTAGTCCTACTTTTTTGGGTGTTTTTGGACACCACAAAAATAAGGTGTTTCACTAAAGTTTAATTGTGAGCTTTTAGTAATCTACTTTCCAATTATTTTGCAAATTGTGTCGTTAATTCTTTAACTTCATTGTATAATTGTATAGGGATTTAAAAGATAATTTGTATAAAAGATTCTTTAGCATTATAAAATACGAGGGAATCTATTTTGTTTTCTCACAAAATAAATACTATATCATCAAATTTAATACTAACAACTCACTTCCACTATTAAGATATTAAGTGTATAATTAATCTCTCCTATATATTTAAGACTTTCTCTCTTTCTCATCGACGTGGTAGTAAATTATTAACACTTGAATTTCAACATTTTAAATGCTATAGACTTATGAACATTTTAATCAACCGGCTAACAATCAAGAATTTTGACCGGTCACTAAAGATATGCTTGTGAGCTAGCAAGAAAAGATCCAAATATGAAATTATTTGCTCAAAGAGTGAAGAATTGATTATTACTTCCTCTCTTTTAAAATGATTTTAGTTTTAATAAAAAAAAATTATTTCAAAAATGATTCTCATTCTCATTTTTTAATATAGTACTGATTATTATTTTTCCAATTGTGTTCTTTACTTTTTACTCTCTACACTACTTCTAATACATTAGTAGAGTTAATTTTGTGAAAGTGCAATGTCTTATGACAACATCATTGCATTTCTTAATTTGTGTGCAAAAATCTTAAACGACAGTCATTTTGAAACGAAAGGAGTATAAGATATGTGTAAAGAACCTTATAGACATAAAGAAACTATTAGAATAGTAATTCAAGTGTGAGTAAGTAGGAAAATAGTTTCACATTAGATAAGAATGTGATGATTTGAACATTATAAGTGAGAGAACCCACTCACCTATCACCTTAAGATTTTAGGTGGACAAGTGATGTATCTCTCACAAAGGTGTTTAGTCCTACACTATGTATCAATGCTCTCTATTGAACCCCCCTTGTCCACCTAAAACCTTAAAGTGATAGGTGAGTGGATTCTCTCACTTATAAATATTTAAGTCACCACATTCCTATCCAATGTGAGACTATTTCTCCACTTACTCACACTTGCATTATTATTCTAACACTCCCCTTCAAGAGTGAGTCCACAATGCTCCATTTCAAGTTTGGACCACCGTCACTCCCCCGTGTGAGTCTACAATGCTCTCCTTTCAAGTTTGTACCACCGTTGACACATTGCAACGAGACATAACTTCCTGGACATTTCGATACAAGTAAGCCAATCTCTTTCTCGAAATCAAAGGCTCGTGATACCATTTGTTGGAGGAGTTCATTAGGTAGTATTGATACATAGTGTATGATTAGACCCCTTTGTGAGAGATACACCACTTGTCCACGTAAAACCTTAAATGTTCAAGTCATCACATTCCAATCTAATGTGAGACTATTTTTCCACTTACTCACACTTGTATTATTATTCTAATACTCCCTCTCAAATGTGAGTCCATAATACTCCCCCTCAAGTTTGTACCGTCGTCAACCCCCTCAAGTGTGAGTCCATAATGCTTCCCCTCAAGTTTGTATCGCCGTTGACACCTTGCAACGAGATACCACTTCCTGGGAATTTCGATACAAGTAAGTCGTACTCTTTCTCAAAACTAAAGGCTCGTGATACCATTTGTTGACGGAGTTCGCTAGGGAGCATTGATACATAGTGTAGGATTATGCACCTTTGTGAGAGACACACCACTTGTCCACCTAAAACCTTAATGTTTTAGGTGGGCAAGTGGTGTGTTTCTCACAAAGGTGCCTAATCCTACACTATGTATTAATGCTCCCTAGTGAAATCCATCAATAAATGGTATCACGAGCCTTTGGTTCGAGTAAAAGGGATCGGCTAACTTGTATCGAAAATGCCCAAGAAAGCGGTGTCCCGCTGAAATCGAAATACCCAATAAAAGGTGTATCGAAATGTCTAATAAAGAGGTGTCAACAACGGTACAAGTGTGTGTGTGTGGATAAAAGAGGTTCCACTAGAGGGGGAGTTGGAGTGTGGAGAGTTGAGTATTTATACATGGAAGAACCCATACACCTATCACGTTAAGGTTTTAGATGGACAAGTGGTGTGTCTCTCACAAATGTGCCTAGTCCTACACTATGTGTCAATGCTCACTAGTGAAAAACTCCCCCAACAGATGACTATAAATACCTACTTAATTTTTTATTTAGCTTATTATTAAGCTCAAATTTTGTATCGGTCCAACACTTCTCCATCTTTTTTTATACTTCCTTTCTTTGAACAAAGTATGTAGCCAAAACCAAACTCCAAGCATAAAAATAGAAACCATAAGTCATAAAAATTGCCCTCGCCAAACTGCTACTCTGACTGTCCGCCACCACTGTTTCTCTCACCACCGTCATTCTTATAGGTTATGGTTGCCTTATTCGTGTTCAAATTCTCTTCGTTAGTTTCCATCTTTTTATTACCTTTTATATTTCTTCTTCAACGAGTTTTCTTCTAGTCTTGTTATAAAATAGTTTTGATGTGTGTTTGAGGTGTGAAACATGTTAATTTATGTGTGTTGAAACCTTTTGTTTTTATTGTTGTGCTTTATTTATTAAGCTTTCAAATCTTTTCCCAACCTTTTCATACCAAGTGCCAACTTTTGTATTCGATAGTGAACTTATTTCATGACATATGAAAATTATGTCAATACTTCATATGGATGAAGAGAAACTTGTAAGTTGTTTGAAAAGTATAGTATGAAATATAGTATAAGAAATGTATTATTTGAAAAAATAATAGCATAAAATATACCGAAAAATATGATAGAAAATAATACACCGAAGAATATAATGTTTAGAAAAAAAAGTGTTGAAAACCGACCAACCAAACCAAACTAAACCGGTTAGTTTGGTTTGGTTCCATTTTTATAAAACACTAAAAACCGAACCAAATCAAACCGATAGAGATATCATCAGTTCAGACAACTTTTTGACCAAAAACCGGTCCAAACCGAACCAATTACACCCCTAGTGATGTATATCACCATTCATCTAGAAATTACTATGGATCCTAGATGTGAAATTGAGTATTTTATTATCGATCAAACGCTGTTCGTAATATGATGACCATAAAGATGGTTGATGGATATTCCACAAATCATGCTGAAAGACATGAGTGACCAAGATGAGATTTGTCCATCTTGCATAATATGATAAATGTCTAAGGGACAAATATTGAACTAGACAAGCGTGACATGATCCATGCTCCATAGACATGAGAGCAAAATAGTAATTATACACATAAAAATTCTTTCATATCACATGACATTTTTTATATTTGGATGACAGTGATGTATTGTTAGATACCGCTCATTATTTATTATATTAAATGTGTGATTTGATATAATTGTCTACGTCACGAGAACCTACAAGATCACACACATAAGGACAAATTGATGGTAGAAAATGTATAAGTTAAACTTATTTGATTGTGTGATCTTGCAATGCACTAGCTTTAATTAGAGAAACATGGTACACCTGTAGAGATGGAAAATTGAGATCAAGTCATTGATGGTCTTAGCTCATACAGTGAAATTTGCCACCACACTTTATTATTTCCAAGAGAATAGGAAGAGAGTGAATAAAATCCAAAATAAACATGCAAATCAAGAAGCAAAACTACAAGTAAAGTAACACGCAAAGTAATAAAGAGATCTATAGTACGGGGGTTGGTTATGCAAATGGAAGATATTAGTACCCTAAACATCTACGGTACTCCACAAGAACCTCTTTGAAAACATGTGTATTTATCTAAAAAGATTATTCGCTAAAAGATTACGGAGATGAGAAAAGAACTGTTTTTATTATTTTGATTTGGAAATACATGAAGTCTTATGCATACGTACCAATGAAGGATCAAATCCTCGTAGTTCTTCTAAAAAAGAACAAATTTGTTTGTTGGTTAATTTTATAAGAAGAGACAAGTTGTCATCTTAAGGAGAATACTCAACTAATCACCCACAAGCATGAGAAGATGAATCTTTGCATCATCATGAGGGAAAGGCAATGTAGCAAAAAGTTTTGAATGAGTTTGTATTTTTTAATCTTATGAAAATAGTTTGAGATGCTTAAGGTGTCTTGAAGAATTTTATTAAGAAAGAAAGTTCAAAAATGCATAAGTCAAAGGTTTTTTTATGAAAGAGGTGAGAGTTTGAAATTAGGGTTTAGGACAAAGGGAACAACATACACACAAGAGGTAAGTACATGACAAGGATGTAACAAAACATACAAAAGGAAAGCATATGACAAAAGTCAAAACATAATCCATTTCCCTTGGATTTAGACACAAGTATCATAAAGATAACAATCGAGGATCAAGCATCACAAGACAAGTTTCTATCACAAGTAGGCATCAAGTAAAGGGAAACAACATATCAAGTCTAAACATCAAGGGGGCTCAATCATGGTAAAGCATCAAATTTAAAACCAAACAAACTCATGTGATCAAGGTTTTAGGAGCTTTCATGAACATGTAATCAAAGGAATCTTAAGCTCATAGTAAACATACATCAAAACCTCATCATGAATCAAGAGAAAGATCAAGTGATATCAAGATATCATGCGTCAAATTTAAGGGATGATCAACATGGAATGATTAGGATTTCAAGCCAAACATTTACAAATTCATGTATGAAACATACTAAACCCTAAGTGAATAATGAATTGAGAAAATTATTAACTTCCAAGAAGTAGAAAATCAAGATATAAACAAAGCATAGCATGTCAATATGATTCACATTGAGTTTAGAATTTAAATTAGTCAAAAACATGAGAAAAATCCTAAAAGAACATGAAAATGACCTGATTTTAAACTTAAATAGAATGGACAAAATAAATAATATTTTTTTGTTGGTATTTTTATGGATAAACAAAACATAAAAGTAAATAAACAAGAGCATAAGAAAAATCAATTGAAAATAATTAAATTTGCATAAAGAAAAATCAAAGAGAAAATAAAGAAAAGTGTGAAAAAAAAGGGAAAATGGCAAAATATGGGCTAATGTTGCCACAAGGGTTTAAACCCATGGCCTTTAACATAAACCAACAAAACCTAAACCACTAAGCCACATGGGGCGCGTTTGTCAATATAACCACTTAAATTAAATATAAAATAAAGTTAAACTTCAAAACTGAATTTCACGCCACCTTCATCATCTTTAACCTCACGTGTTAGTATGTTACTGTCACTTTTTAACAATGACCAAATTCGTATTTTCTCATTTAAGCACCAAAAATCAAAAGTAAATATACCATTTCACTCGAAATTTCGCAAGGATTTTAAATATGCACATAACTTTTATAAACTATTACTTAAACATTCTAATTTTTCAAATTAAAGTCAATCCTAAAAAATTTCAAACTAAAATTAAATTGTAACCAAGCACAATCAGAATCCAAATACATATGGCTTCCACTCATGGCATCAATACTAACACAATGGTATCAAGAATGAATCAAAATGATGCTTATAAGTATGAAAACCAAGTGTCATGAATATTACCTAACTGAGAAGTTTTGTTGCCTCTTTTCAAGCACTTTCAATGGTGGAAAATGATGTGATTAGCATCCTTGGAACTCCAGGAGTGTAATGGAACCTTCACTTTGCTTTGAAACTCTCTCAAACTCTCTGGCCAACTCAAGTTGAAGAGATAGAAACATGATAGTTGGTTAGGTTGATTTGAAGGTTTCAGAAGCTAACTAATGCATATAGTAACTCATATGTGATGTGTTGATGGTGATTATGTGAAAAGTTTTTAGAAAACTTGAGAGAATTGGAAGTTTAAAAAAAACGGACTTTGGTGCAACTGTGGAGTTTTATTTTCCAATTTTCTCTCTATGTTCCTGTGTTAAATATCCGTCTTGCAACAATGCTTTGCCTCTTTATTTATAGAGGGCTTGAGTGAATCTCTTTGATCAGAAATGAAAGACTTGTGAGGTTTGGTTTGGTTGAGAATGAAAGAGTGGTTAAAGAACTCACCATATTCCCATGCATAGCTTAAGCTTTCTAGGGTGGTTGAAAGAGATAAGAGGGAGCAAGAAAGAGTGATTTAGAATGTCTAAGATGGAGTGTAATCAGACCATAATCCATTTTACAAAGCTCCAAGCAAGGTTTGTGATTAAAGTCATCTTTATGCAAATGGAAATGTTATATTTCTTCCCAAAATGGCATGTTGTTTGGATAATGCTTTAAGCTCTTGTGTAATACATTAAAGGTTTATGTAAAGCACACCTTTTGTTGTGATTTGGAAGCAACCTAGGCCTGTAAAGCAAGATCACATGGGTTTGGAAAAGATTTAGATATCAAATTGGACATGGTTTTGGACCTCCATTCAGCTCTAACATAACCACTTCCTCTCTTCAAAACTTGGTGCTCAAGCAAAAGAAATTTATGCTCTTGGTATCATTGGAAATATGGCATCATCCTCTACAACTTTCATGTTGATCACTTGAAGAAATTCAACTTGGATCATAAAGAAAACTGGTCATCAAAATTGAATCTTGAAGTTGTTTGACATTTAGAAATATTGGGTGTTTTGGCAATTTTAACAACTTTGAGATCTAATTTTTCCCTGTTGCTATAAGAAATTGGGGAATGCTTTTGAATCCAAACTTTTTACTATGATGTAGTATCATATGAAATATTGAATCGTATCCCTTGTTTGCTCAAAATGGATGCTTGAGGAGGAAATTATAACCTTAGAAAGTTGGCTACTTGAACATGATTTTTTATAGAATACTTGAACATGATTTTTGACACTTAGAAAAATTTGTGTTTTTCCAATTTGAACAATTTGACATCTCATTTTGCCATGTTTCTATAAGAAAATGAGGAATGCTTTTGAAGCCAAACTTTTGACCATGATGTAGTATCATATGAAATATTGAATTGCAGCCCTTGTTTGCTCAAAATGGATGCTCGAGGAAGAAGTTACAATCCTGTAAAGCAACCCTCATGAACATGAAATTTTTGTACTTAATTTTTTTCCTTCAATTTCTTCAAAATGAGCAATTCTCCAAGTTTTCTTGATTTTCATGATTATATTTGATAAAATTCATCCATATTCCATATTTTCATGAAATTTTACTTGAGAAGTCCATGGCTGACCAAAAATCTCAAAAGTCAAACTTTGACTTTGAGCAACTGTTGACTTTTTAGCAATTAAATCACAATCCTTTAACCATCAATTGATCAAACTTATTAGACTAAATGAGGAATATTAATGGAACACAAAGAAGTATTTGATACCCTTGAGTCATGTTTCAATACATGAGATCATGTTTTAGGTCAAAAGTCAATATTCAGTCAACTTTGACCAAAACCCTAATTTGGGGATATTAATGAAATGGAACTTGATGAACTTGAATTGATGCAATCTTGAACTTGATTAGGGGAAAAATCTTGAGCACTTTGAATGGACAAAGAGCTTAAGGCATTAAGGAATCCACAGAAGCCTAATTAATCACCCACTTGAACTCCTTAATCCAACACACCTAACTTGTACAAGAAAACAAACAATAAGACATATCTTTGCATTTTCAAAGGGGTTAGTGATGAATAAAAGGCAATATGAACAAAAAGAGGTGTTTGATGATCTTTGCATAGGAAAACTCTAATGATTAGAGGGTCAGAAATCAACCACAGTTTGTAACCTTGGTGCTATGCAGTGATGCAGATAGAGGTGGGATCTTGGGGGTAGAAATTAGGGTATGACAACACCTTAAGGTACAATGTACTTAAATAAAATAGGAACATCGTAAGATATGGTGTAATTAAGTAAAATATGAAACATCCTAATATACAATGCACTTAAGTGAAACACAGTACGCCTTAAGATATAACGTGTTTATTGGGCTTGTTCAGCTTGAAACCCACACAAGCGGTTCTATAAATAGAACTATTGGGCTGAAGTATTTTTTCCTTGACTAAATCCGGTTTGTGAAACCCTAGGTGTAACACCCCACTTTACTCACAAGAATAGTTATACTATAATAGACGAAAATACATCAGAGTAGACAAGTAGGATGTCACATCTTTCAAAAACTCATAAGATTTCAAATCATTTTATTACTTCAATTCTCATAAAAGAATTATTTACACATCGGAAATATCAATTATTCATTTTCATAGCACTGCGACTTAAATAACAACATTCTCCATAAAACTCGTGGTTCAACATAAATATAAAGGTAAGATACGTAAAAAATAAAACAACGTAAAACATAGCGAATTCCCAAATTCTGTGTTACATATCAGAGTGACTCCTAAGACTCGATCAGGTACCTTATACTCCAAGCACTACTCAGGTACCTGATTATCTGTATTCCCAGAGGAGCACAGACACAACAACAGAAAAAGGGTGAGAATTAAATTCAATAAATATATGGTGAATGTCACATGCTAAGGAGTACTATTTTACACAAATCACATAATTCATAAAAGCACATTTCACACATTACTTAGCAACACATTTTCACTCATATCACACAACTTCAAGTCAAGATAGTGCAATGCATTGCAACCGACAACAACTAAATGCATGTGGTACCAACAACGTATAATCCGTCATCATAATGCCAAATAAGGAAACAACATGGCATAAGCCCTCAATATAATGCCATTACAGGCCAACAACAGGAAATAAGCCCTCACCAATGTATGCATGCAACATTAACATGCAACAACATGAATATACAACCATAGGGCATAAGCCCACAACATCTTGCCAATAAAGGCCACCAACAGAGCATAGTCCCTCACCATACATGCAACAATAGCAATAAAAAGTAATAACAACTTACTAGCATACATCCAACAATGCAACATCATCGTATCACACTTAATCAAACATTACAACAACATTTTAACAACATGGTGTCATAGTATCACAATTCACTACACATACTACCAATCCAGCATGAACATTCAAACAACAACAACATTACATATCATAACATCACAATATCACACATAGCATCATAACATCACAATAACTAAGCATATTAGCAATTTATCATGTATATTCGATAACAACAACACTACAACAACATAACATTATAGCATCACAATCACTAAACATGTTATTAGTTTATCATGTATGTGATACGATGGGAGAACTGACTTGAGGTTTTGCGTTTGTGTTCGCAAATGTTTCGGTTTAGCAAGAGTCGCCACCGACTTTTTATTTTATCCTAAGGAAAGGTTAAAAATCATAGGAAAGACCTTTGAGATGTTTTCTTGGGTTCGGGGAGTAGATTATGAAAAGGGAAGGTGCAAGGACCCTTTTCATCCATGGTTATCCATGGGATCTTAGTTACTTGTTTAGATCACTTGCTTTGCTTTTCCAATTGTTTGAAATGGTGCTTTGTGTGTGGTTTTGAAAGATGTTTTGAAAAGAGGCCATCGCTGTGGCAACCTTTGTAATGATTCTTGTTTGAATGTATACAAAGGTGTTTTGTCTTTTGAAAATATTTCAATGTTTGAAAGTTTGATTTTGGGAAATATTTTGAAATTGTGTTGTGAAGTGTGTTTGAAAATAACAAGGATGTTTTGCAAGCTTTGATCAAGTAACTAAGAGTTATCTACCCTATTTTACTCAAAGATCTTTCCTATACGTTTTTAACCCTTTTGACAGTGTTGTTTTACCATTGCATTTGGTAAACAACCTTGTATTAGGATGTTAAACGGGACAGGCGCGGGTCATCGTATAGACCATGATAGCAATTGTGTTAGGTATTTTTAGCAATTTTTCCGAGGGACTAGATCATTTTGTATAGGCAACCAAGATAGCGTCATCGAGGGACTATGATCTTTTGTTTTGTTTTTGTTTTGCCAAAGTACTTAACATGCATAACATGGCCCATTTTTAAGGAAATAAGTGGATGAAACCCTAGGGGTGCAAGTGTGCATTGTGTATTAATTTTCATGCCTTTTTGTCTTTGTATTAGTCAAGCTACTTGTTGATTTGGATTTTTGCATACAAACCCTAATCTCTAATCATGGCATAATTGAAAGCATAAAGTGCGAGAATTAAAAGTTTAAGCTATTACAACATGATTATAGAGATGGGGGTACAATCTTTGAATGGGGATTATTTGACAAGAAATATAAACCCTAATTTACTATTACATCCAAATTGAATCCAATGGCATAAATATTAAATGGACAATATTTAAATAAACAAAATAAATAAATATACCAAATATTATGAATTATGCAAAAAAGGTTTTTTTGTTTGTTTATGTATGTAAAAAAATTTTAAAGAAAGGAAAAATAAAAATGATTATTATTTTTTATTAAGGGTAAACCCTAATTTTTCTTTAAGAAAATAAATATATTAATTACATTATTTATATACAATATAAAATAATGTATATACAAAAAATTAAATATATTTAGAAAAAGGTATTATTTTAGGTATAAATAATAATAATAAAAAAGTATATTTTTTTTCCATGTTTTTATTCTCATGTATTTATTAAAAAATAAAAGTGTGTGTATATATATTAATTATATTAAATATGTATAAAAATAAAATAAAATATATATACAAAAAATAAAAACATATTTAGAATGATATTTTTTGGTGTGAATAAAATAAAGGATAAGATAAAAATATAATTTATATATTATTTTTAAGTTTTCAATAAATGAAATAAAAGTATATAATCAATAAATTAATTTTATGTTAGAAAAAATGAAAATAAAATACAAAATAAATATGAAAAATTTATAAAAATATTTTTGAGTATTTTTTATATTTGGAAATAATAAAATAAAATCAGAAATGAAAATGAAATACAAAAATATAAAATATAAAATATAAAGAAATTGGGCCAGGGGGTGCAAAAAGTAAAAGGGGGGTGTCAATAGTGAGCCAGGACCAAGCCCAACCCACCACATCATCTTCAACCTCTGACTTTCAAAAAACGCGCGCGCCCTGTACAATTGCCAGATCCTGTATACGAGCTCTATTGCAAAAACACATAACATCAAAGTTGTAGAACTTTTCAAGACGAATCCAACCATATAAACAACTTGTCTTAACTCTCAAAGACCAGAGAGAATTTCTCTGGCCCTAAAATCTAACCTAATTTTTTCAGTATGTTCATGGATCAAATTCTCTTAGTACGCTTAATAAAAATAAAAACTGAGCATATGTACAACTTCATGGTTATGAATACTACATTTCTTATTCACAAACCTAAGTCTAAATATTCCTAAATAGAGAGATAAGAAGTTGATAAAAACCTGTTTCAGCTGACTTCGTGTAAGGCAATGTGGAGCTTTTCAACAAGGCTTGAGATGTTTGGGAGCTTGCTTGAACTTCACTTGACCTTCTCCAATGTCTAGCTTGCTTTGAATGTACTTGAACAAGTCTACAAAACCCAACCTGCACAAGTTCAAAATGAAAATGGAAAACCCTGTAAATGGAGTTACAGTTGGTGTTTGAGGTTTGGGATAGCTTAGATTGATTGAATGGAAGGTGTTTGAACAGGTTTGGGGCAAAACGCACGAGCAAATTGTGCTATGGAAGTCAAGTTGCAGATGCTACCCTGTTTTGCCAATGGAAGGTGATTTATTGCTATGGGATGTTTGAAGGCTCAAGAGATCGTGTTTTTGGCTTAGAGAGGTGTGAGAAAGATGGTTCAAATGTTTGCACAAGTTAGTTTTTGCTGATGTTCAAGTTCTAGTGTTTTGGATATCTTTCTTGTATTTTAAGCCAACATGAGAAATGATGTGTATCAGGCCTGTACAGGCTATCCACCACCTTTTATACTTTTCCCTTGGCCCCTCTAACTTGTGGATTTGATTTACTGTATGAGATATGGACCAATGCTCAAGAAATCAGTTTTGACATAAAGCATGATTTAAGCAAAAATGGAAATTTTGCTTTTTCTACTTAGGGATTAATCCAAGGTGCAATGCTCTAATGACCAAAACAATGCCTTAGACCAATGATTTTGCACTTAATTATTGAGTGTGAAATGGTTTTGAGGCCTGTAATATAGTGCAAAGCAAGCTGACTTGAAATTGCAATTTGTATCACAATGAATATGCCATGGATGAAAAGTGAGTTTTTGCCAATTTCAAGCCTTCGATTCTCCATAAAAACAAATGTGTTTGGATAGTTCTTGGACATTTTGGAAAGCTTGTAACTTGCACTACAATCCATTTTTGAAATGCAACTTGAGATTCCAAGTGGAACTATGTGAAAAATGACCATGAAGATAGGTCAAAATCCTGCCTAAACTAGGGCAAAATTTCACTAAGTTAAAAGGTTTAGGGACCCTTGTTCCAAAAATCATAACTTGAGATCCAAGATTATTTTGGGAAAACTTTGTGATTAAAAGTTGTAGACTTTGTGTAGGACTACAACTTTCATGTTGGAAGTTATTTTTGAATCCAAATGCATCATGGTGAAAATGTTGGGCAAAGTTAGGAAAAATTAAGAAAATTTCATAACTTAGAAAAATTCTAAGTTATGAAAATTTTCAACTTTAAACCCTAATTTGCAAAAATGGGTTTCTTGATGAACAAGTTTCATGTTTTGACATAATTTGATGAAAAATGACCCTTGGCACTTGATTTTGACCAAAAAGTCAAAGTTTGACTTTTCAGTGTACAATCAAAATTTGATCAGTTGACTGAAAAATTCATCTATCAATCCAATGCAATTGAGATCCTTTGAACCTTGTGAATAGGTCAAGATGATGTCATTGAGTCCTTGAGTCCATGCTTGAACCCAATTTGCCATTGGCTAGGTCAAAAATCAGAAATTGCCTTTGTGCAGTCAAAACCCTAAAAATGACCATTTTGCCCTTTTGGTGATCTGATCAAATTTCTTGTGGAGTTGTGGTCCAAACTTGATCAAATGGTTCATATGAGTTCATAATGTTGATGTGGGTCAAAATTCATGAGGTTTGACTGTAAATTGGCCACAATTGACTTTTTCCCCAATACAGTTGATTTCTAGGTCAACTGTCCAATTGTCTGGGTAAAAATTTGATTCAAGGCTTGAAACTTGGTATGGACAAACTTATAAGTCCAACATGAAGTATGAAAGTCATTTTGGGCATTGTAAGTCAAAAAATCCCTGTGCAAACTCAAACCCTAATTTAGGTCAACAGTGCAAGGAGATGTCTTGAGTAGAGTAAACCCTAGCTTGGTCTTGAGTTCAAAGAGCCTTGTGATGAGAAATGTTGATAAAATGGGGGGGAAAATTTTGGGGTACAACAGTTGCCCTTGTTCAATCTTCTTGAACCTGAAGAGTTAGATTGGCAAGTTTGCCTTTCGTGACTCGAAGGTAAAAGAGGATTGGACACTAGAGTGCCCGTAAATTTGCACTCGTCAAAATATAACTGAGGGAATGGGCTTAAAGATGCTATTTGGAGATGGTAAAGTCTTGCTGGAGATGGGCTTAAAAGATGCCATCCAAGACTTGTTTGTTGAAAATCAGGAGAATGATTATCAGAATGGTATCCGTATCTGGAATGTATCTGAGTTGTATCCGGAGATTGGATTCGTATGAGCAAAGGAATGGCGTCCGTGTCTGGAGCGTATCCGAACTGTAACTGTATTTGATTCTCGAATGAATATCAGAATGACTGCCGTGTCTGGAGTGTATCTGTATTGTATCCGAAATATGGAATCTGAATAAGTGGCAGAAAGACATCCGTGTCTGGAGTATCTTTGGGCTGGGGAATAGGTTTGAATGAGTGACAGAATGGCAACCGTGTCTGGAGCGTATCTAGACTGTATCTGAAGTTGAGATCTGTATGAGTAGCAGGATGACTTCCGTGTCTGGAATGTATCCGTAATGTAACGGGGATCCGGACAGGTGACAGAATGACTTCCGTGTCTGGAGTGCATCTGATCCTGAAGTTGATAGTTGAACCTGAATGAGAAATAGAATGGCTTCCGTGTTTGGAGCGTATCTAGTCTGTATCTGATTGCTGAAGTCTGAATGAGTAGTAGAATGACCGCCGTGTCTGGGGTGTATCTGTACTGTATCTGAAATCCTTGAACATTTGTTAAATGTAGCTTTTAATCTTATCCAGAAAAGGGTAAAATGTTAGCTGAAACACAAAATAATGTTGCATGATATGTATGATGCAATAAAGTGTGCTTCATCAATGTTTATGATATATGAATGCAATGTATGCGCATGTAAGCTGATTAGCTGTCTTGTTGAGGAAAATAAATCCTTGATAGCAGGAGGTAATGGAATCTTTGGATGCTGTCGGGGAATATAAATCCTTGACTACTGTCGGAGATTCAAAACCATTGATTGTTGAGACTGAGGAATCCTTTGGACTACTGCTGGGGATTGAAAATCCTTGGTGACTTGTGGGGGAATTGAGAATCCTTCATGACTTTCCTGGCAGATGAGGAAAACTCTGACGATCTTTACTGAGGAATTAAAACCTGGGAGGCTTCAACTTGGAGAAGTGAGGACAAGAATCTTCGTTCTACTGGGAAATAACTCTGGGGAGAATGCTTATCCTGCTGGGGAAATCAGGAGTTTGGGTTGTATGGAAATCTACTGGGGATTCCTGTTTTGAGGAGAACTCCACTGGGGATATGTATTTCAAGGTTTTAGCTTTGTTGAGGATCTGAATGACATGCTGCAGGGGATTTCTTCTGGAATAGCCTAAAAGACGTTTTCCTATACTTTCAACCTATCAGTAATTATCCTTTTTCAATTTTTTTGTAGGTAGTGATTATATTCAAATGCATATGCTCATTTAATAAATCATTGGACGTTTTCAAATAAAACACAAGTGTAAAAAAGGCAAACAAATTTATTCACTTTGAAGTATCTTTGTATTAACTTTGTGTAAGTATTTTGTACAAAGGAGACAGACATCCTAGTAAGAGAATGTTGTCATGAAATTGAGAAAAATTTATACAAAGAAAGATGGCTATGTGTAACAATTCCATGGGGTTCCCATTCTGCTATAGCCTTCGTAACTCTGAGTATCTTGTTCATTCGTTGCTTTGTTCGCATATGATTGGATTGATCAGAAATCTAGAGCTTATATGTGAAGAGATTGTCCTTAAAGTGATCCGACGAGACATAGTCATACGCTTTTAATTCCCTAACTTTTTCCTGGACCGCCCTTTCGGGTTTTCGATCCACCGGGAAACCCTTTTTTTGCCCAAGTCGCCCTTTAGGGTTTTCGACTTGCCGGGTGTACATTTTTTTTTATTTATCCCTAATTTTTGCCTGAACCACCCTTTCGGGTTTTCGATTCACCGGGATGCCTATTTTTTCCCAAGTCGCCCTTTCGGGTTTTCAACTTGTTGGGTCGTTTATACGTAGTATCTTTTGACTATGTCTGTGTTCGCAGGGTGCGGCAGGTCATCGCCATCCATGATGGTCAAGATCATTGCCCCACCAGAAAAGATGTTTTTGATCACAAATGGTCCTTCGTAAGTAGGAGTCCACTTGCCCCTGGGATCACTTTGCGGCAAGATGATCCGCTTGATTACAAGATCTCCGACTTGATACACTTGACGTCTGACTTTCTTGTTGAAAGCCCTGATCATCCATTTTTGATACGTCTGACCATGACAAACAGCAGTAAGTCGCTTCTCGTCGATCAGGTTAAGTTGATCAAGCCGGGTTTGAATCCAATCGTCTTCACTTAAACCAACATACTTCATAATCCTTAAAGAAGGAATCTGAACCTCCATAGGTAAAACAACTTCCATGCCATATACCAAAGAAAAGGGAGTTGCCCTAGTTGAAGTACGTGCCGTGGTACGATATCCGTGCAGAGCAAACGGTAACATCTCATGCCAGTCTTTGTAGGTGACTGCCATCTTTTGAATGATCTTCTTGATATTTTTGTTTGCAGCTTCAACATCACCGTTCATCTTTAGCCGATAGGGAGATGAATTATGATGTTGAATTTTGAACTGCTCGCACAGAGCGGTGATCACAGTGTTATTCAGATTTGTACCGTTGTCCGTGATGATCCTGTCGGGGATACCATACCGGCATATGAGGTTCTGCTTGATGAAGCGGGCAACCACATTTTTTGTAACGGAGGCAAAGGAAGCTGATTCAACCCATTTGGTAAAGTAATCAATAACCACCAGGATGAAGCGATGCCCATTGGATGCCGTAGGCTTGATCTCTCCAATCATGTCGATTCCCCACATGACGAATGGCCAAGGAGCTGTTAGAACATTGAGAGGAACTGGAGGAATATGTACCTTGTCAGCATAGACTTGGCATTTGTGACAAGTACGGGAATATTGATGACAGTCAGCTTCCATGGTAGACCAGTAGTAGCCGGCCGTTAGAATCTTCTTAGCCATCGTATGTCCGCTCAAGTGGGTGCCAAATGTGCCACTATACAATTTAGTCATGAATATCTCAGCTTCAACCTTGTCCACACAACGAAGTAGAACACAATCATGGCTGCACTTATATAGGATACCATTGCTCAGGAAGAAATTGGCAGCAAATCTCCTTAAGAACTTTTTGTCGTTGACTGAAGCTCCTTCAGGGTATTCTCGAGTCTTGAGATACCTTTTAATT
The DNA here is from genome assembly GCA_948472305.1 of Vicia faba. Lineage (NCBI taxonomy): Eukaryota > Viridiplantae > Streptophyta > Magnoliopsida > Fabales > Fabaceae > Vicia > Vicia faba. The sequence continues at coordinate 1,457,024,594 of OX451739.1, forward strand.
TCATGAAACCAAGGTTGTTCCACTACTTCTTCGGTATTAATATCATGACAGTGCACAGGTTTGTCCATGCGCTCGATGGTGATTTGGGGAGCCTCATTATCCCAGTTGAGTTTAAACATGGAAGACATTGTAGCCAGAGCATCTGCTAGCTGATTTTCTTCTCGCGGGAAGTGCTCAAAGGTAATCTGCTCGAAATGAGGCAACAATGTCAGGACATGTTCTCTGTATGGGATAAGATTGGGATGTTTAGTGTCCCACTCTCCTTTGATTTGACTGATAACCAAAGATGAGTCTCCAAATACAACCAAAGATTTGATTCCTAGGTCAATAGCATCCTTAAGACCAAAGATACAAGCTTCATACTCGGCCATGTTGTTGGTGCAGCTGAAGCAGAGTCTAGCAGTGAAAGGTGTATGGCAACCTTCTGGAGAGATAAGTACTGTGCCGATACCGTTGCCAAGTGCATTTGAAGCACCATCAAAGTATAGGGTCCATCAGGATCCTTGTTCAGGCCCGTCATACGGTCCGTTACCTTCAATGTTGTCCAATGTCATAATATCCTCGTCAGGGAAGTCGAACCTCATAGATTGGTAATCTTCGACGACTTGATGAGCTAGATGGTCAGCTAGTACACCCCCCTTTATAGCTTTTTGGGTTGTGTACTGTATATCATACTCAGTCAGGATCATCTGCCATCTAGCGATTCTTCCGGATAAAGCAGGCTTCTCGAAGATGTACTTAATCGGGTCCATTTTAGAAATCAGCAGAGTGGTATGTGTCAACATATACTGCCTTAGTTGGAGAGCAGCCCATACCAAAGCGCATCAAGTTTTCTCGAGCAGTGAGTAGCGAGTCTCACAGTCGGTAAACTTTTTGCTAAGGTAATAAATGACGTGCTCTTTTCGACCAGACTCGTCATGTTGGCCCAGTACGCACCCCATTGAATTATCCAAAACAGTCAAATACATGATTAACGACCTTCCTTCGACGGGTGGCATCAAGATAGAAGGTTCCAGCATATACTTCTTGATCTTATCGAAAGCAACTTGACAACCACTGTTCCATTCAACCACCTGATCTTTCTTCAACAGCTTGAAGATTGGCTCACAGGTAGATGTTAGGTGAGAGATGAACCTTGCAATATAGTTTAGGCGTCTCAAGAAACCTCTAACCTCCTTCTCAGTGCGAGGGGCGGGCATTTCTCGTATAGCTTTGACTTTGGCAGTATCAACCTCGATGCCTTTGTTACTGACGATAAATCCCAAAAGTTTACCGGACCTGACTCCGAAAGTGCACTTGCTAGGGTTCAGTCGGAGCTTATATTCTTTTAACCTGACAAACAGCTTTTGCAGATGGTCGAGGTGTTCTTCTTCTGTCTGTGAACGGGCTATCATGTCGTCTACGTAGACTTCAATCTCATGATGTATCATGTCATGAAACAAGGATACCATGGCTCGCTGATAGGTTGCCCCGAGATTCTTCAGTCCGAATGGCATCACTTTATAGCAGAAGGTACCCCACTGCATAACAAAAGTAGTCTTATACATGTCTTTGGGGGCCATCTTGATCTGGTTGTACCCTGAAAATTTGTCCATGAAAGAAAATACCTTATGTTGAGCTGTGTTGTCGACCAAAATGTCAATGTGTGGTAGTGGGAAATCATCTTTAGGGCTAGCCCTATTTAAGTCTCTGTAGTCCACACACATTCTGACTTTGCCGTCCTTCTTAGGCACGGGCAAAATGTTAGTAACCCATTGTGGATAGGAAGTAACAGCCAGAAAGCCAGCATTGAACTGCTTCATCACCTCAGATTTGATCTTTTCGGACATGTCGGGCCTCATTCGGCGGACTTTCTGTTTGATTGGTGGACAGTCTTCTCTTTTAGGGAGACAGTGAACCATGATATCTGTATCCAGTCCCAGCATATCTTCATAGGACCAGACGAAGATCTCAACAAACTCATTCAACAGCTGAACTAAGCGCTCTTTGACACTCGGCTCCAGGTTGGCACCCACTTTAACCTCTTTTCTGTCTTCCTCAGTTCCCAAATTGATAGTCACTAACAACTCTTCATGGGGGAAAAATAGCCCTTTCTTCTTGTTGCAAAAGTCTAGCTAACTCTCCAGGCACTTCACAGTCTTCATCACCTTCGTACTCGGTATGATTGACCAAATCTTCAGAGTCACTGAAGGCCAAAGCAGAATAGTCACCCATGGAATCTGGAGTGGATGGGTACCTGCATTTTGTGAGTATGGGTGTGTGTAAGGGATAGCCATCCTTAAACAAAATAAAATGTAAAAGGAAAGAAAATGAACACAAAAGTTTATAGATGAAAACATCCATGATTCATTAAAAATGGCATATGAAAATGAAGAATCAAAACCCTTACAAATGGGCCTATGTGCTCCGGGAAAGGCACAAGGCAAAAGAGTGTACGAATTGTTTAAAAGTTATTACAGACCAAACATGTAATGTTCAAAAGATAAATTACTGATTGATGAAAGTAATGGGAACGAAGTCTTTCGCCTCCCAATTGTTCAGTCCCCCCTCAATGGTTGGAAAGATCCAATCTTCAAAATTGCCTTCTTCTTCATCATCTTCTAAGGCATGAACCCCGTGATGAGTGATCTTTAAGGGTGGTCCTCCAGCCCGGGAGCAATGCACAACTTTCTGGCTAGCAGCAGTGAAACCCAATCCGAACTTGTCTGTTTTGTGAGGAAAATCTGGCAGTTGACCCCATATTGTACTCCCTCCTTCCTTGATCACAGCCTCCGCATCTTTAAGGGATGACATCTGGGACACAGGCTTGGTAATGATGGAAAGGTGTTTCTATGAATTCACCATCTAACTCCATGTAGTGAAAAGAGTTAAGGTGGCTTATCATATACTCCTCCTCACCATGAACTGTTATAATCTTACCCTGAACTGGGTATTTGAGCATTTGGTGTAGAGAAGAAGTGACTGCCCCGGCGTTGTGGATCCACGGCCTTCCCAACAAGCATGAGTATGAAGGACGGATGTCCATTACATAAAAATTAGAGTTAAAAATTTCCGTACCTACTTTGATTGGGATGTCCACTTCTCTGTGAACCATCCACTTAGAACCGTCGAAGGCTCTAACAATGATATTACTAGGCTTTAAGGTCAAACATTCACAGTCTAGCCTGTCCAATGCTTTCTTAGGTAGAACATTTAAAGATGAACCGGTATCAACCAGGACATGAGCAAGTGTGATCCCTCTGCATTCTACCAAGACATGCAGCGCATCGTTATGCTTTCTTCCTTTAGACGTTAGATCAGCGTCAGAGAAGCCAAGACCATTATCAGCTGTAAGGCTAGCCACTCACTCTTGAAACTGATCCGTAGAAGTTTCTTGAGGCACGTGTGCCGTCTTCTGAAATTTGATCAAGGCTTTGGCATGAGCCTCGGAGCAGAGCAATAGAGCTAGCATAAAGATTTTTGAAAGGGTTTGCCCCAGCTGCTCTACGACATCATAGTCGCTCTTCTTAATTATCTTTAAAATCTCCTCCATCTCCTTTTGGGTGGTCTCGGGGATAACCAAAGTCTGAGCCCTCATCCTGACGGGCGCTTCTTCGATTCCCTTACCTTTATCAACCGTAACAGTAGAGGGTACAGCTTCGGGAGCATCAATTTCTTCAATAACTGGACTTCACACAGATATCTTGACAGGTGTGATACGGTGGGAGAACTGACTATGGTTTTGCGTTCGTTTTCGCAAATGTTTTGGTTGAGCAAGAGTCGCCACCGATTTTTTATTTTATCCTAAGGAAAGGTTAAAAAGCACAACAAAAACCTTTGAGATGTTTTCTTGGGTTCGGGGAGTAGATTATAGAAAGGGAAGGTATTAGCACCCTTTCTATCCATGGTTATCCATGGGCTCTTAGTTACTTGCTTAGATTAACTTGCCTTAATTTTCAATTGTTTGAAATGGTGCTTTGTGTGCGTGGGTTTGAAAATGTTTTTGAAAAGAGGCCAATGTGGTGGCAACCTTTGTAATGATCCATGTTGGGATGTATACAAAGATGTACGTCTTTTGAAAAGGTTTTCATTTGTTTTTGAAAGTTTGTTTTGAAAGTGTTGTGAGGTATGGTTTAAAAAATAGGCAAGTGTTTTGTTTTGCAAGTTTGATTCAAGTAACTAAGAGGTTATCTACTCCTAAATTTCTCAAAGATTTCTCCTATGCTTTTAACCCTTTTAACAATTTTGTTCCACCATTGCATTTGGTGGACAATCTTGTGTTAGGATGTGAAAGGGACGGGCGCGGGTCATCGTTTAGACCATAATTGCAATGGTGCCAAGTATCTTTGGGCAATCTTTCCTTGAAAGGGACTTGATCATTCTTAGGCAACTTTCGAAAGCGTCATCGAGGGACTATGATCATTTGATTGTTTGTTTTGCCCAAAGAGACCTAACATGCAATATGGCCCATTATTGAAGGCAACAAGTGGAATACCCTAGGGGTGCAAGTGTGATTAGTGTTGTCCATTTTCATGCTTGTTTATCTTGAATTTAGGTCAAACTATTTTTGTTATTTTTGATTCGCATACAAACCCTAATTCTAGCATGGTATAATTAGAAAGCATTAAAGTGCGAAAAATAAAGTTCCTAAGTTATTACAACACAATATATGGGAAGGGGGGTACAAATGTTCAAATGGAGGTATTTTGACAAGGAATTTAAACCTAGACTATTACATCAAATTGGGAATTATACAAATTAATTAATGTACAATAATTAAATAAAATAAGAATAAATATGCAAGATGCAAAAATGCTTTTTATATGTATGAAAAAAAGGTATTTTTATATGTCAAATAATCAAAAAAAATAAAAATAAAAATAAAAAGTATCAATTTTTGGAGTTTTTATGTATTTAGGGCAAAACCCTAATTTATTAAATAAAAGGTATTAATTATTTAATATATACAATATTTAATAATTATGTACAAAAATAAAATAAAAATGAAGTATATTTGTCAAAAAGGTATTTTTTAATGTTAAATATTAATAAAAAATAAAATGTATATATCTTGTATTTTTAACCTAAATATACTAATATATATGTAAATATTTATATTATATGATAAATATATTAAACATGTATAAAAATAAAATATTTAATATTTACAAAAAAAAAGAGTATATTTTCATAAAATATTTTCACAAGATAAAATACAATAAAATCAGAAAAATAAAATGTATTGGTATTAATTTTAGTATTTTTAAATAATAGTATTTAAGTATTTATTTATGTACAAATATCAATTTAAACAAATAAAAGCCTAATAAATATAAAAATGGTGTAAAAATATTTTTTTATATTTTTAATATTGTGAGGAAAAATAAATAAGTCAGGAATAAAAAACAAAAGTCAAAAAATGATTAAAATAAGCACAATGGGCCAGGGGGGTTCAAAAGTAACAAAAGGGTGCAAAAAGAAAGTCAACTCAGGCCCAGCCCAAGAAGACTTCATCTTCAACCTCAGAACATGTTTGAATAACCATCCACGCGCGTTTTCTATCTCCCAATTCCTGGACTTTCAAGCAAAACTCACAACACGAAAAATGTAGAGCATTAAAAGACGAATCCAGACATATAAAGAACTTGACTTAACTCTCTAAGATGAGAGAGAATTTCTTCTCCCCCAATTCCTGACCTAGTTTTTATTCCATGTTCAGACATTAAATTCTCACATCACACATAATAAAAATGAAAACTAATTACATGGGCATGTTCAGGGCTATGAATGTGACATATCTTCTTCACAAACCTAAAGCTAACAATGCCTGGATAGAGAGATACGAGTTCATGAACTTACCTGTTCAGTTGGAATCGTATCTGGTGATAGAGGTGCTTTCAATGCAAGGTGATGATTGGTACAGCTTCCTTGATGTCCAGGGATGCTATTCCAAGTTTTACTTTGCTTTGAAACTAGCTGAATCGAGTTATAGAACTCCACCTGCAAAACAGAAAAATGAAAATGGTGATGTTGATTGGGAGTGTTACAGGTCGTCTTTGAGGTTTGGAATAGCTTCAAGGGATGCTGTGGGATGTGTTTGAAGTGTTTTTAGCAAGGATGCACGAATGGAATGAGTTATGGAACTCAAACTGCAGCAGGTCCCCTATTTTGGCAGTTTGAGGGTGATTCTGTGTTTGAGAAGGTGTTGGAGATGGTTGGCTCGTGTTATAGCTCAGAATAGATGTTTAGAATATGTTTGACAAGTTTGCTTAAGCCTGTGATAGCTGAGATGAGAGTTGTTAGATGTTATGCTATGTTTCTTCAACTTTAAGCAACAAATGTCCACTTGAGTTTCTAGACTGATAGAGGCCCCCCTAATGTGCTGCATACTTTGGCCTTGATCAGTGTAATTAGCTCATAAACTTGTGCCAAAGAGATTTGCACTGTACTTGCTTGGATTGTTAATTGACATAAAGTGCAACTTTTCTAAAATGGATATAATGCTTTATCTAAAAATGGCTTAATCTTGCATATAATGTCCAAACTCATAGAACAACACCTTGGCACAAAGGATTGGCATTAAATTATGGAGTGTAGATGAGATAAAAGACCTGTAATCTAGCTTAAGGCATGCTGAGTTCAAAAATGCAAGGTTATGGACATGTAACTTGGTCATGAACAAAGTGAGTTTTTCCCAACTTGCCAAATTCGATTCTCCCTAACCATGAGGTTGTTTGATGACTTCTTGGACATTTTGGAAAGCTTGGAATGTGTACTACAATCCATCTTTGAAATGAAAATTGAAATTCCAAGTGGAAGTATGTGAAAAATGGTCTTGAAGTTAGGTAAAAACCTTGCCTAAAATAGGTCAAATTTTCTCTAAGTTAAGAATGGTTTGGTACCCTTGTTCCAAAAATTGTAACTTGAGCTACAAGCTTCTTTTGGGAAAACTTTGTGAATCAAAGTTGTAGATTTTGCAATAGGCTACAACTTTCATGTTTTCACTTTTGCTTGAATCCAAATGAATCTTGGTGAGAAAGTGGGACAAAGTTAGGAAAAAAATTAGGGTTTTTCATAACTTAGAAAAATTCTAAGTTATGAAAAATCTTCATTTCAAACCCTAATTTGCAATTCTTGATTTCTTGATGAAAAAGTTTCATGATTTGGCATGTTTTGATGAAAAATGAATCTCGACACTTGATTTTGACCAAAAAGTCAAAGTTTGACTTTTCAGTATACAGTCAAAATTGATCAATTTGACTGGGAAATTCAACTGTCAATCTTGTGTATTTGGGATCTTTTGAACTTGTTGAGTATGTCAAGACAATTCCATGGGGTCCTTGAGTCCATATGTGAGCTTGGTTTGCCATTGGCTAGGTCAAACAGTCAAAAATTGCCTTTGTGCAGTCAAAACCCTAAAAATGACCATTTTGCCCTTTTGGTGATCTGATCAAATTTCTTGTGGAATTGTGATCCAAACTTGATCAAATGGTCCATGTGAGTTCATAGTGTTGATGTGGGTCAATTTTCATGAGATTTGACTGTCAATTGGCCACAGTTGACTTTTTCCCCAATACAGCTGATTTCTAGGTCAACTGTCCAATTGACTGGGCAAAATTTGGAATCAAGACTTGAAACTTGGTATGGATAAACCTGGGAGTCCAACATGAAGCATGAAAGTCATCTTAGGCATTTTAGGTCAAAATATCTTTGTTCAAACACAAACCCTAATTTGGGTCAACAGTGCAAGGAGAAGTCTTGAGCAGAGGAAACCTTAACTGGTTCTTGAGCTCCAAGGGTTTTGTGATGAGAAAATGTTGAGGAAATGGGAGGGTAAATTTTGGGGTACAACAGTTGCCCCTGTTCAATCTTCTTGAACCTGAAGAGTTAGATTGGCAAGTTTGCCTTTCGTGACTCGAGGGTAAAAGGAGATTGGACACTAGAGTGCCCGGAAATTTGCACTCGCATGTTGGAGTATCAGCAATGTGATGTCGGAAATGGGCTTATAGATGCCATTTGGAGAGATGGTGGATAGGGAGATGGGCTTATAGATGCCATCTGGAGACGTGACAGAACCTTGTCGGGAATGGGCTTATAGATGCCATTTGGAAGCGTTGATCGCATAAGAGATTCCTTAGCGAGAACTTGTGTATTTTGAGAAAGACAGATGTTTTCCTGGCTTGTTACAGGTGTTGATCTTCAATCTTTTCATGCAGAAATGCCCTGGCTAGATACAGGTGTCGAATCTACAATCGGTTGCTCACAGATATGCCCTGGCTGGATACAGGAATCGAATATGGAAATAGTCGTCAACAGATATGCCCTGGCTGGATACAGGAATCGAATCTTCAAACTCCTCAGATGTGCCCTGGCTAGATACAGGAATCGAATCTGGAAATAGTCGTCAACAGATATACCCTGGCTGGATGCAGGAATCGACTCTTCGAACTCTTCAGATGTGCCCTGGCTAGATATAGGAATCGAATCTGGAAATAGTCGTCAACAGATATGCCCTGGATGGATACAGGAATCGAATCTTGAAATTCTACAGATGTGCCCTGGCTAGATACAGGAATCGAATATGGAAATAGTCGTCAACAGATATGCCCTGGCTGGATACAGGAATCGAATCTTCGAACTCTTCAGATGTGCCCTGGCTAGATACATCGAATCTGGAAATAGTCGTCAACAGATATGCCCTGGTTGGATACAGGAATCGAATCTGGAAATTCTTCAGATGTGCCCTGGCTAGATACAGGAATCAAATCTGGAAACTGATCACTCACAGATGTGCCCTGGCTAGATACAGGAATCGAATATGGAATTGTGACAGTTGAAGGTAGTTGTCTTTTGGGTTGTCTTTTTCCCTGAAAAGGCAAAACATCAGTTGTATGCAATGTCATGATGTATGACATGCATGATGTCATGATGTTCAAAATGAGATAGTGTTGTATGCACTTTATCATGTATGTAAGCAAGATGCATGCAATGTGAAATGTTTATGAATGTATTTTCGTCTAGGAAAATAAATCCTTGACGACCGGCCGGGGAATTAAATCCTGGGCTGACGTTGAGGAGTAGAGTTCTTTGCTTCCGCTGGGGATGACGATTGCAAGAATACACCGGTAGGAGAAGATGGCTCCGTTGGGGAATAAACTTGTTGGAGAGATTACTCTGTGGGAAGAGATACTTCGCTGAAGTTTTGACGAGAGCTTCACTGAGGATTTCGATGATGGACTCTGTTGGGGATAACAAAGATAAACTCCGCTGGGGATTGCGTTGATAAGTTATGTTGGGGAATTTTGATGAACTCCGCTGGGGATAGGAAGAATTTTTCCGAGGGCGATCTTCCGTGGCAATTAGCTGAGGATAACCCAGTTATAAGCCCTTGTGAGGAATAACTTTGAATAAAGCTCGGGAGAGACGTCCGTATTCTGCAGGGGATAAGCTTCCAGAATCTACCGGGGATAAGCTTCGAGACCTGCTGGGGATATGAATTCCACTTTCCTGGGGAAACCTTCAGACTGTACTGGAAAATGATTCCACTGGAGTGTCCGTATTCTGCCGGGGAACAATCTTAGATCAAGACTGCCGGGGATGCTTGCTGATGAATGCCTATACTCCGCTGGGGAATGTTGCTATCTTGTCTTACTCTGTGGGGAGTTGAGATAACTTGGTCACATTCTTCAGTTAAATCTACCTTGGCACCTTGGCGGACAGAGCAACTAGACTGCCCGGACAACTCTACATTGCCCCTATTTCTGATGTCACCTGTAATCAGTCTTTTGTTTCGTATGCAAGTACTTATGAATTAGCAATTTAATGTCAAATGCATATACCAAAAATGAACATTGGACGTTCTTCGCAAGACAAAACAGAAAAAGGAAAAACAATTGGCAATGTTTGGAAAAGTGAATTTGTATTGATTTTGAAGTTTTGCCTATAAATAGGCGTTTTTGTACAAGAGGCCGACGTCCTGGTAAGATAACGCCGCCGAATAACATAAAGTTTATACAATTTTGAAAAGGAAACAAAACAGCTATGTGCACAATATTCCCACTGGGTCCCAACTCTACTATCGCCTTTATGTCTTCAAACGTCTCATCACTTTGCTGCTTAGTTGAAGATGAAGCTGATTGATCGATGCCGAAGTCTGAGCCAGATAATTGATGCCGAATTCTGGATGTGAGGTGACCCTAATGAGACATAGTGTTACGCTTTATCCCTAACTTTTGCCTGGACCGCCCTTTCGGGTTTTCAGTCCACCGGTATACCCATTTTTGCCCAAGCCGCCTTTTCAGGTTTTCGACTTGCCGGGTGTACAGATTTTTTCATTTCATCCCTTATTTTTTCCCGAACCCTTTTGGTTCGCCGGGAAGCCCTTATTTTTGCCTAGTTATGTCAACCTAGCGGGTCTTTTATTCATGCGTAGTATCTTTTACTATGTCTGCATTGGCGGGGTGAGGAAGGTCGTCACCATCCATGGTGGTTAGAATCATGGCTCCTCCTGAGAACACATGTTTAACCACAAATGCCCTTCGTATGTAGGGGTCCATTTGCCCCGGGGATCACTTTGAGGAAGGGTGATGCGTTTGATTACCAGGTCTCCGACTTGATACTCTTGTCGTCTGACTTTCTTGTTAAATGCCCTGATAATCCATTTTTGGTACGTCTGACCATGACAGATAGCGGTGAGTCTCTTTTCGTCAATTAGGTTTAATTGATCAAGTCGAGTCTGGATCCAGTCATCTTCACTCAAGTCTGCATCCTTCATTATCCAGAGAGAGGGTATCTGGACTTCAATCGGCAAGACTGCCTCCATGCCATAGACCAAGGAAAAATGAGTTGCCCCGGTTGACGTCTTTGCTGAGGTACGGTACCCATGAAGAGCAAATGGTAACATTTCGTGCCAATCTTTGTAGGTCACTGTCATCTTCTGCACAATTTTCTTGATATTCTTATTTGCTGCTTCTACAGCCCCATTCATCTTCGGCCGGTAAGGAGAAGAGTTGTGGTGCTGTATCTTGAATTGCTCGCAGAGCTCAGTGATCATCTTGTTGTTAAGATTGGTACCATTGTCTGTAATGATTCTTTCCGGGACGCCATACCGACAGATCAGGTTATGCCGAATGAAACGTGCCACGACGCTCTTGGTTACCGTGGCGTAGGAAGCTGCCTCAACCCACTTCGTGAAGTAATCAATCGCTACCAAGATGAAGCGATGCCCGTTGGATGCCGTCGGTCGGATCTCGCCGATCATATTGATGCCCCACATTGCGAAAGGCCATGGTGCCGCCAGGACGTTCAGAGGAACCGGAGGGATATGCACCTTATCAGCATAGATCTGGCATTTGTGACAAGTTCGAGAATGTTGGTAACAGTCGGCTTCCATTGTGGACCAGAAATATCCTGCCCGAAGGATTTTCTTTGCCATGGTATGTCCACTGGAATGTGTTCCGAATGTACCTTCATGCAGTTCTATCATGATCTTCCCTGCTTCAGCCCTATCCACACAACGCAGTAGAGTTGAATCATGATTCCGTTTGTAGAGAATGCCGTTGCTGAGGAAGAATTTTGCCGCAAACCTTCTCATGAACTTCTTGTCGTTGACAGATGCACCTTCAGGGTATTCCTGAGCTTCCAAGTATCTCTTCACCTCATGATACCAGGGTTTCTCGACTACCTCTTCGGTCTCAAGATCGCAGCAGTACGCCGGTTCGTCCAACTTCCAGATAATGATCCGGGGAGCCTCATTGTCCCATTTGACTTTGAACATTGAAGACATCGTAGCTAGTGCGTCCGCTAACTGATTCTCCTCCCTTGGGAAGTGTTCAAAAGTTATCTCTTCAAAGTGGGGAAGCAAAGTCAATACATACTCCTTGTAAGGAATAAGATTTGGGTGTTTCGTATCCCACTCGCCTTTGATCTGATTGATCACGAGAGCGGAATCTCCGAAGACACTCAGAAACTTGATCCTTAAGTCGATTGCGGCTTGAAGACCCATGTTACATGCCTCATATTCTGCCATGTTGTTGGTGCAGTTGAAACACAGCCGGGCGGTGAGTGGAGTATGAGTTCCTTTGGGGGATATGATCACAGCGCCGATGCCGTTACCCAAAGCGTTGGAGGCTCCGTCAAAATGCATAGACCATCGGGATCCTTCCTCAGGTCCTTCATCCGGTCCAGGTACTTCACAGTCGGTTACTACCATGATGTCTTCGTCCGGAAATTCAAAGTTCAATGATTGGTAATCGTCCACAGGTTGGTGTGCCAAATGGTCTGCCAATACACTTCCCTTGATTGCCTTTTGAGTTGTGTACTGAATATCATATTCTGTCAAGATCATTTGCCATCTTGCTATTCTCCCAGACAGAGCAGGATTTTCGAATATGTACTTGATGGGATCCATCTTTGAAATCAACAGAGTAGTGTGAGTCAGCATATACTGTCTCAGCCGGCGAGCAGCCCATACCAGAGCGCAACAAGTTTTCTCGAGCAGTGAGTACCGAGACTCACATTCGGTAAACTTTTTGCTCAGGTAATAAATAGCGTGCTCTTTTCGGCCAGACTCGTCATGCTGCCCCAGCACACACCCCATTGAATTGTCAAGTACTGTCAAGTATAGTATCAGAGGTCTCCCTTCCACTGGAGGCATAAGAAGGGGTGGTTCTTGGAGATATTCCTTTATCTTTTCAAAAGCGGCCTGACATTCATCGTTCCAACGAACTACTTGATCTTTCTTCAGCAATTTGAAGATTGGCTCACAGGTAGGAGTTAGATGTGAGATGAATCGGGCAATGTAATTCAGTCGTCCCAGAAAGCCTCTGACTTCTTTCTCTGTCTTGGGAGTCGGCATCTCTTGTATGGCTTTCACCTTGGCAGGGTCCACCTGAATACCTTTGTCGCTTACAATGAAACCCAGCAACTTTCCAGACCTCACCCCAAAGGTGCATTTGTTTGGGTTTAACCTCAGCTTGTACAATTTCAGTCAGTCAAACAGCTTCCACAGATGGTCAAGGTGTTCCTCCTCAGTTTGGGACCTTGCAATCATGTCGTCAACGTATACCTCAATCTCATGATGGATCATATCATGAAATAAAGCAACCATGGCACGTTGGTAGGTTGCCCCAACATTTTTCAACCCGAATGGCATGACCTTGTAGCAGAAGGTGCCCCACTGAGTCACAAAGGTAGTCTTTTCCATATCTTCCGGAGCCATCTTGATCTGATTATACCCTGAAAAACCATCCATGAAGGAGAACACCTTGTGTTGAGCAGTATTGTCAACAAGAACGTCGATGTGAGGCAGAGGGAAATCATCTTTGGGGCTGGCCCTGTTCAAATCCCTGTAGTCAACACACATTCTGACCTTACCGTCCTTCTTCGGTACCGGCACCACGTTGGCAACCCACTGAGGGTAAGAAGTCACTGCTAGAAACCCGGCATCGAATTGCTTTATAACCTCAGCTTTGATCTTTTCGGACATCTCTGGGCGCATACGGCGGACCTTTTTCTTTACCGGAGGGCAGTCTTCCTTGGTAGGCAGGTGATGAACTACAATGTCGGCATCCAAACCAGGCATGTCTTCGTATGACCAAGCAAAGATCTCCATGTAATCATGCAGCATCTGGATCAATCGTTGCTTCACGCTGAACTATAGATTGGCACCAATCTTGACTTCTTTTCTATCTGTCTCAGTACCCAGGTTCACTGTTTCCACCGGCTCTTCATGCGGCTGAATGGCTCTCTCTTCCTGGAGTAGCAGTCTTGCAAGTTCACCAGGCACTTCGCAATCATCTTCACCTTCGTCTTCGGCCAAGTTGATCAGATTTTCGAAGTCATAACTGGCAGTAGCAGAGCTGTTACCAGTGAGATCCAGAGTGGATTGAAACCTGTATAAGTGAGTGTGTGTAAATATAGCTGTTTTGCAATATATAACACAGAAAGGAAAAGAGCACAAGATTTGAAATGCAACAAACGTTCAATGTTTTGATTAATGATATATGGAAATGTCATACAAAAAGCCCTCACAAATGGAGCTACGGTGCCCCGGGTAGGACACCGAGCCAATAAAGTTTCAACATATTGTTTGTTACACATTGAAAATAAAAGAGTTAATTACTGCGTGACAAATGTAATAGGTGTAAAATCCTTTGCCGTCCAGTTGCTGGGTCCGTTGTTGGTGGTTGGATAGATCCAACTGTCAAATTCTGCTTCTTCTACGTCCTCCTCGATAGCATTCACCCTTGGATTGGTTATGACCACTGGAGCCTTTCTGACCCTTTCTTTGCGCACAGCCCTCTGAGCCTCTGCAGTGAAGCCCAACCCAAACTTGTCGGTCTTTTGAGTGAAGTCAGGAAGCTGACCCCAGTTTGCACATTTGCCTTTCTCAATCACTGCCCGGGCATCCTTCAGGGAAGCCATCTTCAAGGGAAAGTCTTCTTCAACCACTGTTTCAGCTGATGCCAACATTGGAGGTACCTCCTCAAAATGCTGAAAGGGGGTTTCAATAAACTCCCCGTCCATTTCGATATACCGAAATGAATTCAAGTGACTAACCATGTATTCCTCCTCACCCTGCACAATAACAATCTTCCCTTTGACAGGGTATTTGAGCTTTTGGTGTAGAGTGGATGTTACCGCCCCAGCCTTATGAATCCAGGGTCGACCCAACAAGCAGGAATAAGATGGATGAATATCCATTACATAGAACGTTGAGTCGAAGACTTGGGAACCCACACGAATAGGAATGTCTACCTCACCGTGCACCATCCTCTTAGAACCGTCGAAGGCTCTAACGATGATGTTACTAGGTTTCAATTCCAGGCCCTCACAATCCAAGCGATCCAATGCCTTCTTGGGCAAAACATTCAGGGAAGAACCGGTGTCCACCAACACGTGTGCGAGAGTAGTGCCCCTGCACTCTATAGAGACATGCAGGGCATCATTGTGATTTTTCCCTTTGGCGGTAAGGTCTGCATCTGAGAAACCCAAGCCGTTGTCAGCCGTCAAATTAGCCACACAGTCAGTGAACTGATCTGCAGAGGTCTCTTGCGGCACATGGGCCATTTTCAGAAATGAAATCAGGGCCTTTGCGTGGGCCTCTGAGCACAGCAGCAATGATAGCATAGAGATTTTGGAGGGGGTATGCCCCAGCTGTTCAACGACATTGAAGTCACTCTTTTTAATGATTTTAAGGATTTCCTCCATCTCTTGTTGGGAGGCTTCAACGACAGTCTTTTTTGGTGCCTCCGTCCTGGCAGGCAAATCGGTAGCAACTTCTTTGCCCCGAGCATCAGAGGACTCGTCGGCAGTAGTAGACGCATGAACTTGATTTGGAACATGCACACTTGCGGGTGTGATGATAAGAGGCTTTCGGATAACTGGCGGTGCAATATCAGGCGAGAAGAGCCTGCCACTGCGAGTAATCTTGGCGGGACCAGTGATGTTACTGATACTGGTACTGGTGTTGAACTCCTGCTTCACTCCAAGCACATACATGTCTGCCCCATAGTGCCATGGGACAGCCTTGTTAGATTCATGGGGGAGAGGCCCAGGAACAGTAATAGTAATGGGTGCAACAGACATAATTTGGACTGGCTTCCTCGGGAGAGCCTTGGTAGGATTGTTGAAAATTGTGATGACAGATACTTCTTTAGCGGAAACAAACGGAACAGCAGTTTTCTTGAACAAAATTTCTTTGCTATCCATCAGGCTTTGGATGCCTGATTTCAGCAGCGGACAACCGGTAGGGATAACAGCACACAGGAGGCAACCCTTGCTACAACCCGGAAATAAACTAGCTAGCAGTAGGTTCCTCTTAACAGTCAATAGAGGGGTAGCAACATCATCCACCGAAACAGCATACAAGTCTTCCTCAATGGCATTTGCTCTATGCTGGGGCATATGAGCAGTTACAACAGTTGGCCTCTCAGGCGCCTCAAACTGAATTTCCTTCGCGTCAATAAGGTCTTGCACTTTATTTCTCAGGGCCCAGCAATCATCAGTAGTATGCCCGGGGCTATCGGAATGATAAGCACAACGGGCATTTGGGTTATACTTAGGAGATGCAGTATTCACGACCTTCAGAGCCTCTTTGATGGTCACCAAGTTGGTTGATAACAGTTGCGGTAAGATTTGTGACAAGGTCATACTCAGCCGAGTATACTGCCTCTTGGTCCTTTCACCTCTTTGTTGATTGTACTGCTGAGGAGCAGCAACAGGCTTTGAAATTACTAAGGCATTAACGGCTTGGCGGCTTTCTGGTTTGACTTGTCTTCTAGGACCATAGACGGCACTTGCTTCTTTCTTGAAAGGCCTTTTCTCAGTACTTGCGGAGGCAGCTTTCTGTATTTTTCCTGACCTGATGCCAGCTTCTATCCTTTCACCCGTCAGGATCAAATCCGTAAACCCAGCTGAGGAATTGCCAACCAGATGATTGAAAAATGGACCAGACAAGGTCCCTAGAAACATATCAACCAGCTCACGATCAGTCAATGGAGGCTGCACCCTGCCAGCCAAATCTCTCCATTTTTGTGCATATTCTTTGAACCCTTCGCCCGTTCCTAGAGACATACCCTGAAGTTGGGTACGCGTAGGAGCGAGGTCAGAATTGTATTGATATTGTCTATAAAATGCGGTCGCTAAATCTTCCCAATGTCGGATACTAGTTCCATCTAGTTGATAGAACCACTCAAGCTGTGACCCTGAAAGGCTATCTTGGAAGAAGTGGATCCAAAGATTTTTATCTGCCGTGTAAGGTTGGATCTTCCTTACGTACGACCTGAGATGCAGCTTTGGACAGGAGGCCCCGTCATATTTGGCAAAGGCAGGCGCCTTAAACTTGTGTGGGATTACTACCCCAGAAGATAAGCCCAAATCTCCGAAATCCAGCCCCGGCATATTCTGAATCTCCATGGCACTCAAGCGGTCTTCTAATTGCTTGTATCTGTCAGCAGCGGGAGGGTATTATTCGTCATTGTAATCCGTCTCTTTGTCAGAGACTGCAGGACTAGGAGCTCCTCCCCCTTGGGGACTATCTTTCTCTGCAGAGGAAGTAGTTGGATCAGCCTCGTTATGGAGTGTGTTCCCAAACCTGCGTCCAGTATTGAACAACGCAGTCCTCTTCTTTTTCTTCTTCTTTAGGAGCAGAGCCTTCAACTCTTGTTGCCCTTGGGCCAGGTTCATCACCATCTCTTGATACTGGGCACTTTGGGCCTAAAGGGCCTTGATTGCTTGTTCACTGGATGATTCTGAATTCATGATGACTGTTCAAATAAACAGCGAAGAAGATTAAGCAACCTGTGGAAAAAGGGGTACCTGTTATGCATATGGTGCGATGAGATGCGTATGTTTTATGTTTTCAAAGACAAACGAGATTCAACTTTGTAGACAAAAGGGAAACACACTTCATTAGATTCAAATTTTAAATTGTTCAACAACTTGCCCTTAGGCATTACAGGAATGAAAAATACTGAAAAGGAAATAAAAGCTGTAAAAGGAAATCTTCAAAGCCCATTAGTGCTCCCATGGCCTCCTCTTCTCAGTGTGGATGTAGTCATTCAGGACCCGCTCCTCCTCCAATTGCTTAGTCAGCCTCTGGATCTTCCGTTCCTGTTCGTTGAACTTTTCCCGATAAAAATCCCGTTCTTCCTTTAGCTGCGCCCAAGATATCTTCAGTGTGTCAAAATCAGTGGGTATCTGAGGAGGGAGGACAGTTGGAGGAACCCCATCTTCATCAGGAGATTCAAGAATGATAGGTCTGACAGCTTCGTACGACATACCTAACTTCTGAGCACCGATGCGGACCCATCTGCAATAGGGTTCCATTGGTAGAGAAGTCTTTGGTCCCAACTCATGTGGGTCAGCTTTGTGAATTCTATCCCAAGCCTTAATGAACCCATGGCGTAGTTTGTCACTGTCTACCTGAAATTCAAAATGGAAGTGAGGAACCAACATTTCATGAGGCCCTACTCTTCTGGCTCTTCCAAACTGGCGGAGAGCTAAACATGGATTATAAGAGATTCCTCCTTGGATACCAATCAATGGAACATTAGGGTATTCTCCGCAACGATCAATAACAGCTACCTCATCCAAACCTCTGAGAGTCCAAGTGATGTCATTATCAGTGAGAGACATTAACCTATGAGCCCAACTCTTTCCTTCTTCATTCTTCAGCACGAACTTAGGAAGGTGCGAAATAAACCACCTCACTAGCAAAGGAGCACAACACCATGGAGTTCCCCGTTTTCGGGCAGTACGAGCATAGAGTTGTTGCAGGATATCACCCAAAAGAGTGGGTACAGGATTCCGAGACATGAAGATCCTTATGGCATAGATACTGATAAAGGTGTCAGGATTGGGAAACAATACCAGACCATAGATTAAAAGAGCCAGAATGTCTTCGTACGCCTTGAAGTCTAAGTCATTCCAGAAATCATTAGCTTTGCCAACCAGAAATTTGACCAAAAAGCCCTTAACTCCACTTCTAGTTTCCCAGTTAGCCAATACCTCTTCTTTGGTCAAGGGGAGGACTGCAGCAACCTCTTCAGGCCTAGGAGTCTTTTCCCAACCAGTGAATGGAGTTTGCTCCAAAACAGGGATACCAAGCAAATCAGAGAATTCTTCCAGGGTAGGGACCAGCTGGAAGTCTTGAAAGGTAAAGCAATGATACAGGGGGTCATAAAACTGGGTCAGGACACTTATCAGTTGCTGGTCCCACTTTGCAGTGATCAAGCCAAGGAGAGAACCATGCCTTTTGATGAAGGAAGTAGTGTTTGGAATCCTACCAACCAAGTCCTTGAGCAAAGTTGGTGGTTGGACAAAGTTGAGCCGGATAGTATTCCTACGCACGGGCATCATGATGTCCTACAAAACAGAGCAAAGATGAAACTTTTTTTGTCTTTGAAATGGGTTAGTCCTTATACAGGATGCATGCAATGGTATGATGGCATGATGCTATGAGGAAGCACACCACAAGTATTCACACAGGCAATCATGATAAGGCACACAAGTCACACAAGACAACCCCTAGGTTTCAGGCCAGCATGAAGTTTAGGTATTACCCTCTTTTAGTTTCGTTGGTTAAAACCTGTCCTATTAAAAGTAACCGGGTTCTAGAGGATCTCAAATCATTGACTACCCTCAATCGGTCATAACTCCAGCATCACAATCTTTTCTTGCGGCCAGAACCATCGCGAGAGTTTAGCCTCAATGAGTGTAGCATACTGCTACTGTTCTATGGCTAATTTTGGTCAATTTAGGGTTCTAAGGTCGGTTGGTGTTTAATGACTCCTTAGAAGACCCATATTCTCCTCGTTGCAACACAAGGGATATCGGTACAGACCAAGGCGCCACACCAACGTAGCCACTGCTTCACCCATGTCGGTCTATGCCGGACATGTCCCTCACAGATTATGCTACCTAAAAGGGTATTCCCCAGATCCGGGTTAGGATCCATGAAACTCCGATGCAAAGCCCACAAATATAAAAGCAAACAAAGCAAATAATTGAAAACAAAGGTGATCTAAGCCCTAAGGTTACTCCACTTTTAAATAGTCCCCAGTAGAGTCGCCATTTCTGTGATACGGTGGGAGAACTGACTATGGTTTTGCGTTCGTTTTCGCAAATGTTTCGGTTGAGCAAGAGTCGCCACCGACTTTTTATTTTATCCTAAGGAAAAGTTAAAAAGCACAGCAAAAACCTTTGAGATATTTTCTTGGGTTCGGGGAGTAGATTATAGAAAGGGAAGGTATTAGCACCCTTTCTATCCATGGTTATCCATGGGCTCTTAGTTACTTGCTTAGATCAACTTCCCTTAATTTTCAATTGTTTGAAATGGTGCTTTGTGTGCGTGGGTTTGAAAATGTTTTTGAAAAGAGGCCAATGTGGTGGCAACCTTTGTAATGATCCATGTTGGGATGTATACAAAGATGTACGTCTTTTGAAAAGGTTTTCATTTGTTTTTGAAAGTTTGTTTTGAAAGTGTTGTGAGGTGTGGTTTAAAAAATAGGCAAGTGTTTTGTTTTGCAAGTTTGATTCAAGTAACTAAGAGGTTATCTACTCCTAAATTTCTCAAAGATTTCTCCTATGCTTTTAACCCTTTTAACAATTTTGTTCCACCATTGCATTTGGTGGACAATCTTGTGTTAGGATGTGAAAGGGACGGGCGCGGGTCATCGTTTAGACCATAATTGCAATGGTGCCAAGTATCTTTGGGCAATCTTTCCTTGAAAGGGACTTGATCATTCTTAGACAACTTTCGAAAGCGTCATCGAGGGACTATGATCATTCGATTGTTTGTTTTGCCCAAAGAGACCTAACATGCAATATGGCCCATTATTGAAGGCAACAAGTGGAATACCCTAGGGGTGCAAGTGTGATTAGTACTGTCCATTTTCATGCTTGTTTATCTTGAATTTAGGTCAAACTATTTTTGTTATTTTTGATTCGCATACAAACCCTAATTCTAGCATGGTATAATTAGAAAGCATTAAAGTGCGAAAAATAAAGTTCCTAAGTTATTACAACACAATATATGGGAAGGGGGGTACAAATGTTCAAATGGGGGTATTTTGACAAGGAATTTAAACCTAGACTATTACATCAAATTGGGAATTATACAAATTAATTAATGTACAATAATTAAATAAAATAAGAATAAATATGCAAGATGCAAAAATTCTTTTTATATGTATAAAAAAAAGGTATTTTTATATGTCAAATAAACAAAAAAAAAAAATAAAAAAATAAAAAGTATCAATTTTTGGAGTTTTTATGTATTTAGGGCAAAACCCTAATTTATTAAATAAAAGGTATTAATTATTTAATATATACAATATTTAATAATTATGTACAAAAATAAAATAAAAATGAAGTATATTTGTCAAAAAGGTATTTTTTAATGTTAAATATTAATAAAAAATAAAATGTATATATCTTGTATTTTTAACCTAAATATACTAATATATATGTAAATATTTATATTATATGATAAATATATTAAACATGTATAAAAATAAAATATTTAATATTTACAAAAAAAAAGAGTATATTTTCATAAAATATTTTCACAAGATAAAATACAATAAAATCAGAAAAATAAAATGTATTGGTATTAATTTTAGTATTTTTAAATAATAGTATTTAAGTATTTATTTATGTACAAATATCAATTTAAACAAATAAAAGCCTAATAAATATAAAAATGGTGTAAAAATATTTTTTTATATTTTTAATATTGTGAGGAAAAATAAATAAGTCAGGAATAAAAAACAAAAGTAAAAAAATGATTAAAATAAGCACAATGGGCCAGGGGGGTTCAAAAGTAACAAAAGGGTGCAAAAAGAAAGTCAACTCAGGCCCAGCCCAAGAAGACTTCATCTTCAACCTCAGAACATGTTTGAATAACCATCCACGCGCGTTTTCTATCTCCCAATTCCTGGACTTTCAAGCAAAACTCACAACATGAAAAATGTAGAGCATTAAAAGACGAATCCAGACATATAAAGAACTTGACTTAACTCTCTAAGATGAGAGAGAATTTCTTCTCCCCCAATTCCTGACCTAGTTTTTGTTCCATGTTCAGACATTAAATTCTCACAGCACACATAATATAAATGAAAACTAATTACATGGGCATGTTCAGGGCTATGAATGTGACATATTTTCTTCACAAACCTAAAGCTAACAATGCCTGGATAGAGAGATACGAGTTCATGAACTTACCTGTTCAGTTGGAATCGTATCTGGTGATAGAGGTGCTTTCAATGCAAGGTGATGATTGGTACAACTTCCTTGATGTCCAGGGATGCTATTCCAAGTTTTACTTTGATTTGAAACTAGCTGAATCGAGTTATAGAACTCCACCTGCAAAACAGAAACATGAAAATGGTGATGTTGATTGGGAGTGTTACAGATCGTCTTTGAGGTTTGGAATAGCTTCAAGGGATGCTGTGGGATGTGTTTGAAGTGTTTTTAGCAAGGATGCACGAATGGAATGAGTTATGGAACTCAAACTGCAGCAGGTCCCCTGTTTTGGCAGTTTGAGGGTGATTCTGTGTTTGAGAAGGTGTTGGAGATGGTTGGCTCGTGTTATAGCTCAGAATGGATGTTTAGAATATGTTTGACAAGTTTGCTTAAGCCTGTGTTAGCTGAGATGAGAGTTGTTAGATGTTATGCTATGTTTCTTCAACTTTAAGCAACAAATGTCCACTTGAGTTTCTAGACTGATAGAGGCCCCCCTAATGTGCTGCATACTTTGGCCTTGATCAGTGTAATTAGCTCATAAACTTGTGCCAAAGAGATTTGCATTGTACTTGCTTGGATTGTTAATTGACATAAAGTGCAACTTTTCTAAAATGGATATAATGCTTTATCTAAAAATGGCTTAATCTTGCATATAATGTCCAAACTCATAGAACAACACCTTGGCACAAAGGATTGGCATTAAATTATGGAGTGTAGATGAGATAAAAGACCTGTAATCTAGCTTAAGGCATGCTGAGTTCAAAAATGCAAGGTTATGGACATGTAACTTGGTCATGAACAAAGTGAGTTTTTCCCAACTTGCCAAATTCGATTCTCCCTAACCATGAGGTTGTTTGATGAGTTCTTGGACATTTTGGAAAGCTTGGAATGTGTAATACAATCCATCTTTGAAATGCAAATTGAAATTACAAGTGGAAGTATGTGAAAAATGGTCTTGAAGTTAGGTAAAAACCTTGCCTAAAATAGGTCAAATTTTCTCTAAGTTAAGAATGGTTTGGTACCCTTGTTCCAAAAATTGTAACTTGAGCTACAAGCTTCTTTTGGGAAAAATTTGTGAATAAAAGTTGTATATTTTGCAATAGGCTACAACTTTCATGTTTTCACTTTTGCTTGAATCCAAATGAATCTTGGTGAGAAAGTGGGACAAAGTTAGGAAAAAAATTAGGGTTTTTCATAACTTAGAAAAATTCTAAGTTATGAAAAATCTTCATTTCAAACCCTAATTTGCAATTCTTGATTTCTTGATGAACAAGTTTCATGATTTGGCATGTTTTGATGAAAAATGAATCTTGACACTTGATTTTGACCAAAAAGTCAAAGTTTGACTTTTCAGTATACAGTCAAAATTGATCAATTTGACTGGGAAATTCAATTGTCAATCTTGTGTATTTGGGATCTTTTGAACTTGTTGAGTATGTCAAGACAATTCCATGGGGTCCTTGAGTCCATATGTGAGCTTGGTTTGCCATTGGCTAGGTCAAACAGTCAAAAATTGCCTTTGTGCAATCAAAACCCTAAAAATGACAATTTTGCCCTTTTGGTGATCTGATCAAATTTCTTGTGGAATTGTGATCCAAACATGATCAAATGGTCCATGTGAGTTCATAATGTTGATGTGGGTCAATTTTCATGAGATTTGACTGTCAATTGGCCACAGTTGACTTTTTCCCCAATACAGCTGATTTCTAGGTCAACTGTCCAATTGACTGGGCAAAATTTGGAATCAAGACTTGAAACTTGGTATGGATAAACCTGGGAGTCCAACATGAAGCATGAAAGTCATCTTAGGAATTTTAGGTCAAAATATCTTTGTTCAAACACAAACCCTAATTTGGGTCAACAGTGCAAGGAGAAGTCTTGAGCAGAGGAAACCTTAACTGGTTCTTGAGCTCCAAGGGTTTTGTGATGAGAAAATGTTGAGGAAATGGGAGGGCAAATTTTGGGGTACAACAGTTGCCCCTGTTCAATCTTCTTGAACCTGAAGAGTTAGATTGGCAAGTTTGCCTTTCGTGACTCGAGGGTAAAAGGAGATTAGACACTAGAGTGCCCGGAAATTTGCACTCGCATGTTGGAGTATCAGCAATGTGATGTCGGAAATGGGCTTATAGATGCCATTTGGAGAGATATTGGATAGGGAGATGGGCTTATAGATGCCATCTGGAGACGTGACAGAACCTTGTCGGGAATGGGCTTATAGATGCCATTTGGAAGCGTTGATCGCATAAGAGATTCCTTAGCGAGAACTTGTGTATTTTGAGAAAGACAGATGTTTTCCTGGCTTGTTACAGGTGTTGATCTTCAATCTTTTCTTGCAGATATGCCCTGGCTAGATACAGGTGTCGAATCTACAATCGGTTGCTCACAGATATGCCCTGGCTGGATACAGGAATCGAATCTGGAAATAGTCGTCAACAAATATGCCCTGGATGGATACAGGAATCGAATCTTCAAACTCCTCAGATGTGCCATGGCTAGATACAGGAATCGAATCTGGAAATAGTCGTCAACAGATATGCCCTGGCTGGATACAGGAATCGACTCTTCGAACTCTTCAGATGTGCCCTGGCTAGATACAGGAATCGAATCTGGAAATAGTCGTCAACAGATATGCCCTGGCTGGATACAGGAATCGAATCTGGAAATTCTTCAGACGTGCCCTGGTTAGATACAGGAATCGAATCTGGAAATAATCGTCAACAGATATGCCCTGGCTGGATACAAGAATCGAATCTTCGAACTCTTCATATGTGCCCTGGCTAGATACAGGAATCGAATATGGAAATAGTCGTCAACAGATATGCCCTGGCTGGATACAGGAATCGAATCTGGAAATTCTTCAGATGTGCCCTGGCTAGATACAGGAATCGAATCTGGAAACTGATCACTCACAAATGTGCCCTGGCTAGATACAGGAATCGAATTTGGAATTGTGACAGTTGAAGGTAGTTGTCTTTTGGGTTGTCTTTTTCCCTGAAAAGGCAAAACATCAGTTGTATGCAATGTCATGATGTATGACATGCATGATGTCTTGATGTTCAAAATGAGATAGTGTTGTATGCACTTTATCATGTATGTAAGCAAGATGCATGCAATGTGAAATGTTTATGAATGTATTTTCGTCTAGGAAAATAAATCCTTGACGACCGGCCGGGGAATTAAATCCTGGGCTGACGTTGAGGAGTAGAGTTCTTTGCTTCCGCTGGGGATGACGGTTGCAAGAATACACCGGTAGGAGAAGATGGCTCCGTTGGGGAATAAACTTGTTGGAGAGATTACTCTGAGGGGAATTGCTCTGTGGGAAGAGATACTTCGCTGAAGTTTTGACGAGAGCTTCACTGAGGATTTCGATGATGGACTCTGTTGGGGATAACAAAGATAAACTCCGCTGGGGATTGCGTTGATAAGTTATGTTGGGGAATTTTGATGAACTCCGCTGGGGATAGGAAGAATTTTTCCGAGGGCGATCTTCC
The DNA here is from genome assembly GCA_948472305.1 of Vicia faba. Classification (NCBI taxonomy): domain Eukaryota; kingdom Viridiplantae; phylum Streptophyta; class Magnoliopsida; order Fabales; family Fabaceae; genus Vicia; species Vicia faba. The sequence continues at coordinate 1,457,049,811 of OX451739.1, forward strand.
GTGGCAATTAGCTGAGGATAACCCAGTTATAAGCCCTTGTGAGGAATAACTTTGAATAAAGCTCGGCAGAGACGTCCGTACTCTGCAGGGGATAAGCTTCCAGAATCTACTGGGGATAAGCTTCGAGACCTGCTGGGGATATGAATTCCACTTTTCTGGGGAAACCTTCACACTGTACTGGAAAATGATTCCACTGGAGTGTCCGTATTCCGCCGGGGAACAATCTTAGATCAAGACTGCCGGGGATGCTTGCTGATGAATGCCTATACTCCGCTGGGGAATGTTGCTATCTTGTCTTACTCTGTGGGGAGTTGAGATAACTTGGTCACATTCTTCAGTTAAATCAACCTTGGCACCTTGGCGGACAGAGCAACTAGACTTCACTCCAAGCACATACACGTCTGCCCCATAGTGCCATGGGACAGCCTTGTTAGATTCATGGGGGAGAGGCCCAGGAACAGTAATAGTAATGGGTGCAACAGACATAATTTGGACTGGCTTCCTTGGGAGAGCCTTGGTAGGATTGTTGAAAATTGTGACGACAGATACTTCTTCAGCGGAAACAAACAGAACAACAATTTTCTTGAACATAATTTCTTTGCTATCCATCAGGCTTTGGATGCCTGATTTCAGCAGCGGACAACCGGTAGGGATAACAGCACACAGGAGGCAACCCTTGCTACAACCCGGAAATAAACTGGCTAGCAGTAGGTTCCTCTTAACAGTCAATAGAGGGGTAGCAACATCATTCACCGAAACAGCATACAAGTCTTCCTCAATGGCATTTGCTATATGCTGGGGCATAGGAGTAGTTACAACATTTGGCCTCTCAGGCGCCTCAAACTGAATTTCCTTCGCGTCGATAAGGTCTTGCACTTTATTTCTCAGGGCCCAGCAATCATCAGTAGTATGCCCGGGGCTATCGAAATGATAAGATCAACGGGCATTTGGGTTATACTTAGGAGATGCAGTATTCACGACCTTCAGAGCCTCTTTGATGGTCACCAAGTTGGTTGATAACAGTTGCGGTAAGATTTGTGACAAGGTCATACTCAGCCGAGTATACTGCCTCTTGGGCCTTTCACCTCTTTGTTGATTGTACTACTGAGGAGCAGCAACAGGCTTTGAAATTACTAAGGCATTAACGGCTTGGCGGCTTTCTGGCTTGACTTGTCTTCTAGGACCATAGACGGCACTTGCTTCTTTCTTGAAAGGCCTTTTCTCAGTACTTGCGGAGGCAGCTTTCTGTATTTTCCTGACCTGATGCCAGCTTCTATCCTTTCACCCGTCAGGATCAAATCCGTAAACCCAGCTGAGGAATTGCCAACCAGATGATTGAAAAATGGACCAGACAAGGTCCCTAGAAACATATCAACCAGCTCACGATCATTCAATGGAGGCTGCACCCTGCCAGCCAAATCTCTCCATTTTTGTGCATATTCTTTGAACCCTTCGCCCGTTCCTAGAGACATACCCTGAAGTTGGGTACGCGTAGGAGAGAGGTCAGAATTGTATTTATATTGTCTATAAAATGCGGTCGCCAAATCTTCCCAATGTCGGATACTAGTTCCATCTAGTTGATAGAACCACTCAAGCTGTGACCCCGAAAGGCTATCTTGGAAGAAGTGGATCCAAAGATTTTTATCTGCCGTGTAAGGTTGGATCTTCCTTACGTACGACCTGAGATGCAGCTTTGGACAGGAGGCCCCGTTATATTTGGCAAAGGCAGGCGCCTTAAACTTGTGTGGGATTACTACCCCAGAAGATAAGCCCAAATCTCCGAAATCCAGCCCCGGCACATTCTGAATCTCCATGGCACTCAAGCGGTCTTCTAATTGCTTGTATCTGTCAGCAGCGGGAGGGTATTGTTCGTCATTGTAATCCGTCTCGTTGTCAGAGACTGCAGGACTAGGAGCTCCTCCCCCTTGGGGACTATCTTTCTCTGCAGAGGAAGTAGTTGGATCAGCCTCGTTATGGAGTGTGTTCCCAAACCTGCGTCCAGTATTGAACAACGCAGTCCTCTTCTTTTTCTTCTTCTTTAGGATCAGAGCCTTCAACTCTTGTTGCCCTTGGGCCAGGTTCATCACCATCTCTTGAAACTGGGCACTTTGGGCCTGAAGGGCCTTGATTGCTTGTTCACTGGATGATTCTGAATTCATGATGACTGTTCAAATAAACAGCAAAGAAGATTAAGCAACCTGTGGAAAAAGGGGTACCTGTTATGCATATGGTGCGATGAGATGCGTATGTTTTATGTTTTCAAAGACAAACGAGATTCAACTTTGTAGACAAAAGGGAAACACACTTCATTAGATTCAAATTTTAAATTGTTCAACAACTTGCCCTTAGGCATTACAGGAATGAAAAATACTGAAAAGGAAATAAAAGCTGTAAAAGGAAATCTTCAAAGCCCATTAGTTCTCCCATGGCCTCCTCTTCTCAGTGTGGATGTAGTCATTCAGGACCCGCTCCTCCTCCAATTGCTTAATCAGCCTCTGGATCTTCCGTTCCTGTTCGTTGAACTTTTCCCGATAAAAATCCCGTTCTTCCTTTAGCTGCTCCCAAGATCTCTTCAGTGTGTCAAAATCAGTGGGTATCTGAGGAGGGAGGAATGTTGGAGGAACCCCATCTTCATCAGGAGATTCAAGAATGATAGGTCTGACAGCTTCGTACGACATACCTAACTTCTGAGCACGGATGCGGACCCATCTGCAATAGGGTTCCATTGGTAGAGAAGTCTTTGGTCCCAACTCATGTGGGTCAGCTTTGTGAATTCTATCCCAAGCCTTAATGAACCCATGGCGTAGTTTGTCACTGTCTACCTGAAATTCAAAATGGAAGTGAGGAACCAACATTTCATGAGGCCCTACTCTTCTGGCTCTTCCAAACTAGCGGAGAGCTAAACATGGATTATAAGAGATTCCTCCTTGGATACCAATCAATGGAACATTAGGGTATTCTCCGCAACGATCAATAACAGCTACCTCATCCAAACCTCTGAGAGTCCAAGTGATGTCATGATCAGTGAGAGACATTAACCTATGAGCCCAACCCTTTCCTTCTTCATTCTTCAGCACGAACTTAGGAAGTTGCGAAATAAACCACCTCACTAGCAAAGGAGCACAACACCATGGAGTTCCCCGTTTTCGGGCAGTACGAGCATAGAGTTGTTGCAGGATATCACCCAAAAGAGTGGGTACAGGATTCCGAGACATGAAGATCCTTATGGCATAGATACTGATAAAGGTGTCAGGATTGGGAAACAATACCAGACCATAGATTAAAAGAGCAAGAATGTCTTCGTACGCCTTGAAGTCTAAGTAATTCCAGAAATCATTAGCTTTGCCAACCAGAAATTTGACCAAAAAGCCCTTAACTCCACTTCTAGTTTCCCAGTTAGCCAATACCTCTTCTTTGGTCAAGGGGAGGACTGCAGCAACCTCTTCAGGCCTAGGAGTCTTTTCCCAACCATTGAATGGATTTTGCTCCAAAACAGGGATACCAAGCAAATCAGAGAATTCTTCCAGGGTAGGGACCAGCTGGAAGTCTTGAAAGGTAAAGCAATGATACAGGGGGTCATAAAACTGGGTCAGGACACTTATCAGTTGCTGATCCCACTTTGCAGTGATCAAGCCAAGGAGAGAACCATGCCTTTTGATGAAGGAAGTAGTGTTTGGAATCCTACCAACCAAGTCCTTGAGGAAAGTTGGTGGTTGGACAAAGTTGAGCCGGATAGTATTCCTACGCACGAGCATCATGATGTCCTACAAAACAGAGCAAAGATGAAACTTTTTTTGTCTTTGAAATGGGTTAGTCCTTATACAGGATGCATGCAATGGTATGATGGCATGATGCTATGAGGAAGCACACCACAAGTATTCAAACAGGCAATCATGATAAGGCACACAAATCACACAAGACAACCCCTAGGTTTCAGGCCAGCATGAAGTTTAGGTATTACCCTCTTTTAGTTTTGTTGGTTAAAACCTGTCCTATTAAAAGTAACCGGGTTCTAGAGGATCTCAAATCATTGACTACCCTCAATCGGTCATAACTCCAGCATCGCAATCTTTTCTTGCGGCCAGAACCATCGCGAGAGTTTAGCCTCAATGAGTGTAGCATACTGCTACTGTTCTATGGCCAAGTTTGGTCAATTTAGGGTTCTAAGGTCAGTTGGTGTTTAATGACTCCTTAGAAGACCCATATTCTCCTCGTTGCAACACAAGGGATATCGGTACAGACCAAGGCGCCACACCAACGTAGCCACTGCTTCACCCATGTCGGTCTACGCCGGACAGGTCCCTCACAGATTATGCTACCTAAAAGGGTATTCCCCAGATCCAGGTTAGGATCCATGAAACTCCGATGCAAAGCCCACAAATATAAAAGCAAACAAAGCAAACAATTGAAAACAAAGGTGATATAAGCCCTAAGGTTACTCCACTTTTAAATAGTCCCCAGCAGAGTCGCCATTTCTGTGATACGGTGGGAGAACTGACTATGGTTTTGCGTTCGTTTTTGCAAATGTTTCGGTTTAGCAAGAGTCGCCACCGACTTTTTATTTTATCCTAAGGAAAAGTTAAAAAGCACAGCAAAAACCTTTGAGATGTTTTCTTGGGTTCGGGGAGTAGATTATAGAAAGGGAAGGTATTAGCACCCTTTCTATCCATGGTTATCCATGGGATCTTAGTTACTTGCTTAGATCAACTTGCCTTAATTTTCAATTGTTTGAAATGGTGCTTTGTGTGCGTGGGTTTGAAAATGTTTTTGAAAAGAGGCCAATGTGGTGGCAACCTTTGTAATGATCCATGTTGGGATGTATACAAAGATGTACGTCTTTTGAAAAGGTTTTCATTTGTTTTTGAAAGTTTGTTTTGAAAGTGTTATGAGGTGTGGTTTAAAAAATAGGCAAGTGTTTTGTTTTGCAAGTTTGATTCAAGTAACTAAGAGGTTATCTACTCTTAAATTTCTCAAATATTTCTCCTATGCTTTTAACCCTTTTAACAATTTTGTTCCACCATTGCATTTGGTGGACAATCTTGTGTTAGGATGTGAAAGGGACGGGCGCGGGTCATCGTTTAGACCATAATTGCAATGGTGCCAAGTATCTTTGGGCAATCTTTCCTTGAAAGGGACTTGATCATTCTTAGGCAACTTTCGAAAGCGTCATCGAGGGACTATGATCATTTGATTGTTTGTTTTGCCCAAAGAGACCTAACATGCAATATGGCCCATTATTGAAGGCAACAAGTGGAATACCCTAGGGGTGCAAGTGTGATTAGTGTTGTCCATTTTCATGCTTGTTTATCTTGAATTTAGGTCAAACTATTTTTGTTATTTTTGATTCGCATACAAACCCTAATTCTAGCATGGTATAATTAGAAAGCATTAAAGTGCGAAAAATAAAGTTCCTAAGTTATTACAACACAATATATGGGAAGGGGGGTACAAATGTTCAAATGGGGGTATTTTGACAAGGAATTTAAACCTAGACTATTACATCAAATTGGGAATTATACAAATTAATTAATATAAAATAATTAAATAAAATAAGAATAAATATGCAAGATGCAAAAATGCTTTTTATATGTATGAAAAAAAGGTATTTTTATATGTCAAATAAACAAAAAAAAATAATAAAAAAATAAAAAGTATCAATTTTTGGAGTTTTTATGTATTTAGGGCAAAACCCTAATTTATTAAATAAAAGGTATTAATTATTTAATATATACAATATTTAATAATTATGTACAAAAATAAGATAAAAATGAAGTATATTTGTCAAAAAGGTATTTTTTAATGTTAAATATTAATAAAAAATAAAATGTATATATCTTGTATTTTTAACCTAAATATACTAATATATATGTAAATATTTATATTATATGATAAATATATTAAACATGTATAAAAATAAAATATTTAATATTTACAAAAAAAAAGAGTATATTTTCATAAAATATTTTCACAAGATAAAATACAATAAAATCAGAAAAATAAAATGTATTGGTATTAATTTTAGTATTTTTAAATAATAGTATTTAAGTATTTATTTATGTACAAATATCAATTTAAACAAATAAAAGCCTAATAAATATAAAAATGGTGTAAAAATATTTTTTTTTATATTTTTAATATTGTGAGGAAAAATAAATAAGTCAGGAATAAAAAACAAAAGTCAAAAAATGATTAAAATAAGCACAATGGGCCAGGGGGGTTCAAAAGTAACAAAAGGGTGCAAAAAGAAAGTCAACTCAGGCCCAGCCCAAGAAGACTTCATCTTCAACCTTAGAACATGTTTGAATAACCATCCACGCGCGTTTTCTATCTCCCAATTCCTGGACTTTCCAGCAAAACTCACAACATGAAAAATGTAGAGCATTAAAAGACGAATCCAGACATATAAAGAACTTGACTTAACTCTCTAAGATGAGAGAGAATTTCTTCTCCCCCAATTCCTGACCTAGTTTTTGTTCCATGTTCAGACATTAAATTCTCACAGCACACATAATATAAATGAAAACTAATTACATGGGCATGTTCAGGGCTATTAATGTGACATATTTTCTTTATAAACCTAAAGCTAACAATGCCTGGATAGAGAGATACGAGTTCATGAACTTACCTGTTCAGTTGGAATCGTATCTGGTGATAGAGGTGCTTTCAATGCAAGGTGATGATTGGTACAGCTTCCTTGATGTCCAGGGATGTTATTCCAAGTTTTACTTTGCTTTGAAACTAGCTGAATCGAGTTATAGAACTCCACCTGCAAAACAGAAAAATGAAAATGGTGATGTTGATTGGGAGTGTTACAGGTCGTCTTTGAGGTTCGGAATAGCTTCAAGGGATGCTGTGGGATGTGTTTGAAGTGTTTTTAGCAAGGATGCACGAATGGAATGAGTTATGGAACTCAAACTGCAGCAGGTCCTCTATTTTAGTAGTTTGAGGGTGATTCTGTGTTTGAGAAGGTGTTGGAGATGGTTGGCTCGTGTTATAGCTCAGAATGGATGTTTAGAATATGTTTGACAAGTTTGCTTAAGCCTGTGTTAGCTGAGATGAGAGTTGTTAGATGTTATGCTATGTTTCTTCAACTTTAAGCAACAAATGTCCACTTGAGTTTCTAGACTGATAGAGGCCCCCCTAATGTGCTGCATACTTTGGCCTTGATCAGTGTAATTAGCTCATTAACTTGTGCCAAAGAGATTTGCATTGTACTTGCTTGGATTGTTAATTGACATAAAGTGCAACTTTTCTAAAATGGATATAATGCTTTATCTAAAAATGGCTTAATCTTGCATATAATGTCCAAACTCATAGAACAACACCTTGGCACAAAGGATTGGTATTAAATTATGGAGTGTAGATGAGATAAAAGACCTGTAATCTAGCTTAAGGCATGCTGAGTTCAAAAATGCAAGGTTATGGACATGTAACTTGGTCATGAACAAAGTGAGTTTTTCCCAACTTGCCAAATTCGATTCTCCCTAACCATGAGGTTGTTTGATGAGTTCTTGGACATTTTGGAAAGCTTGGAATGTGTAATACAATCCATCTTTGAAATGCAAATTGAAATTCCAAGTGGAAGTATGTGAAAAATGGTCTTGAAGTTAGGTAAAAACCATGCCTAAAATAGGTCAAATTTTCTCTAAGTTAAGAATGGTTTGGTACCCTTGTTCCAAAAATTGTAACTTGAGATACAAGATTCTTTTGGGAAAACTTTGTGAATAAAAGTTGTATATTTTGCAATAGGCTACAACTTTCATGTTTTCACTTTTGCTTGAATCCAAATGAATCTTGGTGAGAAAGTGGGACAAAGTTAGGAAAAAAATTAGGGTTTTTCATAACTTAGAAAAATTCTAAGTTATGAAAAATCTTCATTTCAAACCCTAATTTGCAATTCTTGATTTCTTGATGAACAAGTTTCATGATTTGGCATGTTTTGATGAAAAATGAATCTTGACACTTGATTTTGACCAAAAAGTCAAAGTTTGACTTTTCAGTATACAGTCAAAATTGATCAATTTGACTGGGAAATTCAACTGTCAATCTTGTGTATTTGGGATCTTTTGAACTTGTTGAGTATGTCAAGACAATTCCATGGGGTCCTTGAGTCCATATGTGAGCTTGGTTTGCCATTGGGTAGGTCAAACAGTCAAAAATTGCCTTTGTGCAGTCAAAACCCTAAAAATGACCATTTTGCCCTTTTGGTGATCTGATCAAATTTCTTGTGGAATTGTGATCCAAACTTGATCAAATGGTCCATGTGAGTTCATAATGTTGATGTGGGTCAATTTTCATGAGATTTGACTGTCAATTGGCCACAGTTGACTTTTTCCCCAATACAACTGATTTCTAGGTCAACTGTCCAATTGACTGGGCAAAATTTGGAATCAAGACTTGAAACTTGGTATGGATAAACCTGGGAGTCCAACATGAAGCATGAAAGTCATCTTAGGCATTTTAGGTCAAAATATCTTTGTTCAAACACAAACCCTAATTTGGGTCAACAGTGCAAGGAGAAGTCTTGAGCAGAGGAAACCTTAACTGGTTCTTGAGCTCCAAGGGTTTTGTGATGAGAAAATGTTGAGGAAATGGGAGGGCAAATTTTGGGGTACAACAGTTGCCCCTGTTCAATCTTCTTGAACCTGAAGAGTTAGATTGGCAAGTTTGCCTTTCGTGACTCGAGGGTAAAAGGAGATTGGACACTAGAGTGCCCGGAAATTTGCACTCGCATGTTGGAGTATCAGCAATGTGATGTCGGAAATGGGCTTATAGATTCCATTTGGAGAGATGGTGGATAGGGAGATGGGCTTATAGATGCTATCTGGAGACGTGACAGAACCTTGTCGGGAATGGGCTTATAGATGCCATTTGGAAGCGTTGATCGCATAAGAGATTCCTTAGCGAGAACTTGTGTATTTTGAGAAAGACAGATGTTTTCCTGGGTTGTTACAGGTGTTGATCTTCAATCTTTTCATGCAGATATGCCCTGGCTAGATACAGGTGTCGAATCTACAATCGGTTGCTCACAGATATGCCCTGGCTGGATACAGGAATCGAATATGGAAATAGTCGTCAACAGATATGCCCTGGCTGGATACAGGAATCGAATCTTCAAACTCCTCAGATGTGCCCTGGCTAGATACAGGAGTCGAATCTGGAAATAGTCGTCAACAGATATGCCCTGGCTGGATACATGAATCGACTCTTCGAACTCTTCAGATGTGCCCTGGCTAGATATAGGAATCGAATCTAGAAATAGTCGTCAACAGATATGCCCTGGCTGGATACAGGAATCGAATCTGGAAATTCTTCAGACGTGCCCTGGTTAGATACAGGAATCGAATCTGGAAATAATCGTCAACAGATATGCCCTGGCTGGATACAAGAATCGAATCTTCGAACTCTTCATATGTGCCCTGGCTAGATACAGGAATCGAATATGGAAATAGTCGTCAACAGATATGCCCTGGCTGGATACAGGAATCGAATCTGGAAATTCTTCAGATGTGCCCTGGCTAGATACAGGAATCGAATCTGGAAACTGATCACTCACAGATGTGCCCTGGCTAGATACAGAAATCGAATTTGGAATTGTGACAGTTGAAGGTAGTTGTCTTTTGGGTTGTCTTTTTCCCTGAAAAGGCAAAACATCAGTTGTATGCAATGTCATGATGTATGACATGCATGATGTCTTGATGTTCAAAATGAGATAGTGTTGTATGCACTTTATCATGTATGTAAGCAAGATGCATGCAATGTGAAATGTTTATGAATGTATTTTCGTCTAGGAAAATAAATCCTTGACGACCGGCCGGGGAATTAAATCCCGGGCTGACGTTGAGGAGTAGAGTTCTTTGCTTCCGCTGGGGATGACGGTTGCAAGAATACACCGGTAGGAGAAGATGGCTCCGTTGGGGAATAAACTTGTTGGAGAGATTACTCTGAGGGGAATTGCTCTGTGGGAAGAGATACTTCGCTGAAGTTTTGACGAGAGCTTCACTGAGGATTTCGATGATGGACTCTGTTGGGGATAACAAAGATAAACTCCGCTGGGGATTGCGTTGATAAGTTATGTTGGGGAATTTTGATGAACTCCGCTGGGGATAGGAAGAATTTTTCCGAGGGCGATCTTCCGTGGCAATTAGCTGAGGATAACCCAGTCATAAGCCCTTGTGAGGAATAACTTTGAATAAAGCTCGACAGAGACGTCCGTACTCTGCAGGGGATAAGCTTCCAGAATCTACTGGGGATAAGCTTCGAGACCTGCTGGGGATATGAATTCCACTTTCCTGGGGAAACCTTCAGACTGTACTGGAAAATGATTCCACTGGAGTGTCCGTATTCCGCCGGGGAACAATCTTAGATCAAGACTGCCGGGGATGCTTGCTGATGAATGCCTATACTCCGCTGGGGAATGTTGCTATCTTGTCTTACTCTATGGGGAGTAGAGATAACTTGGTCACATTCTTCAGTTAAATCTACCTTGGCACCTTGGCGGACAGAGCAACTAGACTGCCCGGACAACTCTACATTGCCCCTATTTCTGATGTCACCTGTAATCAGTCTTTTGTTTCGTATGCAAGTACTTATGAATTAACAATTTAATGTCAAATGCATATACCAAAAATGAACATTGGACGTTCTTCGCAAGACAAAACAGAAAAAGGAAAAACAATTGGCAATGTTTGGAAAAGTGAATTCGTATTGATTTTGAAGTTTTGCCTATAAATAGGCGTTTTTGTACAAGAGGCCGACGTCCTAGTAAGAGAACGCCGCCAAATAACATAAAGTTTATACAATTTTGAAAAGGAAACAAAACAGCTATGTGTACAATATTCCCACTGGGTCCCAACTCTGCTATCGCCTTTATGTCTTCAAACGTCTCATCACTTTGCTGCTTAGTTGAAGATGAAGCTGATTGATCGATGCCGAAGTATGAGCCAGATAATTGATGCCGAATTCTGGATGCGAGGTGACCCGAATGAGACATAGTGTTACGCTTTATCCCTAACTTTTGCCTGGACCGCCCTTTCGGGTTTTCAGTCCACCGGGATACCCATTTTTGCCCAAGCCGCCTTTTCAGGTTTTCGACTTACCGGGTGTACAGATTTTTTCATTTCATCCCTTATTTTTTCCCGAACCCTTTTGGTTCGCCGGGTAGCCCTTATTTTTGCCTAGGTATGTCAACCTAGCGGGTCTTTTATTCATGCGTAGTATCTTTTCACTATGTCTGCATTGGCGGGGTGAGGAAGGTCGTCACCATCCATGGTGGTTAGAATCATGGCTCCTCCTGAGAACACATGTTTAACCACAAATGGCCCTTCGTATGTAGGGGTCCATTTGCCCCGGGGATCACTTTGAGGAAGGGTGATGCGTTTGATTACCAGGTCTCCGACTTGATACTCTTGTCGTCTGACTTTCTTGTTAAATGCCCTGATCATCCGTTTTTGGTACGTCTGACCATGACAGATAGCAGTGAGTCTCTTTTCGTCAATTAGGTTTAATTGATCAAGTCGAGTCTGGATCCAGTCATCTTCACTCAAGTATGCATCCTTCATTATCTGGAGAGAGGGTATCTGGACTTCAATCGGCAAGACTTCCTCCATGCCATAGACCAAGGAAAAAGGAGTTGCCCCGGTTGACGTCCTTGCTGAGGTACGGTACCCATGAAGAGCAAATGGTAATATTTCGTGCCAATCTTTGTAGGTCACTGTCATCTTCTGCACAATTTTCTTGATATTCTTATTTGCTGCTTCTACAGCCCCATTCATCTTCAGCCGGTAAGGAGAAGAGTTGTGGTGCTGTATCTTGAATTGCTCGCAGAGCTCAGTGATCATCTTGTTGTTAAGATTGGTACCATTGTCTGTAATGATTCTTTCCGGGACGCCATACCGACAGATCAGGTTATGCCGAATGAAACGTGCCACGACGCTCTTGGTTACCGTGGCGTAGGAAGCTGCCTCAACCCACTTCGTGAAGTAATCAATCGCTACCAAGATGAAGCGATGCCCGTTGGATGCCATCGGTCGGATATCGCCGATCATATCGATGCCCCACATTGCGAAAGGCCATGGTGCCGTCAGGACGTTCAGAGGAACCAGATGGATATGCACCTTATCAACATAGATCTGGCATTTGTGACAAGTTCGAGAATGTTGGTAACAGTCGGCTTCCATTGTGGACCAGAAATATCCTGCCCGAAGGATTTTCTTTGCCATGGTATGTCCACTGGAATGTGTTCCGAATGTACCTTCATGCAGTTCTATCATGATCTTCTCTGCTTCAGCCCTATCCACACAACGCAGTAGAGTTGAATCATGATTCCGTTTGTAGAGAATGCCGTTGCTGAGGAAGAATTTTGCCACAAACCTTCTCATGAACTTCTTGTCGTTGACAGATGCACCTTCAGGGTATTCCTGAGCTTCCAAGTATCTCTTCACCTCATGATACCAGGGTTTCTCGACTACCTCTTCGGTCTCAAGATCGCAGCAGTACGCCGGTTCGTCCAACTTCCAGATAATGATCCGGGGAGCCTCATTGTCCCATTTGACTTTGAACATTGAAGATATCGTAGCTAGTGCGTCCGCTAACTGATTCTCCTCCCTTGGGAAGTGTTCAAAAGTTATCTCTTCAAAGTGGGGAAGCAAAGTCAACACATACTCCTTGTAAGGAATAAGATTTGGGTGTTTCGTATCCCACTCGCCTTTGATCTGATTGATCACGAGAGCGGAATCTCTGAAGACACTCAGAAACTTGATCCTTAAGTCGATTGCGGCTTGAAGACCCATGTTACATGCCTCATATTCTGCCATGTTGTTGGTGCAGTTGAAACACAGCCGGGCGGTGAGTGGAGTATGAGTTCCTTTGGGAGATATGATCACAGCGCCGATGCCGTTACCCAAAGCGTTGGAGGCTCCGTCAAAATGCATAGACCATCGGGATCCTTCCTCAGGTACTTCATCCGGTCCAGGTACTTCACAGTCGGTTACTACCATGATGTCTTCGTCCGAAAATTCAAAGTTCAATGATTGGTAATCGTCCACAGGTTGGTGTGCCAAATGGTCTGCCAATACACTTCCCTTGATTGCCTTTTGAGTTGTGTACTGGATATCATATTCTGTCAAGATCATTTGCCATCTTGCTATTCTCCCAGACAGAGCAGGCTTTTCGAATATGTACTTGATGGGATCCATCTTTGAAATCAACAGAGTAGTGTGAGTCAGCATATACTGTCTCAGCCGGCGAGCAGCCCATACCAGAGCGCAACAAGTTTTCTCGAGCAGTGAGTACCGAGACTCACAGTCGGTAAACTTTTTTCTCAGGTAATAAATAGCGTGCTCTTTTCGGCCAGACTCGTCATGCTGCCCCAGCACACACCCCATTGAATTGTCAAGTACTGTCAAGTATAGTATCAGAGGTCTCCCTTCCACTGGAGGCATAAGAAGGGGTGGTTCTTGGAGATATTCCTTTATCTTTTCAAAAGCGGCCTGACATTCATCGTTCCAACGTACTACTTGATCTTTCTTCAGCAATTTGAAGATTGGATCACAGGTATCAGTTAGATGTGAGATGAATCGGGCAATGTAATTCAGTCGTCCCAGAAAGCCTCTGACTTCTTTCTCTGTCTTGGGAGTCGGCATCTCTTGTATGGCTTTCACCTTGGTAGGGTCCACCTGAATACCTTTGTCGCTTACAATGAAACCCAGCAACTTTCCAGACCTCACCCCAAAGGTGCATTTGTTTGGGTTTAACCTCAGCTTGTACAATTTCAATCGGTCAAACAGCTTCCGCAGATGGTCAAGGTGTTCCTCCTCAGTTTGGGACCTTGCAATCATGTCGTCAACGTATACCTCAATATCATGATGGATCATATCATGAAATAAAGCAACCATGGCACGTTGGTAGGTTGCCCCAGCATTTTTCAACCCGAATGGCATGACCTTGTAGCAGAAGGTGCCCCACTGAGTCACAAAGGTAGTCTTTTCCATATCTTCCAGAGCCATCTTAATCTGATTATACCCTGAAAAACCATCCATGAAGGAGAACACCTTGTGTTGAGCAGTATTGTCAACAAGAACGTCGATGTGAGGCAGAGGGAAATCATCTTTGGGGCTGGCCCTGTTCAAATCCCTGTAGTCAACACACATTCTGACCTTACCGTCCTTCTTCGGTACCGGCACCACGTTGGCAACCCACTGAGGGTAAGAAGTCACTGCTAGAAACCCGGCATCGAATTGCTTCATAACCTCAGCTTTGATCTTTTCAGACATCTCTGGGCGCATACGGCGGACCTTTTGCTTTACCGGAGGGCAGTCTTCCTTGGTAGGCAGGTGATGAACTACAATGTCGGCATCCAAACCAGGCATGTATTCGTATGACCAAGCAAAGATATCCATGTAATCATGCAGCATCTGGATCAATCGTTGCTTCACGCTGAGCTCTAGATTGGCACCAATCTTGACTTCTTTTCTATCTGTCTCAGTACCCAGGTTCACTGTTTCCACCGGCTCTTCATGCGGCTGAATGGCCCTCTCTTCCTGGAGTAGCAGTCTTGCGAGTTCACCAGGCACTTCGCAATCATCTTCACCTTCGTCTTCGGCCAAGTTGATCGGATTTTCGAAGTCATAACTGGCAGTAGCAGAGCTGTTACCAGTGAGATCCAGAGTGGATTGAAACCTGTATAAGTGAGTGTGTGTAAATATAGCTGTTTTGAAATATATAACACATAAAGGAAAAGAGCACAAGATTTGAAATGCAACAAACGTCCAATGTTTTGATTAATGATATATGAAAATGTCATACAAAAAGCCCTCACAAATGGAGCTACGATGCCCCGGGTAGGACACCGAGCCAATAAAGTTTCAACATATTGTTTGTTACACATTGAAAATAAAAGAGTTAATTACTGCGTGACAAATGTAATAGGTGTAAAATCCTTTTCCGTCCAGTTGCTGGGTCCGCTGTTGGTGGTTGGATAGATCCAACTGTCAAATTCTGCTTCTTCTACGTCCTCCTCGATAGCATTCACCCTTGGATTGGTTATGAACACTGGAGCCTTTCTGACCCTTTCTTTGCGCACAACCCTCTGAGCCTCTGCAGTGAAGCCCAACCCAAACTTGTCGGTCTTTTGAGTGAAGTCAGGAAGCTGACCCCAGTTTGCACATTTGCCTTTCTCAATCACTGCCCGGGAATCCTTCAGGGAAGCCATCTTCAAGGGAAAGTCTTCTTCAACCACTGTTTCAGCTGATGCCAACGTTGGAGGTACCTCCTCAAAATGCTGAAAGGGGGTTTCAATAAACTCCCCGTCCATTTCGATATACCGAAATGAATTCAAGTGACTAACCATGTATTCCTCCTCACCCTGCACAGTAACAATCTTCCCTTTGACAGGGTATTTGAGCTTTTGGTGTAGAGTGGATGTTACCGCCCCAGCCTTATGAATCCAGGGTCGACCCAACAAGCAGGAATAAGATGGACGAATATCCATTACATAGAATGTTGAGTCGAAGACTTGGGAACCCACACGAATAGGAATGTCTACCTCACCGTGCACCATCCTCTTAGAACCGTCGAAGGCTCTAACGATGATGTTACTAGGTTTCAATTCCAGGCCCTTACAATCCAAGCGATCCAATGCCTTCTTGGGCAAAACATTCAGGGAAGAACCGGTGTCCACCAACACGTGTGCGAGAGTAGTGCCCCTGCACTCTATAGAGACATGCAGGGCATCATTGTGATTTTTCCCTTTGGCGGTAAGGTCTGCATCTGAGAAACCCAAGCCGTTGTCAGCCGTCAAATTAGCCACACAGTCAGTGAACTGATCTGCAGAGGTCTCTTGCGGCACATGGGCCATTTTCAGAAATGAAATCAGGGCCTTTGCATGGGCCTCTGGGCACAACAACAATGATAGCATAGAGATTTTGGAGGGGGTATGCCCCAACTGTTCAACGACATTGAAGTCACTCTTTTTAATGATTTTAAGGATTTCCTCCATCTCTTGTTGGGAGGCTTCAACGACAGTCTTTTTTGGTGCCTCCGTCCTGGCAGGCAAATCGGTAGCAACTTCTTTGCCCCGAGCATCAGAGGACTCGTCGACAGTAGTAGACACATGAACTTGATTTGGAACATGCACACTTGCGGGTGTGATGATAAGAGGCTTTCGGATAACTGGCGGTGCAATGTCAGGCGAGAAGAGCCTGCCACTGCGAGTAATCTTGGGGGGACCAGTGATGTTACTGATACTGGTACTGGTGTTGAACTCCTGCTTCACTCCAAGCACATACACGTCTGCCCCATAGTGCCATGGGACAGCCTTGTTAGATTCATGGGGGAGAGGCCCAGGAACAATAATAGTAATGGGTGCAACAGACATAATTTGGACTGGCTTCCTTGGGAGAGCCTTGGTAGGATTGTTGAAAATTGTGACGACAGATACTTCTTCAGCGGAAACAAACAGAACAACAGTTTTCTTGAACATAATTTCTTTGCTATCCATCAGGCTTTGGATGCCTGATTTCAGCAGCGGACAACCGGTAGGGATAACAGCACACAGGAGGCAACCCTTGCTACAACCCGGAAATAAACTGGCTAGCAGTAGGTTCCTCTTAACAGTCAATAGAGGGGTAGCAACATCATTCACCGAAACAGCATACAAGTCTTCCTCAATGGCATTTGCTATATGCTGGGGCATAGGAGTAGTTACAACATTTGGCCTCTCAGGCGCCTCAAACTGAATTTCCTTCGCGTCGATAAGGTCTTGCACTTTATTTCTCAGGGCCCAGCAATCATCAGTAGTATGCCCGGGGCTATCAAAATGATAAGATCAACGGGCATTTGGGTTATACTTAGGAGATGCAGTATTCACGACCTTCAGAGCCTCTTTGATGGTCACCAAGTTGGTTGATAACAGTTGCGGTAAGATTTGTGACAAGGTCATACTCAGCCGAGTATACTGCCTCTTGGGCCTTTCACCTCTTTGTTGATTGTACTACTGAGGAGCAGCAACAGGCTTTGAAATTACTAAGGCATTAACGGCTTGGCGGCTTTCTGGCTTGACTTGTCTTCTAGGACCATAGACGGCACTTGCTTCTTTCTTGAAAGGCCTTTTCTCAGTACTTGCGGAGGCAGCTTTCTGTATTTTCCTGACCTGATGCCAGCTTCTATCCTTTCACCCGTCAGGATCAAATTCGTAAACCCAGCTGAGGAATTGCCAACCAGATGATTGAAAAATGGACCAGACAAGGTCCCTAGAAACATATCAACCAGCTCACGATCATTCAATGGAGGCTGCACCCTGCCAGCCAAATCTCTCCATTTTTGTGCATATTCTTTGAACCATTCGCCCGTTCCTAGAGACATACCCTGAAGTTGGGTACGCGTAGGAGCGAGGTCAGAATTGTATTGATATTGTCTATAAAATGCGGTCGCCAAATCTTCCCAATGTCGGATACTAGTTCCATCTAGTTGATAGAACCACTCAAGCTGTGACCCCGAAAGGCTATCTTGGAAGAAGTGGATCCAAAGATTTTTATCTGCCGTGTAAGGTTGGATCTTCCTTACGTACGACCTGAGATGCAGCTTTGGACAGGAGGCCCTGTCATATTTGGCAAAGGCAGGCGCCTTAAACTTGTGTGGGATTACTACCCCAGAAGATAAGCCCAAATCTCCGAAATCCAGCCCCGGCACATTCTGAATCTCCATGGCACTCAAGCGGTCTTCTAATTGCTTGTATCTGTCAGCAGCGGGAGGGTATTGTTCGTCATTGTAATCCGTCTCGTTGTCAGAGACTGCAGGACTAGGAGCTCCTCCCCCTTGGGGACTATCTTTCTCTGCAGAGGAAGTAGTTGGATCAGCCTCGTTATGGATCCGAGTGAATTGTCGTTGTGGCCTTTCCACCCTATTTTGGTTAGCCCTAGGTTGACTACTTAGAGGTTGATCGGCTGAGGAGTTCTGGATCATCACAGCCCCCACCGTTGGTCGGCGCTCCGTTCTTCCTTGATTTCTCTGGGAGTAAACAACAAAAGCTTCTTTCTTGGCTGGGAAGGTCTTCTTGACAGCAGTAGAAGCAGCTGCATCCTTCTGAATTTTACCACTCTTAATTCCAGCTTCGACCCTTTCACCTGTCAGTATTAATTCGGTGAACCCTGCAGATGAGCTCCCGATCAAGTGATTAAAGAATGTACCTGACAGGGTCCCCAAAAACATGTCAACCAACTCTCTATCCGACAATGGTGGCTGCACCCTTCCAGCCAAATCTCACCACTTTTGGGCGTACTCCTTAAAGCCCTGATTAGAAACCATACCCATACTCTATAGTTGAGAACGAATAGGCGCTAGATCTGCGTTGTATTGGTATTGTCGGTAGAAAGCAGCAGCCAAATCTTCCCAGTTATGAACATCAGATCTCTCAAGTTGATAGAACCAGTCCTGTTGCGTACCCGACAAACTATCTTGAAAAAAGTGGACCCACAGATCCTTATCAGAAGAGTGAGGTTGGATCTTTCTGACGTAGGACCGCAGATGCATCTTCGGACAGGAAAAACCGTCGTATTTAGAAAATGTAGGTACTTTGAACTTGGGAGGAATGACGATCCCAACAACCAACCCTAGTTCTTCGAAATCCAGCCCAGGTACCCTTTGTACCTCCATGGCTGCTAGCCGGTCTTCAAGATTTTATACTTATTATCCGCCGGAGGGTACTGCTGTTCAGAGTAATCTTCATCCTCTTCCTCTTCTTCTTCTTCAGCCTCATATTTGGAGGGCATTGCGACTCCCTTTCCTTTACCAACCCCTTCGTCAGACGTCGAGGGGAATTCCAGAACTCTCCTAGCCTGATGCTCAAATTTTCTTCCCATAGTGGCCACACCAATTCTTTTCTTTTTCTTCTTTTCTGGTTCCTTCTCTTTCTCTAACAGTGCTTTAAGGTCCTCTTGACCCTTTGCTAAGGTCATGAGGAGTTACTGGAATTGCGAATTCTGTGCTTGCAGATCTTTAATCGTCTGTTCTATATCCATCTTGCTGAAATAAACAACAGAAAGATAAGGAAACCTGGTGTGAAGACCTGTTAATGCATATGATGAATGATGTGTATTCATGTAATGCATTCAAGGATTCATAAATTCAAATTTGTTGCAAACAAAAAGAACACACATCATATTAATAAGAAGAAATTTGTTAGTACATAAATGCCCCATGGGCAAAATATTACAAAATTCTTAATGTAAAAAGATGTTGCGCATCCTCTTTGGCGCGATGTAAGTGTTAAGAGTCTCATCTTCGTGGAGTCGGCAGGTAAGTTCCAACACCTTCTTTCCACTGGCATAGAAGTTGGCTTCAAAAGTGTTCCGCTCTTCCTTGAGCTGTATCCAACTCTTTTGCAATTCTTCCAATGATGTTGGCATGTCAGGATGTAGGAGGGTGTATGGAACCTCTCCTTCCCTAACAGTCTCTTTGATCACGGGGAGAATGTGAGGGTAAGGCATCATAAGACTCTGGGCGCGGATTCATACCCACTTGAGATTAGGCTCAAGGGGGATGGAATTCTTGTGTCCTAGTGTCTCACTATCCACTTTGTTGGGCATCCTCCAAGCTCGGATAAACCTTTGTCGAAGTCCTTGAGCATCATTGTTGAAGTAAAAAACCAAGTCAGGAATTAACATGTCATGAGGGTCATCCCTTCAAGCATATCCAAATTGTCTCAGAGCTAAACAGGGGTTGTAGGTAATGCCTCCCCTAATGCCAAGTAGTGGGACATTAGGGAATTCTCCGCAACAATCAATGATGATGACATTTTTTCTAGACCGAGAACACCAATGAACATCAGAATGTGTGAGGGTCATTAACCGTTGTGACCACCTTAAACCCTGCTCATTCTTCAAAACTGATTGGGGAAGGTGAGAAATAAACCACCTTGCTAGAAGAGGAGTACAGCACATGAGAACACCTCTTTTCCTCATTGTTCGTGTGTGAAATGAGTGTAGGATATCCCCAAGCAATGTAGGCACAGGATTCCGAGATATGAAAATTTTGAGAGCATTCACATCTATAAGCTAATCAGAGTTTGGGAACAGGACCAACCCATAGATGAGAAGTGCTATAATCTCCTCAAAGGCTTGCAGATCTAAAGAATTCCAGCAGTCTTGTGCCTTCTCAAACAGAAATTTTGCCAAGAAACCCTTGACTCCACTTCTGGTTTCCCAATGTCCTCTGATATCAGATGGTTGCAAGTGTAATGCTTGAGCAACATCTCCAGGCTTTGGTTCTCTTTTCGTACCGTTGTAGGGTAGTTGATGGAGAATAGGAATCCTCAGAAGTTGAGAAAATTCCTCCAAAGTAGGTACTAGTTGGTAATCAGGGAATGTGAAACAGTGGTGTAGGGGGTCAAAGAACTGGAAGAGGACTTTCACCATGTCTTCTTTAATGTTGGAGTTGACCAAGTTGAGGAGTCTACCATTTCTTTCACTGAAGAGAGAATTCTCTGGAATCTTGGAAGTAATCTCCTTGAGTTGAGAAGGGATTCTTACAAGGTTGACTTGGATGGTTTTTCTGCGAAGAGATTCCATGACCTACAAAACAAGAACAAAGATGAAGATCCAAACCCTTGAAATGGTTAGTGGATGCAAATGATGCTTCATGATGTTCATGATGTATGCACAAGCATATGTATAAGTAAATCACACAAGATCCTAGTTTCAGGCTTGCATGAGGTTTCATAGGTAAGTACCCTCTTGAAGTTAGTTGGCTCAACTTGTCCTATAAATAGTAACCGGGTTCTAAGGAGCTCAATATCACTGGATTATTTTCTGTGTTCATTGTTTCGGTTTAGCCACTTAACTGGCGACCAAAATATTCCAAGAAAACAACCCTCAATAGGTGTAGTATCGAGTATCTACCAACTTCGGACTACACCAAAGCCAGTCATCTCACTACCCCTAAAAAAGGCCAAGATGGTCAAGTAAGGTTCTAAGAGTTCATTAGTGCTTCATGACATTACTCAGCGGCCCCATATTCTCTTTGATTGACTCAAAGGCTACCGGTACCCACAAATATGTCGCACTAATATAGCTATTGCTTCAACCATGTCGGTATACCCCGCACAGTTTCCACAATGTATTGCTATTTACCTATGAATGTTTCCCAAAAATCCGGGTGGAGGATTCAATCCCAAACAAGAGAACCAAATGTAAAGCAATCAAAGAAAATAAGATAAGCATGCAAAGGTTTTCTAAACCCTAAGGTTACTCCACTTTTAGTTTAATCCCCAGCAGAGTCGCCAGTTCTGTGATACGGTGGGAGAACTGACTTGAGGTTTTGCGTTTGTGTTCGCAAATGTTTCGGTTTAGCAAGAGTCGCCACCGACTTTTTATTTTATCCTAAGGAAAGGTCAAAAAGCACAGGAAAGACCTTTGAGATGTTTTCTTTGGTTCGGGGAGTAGATTACTAAAAGGGAAGGTGCAAGCACCCTTTTCATCCATGGTTATCCATGGGCTCTTAGTTACTTGTTTAGATCACTTGCTTTGCTTTTCCAATTGTTTGAAATGTTGCTTTGTGTGTGGTTTTGAAAAATGTTTTGAAAAGAGGCCATCGTTGTGGCAACCTTTGTAACGATTCTTGTTTGAATGTATACAAAGGTGTTTTGTCTTTTGAAAAGATTTCAATGTTTGAAAGTTTGATTTTGGGAAATATTTTGAAATTGTGTTGTGAAGTGTGTTTGAAAATAGCAAGGATATTTTGCAAGCTTTGATCAAGTAACTAAGAGTTATCTATCCTATTTTACTCAAAAATCTTTCCTATACGTTTTTAACCCTTTTGACAGTGTTGTTTTACCATTGCATTTGGTAAACAACCTTGTATTAGGATGTTAAACGGGACAGGCGCGGGTCATCGTATAGACCATGATAGCAATTGTGTTAGGTATTTTTAGAAATTTTTCCGAGGGACTAGATCATTTTGTATAGGCAACCAAGATAGCGTCATCGAGGGACTATGATCTTTTGTTTTGTTTTTGTTTTGCCAAAGTACTTAACATGCATAACATGACCCATTTTTAAGGCAACAAGTGGATAAAACCCTAGGGGTGCAAGTGTGCATTGTGTATTGATTTTCATGCCTTTTTGTCTTTGTATTAGTCAAGCTACTTGTTGATTTGGATTTTTGCATACAAACCCTAATCTCTAATCATGGCATAATTGAAAGCATAAAGTGCGAGAATTAAAAGTCTAAGCTATTACAACATGATTATAGGGATGGGGGTACAATCTTTGAATGGGGATTATTTGACAAGAAATATAAACCCTAATTTACTATTAAATCCAAATTGAATCCAATGGCATAAATATTAAATAGACAATATTTAAATAAACAAAATAAATAAATATACCAAATAATATGAATTATGCAAAAAAAGGTTTTTTTGTTTGTTAATGTATGTAAAAAAAATTTAAAGAAAGGAAAAATAAAAAGGATTATTATTTTTTATTAAGGGTAAACCCTAATTTTTCTTTAGGAAAATAAATATATTAATTACATTATTTATATACAATATAAAATAATGTATATACAAAAAATTAAATATATTTAGAAAAAGGTATTATTTTAAGTATAAATAATAATAATAAAAAAGTATATTTTTTTCTCATGTTTTTATTCTCAAGTATTTATTAAAAAATAAAAGTGTGTATATATATTAATTATATTAAATATGTATAAAAATAAAATAAAATATATATACAAAAAATAAAAACGTATTTAGAATGATATTTTTTTGTGTGAATAAAATAAAGGATAAGATAAAAATATAATTTATATATTATTTTTAAGTTTTCAATAAATGAAATAAAAGTATATAATCAATAAATTAATTTTATGTTAGAAAAAATGAAAATAAAATACAAAATAAATATGAAAAATTTATAAAAATATTTTTGAGTATTTTTTATATTTGGAAATAATAAAATAAAATCAGAAATGAAAATGAAATACAAAAATATAAAATATAAAGAAATTGGGCCAGAGGGGTGCAAAAAGTAAAAGGGGGGGGGGGGGGTGTCAATAGTGAGCCAGGACCAAGCCCAGCCCACCACTTCATCTTCAACCTCTGATTTTCAAAAAACGCGCGCGCCCTGTACAATTGCCAGATCCTGTATACGAGCTCTATTGCAAAAACACATAACATCAAAGTTGTAGAACTTTTCAAGACGAATCCAACCATATAAACAACTTGTCTTAACTCTCAAAGACCAGAGTGAATTTATCTGGCCCTAAAATCTAACCTAATTTTTTCAGTATGTTCATGGATAAAATTCTCTTAGCACGCTTAATAAAAATGAAAACTGAGCATATGTACAACTTCATGGCTATGAATACTACATTTCTTATTCACAAACCTAAGTCTAAATATTCCTAAATAGAGAGATAGGAAGTTGATAAAAACCCGTTTCAGCTGACTTTGTGTAAGGCAATGTGGAGCTTTTCAACAAGGCTTGAGATGTCTGGGAGCTTGCTTGAACTTCACTTGACCTTCTCCAATGTCTAGCTTGCCTTGAATGTACTTGAACAAGTCTACAGAACCCAACCTGCACAAGTTCAAAATGAAAATGGCAAACCCTGTAAATGGAGTTACAGTTGGTGTTTGAGGTTTGGGATAGCTTGGATGGATTGAATGGAAGGTGTTTGAACAGGTTTGGGGCAAAACGCATGAGCAAATTGTGCTATGGAAGTCAAGTTGCAGATGCTGCCATATTTTGCCAATGGAAGGTGATTTCTTGCTATGGGATGTTTGAAGGCTCAAGAGATTGTGTTTCTGGCTCAGAGAGGTGTGAGAAAGATGGTTCAAATGTTTGCACAAGTTAGTTTTTGCTGATGTTCAAGTT
Organism: Vicia faba; assembly: GCA_948472305.1. Classification (NCBI taxonomy): domain Eukaryota; kingdom Viridiplantae; phylum Streptophyta; class Magnoliopsida; order Fabales; family Fabaceae; genus Vicia; species Vicia faba. The sequence goes on from OX451739.1 coordinate 1,457,073,684, forward strand.
CTAGTGTTTTGGATATCTTTCTTGTATTTTAAGCCAACATGAGAAATGATGTGTAGCAGGCCTGTACAGGCTATCCACCACCTTGTATACTTTGCCCTTGGCCCCTCCAACTTGTGGATTTGATTTGTTGTATGAGATATGGACCAATGCTCAAGAAATCAGTTTTGACATAAAGCATGATTTAAGCAAAAATGGAAATTTTGCTTTTTGTACTTAGGGATTAATCCAGGGTGCAATGCTCTAATGACCAAAACAATGCCTTAGACCAATGGTTTTGCACTTAATTATTGAGTGTAAAATGGTTTTGAGTCCTGTAATCTAGTGCAAAGCAAGATGACTTGAAATTGCAATTTGTATCACAATGAATATGCCATGGATGAAAAGTGAGTTTTTCCCAATTTTAAGCCTTCGATTCTCCCTAACCACAAATGTGTTTGGAGAGTTCTGGGACATTTTGGAAAGCTTGTAAAATGATCTACAATCCATCTTTGAAATGCAACTTGATATTCCAAGTGGAACTATGTGAAAAATGGCCATGAAGATAGGTCAAAATCCTGCCTAAACTAGGGCAAAATTTCACTAAGTTAAAAGTTTTAGGGACCCTTGTTCCAAAAATCATAACTTGAGATCCAAGCTTATTTTGGGAAAACTTTGTGAATCAAAGTTGTAGACTTTGTGTAGGACTACAACGTTCATGTTGTAAGTTTTGTTTGAATCCAAATGCATCATGGTGAAAATGTTGGACAAAGTTAGGAAAAATTAAGAAAATTTCATAACTTAGAAAAATTCTAAGTTATGAAAATTTTCAACTTTAAACCCTAATTTGCAAAAATGGGTTTCTTGATGAACAAGTTTCATGTTTTGACATAATTTGATGAAAAATGACCCTTGGCACTTGATTTTGACCAAAAAGTCAAAGTTTGACTTTTCAGTGTACAATCAAAATTTGATCAGTTGACTGAAAAATTCATCTATCAATCCAATGCAATTGAGATCCTTTGAACCTTGTGAATAGGTCAAGATGATGTCATTGAGTCCTTGAGTCCATGCTTGAACCCAATTTGCCATTGGCTAGGTCAAAAATCAGAAATTGCCTTTGTGCAGTCAAAACCCTAAAAATGACCATTTTGCCCTTTTGGTGATCTGATCAAATTTCTTGTGGAGTTGTGGTCCAAACTTGATCAAATGGTTCATATGAGTTCATAATGTTGATGTGGGTCAAAATTCATGAGGTTTGACTGTAAATTGGCCACAATTGACTTTTTCCCCAATACAGTTGATTTCTAAGTCAACTGTCCAATTGTCTGGGTAAAAATTTGATTCAAGGCTTGAAACTTGGTATGGACAAACTTATAAGTCCAACATGAAGTATGAAAGTCATTTTGGGCATTGTAAGTCAAAAAATCCCCGTGCAAACTCAAACCCTAATTTAGGTCAACAGTGCAAGGTGATGTCTTGAGCAGAGTAAACCCTAGTTTGGTCTTGAGTTCAAAGAGCCTTGTGATGAGAAATGTTGATAAAATGAGAGGGAAAATTTTGGGGTACAACAATGTACATTCGATGGCAACAATATAACATCCTAAGAAATTCCTTCATACATCATTCGTACAACAACTATAGGTGTGAAAACACAAGAAAGGGGGGGGGGTTGAATTGGGTTTTAAATAAAAAAGTTTCTTAAAAATAATCCTCTTTAACTAAAAACAATTTTCTTCACTCTTGATAATAAAGATGAAGATGCAATAAGGAAATAAAAATCTTGGCCTTAACCTTCAAAAGCTTCTCCAATATAGCAACAAGCTCAGTCACAGGAACAAGTGAAGTATTCCTCAAATTGAAAACCATAAGTTGAGATGAACCCTTTTTCTTTCCACCACTACCAATACTTTTCTTTGCAGTATCCAAAGCCCCTAAATAACCCGTCACAACATCATCAAGTCTCCTATTGATCGAGCCTCGTAGTGGTTTGCCCCTACATTTGAATTTTTGAAAGATATGCCCCCAATCTCCAGGATCTGGAGGAAGTACCCTTGGAAAGATTTTGGATCTCACCATTACGTGATGCGAACCTGCTATGGATTTCCCCAAGTATTCGAAGTTTGAAAAAGCTTTATTCTTGAAGTTGTTTAAGAGGGAACTTTGACCCTACATGAAGTTGGATGTACATGATATATACTGCCCTAACATTTAAGTCTCGAAGGTTTCCCCTGATTATTAGGGCCTTGAGGAGTCCTTGAAAGAGGAAACTGAGTCCTACCATGTTGTATTGTCAAGCTAATCTAGTCCACCCATCGAGATGATTTTGCCTTATCAAATAAGGTCTTAATCCAGTAATCTCATAGATTATTACAATGCACAAGCTAACTGCAAGTGACTCACGTCTAGACACACTAATATTAGACTTCTCAAGGATTCAGACCAACTGGTCCCTTAAGGCACAATCAAACAACAGTTTGAAAAAGATTTATTTACAATAGATTTGCTTCTACACAAGCTGATAGTAAACAATATTTCAAGAACAAATAGACTTAAGAAAATAAAGGAATGCTTATGAACAGTCTTGTGAGAGAACATGTGAATTAGAATCCTTATCCTTTAGTATTCAAGCATATATATAGCTAATAAAATAATATATCCGTTAGAGGGCATTTTTGGAATTTCTAGAAAGCTGGCAGCTTGATTTTATATGGGGGACATGATCGAACAACACGTCCATCCTTTCATGGTAGTGGAGAAAAATGTTTTTTTGTACCATGTACTATTGTACTACATAACTTTATCTTATTTTCTTCTTTATTTCTGAGGCTTCTAATTGAGCATGAGTTAGAAGAAAGAAAATAACACTTGGGTCATTAGAACTTCAAGTCTCCAGTGTCTTTAAAACTTCGTCTTCAAAGTCTTCAGAACTTAGTCTTCAGAATCCTTTGTCTTCAGAAATATAAGTCTTCAGCATCTAGACTGTTCATCAGAACTTCTATCTTCAAATCTTCAGAACTTGGTTTCTTTGACCGCATATCAGAGTCCAAACTTCATAGACTTCTGAAGTGGTTTTCTACTGTTCATCAAAACTTGTGTAGCGTAGAAGCAGAACTTGGTATCTTCTAATGACTTGGCAACGCCTTTCATCAGAAACAGAACCTGTTTGTTAAATACTAAAAATAACAAACATTAGAGTACCAAAATTGTTCATACAACCATACTCATTGTTATCATTAAAACTCAGAGGTATAATTGGAGAACCAAATCTTGTGTTAACAATCTCCCCCTTTTTGATGATGACAAAACTATGTATTTTGATGACACAATTTTGTACATAATCAGAAAAAGTATAAAAAATTAGAAGTGTAAGAAATACTTATCCTTTATATGAAACTCCCCCGGAATCTAAGACTTGGAGAAGATCATATATTTTGATTATGAACCGTCTGGGTAAAACTCCCCCTGGTTACAATAGATCATATATTGAAATCTTGAGAGTCTTGATTCTTGATGTCAATCACGCCAATTGAGATCTTGAACCCTTGGTGTCTCAAAATACAAATTCCAGATTTCAATTCAGAGTCTGATTATGAACTTAAATTTCTCAAAGTCTGATTCTAAAAGTTAGACAAAACCTTGTCTAACACTTTCTGATCTTGATTCTAATTAGATTTCATGATTCCTGAAAAAGAAAACAATTCTAACAGAAACAAAAGTTTATTTTGGTTAGAATGTAAGAAACTCCCCTTATTTTAGAGAATTTTATTATTAGAATCAAAATATCACTTTATTTATTTACTCCCCCTTTTGTCATAATCAAAAAGGTAATTATGTGTGAAAAACATAAAACAGAAGAAATAAAAGAAAAAATAGTGAAAAGAAAATAAGAAGTGAAGAAGTAAAAAGAAATGACACTTCATTTTAGTTTAAAATGAAAACATTAGATATAAAGAAAAAAAAAAGAAACAGACAAAATCCTAAGGTTTAGAGCAAAAGGAAAAAAATCCTAAGAGCCTAGGGTCCAGAAGAAGATGGTGTTGGAGCATATAAATTTTCTAGAATCAACTGAAGCATGTTTTGAACTGAATCATTAATAGCCTTATTTTGAGTCACGCTTTCTCTGAAGACTTATTTCTCTTCTCTGATTACACCAATTGCTTGTTCCAGACGCAGAATGGCAGAATCAAAAGATGAGACAACCATAGCCTCTTGCCTTACCCTTTCTGTTTCTTTAGCCTCCTGAGTCAATCTGGCTACTTCAACAGTTCTAGCATCTTCCCCAGCTTTGAGCCTAGCTTATTCAACTTCTTTAAGCGCTCTGGTTTCAGCCTCTCTTTGCTTTGCAACAAAGAGTTTGAAGACTCTGATTCTTTCTTTGGCTTCTTCTCTTTCAGTCACCATATGAACTCCAGCAACTCTGGATACTTCAGAAAAGTTATCAGCCTCTCAAATTCAGAAGACATCCACTTCTGAAAAAGCTTCTAACAACCATCCAGATCCGAAGGCTTAATACTTGTACTTGCTTCTTCTTGCAGCTTTACAACCTTCTTCCTGGCCCTGTTTCGAAACATTTAATGCATTCATCCAACGTATGGGGACATGTTTTTCATAAACTATTAAGGCAAGTTCTGGTACACAAGGTTTTGTTTCAGATGGCTATTCAGAGAGATCAAGAAGATCATATATGGTGAATTGTTTGGAGGTGGAGATTTCAAAAGTTTTAGAAATAGTTCTTTCAGGCACTTCATGGTCAGATGGGAGTGTGGACCAGAATGGTGAGTGGGTGAATCATGGTAGATGGGTTCTTGGTTGGAGAAGGTGAATTGAATTAAACTTTATGAGATTGGTGAATGGAGGGTTTTGGAAACTGGTTGAGGTGTAAAAGTTTCAGATATGGAAGTGATTATGGGTGAGGTGGAGGTTTGAAGTGGTTCTGATGGAATGGGAGTTGTGAGAGAGGGAATGGGGGTTGGATCAGAAACATGTGTTGTTGAAGGGATTATGGTAGTAATAGGATCAAATATAGATGTGGTGATGGTAGATGGTGGAACAAAAAAAGTTGGAAAATAAGAAGATGAAGCAGTCACCATGGGAGTTGGAGAACTTGGTGGACCGGTTAATGATGAAGACCCAAAAGTGTTCATTGTTTGTTCCAACTCATTCAAAAATTTAATGCCCTCTTGTTGTTGTGTGTTCATCATTGTTGAAGTTGTTGAAGAAGGTGATGAACTTTGATGAAGAACTTAATGAACAATTGAGAAAATGAGGGGTTTAGGGTTTCTAATAAAAGCATGGAAGTGAAGTGAGGATGTGCGTGTTAGTGTATAATGTTTTTATAAGAGAGAGAAAAACTCAAAAGAAAAACAGACATAATTATTAGGAGTAATAAATGAGTGTAATTATTATGAATTAATCATTTTCAAGAAAATGCACACTGTTAATCGTATAGATTAAGTAGATTGTAATGATTTAGAATAACCAAAGGTTACACGTGTTAATAAATGCATCTAATTAAGTGACACGTTCTAATATCCTCAAAATCTGGAAAACCAAAGGATTTTCATTTGATCAGAGACGTTTCTGACTGGAACATCTTATGATGACTGAGGTTCTGGATAAAAAGAAAATAATATTTGTTTAAATCAGAATCTCATTTCTTTAGACTACGACTAAACATATCTGATTTTGATGAAATCTTACTATGGACAAAAGTCCATTTTCAGATGCTTCATAATGAAAAGAAATTTATCTTCAGCTAAGGGTTTTGTAAAGGTATCAACCTATTGATGGTCTGTATCTATGAATTTTAAAGATAAAATCCCCTTCTGAACATAATCTCTAATGAAATGATGTTTTATTTCTATATGTTTATCCCTAGAATGCAAAATAGGATTTTTACTTAAACAAATAGCAGCCGTGTTATCACAAAAGATAGGAATGTTACTCTCATAAATTTGATAGTCTTCCAACTGATTCTTCATCCATAACATCCGAGTACTGTACAATGACACTGAGATGTATTTTGTCTCTGCTTTTGAAAGTGCAATTGTTGATTGCCTCTTGCTTGACCATGAAATCAGATTCTTGCCAAGAAATTGAAAATTTCCAGAAGTACTCTTCCTCTCCAAGCTCTCTCCAGCGTAATCTGCATCACAAAAACTAGAAATAGTGTACTCTGATGTTTTCTCATATATCAAGTGAAGGTTAGTTGTTCCTTTCAGATACTTGAAAATTCTCTTAACAACAATTAAGTGAGATTCCCTAGGATCAGATTGGAAACTAGCATATAAATGGACGCTTAATAAAATATTAGGTTTGAAAGCAGTTAAATACACAAGATAGCCTATCATACCATGATAGAGCTTCTGACATACCTTTTCACTTACCTCATCTTTCTCTAGAATGCATGTTGGATGCATCAGAGTCTTTGCTAGCGTGTTGTCCACCATGGTGAACTTCTTTAGAAGCTCTTTAGTATATTTACTCTGATGAGTATAAGTAGCTTCCGATTGTTGATCAATCTGAATTCCCAGAAAGAACTTTAGTTTTCCTATCAAACTCATCTCAAACTCAGCCTGTATCAACTTAGAAAATTCCTTTCAAAGAGAGGGATTAGTAGAACCAAAAATAATATCATCAATATAAATTTGAACTATCAGAATATCGTTTTTGAATTTTTTATAGAAGAGTGTAGTATCAACCTTCCCTCTGTTGAATTTATTTTCTAAAATGAAACTACTCACTCTGTCATACTAAGCTATGGGAGCTTGCTTTAGACCATAAAGAGATTTCTTGAGTTTAAAAATATAATCTGATTTCTCAGAGTTTTCAAATCCAGGAGGTTGTTTAACATATACTTCTTCAGAAATATAACCATTTAGAAATGCACTCTTAACATCCATATGATAAAGAATGATGTTGTGATTAATAGAAAAAGTAATTAATAAACGAATTTCTTCTAACCTGGCGACTGGTGTAAAGGTTTATGTATAGTTTATTCCTTCTTGCTGACTATAACCTTGTGCAACTGATCGTGTAAAACCCTGAATTAATTAGAATTATTTTTAATTAAATAATAAGAAGATGCAGTGAAATTATATGAATTAGTGGTTTTAATGATGTGGTATGATGCCTTGTTGAGGACTAGATGCCTTATAATTATAGAAGTTGAGGTTATGAGGGTGTTTGGCTAAATGTGTAGAAACATAGGGGTGTGTGGAATAATATAGATTATTACTTTATTACTAAATTGTTAGAATAATAATATTTATTTTATAATAATAATTAAATAATTATTTATTAGGTTAGTAATAGTATTTAGAATATATTAGAATGAGAAGAAAGAAATAGAGTCAATACGTGAAATAGAACAAAAGTATAGAAGGTAGAAGAAGAGAGGGCTCTAGGAAGCTAGGGCAAGGATTCACTGTAGAAATCAAGAACCAACCAAGACTCTAAGGTAAGGGGGGATTATAACTCTATAAAAGGTTGCCTAATGATGGAGTATGGTAGAATTAAGGTTGCTTGATTTTGTGTTTTGAATTCTATCGATTTGGTTGTTTTTGGGGTTTTTCCCTATTGATGGATTTTTGGTGATTTTGATGTGTTTGTGATGAGATTTGATGACATGAATTGGTTAGTATAAGTATATAAATGTTGGTGAGTAATTAGCCTTCTTAAAATATTATTTTGGGATGTGAAAACTATGAATTTTCGGGATTGGAACACGGAAAGATCGCAACAAGCAATTGCAATATTTTTCTCTATTATCGCAGGATAACCGGTCACCAAAATCTGGTAATCGGTTACCACACCAAAAACTAACACATGATTGGCTATTGTCCTACGGTAATCGGTTACCATAAGTGGGTGACCGGTTACCGCGAGGAACTTTGAAAAGGAAAAGGTTACTGTCTTGCGGTAACCAGTTACCATAACTGGTAGCCGGTTACCACTGCTACTGACAACATTTTTAGAAAACTTCTAAAACTCATAACTTTTGCATCGGGTGTCCGTTTGACGCGCCATTTGGACCGTTATAAATATAAAATAAACTCATATCTTATGAAAATGACTTATAATGCAGTAGTTGATTGTTGTACCCCAAAATTTGCCCTCCTTTTTTTTTATAGAAGACACAACCCTAGGGTTTCTTGGATATTCAAGTTGGCTCAGGAATCGACCAGACAAATTCTCTTCTGTGGCAGTAAACTAGTAATTAGGGTTTTTCTTGCAATTCTCAAAAGAAAATGAATTCTCAGAAATTCAATTGGTTTTCACAGGTCTTCATGCCTCCTCAAGTTTACTGGAAAGGTTAATGTTTGTTCTCAGAGCATGGTTTGTTGGGGACAAGAGATGGAGTTTAAGACTGTCATTTGGGACGACCATGATTTTGATCCTGGTTGTTAACTAGATTATTTGCGTCTTTTAAAACATTTGCTTGGTTAGGAAATGGAATATACAGTGCGTGCTTGTTTAAAATGCAGTTAAAGAATTATTGGGATTACTTGGAATTTAAGTTACCAGACAGGAACATTTTACTTCAAATATCTTGATTGGGCATTTCAAAAATCAATTAGGATGCAAAGAGAAAATTACAAGTTATTGTTGATCAAGGATTTCAAGTAACACCAGAATATCTCATAAGATTTTTTTCCAATTTCAAAACATTGTTACAAAATAATTTTTTCTTTTTAATACTTTAGGTTTTACAACTTATCGTATTTGAAAGTGAATTGATACAATTATTGATTACAATACAAGGATGATTGTTCTAAAATACAAAGGAAATTCAAATGTTTGATTGGCCTAGGAGAATTAATATATGCCTAAGTTTGTTTGAAGATTGAAGTCGTATCCAATTCTTTTGCTTATCTCCAAGACTTCCATGCTTGCCATAAAGTTCTTGACTTCCTTGCTTTATCATCTCCATTTTGCTCACATGAAAATAAAAGAAAGAAAATGTGATTAGTACAAAATCATTCGGGCATAGACAAAGATTTTAAATGCTATTCATCATTAAAGTTTGCAAAGTGGAATCAGAAGGCCATTATTCATCACAATTTTATTTTTCTATTTTGCAAATCACAAGAAGATTATTCTTCTTGGTTCACAAAAAGAAAAAAGGAAAAGAAACGCTACAAAGCTGTCTAAAGGCAAGCAAAGTTGTCCAAACAAACAAATGCGCAAACTGAAGCAAACAACAGCGCGAATAAAACAAAATTTCCCAAACAAACAAATGTGCAAACTGAAGCAAACAACAGCGCAAATCAAACAAAATTGCCCAAACAAATATTGCAAACAGAACCAAACAAACAACAATATGGTAAACAACAAACAACTTTGTCCAAACAAAATGCAAACAGCATCAACAAAAACGAGGAAGCAATATAGCAGTAGACAACATCAACAAAAGGCATAAGTATGGCAACATAAGATGCTAAGTCAAACAAAGAAACTTGTTCAAGAAGCATAAAATCATCATTTTCCTTTGCAAACTTTTCAGAATTGGAAAAAATGGGTAAAAAGCAATTTGCTTTCCTATTGTCATTGAGAGAGAAGAGAGGAAAGAAGTCACCTAGGTTATTGGGATGCACAACCCTGCTGCCCTGCCTGTCACAAATTGGATAGAAGTGGATAGAAAACAAAAACTGCAACAAAAAGGCCACAAGAACAATATGCCAAAATATTCAAATTTGATGGTTTTCGCACCATTTTGAATAGAGATAACAGAAAGAGAGTCAATATAATAGGAAGGAGGCCAATAGAAACAAGGAAAGTTGACAAGCCTAAAGAAAACTCAGCAAATACACAAACCTCAAACCTCTAAAAAAACTGTCAAACCAAAATCTCAAGTACTGCAACAAAAACCAAACCTGTAAAACTCTCAAGCCAATAACGCAAATCTGAACAATCATCGAAACAAGTCTCAAACTGTCAAAAGTCAAATAACCTGAACCGAGCCAAGCCTGGAACTGATAAACAAGCATCCAAACTGTCAAAACCTAAAAATCTGAACCATCACCAAATACAAAAAACTGTCAAAGTCCAAAAACTGTCAAAGTCTCAAAACCTCAAACCTCCAAAACCTAAATTGAGCCAAACCTCAAAAAACAACAACAAGCCTCAAACTGAAACACAAGTCTCAAACTGAGGAGACAGTAACATCATCAAAAGAAAACTCAGCAAACACATAAAACTCAAACCTAAAACCTCCATAACCGAAACAAGTCTCCAATAGCAAAACCTGTAAAACTCTCAAGCCAAAAACACAAATCTGAACCATAACCGAAACAAGTCTCCAACATCAAGAACCAAATCAACAACCTTCAAAAACCTGAAACCAAGTATCAAGCTAAAAAACCAGCAACCATCTCAAAACTGTAACAAAGCCAAACTGTCAAAACCAAAAACATTAACCATCATCAAGAACAGAAATGCAGTACCAAAAGCCATAAGTCCCAAAACTGCAACAAGTCTCAAGCTTCAAACACAAAACCAAAAAAACACAGTAACCCTCACAAAAATCCCAACAAACATCATCAAATCAAAATCATCATCAAAATAACAAAAAAACTGTTACCTATTAAAAAGATCCCAAACCAGAAAATCATACCTCCATCATCATCTCTCCCCCCTCGCGCAAATCCCGCCACCACGGAACACGGTCACCATCTCGCCGTCCCCTTTCCATTTCACAGAAAGAACTTCAACACATAGGGTTTCCCTCTCTTTCCAAATCTTCCCTAATCATGTATTGTCATGCATTTAAAAGAGCAAGTTAATTAGCAGAAACATAACAAGACAAAAAAAATGAAATTGTTAAGCTTTAAGAACAACAGAATCTCACCCTTTTCAAAGAAAACCACTAGAAACTAGATTAGGGAGGCAAGAGATGCGGCGCTCCGGCAACTGAGAGTTGAGGGGGGGGGGGGGGGGGGAGGATCAGATGAATCAATTTTGTTCCTTTAAACACAAATCCGAACTTAGGGTTTTCAAAAAATGCCAAATCATAGTGAGACATTTTGCTCGCGAAACAAGGATGGTTAGTGAGAGATTTAGAGATTTCATCAACAGAGATGAAAAGATGAACAAAGATGGAAGGATAATACAGAGATTAAGCGAAAGAGAGAGCGGCGCCGCTGTGAACAAAGGGTCCTAAAGAACCCTAATTTCGTTTGCTTCCCTTAATCAAACAATTAAACAGAGTTAGAGAGTTTGGGCTTGTTGTTTACAATTGCCCTAAGGCCCATTTACGCGTTTTACTGGTACACCCCCCTCCTGGCTTATTTGCTGTTACAGCACATAAGCTTTTCTTTGTTCTCTTTGGGCCTCACACCTCATTCACTTAAGCCCATGCTTCTTGTTTTTTTTTTAATTTGTTTCCTTCTAATATTTTATTTGTTATGCAATTTACTAGATAAAACATAAAATACATTTTCATTAATTTGATTTAAGTTTTTTTTGTGATTAATTTTTATCATTTTTTGTTTTTTTTTATAAACTTATTTTTATTAATTTTTCTTTACATTTAATAAAACATCAAAAATAATAATTTAGTTTATTTGTTTTCTTTAGATTTTACATAATTAATAAAATACAAAAAAATGAAGATTTTTAATTTAATCAATTTTTTAGAATAGGTTTTTATCTGTCTTTTTTCATGTAAATACTTAACATTTCATTTCATACTGTGTTGATTTTATCTCATGGATTGTCATAGCTTTATTTAAATCGCACAAAATTTGATTTGGTTGTATTGTTTGATATTTGGACCTTCCTATCTCATTTGATTTATCCCCACCTGTAAAAATTATACCCCCATTCCCGAACACTTTGTAATAGCGTAAAATTTCAAATTCCCGCAATTTACTGTTTTCCATATACTGTATAGTAATTAGGCGTGTATGGAAAGATTCAAAAATCAATCGCTAGATGACCTAATCAAAGAATAAATTAACTTGAAACCAACACACTTTTTCACATGCGCACCTCTAGGGTAACCTCGCTCGTTGCCTCGGAAATACAATCATGTTCCTCGAATATGAGACGCTCTAACAATGACCCTTCAATAAAAAAGATCGTAGTCCCTCGATGACCCTCGATGTTCCCTTCGATTGAAACGATCTCGTCCCTTACGAAATTTCTGAAGCGTCTCACAAGTTGCCTTCAATGATTGTAAAATTGACCCGTGCCTGTCCCTTCACATCCAACGGTGGGGCTTCTTACCAAATCAATGGTCAGATAGCACCATTAAAATGAGGAAGAAAAGAACAATTTAAGACCTTTCGAGTAGATAGATTCGCTCTTAGTTACTCGCTTGCTCACGACAAAAACTTTTACACCTACACCCTTTCATTTCAAAACATTTTCAAAAAGGCAAAAACGTTTTGTATACGTTCTTATAGAGACGAGAATCATTGCAAAACCTCTTTTCAAAACACTTTTCGAAACACGATTCACAAACATATCTTTGAACCACTTTTTGAAACAAAACTTTGTATACGTTCTTATAGAGACGAGAACCATTACAAAGAGATTTTTCAAAATACTTTCAAAGCCCACACCACAAGCACACAATCAAATGAAACCAAGTGATCTAAACGAGTAACTAAGATCCCATGGAAAACCATGGATGAAAAGGGTGCTAATACCTTCCCTTTTCATAATCTACCCCTCGAACCTGAGAAAATATCGAAAGGTCTTTCCTGTGATTTTTTACCTTTCCTTTTGGATAAAAGAAAAGTCGGTGGCAACTCTTGCTAATCGCACAAGTGCGATCGAAACGCAAAACATCAAGTCAGTTCTCCCACCGTATCACATTGATTATTTCACCAACATTGATACCTATCCGTGGATGTGTTTTTGAATTATATGCCACTATTTATGTTGTGATTATGAAGTTGTGAATATAACGATGAATGTGAATATATTTCTTGATGTGACGATGTTGTGATGATGTGTATACTATGATATGTGTTTGGTGTCCTGTATTGGCTTATTATGCTGTTTTGATGTAATTGCGAAGTTATGAATACGATGATGTTGCATGAATGTTTCAATGGTGTGATATGATATGCATGCTAATGATGATGAGCGAAGGCCTGTATTGGGGGGGCATTGATAAGTAAGAATAATCAATGTGAAATTAAGTTGTTGCATGTCAGTTTCACATGCATTCATAAGCGAAGGCTTGTATTAGCGAGTGAAGGCCTGTATTGGCGAGCAAAGGCCTGTATTAGTGAGCAAAGGCCTGTATTGGCGAGCGAAGTTGATTGCCCTAAAATGGAATTATTGCGAAGAGGATTTTACCCTGTTGGTACCACATGTATTGAGTCCGTGTCGGTATTCTTCATCATATTGTGATTGGTAATTCGATGGGTGAATATTGATGAAAGTAAGTGTTTTATTATGATGAATGTTATGTGCTGGTTTTGTACTTGAATCTCTACCTGCTCATTATTATACTTTCTCTTATATTGTTATGATATATCACCCTTTCTGTTTGAATGTTACCTCCACGTGGGTAACGTGCAAATGATTCAAAGTAGCTAGCGATCAAAGTTTAGACGAGGAGTTCCTTCAGTGCGTAGATTGAGTTGGTGTCTGCTCTGATACGTAACACTTGGGGGTTTTGCATTTGTCTTATCATGTTGGGAGTAAACTTGTATAACCCTGTTGTTTTTTATTTACCTTATGATTATGTCGATGTTTTGAAAGTGAACAATTATGACTCATTTTGGAGAATTTGAGATGACTATTTAGCGATGTTTTCTACTGCGAATAAATGCACTAAAATTAAGACTTATGATCATGTGACTTGTGTTGCGTATTCTAATTTTGAGAATGTGTGATTGGCGATCTATGTGACATCCTATTTGGTTGATGTTTATTTAGAAATTAATTTACTCAAATTATTATATAAATTACCGACGAGGAAATAAGGTGTTACATGTCGTGCCTTATTTCTGACAACTTCACCCTTCTCATTGAGCTTGTTTCTGAACACCCATATGGTTCCAATGACGTGGACACCTTTAGGTTTCTGAATAAGATCCCATACATCATTCTTTGAGAATTGGTTCAGTTCTTCTTCCATTTCCAGAATCTAGTCTTTGTCTAGAAGAGCTTCATCAATAGATGTTAGCTCAATCAAAGACACTAAACCCAGAAGCGTCTCTTCAGAAGGTTTGAAGGTTGATCTGGTTCTGACAAGAGCGTCTTTGTTTCCTAGAATCAAATCTTCAGGATGATATATTGCAGTTCTGCTTCTCCTTTATTGTGGGGGATCAAAATAAGCAGCAATAATATCAGTAGTGGGAACTTCTGATTCTTTGTCTTCTTGTACCTTCTCCTTAGGTTCTGAAAAGGTTATCTCTAAATCTGCAAATTTTTTAACTAGCTTTGACTTTTAAGAGTCAAGCTTATCATCGAATCTGACATGAATTGATTCTTCCACAATTAGTGATTTTGTGTTATAGACTCTGAAGCCTTTTGAGCGTTCAAAATATCCTAACAACAGGCACTTCTGTGCTTTAGAATCAAACTTGCCCAGATTCTCTTTAGTGTTCAACATAAAACATATACATCCAAAAGGATAAAAATAAGAAATGTTGGGCTTTATATTATTCAATATTTCATAAGGAGTCTTACCCAAAATTGGTATTATAGAGATCCTATTCTGAATGTAACAAGTTGTATTTACTGCTTCTTCCTAAAAAGTACTTTAGCCATTTCAGTCTCTTGGATCATGGTGAGAGCCATTTCTTATAAAGTCCCATTCTTCATCTCTACAATCCCATTTTGTTGTGGAGTTCCAGGGCAAGATAAATCATGGGATATACCATAAGAATCAAAAAGCTTTTCGAAATCTTTGTTTTCAAAGTCTCCACCATGATCACTTCTGACTCTGAATATTTTGCAACTCTTTTTGTTTTGCACTTGAGAGCAGAAAGAAGCAAATACAACATGTGACTCATCCTTGTGTCTTAATAATTTTACCCATGTCCATTTGTTGTAATCATCAATGATGACTTGTCCATATTTCTTTCCATTGACAGAAGCAGTTTTCACTGGTCCAAACAAATCAATGTGAAGATGTTCTAATGGCCTAGAGATAGAAACAATCTTTTTAGCTTTAAAAGAAGTTTTTGAAAACTTGCCTTTCTAACATGCTTCACAAAGAGCATATGAAGAATACTTCAGATTGGGCAAGCCTCTAATTAATATAAGCTTATTTAGTTGAGATATTTTTCTCAAGCTAACATGGCCCAGACGTCTGTGCCAAACCCACTGCTCTTTGTTGAGAGACAAAAAAACATTTTACATTCTGGTTTTTAAAATCTGATAACCTGATTTTGTAAATGTTGTTCTTCCTCTTATCATTAAACATAATTGAGCCATCCTTCTGACTTACAACCTTACAGGATGTTTGATTAAAGATGATGTCATAACCATTGTCACTAAGTTGACTGCTTGACAATAAGTTATGCATCAGACCCTCAACTAAAAGAATGTTATTAATAGAAGGAAGTTTACCATTACCAACAGTTCCAGAGCCAATGGTTTTTCCTTTCTGATTTCCTCCGAAACCAACAAAGCCTCTAGACTTAAGTTCCAAATCTTGGAACATACGACTTTCTCCCATCATATGTCGTGAGCATCCACTGTCCAGGTACCATGACTGGTGTCTCAGTAGAGCCATCACAGATATCTGCACCATAGATTATCTCATCCTTAGTTACCCATTTTCTGGGTCCTTTCTTGTTATCAATTCCATAGGTTTTGACACCTTTGGATTCTTGTGTAACATGATAATCAAGTGGAATTTATGCATGATATATGGGCTTAGAAGTTGCCTTCTGTGTCTATGGTTGTGATTTAATAGAAGCAGAACCTTCTTGTTCAAAACATTCCAGTTCAGTGCCAGCAAGCACAAAATGTTCAGAAAGAGGTTTCATCTTGACAATCAGAGTCTCATCAATTATTTTTGATGGTCCTGAGTATCCCAAGCCTCTCATTCCATTTATGCTAACTCCATAGATCATTGAAGCCATCTTGCTTCTATATATGCTTTTAGCTAAGAAGTGATGAAAAGTTCTATCATATCTGATTACTATATAAGTAATAGATGTGTTAGAAGTGATATCTTCTTCCAACTTTGAGACTTAAATTTTAATGGCAAAAGTTAATTTTTCTAAAGCAAATATCTTTTCATTTAAATCAGAACAGTTTTGCTCACTCTTAGTAAAGTTCTCAGAAGTAAGTATAAAAGTCTTTTTCAGAGTTTTGTGTTTACTTAGAAGAAGTTGATATCTTTTTATTATTTCTGATAAACAAGACTCAAGTTTAGTACGAGAGAGAGAAGAAAATACCTCTGTGTCGTCAGAGTCTGACTCATCATCAATTGTCATCTCACACTCTGAGATAACTTCACTTGTACTAGTTTTGGCCATGAGTGTGTGTGAGTGAAATTTCACTATTAGATGTTTTGCATGATGTCAAAACTCAAAAAGCTAGCATTTCAGTATGGTGGATGATATCCTTATGTCTTGTCTTAGGAATCATTTAGAATAACTTTAAAATTGGTCCCAATCATGAAAAATCAGTTTTTGCACAAAATCAACACTTATGTGTCGACCTAAAATTTCTATGTGTCGACACATAAATTCTACATTTCTGTATTTTATTAAAAGCTTCAGTATAGGTCGACACATATGATTTTCAGATCAGCACATGTACTACATTATTAAAGCTTTTAGCATTTCTTCTTTAAAACACAGGAATATAGGTCGACACATACGATTTTCAGGTCAACATATGTACTGCATTTTTAAATCAAAAAGCTACTGTTTTGCATGTGTCGACACATAACGTTTTCAGGTTGACACATACTGTTTTGTGGGTCATTTTTTCATTCCAAAACTACACTCTTTTATCTAAAAAGAGTCCAACTATAAATATATCATTCATTCATCATTCTAACTTGATGATACCATAAAATTAGCCTACATTTCTTCTTCTTCTTCAACCTTCCAATCTATGCATACATACCAACATTACATTGTGATGATGTTCCTTTAGGGTGCAATCTAGATGAAGAATTGTGGATTTCTAATTGGTTTGAGTTGATATTTGTAGGGGTATTTATCTGGGAAAAACCATCGCGTTTGTACTTAAAAATCATCTGTTTAATTGGGGGTTTTCGTGCAAGATCATGCGAGAAGGAGTCATCCATGTGAAAAATACCTTGGAGCGTTTGAAATCTTTTCAAGGAACCTTAGAGTGTTTGAAATCTTTTTGAGGAAGTAGCAAGAATTAGATTATAGAATCGGTGATCTTATGTTGATAGTGTGCAATCGGATTTACTCGAGTGAAAAATCCCTTGGAGTGTTTAAAATCTTTGCAAGGAACCTTGGAGTGTTTGAAATCTTTTCACAGAAGTAACTTAAGTCGCGAATAGGTTGCATCTATTGGTCTTGGCCTTGTTGAAGATCAAAAGAAAAGAAGGGGTTTAATCGACATCAAACGGTTATATTTTGTATAGTTGCTCTGAACACTTCTCTTGAAATCATGATTTTACAAGGTAAGAAATTATCCTAATTCCAAATTTGGAATTGGGGGAGATGTAGCCATAGCGAGGACGATTGGTGAACTTCCTAAATAAATCCGTGCATCTCTTTTCTTTTATTGCTTTATTTGCTTTAATCTTCATACATCGATTTTTCAAATAGCATTGAGTAATTTATCGACGCGTAAGAATTTTCCGAAATTATTTTTTGTTTTGTTTTAAATTGTGTGTTGATTTTCTTATAATTACTTTTGATTATAAGTGATTTTTCATATCAACACAACACAAAGGAGTTTGATGTTCAAGGTTAGAAACTGTGCAACAATGAAGTTTTTGGGCAATTTCTGATTTGAGAGAGTTTTGGTGTATTTCAGGGTTCTCAAGCTCGCGTCCTAGCTCACAAATAATGACTCTATAAATAAGCAACAAGTTTGGAGTGCTTTAGTTGATCAGAATTCAAATTTACATGTTTAAGTTAAACCTGTGATTTTTTGACAAAACAAGTTTCCATGCCTTGTGTACTTGCTAAGATAGAGTGGTTATGCTTTAAACAAGCTTGCTTATGACTTTTCGGATGGAGTGTGATCAAAGGGAACAAGTTAGAGGCTCAATGTGAACTTTATGCAAAAATCTTGCTTTACAAGAATGACATTGTTAACTTTATGCCATAAATGGAAATGCAACTTGGACAATAACTTAATTGCTTGGATCAAAGCCCTAACAACTGTGTAAACATTTAATTATGGAGTGACAAACAAGTTTGAAGCCTGCAAAGCAAAGATTATGCAGCCTAACATGGATTAGGTTCATGTGTTCATCAAAAATGACTTGTAATTCAAGTGACAAAACCCTAACTTCATCTCTTCGACTCTCCCTCCTCAAGAATGATATGAAGGAGTTCTTGGACATTTTGGAAAGCTTTCAATGTGATCTACAACCCATCTTTGAATTACTTTTGAAGCTTCCCCTTGGAACTATATGAAAAAGTGCCATGAATTTGGATCAAAATCCTGACGAAATTAGGGAAAAATTTCACCAAGTGTTTAGTTTCATGACCGCATGCTCATAAAATTATAACTTGAGATCCAAGTATTTTTGGAAGGAGTTGTGTAAAGCAAAGTTGTAGATTTCATGAAGATCTACATCTTTCATGTTGGAAGTTTCTCTTAAATCATCTTGCATCATGGTGAAAATTTGGCTCAAAGTTATGAAATCTTGACTTTTTGATTTCTTGATGAATAAGTTTCATATTTTGACATGTTTTGATGAATTATGATCTTTGGCACTTAAATTTGACCAAAAAGTCAAAGTTTGACTTTTCAGTGTACAATTGACTTTTGATCAATTGACTGCAAAATTCATCTGTCAATCCAATGGACTTGCAATGTTTTGAACCATGTCATTAGGTCAAAATGATGCAATTGGACTCTTGAGATCATTCCTTAAACCAATTGACCATTTGCTAGGTCAAAAATCAGAAATTGCCCTTTTCCAGTCAAAACCCTAATTTTGACCATTTTGCCCTTTTGGGGATTTGATCGAATTTCTTGAGGAATGGTGGTCCAAACTTGATCAAATGATACATATGACTTTAAAATATTTATGTGGATAAAAAATTATGAAGTTTGACTGTAAATTGGCCATAGTTGACTTTTTCCCCAATACAGCTAATGTTTAGGTCAACTGCTCAATTGACTGAGCAAAAATGTGATCCAAGGCTTGAAACTTGACATGAGAAACCTTGGGGATCCATAAGGATCCATGAAAGTCATATGGGGAATTGGAAGTTCAAAAATCATGTGTAAACTCAAACCCTAATTTTGGTCATCAGTGCTTGAGGAGGTGTCTTGAGCTGAACAAACCCTAGTGCAGTCTTGAGCCCAAGGAGATTTTGTGAGTAAATTGTTGATAAGTGAGAGGGAAAATTTTGGGGTAGAACACATGGGCTTGGACTCTTCATGCATATCCAATATTCCAACTGTAAATCTTCTGCAAAATCTTCTCTACAAAAGTAGGAGCCAAAATATAAAGTTTCCTAAAAAGTCTACAAGATCCTTTTTATGAAACAAAAGAAATTATGCCATATAACCAGTGTTCCTAAAATAACTCTCCTTGGTCTACTTCTATATGAGAACTAAAACCATTCAGAATATCATAATTAAAAATCAAATCTTCCAATAAGTAAAACATAAACTACATTTATGTTCTAGTATAACATGTTATGACATCGTGCTAAACATCTGTCTTTAGTGATGATTGTCCAACATGTCACGAAATTTGGCACAACATCTTGCTGTGAAACATGTTTTAGCAAAATTGCTGACAATCATAAAAACACATACCTAACAGAAGCATATACATGATATTCTTAAAAATCTTGTTAGGAGACTAAAGAGAATCATTAGCAAGATCATCTCTTTAAACCAATCAGCGTTCATTCCTGAGTGGAGTGTGTTGGATAAAGTTATAGTTCTAAATGAGCTAGTGGGCTTGGCTTACAACAACAATAAATACATGTTATCTTAAAAGTATATTTCAAAAAAAGCCATTTATTGCATCTCCTGGGATTATTTGTTATATGTGCTTAAGAGAATGAATTTTGGTAGTAAATGGATCAAGTGGCTCAAGGCATGTGTATTTTCCAACTCTCTCTATTTTGATAAAGGAAAGCCTAAGTACCGATTTTAAAGCTAAAATAAGATTACATAAAGGCAATATTTCTATCACAATTCCTTTTCATATAGAATTTGAAGGCATTACTGGTGTGTTGAGGAATGCTCTCTCTAGATTTGGCTTCATTCTTTTTTTGTATCAGATAACTTGGAGTTCTACCTTTTACAATTTAGGGATGGCACTCGTGCTCAACCTCTGTCTTCAGTGATGATTGTCCAACATGTCAAGACATTTGGCACAACATCTTGTTGTGAAAGATGTTTTAGCAAAATTGCTATCAATCATAAAAACACAGACCTAACAGAAGCATATACACGATCTTCTTAAAACTCTTGTCAGGGAGACTAAAGAGAATCATTAGAAAGATAGTTTCTTCAAACCAATCCATATTCATTCCTGAGTGGAGTATGTTGGATAGGTTTATTATTCTAAATGAGGTAGTGGGTTTAGCTCACAACAACAATAAATACTTGTTTATCTTCAAAGTCGATATCAAAAAAGCCTTTTATTGTGTATCTTGGGATTATTTGTTGTATGTGCTCAAGAGAATGAACTTTGGTAGTGATCGATACTTTATGAGTCTATCGGGATACTAACTGCAAGTATACAGTTTAGTCGTTCTAGTTTTAAATGATTATCGAACCCACAAAGACTGAGGATCAATCGCATACGATCTAATGTTACCAAATGTTTAACTAAGCGATGAATTTTTGGTTTTAGGGGGAAAATGTTTAATTAATAGTAATAGTTACAGTTATAACGATATGTGATAGTCGGACTTCGGGGACTCAGTGAATCACTTGGCATATAAAGTATTTCGGTAAAAACGAATTGTTTAAAAACCTGAGACATACACTCTCGCGTTCATGAAATAAGTTATGCTACTAAACCTAGTGGATGCAATTTAAATTTAATAACACTTTTTGAAAAAGACTCGAGTTTAATTAATTTGTTAAAACACTCTCGTGTATTTTAAAATTAATGTTTCGTTACCACTATCTGGGTCGAACCCCAGCTCTCGCATGCAGGTTCTTGCCTTAATTAATTTCCCACTCTCGTGGCAAAATCGTGTTAAATATCCTTTCACCCTCGTGACAAGGGTAGTTAAATTAATTATGGAAATTGGAAACCAGAAATTATTTATAAAATATTTTAGCCAAGTTATCACCGGATTCCTTCGGTGCTTAAGAGTCACATACCGGTACAAACGAAATTAGCCGGACTTGATGTATTTAGCAAACATGCAACGTAAAATACAGTTCATGAGAATAATCAACATAGCATATAAATAACGAAAATTGAATTGCATAAAAAACCTGTAATTTATAATGTCGTGGTAATCTTGAATTCGTACAGTAACTTTTGCAGTACAATTAATTGAAATATAGAACTAAGTGTGTTAATCCTTCAATGTGAAGAATTAACACTTTTGGAAACTGGAAAATTACAGAGGCTTGAAAGGAAAATATATTGGTTTAAAAACAAGAAAACAAAGTAATGCAGAAAGAAAAAAATATGGTTCTGAAACAAATTCTCCGACTCCCTCAAAGTGAAATCTTCAACAAATATATAGGCTCTCTCTTGTAACTGTCATGTTCCGTTCTTTCAATACGTGCGCTAAATTCTCAACTGATGGAATGAGGTCGTGTGGACTTCGTGTGGGCTGCTTCGTGGTTTACTACATAGACTGAGTTTTTATGGTGTTACGTTCGTAATGCAAATCATCATGTCCGTAACAGCTTAGGCCTTTTGTTACGTTCGTAACACGTTACGTTACGTTCGTAACAATGTGCGCCTAGGTGTTACGGACGTAATGCTAGGCATTGCGCTCGTAACGCTCTTCTGGTGTGAGCTTTTAGCAGAATGTCTGTTTTCTTCTTTCTTCTTGCCATTTCTTAGCTTGTTTTGCTCCTTTTAGCTTATTTGCCATCTTATGTCTTAGAAAATATAATTTACCTGAAAACACGTACAAATACCTTCGTGATGCATATTATTCGATAAAAAACGTACAAATAACTCGTGTAAATTAGGCCTAAAAACGATACATTTTCGTGTTATCAAACTCCCCTCCACTTGAACCTTTGCTTGTCCTCAAGCAAAAAGATAAGGCAGATTATAAGAACGATAAATTAAACACACGCGCCGATGTTTGCAAACCAGCTAGTTTGTAAATTTTGATTAGGCCAAAAGATTTAGACGCAAAAGAGGTACGGTGACGACATTAGAGTACTCCAATTGTGCAAACCGTTCCGAGTCATGATGTCATATCACCAATCAAACCTTTAAACTAAATTTCACCCGTGTTCATTCAAGCGCAATCACATTAAGCCCTTTATCTCCACACGCACATAACAAAGTAACCGGTTAGCGACTATGATCCGTTGATTCTTGGGGTTCTGGCACTTATAAGTGGTAACCCCTTCTTTTATAACTTAATTGTAAATTGCGGGGGATCGGTCCGTAGTCCGCCCTACCAAGTCCAGTACCAGATACTTCTGAACCAATTTACAATAAGTTTTCTTTTATCTTGTGAGAATTACATCCTTTGGGCTAAATGACCGAGTGAGGGTCACCTAACTTGCTTTGGGCATTTCACGACAAAGATTGCTATTTTATCATCATCTCTTTCAGATCATTCACTTATATTCATCTATTCCTTGCGTAGTTTGTGTTTTGACGGTGCCGACTGCTAGATAAACTACTAGGGGCTAATTTAAAGTAAAATTCGCGGTTGGCGGTATAATAAGTACCCAAAATGGCATCGCATAAGGTGGAGTTCTAAAATGTCAAAACCGTAACGATTTTGTCAAACTTCCTCAAGTGGCCTAAACTTAATTGAATATTTGGTTTTAGCTAGCCGTTTGGACACATCGCGTTTTATGATAATCGTAAAGTTTTTGTTATGGCTCAAGAGTCGTAAAGTTTGGGGAAATCCAATAATGCACGAAAAAGAACTTAGCAATTAAGGACTTAATTGTACATGAAATTGTTTTGTTGAAGGGAAAGTACAAGAAAGAAAAAAAAACGATGCAAAAAATTAAATCTATTCTAGAAAGCGGAATAAAATGATAGAGTTTCCTCCCCCACACTTAAATCTAACATTGTCCTCAATGTTTGGAAATAAGGTAAAGGAGGTAAGGATGGGAGGAGATGTCTTCATTCAGGCCCTCTCCCTCTGGCTCTTCCACGACCTCTTCTCTGCCCATCAAAACTAGGAAATCCAAGATGGCGCAGGCTCTCTTGAAAATCGTCCATTCGTACACTCAAGCCACCCATTCCTGTCGTCAAAGTATCCATACGGGCCTCATGCCTAGCTCCTTGTTCAATTTGTTGCTGCTGCATCTGTCGCATGAGTTTCATCATTGCAGTTTGCTGAGCTTGGATATCAGTGGCCTGTTGAGATTGGCAGGTAAGCTGAGCATGCATATCTGTCATCCTTTGGTTTGGATCCATCATAGCCTCATAAAGGTCTTCAGTATTCGGGCAACGAGGCCTTCTTCTGCGCCTAGTAGAAGTGTTTGGTATATCCTATTGAGGTGTTATCTGCTGCTGTGCATCCATTTCTTCTTTTACCTCATCAGCAGGTTAAGGATTTTGATTCATCTGAGAAGCTAGGTCAGGTTCAGTGGCATCTAAATCATAAATCCACTTATCCATATTCGCCATATTTGTGAGTAACCTATTCGGCATAATCACACTTGGAACAATCTTGTTCTTCACCATCAAAGTATACCTGCCATCATCTCGGTTCCTAATCAAACGCATGTATTTGCAGTTATCCAAATCCATGAGAAGAGGCGGTAGAGCATCAAGAGTCTCCAATTGGCTTTGCAAATTAAGCCCATGAGCTAATGTGGTTATCAGCCCTCCGATCAAAAATGGTTGTTGTCCCCTTGAACAAAGGGACTCAATATGACGTAGAAGGAACAAAGTAGCGTTTACCTTGGTCTTCCCAGCTAGGCAGCAATGAAGGAAAAATACCTCCTTTGAGTTGACTTTGTTGCTATTAGCTCGTCCAAAAATGATGTTGGAGAGAATCTGGAAGTAGTACCTAGTGCTGGGGTTGTGAACGTGAGATGCCAGACACTCATCCCAATTTCATGTCGAGACATTGGTGAGTTTCTCCCACAATTCGAACAAAACAACGGCCCAATATTCGGTAACAGGGACCTTGTGGTGCACCGTCACAGAGTCGTCTTCCTTGATTGAAAATTTGAGTAGCTCCGTGATTCTTTCTTGGTTTAACGTATATTTGGTGTTGAACATACGGAAATATGTGGTGCCCGTGAGGAACATGCTATCATCACTCGGTGTTAAATACAAGAACGAACTAAGGAACTCGAGCGTCAGCTTAGGGTACGTCGGGTGATGCTGCGTGCATGCGAATGAGAGGCCAGAGAGACGGAGCAGCCAATACACTCCATCAAATATTCCCAATTTGTTGAGACAATCGTTGTCGGGATATCTCGTGGCCAAGACTCCCCTACGGTGAAACTTAAAATATTGCTCCCTTTGGTGTCCACCGTCTTGATTCCTAAAAAAGATTCCACCCATTACAGCCTCTCTGTTCTCCATTGATAACTTGTTGACTGAAGCAAGGTTCTACTATGAAAGTGGCGAGGGAGAGGTTTTGCAGAGAGTGTTTGAATGGGATGGGATAAAACTATGTGAAGCTTTTTATAGGATGCAAATGTGGGTTGCTCTTAATTGGGAATGAATGCAAGTTTGAAAAATGGGTACAATGGAGAATTTTGAACGTGGGTAAGAGCTTGGGGTTTATAGCGTGCGTTTGAAAAATGAGAGGGGAAAGAAAAAAATGAAACACCTCTGTTTGTTTCTGTTTCATAACAGAGAGCCCCGTTACGTTCGCAACACAGGGGCGTTACGTTCGTAACATTTAAGTGGCTGTTACGTTCGTAACAGTGGTGTTATGTTCGTAACACCTATGTTTATGGGAAAATAGCTTAGAATCTGGCACTCAATTTTTTTTCTTCATATTATTATCGTGCCATTATCCTAAGCATCATTAGCTACACTTATTATTATTATTATGGAAGATAAAACACATAGCAGTATAGTTGAATATAGTAACAGTAGTGTAAGGCAGCAATATTAGCACTAACATTAACAGTAATAGCTCGTAATAAAAAAATGACAGTAAAATTGAAACTGATGATAAATAAATGAAATATCATTAACTAATAGAATTTTTTAGAATTTGAAACAAACGAAAATAGTAACAATTTGGAACAAACAATAACTAAATGCAAGGAATAAAAAAAACTTAAAACTAAGGTTCCTCCCCCATACTTAGATGAAACAGTGACCTCACTGTACATAAATGCAAGAAATGGAACACATTAATATAATTACGGCAACTCCTAGCCATGATGAGTAGAGAATAGATGTTGGTGAATGAAATCCAATTGTTCGGTTACCAAATCCATAAAACCAAGGAAATCCACATGTAAAGAGGTAAGCTCACCCCGCAAGCCGGTTATTTCAGTATTCAAAGAGTCGAGTGTGATGGCAGGTGGAGGTGGTGGTGATGCCTCAGGAACTGGGAAGGTAGACTCAGTGGACACTACAGGCTGATCCCATGGGTCAGGAAATTGGTGGTATCCAGGTGGTGTTTCAGGATCAGATTCTTCAGCAGCTAAAGAGGTATTTGGGACTTCATAAATTTCAATAGTGGATGGAGTCGAAGGCAGTGTAGGAGGATGGTGGAGATTAAAAATCCAATTTGCTCTGTTATGGACACTAGTAATAAGATTTGGGAGTACAAACTGGTGAACAGTTTCATGGTTAATCAACAACTCAAATTCATTCAGCCCAAGGTTTCCTATGAAGCTAGTGTTAAAGAAAAACTCAATATTCATTGGCTTAATCCCATAGTGCAGATTTGTTCCTAACATAGGTCTTCGAAGTCCAATAGCATTGTAGATCATAGTAACTAACCCGCCTATAAGGATTGGTGCATTCTCTGTTTGGATAATGCGCTCCATATTAGAAATCATGTAGGTGGCACCATTAACTGGACGATTCTGCGAAACACAATACATGATGAAAAGCTCATCACGTGACACAACTGTAACATTCTGCTCTTTTCGGAAGAGGGTGTGGGCAATGATTTTTTGGAAGTACCTAATAGAAGGGTTATGGATAGACTCTGAGTAAAGATCATTTGGCTCAGGATGGTTGTTTCCAGCAATACTACCCTAGAAGTAATCAAGGTCATGATCTAGCAGTAGTTCTTCTTGGGTCATGGTGAAAACATCAGGGCCATTAGGGAATCCTAACAGATTGGAAAAATCCCTATGATTGTAGCGGTAGTCTATATTAAACATTCTGAAGGTGATCAGCCCGCGGTTAAAACCTAACCCATGGTTTGGCAGATAACTTAGTATGCTAAAAAACTCAAGGGTCAGCTTACGGTAAGTACAATAGCGTCTTCGAATTGGAGCAACGTCCCACCCTATTTGGTTAAGCAGATACATAACGCTCTCACGAATGCCTAAGGCATTCATCGCATGGTCGTCAACATAAATGGTTGGACGCATCTCTCGCTCAGCTAGATCCTCAAAGCGCCTTCTCTGATGCCTACCTCTCAGGGCTATGTTCATGTAGTTCCTACGTGCCATGGAGCTAAAAAAATAAAGCTAATGAATTACCCTGAAAATATTTAATAAATGTATGAAAGACTAAGTTAGTATTTTCAGGTTAAAATGCCGAAGTTAATCAAAAGAGAAAGAAGTTCAAAAATAAAAAGAAATAAAGGATGCAACATAAAAATTGAAAGATTAAAACAAAGTTAAAAGAAAAATAAAAAGCATATCAAAACGACAAAAAGTAAACATGGGTTGCCTCCCATGAAGCGCTTTTGTTTAATGTCGATGGCTCGACAGAAAGTACCTATTCAGTTAGGTATCGGGGTAGGTGGCTCACTTAATTGCAGATAAGCCGAATAGTTTAGATTTTCGACGTTAAAATAATGCTTTAAACGCTGGCCATTGACTATAAATGGTTCTATGGAATTTCCTTTAATTTCTATCGCACCACTTGGGAAAACTTTATTAATTTCGAATGGTCATGACCACCTGGAACGTGATTTACCTGGAAAGAGTTTCAGTCTAGAGTTGAATAGGAGTAGAATGTCTCCTTCCTTAAATTCTTTCCTTGAGATACGCTTATCATGCCATTTTTTTGTTCTCTCCTTATAGATTCTAGCATTTTCATAAGCGTCTAAACGCAATTCTTCTAATTCATGGATATCTAATATTCGTTTCTCACCAGCAGTCGTATAATTTAAGTTAAGAGTTTTAATAGCCCAATAAGCTTTATGTTCTAGTTCTACTGGAAAATGACAAGATTTTCCATAAACTAATTTAAACGGCGTTGTTCCTATGGGGTTTTAAAAGCTGTCCTATATGCCCAAAGAGCATCATTTAGCTTGGAGGGCCAATCCTTTCTAGATGTGGCTACGGTTTTCTCAAGGATTTGTTTAATTTCCATATTTGACACTTCCACTTGTCCACTTGTTTGAGGATGGTATGGTGTGGCTATGCGATGTTTAACGCCATATTTCGAAAGTAATTTTTCGAAAATTCTAGAGATAAAATGGGAACCACCATCACTAATTACTACTCTTGGTATACCGAATCGTGGGAAGATAACATTCTTGAATAATTTAAGTACCACTCGTGTATCGTTTGTGGGTGCAACAACGACTTCAATCCATTTTGATACATAATCAACGGCTACCAGGATATACTTATTTCCAAAGGATGCGGGAAACGGTCCCATGAAATCAATTCCCCATACATCGAAAATTTCAACTTCGAGAATCCCTTTTTGCGGCATTTCGTCACGTCTAGATATATTTCCTGTGCACTGACATCTATCGCAGTTCATAATTGCTACATGGATGTCTTTCCATAAGGTAGGCCAAAAAAGACCAGCTTGTAGTATTTTTGCACAAGTTTTCGAAGTGCTAGCATGTCCACTATAAGGGGTGGAATGGAAATGAGCAATGACGTCGTCCAATTCATCGTTAGGAACACAATGACGGTAGATACCATCGGCACCTCTTTTAAAGAGTAGTGGTTCATCCCAAAAGTATTGTCTAAGATCATGGAAGAATTTCTTTCACTGTTGGTACGTTAAATCGGGTGGTAGAACACCGGCGGCTAAGTTGTTAACAAAATCAGCGTACCATGGTAAAGTGGTGTTGGTACAAATGGCTTCTTCTACCGTAGTTGTTAAATGTTCATCGCATTGTTTTAAACTGTCGGTAGGAGTTGTCTCTAGTTGAGCAATAAGGCGCTCATATGGGAAATCGTCGTTTATGGGAACACTCTCGGTTTGGATTCCATCCAATCTTGATAAATGGTCTGCTACTACGTTTTCAGTTCCCCTTTTGTCTTTTATTTCCAAGTCAAACTCTTGTAGGAGTAAGATCCATCTGAGTAGTCTTGGTTTTACGTCTTTCTTACTTAGCAAGTATCAGATCGCAACGTGATCCGTATAAATAACAATTTTGGCGCCTACTAAGTAGGAACGAAATTTGTCCAACGCGAATACAACAACTAAAAGTTCTTTTTCCGTAGTGGCGTAATTCATTTGTGCGGGATCAAGTGTTCTGCTTGCATAGTAAATAGCGTGAAGCTTTTTATCCTCACGTTGTCCTAGGACTGCGCCTACAGCATAATCGCTCGCGTCGCACATTATTTCAAATGGTTGGTTCCAATCAGGAGGTTTCATTATAGGTGTTGAAATTAATGCTTCTTTAAGCGTCTCAAATGCGTTTAAGCATTTATCGTCGAAAATAAACTCAGCGTCTTTCATTAATAGTTCAGTTAGTGGCTTAGTGATTTTAGAGAAATCTTTTATAAAACGTCGGTAAAAACCAGCGTGTCCTAGAAAACTTCTTATTTCTCTAACTGTTTTGGGTGGTTGAAGGTTTTTGATAATTTCGATTTTTGCTTTATCGACTTCAATCCCTCTGTTTGATACAATGTGACCCAACACAATTCCTTGTCTCACCATGAAATGACATTTTTCCCAGTTGAGCACTAGGTTGACATTGACACAACGTTTTAGTACCAACTCAAGATTTGATAAACATCCGTCAAAACTTTCTCCGCAGACAGAAAAATTGTCCATGAACACTTCCATAATTCCATCCAAAAAGTCTGCGAAAATCGCCATCATGCATCGTTGAAAAGTTGCAGGTGCGTTACATAGTCCAAATGGCATTCTTCGGTATGCAAAGGTGCCATAGGGGCATGTGAACGTAGTTTTCTCTTGATCATCAGGATGAATGGGAATTTGAAAGAATCCCGAGTATCCGTCAAGATAGCAGAAGTGGGAATGTTTAGCTATACGCTCGAGTATTTGATCTATGAATGGTAATGGGAAATGGTCCTTGCGCGTAGCTTTGTTTAGTTTTCTGTAATTGATACACATTCTCCATCATGTTTGGGTACGTTGTGCTACCGATTCTCCTTTTGTGTTTGTTATAACCGTAACACCTCCTTTTTTAGGTACTACGTGAACTGGACTGAGCCAGTTGCTATCGGATATCGGGTATATGATGCCTACCTCTAGTAGTTTCTGCACTTCTTTCTTTACGACTTCACTTAAAATAGGATTTATTCGTCTTTGATGTTCTCTAGAAGTCTTGCAGTCCTCTTCTAGCATAATGCGATGCATACAGACAGAAGGACTTATTTCTTTTAGATCCAATATATTATATCCCAATGCGGTTGGATACTTCCTTAACACATTAAGAAGTTTTTTGGTTTCGATCTTCCCTAAGTCAGCGTTGACTATAACTGGCCGTTCGAGTTCTTTATCTAAAAATTCATACCTTAGATCTTTAGGTAACGTTTTAAGTTCTACACCAGTTTTCTTAGCAGTTGGGGTAGGATCGGGTGTTAAGGCGAAACATTCGCTTAGGTTGGCATCGTGATATTCCTGTCTCCAGTCATCATCCTCGAAAATAGACAGTGTCGAAATTTTCAATATTCCAGAATAGGTGTCTTCTTGACTTTCTAGTTCTTTGACACATTCATCGATAATATCTAGGAAACAACATGAGTCGTCTATGGCAGGGGCTTTGAAGAATTGGGAAAGAATAAATTCTACTTTTTCTTCTCCTACCTCAAAGGAAAGCTTTCCTTTCTCAACGTCGATAATGGCTTCTGCAATGGCTAAGAATGGCCTTCCTAATATGATGGGAATATTTGAATCTTCCTTTATGTCCATTATTATAAAGTCAGTTGGTATGTAAAATTGTCCTATTCGGACTGGGATGTTTTCTAGCATACCAACAGGGAATTTGACTGATCTGTCGGCTAGTTGTAAGGACATCTTGGTAGGTCTCATGTCACCTAGTTTGAGCTTCTCGTAAATAGATAAGGGCATTAGACTAACACTTGCTCCTAAATCGCATAGAGCTTTGTCTATGACAAATTTTCCAATTACACATGGAATGGAGAAACTACCAGGATCCTTTAGCTTTGGAGGCATGTTATTTTGAATTATGGCGCTACATTCGGAAGTTAGCATAACGGTTTCGTTTTCAACAAATTTTTTCTTATTATACAATATTTCCTTTAGGAATTTAGCATATGAAGACATTTGAGTTATAGCTTCTGTAAATGGTATAGTGACGTTTAGTTGTTTCAGAAGTTCTACGAATTTCTTGAATTGTCCCTCGTTTTTGGATTTTGTAAGTCTTTGAGGGTATGGAATTGGTGGTTTATATGGCGGTGGAGGTACTTAAGGTTTATCTTTTTCTGAAACCTCTCCGCTCTCGTTTGCGTCTTCCTCTACATTCTCAAGTTGTTCCTTCGATTTCTCTGCTTCCTTTTCAGGTTTTTGATACATGGTCGGATTTTGGAGTCTAGGGTCTACCGGTCCATCAAGTGATGTCCCGCTTCGTAATGTGATAGCATTAGCATGTCCTTTAGGATTGGGTTGTGGTTGTCTAGGAAACGTTCCAGCAGGTGCGGCAGAACTAGCTTGGTGTTGTGCTACTTGGGAGGTTTGGGTTTCTAACATTTTATTGTGAGTTGCTAGGGCATCTACCTTATTTGCTAATAGCTTCAATTGTTCACCGGTGTGAACGTTTTGATTGAGGAATTATTTGTTTTGTTGAGCTTGATTAGAGATAAAGTTTTCCATTAAGATTTCAAGGTTAGACTTCCGAGGAACGTTAGGAACATTAGCAGCGGGTTTTTGATAGCCTGGAGGTATAGCGGGTGCTTGGCCAGGTGCGTATAAAGCGTTATTATTCTTGTACGAGAAGTTAGAATGGTTTTTCCAACCAAGATTATAGGTATTAGCATAAGGATTACCTTGAGCGTAATTCACTTGATCAACTGATATTCCTACTAGGATTTGACATTCTGTTCCAACATGACCAGGAACTCCACAAACTTCGCAGCTTGGGGTTACGGCAGCCACGGTGGCTGCAGGAGGTAAGGTCAAGCTTTCTATCTTTTGGGTAAGAGCATCTACCTTAGCATTAACTTTATCTAGGCTACTAATCTCGTACATCCCACTTTTGGCTGGAGTTTTCTCCACATGTGTTCTTTCTCCTCCCCACTGATAGTGGTTTTGAGCCATATTTTCAATGAGTTGGTTAGCTTCGTCGTAAGGCTTGTCCATCAGTGTACCACCTGCGGAAGCATTTATAGAGAGTCTTGTGTTGTACAAGAGTCCATTGTAAAACGTATGGATAATCAGCCAATTTTCTAATCCGTGATGTGGGCACATTCACATCATATCTTTGTAGCGTTCCCATGCATCGAATAGCGATTCAGTATCCTTCTTCCTATATCCGTTGATTTGAGCTCTTAATGCAGTAGTCTTGCTTGAGGGAAAGTATCGTGCTAAGAATACAGTCTTAAGTCCTTCCCACGTAGTGACGGAATTTGATGGCAGGGATTACAACCAAGCCCAAGCTCTATCTCTTAGTGAAAAATGAAAAAGACGTAATCTTATTGCATCTTTACTAACACCATTTGCTATAACTGTGTCGACAAATTGAACGAATTTCGTAAGATGTTCATTTGGATCCTCGGTAGGATTTCCAGAGAATTGGCGTTGTTGGATAGCTGATATCAACGACGGTTTCAACTCAAAATTGTTTCAATTAATTGCTGGAGCAGAAATGCTATTGTAGGGTTCTTGTTGTGATGGAGCTGCGTACTCCTTCAATGGACGGGTCCTTCGTTCTTCGGCCATGTCTATTTCTGGATTGGTTTCAGTTTCAGAGGAAGAATTATAACCTGTTTCAGAATCAATCTTGATTTTTTCAGGTTTCGGTAAAGGAATAACGTGATTTAAACAGTAATCCCAGACTGCACGTCTTACGGAAAGGTTGCGTTTAGGTTCGTCCGTCGATTTGTCAAGAGGTTCTCCTTGTGAGCGAGTCCTTGGCATACAAATTGAAAAAGGGTTTATGTTGCCTAGTCTAAACGCGCAACAGAAGAATCGTACTTAATTGACTAATCAATCCACGACAACGGCGCCAAAAACTTGATTGATACTTTATGAGTCTATCGGGATACTAACTGCAAGTATACAATTTAGTCGTTCTAGTTTTAAATGATTATCGAACCCACAAAGACTGAGGATCAATCGCATACGATCTAATGTTACCAAATGTTTAACTAAGCGATGGATTTTTGGTTTTAGGGGGAAAAGGTTTAATTAATAGTAATAGTTACAGTTATACCGATATGTGATAGTCGGACTTCGGGGACTCGGTGAATCACTTGGCATATAAAGTATTTCGGTAAAAACGAATTGTTTAAAAACCTGAGACATACACTCTCGCGTTCATGAAATAAGTTATGCTACTAAACCTAGTGGATGCACTTTAAATTTAATAATACTTTTTGAAAACAACTCGAGTTTAATTAATTTGTTAAAACACTCTCGTGTATTTAAAAATTAATGTTTCGTTACCACTATATGGGTCGAACCCCAGCTCTCGCATGCAGGTTCTTGCCTTAATTAATTTCCCACTCTCGTGGCAAAATCGTGTTAAATATCCTTTCACTCTCGTGACAAGGGTAGTTAAATTAATTATGGAAATTGGAAACCAGAAATTATTTATAAAAGATTTTAGCCAAGTTATCACCGGATTCCTTCGGTGCTTAAGAGTCACATACCGGTACAAACGAAATTAGTCGGACATGATGTATTTAGCAAACATGCAACGTAAAATACAGTTCATGAGAATAATCAACATAGCTTATAAATAACGAAAATTGAATTGCATAAAAAACCTGTAATTTATAATGTCGTGGTAATCTTGAATTCGTACAGTAACTTTTGCAGTACAATTAATTGAAATATAGAACTAATTGTGTTAATCCTTCGATGTGAAGAATTAACACTTTTGGAAACTGGAAAATTACAGAGGCTTGAAAGGAAAATATATTGGTTTAAAAAACAAGAAAACAAAGTAATGCAGAAAGAAAAAAATATGGTTTTGAAACAAATTCTCCGACTCCCTCAAAGTGAAATATTCAACAAATATATAGGCTCTCTCTTGTAACTGTCATGTTCCGTCCTTTCAGTAGGTGCGCTAAATTCTCAACCGATGGAATGAGGTCGTGTGGACTTCGTGTGGGCTGCTTCGTGGTTTACTGCTTAGACTGAGTTTTTATGGTGTTATGTTTGTAATGCAAATCATCACGTCCGTAACAGCTTAGGACTTTTGTTATGTTCGTAACGCGTTACGTTACATTCGTAACAGTGTGCGCCTAGGTGTTACGGATGTAACGCTAGGCGTTGCGCTCGTAACGCTCTTCTGGTGTGAGCTTTTAGCAGAATGTCTGTTTTCTTCTTTCTTCTTGCCATTTATTAGCTTGTTTTGCTCCTTTTAGCTTATTTGCCATCTTATGTCTTGGAAAATATAATTTACCTGAAAACACGATGCATATTATTCGATAAAAAACGTACAAATAACTCGTGTAAATTAGGCCTAAAAACGATACATTTTCGTGTTATCAGGTAGTAAATGGATCAAGTGGCTCAAGGCATGTGTATTTTCCATCCCTCTCTATTTTGATAAACAGAAGCCTAACTACTTATTTTTAAGCTAAAAGAGGATTACATAAAGGCAATATTCTATCACTATTCATAATAGTAGCTAAAGGAATTACTGGTGTGTTGAGGAATACTCTCTCTAGATTGGGCTTCACTCTTTTTTTTGTATCGAATAACTTAGAATTGTACCTTTTACAATTTAGGGGTGGCACTATCATTCCTGGTCAAGAATCTTAGGATAATATTTGGCCAATTAAAGTTGTTCTGCATGGCTTCGAGATGGCTTACGTGTAAACTTTCAAAAGAGAAAAGTTCTAGGCTTCAACATGGTGCCAAGTTTTTTGTTGGATGCAACGAATTTCCTTTCTTGTGCAATTTGTCCCTTCCATTTTCTATTCTTGGGACTTTTAATTGGGGCCAATCATTGAAGGAGCTCCTCTTGGGAGTCAATTCAATCAAAGCTCTACAATAGGATCGCTTCTTGGAAGGATAAATATTTATCATTAAAAGGACAAGTTACCCACTTAAATTTTGTTCTTAATTCAATCCCCTTATTCTTTTTCTCATTCTGACAAAACATCGAAAGTAGTTACTCATGAAATTATAAATATATATTGTGCTTTCTTATGGAATAGTGAAAATAGTAAGAAGCGAACCAATTAGGTGTTGTGGTCTTCAATTTGTAAACTGAATCTTAAAGGAGGATTGGGTGTAAAAGACTGTAGATTTTTCAATACCGAGCTTCTAAGTAAATGTTCATGGAAAATTATAGCAGAAAATGACTCACCTTGAAATGCTCTCTTATCCTACAAATACAGATACATCAGAGGCTTAGTCCTTGATCCATCTTAGTTAGTTAGCCACAAGAAATCTTATATTTGGTAGAGGGGCTTAAGGAATTCTCTTGGTGTTTGGGGGGACGATCCTAACTGGTTTGGAGATAGTATATATTGCAAATTAGGATGCAACTCTAATATTTATTTTTGGAGATATAACTAGTTAAGTATTTGTTAGTTGGTTAATTCTTGCTATGTTGTTATTTTGGCTTTTAACATGTGTATTTGGGTCTGGGCATCTTGCCTATATAAAGGGTCATTGTGTTTGTAATAAAAGAGCAGTAAATATAATACATTCAGTTAGAAAGTTAGTTACACTTAACTAACTCACAATCTCTCTCTCTCTCTCACTCTCTCTCTCTCTCTCTCTCTCTCTCTCTCTCTCTCTCTCTCTCTCTCTCTCTCTCTCTCTCTCTCTCTCTCTCTCTCTCTCTCTCTCTCTCTCTCTCTCTCTCTCTCTCTCTCTCTCTCTCTCTCTCTCTCTCTCTCTCTCTCTCTCTCTCTCTCTCTCTCTCTCTCTCTTCTTCTTCTTCTTCTTCTTCTTGTTTTCACAAAATCATCTTTTTTGAATCCTTTGTTCCAACAAATTGGTATCAAGAGCTTGTTTGTGATTCAGAGAGAATCTAATAGCAAACGGATCAACAACATCAACATAATTTCCAGCGAACCTACTGGTTTTCAAAGGTGAAAACTATCAACGGTGGGTTGCGCAAATGAAGGTTATTTTCAGATTTCAAGATGTCGTAGAAATCTTGAATGATGGAATATCAGAACGGGAAGTAGATGCTACAAAAGTCAAGAAAGCTGTGCACAAAGATCAGAGGAAGAAAGATGGCAAGGCGTTGTTATTGATTCACCAGTGTGTGGATTGTGACATATTCGAGAAGATAATTGAAGAAGAAATGACAAAAAGATCTTGGGAAAAGCTGAGTCTTTTTATGGTGGAGATGGGAAACTGAAGAAGGTGAAGTTACAGACACTGAGAAAGCAGTACAAGATGCTTCAGATGAAAGAGGATGAATCTATTTCTGCATATTTCTCAAGAGTTGTAACGATAACAAACCAGATGAAGGCATGTGGTGAAGCTCTTACGGATCTACAAAAGATAGAAAAGGTATTGAGATCCTTAATTGCAGATTTCGATTACTTTGTTATGACAATTGAAGAGGCCAAGAATTTATCTGAGATGAAGTTGGAAGAACTTCAAGCTTCATTGGAGGCTCACGAAATGAGGTTGCAACAGAGAAACTCAGAAAGAGAGAAGCAACTGAACAAGCATTACAATCAAGATTCAGTAGAAAGCTGGAAAAGAGAAGTCGAAGCAACGAAAGAATCTTGCTGGTGATGATAAGTCAAGCAAGAATACTGATTCGAAAGGTGTGAGAAACAAGTATTCTGGGAAGAAAGTTGACACGAAAGAGGTGCAATGTTACAATTGTCAAGGTTTTGGCCATTATGCTAGAGACTGTCGAAGAAAGAAAGATGCAAGGTCGAAAGACAGTGATGAAGCTCAATATGCATGAGCTGGAGATAGTGATTCTGATGATGTGTTGTTGCTGGTGAACACTCAGTCGGCTACTGAGAAAAATAACATGTGGTATCTGGATTTAGGATGTAGCAACCACATGACTGACAATAAAAACTGGTTTACCAAGTTAGATAAGTCAGTCGAAAAGGTGATAAAGTTTGCAGATGGCAAGCATATCAAATCAGGTGGTAAAGGAGATATTTTGATTATCAGAAAGGATGGTTGAAAGGCTACTATCACTGAAGTTCTATATGTACCTTCGATGATAAGAAACTTGATAAGTGTAGGTCAATTACTTGCAAAAGGCTTGAATATGAAGTTGGAGAATAATCAGATGAACGTATATAAGGCTGATAGGAGGCTAATGATGAAAGCACCATTGGTGGAGAATAAAACGTTCAAGGTTGAACTCGACACATCAGATCACAAATGTCTTGCTTCAACTACAGAAGAAGACAAGAATTGGCTATGGAATCACATGTATGTACATCTAAACTTTAAGAGTCTATGTATGCTCAATAAGAAAAGAATGGTGTTTGGGTTGCCGTATATGAAGAACCAAAGAAGACATGTGAGGAATGCTGCAAAACCAAACATGAAAGGAAGGCATTCAAATGTGACTTGCCTATTTAATCAAGGCAAAAACTGGAGCTAGTTCATTCAGATGTGTGTGGACCCTTTGAAGTAAAGTCTAATGGAGGTAATAAGTATTTCCTTACTTTCATTGATGAATTCACCAGACATATGTGGATTTATCTTATTGAGAGGAAGAGTGAGGTATTCACACAGTTCAAGAAGTTCAAGTTGCATGCTGAGAAACAAAGTGCCTATAAATTGAAGACGTTAAGAACTGATGGTGGTGGTGAATATAATTTTGCTGAATTTGTTAGATTTTGCAATGAGGAAGGTATAAAGCATGAGGTTATTGCACCCTATATGCCTCAGCATAATGGCATAGCTGAGAGAAAGAATAGACGTGTATTGAACATGACGAGATGTATGTTGAAAGCTAAGAATATTCCTAAGATATTTTGGGCTGAAGCAGCTTCGACAACAGTATACATTCTAAATATACGCCCAACGAAGAAGATGGTCAAAAAGACACCGTATGAAGCTTGGACAGGGTCGGAGCCAAATGTAAGTCATCTTAGAGTTTTTTGGATCAATGTGTTTCAGGCATGTACCTGAACAATTGAGAAAGAAGCTGGATGATCGTAGTGAAGTCATGATACTCATAGGTTATCATTCGACTGGTGCACACACGTTTTATTCACCAATCAAAGATAAACTAGTGATCAATAAAGATGTTCTTGTAGACGAAAGCAAATGGTGGGATTGGAGTCGAAGTTCAGTTCGACAAGAATCAGACACGGTCACAACTGTGCTAGAAGAAGATGAACAAAATGAAGCTTCGACAAGTTGAAATGAAGAACCACCTGTGCAGAATGAAAGAAGATCCACAAGAACAAGAACTGAGTCGACTAGGCTGATTGGATATGAGAGGTTTCCAGGTCAAGCAATCAATGAAGATGGTGACTTAATCGAAGAAGCCATGATGATGGCTGAAGCAGAACCTATTGATTTGGGTGAAGCCTTGAGCAATTCGAATTGTTGTGAAGTCGTGAAAGAAGAACTTAGAGCCATAGAGAAGAAAAGACTTGGGAGCTTATCGAATGAACCAACAGGAAACCAATTTATGTGAAATGGATCTATAAGGTGAAACGAAGGGTAAAATGTTAGAAAAAAATGCAAAGTCATGTTGTATGAAATGCATGGTATAATGCATTTGTGTTATCAATGTTTATGATATATGGATGCGATGTATGCGCATGCGAGCCAATCTGTTGTACTGCTGTTGGATTTGGGGAAAATAAATCCATGACTACTGCTGAGGATATGGAGTATAAGTCTTCATGTTGTGAAGTCTAAGTGTTGATGAATTTCTGCTTGGAGAAATAAACTCTGTTATAAGGGAGATGCCGTGTACTGCTTGTTAAATCCTATTGGGGAATCTTGAGAAATTTGACGACTTCTACTAGAGATTGATAAGTGGAAGCTCTGTTCCGCTGGGGATTAAACTGCACACTGCAGGGGATTATGGAAATAGCATAGAGAGATTTCCCTACTTCTTAAAGCCATCAGTGATTGTCTTTCTATTTTTTATATTTATAAACAGTAATTATATTTAAATGCATATGTTCAAAAATGAATCATTGGATGTTTTTGTAAACAAAACACAAGAGTAAAGAAAAAACAGATAGTTATGCACTTTCAAAGGGATATCTTTGTATTGACTTTGAGTAAGTATTTTTTGTACAATGAGACAAATATTCTAGTAAGAGAATATTGTCGTAAAAAATGAAAATTTTGATACAAAGAAAAGATAGCTATGTGCAATAATCCCATGGGGGTCCCATTCTGCTATAGCCTTTGTATCTCCGAGCATCTTGTCTATTTGTTGCCTCGTCCGAAGATGATTGAATTAATCAGAACTTCTGAGTTTGTCAGTTGAAGCCAACGGTTGTCCGTAAGGTGATCCAACGGGACATAATTATACGCTTTAATTCCCTAACTTTTGCCTGGACCGCCCTTTCGGGTTTTCAGTCCAACGGGATACCCTTTTTTTCCTAAGCCGCCCTTTCGGGTTTTCAACTTGCCAAATGTACATTTTTTTTTGTTTTATCCCTAATTTTTGCCCGAACCTTTTGGTTCGCTGGGATGCCCTTGTTTTGCCTAGGTATGTCAACCTAGCGGGTCTCTTATGCGTAGTATCTTTTGACTATGTCCGCATTCATAGGGTGCAGCAGGTCGTTGCCATCCATGGTGGTCAGAATCATTGCTCCACCAAAGAAAATGTTTTTGATTACAAATGGTCCTTCGTATGTAGGAGTCCATTTTCCCTTGGGGTCACCTCGCGGCAGTATGATACGTTTGATCACCAGATCCCCAACTTGATACACTTGGCATCTGACCTTTTTGTTGAAAGCCTTGATCATCCGTTTTTGATACATTTGACCATGACAGACAGCAGTAAGCCTTTTCTCATCAATCAAGTTTAGTTGATCAAGTAGAGTCTGGATCCAATCTTCTTCATTCAACCCAGTGTCCTTCATAATTCTTAGAGAGGGGATCTGGACCTCAATAGGCAAGACAACCTCC
Source organism: Vicia faba (assembly GCA_948472305.1). Classification (NCBI taxonomy): domain Eukaryota; kingdom Viridiplantae; phylum Streptophyta; class Magnoliopsida; order Fabales; family Fabaceae; genus Vicia; species Vicia faba. Next base: position 1,457,113,495 of record OX451739.1, read on the forward strand.
ATGCCGTATACCAGAGAATAGGGTGTTTCCCCGCTTGATGTGCGATCTGTGGTACGATATTCATGGAGAGAGAATGGTAGCATCTCATGCCAGTCTTTGTATGTGACTGTCATTTTTTAAATGATCTTTTTAATGTTATTATTTGCGGCTTCGACAACACCATTCATCTTCGGCCGGTAAGGGGAAGAATTGTGATGCTGGATCTTGAATTGCTCGCATAAGGCCGTGATCATAGTATTATTCAGGTTTGTACCATTGTCTGTAATGATCCTCTCCGAGATACCGTAACGACAGATGAGATTCTGCTTGATGAACTGGGCGACAACATTCTTGGTGACGGAAGCGAAAGAAGCTGCTCCACCCACTTTGTAAAATAGTCAATGGCCACTAAGATGAAGTGGTGTCCATTGGAGGCTGTTGGCTTGATTTCCACAATCATATCAATCTCGCACATAGCAAAGGGCCAAGGAGCCGTCAAGACATTCAGAGGAACCGGAGGTACATGCACCTTGTCAGCATAAATCTGACACTTGTGACAGGTTCGAGAGTGTTGATAGCAATCTGCTTCCATGGTAGACCAGTAATAGCCTGCCCGTAGGATCTTTTTTGCCATCGTATGCCCACTGGAATGGGTGCCAAAAGTGCCTTCATGTAACTCAGCCATGATCTGTTTCGCTTCAACCTTGTCTACGCACCAAAGTAACACAGAGTCATGGTTGCGTTTGTAAAGAATGTCGTTACTAAGGAAGAATTTAGCAGAGAATCTCCTTAATAACTTCTTATCGTTTACTGAAGCTCCTTCTGGATATTCTTGGGTTTCGAGATACTTCTTGACTTCGTGAAACCAAGGCTGGTCCACTACTTCTTCAGTATTAATCTCGTGATAGTGTGCTGGTTCATCCCTTCGTTCAATGGTGATCTGGGGAGCCTCGTTCTCCCATTTAAGTTTAAACATAGATGACATTGTGGCTAGTGCGTCTTATAGCTGATTTTCTTCTCGCGGAAAATGCTTGAAGGTAATCTTCTCAAAATGTGGGATCAATGTCAAAACATGTTCTTTGTAAGGGATAAGGTCAGGGTGTTTGGTGTCCCATTCCCCTTTGATCTGGCTGATAACCAAAGCTGAATCTCCAAATACATTCAATGATTTGATCCCCCAAGTCTATGGCAGATTTGAGACCAAAGATGCATGCTTCGTATTCTGCCATGTTATTTGTACAATTGAAGCAGAGTCTTGCAGTAAATGGAGTATGACACCCTTCAGAAGATATGACTACTGCACCAATACCATTGTTGTGTGCGTTAGATGCCCCATCAAAAACAAGTGTCCATCGGGATCCTTGTTCAGGTCCGTCATATGGCCTGAATTCTTCACAATTGTTTACCATCATGATGTATTCATTCGGGAATTCGAACTTCATGGACTGGTAGTCTTCCACAACTTGGTGAGCAAGGTGATCAGCTAGTACACTATCCTTTATAGCTTTTTGGGTAGTATACTGTATGTCATATTCTGATAGGATCATCTGCCATCTCGCTATTCTCCCAGAGAGAGCAGGTTTCTCGAAGATGTATTTTATTGGATCCATTTTAGATATCAACAAGGTAGTATGGGTCAGCATATACTGTCTTAGCCGGCGAGAAGGCCATGGACGAGTGCAACAAGTTTTCTCGAGCAGTGAATATCTTGTTTCACAGTCGGTAAAATTTTTGCTCAGGTAATAAATGGCGTGCTCTTTTTGGCCAGACTCATCATGCTGCCTCATCACACACCCCATTGAATTTTCCAAAATGGTCAGATACATGATCAATGGTCTTCCCTCGACTGGTGGAATTAGAACAGGAGGCTCTTGCAAATACTCTTTGATTTTTTCAAAAGCAATTTGGCACTCATCATTCCATTTGACTACCTGATCTTTCTTCAGTAGTTTGAAGATTGGTTCACAGGTAGCTGTCAGGTGAGAAATGAATTTGGCAATGTAGTTCAAACGTCCCAAGAATCCTCTGACTTCCTTCTCAGTACGAGGAGCAGGCATCTCTTGTATCACTTTCACCTTGGCAGGATCTATTTCAATACCCTTATTGTTGACGACAAATCCTAGGAGCTTACCAGACCTTACCCCAAATATGCATTTATTTGGGTTCAACCTCAGCTTGTACTTTTTTAATCTCTTGAACAGTTTCTGTAAATGATCAAGATGCTCTTCTTCTGTTTGAGATCTAACTATCATGTCGTCCACATAGACCTCTATTTCGTGATGTATCATGTCGTGAAATAGAGCGACCATGGCACGCTGATAGGTTTCCCCAGCTTTCTTTAGTCCGAATGGCATCACCTTGAAGCAGAATGTGCCCCATTGTGTGATAAAGGTTGTCTTCTCCATGTCCTCAGGCGCCATTTTGATTTGGTTGTAACGTGAGAAACTGTCCATGAAAGAAAACACTTTGTGTTGTGCAATATTGTCAACTAGGATGTCAATGTGGGGAAGTGGGAAATCATCCTTAGGGCTTGCCCTATTCAAATCTCTGTAGTCCATGCACATTCATACCTTGCCATCTTTTTTGGGCACGTGAACGACATTGGCAACCCATTGCGGATAGGAGGTGACGACCAAGAATCCAGCATTGAATTGTTTCATGACTTCTGCTTTAATCTTTTCTGACATATCTGGTCGCATTCGACGGACCTTTTGTTTTACCGGTGGGCAATCCTCTTTTGTAGGTAGACGATGTACCACAATATCTGCATCAAGTCCTGGCATGTCTTCATACGACCCAGCAAAGACCTCAACATACTCGTGTAACAACTGAATCAACCGCTCCTTGACACTGGGTTCCAGGTTGGCACCCAACTTGACCTCTCTTTTGTCTTCCTCGGTACCTAGGTTGATTGTATCCACGGATTCCTCGTGGGGCTGAATGGTTCTCTCTTCTTGTTGTAGCAATCTGGAAAGTTCCCCTGGTACTTCACAATCTTCCTCACTTTATTCTTTGGCTTGGTATATTAGATTTTCAGAGTCACAGAAGGCCATAGCAGAACCGTTATCCATGGGATCCCGAATGGATGTAGACCTGCATTGTGAGTGTGTGTGTGCGTAAGGGTATAGCTATCTTTGAAAGAAATGAAAAATGTAAAATAGAAAAACAATGAGCACAAAGTTTGTATGCAAAACGTCCATGATTCATTGATGTCATATGGAAATGAGATAATAACCCTTACAAATGGACCATTGTGCCTCGGGTAAGACACAAGGTTTTAAGAGTTTGAATTGTTTTAATATTACAAATCCAACAAAATGTAAAGACAAATTACCATGGGATAAAAGTGATCGGGACAAAATCTCTAGCCTCCCAGTTGTTGAGCCCTCTACTGACAGTAGGGAAGATCCAACCCTCCAGGTTGCAGCCATCTTCATCATCCTCTACCGCGTTGACTTCATGGTTGCTGATCTTCAGGGGTGGTCCTCCGGCACGAGTGCGGCGTACATCCTTCTGGGCACCTGAAGTGAAACCTAGGCCAAACTTGTCAGACTTGTATGGGATATATGGGAGTTGTCCCCAAATAGTTCACCCACCTTCTTCTATTACTGCTTTTGCATCCTTCAAAGATAACATCTTGAGTGGAGGCCTTGTGATCTTGGGAACATCCCTGGTTACTGCCACATCTTATGGGACTTCCTCAAAGTGTTGGAATGGAGTTTCAACAAATTCACCATCTAACTCCACATATCTGAAGGAATTGAGATGGCTGATCATATACTCTTCTTATCCATGAATGGTGATAATCTTCCCATGAATCGGATACTTCAGCATTTGGTGTAACGTAGAAGTAACAACGCCGGCATTGTGAATCCATGGTCGTCCTAGAAAGCAGGAGTATGAAGGGAGAATATCCATTACATAAAAAGTTGAATCAAATGTTTGGGTTCCAACCTTTATGGGGATATCCACTTCCCTATGCACCATTCTTTTCGAGCCATCAAAAGCCCTCACTATTATATTGCTTAGTTTCAATGTCAATCCATCGCAGTCAAGCCTATCAAGAGCCTTTTTAGGCAATACATTCAGAGATGATCCGGTGTCCACCAAAACATGAGCCAAGGTTATGCCCCAACATTCCACTGAGACATGCAATGCCTCATTATGATTCCTTCCTCTTGGTGTTAAAATCAGCATCCGAAAAACCTAGACCATTATCTGCATTCAAGCTGGCTACACAGTCTTGGAACTGGTCGGCAGATGTTTCTTGGGGTACATGGGCAGTTTTCAGGAATTTTACCAAGGCCTTTGCATACGCCTCGGAACATAGTAGTAAAGCCAGCATGGAAATTTTGGATGGAGTTTTCCCCAGTTGTTCAACTACATCGTAGTCGCTTCTTTTTATGATCTTTAGAATTTCCTCCATCTATTTCCGGGAGGTCTCAGGGATAGCCAATGATTGTGCCTTCGTCCGGACAAGCTCAATTAGAATACTTTTACCTCGAGTCTCGGTGAACTCGGCAGCAGGAACGTCAGTAGGAGTGATAGCAGGGATTTTAACAACTTTGTCAGTTGGAGCATTGGTAGAGATGGTTGTGGGACTGGGAATAGCCTTCGGAGGAGCAACAACAACAAGAATGATTACGGGTCCATAAACTGCTTTTGGGGGAGTAATTTCTGGAGAGAATATCCTTCCCCTTCGGGTAATCTTGCTAGTCCCTGCAATGTTACTGATATTGGAGTCATCTTTCTCAGAACTTGAATCTTCGGCAGCTGGCCAATATTGCTTGATACCGTGGTAGTAGACATCTGTTGTACCCCAAAATTTGCCCTCCCATATTCTTCAAGATTTGGCAAGATCAAGCTTCAAAATCTCTCAAGGGTTGCACAGTCCAATTGCCTCCTAACACAGTCAAAATTAGGGTTTTGGTTCTGGCAAATAAATTGAGGTTTCCAAGGGTCCAATCAAGTCCCATATGCCCATAAACATTGTCAAGCACCTACATGTCAAGTTTCAAGACTCACAACATCAAATTGCACAGTCAATAACCCTAATTGCTTCACAGTCAACTACAGGGGCAAAATGGTCATTTGACAGTCAAAAGTCAAAATTTTTGGTCAACATCTTATTTTGAAGCCACAATCATCATTTGATCAAGTCTTGATCATGATTTCACAAGAATGGCTCAAAAATCATCAAGGTGTCAAAAGTTTCTATTTTTAGACAGTTGAAAAGTCAACTGTAACTTGACCAAGGCATAACTTTTTCATGGATCATCATAAAAATCCCATCCAATGCTCATCTTGAAGGGGAGGACATTTACTACAACTCATCTTCACATTCCAAGTCCAAGAAATGCTCTCACAAAAAGTTATCAATTTCAACATTATAGGTCATTTTCAAAAGTCAACAAAAAGGCACTTTAAGTCAAAGACCATAACTTGAGATTGGTAAATCCAAATGACATGGGACCAAAGACATTGGTTAGAGGGCTTCAAGACCTTTCCAAAATGTCCAAGAACACGTTCATAGCTTCAAAATTGAGCAAGATATGCATTGGAGAAGTTGGGAAATTTTTGTAAAATGGCCAAAGTCAATTATTCTTGAAACTTCATTTTTGACAAAAGGGGCCCACTTTTTCCACTTGATTCAGCTTGGCCATGCCTCCCACGTGTCCCACAATTTATTTCAAGATTAAAAATTAATTTTTCCATTTTTATTTAATTTTATTTGATTTAAATCATTTTAAATCTTTAAAATTCAAATAAAAATCAAGAAAGTTAATGGAGGGATATCTTTGAGTTTGAATAGCTTTGATACACCATCATTCACCTTCCAAACTCGTGCAAGGCCTATTCCAAGCAAGAAATTCAAATTTTGACAAGAATGGCAAGTTGCTTTAATGGAGGTTATGGAAAAATCTCAAGCATAATTGCAATGGTTAAAGGCTCATCATGTGACTGATTCTCATTCATTACTATATATACAAGCCTTCCCAACCTCATTCAAGAGAGAGTGTATGCAGAAACGGCCTAGAGCAAAACCAAAAATTATTCAAAAAGTGAGAGTTCTAAAACATAGTTGCGAGCATCTTCAGATCAAAACAAGCACGTGGTTCTATTCCTTGCCACACCCTGAAGCTAAAGCAACCTTTGCCAAGTCCTGAGGCTCATACCGCGCTGTAAGTTCTTCCCAGGTCCCCCATAATTCTCATATCATTTTTGTTAACGCGTTCTTGTGCACTTTCTCAAGTAGTTTCCACCATAAGCCTCACCAATTCAACAAGCCAAGTGTCATTGGAGGCAGATCTAAAGGCCCAGAACGCAAGAGTACTATGCTCTGGAGTCAGCGCATGCGTAGGCAACCGAAAAAAGTCAAATAAGGCTTCTTGTTGTTGGGCTAGAATTACTTCAGAAAACCTCCATGAAGGTCATCTCACCCCCCTTAGGTTTATTTACTTTTTTCTTATTCTATTTTGTTTTGTCATTTTCTTTTCTTTTATTTATTTGCCTTATTTTATTTTTTTAATAATTAGCATAATTAACATATTTTCATAAAAAATCAAAAAAATAGAACTAACATCATTATTATTATCATTATATTATTTTGTAAATAAACATTAATTGAAATAGTTTAATTAGGCAATTTTGACTTTTCTTTTAATAATTAAAATAATTTAGAATTAGGTTGACTTAATTTTGTTTCTTTTTATTTTATTTCATAAAAAACGTAAAAAACACAAAAATATATTTTCTTTTAATTAATTAGTTTAATTATTTAATTAATTGCATTTAATTGACAAAAAGACAAAAAATCAATTTCTTTTCTAAAAAGGGTCAACATCCTTAGACATTCCCGATTAATTTATTCGCGCGCATTTACTTTATTTGATTATTATGTAATTGCCTTCAAGAATGTAATAGTTAAATAGGTTTATCGCTTTATTTCATTTCCGTACTTATTTACCAAAAAAACGGGTCTTTGTAATTTTTGACGATGTATAGACCCGCGCCTTGTAATAGCGTAGGATTTATTTTTCGCAACTTACTTTCTGCACCCGTTAACTGTTAACTTGCATGAAAGAATGTATGTAAATAAAAACAACTCGTAGCTCACTAATTAACAAGACAAACATTAACTGAATACAACACACAAATACACACACCATTTCTAGGGTACGCCTCACTTGTTGCCTTCGAAACGTGGTCGTCAAGTATAAGACGTCTTAGCGGTCCTTATGTCCATGATCCAGTCGCCTCGAAACAGTTTCCTCGGAACAGTTACCTCGAAACAGTTGCCTCGGAATAGTTTCCTCGGAATAGTTACCTCGAAACGGTTGCCTCGGATTAAAAAAGGATCAAGGACATAAGGGTAGCTTCTAAGGTGTCCTAACTGTTGCTTCGGTGACCACACTGTCCCTATAATCGAATTGACCCGAACACCTCCAACGATGGTGCTACCTACCTCTCAATGGTGGGATAGCACTATCTAAAGGACACTTACATAGCTTAATTCCTTAGGGTAGGTAGATGACTCATGGGTACTTGCTCTTTTCAAAAACAAACAAAATACTTTTCACACCTTACACTTTCAAAAGCTTTCAAAACAAATTTTTCAAACACTCTTGAGGACAGATACAAGAGTTATTCAGAAATCTTTCAAAGAAACTTTGTTCAAAACCCACACACACTTGAAAAGCAAACATCTTTTGAAAACATAAGAGCAAGTATCTAAGAGCCCATGGATAACCATGGATAGAAAGGGTGCTAACACCTTCCCTTTCTATAAATCTACCTCCCGAACCGAGAAACATATCTCATAAGGAATTTTGCTATGCTTTTGTCCTTTCCTTGTTGGAGAAAATAAAAGACGGTGGCGACTCTTGCTTACCGCGACATTTCGCGAAACCAGCGTTAAACAGTCAGTTCTAAATCCATCGATCACAGAACTGGCGACTCTGCTGGGGATAATTTAAAGTGAGGTGTACCTTAGGACTAAGATCACTTGTGTTTTCAATTGCCCGATTTGTTTGCTTTAAAATTATTGGGCCTGTCTTGGGAGTTCTATAGATCCTAACCCGGATCTGGGGGATACCTTCTTAGAAAGTAGCAACAAGACTGTGAGGGAACTGTGCGGGGTATACCGACATGGTTGAAGCAGTCTGCTACGTTGATGTGGCACTTTGGTGAGTACCGGTAACCCTTGAGTCCAGCCAAGGAGAGTACAGGGCCGCCGCGTGGTGTCGTGAAGCATCAACTGACCTTAGGAACCTTAATTGAACCATCCTGGCCTCTTTAGGGGTAGTGAGATAACTACTTTGGTGCAATCCGAAGTTGGTTGATACTCGATACTACACTCAGTTGAGGGTTGTTTTCTTGGGATATTTTGATCGCCAGTTCAGTGGCTAAATCGAAACAACGAACACAGAAAACAATCCAATGATATTGAGATCCTTAGAACCCAGTTACTTTGATAGGACAGGTTTGAGCCCACCAACTTCAAGAGGGTAGTACCCCAAACTTCATGCTGGCCTGAACTCTAAGGGCTTTCTTGTGTGACTTGTGTGCTTTCAAACTTGACTTGTACATACTTGTTATCTAACAACACGGGTTCCTTGCAGGTTTTGTTTACAGTCCTTAATTGGGACTCATTACAGGGCCTACTTACATCACTCCATGCATAGCATAACATCATACCATTGCATACATCCTGCATAAGGACTAATCAATTTCAAGGATCTCAAGGGCTTGTGATGCAGGTCATGATGAACCAAAATGTATAGCAAGGGGCAAAGGGGATTTATTTTCCTCTAGCCAGGTTGATGACTTGAGTCAGGGGCTATGACCCACTAGATATGGTCAGCCTTGACTCTTGAAGAAGGGCTCTCAACAACATGAAGTTCCTTCCATCAAGCTACCAAAATTCAAATGCTAACAATTTTTCTTGTTTACCCCGTGAGATCCTTGAAAACATTGCATGCATACATATCATTGCATCACAGGTGCCCTTTTATTACAGGTCAGTTACCTTCTTCGCTGTTTATTTCAGCAGTCATCATGAATCCTGAATCATCCAATGAACAAGCTATCAAGGCCCTCCAGGCCCAGAATGCCCAGTTCCAGGAGTTGATTATGAGCCTAGCCCAGGGTCAAAAGGAATTGAAGACTCTGATTCAGAAGAAAAAGAAGAAGAGGATTGTTTTGTTCAACCCTAGACGCAGATCTGGGAATACACTACAGAATGAAGCTGAGCAGACTACTCCATCTGTTGGGGAAGGTAGTCACCAAGAGGGAAGGGTTCCTAGTCCTGTGGTTTCTGACACTGAGACAGACTTCAACGATGAACAGTACCCTCCTGCTGAGGACCGGTACAAACAACTGGAGGACAGGTTAAATGCTATGGATATCCAATGTGTGCCTGGGTTGGACTTTGGGGACCTAGGTTTATCTTCTGGGGTGGTGATCCCTCACAAGTTCAAGGCACCTGCCTTTGTAAAGTACGACGGGGTTTCCTGCCCTAAGTTGCACCTCCGTTCATACGCAAGGAAGATCCAGCCCTACACGGCAGACAAGAATCTATGGATCCATTTCTTCCAGGAGAGTCTTTCAGGGACTCATCTCGATTGGTTCTATCAGTTGGATGGAACCAGTATTCGTAACTGGGAGGACTTGGCAACTGCTTTTTATAAGCAGTATCAGTATAATGCCGACCTCGCTCCCACGCGTACCCAACTCCAGGGTATGTCACTTGGGACGAGTGAAGGTTTTAAGGAGTATGCGCAAAGGTGGAGAGATCTGGCTAGAAGGGTGCAGCCGCCTTTGACTGACCGTGAGCTCGTTGACATGTTCTTAGGGACCCTGTCTGGTCCTTTCTTCAACCATCTGATTGGGAATTCTTCTGCTGGGTTCACAGATTTGATCTTGACCGGGGAGAGGATTGAAGCTGGTATCAAGGCTGGAAAGATTCAAGAAGTTGCACCTGCTGATGCTCATAAAAAGCCTTACAGTGGGAAGAAGGAGTCCAATGCTGTGCATAGTAAAAAGGGTCGCCATGATCAACATGTAGGGGCAACCCAGATCTCTAATCCTAGGCCTGCTCAACAAGGACAGGGGCATCAACGCAAGGAGGTCGCACCCAAGAGACAATTCACTAAAATCAACATGTCACTAGATCAAGCGCTATAGCAAATGTTGAAGGCAGAGCTGATTACCTTGAGGGCTCCTCTCCGGAATCCAAACACCTTTGCTCCCAACTACTATCCTAATGAGAGGTGCGCATACCACTCCGATAGCCCGGGTCATACTACGGACAACTGCTGGCCTTTGAAGAACAAGATTCAAGACATGATCGACGCCGGAGAGATTCAGTTTGAAGCGTCAGAGACTCCAAACATAATCAATGCTCCTTTGCCCAATCATTGAAGGCTTTTGTTTATTTGAATTTCTGAGTTGTAATTTTTTGCTTATACAAACAATTAATGTCATAGCAAACTCTTTTATTTCACTAATGCACTACATATGTCTGTTTTTGAATTAATCCAATTATTTTCATTATATTCAAATTGCTTTCATTTTTTGATGATTAACGCTCAATTAATAATTCTAAGCCTCTTGAGGGAGGATGACGAAAACGATACCATAATCTACAGTATGCTTTTGAACAGACCTTGCTGATGACGTACATGCATTGTTTCAATTCCTAAACACTGGAGTTATAAGGAAGATAATCCCTCGTCAACCCCTTCGAGCCAAAGAAGTAGGAGTTTTTCTTTTCGAAAATTAAAACCCTTAATCATAACCTGGGGCAGGGTAGTTCTCTCGATTGATCCAAGTGCACGATGAATGGCACCAAAGATATGCTTACAAAACAAAAGACAGTGATGGTTCCGAATAATCATAAAGACAGGCAGTCATTATCTCTCAAAATCAAAAGCCCAATAAGTCAAAACCTATGAAAGAGACTTACAAAAACTGGGGCATCCCGCTGACTGTAAAAGAAACAGTTCAGGCAAAAAATAGGGATAATAAAAATCAAAAACAAAGAGGTCCTACAGACTCTCAACAAAAAAAGAAATGACTGCCTATTCAAAATAATCTATCAATATCCGAACCATCATTGGAACATCAGGACAAAGACTCAAACGAGATCTAAACGCACGATCAGCTGAGTTTAGGTTTGAAGAACATCATGAAGAGCGGGTGGGTACAAATATAATTTGAGCCTTTTCCTTTGTTTCTTAAACAGTGAACCAGGCCATGTTACAACCCTTAAAAGTCCTAGCTGAAGCATGGTTTAGTTCGAAGGCATACTGTTACGAAAGGTATCCTGACTCCTTAAGGCTTGCTGTAAAATACTGAGTTGACATCACATTTTACAAAATTTGCTTGTTTTACTGAAAATGCATTTTCAAAAATTTCAAGACAGACATAAGTGTTGCATTCTTAATATAACATTGTTTGCATATGACTATTTTGTCTAAACAGCATAGAAGTTCGCACGACGAATGTCTAAATGAACAAAAGCACCCCCAATCAAGGGGCACGACATGATCATTGTCCATCATCTGGGGCAGTTAGGTCAAGATTCGAAGAATCTCTCAAAAGGCTAACCAGTTTGGGGCAAATCTCCATCTGGATCACTTGGGGCATTGGACGATCAAGCGAAGATCTTCTGGTGGCATGGTAACACTGCACTACTGACAGTGACAACTCCCTGCATCCTGAGAGCACGGACATAGTCGGAAAAAAACACTACGCATAAGGAAAGACCCGCTAGGTTGACACACCTAGGCAAAAATAAGGGCTTCCCGGCGAACCAAAAGGGTTCGGGCAAAAATAAGGGACGAAAATGAAAAATCTGTACACCCGGCAAGTCGAAAACCTGAAAAGGCGGCTTGGGATAAAATGGGTATCTCGTTGGACTGAAAACCCGAAAGGGCGGTCCAGGAAAAAGTTAGGGATCAAAGCGTACGACTATGTCCTGTCTTCTCGTCACTTGCCTACCAGAAGAAGATCTGTCAAATCGGCAGTCATCAAGCACCTCATAGGCCTTCTTCTCCCGCAGAAACTGGGGCAATAAGAATCGTCTAACTGTACAAACTGCTCTGTCCTCCAGGCGCAAGATACCTTCACTCCCAGAGTAAGACAAGATTCAACAATTCTCCCCCAAGCAGTTGGTCTCCAATCAACCCTAACAAGGCACAGTATCCCAAGCAAGTCAGCAACACTCTCCCCCAAGCAGAGTTAGTCTACTGTCAGCCTTAAGGAAGTTGGGTATCCCCAGAAAATCTCAATATTCCCCAGCGGAGTATACAGATGTTCCTAAGCAAGCATCCCCGACAGTCTTAAGATAAGATTGTTCCCCGGCGGAATACCAGACACCCCAGTAGGAAGCTTATCCCCAGTAGATTCTGGAAGCTTATCCCCTGTAGAGCACGAACGCGTCTCCCCGGCTTTATCCAAAGGTTATTCCCCACCAGGGCTTATAACTGGGTTATCCTCAGCTAATGACCACGGAAAGATCGTCCTCGGCGAAGTTTCTTCCTACCCCCCAGTCGAGTTCATCAATTCCCTCAACAAAGCTTATCAACGGTATCCCTCAGCGGAGTTATCATCAAATTCTCAGCGAAGTATCCCTTCCCCATAGAGTATTCCCCGCCGAGTAATCTCTTCGCCAAGTTTATTCCCCAACGGAGTCATCTTCTCCTATCGGTTTATTCTTGCAACCATCACCCCCAGTGGAAACCAAGAACTTCACTCCCCAACATCAGCCCAAGATTCAATTTCCCGACATTCGTCAAGGATTTATTTTCCTAGACGAAAATACATTCATAAACATATCACTTTTCATACATCTTGCTTACATACACAATGCATGCACATATGCATCATATCACACAATCTCATTTCTCCCTGAGAACATCATGACATCATGCATTGCACAACTGATGTTTTGCCTTTTTCAGGAAAAAGGTCAATCCAAAGACGATTACTATCAACTGTTGCAATTCCAGATTCGATACCTGCATCTAGCCATGGCATATCTGTGAGCGATTGATTATGGATTCGATACCTGTGTCTAGCCAGGGCATATCTACATTAAAGAGATTAAAGAGATAGCTAGAAATGCTCCAGAGATAGACGCTATTATGTTGCTTGTTCAGAGTTACTTGTTCAGAAATAGTTCAGATATGCTCCAGATGGACGCTATTCTGTTGCTTATTCAGGGTTTCTTTTAATAGATAACTTAGAGATGCTCCAACCACGGATGCTATTCTATTGTTTATTCAGAGATTCTTTCTAGATATAGTTCAGATGTGACCCAGGCATGGCGACGTTCTGATACTTATTCCAGATTTCCTTTCAGAGATAGCTTAGAAATGCTCCAGATATGGATGCTGTTCTTTTGCTTATTCAAGACTCCATCTAGAGATAGTTCAGATGTGACCCAGGCATGGCGACGTTCTGATACTTATTCCAGATTTCCTTTCAGAGATAGCTTGGAAATGCTCCAGATATGGATGATGTTCTTTTGCTTATTCAAGACTCCTTCTAGAGATAGTTCAGATGTGACCCAGGCATGGCGATGTTCTGATACTTATTCCAGATTTCCTTTCAGAGATAGCTTAGAAATGCTCCAGATATGGATGCTGTTCTTTTGCTTATTCAAGACTCCTTCTAGAGATAGTTCAGATGTGACCCAGGCATGGCGATGTTCTGATACTTATTCCAGATTTCCTTTCAGAGATAGCTTGGAAATGCTCCAGATATGGATGCTGTTCTTTTGCTTATTAAAGACTCCTTCTAGAGATAGTTCATATGTGACCCAGGCATGGCGACGTTCTGATACTTATTCCAGATTTCCTTTCAGAGATAGCTTGGAAATGCTCCAGATATGGATGCTGTTCTTTTGCTTATTCAAGACTCCTTCTAGATATAGTTCAGATGTGACCCAGGCATGGCGACGTTCTGATACTTATTTCAGATTTCCTTTCAGAGATAGCTTGGAAATGCTCCAGATATGGATGTTGTTCTTTTGCTTATTCAAGACTCCTTCTAGAGATAGTTCAGATGTGACCCAGGCATGGCGACGTTTTGATACTTATTCCAGATTTCCTTTCAAAGATAACTTGGAAATGCTCCAGATATGGATGCTGTTCTTTTGCTTATTCAAGACTCCTTCTAGATATAGCTCAGATGTGACCCAGGCATGGCGATGTTCTGATACTCATTCCAGATTTCCTTTCAGAGATAGCTTGGAAATGCTCCAGATATGGATGCTGTTCTTTTGCTTATTCAAGACTCTTTCTAGAGATAGTCCAGATGTGACCCAGGCATGGCGACGTTCTGATACTTATTCCAGATTTCCTTTCAGAGATAGCTTGGAAATGCTCCAGATATGGATGATGTTCTTTTGCTTATTCAAGACTCCTTCTAGATATAGTTCAGATGTGACCCAGGCATGGCGACGTTCTGATACTTATTCCAGATTTCCTTTCAGAGATAGCTTGGAAATGCTCCAGATATGGATGTTGTTCTTTTGCTTATTCAAGACTCCTTCTAGAGATAGTCCAGATGTGACCCAGGCATGGCGACGTTCTGATACTTATTCCAGATTTCCTTTCAGAGATAGCTTGGAAATGCTCCAGATATGGATGCTGTTCTTTTTCTTATTCAAGACTCCTTCTAGATATAGTTCAGATGTGACCCAGGCATGGCGACGTTCTGATACTTATTCCAGATTTCCTTTCAGAGATAGCTTGGAAATGCTCCAGATATGGATGCTGTTCTTTTGCTTATTTAAGACTCCTTCTAGATATAGTTCAGATGTGACCCAGGCATGGTGACGTTCTGATAATTATTCCAGATTTCCTTTCAGAGATAGCTTGGAAATGCTCCAGATATGGATGCTGTTCTTTTTCTTATTCAAGACTCCTTCTAGATATAGTTCAGATGTGACCCAGGCATGGCGACGTTCTGATACTTATTCCAGATTTCCTTTCAGAGATAGTTTAGACATGCTCCAGATATGGATGCTGTTCTTTTGTTTATTCAAGACTCTTTCTAGAGATAGTCCAGATGTGACCCAGGCATGGCGACGTTCTGATACTCATTCCAGATTTCCTTTCAGATATAGCCTAGAGATGCTCCAGATCCGGACGCTGTTCTATTGCTTATTCAGATTCAAACTTCTAAAATACAACTTAGAGATGCTCCATCCCGGATGCTCTTCTATTGTTCAGTCCAGATACGATCCAGATTCGGATGACATTCTGTTACTCATGCAGTATGGATATACCCCAGACACGGCGGTCATTCTACCATTTATTCAGACGTCAGCAATTAGACACAGACTAGATATGCTCCAGACACGGAAGCTATTCTATTTCTTATTCAGATTCACCTGTCCACCATCTTTCCAAATGGCATCTATAAGCCCATTCCCGACAAGGTTCTGTCACACTTTCAGATGGAATCTTTAAGCCCATCCTCCCATCCATCATCTCCCCAAATGGCATCTGTAAGCCCATTCCCGACATCACACTGCTGATACTC
The DNA here is from genome assembly GCA_948472305.1 of Vicia faba. NCBI lineage: Eukaryota > Viridiplantae > Streptophyta > Magnoliopsida > Fabales > Fabaceae > Vicia > Vicia faba. Next base: position 1,457,129,029 of record OX451739.1, read on the forward strand.
GACTATGTGAGTGCAAATTTCTGGGCACTCTAGTGTTCAATCATCTTCCACCCTCGGATCACAAAAGGCACACAAGCCAATCCACATCCTCAGGTCTAAGAAGATTGAACAGGGGAAACTGTTGTACCCCAAAATTTGCCCTTCCATATTCTTCAAGATTTGGCAAGATCAAGCTTCAAAATCTCTCAAGGGTTGCACAGTCCAATTGCCTCCTAACACAGTCAAAATTAGGGTTTTGGTTCTGGAAAAGAAATTGAGGTTTCCAAGGGTCCAATCAAGTCCCATATGCCCATAAAAATTGTCAAGCACCTACATGTCAAGTTTCAAGACTCACAGCATCAAATTGCACAGTCAATAACCCTAATTGCTTCACAGTCAACTACAGGGGCAAAATGGTCATTTGACAGTCAAAAGTCAAAAATTTTGGTCAACATCTTATTTTGAAGCCACAATCATCATTTGATCAAGTCTTGATCATGATTTCACAAGAATGGCTCAAAAATCATCAAGGTGTCAAAAGTTTCTATTTTTGGACAGCTGAAAAGTCAACTGTAACTTGACCAAGGCATAAATTTTTCATGGATCATCAGAAAAATCCCATCCAATGCTCATCTTGAAGGGGAGGACATTTACTACAACTCATCTTCACATTCCAAGTCCAAGAAATGCTCTCACAAAAAGTTATCAATTTCAACATTATAGGTTATTTTCAAAAGTCAACAAAAAGGCACTTTAAGTCAAAGAACATAACTTGAGATTGGTAAATCAAAATGACATGGGACCAATGACATTGGTTAGAGGACTTCAAGACCTTTCCAAAATGTCCAAGAACATGTTCATAGCTTCAAAATTGAGCAAGATATGCATTGGAGAAGTTGGGAAATGTTTGTGAAATGGCCAAAGTCAATTATCCTTGAAACTTCATTTTTGACAAAAGGGGCCCACTTTTTCCACTTGATTCAGCTTGGCCATGCCTCCCACGTGTCCCACAATTTATTTCAAGATTAAAAATTAATTTTTCCATTTTTATTTAATTTTATTTGATTTAAATCATTTTAAATCTTTAAAATTCAAATAAAAATCAAGAAAGTTAATGGAGGGATATCTTTGAGTTTGAATAGCTTTGATACACCATCATTCACCTTCCAAATTCGTGCAAGGCCTATTCCAAGCAAGAAATTCAAATTTTGACAAGAATGGCAAGTTGCTTTAATGGAGGTTATGGCAAAATCTCAAGCATAATTGCAATGGTTAAAGGCTCATCATGTGACTGATTCTCATTCATTACTATATATACAAGCCTTCCCAACCTCATTCAAGAGAGAGTGTGTGCAGAAACGGCCAAGAGCAAAACCAAAAATTATTCAAAAGTGAGAGTTCTAAAACATAGTTGCGAGCATCTTCAGATCAAAACAAGCACGTGGTTCTATTCCTTGCCACACCCTGAAGCTAAAGCAACCTTTGCCAAGTCCTGAGGCTCATACCGCGCTGTAAGTTCTTCCCAGGTCCCCCATAATTCTCATTTCATTTTTGTTAACGCGTTCTTGTGCACTTTCTCAAGTAGTTTCCACCATAAGCCTCACCAATCCAACAAGCCAAGTGTCATTGGAGGCAGATCTAAAGGCCCAGAACGCAAGAGTACTATGCTCTGGAGTCAGCGCATGCGTAGGCAACCGAAAAAAGTCAAATAAGGCTTCTTGTTGTTGGGCCAGAATTACTTCAGAAAACCTCCATGAAGGCCATCTCACCCCCTTGGGTTTATTTACTTTTTTCTTATTCTATTTTGTTTTGTCATTTTCTTTTCTTTTATTTATTTGCCTTATTTTATTTTTTTAATAATTAGCATAATTAACATATTTTCATAAAAAATCAAAAAAATAGAACTAACATCATTATTATTATCATTATATTATTTTGTAAATAAACATTAATTGAAATAGTTTAATTAGGCAATTTTGACTTTTCTTTTAATAATTAAAATAATTTAGAATTAGGTTGACTTAATTTTGTTTCTTTTTATTTTATTTCATAAAAAACGTAAAAAACACAAAAATATATTTTCTTTTAATTAATTAGTTTAATTATTTAATTAATTGCATTTAATTGACAAAAAGACAAAAAATCAATTTCTTTTCTAAAAAGGGTCAACATCCTTAGACATTCCCAATTAATTTATTCGCGCGCATTTACTTTATTTGATTATTATGTAATTGCCTTCAAGAATGTAATAGTTAAATAGGTTTATCGCTTTATTTCATTTCCGTACTTATTTACCAAAAAAACGGGTCTTTGTAATTTTTGGCGATGTATAGACCCGCGCCTTGTAATAGCGTAGGATTTATTTTTCGCAACTTACTTTCTGCACCCCTTAACTGTTAACTTGCATGAAAGAATGTATGTAAATAAAAACAACTCGTAGCTCACTAATTAACAAGACAAACATTAACTGAATACAACACACAAATACACACACCACTTCTAGGGTACGCCTCACTTGTTGCCTTCGAAACGTGGTCGTCAAGTATAGGACGTCTTAGCGGTCCTTATGTCCATGATCCAGTCGCCTCGAAATAGTTGCCTCGGAACAGTTGCCTCGAAACAGTTGCCTCAGAACAGTTGCCTCGAAACGGTTGCCTCGGATTAAAAAAGGATCAAGGACATAAGGGTAGCTTCTAAGGTGTCCTAACTGTTGCTTCGGTGACCACACTGTCCCTACAATCGAATTGACCCGAACACCTCCAACGATGGTGCTACCTACCTCTCAATGGTGGGATAGCACTATCTAAAGGACACTTACATAGCTTAATTCCTTAGGGTAGGTAGATGACTCATGGGTACTTGCTCTTTTCAAAAACAAACAAAATACTTTTCACACCTTACACTTTCAAAAGCTTTCAAAACAAATTTTTCAAACACTCTTGAGGACAGATACAAGAGTTATTCAGAAATCTTTCAAAGAAACTTTTTTCAAAACCCACACACACTTGAAAAGCAAACATATTTTGAAAACATAAGAGCAAGTATCTAAGAGCCCATGGATAACCATGGATAGAAAGGGTGCTAACACCTTCCCTTTCTATAAATCTACCTCCCGAACCGAGAAACATATCTCATAAGGAATTTTGCTGTGCTTTTGTCCTTTCCTTGTTGGAGAAAATAAAAGACAGTGGCGACTCTTGCTTACCGCGACATTTCGCGAAACCTGCGTTAAACAGTCAGTTCTAAATCCACCGATCACAACATCCCTTCCATAATTCCACGGTACAGTTTTGTCTGACAAATACGGGACTGGTCCAGGCATTGTAATTATCAAAGGAGCTATTTTTGGAACTGATTTAATTCTAACGGGTATTTTGGTGGAGACCCTGGAAGAATTATCGGAAATGGTCAGAATGGAAACATCATTATAAGAAACAGGTGAAACAAAAGTCTTTTCGAACAAAATCTCCTTGTTATGTATTAGGCACTGAACGCCTGCTTTCAACAAAGGACAACCGGTTGATGAGGACAAACAGAAATGACATCTTTCATCACAGCCCGGGAAAACACTAGAATTCAATAAGTTCTTTTTGATAGTCAGGAGTGGGGTCATAAGTTCATCAACTGAAGTAACAAACATATCCTCTTCAATGGCGTTGGCATTATGGCCGTGTTTGGGCATTTGGGGCAGAAATGACATTGGGCTTTTCTGGCGCATCGAATTCAATCTCTTTGGCTTTAAGGAGGTCTTGTACTTTGTTCTTTAGAGCCCAAAAGTTGTTAGTGTCATGGCCGGGACTTTCAGAGTGGTATGCACAGCGGGCATTAGGATGATAGTAAGGAGATGTTGTGTTAGGGTTCTTTGGAGCTTCTTTCAAGGTCACTAGATTGGATCTCAACATATGTGGTAATACTTGAGATAGGGTCATGTTAATTCTGGTGAATTGTCTGACTGGTCTTTCCATTCTTGGTTGGTTGTTTCTTTGTTGATCAGGCGCAGGTTTAGGAATCATAACAGCCTCCACCATTGGACGACGTTCAGCCATATCTTGATTTCTATGAGGATAAACAACAACCACTTCTTTCTTTCTGATAAATGGCTTCCTTACAGCAGCAAAGGACGCATCTTTTTGAATCTTTCCACTCTTTATCCTGGCTTCTACCCTTTCTCCGGCCAATATCAATTCAGTAAAACCTGCTGATGAACTCCCAATTAAGTGATTGAAAAAGGGACCAGATAAGGTGCCCAAAAACATGTCTACCAACTCTCTTTCAGATAGAGGAGGTTTAACTCTTCCGGCCAAATCTCTCCATTTTTGCGTATAGTCCTTGAAGCCTTCACTTGAAACCATGGCCATACTCTGGAGTTGAGTACGGGTAGGCGCAAGATCAGCATTGTATTGGTATTGTTTGTAAAAGGATGCAGCAAGATCTTCCCAGTTATGAACATTGGCTCTTTCTAACTGATAAAACCAATCAAGTTGAGTTCCAGACAGACTGTCTTGGAAGAAGTGTACCCATAAATCCTTGTCAGCGGTATGGGGATGGATTTTCCTCACATAGGACCGGGGATGCATTTTCAGGCATGAGACTCCGTCATATTTGGCGAACACAGGTGCTTTAAATTTTGGAGGAATGAAAATTCCTGATACCAGTCCCAACTCCTCAAAGTCCAATCCAGGAACTTTTTGGATTTCTATTACACTCAACCGTTCTTCTAGATGCTTATACTTGTCATCGGCCGGAGGATATGGTTCTTTAGAATAGTCTTCTTCTTCCTCTTCCTCTTCTGAATCAGACTGAACAACCGTTTCCTTGCCCTTCCCATCTTGATTGTCTTTCTCACCGGATGTCGTTGCGAAGTCTAAGGCCCTCCTTGTCTGCCCTTGGGATCTTCTTTCCATGTTCAGAATTCCGGTTATCTTCTCCGTCTTCTTTTTATTTTCCTAAACCAGCAAGGTCTTCAACTCTTCTTGTCCTTTTTCCAGGGTTAAGAACAATTGTTGGAACTATGCATTCTAAGCTTAGAGGTCCTTCACCGTTTGCTCGAGATCCATCTTACTGAAATAAATAGTAGAGATATTAGGAGACTTGTTGCAAGAAACCTGTTTATGTTATGATGAATGATAAATGCGTATGCAATGATTTCAAGGATTTTAAAATTCAAATTTGTTTTAGACAAAAAGGAAACACACGTTATATTAATAAATTTAAGCTTTGAGTACATCAATGCCTTCTTGGGCAAAACAAATACGAGAAACTATAAGATAGAAAGGTGGTGCGCATCCTCTTTGGTGTAATGTAGGCATTCAGAGTCTGCTTCTCATGAAGTAGCCTAGTGAGTTCCAAAACTTTCTTCTCGCTTGCGTAGAATTGGGCTTCAAAAGTATCTCGCTCCCCATTGATTTGTATCCAATCTCCTTGTAGGTCTTCAAGAGAGGTGGGCATGTCAGGATGTAGAATAGTGTATGGAACATCTCCTTCCATGACAGGCTCAATGATTACCGGGAGAATGGAGGGGTAAGGCATCATAAGGCTCTGAGCACGAGTTTGTACCCATTTGAGGTAAGGCTCAAGAGGGATGGAATTCTTGTGCCCCAAAGTCTTGCTATCTACCTTGTTTAACATCCTCCAAGTTCGGATAAATCTCTGGCGAAGACCTTGATCGTCGTTGTCGTAGTCAAATACCAAACCTTGAATCATCATATCGTGCGGGCCATCCCTTCAGGCATAACCAAACTGTCTTAAGGATAAGCAGGGGTTGTAGGTTATACCTCCCCTAATGCCAAGTAAAGGGACATTAGGAAATTCTCCATAACGGTCGACAATATTAACATTCTCTATAGATCGGGAGCACCAATGAATGTCTGAATGTTTGAGCGTCATCAACCTTTGTGACCACCTTGAACCCTGCTCATTCTTTAATACAGATTGGCGAAGATGCTAAATAAACCATCTTTCCAAGAGAGGAGTGAAACACATAAGGACACTTATTTTCCTCATTGTGCGAGTGTGAAAAGAGTGTAGGATATCCCCTAGCAATGTAGGCACCGGGTTGCGGGATATGAAGATTTTGACGGCGTTCACATCTATGAGTTGGTCATAATTTGGAAACAAACCAACCCGTAGATGAGGAGAGCCACAATTTCCTCAAAGGCTTTTAGATCCAAAGAATTCCAATAGTTTTGGGCTTTCTCAAACAAGAACTTTGCTAGGAAACCTTTGACACCACTCCTTGTTTCCCAATGAGTTGTGACATCAAATGAGTGCAAGTGTAGAGCTTGAGCAATATCTTCTGGCTTTGGGTCTCTTTCCGTGCTGTTGAAAGATAGTTGATTGAGAATGGTAATTCTCAAGAGTCGAGAGAATTCTTCCAAAGTAGGCACAAGTTGATAGTCGGGAAATGTAAAACAATGGTATAAAGGATCAAAGAACTGAAAGAGCACCTTCATCGTGTCCTCATCTGTGTTGGAGGTGACCAAGTTGAGTAGGCGACCATGTCTCTTGGTGAACGGAGAGTTTTCAGGAATCCTTGAAGCTAGCTCCTTAAGTTATGGAAGGATCCTTACGAGGTTGACTTGAATAGTTTTCCTGCGAAGAGAATCCATATCCTACAAAACAAGAACAAAGATGAATCTAAAAATTCTTGAAATGGTTAGTGAATGTGTATGATGTTATGATGTTCATGATGTTATGTACAAGTATGTATATGCAAACAAAGCAAACAAGTCCTTAAGTTTAGGCTTGCATGGAGTCACATAGGTAAGTACCCTCTTGAAGTTTAGTTGGCTCAAACCTGTCCTAGTAATAGTAACCGGGTTCTAAAGAGCTCAATATCACTGGTTTGTTTCCTTGGTCATTGTTTCAGCACAAGCCTCTTTAATGGCGACCGAAATATCCCAAGAAACTAAACCTCAATGAGTGTAGTATCGAGTATCTACCAACTTCAGACTGCACCAAAGCCGGTCATCTCACTACATCCTAAAGGCTAAGTTGGTCAAGTAAAGGTTCTAAAAGTTCATTAGTGCTTTATCACATCACTCAACAGTCCCGTATTCTCCTTGATTAACTTAAAGGCTACCGGTACCCACAAATATGTCGCACTAACGTAGCTATTGCTTAGACCATGTCGGTATACCCCGCACAGTTTCCACAATGTATTGCTACTTACCTATAATGTATCCCAAATCCGGGTAGAGGATTCAAACCCAAACAAAGAACCATAATGTAAAGCATACAAGTCAGACAATGAAAGCAAATAAATATGATCTAGCCCTAAGGTAACCCCACTTTTAGAATTTTCCCCAGCAGAGTCACCAGTTCTGTGATACGGTGGGAGAACTGACTTGAAGGTTTTGCGTTTGATTGCAAATGTTGCGGTTAGCAAGAGTCGCCACCGACTTTTCTTTTATCCAAAAGGAAAGGTGAAAAAGAACAGGAAAAACCTTTGAGATTATTTCTTGAGTTCGGGGGTAGATTATGAAAAGGGAAGGTATTAGCACCCTTTTCATCCATGGTTTTCCATGGGCTCTTAGTTACTTGCTAGATCACTTGCTTTTGTTTGAAATTGTGCTTTGTGTGGTTTTTGAAAATATTTTGTAAAGAGGCCATTGTTTATTAGGCAATCTTTGTAATGATTCTTGTTTGTAAGAATGTATACAAAGATGTTGATCTTTTGAAAAATGTTTTCAAGTTTTTGTAGGATGTTTTGAAAGTGTAGGTGTTTATTTTTGAAAATAGCAAGGATGTTTGTTTTGAAATGGAGAAAGTAATTTGGAGCAATCTACCTACTCAAATGTCTTTCTTGTTCATTTTCTTTTCCTTTGACATTGTTGTCTTACCATTGATTTGGTAAGCAACCCTATCTTTGGATGTAAACGGGATTGACGTGGGTCATCGTATAACCATGATTAGCAATGTTACAAGGTATCTTAGCATTTTTTCTTTAGGGACTAAGATCATTTTGAAGGCAACTTAGGTAGCGTCATCGAGGGACTATGATATTTTATTTGCTTGTTTTTGCTAAGATACCTCACATGCGTAATATGGCCATTTTGTATAAGAAAACCAAGTGAAATAACCCGAGGGGTGATTGTGTGCAAGTGTATCATTTTTCATGCTTGTTTTTGTCTTGAATTAGGATTTTCTAAGTGTTGATTTTAGTCTTTCCATTCAAACCCTAATTACTAGCATGTTATATAAAAGCGATAAATTGTAAAAATTAAAGTTACTACGCTATTACAACATTTGTGGGGAGGGGGGGTATACAATTTGTAAATGGAGATTGAAAGAATTTAAACCTAATTAGTCTATTACAATCATATTGAATTAGTATAAATATACAAGGAAATAAATAAATACAAAGTAATAAAATGAATGAATTGTACAAAAATGCAAAAAATGTAAAGAGAATGAATTTTGTTTAGTTTTCATGAAAAAAAGATTTTTGTCTTAACCTAATTAAATAAAGAAAATAGTTAATTAAGTTTGAATTTATTGAGAAAATATTTTAAATGAAAACCTAGTTCTATTAATTAATCAAAAGAAAATAAACTCAAGAAAAGTATTTTGGTATTTTCATCTTAAAAATATTTATAGTATTATAAAATATTTCTAGTCTTTTTTAAATTAAAATAATGTATTTTTAAATGGTGTGAAAAATAAATAAATAAAAACATGATATTAATTAATTTTATAAGATTTACTTAATAAAATAAATAAAGTATAAAAATATTTTTTTTCTAGAAAAATAAAATAACTCAAAATATAAATATATCATTTTTTTGTATTTTATGATTTTTAGTATTTAGAAAAATATATTTAAGAAAAGAAAAATGAAATAAATAAATAAATAATAAAACTTGGACCAAGGGGTGCCAAGAGGAAATAGGGAGGTCAGTCAGCAAAAAAAATAATAAAAAAAAAGCCAGGCCCAAAGAGGCCCAGCGCCCTGCAAACAAAAAAGTCAGAATTGTAAAAATATGAAAAAATGAAAAGGGTACCACTGGGGCTCGAATCCAAGTCCCATAGGTTACAGGCGCGCGCTTCTACCACTGGGGTGGATATACATCCGTTAATACAAATGAAACATTAAATATGTAAGGCAAAACGTGTTTTGAAGACTTCATCTTCAACCTCCAGCCAGACCAACTGTAACTTGCTTATTTCTCATAAAAAATGAAAACTGTAAACATGAAACTTGTAGCAAATTTTCTCACGATTCCAGAAATGTAAAGTATTAAAAATATAGATCAAAGATAAGCAAGAATTTTAATGGCCCTAATCTGAACCCTAAAAATTTCATAAATTTCAGTTTCAAAATTCTCTAAGCTCAAGCAAAATTAATGGAAACTAAGGACATGGTTAGCTTCAGGGCAATGATATCTACATGTTTTATTCACAAATAAACTATTGATGATACCTGTATGAAGAGTTTCAAGTTGAGAAAACTTACCTCAAAACTGGAAATCGTGTTTGGAGTTTGAGCTTGTTTCAAGTGATGGTGATGATCATGTTAGCTTCCTTGAGGTCCTAGAAAGCTAATGCAATGGTTTGCTCAAGTTGAGAGTGGATGAAATGACTTGGAGAAGTCAAGTTGCAGACTCTGTTTTTTGGTTGTGGAAGTTATGGTAAATGGTGTTACAATTCTGGAATAAGGATAAGGATGAGTTGTATTTGATGTAAGAAAGCTTTAGAAACTAAAAGGCCAAGAAACGCACGAGGGAAATGGGAGTTTGATGTTCAAGGTCAGAAACTGTGCAACAATGGAGTTTTTGGGCAATTTCTGATTTGAGAGAGTTTTGGTGTATTTCAGGGTGCTCAAGCTCACATCCTAGATCACAAACAGTGACTATTTATAAGCAACAAGTTTGGAGTGCTTTAGTTAATCAGAATTCAAATTTACATGTTTAAGTTAAACATGTGATTTTTTGACAAAACAAGTTTCCATGCCTTGTGTACTTGCTAAGATAGAGTGGTTATGATTTAAACAAGCTTGCTTTTGACTTTGTGGATGGAGTGTGATCAGAGGGAACAAGTTAGAGGCTTAATGTGAACTTTATGTAAAAAGCTTCCCTTACAAGAATGGCATTGTTAACTTTGTGCCATAAATGGAAATGTAACTTGGACAATAGCTCAGTTGTTTGGATCAAAGCCCTAACAACGGTGTAAACATTTAATTATGGAGTGACAAACAAGTTTGAGGCCTGAAAAGTAAAGATTATGCATCCTAGCATGGATTTGGTTCATGTGTTCATAAAAAATGACTTGTAATACAAGTGACAAAATCCTAACTTCATCTCTTCGATTCTCCCTCCTCAAGAATGATCTCAAGGAGTTCTTGGAAATTTTGGAAAGCTTGAAATGTTCTATACAACCCATCTTTGAATTGCTTTTGAAGATTCCACTTGAAACTATATGAAAAAGTGCCATGAAGTTGGGTCAAAATCCTGACCAAATTAGGGCAAAATTTCACTAAGTGTTTAGTTTCATGACCGCATGTTCATAAAATTATAATTTGAGATCCAATCATTTTTGGAAGGAGTTGTGTAAATCAAAGTTGTATATTTAATGGAGATCTACAACTTTCATGTTGGAAGTTTCTCTTGAATCATCTTGCATCATGGTGAAAATTTGGCTCAAGCTTTGAAAAAATATGAAATTTTCAACACTTAGAAAAATTTTTAAGTTTAGAAATTTAGACTTTTCAAAATGAAATCTTGAATTTTTGATTTCTTGATGAATAAGTTTAATATTTTGACATGTTTTGATGAATTATGATCTTTGGCACTTGAATTTGACCAAAAAGTCAAAGTTTGACTTTTCAGTGTACAATTGACTTTTGATCAGTTGACTGCAAAATTCATCTGTCAATCCAATGGACTTGCAATGTTTTGAACCATGTCATTAGGTAAAAATGATGCATTTGGACTCTTGAGATCATTCCTTAAACCAATTGACCATTTTCTAGGTCAAAAATCAGAAATTGCCCTTTCCCAATCAAAACCCTAATTTTGACCATTTTGCCCTTTTGGGGATTTGATCAAATTTCTTGAGGAATGGTGGTCCAAACTTGATCAAATGATACATATGACTTTAAAATATTGATGTGGATAAAAAATTATGAAGTTTGACTGTAAATTGGCCATAGTCGACCTTTTCCCCAATATAGTTGATTTTTAGGTCAACTACTAAATTGACTGAGCAAAAACGTGATCCAAGGCTTGAAACTTGACATGAGAAACCTTGGGGGTCCATAATGATCCATGAAAGTCATATGGGGCATTGGAAGTTCAAAAATCCTTGTGCAAACTCAAACCCTAATTTGGTCATCAGTGCTTGAGGAGGTGTCTTGAGCTGATCAAACCCTAGTGCAGTCTTGAGCCCAAGGAAATCTTGTGAGTAAATTCTTGATAAGTGAGAGGGAAACTTTTGGGGTACAACACATGGGCTTAGACTCTTCATTTATATCCAATATTCCAACTGTAAATCTTCTGCAAAATCTTCTCCACAAAAGTAGGAGCCAAAATATAAAGCTTCCTAAAAAGTCTACAAGATCCTTTTTATGAAACAAAAGCAATTATGCCATATAACCAATGTTCCTAAAATAACCCTCCTTGGTCTACACTATATGAGAACTAAAACCATTCAGAATATCATAATTAAAAATCAAATCTTCCAATAAGTAAAACATAAACTACATTTATGTTCTAGTATAACATGTTATGACATCGTGCTAAACATTTGTCTTTAGTGATAATTGTCCAACATGTCACGAAATTTGGCACAACATCTTGATGTGAAATATGTTTTAGCAAAATTGCTGACAATCATAAAAACACATACCTAACAGAAGCATATACATGATATTCTTAAAAATCTTGTTAGGAGACTAAAGAGAATCATTAGCAAGATCATCTCTTTAAACCAATCAGCGTTCATTCCTGAGTGGAGTGTGTTGGATAAAGTTATAGTTCTAAATGAGCTAGTGGGCTTAGCTTACAACAACAATAAATACATGTTATCTTAAAAGTAGATTTCAAAAAAAGCCTTTTATTGCATCTCCTGGGATTATTTGTTATATGTGCTCAAGAGAATGAATTTTGGTAGTAAATGGATCAAGTGACTCAAGGCATGTGTATTTTCCAACTCTCTCTATTTTGATAAAGGAAAGCCTGAGTACCGATTTTAAAGCTAAAAGAAGATTACGTAAAGGCAATATTTCTATCACTATTCCTTTTCATATAGCATTTGAAGGCATTACTGGTGTGTTGAGGAATGCTCTCTCTAGATTGGGCTTCATTCTTTTTTTGTATCAGATAACTTGGAATCCTACCTTTTACAATTTAGGGATGCCACTCGTGCTCAACCCCTGTCTTCACTGATGATTATCCAACATGTCAAGACATTTGGCACAACATCTTGTTGTGAGAGATGTTTTAGCAAAATTGCTATCAATCATAAAAACATAGACCTAACAGAAGCATATACATGATCTTCTTAAAACTCTTGTCAGGGAGACTAAAGAGAATCATTAGAAAGATCATTTATTCAAACCAATCCATATTCATTCCTGAGTGGAGTATGTTGGATAGGTTTATTGTTCTAAATGAGGTAGTGAGTTTAGCTCACAACAACAATAAATACTTGTTTATCTTCAAAGTCGATTTCAAAAAAGCCTTTTATTGTGTATCTTGGGATTATTTGTTGTATGTGCTCAAGAGAATGAACTTTGGTAGTAAATGGATCAAGTGGCTCAAGGCATGTGTATTTTCCATCCATCTCTATTTTGATAAACAGAAGCCTAACTACTTATTTTTAAGCTAAAAGAGGATTACATAAAGGCAATATTTTATCACTATTCATAATAGTGGCTAAAGGAATTACTGGTGTGTTGAGGAATACTCTCTCTAGATTGGGCTTCACTCTTTTTTTTTTTGTATCGAATAACTTAGAATTCTATCTTTTACAATTTAGGGATGGCACTATCATTCCTGGTCAAGAATCTTAGGATAATATTTGGCCAATTAAAGTTGTTCTACATGGCTTCGAGATGGCTTACGTGTAAACTTTCAAAAGAGAAAAGTTCTAGGCTTCAACATGGTGCCAAGTTTTTTTGTTGGCTGCAACGAATTTCCTTTCTAGTGCAATTTGTCCCTTCCATTTTCCATTCTTGGGACTTCTAATTGGGGCCAATCCTTGAAGGAGCTCCTCTTGGGAGTCAATTCAATCAAAGCTCTGCAATAGGATCGCTTCTTGGAAGGATAAATATTTATCATTAAACGGACAAGTTACCCACTTAAATTTTGTTCTTAATTCAATCCCCTTAATCTTTTTCTCATTCTGACAAAACATCGAAAGTAGTTACTCATGAAATTATAAAGATACATTGTGTTTTCTTATGAAACAGTGAACATAATAAGAAGCTAATCAATTAGGTGTTGTGGTCTTCAATTTTTAAATTGAAGCTTAAAGGAGGATTGGGTGTAAAAGACTGTAGAGTTTTCAATACTGAGCTTCTAAGTAAATGTTCATGGAAAATTATAGCAGAAAATGACTCACCTTGGCATGCTCTCTTATCCTACAAATACAGATACATCAGAGGCTTATTCCTTGATCCATCTTAGTTAGTTAGCCTCAAGAAATCTTATATTTGGTGGAGGGACTTAAGGAATTCTCTTGGTGTTTGAGGGGACGATCCTAACTGGTTTGGTGATAGTATATCTTGCAAATTAGGATGCAACTCTAATATTGATTTTTGGAGATATAATTAGTTAAGTATTTGTTAGTTGGTTAATTTTTGTTATGTTGTTATTTTGGCTTTTAGCATGTGTATTTGGGCCTGGGCATCTTGCCTATATAAAGGGAAAAGAGCAGTAAATATAATACATTCAGTTAGAAAGTTAGTTACACTTAACTAACTCAAAATCTCTCTCTCTCTTTCTCTATCTCTCTCTCTCTCTCTCTCTCTCTCTCTCTCTCTCTCTCTCTCTCTCTCTCTTCTTCTTCTTCTTCTTCTTGTTTTCACAAAATCATCTTTTTTGAATCCTTTGTTCTAACAAATTGGTATCAAGAGCTTGTTTGTGATTTAGAGGGAATCTAATGGCAAACAGATCAACAACATCAACACAGTTTCCAGCGAACCTACCGGTTTTCAAAGGTGAAAACTATCAACGATGGGTTGCGCAAATGAAGGTTATTTTCAGATTTCAAGATGTCGTAGAAATCTTGAATGATGGAATATCAGAATGGGAAGTAGATGCTACAGACGTCCAGAAAGTTGTACACAAAGATCAGAGGAAGAAAGATGGAAAGGCGCTGTTATTGATTCACCAGTGTGTGGATTGTGACATATTCGAGAAGATAATTGAAAAAGAAATAACAAAAGGAGCTTGGTAAAAGCTGAATCTTTTTATGGTGGAGATGGGAAACTGAAGAAGGTGAAGTTATAGACACTGAGAAAGCAGTACGAGATGCTTCAGACGAAAGATGATGAATCTATTTCTGCATATTTCTCAAGAGTTGTAACGATAACAAACCAGATGAAGGCATGTGGTGAAGCGCTTACGGATCTGCAAAAGATAGAAAAGGTATTGAGATCCTTAATTTCAGATTTCGATTACTTTGTTGTGACAATTGAAGAGGCCAAGAATCTATCCTAGATGAAGTTGGAAGAACTTCAAGCTTCATTGGAGGCTCACGAAATGAGGCTGCAGCAGAGAAACTCAGAAATAGAGAAGGCAACTGAATAAGCATTACAATCAAGATTCAGCAAGAAAGCTGGAAAAGAGAAGTTGAAGCAGCAAAATAATCTTACTGGTGATGAGAAGTCAAGCAAGAATACTGATTCGAAAGGTGTGAGAAACAAGTATTATGGGAAGAAAGTTGACACAAAAGAGGTGCAATGTTACAATTGTCAAGGTTTTGGCCACTATGCTAGAGACTGTCGAAGAAAGAAAGCTGCAAGGTCGAAAGATAGTGATGAAGTTCAATATGCACGAGCTGGAGATAGTGATTCTGATGATGTGTTGTTGCTGGTGAACACTCAGTCGAATACTGAGAAAAATAACATGTGGTATCTGGATTCAGGATGTAGCAACCACATGACTGACCATAAAAACTAGTTTACCAAGTTAGATGAGTCATTCGAAAAGGTGATAAAGATTGTAGATGGCAGGCATATCAAATCAGGTGGTAAAGGAGATATTTCGATTATCAGAAAGGATGGTTGAAAGGCTACTATCACTGAAGTTCTATATGTACCTTCGATGAAAAGTAACTTGATAAGTGTAGGTCAATTACTTGCAAAAGGCTTCAATATGAAGTTGGAGAATAATCAGAAGAAGGTATATAAGGCTGATGGGAGGCTAATAATGAAAGTACCGTTGGCGGAGAACAAAACGTTCAAGGTTGAACTCAACAAATCAGATCACAAATGTCTTGCTTCAACTACAGAAGAAGACAAGAATTGACTATGGCGTCACATGTATGTACATATAAACTTCAAGAGTTTATGTATGCTCAATAAGAAAAGAATGGTGCTTGGGTTGCCGTATGTGAAGGAACCAAAACAAATATGTGAAGAATGCTGCAAAGCCAAACATGAAAGGAATGCGTTCAAACGTGACTTGCCTATATGATCAAGGCAAAAACTGGAGCTGGTTCATTCAGATGTGTGTGGACCCTTTGAAGTAAAGTCTAATGGAAGTAATAAGTATTTCCTTACTTTCATTGATGAATTCACCAGACATATGTGGATTTATCTTATTGAGAGGAAGAGTGAGGTATTCACACAGTTCAAGTTGCATGTTGAGAAGCAAAGTGCCTACAAATTGAAGACGTTAAGAACTGATGGTGGTGGTGAATATAATTTTGCTGAATTTGCTAGATTTTGCAATGAGGAAGGTATAGAGCATGAGGTTATTGCACCCTATACGCCTTAGCATAATGGCATAGCTGAGAGAAAGAATAAAAGTGTATTAAACATGACGAGATGTATGTTGAAAGCTAAGAATATGCCTAAGAGATTTTGGGCTGAAGCAGCTTCGACAACAGTATACATTCTAAATATATGCCCAACGAAGAAGATGGTCAAAAAGACACCGTATGAGGCTTGGACAGGGTCGAAGCCAAATGTAAGTCATCTTAGAGTTTTTTGGATCAATGTGTTTCAGGCATGTACCTGATCAATTAAGAAAGAAGCTGGATGATCTTAGTGAAGTCATGATGCACATAGGTTATCATTCGTCTGGTGCATACAAGTTGTATTCACCAATCGAAGATAAACTAGTGATTAATAAAGATGTTCTTGTAGACGAAAGCAAATGGTGGGATTGGAGTCGAAGTTCAGTTCGATAAGAATCAAACACGGTCACAACTGTGTTTGAAGAAGATGAACAGAATGAAGCTTCGACAAGTTAAAATGAAGAACCACCTGTGCAGAATGAAAGAAGATCCACAAGAACAAGAACTAAGTTGACTAGGCTGATTGGATATGAGAGGTTTCCAGATCAAGCAATAAATGAAGATGGTGACTTAATCGAAGAAGCCATGATGATGGCTGAAGCAAAACTAATTGATTTGGGCGAAGCCTTGAGCAATTCAAATTGGTGTGAAGCCATGAAAGAAGAACTTAGAGCCATTGAGAAGAACAAGACTTGGGAGCTTATCGAATGAACCAACAAGAAACCAATTGATGTGAAATGGATCTATAAGGTGAAGCAAAGGCAAAATGGTGAGATTGCAAAGTATAAGGCAAGACTGGTGGCCAGAGGTTTTCTATAAAAACCTGGTATTGACTTCGATGAAGTATATGCACATGTTACAAGGATTGAAACAATCGGGATTGCTGTTTCGATAGCTGCATGTAGAGGATGGAAAATGCACCAACTTGATGTAAAGTCAACGTTTTTGAATGGCCCATTGGAAGAAGAAGTCTACGTTACTCAACCACCAGGTTTCAACGTCAAAGGTCAGGAGTCGAAAGTTTACAAATTAAGGAAGGCTCTCTATAGGTTAAAGCAGGCTCCTAGAGCTTGGAATAAAAGGATATATAACTTCCTAATCAAAGCAAGTTTCATAAAGTGTGTCTTTGAACATGGGGTATATGTAAATGATGTTGAAAGTGTCAATCAAATCATTTTATGTCTCTATGTTGATGACTTGCTCATTACAGGAGCAGACGAAGCTGAGATAATGAAGGCAAAGTCAAAGTTAATGCAGGAATTCGAAATGTCTGATTTAGGGAATCTCTCCTATTTTCTGGGAATGGAATTAAAAGACATCGAAGAAGGAGTTTTCTTGCATCAAACGAATTATGCTCAAGATATACTGAAGAGGTTCAATATGAGCAACTGTAAGGCAACTATTACTCCATTAGAGACTAGAGTAAAGCTGAAAAAGGAATCGAATGATGAGTTTGTAAGTTCGACCCTTTACAAACAAATCATTGGATCCTTGAGGTATCTTTGCAATACTAGACCAGATATCTGCCAAAGTGTAGGATTGTTGAGCAGATTTATGGAGAAGCCTCAAGAATGTCATCTCATCGCAGTAAAGAGGGTGTTGAGATACATAAAGGGAACTATTGATCATGGTGTGCTGTTACCAAAGAAATTGAAGAACAACTCAGATGCCGAAGTTCATGGATACACTGACTCAGATTTCAGTGGAGATCAAGACGAAAAGAAGAGTATTGCAGGATACATTTTCATGATCGAAGGAGCTCCAATCTCCTGGAGCTCGAGGAAGCAAAGCATTGTGGCTTTGTCATCATGCGAAGCAGAATATGTGGCTGCATCATATGTTGCATGCGAAGCAGCATGGATCGAAATGCTACTTGAGGAACTCAGAATAATGGAATCGAAGATGAAGCTGTTTGTTGATGACAAGTCAGCTATAAACCTTGCGAATCACCTAATGTGTTATGGTCAAAGTAAGCACACTGAACGAAGGTATCAATTTCCTAGGGATCAACTCAACAAAGGGAAGCTTGAAATAAAATATTGCAAGATAGAATTACAACTAGCTGACATATTCATCAAACCTTTGAAGAAAGTGAGATTTGAAGAGTTAAAGAAAGATACCGGGATGAGAAGTCTTGATAACATGAATTAAGGGTGTGTGTTAGTTGGTTAATTCTTGTTATGTAGTTATTTGGGCTTTTAGCACGTGTATTTGGGCTTGGGTATCTTGCCTATATAAATGGCCACTGTGTTTGTAATAAAAGAGCAGAAAATATAATACATTCAGTTAGAAAGTTAGTTACACTTAACAAACTCACAATCTCTCTCTCTCTCTCTCTCTCTCTCTCTCTCTCTCTCTCTCTCTCTCTCTCTCTCTCTCTCTCTCTCTCTCTCTTCTTCTTCTTTTTCTTCTTCTTGTTTTTACAAAATCATCTTTCTTGAATCCTTTGTTCCAACAATATTGAACTATTGAAAGTGTTTTTCTCTGGTCTATTTGTCCGCATGCAGGTAGATAAAAATCAAAATTTGCGATATAGGCCAATTGATTAATGGTTCTTGGTGTTGGAACTTCAACTTCAATTCTGATCTACTCGATGGTGCAACAAATGCAAATGGTGATGGGGATAATCTGCTCATCATCTTAGCTGATGTCAACCTATTTTATTTGTCTATAATGTGTTTGTTTGGTGGCGTGGTGTTGGAGGTTTTCAGTTAAGTCAATGCTCTTGAGGATGGAATCCCTATCATTAGCATGAGATGTCATTAACTTTGATTTGTCTTTTAAATTGAGATGTTTGTGGAATTCAAATGTTCCAAGCAACATTCAAAGTTTTGCATGGAGGCTTCTCATAAACAAAATTCAAACAAGAGACGAACTTGCCAAACGTGGAATCATTAGCAGATCTCATAGTCTATTGTGTCCTTTGTGTTTCGGCCCTGTAGAAACCCATATTTATCTCTTCATTCTTTTTTCAATGGTTGTTCATGTTGTGATAGGGACTGATTTTTAAATCAAATCAATTGTTATATGTTAATCTTACATAGTTCTTTCATTTTTTGTATTAGGGTAGAATATCCCTTATATTCACAATATTACAATAGTTGATTATAAAATAAAAAAGACAAACAACTAAAAAGATTTAAACATTTAATTTAGGCAAGGATTGTTTGGTGTATATGGAAGTTGAGGAATAAAATGTTCTTTTGAGATTCACATGCAAGTAACTAAGAAAGCAAGATTAGACATAACTTTGACCATTGTAAATGGAGGCATATGGGTCCTCATGTAGTCACATTAGTTTGACTCTTTTCAAGATTCGAAACATAAATGTTTATGATGAGAAAAAAGTAATCACGGTATAGCTTCATCTTTGAATAGGGAGAGAAGCTTCATCTCTAAAAGAAGATTACAAAACTTAAAAACAAAATATGGCGCTGATTTCAAGACTATATTTATGATCTGTCAAGAGTTGAAAGGTAGATTAAAGAAAAAAGAAACATGGGAGAAAAAGAAATATGGGAAAAAAAGTAGATACCATCTTAAAACTTGGTATATAAGTTTTCTAATTACTCTCTAATTAACCAAAATATTTTTGTTTGTATTAGTGTTTTAGTCCTCACTATTTTTGTATTTCTAAAATTCTTTCCCATAATATTAATTTTTCAAATAATATAAAAAATTTTATTCTATAGAAACATGTATATGTATTAATTATAAAAATTATGTTTTTATTTTGTCTCTATTCTAATTATAAGACTCATTTTTCATATTCTTTTGTATCTAAACATATTTTTATAACATTTATTTTATATGTGTTCAAACATTTTTTACAAAAATATAATGATTTAATTTACAATTATTTTCGTAGACTTTTGTAGGCTCTTATTTGTATGCGTCTTATCTGGCCAATAATTTTTCAAATATTTTGCGTTCTCCTCTAAACCTAGCAAACAATTTATCAACTTGTCTAGTGTATCTTAAAATTTAAATATATTATGATTAAATTTCAAATGGTTAATAAACTTTATTTAAGGATAATTGATTTAGAAGAACTCAAGTTTAAATCTTTATTTACTTATTTTCAAAACAAAACTTAATCAATTAAATGATTGGGTGAAAATTACACAAAAAAACTGACAAACGAACAATAAACTGTGCTGCTATCATTTTTATATGACAAATATAATCTTTTTAAAAATTATATTTATTATTTTAAAAGACAAAATCATTTTTAATTAAATTTAAGTTATCTTTATGTCAAACTCCAAATTATCATATTTATTTTTCTTCAAAATTGGAGAAGTTAACCGTAAAAAAAATATTATATTTTATTAGTGTATAAGGTTAATAAATAAGGAACAGAAAGAACAAAAGAGAAAATATATTTATGTTCTTGCAAATGACAGTTATAAAACTATAGAAAAATGATTGAACAATGATTGTTACAAATAACAATTATCACTAGTCTATTTATACACACAGTAAAATTGTCACGTAAGCTTAATGAAAATAAATTTAATGATTAAATTAAAAAATATAAATTAGAAAATACTAAACTTAACAGCTAAGCTAACCAACTCAACTCTAAAATCCCAGAAGTTAAATATACTTCTGAACGTAACATCAGAAAATTCTATTTCTGACTGATAACAATTTCTGACTAACAACTTCAAAAATTCAACTGTTTCTGAACAACACTATTTCTAACTAACAACATCATAAATTTCTGATTCTAATCAACAATTTTTGAAAATAAATTACTTCGGACCTACTTTAATATTTTGAATGAAGGTTTATTGTTTAAACTATAATTACTCTTAACTTAATGTTTAATGTTTTCCTCGTAACACAAGAGTGTGGAGGGGAAGTGGAGTTGAGGATCTTTATTCTTTTGAGCATTCTTTATATCTTTTCTTCCCATTAAAGAGGAAACACCACTAAGTAGATAATAACGAGGTTCACTCATTTTGAGGGTCATCAATATACACACCCATTAACAAAACAAGAAAAAAAATCAAATCATTGGAACATTATATTTGAACGTTTGAAAAGTGAAGAAAGCAATTAATAGGATCAAAATTTCTCTACTTAGAAGAAAAGTATCCCTTCCCTTTTATGTAATTAATTGAGAATGTGTGATGTCTTATATGTGTATATAAATTTGACCAAGAATAAATCATGCTGTGCAACTCAAAGGAATGATTTGGTTTGCATGTTCACTGACATATTTTCAGTAAAGCATGAAGTTAAATTTAGAGGGTTTATTAACAAAAATAAATCAGGCTCACTTATCTTATAAAAGTGATTTTTTTTTGTGTGTGTTAAGAACGTTTTAGTGAGAGATGTATAATACATTAATTTAATAATCTATGAATTTTTTTCTAGTTAACAAGATGAGACAAAATGTTCTAACAATATACATCACAAGTATAACGAGTAACCAGCAGAATAAATGCAGCAAGTAAAATAACACTTGATAATTTAATTTGGTGAAAAACCACCTATGTATAACTTAGAGACAATAATGGATAGGGTATTATAGTACTCGTCTTATATCTATAGTTTAAAAAAAAATTCTGTACTCAATCCAAACTCGCGTGGGTACTAATGTTGATAACCATATCCTATGACTACCTCAATATCTATATCTATGTTCGCTTATCAGCGTTTGTACTAAAATTAAATCAATTAATTATAAAATATCATATAATTTAATTTTTTTTAATAATATTAAAAAAATTATGAATATATTGTCGAGTTAAGAAATAAATGAACACTTTTATTAAAATGTGTAATAGTTTAATAGTAATATATATATTTTTTAAATTGATAAATGTGTATTTTCATATATTAATATAAATGACACTATATAAATATATAGTGTGGATATGGGGCGAGGTGGGTTGTAAGGTACTTATGCCCACACCCATACTCACTTATTCTAATGGATAATTGCACGTGCGCGTATCCGTACCTATTTTGTGAGTTTTTAACCTACTCGTTATGAGTATTTTTTACGGGTACTCATAGAATATGAGCCAAATTGTCATCCCTAGTATGGAGAGCGTTAATCCAATGAAAATAAATTCACTCTTAATAGTCACAAGTATAAATTTGTTTGATTTAAAATCTCCTAGTTCACTGTCTCTTTTTCTAATATTACCCGTGAGCATCATATATTCAAGATTGTCCTAAATATGAGACCTCTCTCACTTTCACTCAAACACTCTTTTTCAAGTGTTTGGGCAGTTACAAAACATTATGAATAAAAGAATGAAATTACAACTCAAATAATATATTCCCTTAACATAAGAATAAGACTCAAGAATAAAGATTACACAAATACAAGACATAAAAAAAATTGAACATGTCAAGCTTGATTATGCAATATCTGTGTCTTCACAAAGGAGATTGTCTCCTTAAATAACAACTAAGGTCCAACTACAGAAACTCATTAGGGTTTTCGTATTGAACACGACTGAACATCCTAAAGGCGCAAGCCACCAATCTTTAATTATGTTGATTGAAAATCTTTGATTGATGAACATACCAAAATACTTCAATTTTAATCTTGCTAAAAGTGATATGAGAAAAACTTCCTTATTCCAAAAAGCACACAAAAGTCTAAAACTTGATTAGATACTAAAGGAGCCAAAATCCTTGAACAACGCGGGAATCACTCAAAATATCTTGCGCGAAAATGAGGGACATTACGTTTAACATGTTTCTTTCTTACTGAAATGTCTTGATTACAGAGAAGCAAGATGTCTTACATCTTGTTGTTGGTGTAAGCACTAGAGGCCAATAATTTTAATACTTGTATCGAGTTATTTATTAATAATAAAATATTTCTTTATTATGTTTGTTTTTCCAAAATAATAAAGTCCATAGAATAGCTAGTCAATTTAATAAAATATTAAGTGTGACTTAATCATGAGATCTCATTAAACATATAAATAGTATTCTTAAAGTATGCATATTCAAGTTTTATTGTGAAGTGCGATAATATTAATGCATTGAGATTATTATGTGCATAGGCTGATGATCGGATCTAATGGATCATTGATAAAGGGTTATTAAGTCTTCACATAATTATGAATGTTATGAGTAATATTTATACTGGATTGAACCACCATGAGAATAATACATAGAATGTTATACAAGTATCATAATTTATACACAAGGTGATAATTGTGTATACCACCCTTCGACCTGAAATCACTACGGACCCTAGATTTGAATTCGAGTACTGTATTTCCAATTAAACGTTGTTCTTAATAAAATTGTGAGTGCAATATCCTCTCTTAGATATTTTGGATGATGTCGATGTTTTAAATGATGTCAAAATTAGGAAATATGTAGTATTTGTATATTGGACGATATCTCTTTATGTCTAGGTTGCATTCTCATCCTAGAACACTTAGGAATTGAGTCAAAAGCTTTTGGACATGTTGAGAACTTTAAAAATATGCATTTCTATAAAAAAAAATCATGTTTAGAGTCGACTCATTCGTGTTAGGAATCGACTCCCACTGAAATAAATTTCAAAATAAACTCTCTGGTCCAAAGGAGCCAACTCCCAGGGTCTTGGAGTCGATACAAAGAAATAAAGAGTCGACTCCCACGTGTATGTATCAACTCCTACTAAAACCGATTTTTCAAAAATACATTTTATCCAAAAGAAGTTGACTCCCATGAAGTATGGGTCGACTCCCTTTCTCTTAAGAGTCAACTCCCTCTTCGAATGGGTCGGCTCCCATTGATTCAAATGTCAACTTTTATAATTTTGTAACATAATTTTTTATGTTTTCTCAAGTACACTATCACACATAAATATATTCATTCATGCATCATTCTAAAAATACAAAACAAAAAATATGCAAAACATTGATCATCATCTTTATCCTCTCTCATTTCATACATGCAACAACTACACATAACTATTTTTGTTGTGTGATAAAGAGATAGTTTGATAACGTCCAATTCGGATTCAGTGTAATCGGTTGGTTTGATAACTCTTTAGGGGTTTCAAATCATAAAACCAAGTTGGGGTTTTCCTTCAAGATCATCAGTGATTTAAAGGTTTTAGATAAGTTTATGTCATTTGGATTCAACCGAGTGAAAGCTTCGAAGAACGATGGATTCAGTCGAAGGAGTAACGGTAACTGGAAGATCACTTCGGTAAATCTTTGGTCACGATACATTCGTAATTTGGATTAAACTGAGTGAAGATTTTGAAGAACGAGGGTTCTTGCAAAGGAGTAATGGTAGACAAAGGATCAAATTGGAAGTATCAGGTTCACTTGATCAATCTCAAGATCCAGGGAAGAGAAGAAGATAGGATAACATCATACCTAGGGTCTGGATTGTTGGATTTCTACTTGTTCTCTTGTAAAACTAAATTTGCAAAGGTTAATTTTCATTATCTCAATTCCAAATGAAATTGGGAGGAGACGTACCTATAGCAAGGTCGATTAGAGAACTTCCTAAAGAAATCTTGTATGTCTCTCTCTCTCCCTCCGTCTCTCTCTCTCTCTCTCTCTCTCTCTCTCTCTCTCTCTCTCTCTCTCTCTCTCTCTCTCTCTCTCTCTCTCTCTCTCTACTTTCAAATTATGAAATCACTGATTGTGCGATTGTTAAATAAATATAATCTCTTTGATTAATACTTCAAATTGTTTTGTTGATTTGATTACAATATATGTGATTGTAATTTGTTTATAATATCAACAAAAACATAAAAAATATGTTTTGTGTCAATTACATATCAAGTGTTCGACAAATTGTCTAAATCAATTTTTGTTTAATATTCCATTGGAAATAGATTGCTATTGTGTTTTTTATATTCAAACGTTGTTTGTTGGAAATATATTGATTGTTTCTCATCTTACGTATACATTCCATCAGTTTAATGTATATTTGATCTTTTTGATAACAGTTCGGATAGACGATTGTCAATCCAAGTTTGTTTCCATGTACCATAGTTTAAACATTTTTAAAATTGAATTTTAATTAGAAAATATCTTTTGCGATCTATTCACCCCTTATAGATCGTAGCCTATCGTCTAACAAGTGGTATCAAGAGCACCAATTCATCTTATGCTTCAAAATAAATTTTTAGATAATGGATTCCGAACCAAATAGGGCGTATAATAAAGTACATATTTTCAATGGAGAAAACTATGGTTATTGGAAAGATTGTATGCGTATACATCTTAATTATAAGGATAGGAAAGTATGGAGAGACATACAAAATGGTCCTTTTGAAATTACCATGACCAATGAGGCCGACGCTGAAGTACCTAGACACACAATGGGACACAAGATGATACAAAGTTGTTGTATGATTGGAAAGCAAAGAATATTCTCATATCCTCTTTAGGATTTAATGAATATTACAGTGTTTCCCATTGCACAACCGCTAAAGCTATGTGGGGCTCATTGCAAGTTACCCATGAGGGAACCAATAAAGTCAAACTAACTAGAATCAATACTTTGAATCAAGAATTTGAAATCTTTCACATGAATCATGGTGAAACCATTACGGGTATGTAAAATAAGTTCATTCATCTTGTAAAAAATTTGAAATCACTTGGTAAGCCCGTTTCCAATTAAATTTCTACTAACAAAGAGTTGAGACGTCTTAATAGGGAATGACAACCAAAAGTTACCACAATCAAGGAAACTAATGATCAATCAACATTGGATACTACTATTTTGTTTGGCAAGCTTGAAGAGCATGAGCAAGAGCTCATTTTCTTAGAGAAGCATGAGAAGAAGGTTAAGAAAGAAAATAACAAGGAAAAAGAGATAGACAAGAGTTCAATTTCTCTTGTGACTTCTAGCTCTAAGTCCTCAACTAAAGAGAAAAATGATAGTAGATCTAGAAATGATGATTGTTCAGATAATGAAGACATGGGGCTGTTTGCAAGAAGATATAATAGGTATCTCAAGAAGAATGGAGCAAAGCACTCTGACAAAGGTCTCATCATTTATATAAGATAATCAAATTCCTCAAGGAAAGAAGAGAATAAGAAATAAAAATCAAAGAGTTCATGCTATAACTGTCGAAAGGTCGGTCACTATAAACCAGATTGCCCATTGATTAAGAAAGATAAAGAAAAGGGCCAATACAAGAAGTATAGCAAGCCTAAAAGAGCATACATTACTTGATAAATTTATGATGAATTCTCAAGTGAAGATAGCTCAAGTGATGATGATAAAATGAAAAATATTTGTCTCTTAGCTTATTATATTGAGAAGAAGGTTAGAAAGCCTAGAACAAACTTTTGTCTCATGGCTCATCAAAAGAAAAATAAAGAAAGTCATTCTAAACATGAACCTATTGATAATATATATTATTTCAAATTGCAAGTTTTTTTTTGAAAAATTACTTGGTGAAGCCATACACGATTTTAAGAGGTTAGCTTCAAATAAAAGAATATTTTCATACCTCGAAGCTAAAGTTTTAGAAACCGAAAAACAAATGGAAGCTTTTAAACAATCCATGTTAGATATTTAAAATGATAAAGATGATAATGAGGAGCCTTCTTGGTTTAGTTGTGAAACTTGTCATATTTGGCAAAAAGAGGTAAATGCTCTAAAAGCCAAATTAAACAAGGTATTAGACCAAAGGTTACTTATGCTATTGATTCTACAAATTTTAAAAGGTCTTTCAATGTACCATACAAAAGGTACAAATTTGATGAAAAGGAATCAAATAGCCAAATCCTCTCTCATTATCATTTGACTTATTACTATTGTTGTAAGAAAGGTGATATCATTGCAAAATGCAAATTTAGAAGATTTCTAGTTCCTAAAGGTAATTTTAAATGGTTATCCACATGCATCATGATTTCCACTCACTCTCAAGGATACAATGAAAATTTGATACCTAGCTGTTGTACCCCAAAATTTTCTCTCCCATTTCTTCAGCATTTTCTCATCACAAGATTCTTGGAACTGAAGATCAAGCTAGGGTTTGCTCTGCTCAAGACACCTCCTTGCACTGTTGACCTAAATTAGGGTTTGAGTTTGCACAGGGATGTTTTGACCCACAATGTCCAAAATGACTTTCATACTTCATGTTGGACTCACAAGTTTGTCCATACCAAGTTTCAAGCCTTGGTTCAAATTTTTGCCCAGTCAATTGGACAGTTGACCTAGAAATCAACTGTATTGGGGAAAAAGTCAACTGTGGCCAATTGACAGTCAAACCTCATAATTTCTGACCCACATCAACATAATGAACTCATATATGTCATTTTATCAAGTTTGGATCATAATTCCATAAGAAATTTGATCAGATCACCAAAAGGGCAAAATGGTCATTTTTAGGGTTTTGACTGTACAAAGGCAATTTTTGACTGTTTGACCCAACCAATGGAAAATCAAGCTCAACTATGGACACAAGGACTCAATGACACTGTCTTGACCCATTCAACAAGTTCAGAAGATCTCAATTGCATAGGATTGACAGATGAATTTTTCAGTCAACTGATCAAAATTTGACTGTACACTGAAAAGTCAAACTTTGACTTTTTGGTCAAAATCAAGTGCCAAGAGTTATTTTTCATCAAGACATGTCAAATTATGAAACTTGTTCATCAAGAAACCCAAAAATGCAAATTAGGGTTTAAAATGGAAAAATTTATTTTTTCCTAACTTTGTCCCATTTTTTCACCAAGATGCAATTGGATTCAAACAAAACTTGAAACATGAAAGTTGTAGTCCATCACAAATTCTACAACTTTTATTCACAAAGTTTTCTCAAAATAAGCTTGTATCTTAAGTTATGGTTTTTGGAACAAGGGTACCTAAAACTTTTAACTTATGGAAATTTTGCCCTAGTTTAGGCAGGATTTTGACCCATCTTCTTGGCCCTTTTTCACATAGTTCCACTTGGAGTTTCAAATTGCATTTCAAATATGGATTATAGTACATGTTACAAGCTTTCCAAATTGTCCAATAACTCCTCAAACACCCTTGTGGTTAGAGAGAATCGAATGCTTGCAGTTGGAAAAAACTCACTTTTGTTCATGACCAATACATGTCCATACAAACTTGCATTTTCAAATCAGCATGTTTGGTGCTAGATTGTAGGCCTCAAAACCAACTTGCACTTCATAATTTAATGCATAACCATTGAATTAAGGTGTTATCTTGTCCATTTGGACATTACATACAAGATTAACCCTTATTTGGAAAAAGGTAAAATGCCATTTTTGTAAAAGTGCACTTTATGTCAAACCAAAATCCTTGAGGTATGGGGCCATATATCTGAAGCAAGATTGAAGCTATCAATTCCAAGAACCAAGAGAAAAAGATGCATCATGATAGGAGGGCATGTACCAAGCTATAACATCACTTCCACATGTTTGCTTGAAAAAGAAGAAAAGGGGCAAAACACATACCATCTCTCATATCTGTTAAGACAAGCTTAGACAAACATTGTAGACAAGTTCCATACCTCCCAACAAGCCTGAAACACGACCCTTTCATCACTCAAACCTCCTCATACTCAGAATCACTGTTTTCTGCAAAACAGGGCAAGTTCTGCATTTTGCAAGCCATAACCAAATTCCATCGTGCGTTTTGTCCAAAGATAGTTCAAACATCTTCCAATCAACTCATCTGAACTATCCCAGGCCCCCATTGCAAGCTGTAACACCTCTAACACACTTTGCCATTTTCATTTTAAAGCTCTGCAGGTTGAGTTCTACAACACGATTCAAGTTGTTTCAAAGCAAGCCAAGCATTGGAGAAGCTTCCTTGGACCCCAGGCAAGCTTAAAAGAAGCTCAAACACCATTGAAGGTTGCTGCATTGTCCAGCTCAAAGTCAACTGAAACAAGTATTTCATGGACTTCTATCTCCCTATTTAGGAATGGTTAGGCTTAGGTTTGTGAATGAAATATGTTGTACTCATAGCCCTGAAACCATACATATGCTTAGTTTTCATTTACATTAATCGTGCTAAGAGAATTTCACTCATGAACTTTCTGAAAAAACTAGGTTAGAAATTAGGGCCAGAGAAATTATCTCTGGTCTTTGAGAGTTAATCCAAGTTTTTTATATGGTTGAATTCGTTGTTTAATTCTCTACAATATTCATGTTATGAGTTTTGTCAAAAGATCAAAGAATCCGGAGTTACAGTTTAGGATACAGCGCGCACAGGTTTTTGTTCCAAGGAAGAAGAAGAAGTGATTATGGGCTGGGCCTGGGTCCTTTTGCTTTTGACACCCCTTTTGCTCAGTTTACACCCCCTGGCCCATTTATTTAAATAATTATCATTTTGACATTTTTATTTTTTATTCTGACTTTATTATTTTTTTGTCTAAGTATAAAAAATGCCAAAAATAATTTTCTATATTTTTTCATATTTATTTGATATTTATTTTATTTTACTAAGTATATATATGTAAATAAACTATTTTCTTTTCTTAATAAAACTAAAAAATAATACAAAAAATATACTTATTTTCATTTACTATTTTTATTTACATTTGAAAACATTTTCTTGAAAATACCCATTTTTTGTAAATAATTAATTTTTATCTTTGTATATTTAATATGTTTAATAAATATATATATACTTATATACTTGTTATTAAATAATTAGGTTAAAAAACACAAAAATATCACATTTTCATTTTTATTAATATGTTGTACTAAAAAATATCATTTTCATAATATACTTTTATTTTTATGCATAAATTAATATATTATTGTATATAATTAATAAATAATATTATTCATTAAGAATTAGGGTTTCTTGCCCTAAATAGAAAAATAATAAAAATTGACCTTTTTTATTTATTTATATTTCACATTAAAAAATATACTTTTTACATACATAAAGATCTTTTTTGTATAACATGTTTTATTTAATATTTATTTGTTGTATTTTTATTTAATTATTGTACATTTAAATATTGTATCTTGTACATTCAATTTGGTTGTAATAGTAATCTAGGGTTTAATTTCTTGTCAAATACTCTCAATTCAAATTTGTACCCCCTCCCTATATCATGTTGTAATAGTATAGCATTTAAATTCTCGCACATTTAAAAGCTTTCAATTATGTCATGCTTAGACCTAGGGTTTGTATGCAAATAAAATCAACAATTAGCTTGACCTAATCCAAGATAAACATGCATGAAAAACAAACACAATGCACACTTGCACCCCTAGGGTTACAATCCACTTGTTGCCTTCAAAAATGGGCCATGGTTGCATGTTGAGTATTTTGGCAAAACAAAAACAATCAAAAAGATCATAGTCCCTCGATGACGCTGTCTGAGTTTCCTAAACAAAATGATCAAGTCCCTTAAGAAAATTGCCAAAGATACTTGACACCATTGCTATCATGGTCTATACGATGACCCGCGCCTGTCCCGTTTAACATCCTAACACAAGGTTGTTCACCAAATACAATGGTGAAACAACACTGTTAAAAGGGTTAAAAACATAAGAAAGATCTTTGAGTAGAATAGGGTAGATAGCTCCTAGTTACTTGATCAAGCTTGCAAAAAACATCCTTGCTATTTTCAAAACACACTTCACAACACAATTTCAAAATCCTACTTTCAAACATTGAAAACTTTTCAAAAGACAAAAACACCTTTGTATATATTCAAACAAGGATCATTACAAAGGTTTCCACAACGATGGCCTCTTTTCAAAACATCTTTCAAAACCACACACAAAGAACCATTTCAAACAATTGAAAAGCAAAGCAAGTGATCTAAACAAGTAGATAAGAGCCCATGGATAACCATGGATAGAAAGGGTGCTAATACCTTCCCTTTTTATAATCTACTCCCCGAACCCAAGAAAACATCTCAAAGGTCTTTCCTGTGCTTTTTGACCTTTCCTTAGGATAAAATAAAAATTCGGTGGCGACTCTTGCTAAACCGAAACATTTGAGAACACAAACGCAAAATCCCAAGTCAGTTCTCCCACCGTATCGCACTAGCCCTCTTTAATTAATTTTGTAGGATAAATGTCTTGGTTCTACGAAGATAATATGAGTTCTTGATAGTGGATGTTCAAGGTATGCAACTAGTAACATGTCCCTTATTCATTGACTTTGTGGCAAAGATGAAGGGGCTTGTGACCTATGAAGACAAAAAAAGAGTGTGATACTTAGCAAAGGTAGTGTATTTAAATCCTTCTTCTACTACTATCTTTGTTGTTACTTGTTTTTGTAGAGTCTGTGTTTGTCATTTGTAATGAATTTTATCCTACAAAAGTCGGGAAAGGTATTTCTTTTCATGATGTAGGTATATCTTTGTAAGAACAAGATTTGGTTCTGCAATATTATCTGAGTTTTGATGATAACAAATGAGTATGTTTGTATGAACAATTTTGATACTCTAATGTTTGTTATTGTTGAGTACTTAACAAACATGTTCTGCTTCTGATGGATGGCGTGGCCAAGACATTAGAAGAGAGTTAGTTTCGTTCTT
Organism: Vicia faba; assembly: GCA_948472305.1. NCBI lineage: Eukaryota > Viridiplantae > Streptophyta > Magnoliopsida > Fabales > Fabaceae > Vicia > Vicia faba. Next base: position 1,457,160,437 of record OX451739.1, read on the forward strand.
GCGCTACACAAGTTCTGTTGAACAATAGCAAGACACTTTAGAAGGCTTTGAAGTGTAAGCTCTGATGTTTGTTTAAAGAAACCAGTCAGAAGACCCGAAGACATAAGTTGCTAATTAAGTCCAGATGCTAAAGACTCATGTTTCTGAAGATAACATATTCTAAAGAAACAGTCAGAAGATCAGAAGGCAAAAGTTTATACTAAAGTCCAGATGCTTAAGACTCAAGTTTCTAAAGACTCAAGGTTCTAAAGATAAGGGTTCTAAAGACCAAGTACCGAAGACTCTAAAGAAAAAAGTTCTAACGATTCTAAAGACTTGAAGTTCTAAAGACCCAAGGTTCCAAGAAAAGGTTCTCACAACCAAGTGCTGAAGACTCTGAAGACACAGTTCTGAAGACTCTGAAGACTTGAAGTTCTGATGACCTTGTGTTATGTTCTCTCTTTTAAACTCATGCTCGTATAAGCCTCTAAAGTGTAGAAGAAAATAAGATAACATTAACGTGGTACAAATAGTACATGGTACAATCAACGTTTCATTCCACTACCATGAAAGGACGGACGCATTGCACGATCTTGTCCCCCACATTATTGCTCAAGCTTCCAAAATTTTCTAGAAGTCCCAAGAGTAGCCCTCAACGAATATATTATTCTATTGGCTATATAAAGGTTTGAAGACTAAGAGAGAAAGCTTCCAATTAACGAAATATCCATGAAAATATCCCAGGAGTACCCCTCAATGGATATGTTATTCTATTGTTCATAGCTTTCATATTTTTTAGTTATTTGTGATACGGTGGGAAAGAGAACTGACTATTTTGGAAAGCTGGTTCGCGTTTTGCGTTTGTTTTTGCAAAATGTCGCGTTAAGAAAGAGTCGCCACCGACTTTTATTTTATCCAACAAGGAAAGGAAAAAAAGCACAAAAAAATTCCTTTTTTGAGATGTTTCTTGGGTCCAGGGGGTAGATTATAGAAAGGGAAGGTGTTAGCACCCTTTCTATCCGTGGTTATCTACAGGCTCTTAGGTACTTGCTCAAAGTGTTTTCAAAAATTGTTTTTCTTTGTGTTTGTGGGTTTGAAAAGAGTTTTTGTTTGAAAGGTGTAAGTGCGAAAAGTTTTGTTTCGTTTTAGAAAGAGCAAGTACTTAAGAACCATCTACCTACTCTAAAAAGGAATTATTCTGTACAAATGTCCTTTAGACAATGCTATCCCACTATTGAGGAGTAGGTAGCATCGTCGTTGGAGTTTTAAGGGTCAATTTGGTTAAGGGACGTGTGGTCACTAAAGCAACGTTAGGACGCCTTAGCGGTAACCCTAATGTCTTAGATCATTTTTATGAGGCAACCGTTTCGAGGCAACTATGATCTTTGGACAAGAGGACGACCTCTAGAACTTCATATACTGAATGACCATGTTCGAAGGCAACCAAGTGAGGTATACCCTAAGAGTGCGCATGTGCGAGTGTGTTATTTCGGTTAATTTTATCTTTGTACATGTCATGGGTGAGCTATGTTGATTTTAGGTTAAAGATTTGATCTTGTCATGCATTCTGTTGTACCCCAAAATTTGCCCTCCCATATTCTTCAAGAAATTGCCAAGCCAAGTCATAAAATTCCCTAAGGATTGTGCAGTGCAACTGTCTCCTATACAGTCAAAATTAGGGTTTGTGTTCTGATCAAGAAATTGAAGGTTTCAAAGGCCCAATCAAGTCTCATATGCCTACAAATGTGGCCAAGTATCTTCATATCAAGTTTTAAGGTATTCAGCTAAAAAATGCACAGTCAAAACCCTAAATTGCACTACAGTCAACTGTAGGGGCAAAATGGTCATTTGGCAGTCAAAAGTTCAAATTTTTGGTCAACATATCATTTTGAAGCCACAAACATCATTTGATCAATGCTTGATCATGATTCTTAAAATTTGGCTCAGAAATCATCAAAGATGCAAAAGTTACTATATTTGGACAGTTGAAAAAGTCAACTGAAATTGACCAGGGCATAACTTTCACATGGATTATCATAAAAATTCCATCCAAAGCTCATTTTGAAGAGAAAGACATTTCCTACAACTCATCTTCATACTTCAAGTCCAAGAAATTCTCTCACAAAAAGTTATCAACTTCAACATTATAGGTCATTTTCAAAAGTCAACAAAAAGGGACTTTAAGTCAAAGGCCATAACTTGAGATTGGTAAATCAAAATGACATGGGACCAAAGGCATTGGTTAGAGGACTCAAAGACCTTTCCAAAATGTCCAAGAACATGAGAAAAGATGAAAAATTGAGCAAGTTATGCCTTGTGGAAGTTGGGAAATTTTTGGATATTTTGAAAAGTCAACATTACTTCAAATGACCTAAAATTGCTAATGGGCCCATTTTTCTTCCAAGATTCATCATTCTAAACATGTGCACGACCACCTGGCCCAAAGGGAAGTGTTTTCTCATTTTTTATTTATTTATTTGAATTTATATTAATATTAATTCATTTAAATCATTTAAATATATGGAAAATATCTACTTTGACCTAATAAATCTTTTCATGCATGCTTTAGCCTCTATAATTCGTGCAGATCCCAACATGGAAAGATTTGGTTCAATTTGAGCATGATTGAGCAAAATACACATGAAAAAGATTCAAAAGGATCCTTAAAAAAATCAAATATTCAAATCAATGATTGCAAAAGATCTTGGCCAATTTTCTTAACCTAATATGCTCACTACATAACCAGGAATACAAACCTAATCCTTAGAGACTGAATACTGCGCAGCAATTCCCCTACCAAACTTGAAAAATTCCTTCAAAACTCAAAAAACTGAAATCAGTGCTAGAGGTCAATTCAAAGCATAAGAATTGTTCCATTAGCTTCCTCAAGGTTCTCTGAACGTGTGCCAATCAAAAACAACAACCAAAGCTCCAAGAATTGGTATCTATGACTCGAACTGCAAAGAGAAAAATTCAGAATTGTACATCATGATTTATGCATCCTTTGCCATTTTTGTTTATTGATTCATGTTTGTTGTGAGTTTTTGAAGCTAACTAACACCTTTAATTGCGTTTTTCTGTGCTATACGAGATTATACCATACTTGATCTTTAGGGTTTTCAGAATTTTAATTTAGGGCTTTTAAGACTAAGTAAAATTAGCCCTCAAGACTATGACGGTTGTAACCAGCATGCTCCAACGAACAAGAAACACCATTCGCGATCAATTTATGTACACCCTAGCGCTAGTCGCTATTTTTCAATAGCCTGCCTAATGCAACGCGTCCAAAACCGTTGCTGAATGTTTATGTTACAGGGGACGTGAAAGAGACGAAGACGTGGCCACAAGCGATTGGAGCGTTTGAATTGCGCCCGTTTCTCTCCACTACGCGTTGGTTTTTCTTTTTGTTATTTATTTGCCATAATATGTTTGAATGCGTGTGTAGCTCAGCTGGCAAACCTTGAAGGCTTCAACGTCCAAGACCTGGGTTCGAGTCCCAGGTCTGAATAATTTCATATTATTTTTCTATACTAATTCCTATGCAGGTTCAACCTTGAAGTACACCATACACCTTCAGAAATCAGCATGCCACGTCCATCCCAACATCAGATCAAGGGCCATAGATTGAAGAACACGCTACAATCCCAGTCAACATGCCACATAACACCTAGAAAAGTCAGCGAATTTCATGCTTAATGGACCAGATCATGCAAAGTCATACCTCCATATTGGGGACCTCCACCCCCCCTGGTTTGCAAGTTTTTTTTTTTATTTTTCTTATATCTTTTTTTAATTATTATTTTTATTTGTTTTATTGTTTTAATTTAATTCATTTATTTTTACAATATAAAAAAATACCTCAAAAAAAAAATCAGAAAAAGATAAAAACATAATAAATTATTTTATTCCAATACTTTCATAAATAAATTAATATGTAATTATTTAGTTTAATTAGGTTGCAAATTTTAAATTCTTTTAAACAAAAATACAAAAAAATATAGAATTAGGTTTAATGAATTCTTTTTATTCCTTTTTAATTTTCCCTTTTTTTTTCATAATAATAATATTACTTATTTTATTTTCATTAAACTGCATGTAAATTAACTTAGATTTAAATTAGGTTAAAACTTAATATTTTCACAATAAACTTAAAAACCATTAGAATTAGGGTTTGACGCTTCATTTTAATTTTAATTAATTATTTTTTCTATTAAATTTTAATAACCAAAAATACCAAAAAAACATTCTTTTTAATTCTTAATTTCAATTCCATTATTAATAATATTTTGCAAAAGGGTCCAACGCCCTCGTTCGTAATTTATTTAATTCGCACATTTGTTTTATTTCGCTTAATTCATTATGTATCTCTCCCAAAGCGTTGTAACTTAAACTTTTCGCACTTTCTTTTATTCGCTTTATTTATTTTTCAGTCAAATCGGGTCCGGTTTAATTTTGGCGATGTGGACCCGCGCCTTTTGTAATAGTTTAGAATTTACTTTTCCCGCAAATATTAACTGTTAATAATAAGCATGCAAGAATGAATGGCCCTAATTAAAATCAAGCGTAGATCACAATGAACATGACAAGACAAAAAATCAATGAAAACGACACACGAATCGCACACACCACCCCTAGGGTACGCCTCACTGTTGCCTTGCCTTTCGAAAGGTGATCGTCGAGTAGAGGATGTCTTAGTAAGTCCTCATGATCCGGGAACCTGGCATGAGGGTAGCTTCTAAGGTGTCTTCCCATTGCTCTGGTGATCACCATGTCCCTACAAACTCGAATTGACCCGAACACCTCCAACGGTGGTGCTACCTACCTCTCAATGGTGGGATGGCACTACTTTAAAGGACATCTACACAGACGAATTCCTTAGGGTAGGTAGGTTCTCAAGGATACTTGCTCTAATTTCAAAAACAAACAAAAAAACCTTTTCACACTGACACTTTTCCAAAAGCTTTCAAAGCAAATTTTTCAAACACTCTGACGTACGAGTCGAACTGAATTTTTTCAAAGAAACTTTTTTTAAAACCCACATTGAAAAGCAAGCAAACATTTTTGAAAACACAATGAGCAAGTATCTAAGAGCCCATGGATAACCATGGATAGAAAGGGTGCTAACACCTTCCCTTTCTATAAATCTACCTCCCGAACCGAGAGCAATCTCTATAAGGAATTTTTCTGTGCTTTTGTCCTTTCCCTTTGGAGAAAATAAAAGACGGTGGCGACTCTTGCTTCCGCGACATTTCGCGAACCAGCGTTAAACAGTCAGTTCCAGATCCACCGATCACAGAACTGGCGACTCTGCTGGGGACTAAACTTAAAGTGAGGGGTACCTTAGGGCTAGCTCATAACTATGTTTTCAATTGTTTTCCTTGTGTGCTTTAAATTGTGGGTTGCTTGGGAGTTCTATAGATCCTAAACCCGGATCTGGGGGATACCTTTCTTAGAAAGTAGCAACAAGGCTGTGAGGGAACTGTGCGGGGTATACCGACATGGTTGAAACAGTCTGCTATGTTGATGTGGCACTTTGGTGTGTACCGGTAACCCTTGAGTTCAGTCAAGGAGAGTACGGGGCCTCCGCATGGTGTCGTGAAGCATCAACAGACCTTAGGAACCTTAATTGAACTATCTTGGCCTCTTTAGGGTAGTGAGATAACTGACTTTGGTGCAGTCCGAGGTTGGTTGATACTCGATACTACGCTCAATTGAGGGTTGCTTTCCTGGAATATTTCGGTCGCCAGTTCAGTGGCTAAATCGAAACGATGAACAATGAAAGCAATCCCGTGATATTGGGAACCTTAGAACCCGGTTACTTTGATTAGGACAGGTTGAACCCACCAACTTCAAGAGGGTGCTACCCAGACCCCATGCTGGCCTTAAACCTTAAGGGCTTGTCTTGTGTGCCTTGTGTGCCGTACATGTTTGTCTTTGTAAATATCTGTGGTGTGTTTAATCATAGCATCATGACATCATCCAGCATCATATGCATTGACTAACCATTTCAGGGGTTCGAATTTTCATCTTTGTTCTTGTTTTGTAGGACATGGAAACTGTTCGTAGAAAGACCATTCAAGTCAGTCTTGTAAGGATCCCTCCTCAGCTTAAGGAGCTTATATCCAGGATTCCAAAGAACTCTTCATTCAGTGAAAGGCATGGAAGCCTCGTCAGCTTGGTCAACACCAACATTGAGGAAGATATGATAAAGGTCCTGTTCCAGTTCTTTCACACTCTGCATGACTGCTTTACCTTCTTGGACTATCAGTTGGTACCTACATTGGAGGAGTTCTCCCGGCTCCTGAAGATCCCTATCCTTGATCAGCTACCCTTCAACGGTACAGAAAAGGAACCTAAGCTTGAAGTGATTGCTAAAGCCTTGCACCTACGGTCATCTGACCTCAAGGGACATTGGGAAGTCAGAAGTGGTATCAAAGGGTTCTTAGCCAGGTTTCTGTTTGAAAAAGCCCTTGAATGTTGGAATTCTCTTGACTTGCAAGCTTTTGAAGAGGTTGTGGCCCTCCTTGTCTATGGTTTGGTGTTGTTCCCTAACCCATATCAGCTTATTGATATCAGTGCCGTTCAGATCTTTATGTCCAGGAATCCTATACCTACATTGCTGGGGGACATCCTTCACTCATGTTACACTCGAACCATGAGAAAAAGAGGTGTCCTTATGTGTTGCACTCCTCTCCTGGGAAGGTGGTTTATTTCGCACCTTCCGCAATCAGTTTTGAAGAATGAGCGGGGTTTGAGATGGTCACAACGGTTGATGACTCTTACACATGCAGATATACATTGGTGCCCTAGGTCCAGAGAAGATGTCACTATCATTGATCGTTGCGGGGAGTACCCTAATGTTCCTTTACTTGGAATCAGAGGAGGTATTACTTATAGCCCATGCCTGGCTTGGAGACAGTTTGGTTATGCTCGGAGGGATGGTCCTCATGACATGTTAATTCCCGACATAGTTTTTGACTTCGACAACGATACTCAAGGACTTCGCCAGAGATTTATCAGAGCCTGGAGGACGCCCAGTAGGATAGACAGCAAGACACTGGGGCACAGGAACTCCATCCCATTGGAGCCTTATCTCAGGTGGGTACGAGCCCGCTCCCAGAAGTTAGTGATGCCTTATCCTCATATGCTCCCAGTAATCAAAGAACCTGTCTTGGAAGGGGAAGTGTCCCACATTATTCAGCACCCTGATATGCCCACATCCTGGGAAGAGATGCAGAAGAGCTGGATCCAGCTTAAAGAAGAAAAGAATTCTCTTGAGACTAGTCTGCATGCCAGTGAAAAGAAAGTCTTGGAGCTCACTCGCCTGTTGCATGAGGAGAGGAATCTCAACACCTACATAGCTCCGAAGAGGATGCGCAGTGTATTTTGGGATTGATTTGATTTTTGTACTTTTGCCCATGAGGCTCTGATGTATTAAACAATGATTTCCTTAAAGATAACATGTGTTCCTTTTTGTCTACAACAAATTTGAACTTTCGAACCCTTGAATGCATTGCATACGCATTTCATACATCATGTGCATAGCAGGTTTTTCCACTTTTCAGGTTGCTTACAGTTCTTCGCTGTTTATTTCAGCATCATGAATCCCGAATCTGCATCAACCGAGACATCAATCAAGGCTCTTCAGGTGCAGAATGCACAATTCCAAAAATTAATCAAGGGTCTGGCTAAAGGCCAAGAAGAACTGAAGGCTATGCTCCTGAAGAAGGAGAAGAAGAAGAAGAGAAGAACTGTTCTGTTCAACTCGGGCCGAAGGTTTGGCAATACTCTGCAGCACGAAGAGGCTGGTTCTTCTGTTGGCAAGAGTCCTTCTCAGGCAGAAGTAAAGGTCCCTAGCCCGGTAGTCTCCGACAACGAGACAGATTTTGATGAAGAGCAGTACCCTCCTGCAGATGACAGATATAAACAACTAGAAGACAGGTTGAAGGCTATGGAGGTTCAACAGGTGCCTGGGCTGGATTTCGGGGATCTGGGTTTGTCGACTGGTGTGATCATCCCCCATAAGTTCAAAGCACCATCCTTCTCCAAATATGACGGGGCGTCTTGTCCCAAGCTGCATCTGAGGTCATATGTTCGGAAAATTCAGCCGTACTCTGCAGATAAGAATTTATGGATCCACTTCTTCCAGGAGAGTCTTTCAGGGACTCATCTCGAATGGTTCTATCAGCTGGATGGGACCAAGGTTCGTAACTGGGAGGAGTTGGCTACTGCTTTCTACAAGCAGTATCAATATAATGCCGACCTTGCCCCCACACGTACCCAACTCCAGGGTATGGCGTTAGGTGCAAGCGAAGGTTTTAAGGAGTACGCTCAGAAGTGGAGAGACCTGGCTGGCAGGGTGCAGCCACCATTGACTGATCGAGAGTTGGTAGACATGTTCTTGGGGACCCTATCTGGGCCATTCTTCAACCATCTCATTGGGAATTCTTCTGCTGGGTTCACTGATTTGATTCTGACTGGAGAGAGAATTGAGGCTGGGCTGAAGTCTGGGAAGATTGCAAAGGGTGCATCATCTAGTTCGGAAAAGAAACCATTCAAGAAGGAGTCTAGTGCCGTGTATGGTTCTAGGAAATCAGAAAAACCTGAGCACCGCCAATCTGTCAGTGCGGTGATGATCGCTAAGCCTGCTGCCGCTCCCCGGCCAAATAATCCTCAAAGGGCTGAAAGACCCCGGCGGGAGTTTACCCGGTTAAGCATGACCCTATCACAGATCCTGCCACAGTTGCTATCCACTAACTTAGTGACCGTCAGGGAGGCCCCGAAGTTCCCCAATACTACATCTCCCAAGTACAATCCGAATGCTCGTTGTGCCTACCATTCAGATAGCCCGGGGCACTCTACTGATGACTGTTGGGCGTTAAAGAACAAACTGCAGGATCTCATTGACGCTAAGGAGGTACAGTTTGAGGCATCAGACAAGCCTAACGTAGTGACAGCTCCCCTGCCTGCTCATGGAGTTAATGCTATCGGGGATGAAGAGGAAGTTGATGAAGCTGAGTTTGATAACTGGATTTACCCGGCAACTGACGGTGGACTTAACAATTGGAGTGCAAAGGACAACTTATCTGTTTCTCTTGCTACTAAGTAATAAATTTATTTATTTCGTTATTTTGTAATAAACAATGATAAACTCTATGGCCCGGTGTCTTACCCGAGGCACCGTGGTTCTATTTGTGAGGGCATACAAACTGTCATTTTATACATCATGAATGAAAATCTTGGACGTATTTTTCGCATTGCAAATATTGTGTTCCTTTTCTGTCTTTCTTTCCCTTTACATAATTTTCAAAACAGCTGTATTTACACACACACTCACTCATACAGGTTTCAATCCACTCTGGATCTTACTGATAACAACTCTGCTACTGCCAATTATGACTTCGAAAATCCGATCAACTTAGCCGAAGACGAAGGTGAAGATGATTGCGAAGTGCCTGGCGAGCTTGCAAGACTGTTGCTTCAGGAAGAGAGGGCAATTCAACCCCATGAAGAGCCAGTGGAAACCATAAACTTGGGTACTGAAGCAGACAGGAGAGAGGTAAAGATTGGTGCCAACCTAGAGCTCAGCGTGAAGCAACGGTTAACCAAGATGTTACATGATTATATGGAGATCTTTGCCTGGTCCTACGAAGACATGCCAGGGTTGGATACCGATATTGTGGTCCATCACTTGCCGACCAAGGAAGACTGCCCTCCAGTTAAGCAAAAGGTCCGTCGGATGCGTCCAGAGATGTCTGAGAAGATTAAAGCCGAGGTCATGAAACAGTTTGATGCCGGGTTCCTTGCAGTGACTTCCTACCCTCGGTGGGTTGCTAACGTGGTGCCAGTGCCTAAGAAGGACGGTAAGGTCAGAATGTGTGTCGATTACAGAGATCTGAACAGGGCCAGCCCCAAGGATGACTTCCCCTTACCTCACATTGATGTCCTTGTTGATAATACGGCTCAGCACAAAGTGTTCTCTTTCATGGATGGCTTTTCAGGCTACAATCAGATCAAGATGGCACCTGAAGACATGGAAAAGACTACATTTGTTACTCAGTGGGGCACCTTCTGCTACAAGGTCATGCCATTTGGATTAAAGAACGATGGGGCAACCTACCAACGTGCCATGGTTGCCTTATTTCATGACATGATCCATCACGAGATAGAAGTGTATGTGGACGACATGATCGCTAGGTCCCAGACTGAGGAAGAGCATCTAGATCATCTACAAAAGTTGTTTGACCGGTTGAAACTGTACAAGCTGAGACTGAACCCGAATAAGTGCACCTTCGGGGTAAGATCTGGAAAGTTGCTAGGCTTCGTGGTCAGTGATAAAGGTATTCAAGTGGACCCTGCTAAGGTCAAAGCTATCCAAGAGATGCCAGTTCCCAGGACGGAGAAGGAAGTCAGAGGCTTTTTAGGACGCCTGAATTACATTGCTCGCTTCATCTCACATCTGACTGCTACCTGTGAGCCAATCTTCAAGCTGCTGAAGAAAGATCAGGTAGTACGTTGGAATGATGAATGTCAGGTTGCCTTCGACAAAATCAAAGAGTATCTCCAAGAACCACCTATCCTTATGCCACCGGTTGAAGGGAGACCTCTGATATTATATCTGACAGTGCTCGACAACTCAATGGGGTGTGTGCTGGGGCAGCATGACGAGTCTGGCCGAAAAGAGCATGCCATTTATTACCTTAGCAAAAAGTTTACCGACTGTGAGACCCGATACTCACTGCTTGAGAAAACTTGCTGCGCTTTGGTATGGGCTGCTCGCCGGCTAAGACAGTATATGCTGACTCACACTACCTTGCTGATCTCAAAAATGGATCCTATAAAGTACATATTCGAAAAGCCTGCTCTGTCTGGGAGAATTGCAAGATGGCAAATGATCTTGACGGAATACGACATTCAGTACACGACCCAGAAAGCCATCAAGGGGAGTGTATTGGCAAACCACTTAGCACATCAAGCTGTAGATGATTACCAATCAATGAACTTCGAATTTCCGGATGAAAGCATCATGATAGTAACAGATTGTGAAGTACCTGGACCGGATGAAGGACCTGAGCCAGGATCCCGATGGTCTATGCACTTTGACGGAGCTTCTAATGCTTTGGGAAATGGTATCGGTGCCATAATCATATCTCCACAAGGTACTCATACTCCGCTCACTGCCCGGCTGTGTTTCAACTGTACCAACAACATGGCGGAGTATGAGGCGTGTATCATGGGTCTTCAAGCTGCGATCGACCTAAGGATCAAATTTCTAAGTGTCTTCGGAGATTCCGCTCTGGTGATCAATCAGATCAACGGAGAGTGGGATACGAAACATCCAAACTTGATTCCTTACAGAGAATGTGTGTTGACCCTGATTCCCCACTTCACAGAGATAACCTTTGAGCACTTTCCAAGAGAAGAGAATCAGTTAGCGGACGCGTTAGCTACAATGTCTTCAATGTTCAAGGTCAAATGGGATAATGAGGCTCCCCGAATCATCATCTGGAAACTGGACGAACCGGCATACTGTTATGATCTCGAAACTGAATTGGTGACTGAGAAGCCTTGGTACCACGAAGTGAAGAGATATCTGGAAGCTCAGGAATACCCTGAAGGTGCCTCTGTCAATGATAAGAAATTCCTGAGGAGGTTCGCAGCCAAGTTCTTCCTTAGCAACGACATCTTGTATAAGCGAAACCATGATTCAACCTTACTGCGTTGTGTGGATAAGACTGAAGCAGAAAGGATCATGGAAGAGCTACATGAAGGGACCTTTGGTACACATTCCAGTGGACATACTATGGCTAAGAAGATCCTACGGGCAGGATATTACTGGTCCGCAATGGAAGCTGATTGTTACCAACATTCCAGGACATGCCACAAGTGCCAGATTTACGCAGATAAGGTGCATGTTCCTCCGGTTCCCCTGAATGTTCTAACTGCGCCTTGGCCGTTTGCAATGTGGGGCATAGACATGATCGGTGAGATAAAGCCTACGGCATCTAATGGACATCGCTTCATCCTAGTGGCGATTGATTACTTTACGAAGTGGGTCGAAGCAGCATCCTATGCTACGGTAACCAAGACTGTTGTGGCACGGTTCATTAGACACAATCTGATCTGTCGATACGGCGTCCCTGAGCGAATTATTACAGACAACGGTACCAATCTAAACAACAAGATGATCGCTGAGCTTTGCGAACAGTTCAAGATACAGCACCACAATTCTTCTCCTTACAGACCGAAGATGAATGGGGCTGTAGAAGCAGCAAATAAGAACATCAAGAAAATCGTGCAGAAAATGACAGTGACCTACAAAGATTGGCACGAGATGTTACCGTTCGCTCTGCATGGGTACCGTACCTCAGCTAGGACGTCAACCGGGGCAACTCCTTTCTCTCTGGTTTATGGCATGGAGGCAGTCTTTCCAATCGAAGTGCAAATACCCTCTCTCCGGATAATGAAGGATGCAAATCTAGACGAAGATGATTGGATCCAGACACGACTTGATCAACTCAACCTCATTGACGAAAAGAGACTTGCTGCTATCTGTCATGGTCAGACGTATCAGAAACGAATGATCAGGGCATTTAACAAAAAGGTCAGACCACATGAATATCAAGTTGGGGATCTGGTAATCAAGCGAATCATCCTTCCTCAGAATGATCCAAGGGGCAAATGGACCCCTACATACGAAGGGCCATTTGTGGTTAAGCATGTGTTCTCAGGAGGAGCAATGATATTAACCAACATGGATGGTGACGACCTTCCTCACCCCGCCAATGCAGACATAGTTAAAAAATACTACGCATGAAAAAAGACCCGCTAGGCTGACATGCCTAGGCAAAAATTAGGGCTTCCCGTCGAACCAAAAGGGTTCGGGCAAAATGAAGGGATGAAAATGAAAAATCTGTACACCCGGCAAGTCGAAAACCTGAAAAGGCGGCTTGGGCAAAAATGGGTATCCCGGTGGACTGAAAACCCGAAAGGGCGGTCCAGGCAAAAATTAGGGATAAAAGCGTAATACTATGTCTCATTAGATCACTTTGCATCCAGAATCCGGTATCTACATCAAGTTCAGACGGCATCGACCAGTCAGCTTCACCCTCAACCAAGGTCATCAAGTGATGAGACGCTCGGAGTTATAAAGACAATAGCAGAGTTGAAACCCAGTGGATCATTCATATTTCACACAGCTGTTTTATTTTCTTTTGTACAAAATTTATATAAACTCTTTTGTTCGGCGGCGTACCTCTTACTAGGACGCCAGCCTCTTGTACACAAAACGCCTATTCAGGCTATTCAAAAATCAATACAAATATATTTTCAGTTAAACGTGCCAAGTGTTTTTCTTTTTCTGTTTTGTTTTGCGAAGAACGTCCAAGGTTCAATTTGTGATATATGCATTGACAATAATTTGCTAACTCATAAATATTTGCATACGAAACAAAGGAATTAATTGCAGATGACACTAGAAACAGGGGCAATAAAAGAATTGTCTGAGCAGTCTAATTGTTCTATCCTCCAAGGTACCAAGATAGGTTCAGCTAAAGAACATGACCAGTATACCTGAATTCCCCAGAGAGTGAGCCAACTAAAGTGCATTCTTCTCCAAGCAAAGCTATCAAATCTCAAGGAAGTTGAGTATCCTCCGTAGATCTCAATACTTCCCCAACAGCAGCATATATCCTTAACAAGCATCCCCGGCAGTCTTGGTCTAAAGATTGTTCCCCGGCGGTATCTCAATATCCAAAAGGAATCACTTCCCTGCAGTTCAAACCTCCCCAGAAGAGTCCAGTCCAATCCAGTTCCCCAGGAAAGATGGAGTCCATATCCCCAAGCAGTAAGCTTACCCCCAGTAGATTCTGGAAGCTTACCCCCTCGCAGAACACGAACGCGTCGCCCAGCTTTATTCAAAGAGTTATTTCCTTAACAGGATATAACTGGGTTATCCTCAGCCAAAAGCCACGGAAAGAGCGTCGTCGACATAGTCTTCCTATCCCTAGCGAAGTCTATTCACACTTTCAACAACAAGATATCCTCAGCAAGTCATTCTCAATAATTCAGCAAAGCATCTCTCTCCCCACAGGGTATTGCTTCCCAGCATGGTCGTCAGAGTATCTTTTCTCCCCGCAGAATCTTCCATTTGTCAAGTTTATTCCGCAACGGAGTCGTCTTCTCCTACCGGTATTCTTGCAACTATCATCCCCAGCGGAAGCAAAATCAATACTTCAACGTCAGCCCAGGATACGACTTCCCGGCACCCGTCAAGGATCTACTTTCCTAGACGAAAACATTCATAAAACATCACATACATCATCATAACATGCATAGACACATCATATCATACAAATCTCATTTATGTTGAGAACATCATTGCTTGATCCATATCATGCATCGCATATGACTGACCTTTGCCTTTCAGGAAAGACGCAGTTAAAATGTTTAAACATATTTCAAAGCCTTCTCTAGCCCAGCTAAATCGACTCCCAACAAATTTTTCTGATAAAGACTCAGCAGAACTTATGGTCCCCTCTCCGACAAGTGCGTGAGGTGGTAATTCCTTTTTCAGATGTTTCCCTCTCCGACGATGAGTGTGAGGTGATAGTCTCTTATGGTCCCCTCTCCGACAAGTGCGTGAGGTGGTAATTCCTTCTTCAGACGGTTCCCTCTCCGACGATGAGTGTGAGGTGATAGTCTCTTATGGTCCCCTCTCCGACAAGTGCGTGAGGTGGTAATTCCTTTTTCAGATGTTTCCCTCTCCGACGATGAGTGTGAGGTGATAATCTCCTTATGGTTCCCTCTCCGACGGTGTGTGAGGTGGTAAGTCCTTTTTCAGATGTTCCCCTCTCCGACGATGAGTGTGAGGTGATAGTCTCTTATGGTCCCCTCTCCAACGGCGAGTGAGGTGGTAATTCCTTTTCCAAGATGTTTCCCTCTCCGACGGTGAGTGTGAGGTGATAGTCTCCTATGGTCCCCTCTCCAACGGTGAGTGAGGTGACAATTCCTTTTCCTATGATTCCCTCTCCGACGGCGAGTGAGGTGATTCCCTTTCAGATTATAACGGTCTATGGTTCTAGTTCCGATCCTGCGAAGATGGTATTTCCCACCAAGATTTTCTCAACGAGCGTTGTTGAAGTTAAAATCACCCAAGGTTCTCTTACCATTCATGCTAAGGCAGTAACCATACCTGGTTCATTCATCATCTTTTAAAGCTCCAGACTCAGCTCCTGTACCCAGTCAGAACACATCTATACCAAGCATCTAAAATCAGCTCCTGCAACGTGTCAGGTACTCATTTGTTTCTTTTGCAGGTATGCAGGTTCTCGCTAAGGAATCTCCTACGAGATCAACATCCATATGGCATCTATAAGCCCATCATCCTATCCAGCAATCTCCAAATGGCATCTATAAGCCCATTCCCCCATCACACTGCCACTATGTGAGCGCAAATTTCTGGGCACTCTGGTGTCCAATCATCTTCTACCCTCGGATTACGAAAGGCACGTCAGCCAATCTGCATCCTCAGGTCTAAGAAGATTGAACAGGGGCAACTGTTGTACCCCAAAATTTGCCCTCCCATATTCTTCAAGAAATTGCCAAGCCAAGTCATAAAATTCCCTAAGGGTTGTGCAGTGCAACTGTCTCCTATACAGTCAAAATTAGGGTTTGTGTTCTGATCAAGAAATTGAAGGTTTCAAAGGCCCAATCAAGTCTCATATGCCTACAAATGTGGCCAAGTATCTTCATATCAAGTTTTAAGGTATTCAGCTCAAAAATGCACAGTCAAAACCCTAAATTGCACTACAGTCAACTGTAGGGGCAAAATGGTCATTTGGCAGTCAAAAGTTCAAATTTTTGGTCAACATATCATTTTGAAGCCACAAACATCATTTGATCAATGCTTGATCATGATTCTCAAAATTTGGCTCAGAAATCATCAAAGATGCAAAAGTTACTATATTTGGACAGTTGAAAAAGTCAACTGAAATTGACCAGGGCATAACTTTCACATGGATTATCAGAAAAATTCCATCCAAAGCTCATTTTGAAGAGAAAGACATTTCCTACAACTCATCTTCATACTTCAAGTCCAAGAAATGCTCTCACAAAAAGTTATCAATTTCAACATTATAGGTCATTTTCAAAAGTCAACAAAAAGGGACTTTAAGTCAAAGGCCATAACTTGAGATTGGTAAATCAAAATGACATGGGACCAAGGGCATTGGTTAGAGGACTCAAAGACCTTTCCAAAATGTCCAAGAACATGAGAAAAGATGAAAAATTGAGCAAGTTATGCCTTGTGGAAGTTGGGAAATATTTGGATATTTTGAAAAGTCAAGATTACTTCAAATGACCTAAAATTGCTAATGGGCCCATTTTTCTTCCAAGATTCATCATTCTAAACATGTGCACGACCACCTGGCCCAAAGGGAAGTGTTTTCTCATTTTTTATTTATTTATTTGAATTTATATTAATATTAATTCATTTAAATCATTTAAATATATGGAAAATATCTACTTTGACCTAATAAATCTTTTCATGCATGCTTTAGCCTCTATAATTCGTGCAGATCCCAACATGGAAAGATTTGGTTCAATTTGAGCATGATTGAGCAAAATATACATGAAAAAGATTCAAAAGGATCCTTAAAAAAATCAAATATTCAAATCAATGATTGCAAAAGATCTTGGCCAATTTTCTTAACCTAATATGCTCACTACATAACTAGGAATACAAACCTAATCCTTAGAGACTGAATACTGCGCAGCAATTCCCCTACCAAACTTGAAAAATTCCTTCAAAACTCAAAAAACTGAAATCAGTGCTAGAGGTCAATTCAAAGCATAAGAATTGTTCCATTAGCTTCCTCAAGGTTCTCTGAACGTGTGCCAATCAAAAACAACAACCAAAGCTCCAAGAATTGGTATCTATGACTCGAACTGCAAAGAGAAAAATTCAGAATTGTACATCATGATTTATGCATCCTTTGCCATTTTTGTTTATTGATTCATGTTTGTTGTGAGTTTTTGAAGCTAACTAACACCTTTAATTGCGTTTTTCTGTGCTATACGAGATTATACCATACTTGATCTTTAGGGTTTTCAGAATTTTAATTTAGGGCTTTTAAGACTAAGTAAAATTAGCCCTCAAGACTATGACGGTTGTAACCAGCATGCTCCAACGAACAAGAAACACCATTCGCGATCAATTTATGTACACCCTAGCGCTAGTCGCTATTTTTCAATAGCCTGCCTAATGCAACGCGTCCAAAACCGTTGCTGAATGTTTATGTTACAGGGGACGTGAAAGAGACGAAGACGTGGCCACAAGCGATTGGAGCGTTTGAATTGCGCGCGTTTCTCTCCACTACGCGTTGGTTTTTCTTTTTGTTATTTATTTGCCATAATATGTTTGAATGCGTGTGTAGCTCAGCTGGCAAACCTTGAAGGCTTCAACGTCCAAGACCTGGGTTCGAGTCCCAGGTCTGAATAATTTCATATTATTTTTCTATACTAATTCCTATGCAGGTTCAACCTTGAAGTACACCATACACCTTCAGAAATCAGCATGCCACGTCCATCCCAACATCAGATCAAGGGCCATAGATTGAAGAACACGCTACAATCCCAGTCAACATGCCACATAACACCTAGAAAAGTCAGCGAATTTCATGCTTAATGGACCAGATCATGCAAAGTCATACCTCCATATTGGGGACCTCCACCCCCCCTGGTTTGCAAGTTTTTTTTTATTTTTCTTATATCTTTTTTTTAATTATTATTTTTATTTGTTTTATTGTTTTAATTTAATTCATTTATTTTTACAATATAAAAAAATACCTCAAAAAAAAAATCAGAAAAAGATAAAAACATAATAAATTATTTTATTCCAATACTTTCATAAATAAATTAATATGTAATTATTTAGTTTAATTAGGTTGCAAATTTTAAATTCTTTTAAACAAAAATACAAAAAAATATAGAATTAGGTTTAATGAATTCTTTTTATTCCTTTTTAATTTTCCCTTTTTTTTTCATAATAATAATATTACTTATTTTATTTTCATTAAACTGCATGTAAATTAACTTAGATTTAAATTAGGTTAAAACTTAATATTTTCACAATAAACTTAAAAACCATTAGAATTAGGGTTTGACGCTTCATTTTAATTTTAATTAATTATTTTTTCTATTAAATTTTAATAACCAAAAATACCAAAAAAACATTCTTTTTAATTCTTAATTTCAATTCCATTATTAATAATATTTTGCAAAAGGGTCCAACGCCCTCGTTCGTAATTTATTTAATTCGCACATTTGTTTTATTTCGCTTAATTCATTATGTATCTCTCCCAAAGCGTTGTAACTTAAACTTTTCGCACTTTCTTTTATTTGCTTTATTTATTTTTCAGTCAAATCGGGTCCGGTTTAATTTTGGCGATGTGGACCCGCGCCTTTTGTAATAGTTTAGAATTTACTTTTCCCGCAAATATTAACTGTTAATAATAAGCATGCAAGAATGAATGGCCCTAATTAAAATCAAGCGTAGATCACAATGAACATGACAAGACAAAAAATCAATGAAAACGATACACGAATCGCACACACCACCCCTAGGGTACGCCTCACTGTTGCCTTGCCTTTCGAAAGGTGATCGTCGAGTAGAGGATGTCTTAGTAAGTCCTCATGATCTGGGAACCTGGCATGAGGGTAGCTTCTAAGGTGTCTTCCCATTGCTCTGGTGATCACCATGTCCCTACAAACTCGAATTGACCCGAACACCTCCAACGGTGGTGCTACCTACCTCTCAATGGTGGGATGGCACTACTTTAAAGGACATCTACACAGACGAATTCCTTAGGGTAGGTAGGTTCTCAAGGATACTTGCTCTAATTTCAAAAACAAACAAAAAAACCTTTTCACACTGACACTTTTCCAAAAGCTTTCAAAGCAAATTTTTCAAACACTCTGACGTACGAGTCGAACTGAATTTTTTCAAAGAAACTTTTTTTAAAACCCACATTGAAAAGCAAGCAAACATTTTTGAAAACACAATGAGCAAGTATCTAAGAGCCCATGGATAACCATGGATAGAAAGGGTGCTAACACCTTCCCTTTCTATAAATCTACCTCCCGAACCGAGAGCAATCTCTATAAGGAATTTTTCTGTGATTTTGTCCTTTCCATTTGGAGAAAATAAAAGACGGTGGCGACTCTTGCTTCCGCGACATTTCGCGAACCAGCGTTAAACAGTCAGTTCCAGATCCACCGATCACACATTCCCTATTATCAAACATCTAACAGTGTATGGTTGCGGAATTTAAATTGCGGAAATTAAATCTAAACTATTACAAGGCATCGGGTATTTACATCGCCAAAGACAAACCTTTGAATTAAAAGTGCGGAAAATAAATAAAGCGATAAAATAAGGTCCAAATTAAAGTTATTACATTCCAGAAGCAAGTACAATAATATCATAAATGGATCGCGTGCGTGAAAATTAAATCGGGCGCGTTTTTTTAGGGTTTTGACCCTTTTTTTGAAAGAAAGCATTTTTTGTTATTTTTGAATTAATGGAAGCAATTAAATCTAAATTAACAATTAAATTAATTAATTAAAATATTTATGGACTTTTGGATATTTAAAGAAATAAAAATAAAATTGATCAAAGTTAGTAAAAACTTAATTTTCTACATTAATTTTAATTATTTGCAAAAGATATTAAAAATTATACCTAATTAAAACTAAGTTAATTGAATTAATTTACTTACAAAAATAAAGTTGAAGTTAATTTTAATAAATAAAATATATTTTTTGTTTTTTTGATTTTATGAGAAAAAAATTTAATTGGTTAGTGATAATAAACAATAATAAAAACAATAATTAAACAAAGTAAAGAAAGAAAATAAAAAGAAATATTCAGGGGGTTTCAGACCCAATTGGAGGGTGAGATTTGCAATTTTCCAGGCCCAAATTCGCTGCAGGCCTGGTTGACCTTCTGATCCAGTGTGCGCCTTTGACTTGGTTTCATGATGGTCATCACCTTTGGGCCACCAGATTTTGCCTGGAGGCCATCTGGCGCTTGGGATCTGAAGGAGTATGATGGACTATAATTCATGAGGCACGCTGGAACATCTGCAGAAAAATAATAATAGGCATTTGGGGGAACTGGGATTCGAACCCAGGTCCTGTTGGATCTCACACTAACGCCTTCGCCACTGAGCTAATGTATTTTATTTGCTAATGGATTAGGTAATGAATATTATATGGAAAAAACAATCATTACGCCTGAAACAAAAAAAAAATAAGCGCGAAAAATTGGAATGGGCCAATGGGAGGGAGACACACCTTCGTCTTCTCCAATACAACCTGGTTATTTTTCCTGCGAATTCTTATTCGCAGCTAAGTTCATAGGTGTCTTCTAAAATCAACTGTAGGCCATATAAATTGATTCTAAGACCATGGTTCGCTTCGTCTCTCCCTCTTGATTCCATCCATGCCCATTGTTTGTCCTGATTTTACTTGTAGCAAAAATGCCCAAAAACAAACTTCCAAACCCTAGGTTCGGGTATGACATTACAGGCTTTAAAAATACAATTGAATATCACAGAAAGCTTAGAAATCGAACAAGGATCAAGAATATGTCCATGACTTATCAAAAAAAATGCAAGAATGAGAGGTTACGATTTCAAATGCAGGGTCGTGTTTAGGGAGACTTACAGCGCGTTTGAAGAGATTTCAGAGCTTGTAAAGGATTGGTTTTGACTTAGTGGATGTCCAGGAAGAGGATAGCATGGAGATTTGGCTTTGAAAACGCTTCTATATGCAATTTCAGTTTCAAGCTTTTTCAAGCTTTTTCCAAGTTTTGTTTTCCAGATTGTGCAGCCTCTAGGGTCTGAACTCGTATGCTTTGTGTTGTATATCTAACATGGGATGGATTAGGTCAGGTTTTGGGCTTTGAATCCTTAGGCATTGATGATTGAAGATGTGATATGATCCACCATTAAAAAGCTTCCAAAAATGTCCAAATTCCATCTTTTTGTTCATGATATGCCTTGATTCGGATTTGATTGTGTCCATGATGATATTTAAGACCTATATCAATCAAAAAGATACCAAGTTATCAATATTTAGATTTTATTTGGATTTAAATTGATTTAAAATGAATTAATTCAATAAAAATCAAATAAAATATAAAAATTAATGAATGGATATAAGGATGAATCTAGGACACGTGTGTAGTGTGACAAGATCAAATCAAGTGGAAAAAAGTGGGCCCTTTTGACAAAATTTGAAGTTTTGGGGATAGTTGACTTTTGGCAATTTTGGAAAAATGCCCAACTTCAACAATGCATAACTTCTTCAATTTTGAACTTTTGGAGGTGTTCTTTGACTTTTTAGAAACCTTGAGATATCCTCTAATCAACCCTTTTGGTCTCAACGCATTTTGACATTCCATGCTCAAGTTATAAGCTTTGGCAAAAAAGGTGTTTTTGTTGACTTTCAAAAATGACCTATAATGTCCAAATTTGTAACTTCTTGTGAGTGCATTTCTTGATCTTGGGGTGCGAAGATGAATTGTAGGAAATTTCAGCCTCTTAAAAATGATCTTTGGATGGATCATTTCTCATAAAGTATGAGAAAGGTATGCTTGGTCAAAGTTGAGTTGACTTTTCTTACAAAACCCTAATTTAGCAAATTTTGAATCTTGATGAATTTTGAGCAATCCTTGATGAATCATGATCAACCCTTGATAAAATGATGAGTTATACTTCAAAATTAGAATTTTGACAAAAAATCTTGAGGTTTGACTATTTGTAGGTCACAGTTGACTTTTGCCCTAGCACAATCGATTTTTGGACCTCTTGAGCAATTGACTGACCAAACTTTCTCTGCAAGGCTTGAAATTTGACATGGATGAACTTGAGAACTTATTAAGGCATTAGGGAGAACTTGAGGTCATTTGGATGTAAGGACCTTGATGCAACACAAAACCCTAATTTGAGATTGACTGCCTTAGGAGGTAGCTTGACTGTCCAACTCTTGAGCAATCTTGAGCAACTTGGAGATTATTCTTGCAATGTCTTGGGAAATATGAGAGGGAAAATTTTGGGGTACAACAGCTGCCCCTGTTCAATTTTCTTAAACCTGAGGATATAGATTGGCTTTCAAGCCTTTCGTGATCTGAAGGTGGAAGATGATTGAACACTAGAGTGCCGAGAAATTTGCACTCGCATGAAGTGGTATCAGCCTTGTGATATCGGGAATGGGCTTACAGATGCCATTTGGAGACTGTTGGTAGGTGGTCTGAACTTCAACTGGAGTACGAATCAGGGAGATCTTATCGGTGATCTGACTGAACCATAAGAGGTCTTGTCTCTTTTGACTGGATTGGTATAAGAAAAATCTTTAGGAATCGATTTAACTGGGCCAGAGGAGGTTTTGTCTCTTTTGATTGGATTGGTATCAGCAAAATCTTTAGGAATCGATTTAACTGGACCAGAGGGGTTTTTGTCTCCTTTGACTGGATTGGTGTCAGAAAAATCTTTAGGAATCGATTTAACTGGTCTTGTCTTCTTTGACTGGATTAGCATCAGAAAAATCTTTAGGAATCGATTTAACTGGTTTTGTATTCTTTGACTGGGTTGGCCTCAGAAAAATCTTTAGGAATCGATTTAACTGGTTTTGTCTCCTTTGACTGGGTTGGCCTCAGAAAAATCTTTAGGAATCGATTTAACTGGTCTTGTCTCCTTTGACTGAATTGGCCTCAGAAAAATCTTTAGGAATCGATTTAACTGGTTTTGTCTCCTTTGACTGGGTTGGCCTCAGAAAAATCTTTAGGAATCGATTTAACTGATTTTGTCTCTTTTGACTGGATTGGCCTCAGAAAAATCTTTAGGAATCGATTTAACTGGTTTTGTCTCCTTTGACTGAATCGGCCTCAGAAAAATCTTTAGGAATCAATTTAACTGGTTTTGTCTCCTTTGACTGAATCGGCCTCAGAAAAATCTTTAGGAATCGATTTAACTGGTTTTGTCTCCTTTGGCTGAATCGGCCTCAGAAAAATATTTAGGAATCTATTTAACTGGTTTTGTCTCCTTTGACTGAATTGGCCTCAGAAAAATCTTTAGGAATCGATTTAACTGGTTTTGTCTCCTTTGACTGAATTGGCCTCAGAAAAATCTTTAGGAATCGATTTAATTGGTTTTGTCTCCTTTGACTGGGTTGGCCTCAGAAAAATCTTTAGGAATCGATTTAACTGGACCGGAGGAGGTCTTCCACATAGTTGAGAATTTAACTGTATCCTTCCTGAAAGGTAAAGGTCAGTCATATGCAATGCATGATATGGATCAAGCAATGATGTTCTCAACATAAATGAGATTGTATGGTATGATGCGTATATGCATGTATCATGATGTATGTAAATGTAATGTTTTAGTTGGGGAAAATAAATCCCGGATAGCTGCTGGAGAATAGAGTTGGATTCTTCGTTTCCGCTGGGGATGGTGAACGAAGATGATTGTGAGAATAAACCTGCAGGAGAAGATAACTCCGTTGGGGAATAAACTGATGAGGGGATTACTCTGTGGGGAAGAGATGTTCTTCTGAAGATTCCACTGATAAACTCCGCTGGGGATGGATTACCGTTGTTGGTGATACTGAGTCTGTTGAGGATTGAATTCCTGCTTGTGAAAGGAAAGAACTCCGTATGGGATGATCTTCAGTTGTAACTTGCTGGGGATAACCCTGTTGGACTTTTGTGGGTAGATTTATTTTGTACTCCGCTGGGGATAAATTTCCAGAGTCTACTGGGGATATTGATTCAACTCCGTTGGGGAAGCCTTTTTCAGACCGTGTTGGGGAAATATTGACTCCACTGGGGGGTATCTGGTATTCTGCCGGAGAACATTCTTATACTTCGTTGAGGAATATTAAGACTGCCGGGGATACTCTTATACTCCGTTGAGGAATATTAAGACTGCCGGGGATACTCTTATACTTGCTGGGGAATATTCTTATACTCTGCTAGGGAATATTAAGACCTTTTTAGTGCTGATGGTAGACCAACTCTGCTTGGGGAGAGTATTGCTGATTCGTCCACAGTTGCGAGTCTCAACTGGGAGAGCTACCCTTACTGCCTTATTCTGCGGGGAGTGAAAGTATCCTGGTCATATTCTTCAGCTGAATCTGCCTTTGTACCTGGTGGACAGAGCAATTATACAGTTTTGGACAATTCTTTATTGCCCCTGTTTCTGATATTACCAGTAATTCATCTTTCGTTTCGCATGTATATATTTATGATCAGCAATTAATGTCAAATGCATATATCAAAAATGAACTTTGGACGTTCTTTGCAAAACAAAATAGATAAAGGAAAACAGTTTGAAATTTGTCTGAAAATGAATTTGTATTGATTTTGAAGTTTGGCCTGTAAATAGGCGTTTTTTGTACAAGAGGATGGCGTCCTAGTAAGAGAACGCCACCGAATAATAGAATTTACACAAATTGTGAAAAGAAAACAAAACAGCTATGTGAATAATCCCACTAGGTTCCAACTCTGCTATTGCCTTTATGTCCTCAAGCATCTCATCACTTTGCTACTGGTTGAAGATGAATCAGATTGATTAGTGTCGTCCGAGCTTGATAGTCGATACCGAAGTCTGGATGCAAGGTGATCCAATGAGACATAGTGTTACGCTTATCCCTAATTTTTGCCTGGACCGCCCTTTCAGGTTTTCAGTCCATCGGGATACCCTTTTTTGCCCAAGCCGCCTTTTCAGGTTTTCGATTTGCCGGGTGTACAAATTTTTTCATTTTCATCCCTTATTTTTGCCCGAACCCTTTTGGTTCGCCGGGAAGCCCTTATTTTTTCCTAGGCCAGTCAACCTAGCGGGTCATTGGTTATGCATAGTATCTTTTCACTATGTCTGCATTGACGGGGTGAGGAAGGTCGTCACCATCCATGGTGGTTAGAATCATAGCCTCTCCTGAGAAAATGTTCTTAACCACAAATGGCCCTTCGTAAGTAGGGGCCCATTTGCTCCTGGGATCACCTTGAGGTAAGATAATGCGCTTGATTACCAGATCCCCAACTTGATACTCTTGTCGTCTAACTTTCTTGTTAAATGCCTTGATCATCCGTTTTTGATACGTCTGACCATGACAAATAGCAGTAAGTCTCTTTTTGTCGATTAGGTTCAGCTGATCAAGCCGGGTCTGAATCCAATCATCTTCACTCAAACCTGCATCCTTCATGATTCAAAGAGAGGGTATCTGAACTTCAATGGGCAAGACTGCCTCCATGCCATATACCAAGGAATAGGGGGGTTACCCCTGTTGACGTCCGTGCTGAGGTACGATACCCATGAAGAGCGAATGGTAACAGCTCGTGCCAATCTTTGTATGTCACTGTCATCTTCTACACAATCTTTTTAATGTTCTTATTAGCCGCTTCTGCAGCCCCATTCATCTTTGGCCGGTAGGGAGAAGAGTTGTGATGCTGTATCTTGAATTGCTCGCAGAGCTCAGTGATCATCTTGTTGTTGAGATTGGTACCATTATCCGTAATGATCCTCTCTGGTACACCGTATCGACAGATCAGATTGTGCCGAATGAACCGTGCCACGAGATTCTTGGTTACAGTAGCAAAGGAAGCTGCTTCAACCCACTTCGTAAAGTAATCAATTGCGACCAGGATGAAACGATACCCGTTGGACGCTGTAGGTCTGATCTCGCCGATCATATCAATGCCCCACATTGCAAAAGGCCAAGGTGCCGTCAAGACGTTCAGAGGAACTGGAGGTATGTGCACCTTGTCAGCATAGACTTGACACTTGTGACATGTCTGAGAATGCTGATAACAGTCGGCTTCCATAGTGGACCAATAGTATCCTGCCCGAAGGATCTTCTTTGCCATGGTATGTCCACTGGAATGAGTTTCGAAAGTACCTTCATGTAACTCCGCCATGATCTTTTATGCTTCATTCTTATCCACACAACGCAACAAGGTTGAATCATGGTTACGCTTGTATAGGATGTCATTGCTGATGAAGAACTTCGCTGCGAACCTCCTCAGAAACTTCTTGTCATTAACAGATGCACCCTCGGGGTACTCCTGAGCTTCAAGATACCTCTTCACCTCATGATACCAGGGCTTTTCTATTACCTCTTTAGTCTCAAGATCACAACAATGTGCAGGTTCATCCAATCTTTCAATGATAATCTGGGGAGCTTCGTTGTCCCAATTGACTTTGAACATAGAAGACATCGTAGCCAGCGTGTCCGCTAACTGATTCTCCTCTCTAGGGAAGTGTTCAAAGGTGATCTCCTCAAAATGGGGAAGCAATGTCAACACATACTCCTTGTAAAGAATAAGATTTGGGTGTTTCGTATCCCACTCGCCTTTGATCTGACTGATCACGAGAGCGGAATCTCCGAAGACACTTAGAAACTTAATCCTTAGGTCAATTGCTGCTCGAAGACCCATAATGCATGCTTCATACTCCGCCATATTGTTGGTGCAGTTGAAACATAATCGGGCGGTAAACGGAGTATGATAGCCTTTAGGAGATATGATCACGGCGCCAATGCCATTACCCAAAGCGTTCGAAGCTCCATCAAAGTACATAGACCATCGGGATCCTTCCTCAGGTCCTTCATCCTATCCAAGTGTCTCAGAATCAGTTACCAACATGATATTCTCGTCTAGAAATTCAAAGTTCATAGACTGGTAATCATCCACTGCCTGATGCGCCAAGTGATCTGCCAACACACTTCCCTTAATTGTCTTTTGGGTCGTATACTGGATGTCATACTCAGTCAAGATCATCTTCCATCTTGCTATTCTTTCGGACAAAGCAGGCTTTTCGAAGATATACTTGATTGGATCCATCTTTGATATCAACAAAGTAGTGTAAGTCAACATATACTGTCTCAGCCGGCGAGCAGCCCATGCCAAAGCGCAACAAGTTTTCTCGAGCAGTGAGTATCGGGTCTCACAGTCGGTAAACTTTTTGCTAAGATTATAAATAGTATGCTCTTTTCGACCAGACTCGTCATGCTTCCCCAACAACACTCCATTGAGTTATCAAGTACTGTCAAGTATAAGATCAGAGGTCTCTCTTCAACTGGAGGCATTAGAATAGGTGGCTCTTGGAGATACTCTTTGATCCTTTCGAAAGCGGCCTAACATTCATCGTTCCAACTTACTACTTGATCTTTCTTCAGTAGCTTGAAGATTGGCTCACAAGTAGCAGTCAGGTGCGAGATGAATCGGGCAATATAGTTCAGACGTCCCAGAAAGCCTCTGACTTCTTTCTCTATTCTGGGAGCTGGCATTTCCTGTATAGCTTTCACCTTTGCAGGATCCACTTGAATACCTTTGTCGCTTACGATGAAACCCAGTAGCTTACCAGATCTCACCCCGAAGGTGCACTTGTTCGGGTTTAACCTCAACTTGTATAGCTTCAACCTGTCAAACAATTTCTGAAGGTGGTCCAGATGTTCTTCCTTAGTTTGGGACCTTGCAATCATATCATCGACGTAAACCTCTATCTCATGATGGATCATGTCATGAAACAAAGCAACCATGGCACGCTGATACGTTGCCCTAGCATTCTTCAGTCCAAAAGGCATGACCTTGTAGCAAAAGGTGCCCCACTGAGTAACAAAGGTCGTCTTCTCCATATCTTCGGGAGCCATTTTCATTTGATTATAACCGGAGAAACCGTCCATAAAGGAGAATACCTTGTGCTGAGCGGTGTTGTTAACCAGAACGTCAATATGAGGTAGAGGGAAGTCATCCTTGGGGCTTTCCCTGTTCAGATCCCTGTAGTCAACACACATTCGAACCTTACCATCCTTCTTCGGTACCAGAACCACATTGGCAACCCACTGAGGGTAAGAAGTAACTACTAGAAAACCGACGTCAAACTGTTTCATAACTTCAACCTTGACTTTCTCAGACATCTCTGGGCGCATTCGGCGGACCTTCTGTTTCACTAGAGGACAGTCTTCCTTGGTAGGTAGGCGATGAACCACAATATCAGTATCCAAACCAGGCATATCTTTCTAAGACCAGGAAAAGATCTCAACATAGTCGTGCAACATCTGAATCAACCGTTGCTTCACACTAAGCTCCAGATTTGCACCGATCTTGACCTCTCTTTTGTCTATCTCTGTACCCAGATTCACTGATTCCACTGGCTCTTCGTGCGGCTGAATAGACCTCTCTTCCTGAAGTAACAGTCTTGCAAGTTCACCAGGCACTTCACAATCATCTTCACCTTCGTCCTCGGCTAAGTTGATCAGATTTTCGAAGTCATAACTGGCAGTAGCAGAGTCGTTACCAGTGAGATCCAGAGTGTATGTGGACCTGTATACGTGAGTGTGTGTAAAATAGTTGTTTTGCAATATATAATAAAGACAAACAAGGAGCGCAAAATTTGAAATGCAAGAACCTCCAATGCTTTTATTAATGATATATGAAAATGACACACATAAAGCCCTCACAAATGAGGCCACAGTGCCCCGGGTAAGACACCGGGCCATAAAGTTTAAACATTGTCTGTTACATATTCAAAACAAAAAGTTTCATTACTGGGTGATAACTGAAACGGGCATAGAATACTTCACTGTCCAGTTGCTTAATCCACCGTTGGCAGTTGGGTAGATCCAACTTCCGATATCAAACTCTTCATCATCGTCATCCCTGATAGCATTTACCCCTGCATCTTGTTTAGGTTTTTCTGGTGCTCCGAACTCAATCTCCTTCGCATCGATCAAGTCTTGTACCTTATTCTTCAAAACCCAACAATCATCCGTATTATGCCCCAGGCTATCAGAGTGAAAAGCACAGCGGGCATTAGGGTTGTACTTCGGTGACGTTGTATTTGGATTCTTTGGGGCTTCCTTTGGAATCACCAGATTGGTCTTCAGCAATTGTGGCAGAATCTAAGATAATGTCATGTTGAGACGGGTGAATTTCCTTCAAGGTCTCTCGTCCTTCTGTTGATTGTTGTGCTGAGGAGCACCAACAGGTTTTGAAATGACAACCGCATTAACAGCTTGGCGGCGTTCAGGTCTACTCTGGCTTCTCGAACTGTAGACAACACTGGACTCTTTCTTAAACGGCTTCTTCTCGATTCTCGATGAAGCACCCTTTTATATCTTACCAGCCTTAATACCAGCCTCAATCCTCTCACCGGTCAAAATAAGCTCTGTAAACCCAGATGAAGAACTTCCAATCAGATGGTTAAAAAATGGACCAGACAGGGTCCCCAGAAACATGTCCACAAGCTCCCGATCAGCCAAGTGTGGTTGTACTCTACCGGCGAGGTCTCTCCACTTCTGAGAATAATCTTTGAATCCTTCACCCGTTCCCATTGACATAACCTGGAGTTGGGTACGCGTGGAAGCGAGGTCAGAGTTATACTGGTACTGCCTATAGAAAGCAGTAGCCAAATCTTCCCAACTGCGGATACTGGCTCCATCTAACTGATAAAACCACTCAAGCTGAGTCCCTGAGAGACTGTCTTGAAAGAAATGGATCCATAGGTTCTTATCAGCGGTGTATGGCTGAATCTTCCTTACATATGACCGGAGGTGCAACTTCGGACAAGAAACTCCGTCATACTTAGCAAAGGCTGGTGCCTTGAATTTGTGGGGGATCACCACCCCAAATGATAGACCTAGATCACCAAAGTCTAGACCAGGCACTTTCTGAACTTCCATAGCACTCAACCGGTCTTCCAGTTGCTTGTATCTATCCTCGGCCGGAGGATACTGTTCTTCATCTAAGTCCGTCTCGTTGTCGGAGACCACAGGGCTAGAAGCCCTCCTTTCCTCTTGACTATCTTTCCCTCCCGATGAGGTGGTCAAATCAACTTCATTCTGTATCTTGTTTCCAAACATGTGCCCTGTGTTAAACAGGATTGTCCTCTTCTTTTTCTTCTTCTTCTTCTTCTTATCTTTCAGAATCAGGGTCTTCAGGTCTTGCTGACCCTTAGCTAGATTCATGAACAGCTCTTGAAATTGGGCATTATGGGCCTGGAGGGCCTTGATAGCTTGCTCAGTTGAAGGTTCAGCAGACATGATGAGTGTTGAAATAAACAGCGAAGAAGATAAGAGACCTGTAATGGGTACCTGTTTATGAAGTGCATGAGATGAAATGCGTATGATTATGATTTCAAGGACAGTCAAGAGATTCAAATTTGTAAACCATAAAGGAAACACACTTTATTAGAAAAACTTTGGAATTCAAATTGTTCAACTGATGCCCTTAAGGCGTTACATGAAAGGAAATACTGAAAAGTAAATAAAAAACTGGAAAGGAAATCATCAAAGGTCAATCAACGCTCCCATGGTCTCTTCTTATCAGTGAGGACATAGTCGTTGAGAATCCGCTCGTTCTCCAACTGCCTAGTCAACTTCTGGATCTTCTACTCTTGCTCGTTGAACTCCTCTCGGTAAGAATCCCGTTCTTCCCTCAGTTGCATCCAAGACCTTATCAGTGCCCCAATATCAGTGGGCATATGAGGATGGAGGATGGTCGGAAGAACCCCTTCTTCATTAGCAACTTCCATAATGATAGGTCGGACAACTTCATATGGCATACCTAGATTTTGGGCACGGATACAGACCCATCTGAGATATGGCTCCATCGGAAGCAAAGTCTTTGGGCCCAACTCATGTGGATCAGATTGGTGAACTCTATCCCAAGCCCTTATAAATCTGCGACGTTGCTCGTCGCTATCCCCTTGAAAATCAAAGATGATACTAGGCATTAACAGCTCATGAGGTCCTTCTCTTCTGGCTCTCCCAAACTGACGTAGAGCTAAGCACGGATTGTAAGAAATTCCTCCATGGGTTCCTAACAGTGGAACATTGGGATACTCCCCACAGCGATCAATGATAGCCTCCTCATCCATACCCTTGAGAGTCCAGATGATGTCATTATGGGAGAGGGACATAACCCTATAAGCCCAGCCCATGCCTTCTTTGTTCTTCAGCACTGACTTGGGAAGGTGCGAAATAAACCACCTTGCCAATAAGGGAGCACAACACATCAAGGTTCCCCGCTTTCGGGTGGTACAAGCATAAAGCTGATGAAGGATGTCACCCAAGAGAGTGGGTACAGGGTTCCGAGAGATGAAGATTTTCACCGCATTAACATCAACAAAGGAGTCAGAGTTCAGAAACAATACCAAGCCATATATCAAAAGAGCCAGAATATCCTTAAATGCCTTGAAGTCTAGACTGTCCCAGAAATAGTTAGCCTTAGCAACCAAGAACTTAGTCAGAAAGCCCTTTGCTCCACTCCTAGTTTCCCAATTAGCCATTACCTCTTCCTTGGTCAAATGAAGGGCTGCAGCAATCTCTTCGGGCCTAAGAATCTTCTCCCAACCAGTAAACGGGGTCTGCTCCAGAACAGAGATACTGAGCAGCTCAGAGAACTCTTCTAAGGTGGGAACCAGCTGGTAGTCCTGGAAAGTAAAGCAATGGTACAATGGATCATAGAATTGGACCAAGACACTCATCATCTGCTCGTCCAATTTGGAGGTGACCAAACTGAGAAGATAACCTTGTCTTCTGAGAAAGGAAGTAGTATCAGGCATCTTTGCAACCAGATCTTTAAGCAAGGTGGGAACTTGGACAAAGTTAATCCGGATGGTATTTCTACGCATGGGCATCAAGATGACCTATAAAACAGAACAAAGATGAATCCCTCCTTTCTTTGAAATACGTTAGTCCGATGCAAGATGTATGCAATGTTATGATGTCATGATGTCATGATAAAAGGAACACCACAAGTATCCACAAACAGCAAACATGGTAAAGGCACACAAGTCACACACATAGCCCTTAGATTTCAGGCTGGCAAGGAGCTTAGGTACTACCCTCTTTCAGTTTAGTTGGTTTAAACCTGTCCTAACAATAGTAACCGGGTTCTAGAGGATCTCAATATCACTGACTACCCTCAATTGGTCATAATTCTAGTTTAGCAACCTTTTCTTGCGGCCAGAATCATCGCGAGAGTTTAGTCTCAATGAGTGTAGCATACTGCTACTGTTCTATGGCCAAGTTGGTCAATTTAAAGGTTCTAAGGTCAGTTGGTGCTTAATGACCCCTTAGAAGACCCATATTCTCCTCGTTCCAATACAAGGGATATCGGTACAGACTAAAGTGCCACACCAACGTAGCTACTGCTTCAACCGTATCGGTCTACACCGTACAGTTCCCTCACAGTTTATTGCTACTTACCTAAAGGGTATCCCCAGATCCGGGTTAGGATCTATAGAAACTCCGATACAAGCCCACAAATATAAATCATACAAAGCATACAATTGAAAACACAATGATCTAATCCTAAGGTACACCCCACTTTTTTAAGATATCTCCAGCAGAGTCGCCAGTTCTGTGATACGGTGGGAAAGAGAACTGACTGTTTTGGAAAACAGGTTCGCATTTTTCGTTTGTTTTCACAAAATGTCGCGGTAAGCAAGAGTCGCCACCGACTTTTATTTTATCCAACAAGGAAAGGAAAAAAAGCACAAAAAAATTCCTTTTTCGAGATGTTTCTCGGGTCCGGGGGGTAGATTATAGAAAGGGAAGGTGTTAGCACCCTTTTTATCCGTGGTTATCCACAGACTCTTAGGTACGTGCTCAAAGTGTTTTCAAAAATTACTTTTCTTTGTGTTTGTGGGTTTGAAAAGAGTTTTTGTTTGAAAGGTGTAAGTGCGAAAAGTTTTGTTTTGTTTTAGAAAGAGCAAGTACTTAAGAACCATCTACCAACTCGAAAAAGGAATTAATCTGTACAAATGTCCTTTAGACAACGCTATCCCACTATTGAGGAGTAGGTAGCATCGTCGTTAGAGTTTTAAGGGTCAATCTGATTTAGGGACGTGTGGTCACTAAAGTAACGTTAGGAC
The DNA here is from genome assembly GCA_948472305.1 of Vicia faba. Lineage (NCBI taxonomy): Eukaryota > Viridiplantae > Streptophyta > Magnoliopsida > Fabales > Fabaceae > Vicia > Vicia faba. The sequence continues at coordinate 1,457,193,352 of OX451739.1, forward strand.
GCCTTAGCGGTAACCCTAATGTCTTAGATCGCAACCGTTTCGAGAAAACTATGATCTTTGGACAAGAGGAAGACCTCTAAAACTTCCTATACTCAATGACCACGTTCGAAGGCAACCAAGTGAGGTGTACCCTAAGAGTGCGCATGTGCGAGTGTGTTATTTCGGTTAATTTTATCTTTGTACATGTCATGGGTGAGCTATGTTGATTTTAGGTTAAAGATTTGATCTTGTCATGCATTCCCTATTATCAAACATCTAACAGTGTATGGTTGCGGAATTTAAATTGCGGAAATTAAATCTAAACTATTACAAGGCGTCGGGTATTTACATCGCCAAAGACAAACCCTTGAATTAAAAGTGCGGAATATAAATAAAGCGATAAAATAAAGTCCTAATTAAAGTTATTACATTCCAGAAGCAAGTACAATAATATCATAAATGGATCACGTGCGGGAAAATTAAATCGGGCGCGTTTTTTTTGGGTTTTGACACTTTTTTGAAAGAAAGCATTTTTTGTTATTTTTGAATTAATGGAAGCAATTAAATCTAAATTAAAAATTAAATTAATTAATTAAAATATTTTTGGATTTTTGGATATTTAAAGAAATAAAAATAAAATTGATCAAAGTTAGTAAAAACTTAATTTTCTACATTAATTTTAATTATTTGCAAAAGATATTAAAAATTATACCTAATTAAAACTAAGTTAATTGAATTAATTTATTTACAAAAATAAAGTTGAAGTTAATTTTAATAAATAAAATATATTTTTTGTTTTTTTGATTTTATGAGAACAAAATTTAATTGGTTAGTGATAATAAACAATAATAAAAACAGTAATTAAACAAAATAAAGAAAGAAAATAAAAAGAAATACTCAGGGGGTTTCAGGCCCAATTGGAGGGTGAGATTTGCAATTTTCCAGGCCCAAATTCGCTGCAGGCCTGGTTGACCTTCTGATCCAGTGTGCGCCTTTGACTTGGTTTCATGATGGTCATCACCTTTGGGCCATCAGATTTGGCCTGGAGGCCATCTGGCGCTTGGGATCTGAAGGAGTATGATGGACTACAATTCATGAGGCACGCTGGAACATCTGCAGAAAAATAATAATAGGAATTTGGGGGACCTGGGATTCGAACCCAGGTCCTGTTGGATCTCACACTAACACCTTCGCCACTGAGCCAATGTATTTTATTTGTTAATGGATTAGGTAATGAATATTATATGGAAAAAACAATCATTATGCCTGAAACAAAAAAAAATAAGCGCGAAAAATTGGAATGGGGCAATGGGAGGGAGACACGTCTTCGTCTTCTCCAATACAACCTGGTTCTTTTTCCTGCGGATTCTTATCCGCAGCTAAGTTCATAGGTGTCTTCTAAAATCAACTGTAGGCCATATAAATTGATTCTAAGACCATGGTTCGCTTCGTCTCTCCCTCCTTATTCCATCCATGCCCATTGTTTGTCTTGATTTTACCTGTAGCAAAAATGCCCAAAAACAAACTTCCAAACCCTAGGTTCGGGTATGACATTACAGGCTATAAAAATACAATTGAATATCACAGAAAGCTTAGAAGTCGAACAAGGATCAAGAATATGTCCATGACTTATCAAAAAAATGCAAGAATGAGAGGTTGCGATTTCAAATGCAGGGTTGTGTTTAAGGAGACTTACAGCGCGTTTGAAGAGGTTTCAGAGCTTGAAAAGGATTAGTTTTGACTTAGTTGATGTCCAGCAAGAGGATAGTGTGGAGATTTGGCTTTGAAAACGCTTCTATATGCAATTTCAGTTTCAAGCTTTTTCAAGCTTTTTCCAAGTTTTGTTTTCCAAATTGTGCAGCCTCTAGGGTCTGAACTCGTATGCTTTGTGTTGTATATGTAACATGGGATGAATTAGGTCAGGTTTTTGGCTTTGAATCCTTAGGCATTGATGATTGAAGATGTGATATGATCCACCATTAAAAAGCTTCCAAAAATGTTCAAATTCCATCTTTTTGTTCATGATATGGCTTGATTCTGATTTGATTATGTCCATGATGATATTTAAGACCTATATCAATCAAAAAGGTACCAAGTTATCAATACTTAGATTTTATTTGGATTTAAATTGATTTAAAATGAATTAATTCAATAAAAATAAAATAAAATAGAAAAATTAATGAATGGACATGAGGCTGAAGCTATGACACGTGTGTAGTGTGACAAGATCAAATCAAGTGGAAAAAAGTGGGCCCTTTTGACAAAATTTGAAGTTTTGGGGATAATTGACTTTTGGCAATTTTGGAAAAATGCCCAACTTCAACAATGCATAACTTCTTCAATTTTGAACTTTTGGAGGTGTTCTGGGACTTTTTAGAAACCTTGAGATGTCCTCTAATCAACCATTTTGGTCACATCTCATTTTGACATTCCATTATCAAGTTATAAGCTTTGGCCAAAAAGATGTTTTTGTTGACTTTCAAAAATGACCTATAATGTCCAAATTTGTAACTTCTTGTGAGTGCATTTCTTGATCTTGGGGTGTGAAGATGGATTGTAGGAAATTGCATCCTCTTCAAAATTAGCTTTGGATGGGTCATTTATAATAAAGTATTAGAAAGTTATGCTTGGTCAAAGTTGAGTTGACTTTTCCTGTAAAACCCTAATTTAGCAACTTTTGAATCTTGATGAATTTTGAGCAATCCTTGATGAATCATGATCAACCCTTGATCAAATGATGAGTTATCCTTCAAAATGAGAATGTTGACAAAAAATCTGGAGGTTTTACTATTTGTAGGTCACAGTTGACTTTTTCCCTAACACAATCGATTTTTGGACCTCTTGAGTAATTGACTGACCAAACTTTCTCTGCAAGGCTTGAAATTTGACATGGATGAACTTGAGAACATATTAAGGCATTGGGGAGAACTTAAGGTCATTTGGATGTAAGGACCTTGATGCAACACAAAACCCTAATTTGAGATTGACTGCCTTATGAGGTAGCTTGACTGTCCAACTCTTGAGCAATCTTGAGCAACTTGGAGATTATTCTTGCAATGTCTTGGGAAATATGAGAGGGAAAATTTTGGGGTACAAAATTATTGTTATTAAAATAGTTTACATATTCAGCTTGTGTAGAAGAAATACTCTTGTAAACAAAACTTGTATTCAAACAGTTGTTTGATTTTTCCTTAAGGGACCAGGTAGGTCTGTATCCTTAAGAAGTTTAGGACTTGTTTGTCTTAGAGGTTGTTAGGCACTTGTGGGTAGTTTGTGCAGGATTTTCCTTAAGGGACCGGGTAGGTCTGTATCCTTAAGAAGTCTAGAACTTGTGTGTCTTATAGGTTGTTAGTCACTTGTGAGTAGCTTGTGCAAATTGTAATCAGTTTGGTTATAGTGAATTAAGTCCTCGATTGAGTGAGGTGAAATCACCTTGGCGAGTGGAATAGACTAGCTTGATAATTTTCAAGTGAACTAGTAGAAACATACCTTGTTCTTCACTTCATGTTCTTACTTATTGTTATTATCAATAGTGAAGAAAAAAGTATTTTAACTTAAAGGGGAATAATATTTTTATAGAATTTTTTTTGATTTATAACCCAATTCAAACCCCCCATTTATTGTGTTTTTCACACCTTCAATCTTAAGAAGACATACTCAAAGACACCAAAGAAGAAATTGATTAGCCTAAAGTGTTGTACCTTGAGGAAGAATAAGATGATCCTAAATATGAGAATAATATCAAATCGAAAATATTCTCGGAGAAATCTCCACAAGTGATCACACTCTCTAAGACAACTCAAAGAAGGGATGTTTATGTGTCAAATAATGCACTATCAAAATGAAATGGTTGATGCAAAGTCCCATGATACTCAAATTCCCACAAATGGGAACTTATGAAAAGATGAATGTGGTAGGAACATTGAAGTCTAAAATTTTTAAGGCACTCTTTAAAACTATTTCAACTTTCATTCTAAAGTTCCTCATTCTATAAGTTCTTCCTCTGTCTTTCGTCTGGTGAGGTAATATCATTTCACTTATCTCTTTGCTAGTAAGTTTTTATTTTCTGCATTGTTTATCTATGTTACTTGCAATTTTTTTTTTGTGTTTATGTGATATACTTGATGAATGATGCAATCACATAACTGTTCACTTCCAAAAATTTCATTGATAACCTATGAGTGTTTTCAACCTATGTTTATATTGACATTATGTTATAATATTTTGCATTTCATCATCATATGTCTTGCATAAGCCAAATTACTCAAAATTGAATTAATTTTGATGCTTTATTGCTATTACTCATTATTTATCTCTATTACATGAATTCAACATTTGTTTTTCATAAATTTGTCTGTGTCCACAATGTATGTCTTAATGCAAAACTTAATAAGTCAACCAAAGGTCTGGTTTTGTCAAAAAATTTCACTTATGAACAATTTACGTCAACTCTAGCTAAAAAAGTATGAGTCAACCCATTTTCATAAATATTCACATTTCTCAAATTTGGGTCAGTAGGAGTTGATCAGTGCATTTTGATGCACATTCTTTCATGATTGTACTTATGCATTTCCATGGTTTGTTTAGCTTATTTTTGTATTTTATAGTGTTTTTCTATTTTAGTTTATTTCTACTCTTATTTTATTTTCGCACTTTATTTTCAGCATTAGCAGTCTGCACGAATAAATTCATAACTTGAGCTACGGGAGTCAGAATAAGGCATTCTACCAGTCGTTGGAAAGCTAAGAGAAAGAGCTACGGTTTTCATTCAGAAGTCAAGAGCTGAATCGGACTGTAGCAGGGCCGCAAAATTCGTTGAAGTTGCAGCATTTTATATTTAAGTTTTGGGTCATTTGTTTTGGGTCTGGGTTATGTTTTCGACCCAGTTGGGTTATGAACCAAATCCTTGTCCTTGCTATACCTAGCAGCCTCTACAATAATTTCGTTTTAACCTTTTCATTATTCAGAAAAAAAACTTTGACTTGTACGCTTGAATGAAGAACTAATCATCCAGAGTTGATCTACTGTAATCGTGTTCCGATGCTTTGAGGTTTTTAATTTATCAATTCACTTTCGTTTCTCTTTCAATTCTATTTTATGAAATTGTATTTGCTTAATCTATTAATTCATTGAATGTCTTGATTAAATTCGTATGATTGTATTCCTAATCTTTAATCGTTGTTTACGTTGCTTAGTCGTTAAATCGCGTTCTATATCGTGTTTGCTTAATTCACGATTATATTAATCCATTTGCTTAATTCGGAATGGGAATTCAATCTATTTTATATCTATTGCGCTTGTCAATTGGTATTGAAATCGAATAGAGGTCGAAGCCACTTAGGGAATTGATAAGGTAAAAACCAATGATTAGTAGGAACCTGAAAATAGTAGATCGACTTATTTTTATAATCACTTATTTTAATCACTTATTTCGTGTTATGAATCAATCCTAAAACCAACTCCCCCATTAGATTTCTATTAGTTAATAATAAAATCAAGAATCCTTGCAATACGACTCAAGCCATTATCGCTATACTGCATTTTACAAAATACTCGTTTTGATCCGCGCGTGACAGCGAATCAAATTGGCGCCGTTGCCGGGGATTCTTGTTTTTATTAACTGATATTATAGTCATAGGTTTAGTGTTTTTGTTTTTTTTCCCTTGTTTTTTTTGTTGTTTTGTTGTGTTTGTTAATTTTCAGGATTGCAATTCCGATTGCAGTACAGTTTTTCAACCTGTCAAGTAAGTTTAGAAGTTACTATTTCGATTTGCTCCGATTTTTTTCCACAAAGTCAGCAAAAAATCGAAGAACATTAGTCTTTTAGAATAGAATTCTAAAAGAATTTGACCCTCAAAATTGAAAATTCGTCTTTTTTCTATTTTTAAATAATTTTTTACTGTTTTCATAGTGTCGAAAAAATCCAAAAAAATCTCAAAATTCTTATTTTGCTTCATTAGATTAAATTTTGTATTTTTGAATTTGTTTGAATTTACTTTAATCGTTTTCTTTCTTTCTATTTGTTTATGCCTATTTGGGACATAGTTGGTATTTTTGTGTTTATTGATAACATGGCTGAACAAAGAACTTTGAGGCAGTTGGCTAGCCTTGATGTGAGCTATAATAAGTTATGTATTAACTGTCCTGCAGCTGATATACCTTTTGAATCGAAATCTGATTTAATACACTTGTTGTCAAAGCTTAATAGTCTTACAGGCGAGGATCCGCATAAGCATATGAAGGAATTCCAGGTTGTATGCTCAGAACCTTCTGAACCTTCGCTAGAGACATTGTCAAACAAATGGCTGCAAATAATCTCAAGTATGAACAACAAATAGATTCTACTCTCCAGACTTTGCAAGCACAGATTGAACAACTTGCCTCTTTGATGAATATCATGTAACAAGCTCAAGGATCTAACCAACAATCCTTGGAAGAGAATTATGTTTTTCCAATAGAGTTGCCTTCCGAGACTGTTGATGATACTTGTACTGATTTATTTTCAGCTGATTTTCTATCATTATCAGGTTGAACAACTTGCCTCTTTGATGAATATCATGCAACAAGCTCAAGGATCTAACCAACAACCCTTGGAAGAGAATTCTGTTTTTCCAATAGAGTTGCTTTCTGAGACTGTTGATGATACTTGTACTGATTTATCTGCAGCTGATTTTCCATCATTATCTGATTTTGATGATGTTTACTCTTGTGATGTTTGTACTGATATTAAAATTTGCTCTGTTTGTGCTGAAATTGAGGCCACCTTGCAAGTTGATATTCTTACTGCAGATGAGGTTGCAAATGAAGTTGTTCATGTGGATGAAGCTCTCGACACTCTGGCTGCCCGAAATAAATCATCCATCGAACAACCACCTTCCCGAGAGCTGAAACTAATTCCTGAAAATCTTAAATATGCTTATTTAGAGATGAATGCAAAACTTCTGGTTATAATTTCTTCTAAACTTTATTTTGATCAAGAAAGTAAATTTTTGCAGGTATTGAAGAAGCACAAGAAAGGAATTTGATGGATCTTGGATGATATTTATGAGACTAGTCTGTCCATGTGTATGCATAGGATCTCACTTGAAGATGTAAAAAATATAATGAGACAACCTCTCAATCTTTTTAACTTTGGTGTTGTGGAAAAGAAGATCACGTGCCCATTCAATACTTTTACTTATCAAAGATTCTTCTTTGATCCTGGAATAAAAGGTGAAGGCACTAATAAAAATTTCAAGTTCAATGCACATTACCTTAAGCTACTCCATGAGAGTCCCACGTTAGAAGAAGAAACTATAGAAGAGATCTCATTGGGAAAGGCTACTTATGCAATCATATATCCACCTTGATTCCTCGGGTGTGTTCTTTCCTCTGTCCTCACACTTATTTTATGCTTCTTTCTTTCATTGAGGACAATGTGTGTTTTAAGTGTGGGGGAGAGAATTATTTATTTATTTTTTTCTTTGCTTTTGTTCGTTGTTTTATTTTCAGTTATAAAAAAATATACATCTTTTTGAAAGTTTTGGGTTATAGATTAATCTGAGGTTAGTTGTGGAGACTTGGGAAAAGGTCACAAGATCGGTATCGTCTTAACACTGTAAGTCTCATGCATATGGAAGTTAATTTGAATTTTTATTATGACGTAGCCTTGAATTCTCATCTTTTAATAGCTCTTAAGTAGTTTATTTCAGTAGTCAGCACCATCTCACACGCACTCTACGCAAGGAAGCCGATGAAAATAAGTGAGTGATCCAAGTTTTATTTGAAAAAAAAAGGAATGCGCCTTCTAAGTTAGGTGACCCTAATCCGGTCACTTAACCCAACAGTCGTAGAACTTACAAAAAAAGTTGATAGTAAGACTCGTTGTTAGTTGGTCCAGCGGTTTCTGGTGCTGAACTTGGTAGGGTGGATTACAGTCCGATCCCCCGCAACTACAACTGAGTAAGCAAGGGTTATGCCACGTAAGGTTTTTAATCGGGTTCCGATGCTTTGAGGTTTTTAATTTATCAATTCACTTTCGTTTCTCTTTCAATTCTATTTTATGAAATTGTATTTGCTTAATCTATTATTTCATGGAATGTCTTAATTAAATTCGTATGATTGTATTCCTAATCTTTAATCGTTGCTTACGTCGCTTAGTCGTTAAATCGCGTTCTATATCGTGTTTTCTGAATTCACGATTATATTAATCCATTTTCTTAATTCGGAATGGGAATTAAATCTATTTTATATCTATTGCACTTGTCAATTGGTATTGAAATCGAATAGAGGTCGAAGCCGCTTAGGGAATTGATAAGGTAAAAACCAATGATTAGCAGGAACCTGAAAACAATAGATCGATTTATTTTTATAATCACTTATTTTAATCACTTATTTCGTGTTATGAATCAATCCTAAAACCAACTCCCCCATAAGATTTCTATTAGTTAATAATAAAATCAAGAATCCTTGCGATACGACTCGAGCCATTGTCGCTATACTGCATTTTACAAAATACTCGTTTTGATCCGCGCGCGACAGCGGATCAAATTGGCACCGTTGCCGGGGATTCTTGTTTTTATTAACTGATATTAAAGTCATAGGTTTAGTGTTCTTGTTTTTTTTTGGTTATTTTGTTGTGTTTGTTGATTTTCAGGATTGCAATTCCGGTTGCAGTACATTTCTTCAACCTGTCAGGTAAGTTTAGAAGTTACTATTTCAATTTGCTCCGAATTTTTTCCACAAAGTCAGGAAAAAATCGACGAATGTTAGCCTTTTAGAATAGAATTCTAAAATAATTTGACCCTCAAAATCGAAAATTCATCTTTTTTCTATTATTAAATATTTTTTTACTGTTTTCATAGTAAGTGTTCTTTTGCTGTCTTCATTCTGATTGTGTCAGATACTTTAAGTCATTCTTTCAAAATCATATTGTGGTCAACCAATACACTTACGATCCTGTTGTGATTGCAACATTACACATTCTTGAGATATAGGATCTCATGAAACATCAAAAGTTTGATAGGTTGTTGAAGATTAATACTGATTATAATGAGGATTTAATCCGAATATTTTATGTCAGGTTAGAGGAAAGGGATAGTTCTACTTTCTATTTCAGGATGGGTAAGGAATCATACCATGTTACTCATGAAGTTTGGAGATAATTTTTTGTCTTGTACCCCAAAATTTGCCCCCTCATTTATCAAATATTTTCTCACAAGATCTCCTTGGTTCAAGACTGCACAAGGATTGATCAGCTCAAGACACCTCCTTAAGCACTGATGATTTGAAATTAGGGTTTAAGATTGCACAAAAATAATTGAACTTTCAATGCCTAATATGATTTTCATGGATCATTATGGACCCTCAATACTACTCATGTCAATTTTAAAGCCTTGGGTCACATTTTAGCTCAGTCAATTGAGCAGTTGACCTAAAACTCAACTATATTGGGGAAAAGTGAACTATGGCCAATTTACAGTCAAACTTCATAATTTTTGACCTATAGAAACATTATAAACTCATATGTATCATTTTATCAAGTTTGGACCACAATTCCTCAAGAAATTTGATCAGATCATAAAAAGGGAAAAATGGTGAAAATTAGGGTTTTGACTGAGAAAGGGAAATTTCTGATTTTTGACCTAGAAAATGGATAACTGGTTTGAGGCATGATCTCAAGAGTTCAATTTTATCATTTTGACCTAATGGCATGACTTAAAATATTGCTCAAGATCAATTGGATTGATAGTTGAATTTCAGTCAACTGATCAAAAGTCAACTATATACTGAAAAGTCAAACTTTGACTTTTTGGTCAAAATCAAGTGTCAAAGATCACAATTCATCAAAACATGTCAAAATATGAAACTTGTTCATCGAGAAATCAAAAAGTCAAGATTTCATTTTGAAAAGTCAAAGTTTTCAAACTTAAAATTTTTTCGAAGTGTTGAAAACTTCATGTTTTTTCACAACTTTGAGCCAATTTTTCACCATGATGCAAGATGATTCAAAAGAAACTTTCAACATGAAAGTTGTAGATATCCATGAGATCTACAACATTTATTTACACAACTTCTCCTAGAAATTCTTTGATCTCAAGTTATTAATCCATGAAGTCATGGTCATGAAACTAAACACTTGGTGAAATTTTTCCCTAGTTTAGGCAGGATTTTGACCTAACTTCATGGTATTTTTTCATATAGTTCCAAGGGAAATTTTAAAAAGTGATTCAAATAGGGGGTGTATAGAAAATTACAAGCTTTCTAAAATTTCCAAGAACTCCTTGAGATCATTCTTGAGAAAGAAGAATCGAAGAGAGGAAGTTAGGGTTTCAAACTAAAATTATAGGTCATTTTCATGATGAACAAAAATGCAATTTCAATGTTAGGCTGCATAATCTTGCTTTGCAGGCCTTCTAACTTGTGTATCTATCCATCATTAATGGATTACATAAACTTTTGAGCTTTAATCCAAGTGGTTTAAGCTTTATCCAATCCACATTTCCATTAATGGCACAAAGTGGACACTTCTATTTTGGAAAAGAAACCTTTATGCACAAAGTCAATTCTTGAACCTCTAACTTGTTCCCTCTGATCACACTCCATATACAAAGTCAGAAGCAAGTTTATTTAAAGCATAACCACTCTACAATAGCAAGTACACAAGGCATTGAAACTTGATTTCTCAAAAAATCACATGTTGAGCTTAAACATGTGATTTTGAATTCTGATCAGATACAAGCCTCCATACTTGTTGCTTATAAATAGAGGCACTATTTGTGAGCTAAGACACGAGCTGAAGCACCCTGAAATACACCAAAACTCTCTCAAATCAGAAATTTACCAAAAACTCCATTGTTGCACAGTTTCTGACCTTGAACACCAAACTCATATTTCCCTCGTGCGTTTTTTGGCCTTTTAGTTCCTAAAGCTTCCTTACATCAAGTGTAACCTATCCTTGTCCTTGTTTCATCACTGTAACACAATTTACCATAACCTCTATAACCAAAAACAGAGCATTGCACATTGACTTCTTCAAGCCATTTCAGCCACCCTCAACTCAATATAAGCATTGCATTAGCTTCCTAGAGACTCAAGGAAGCTAACCTGATCATTACAGCACCTTGAATCAAGCTCATTTGCATTTCACGATTTCCAGTTTGGAGGTATTTTTCTTGAACTTCTATCTCATTACTTAGGCATTGTTAGGCTTGCATTTGTGAAGATAAAATGTAGACATCATTGCCCTAAAGCTGTACATGTCCATAGATTCCATTTATATTGATTGAGCTCGGAGAACTTTAGGATTGAATCTCTGAAAATAATTAGGTCAGAATTTGGTACTTTCAAAAATTCTCATTCATCTTTGATTTATAGTTCATGATATTTATATGGTTGGATTCATATGGAAAAATGGAGCAACTTTCATGTTTGCATTTTCCATTTTTGTTGAGAAATGGTGAAGTTACAGGTGGTCTGGCTGGAGGTTGAAGATGAAGTGTGTTCAGGACTTGTTTTGCCTTGTATATTTATCATTTCAGTTATATTAACGGATGTATAGCCACCCCAATGGTAAGGCAGCACGCTGGTAACCAAGAGGTCATGGGTTCGAACCTCAGCGCGCTGCCTTTTACTTTTTTTTCCACATTTTCTCATATTTTTTGACACTTGCAACGCCTAGGCCTCCATGTGATTGGGCTTTATTTTTTTTGCTACTTTTGACCCCATTGCCTTGTTGTTTACACTCCTGGCCCATTTATTTTTCTTGTTATTTTATTTTCTTTTTTACTTTATTTTCATTTTACATTTTCTTTATTATTAATATTATTATTAATATTATTATTATTATTATTATTTTCATTAATATAAAAAAATCTAAAAATATTTATATTTTTTATTATTTATTTTTATTTAGTTTATTTTTTCATAAAACTAAAAGAACAAAAACATTTTCTTTAATAAATTAATTTCCTTTTTTAAAATACTTACATAATAAATTTTAATTATTTTTATATTATTTTGTAAATTAGAATCAATTTAGAATTTAGAATTTTTATTTAATTATTTTTATTTACTAATTTAATTAAATTCACCAAAACCCTAAAAACTTGTTTTCTTTAAATTAATTTATTTTACTAACTTAATATTAATTTTCTTATTTTTAGTTAATTATTTTATTTTAGTTAACTAGGTCAAAAAACCTTTTTTTCATGAAAACCAAACAAAACTCACATTTCTTTTTACATTTACATTCTTGCATTTTTACTTATTCAATTTTGTACATTTATTCAAATTCAATATAGTTGTAATAATTATTTAGATTTAATTTCTTGCAATTCCCCATTTGTAATTTGTACACCCCCTCCCCTAAATGATGTAAGAGCGTAGTAATTTTAATTTCTGCAATTTTAATTTCTGTCAAGACGTTCAGAGGTACTGGAGGTATGTGCACCTTATCAGCATAGACTTGGCACTTGTGACATGTCCGAGAATGCTGATAACAGTCGGCTTCCATTTTGGACCAGTAATATCCTGCCCGAAGGATTCTCTTTGCCATAGTGTGTCCACTGGAATGAGTTCCGAAAGCACCTTCATGTAACTCCGCCATGATCCTTTCTGCTTCATTCTTATCCACACAACGCAATAAGGTCGAATCATGATTACGCTTGTAAAGAATGCCATTGCTGATGAAGAACTTTGCTGCGAACCTCCTCAGAAATTTCTTGTCATTAACAGATGCACCCTCGGGGTATTCCTAAGCTTCAAGATACCTTTTCACCTCATGAAACCAGGGTTTATCTGCTACCTCTTCAGTCTCAATATCACAGCAATGTGGAGGTTCGTCCAATCTTTTGATGATGATCCGAGGAGCTTCGTTGTCCCAATTGACCTTGAACATAGAAGACATCGTAGCCAGCGCGTCCGCCAACTGATTCTCCTCTCTAGGGAAGTGTTCAAAGGTTATCTCCTCGAAATGTGGAATTAAAGTCAACACATACTCCTTATAAGGAATAAGGTTCGGGTGTTTCGTATCCCACTCGCCTTTGATCTGACTGATCACGAGAGCGGAATCTCCGAAAACACTTAGAAACCTAATCCTTAGGTCAATTGCTGCTCGAAGACCCATGATGCATGCTTCATACTCCGCCATATTGTTGGTGCAGTTGAAACATAGTCGGGCGATAAATGGAGTATGAGAGCCTTTAGGAGATATGATCACGGCACCAATGCCATTACCCAAAGCGTTCGAAGCTCCATCAAAGTACATAGACCATCGAGATCCTTCCTCAGGTCCTTCATCCGGTCCAGGTGTCTCACAATCAGTTACCAACATGATATTCTCGTCCGAAAATTCAAATTTCATAGAATGGTAATCATCCAGTGCCTGATGTGCCAAATGGTCTGCCAACACACTTCCCTTGATTGCCTTTTGGGTCGTATACTGGATGTCATATTCAGTCAAGATCATCTGCCATCTTGCTATTCTTCCGATTTTGAAGATATACTTGATTGGATCCATCTTTGAAATCAATAAAGTAGTGTGAGTCAGCATATACTGTCTCAGCCGGCGAGTAGCCCATGCCAAAGCGCAACAAGTTTTCTCGAGCAGTGAATATTGGGTCTCACAGTCGGTAAACTTTTTGCTAAGGTAATAAATAGCATTCTCTTTTCGGCCAGACTCGTCATGCTGACCCAGCACACACCCCATTGAGTTGTCAAGTACTGTCAAGTATAAGATCATAAGTCTCCCTTCAACTGGTGGCATCAGAATAGGTGGCTCTTGGAGATACTCTTTAATCCTTTCGAAAGCGGCCTGACATTCATCGTTCCAACGTACTACTTGGTCTTTCTTCAGCAGCTTGAAGATCGGCTCACAAGTAGCAGTCAGGTGCGAGATGAATCAGGAAATGTAGTTCAGACGTCCCAGAAAGCCTCTGACTTCTTTCTCTGTTCTGGGAGCTGGCATTTCTTGTATAGCTTTCACCTTTGCAGGATCCACTTGAATACCTTTGTCGCTTACAACAAAACCCAGTAGCTTACCAGATCTCACCCCGAAGGTGCACTTGTTCAGGTTTAACCTCAGCTTGTACAACTTCAACCTGTCAAACAGCTTCTGCAGATGGTCAAGGTGTTCCTCCTCAGTTTGGGACCTTGCAATCATATCATCGACGTATACCTCAATCTCATGATGGATCATGTCATGAAACAAAGCAACCATGTCACGCTGATACGTTACCCCAACATTCTTCAATCCAAAAGGCATGACCTTGTAGCAAAAGGTACCCCACTGAGTAACAAAGGTTGTCTTCTCCATGTCTTCGGGAGCCATCTTGATCTGATTATAACCGGAGAAACCATCCATAAAGGATAATACCTTGTGCTGAGCAGTGTTGTCAACCAGAACGTCAATATGAGGTAGAGGGAAGTCATCCTTTGGGCTCACCCTGTTCAGATCCCTGTAATCAACACACATTCGAACCTTACCATTCTTCTTCGGCACAGGAACCACATTGGCCACCCACTGAGGGTAAGAAGTAACTGATAGAAAACCGGCGTAAAACTGTTTCATAACCTCAACCTTGATTTTCTCAGACATCTCTGGGCGCATTCGGCGGTCCTTCTGTTTTACTGGAGAATAGTCTTCCTTGGTAGGTAGGCGATGAACCACAATACCAGTATCCAAACCAGGCATGTCCTCATAAGACCAAGCGAAGATCTCTACGTAGTCATGCAGCATCTGAATCAACCGTTGTTTCACACTAAGCTCCAGATTTGCACCAATCTTGACCTCTTTCTTGTCTACCTCTGTACCTAGATTTACCGATTCCACTGACTCTTCGTGCGGCTGAATGGCCCTCTCTTCCTGAAGTAACAGTCTTGCAAGTTCACCAGGCACTTCATAATCATCTTCACCTTCGTCTTCGGCTAAGTTGATCGGATTTTCGAAGTCATAGCTGGCAGTAGCAGAGTTGTTACCAGTGAGATCCAGAGTGGATGTAGACCTGTATATGTGAGTGTGTGTAAAATAGTTGTTTTGCAATATAACAAAATAAAAACAAGGAGCGCAAGATTTGAAATGCAAGAAACGTCCAATTCTTTTATTAATGATATATGAAAATGACACACATAAAGCCCTCACAAATGAAGCCACAGTGCCTCGGGTAAGACACCGGGCCGTAAAGTTTAAAACATTGTCTGTTACATATTCAAAACAAAAAGTTTCATTACTGGGTAACAAAAGAAATAGGGATGAAGTCCTTTGCTGTCCAGTTGCTTGGTCCACCGTCGGTCATAGGATAGATCTAGTTGTCGAACTCAGACTCTTCGACATCGTCTTCAATGAAATTCACTCCCGAGTTGCTGATGAACACGGGAGGTCTTCCGATCTGTGCATTCCGAACAGCCCTTTGAGCTTCTGCAGTGAAACCCAAACCAAACTTGTTAGTCTTCTGTGTAAAATCAGGGAGTTGTCCCCAATTTGCACACCCACCTTTCTCGACAACAGCCCGGGCATCCTTGAGGGAAGCCATCTTCATAGGAGAATCTCCAACAACAATCTCAGTTGACGCCAGCGTCTGGGGAACCTCTTCAAAATGCTGAAATGGGGTCTCAATGAACTCCCCATCCATCTCTACATATTGGAAAGAGTTGAGGTGGCTCACCATGTACTCCTCTTCTCCTTGTATTGTCATAATCTTCCCTTTGATCGGGTACTTCAGCTTTTGGTGGAGCGTTGAGGTTACGGCCCCAGCTTTGTGGATCCATGGACGACCCAACAAACAAGAATAAGATGGCCGAATGTACATCACATAGAATGTAGAATTGAAAACCTGAGAACCAACCTTAATCGAGATATCAACTTCTCCATGCACCATTCTCTTAGACCCATCAAAGGCCCTAACAACAATGTTACTTGGTTTCAGCTTCAACCCTTCACAGTCCAACCGGTCTAGAGCTTTCTTAGGCAAAACATTCAATGAGGAACCAATATCAACTAATACATGAGCAAGAGTAGTGCCCCTATATTCAATGGAGACATGCAGGGCATCATTGTGATTCTTCCCCTTGGCAGTCAAGTCGGTGTCAGAGAAACCCAACCCATTATCAGTAGTCAGATTGCCCATGCAATCTCTAAACTAATCAGCTGATGTCTCTTGTGGTACGTGTGCGGTCTTCAGAAATGTAATCAAAGCCTTGGCATGGGCCTCTGAGCATAGCAACAGTGACAACATATAAATCTTGGACGGGGTTTTCCCCAGCTGTTCAACTACATTGTAGTCACTCTTTTTGATAATTTTCAGAATCTCTTCCATCTCTTGCTTAGAAGCTTCAACAGTAATCATCTTTGGTGCCTCCGTCTGGGAAGGCTCATTGGTGGTCTGTTTGCCCCGAGTGTTAGATGACTCGGCAACAGGGGTAAGAATAGGGACTTGAACATGAATAGTAGCAGGTACACTGGCAGGTGTAATAACAATAGGTTTTCGGGAAGTTGGTGGAGAGATATTAGGTGAGAAAAGTCTTCCGCTTTGGGTAATTTTAGCAGGTCCAACAATATTGCTGACATCAGTATCAGCATCCAACTCTTGTTTAACTCCATGAAAATAAACATCGGCCCCGTAGTGCCAAGGGACAACTTTATCAGAGGTGTAGGGGATAGGCCCAGGAACAGTGATGATGAATGGTGCGGTTCTTGGAACAGATGTAATTTTAACAGGCTTCCTCGAGGGAGCCTTAGAAGAATTGTCAAAAATGGTAATGATGGCAACTTATTCAGTATGGACTACAGGAACAACAGTCTTCTCAAACCGAATTTCTTTACTATCCATCAGGCGTTGGACACCTGATTTCAAAAGCGGGCAACCGGTTGGTAGGGCAGAACACATACGACAACCTTCGTCACAGCCCAGAAATAAACCGGCTAGCAAAAGGTTCTTCTTCACAGTCATCAAAGGGGTAACAATGTCATTCACAGAAACCATAAACAAGTCTTCATCTATAGCATTCACTCCATGCTTGGGAATAGGAGCAGTCACAACATTAGGTCTTTCGGGCGCCTCGAACTCAATCTCCTTAGCATCAATTAAGTCCTGTATCTTATTCTTCAAAGACCAACAATCATCTGTATTATGCCCCGGGCTATCAGAATGATAAGCACAGCGGGCATTAGGGTTATACTTCGGTGATGTTGTATTTGGATTCTTCGGGGCTTCCCTTGGAATCACTAGATTGGTCTTCAGTAACTGTGGCAGAATCTGAGACAAAGTCATGCTGAGATGGGTGAACTGCCTTCGAGGTTTCTCGTCCTTTTGTTGATTGTTGTACTGAGGAGCACCAGCAGGTCTTGAGATAACAACCGCGTTAATAGCTTGGCGGCGTTCAGGTCTATTATGTCTTTTCGCACTGTAGACAGCACTGGATTCCTTCTTAAAAGGCTTCTTCTCGGTGCTTAATGAAGCACCCTTCTGTATCTTACCAGCCTTAATACCAGCCTCAATCCTTTCACCGGTCATAATAAGCTCTGTAAACCCTGATGAAGAGCTTCCAATCAGATGGTTGAAAAATGGACCTGACAAGGTCCCCAGAAACATGTCAATAAGCTCCCGATCAGCCAAGGGTGGTTTCACTCTTCCGGCGAGGTCCCTCCACTTCTGAGCATAATATTTGAAACCTTCACCCGTTCCCATTGACATACCCTGGAGTTGGGTACGCGTGGGAGCGAGGTCGGAATTATATTGGTACTTCCTGTAGAAAGCAGTAGCCAAATCTTCCCAACTGCGGATACTGGCTCCGTCCAAATGGTAAAACCATTCAAGCTGAGTCCCTGAGAGACTGTCTTGAAAGAAGTGGATCCATAGGTTCTTATCAGTGGTGTACGGCTGAATCTTTCTTACATATGACCGGAGGTGCAGCTTCGGACAAGAAACTCCATCATACTTAGCAAAGGTTGGTGCCTTGAATTTGTGGGGAATCACTACCCCAGATGATAGACCCAGATCACCAAAGTCCAGACCAGGCACTTTATGAATTTCCATAGCACTCAACCGGTCTTCAAGTTGTTTGTATCTATCCTTGGTAGGAGGATACTGGTCTTCGTCGAAGTCCGTCTCGTTGTCGGAGACCACAGGGCTAGGAGCCCTCCTTTCTTCCTGACTATTTTTCCCTCCAGATGAGGTGGTCAAATCAACTTCATTCTGAAGCCTATTTCCAAACCTGTGACCTGTGTTAAACAGGATTGTCCTCTTCTTCTTCTTCTTCTTCTCTTTCAAAATCAGGGTCTTCAGATCTTGCTGACCCTTAGCTAGATTCATGAACAGCTCTTGAAATTGGGCATTCTGGGCCTGTAGGGCCTTGATGGCTTGCTCGGTTGATGGTTCAGTAGACATGATGAGTTCTAAAATAAACAGCGAAGAAGATAAGAGACCTGTAATGGGTACCTGTTATGAATTGCATGGGATGAAATGTGTATGACATGATTTCAAAGACAATCAGGAGATTCAAATTTCTAAACAAGAAATGAAACACACTTTATTAGATAAACTTTGTAATTCAAATTGTTCAACAAATTTCCCTTAAGGCGTTACAAGAATGGAAATACTGAAAAGTAAATAAAACTGGAAAGGAAACAATCAATGGTCAATCAATGCTCCCATGTCTCTTCTTGTCGGTGCGGACATAGTCATTGAGAATCCGCTCGTTCTCCAGCTGCCTAGTCAACTTCTGGATCTTCTGCTCTTGCTCGTTCAACTTCTCTCGGTAAGCATCCCGTTCTTCCCTCAGTTGCATCCAAGACCTTTTCAATGCCCCAATGTCAGTGGGCATGTAAGGATGGATAATGGCAGGAAGAACCCCTTCTTCATTAGCAACTTCAACAATGATAGGCCGAACGACTTCATATGGCATACCCAGCTTTTGGGCACAGATGCGAACCCATCTGACATATGGCTCCATTCGAAGAGAAGTCTTTGGACCCAACTCACATGGATCAGATCTGTGAACTCTATCCCAAGCCCTTATGAATCTGCGGCGTTTGCTCGTCACTATCCCCTTTAAAATCAAAGATGATACTAGGCATTAACAGCTCATGAGGTCCTTCTCTTCTGGCACGCCCAAACTGACGTAAGGCCAAGCACGGGTTGTAAGAAATTCCTCCATTAGTTCCTATCAGGGGAACATTGGGGTACTCCCTACAGAGATCAATGATAGCCACCTCGTCCATACCCTTGAGAGTCCAGATGATGTCATTATGAGAGAGACATAACCCTATAAGCCCAGCCCATGCCTTCTTTGTTCTTCAGCACTGATTTGGGGAGGTGCGAAATAAACCACCTTGCCAATAAATGAGCACATCACATCAAGGTTCCCCGCTTTCGGGAAGTACGGGCATAAAGCTGATGAAGAATGTCACCCAAGAGAGTGGGTACAAGATTATGAGAGATGAAGATTTTCACCGCATTCACATCAACAAAGGAGTTAGAGTTCGGAAACAATACCAAGCCATATATCAGCAGAGCCAGAATATCTTCGAATGCCTTGAAGTCTAGACTATCCCAGAAATAATTAGCCTTACCAACCAAGAACTTAGCCAGAAAGCCCTTTACTCCACTTCTAGTCTCCCAATTAGCCATTACCTCATCTTTGGTCATATGAAGGGCTGCAACAATCTCTTCGGGCCTAAGAATCTTCTCCCAACCAGTAAACGGGGTCTGCTCCAGAATAGAGATACTGAGCAGATCAGAGAACTCTTCTAAGGTGGGAACCAGCTGTTAGTCCTGGAAAGTAAAGCAATGGTACAACGAATCATAGAACTGGACTAGGACACTCATCATCTGCTCGTCCAATTTGGAAGTAACCAAACTGAGAAGATACCCATGTCTTCTGATGAAGGAGGTAGTATCAGACATCTTTGCAATCAATTCTTTAAGCATGGTGGGAACCTGGACAAAGTTGATCCGGATGGTATTCCTACGCATGGGCATCATGACCTACAAAACAGAACAAAGATGAATCCCTCCTGTCTTTGAAATAGGTTAGTCCGATGCAAGATGTATGCAATGTTATGATGTCATGATGTCATGATGGTAAGCACACCACAAGTATCCATAAATAGCAAACATGGTAAAGGCACACAAGTCACATAGAGAGCCCTTAGATCTCAGGCTGGCAAGGAGCTTATGTACTACCCTCTTTCAGTTAAGTTGGTTTAAACCTGTCCTAAAAATAGTAACCGGGTTCTAGAGGATCTCAATATCACTGACTACCCTCGATCGGTCATAATTCCAGTTTAGCAACCTTTTCTTACGGTCGGAATCATCGCGAGAGTTTAGTCTCAATGACTGTAGCATACTGCTACTGTTCTATGGACAAGTTGGTCAATTCAAAGGTTCTAAGGTCAGTTGGTGCTTAATGACCCCTTAGATGACCCATATTCTCCTCGTTCCAACACAAGGGATATCGGTACAATATAAAGTGCCACATCAACGTAGCTACTGCTTCAACCGTATCGGTCTACGCTGTACGGTTCCCTCACAGTTTATTGCTACTTACCTAATGGGTATCCCCAGATCCGGGTTAGGATCTATAGTAACTCCGATTCAACCCAAGAAGATAAAGCAAAAAAATCATGCAATTGAAAACATTATGAACTATTCCTAAGGTACACCCCACTTATTAACATTCCCCAGCAGAGTCGCCAGTTCTGTGATACGGTGGGAGAGAACTGACTGTTTTTGGAATGTTGGTTCGCGTTTTGCGTTTGTTTTTGCAAAATGTCGCGGTAAGCAAGAGTCGCCACCGTCTTTTATTTTATCCAACAAGGAAAGGAAAAAAGCACAGAAAAATTCCTTTTTCGAGATGTTTCTCGGGTCTGGGGGGTAGATTATAGAAAGGGAAGGTGTTAGCACCCTTTCTATCCGTGGTTATCCATGGGATCTTAAGTGTTTTCAAAATTTTCTTTTCTTTGTGTTTGTGGGTTTGAAAGAAGTTTTTATTTGAAAAGGTGTAAGTGCGAAAAGTTTTGTTTTGTTTTGGAAAGAGCAAGTACTGAAGAACCATCTACCTACTCGAAAAAGGAATTAATCTGTGCTAATGTCCTTTAGAAAATGCTATCCCACTATTGATGAGTAGGTAACATCGTCGTTGGAGTTTTAAGGGTCAATTCGATTAAGGGACGTGCGGTCACTAAAGCAATGTTAGGACGCCTTAGCGGTAACCCTAATGTCTTAGATCATTTTTCCGAGGCAACCGTTTCGAGGCAACTATGATCTTTGGACAAGAGGGCGACCTCTAAAACTTCCTATACTCAATGACCACGTTCGAAGGGAACCAAGTGAGGTGTACCCTAAGAGTGCGCATGTGCGAGTGTGTTGTTTTTCAGTTAATTTGTCTTTGTACATGTCATGGGTGATCTACATTGATTTTAGGTTTTGAACGATTAATCTTGTCATGCATTCCCTATTATCAAACATCTAATAGTTTATAAGTTGCGGAAATTAAATTGCGGAAATTAAACTAACTATTACAAGGCGTCGGGTATTTACATCGCCAAAAACAACCCTTGAAATTAAAATGCGGAAAATAAATAAAGCGATAAAATAATCAAAGTCCTAATTAAACTATTACATTCCGGGAAACAGATACAATAATATGGTAAATAGATCGCGTGCGATAAAATTAAATCGGGCGCATTCTAGGGTTTTGACCCTTTAATTATTAAAGAAAAGATTTTTTTGTTATTTTTTGAATTGAGAAAGAAATTAAATTAGGTTAAACATTAAATTAATAAACTAATTAATTAAGAAAAATATTTTTGGAGTTTTTGATATTTAAGGAAATAAAAATAAATTTGATCAAAGTTAGTAAAACCTAATTATCTACATTAATTTTAATTATGGCAAAAGATATTAAAGTTAATTCTTAATTAGACTAAATTAATTAATTTAATATTTATTTACAAAAATAAAGTGCTGAATTTAATTTCAATAAATAAAATATATTTTTTGGTTTTTGATTTTATGAGGAAAAAGTTTAATTGGTCAATTAAAAAATAATAACAATAAATAAATAAATAAAAGAAATAATAAAAATAAAATAGAAAGAATTAGGGTTAGGAGGTTATGGGCCTGAAAGGGGGTCTTGATAGCAACTTTGTGGCCCATCACAAGCTAGCCTGGCTGACCTTTTTTGAATTCCACGTATGCACGTTGACTAGGAAACATGGTGCACGCTCCTTCTGGGCCATCAGATTTGGCCTGGGGGCCATCTGTCCACTGATTGCATGAGGGAGCATGATGTACCACGTAGTTGGCTTTGTATTGGATCACCTGTGAAAAAATAATAATATGCGTTTGGGGGACCTGAGATTCGAACCCAGGTCCTGTGAGTTATTGGATGCACGCGTTGCCACTCAACCACTACGCGCGAAGTATGAATTTTCCAATGGGGGAGGGCCACGTCTTCATCTTCCTCATTGAAACCTGGATATTTACTTGCGGATTTACATTCGCAGCTAAATTCGTAGCTGCATCCTAAAATCTATCCTAGGCCATAGAAATTAATTCCAAGACCATAGTCATGCTCGTCTAGGTCTCCCGAGCACGTCTATATCCATCAATGGCTCCAATTTTACCTGCAAACGAAACGCCCAAAAATACAAACCAAGAACCCTAGATTCGGGTATGGCACTACAGGTCATATAAACACAATTGGTTAATGCAGAAAGCTTGCAAATTGAATGAGCATCATGAATATACCAAAGATTTGTTCAAAAGATGCAAAAATATGGAGTTGCGATTTCAAGTGCAGAGCGGTTTTGTGAGAGACTTACAACGCGATTGAGAGGGTATGAGAGTGTGCTTTTGATTGCTTCTGACTCAGTGGAGGTCCAGCAATTGATTCACGTTGAGATTTGGCTTTGAATTCGCCTCTAGGAGTGATTTCAGTTTCAAGCTTTTTCCAAGTTTTCTCAAGTTTGGTTTTTGTGTTCTTGCAGCCTCTCACCTCTAATTCGTGTGCCTTTGCATTGTATATGTATGCTGCATTAGATTAGGTCAAGTTTTGGGTCTTGAATCTTTGTAAATCAATGCTTGGAGATCTGATTTGATTCACCATTGATAACCTTCCAATTTGTTCCAAAATCCAATATTTTTGTACATGAAAAGCTTGATACGGATTTGATCATGATCATAATGATAATTAAGACCTTTAACAACCAAAAAGATCCTAAGTCATCAATATTTGGATTTTATTTGATTTAAAATGAATTAATTCAATAAAAAATCAAATAAAATAGAAAAATTAATAAATGGACACAAGGCTGAAGCTAGGACACGTGTGTAGTGTGACAAGATCAAATCAAGTGGAAAAGAATGGGCCCATTTGACAAAATTTGAAGTTTTTGGGATAGTTGACTTTTGACAATTTTGCAAAAATGCCCAACTTCAACAATGCATAACTTCTTCAATTTTGTACTTTTGGCAATGTTCTTGGACTTTTTAGAAATATTGAGATATACTCTAACCAACCCTTTTGGTCTCATCTCATTTTGATATTCCATGCTCAAGTTATAAGCTTTGGCAAAAAAGGTGTTTTTGTTGACTTTCAAAAATGACCTATAATGTCCAAATTTGTAACTTTTTGTGAGTGAATTTCTTGATCTTGGGGTATGAATATGGATTGTAGGAAATTGCATCCTCTTAAAAATGAGCTTTGGATGGGTCATTTCTCATATAGTATGAGAAAGTTATGCTTGGTCAAAGTTGAGTTGACTTTTCCTACAAAACCCTAATTTAGCAACTTTTGAGTCTTGATGAATTTTGAGCAATCCTTGATGAATCATGATCAACCCTTGATCAAATGATGAAATATACTTCAAAATGAGAATGTTGACAAAAAATCTTGAAGTTTGACTGTTTATAGGTCACAATTGACTTTTGCCCTAACACAGTCGACTTTTGGACCTTTTGAGCAATTGACTGACCAAACTTCCTCTGCAAGGCTTGAAATTTGACATGGATGAACTTGATAACATATTAGGACACTGGGGAGCACTTGAGGTCATTTGGATGCAAGGACCTTGATGCAACACAAAACCCTAATTTGAGGTCTCCTGCCTTAGGAGGTAGCTTGACTGTCCAACTCTTGAGCAATTTTGAACCACTTGGAGACTATTCTTGTAATGTCATGGGAAATATGAGAGGGCAAATTTTGGGGTACAACAGAGGCTGTTGGCTTTATTTCCCCAATCATATCAATCCCCCACATAGCAAAGGGCCAAGGAGCCGTCAAGACATTCAGAGGAACCGGAGGTACGTGCACCTTGTCAGCATACACCTGACATTTATGGCAGGTTCGAGAGTGTTGATAACAATCTGCTTCCATGGTAGAACAGTAATATCCTGCCTGTAAGATTTTCTTTGCCATCGTATGCCCACTAGAATGGGTGCCAAAAGTGCCTTCATGTAATTCAGCCATGATCCTTTCAGCTTCAACCTTATCTATGCATCGAAGTAACACAGAGTCATGGTTGCATTTGTAAAGAATGCCATTACTAAGGAAGAATTTAGCAGAGAATATCCTTAAGAACTTCTTATCATTGATTGAAGCTCCTTCTGGATATTCTTGAGCCTCGATATACTTCTTGACTTCGTGAAACCAAGGCTGGTCCAGTACTTCTTCAAGATTAATCTCGTGACAGTGTGCTGGTTCCTCCATTCGTTCGATGGTGATCTGGGGAGCCTTATTATCCCAATTAAGTTTAAACATATATGACATTGTGGCTACAGCGTCTGCTAGCTAATTTTCTTCTCGCGGGAAATGATCGAAGGTAATCTTTTCAAAATGTGGCAGCAATGTCAAAACATGTTCTTTATAAGGGATAAGGTTAGGGTGTTTGGTGTCCCATTCCCCTTTGATATGACTGATAACCAAAGATGAATCTCCGAATACATCCAAGGATTTGATCCCCAAGTCTATGGCAACTCTGAGACCAAAGATGCATGCTTCGTATTCTGTCATGTTGTTTGTACAATTGAAGCAGGGTCTTGCTGTAAAGGGAGTATGACACCCTTCCGGAGATATGAGTACAACGCCGATACCATTGCCAAGTGTGTTGGATGCCCCATCATATAACAGGGTCCATTGGGATCCTTGTTCAGATCCGTCATATGGGATGAATTCTTCACAGTTGTTTATCATCATGATGTCTTCATCTGGGAATTCGGAATTCATGGACTGGTAGTCTTCCACAGCTTGGTGAGCAAGGTGATAAGCTAGTACACTTCCCTTTATATCTTTTTGGGTAGTATACTGTATGTCATATTCTGTCAGGATCATCTGCCATCTTGCTATTCTCCCGGAGAGAGCAGGTTTCTCGAAGATGTATTTTATCGGATCCATTTTAGATATCAACAAAGTAGTATGAGTCAACATATACTATCTTAGCTGGCGAGCAGCCCATGCCCGAGCGCAATAAGTTTTCTCGAGCAGTGAATATTTGGTTTCACAGTGAGTAAACGTTTTGCTCAGGTAGTAAATAGCATGCTCTTTTCGGCCAGACTCGTCATACTGCCCCAATACACACCCCATTGAGTTTTCTAAAACAGTCAGATACATGATCAATGGTCTCCCCTCGACTGGTGGCATCAACACAGGAGGCTCTTGTAAGTATTCTTTGATTTTGCAAAATCAACTTGGCACTCATCATTCCATTTAACTACCTGATCTTTCTTCAGTAGTTTGAAGATTGGTTCGCAGGTAGCTGTCAGGTGAGAAATGAATATGACAATGTAGTTCAAATGTCCCAAGAATCCTCTGACTTCCTTCTCAGTATGAGGAGCAAGCATCTCTTGTATCTCTTTCACTTTGGCAGGATCTACTTCAATACCTTTGTTGTTGACGACAAAGCCTAGGAGTTTACTGGACCGTACCTTGAACGTGCATTTGTTTGTATTCAACCTCAGCTTATACTTCTTCAGTCTCTCAAACAAATTTTATAAGTGATCAAGATGCTCTTCTTCTGTTTGAGATCTGGCTATGATGTCGTCCACATAGACCTCTATTTCGTGATGTATCATGTCGTGAAATAGAACTACCATGGCACGCTGATAGGTTTCCCCAACATTCTTCAGTCTGAATGGCATCACCTTATAGCAGAAAGTGCCCCACTGCGTGAAAAACATTTTTTTCTCCATGTCCTCAGGCGCCATTTTGATTTGGTTGTAACCTGAGAAACCATCCATGAAGGAAAACACTTTGTGTTGTGCCGTATTGTCGACTAGAATATCAATGTGGGGGAGTGGAAAATCATCCTTAGGGCTTTCCCTATTCAAATATCTGTAGTCCACACACATTCGTACTTTTCCGTCCTTTTGGGAACGGGAACAACATTGGCAACCCATTGGGGATAAGAGGTGACAACCAAGAATCCAGCATTGAGTTGCTTCATGACTCCTGCTTTAATCTTTTCTGACATATCAGTCCTCATGCGGCGAACCTTTTATTTTACTAGCGGACAATCTTCTCTTGTAGGCAGATGATGTACCACAATATATGCATCAAGTCCTGGCATGTCTTCATACGACCAGGCAAAGACTTCAACATAATCGTGTAACAACTGATTTAGATGCTCCTTGATACTGGGTTCCAGATTGGCACCCACCTTGACCTCTTTTTTGTCTTTTTCGGTACCTAGGTTGATTGTATCCACGGGTTCCTCGTAAGGCTGAATGGTTCTCTCTTCTTGTTGTAGTAGTCTGGCAAGTTCCCCTGGTACTTCACAATCTTCCTCACCTTCGTCTTCGGCTTGGTAGATTAGATTCTCAGAGTCACAAAAGGCCATAGCAGTATCGTTACCCATGGGATCCCGAATGGATGTATACCTACATTGTGAGTGTGAGTGTGTGTAAGGGTATATCTATCCTTGAAAGAAATAAAAATGTAAAAATAAAAACAATGAGCACAAAAGTT
Source organism: Vicia faba (assembly GCA_948472305.1). Classification (NCBI taxonomy): domain Eukaryota; kingdom Viridiplantae; phylum Streptophyta; class Magnoliopsida; order Fabales; family Fabaceae; genus Vicia; species Vicia faba. Next base: position 1,457,220,271 of record OX451739.1, read on the forward strand.
TGTGTGCGAAAACGTTCATGATTCATTGATGTCATATGAAAATAAGATAACAACCCTTACAAATGGACCATTGTGCCTCGGGTAAGACACAAGGTTTTAAGAGTGCGAATTGTTTTAATATTACAGATCCAACAAAATGTAAAGACAAATTACTGTGGGATAAAAGTGATCGGGACAAAATCTCTAGCCTCCCAGTTATTGAGCCCTCCAATGACAGGCGGGAATATCCAATCCTCCAAGTCACAGCTATCTTCATCTCCTTCTACAGCATTGACCTCTCGGTTGCTGATCCTCAGGGGTGGTCCTTCGGTGCGAGCGCGACGTACAGACTTCTGAGCACTCGAAGAGAAACCTAGGCCAAACTTGTCAGACTTATATGGGATATCTGGGAGTTATCCCCAGATAGTGCACCCACCTTCTTCTACCACTGCTTTGGTATCCTTCAGAGATGACATCCGGAGTGGAGGCCTTGTAATATTGGGAACAACCTTGGTTACCGCCACATCTTGCGGGACCTCTTCAAAGTGTTGAAATGGAGTTTCAATAAATTCACCATCTAATTCCACATATCTGAAGGAATTGAGACGGCTGATCATATACTCTTCTTCTCCATGAACGGTGATAATCTTCCCTTGAATCGGATATTTCAGCATTTGGTGCAACGTAGAAGTGACAGCGCCAGCATTGTGAATCCATGGTCGGCATAGCAAGCATGAATGTGAGGGATGGATATCCATTACATAAAAAGTTGAATCAAAAGTTTGTGTTCCAACTTTTATGGGAATGTCTACCTCCCCATGTACCATCCTTTTCGAACCGTCAAAAGCCCTTACTACTATGTTACTTGGCTTTAATGTCAATCCCTCACAATCAAGCCTATCAAGAGCTTTTTAGGCAATACATTCAGAGATAAGCCAGTGTCCACCAAAACATGGGCCAAGGTTGTGCCCCTACATTTAACTGAGACATGTAATGCCTCATTATGCTTCCTTCCTCTTGGCGTTAAATCAACATCTGAAAAACCTAGACCATTATCTGCAGTTAAGCTGGCTACGCAGTCTTGAAATTGATCGGTAGATGTCTCTTGGGGTACATGGGTAGTTTTCAGGAATTTTACCAAGGCTTTTTCATGCGCCTCGAAACATAGTAGTAATGCCAGCATGGAAATTTTAGAGGGAGTTTTCTCCAGTTGTTCAACTACATCGTAGTCGCTTCTTTTTATGATATTCATAATTTCCTCCATCACTTTCCGGGAGGTCTCAGGGATAGCCAATGACTGAGCCTTCATCCGAACAGGCTCAATCAGAATACTATTACATCGAGTCTCGGTTAACTCGGCAGCAGGAGTGTCAGTAGGAATGATAATAAGGGTTATAACAACTTTGTTAGTTAGAGTATTGGATGAGATGATTGTAGGACGGGGAACAACTTTTGGGGGAACAACAACAGGAATGATTACAGGTCCAGAACTGCTTTTGGGGGAGCAATTTCTGGAGAGAATATCCTTCGGCTTCAGGTAATCTTGCTAGTTCCTGCAATATTACTGATGTTGAAGTTGACTTTCTCGGAGCTTGAATCTTCGGTGGCTGGCCAGTCCTGCTTGATACCATGGTAGTAGACATCCCCTCCATAATTCCATGGTATGGTTTTGTCTGACGAATCTGGGACTGGTCCAAGCATTGTAATTATTAAAGGAGTTGCTTTTGGAACTGATGTAATTCTAACGGGTCTTTTGGTGGAGACCCTAGAAGAATTGACGGAAATGGTAATGATAGAAACATCTTCAAAAGGAACAGGTGGAACATAAGTCTTCTCGAATAAAATTTCTTTGTTATCTATTAGGCACTGAACGCCTGCTTTCAATAAAGGACAGCTGGTTGGTAAGGACAAACAGAAATGGCAAACTTGATCACAACCCGGGAACACATCGGCATTCAACAAGTTCATTTTAATAGTCAGAATTGGAGTCATAAGTTCATTAACTGAAGTAACAAACATTTCTTCTTCAATGGCATTGGTATTATGGCCATGTCTGGGCATAGGGGCAGAAATGACATTTGGCTTTTCGGGCGCATCGAATTCAATCTCTTTTGCTTCAATGAGATCTTGTATTATGTTCTTTAGAGCCCAACAGTTATTAGTGTCATGGCCGAGACTTTCAGAGTGATATGCGCAACGGGCATTGGGATGATAGTGAGGAGATGTTGTGTTGGGGTTTTTCGGAGCTTCTTTCAAGGTCACCAAATTGGATCTTAGTAGATGCGGTAATACCTGAGACGGGGTCATGTTAATTCTGGTTAACTGCCTGACCGATCTTTCCATCCTCGGTTTATTGTTTCTTTGTTGATCAGGCGCAGGCTTAGGGATCATCACAACCCTCACCATTGCTCGGTGTTCGGCCCTATCTTGATTTCTTTGCGGATATACAACAACCACCTCTTTATTTCTAATGAATGGCTTCCTTACAGCTGCAGAAGAGGATGTATCTTTCTGAATCTTTCCACTCTTTATACCGACTTCCACCCTTTCTCCGGTCAATATTAGTTTAGTAAAACCTGCTGATGAACTTCCGATTAAATGATTGAAAAAGGGACCAGACAAGGTGCCCAAGAACATGTCTACCAATTCTCTCTCAGATAGAGGGGATTGAACTCTTCCAGCCAAGTCTCTCCATTTTTGCGCATAGTCCTTGAAACCTTCATTGGAAACCATGGCCATACTCTGGAGTTGAGTACGGGTAGGCGCAAGATCAGCATTGTATTGATATTGTTTGTAGAAGGCTGCAGCAAGGTCTTCCCAGTTATGAACATTGGCTCTTTCTAACTGGTAAAACCAATCAAGTTGAGTTTTAGACAGGCTGTCTTAGAAGAAGTGTACCCATAATTCTTTGTCAGCGGTATCGGGCTTGATTTTCCTTACATATGATCGGAGATGCATTTTAGGGCATGAGACTCCGTCAAACTTTCCGAACACAGGTGATTTAAATTTCGGAGGAATGACAATCCCCGACACTAACCCCAATTCCTCAAAGTCCAAGCCAGGAACTTTTTGGATTTCCATCGCACTCAACCGCTCTTCGAGATGTTTATACTTCTCATCAGATGAAGGGTATTGTTCTTCAAAATAGTCTTCTTCTTCCTCTTCCTCTTCTGATTCTGATGGGACAACTGTTTCCTTGCCTTTCCCATCTTGATTGTCTCTTTCACCGGATGTCGTTGCAAAGTTTAAGGTCCTTCTTGTCTGCCCATGAAATCTTCTTCCCATGTTTAGGACTCCAGTTACCTTCTTTGTTTTCTTTTTCTTCTCCTCAGCCAGCAAAGTGTTCAACTCTTCTTGTCCTTTGGCTAGGGTCAAGAGCAACTGTTGAAACTGTGTATTTTGAGCTTGGAGGTCCTTTATTGTTTTATCGAGATCCATCTTACTGAAATAAACAGTAGAGAGATGAGGATACTTGTTGCAAAAGACTTGCTTATGTTATGATGAATGGTATATGCATATGTAATGATTTCAAGGATTTCAAAGATTCAAATTTATTTTAGACAAAAAGGAAACACACGTTATATTAATAAGTTAAAGCTTGAGTACACCAATGCCTTTTAGGGAAAAATAATACAAAAACTCTAAGATAAAAAGGTAGTTTGCATCCTTCTTGGTGCGTGTAGGAATTCAGAGTCTGCTCCTCATGAAGTATCCTAGTGAGTTCCAAAACTTTCTTCTCGCTTGCGTAGAATTGGGCTTCGAAAGTATCTCTCTCCCCCTTGAGTTGTATCCAATCTCTTTGTAGGTCTTTAAGAGAGGTGGGCATATCAGGATGTAGGATAGTGTATGGAACATCTCCCTCCATGACAGGCTCAATGATTACTGGGAGAATGGAGGGGTAAGGCATCATAAGACTCTGAGCACGAGTTCGTACCCATTTGAGGTAAGTCTCAAGAGGGATGGAATTTTTATGCCCCAAAGTCTTGCTATCCACCTTATTCAACATCCTCCAAGCTTGGATAAATCTCTGGTGAAGACCTTGATCGTTGTTGTCGTAGTCAAATACCAAACCTTGAATCAGCATCTCGTGCAGGCCATCCCTTTGGGCGTAACCAAACTGTCTTAAGGCTAAGCAGGGGTTGTAGGTGATACCTCCCCTAATGCCAAGTAAATGGACATTATGTAATTCCCCACAACGGTCGATAATGATAACATTCTCTTTGGATCGGAAATACCAATGAATGTCTGAATGTTTGAGCGTCATCAACCTTTGTGACCACCTTGAACCTTGCTCATTTTTTTAATACAGATTGGAGAAGATGCAAAGTAAACCTTCTTGATAAGATAGGAGTGCAACACATAAGAACACCTCTTTTCCTCATTGTGCGAGTGTGAAAAGAGTTTAGGATATCTCCTAGCAATGAGGCACCGGGTTGCGGGATATGAAGATTTTGACGGTGTTGACATCTATGAGTTGGTCAGGATTTGGAAACAAAACCATCCCATAGATGAGGCGAGCCACAATTTCCTCAAAGGCTTGCAAGTCCAAGGAATTCCAAAAGCTTTGGGCTTTCTCAAACAGGAACTTTACTAGGAAACCTTTGACACCACTCCTTGTTTCCCAATGAGTTATGACATCAGATGAGTGCAACTGTAGAGATTGAGCAATATCTTCTAGCTTTGGGTCTCTTTCTGTACCGTTGAAAGGTAGTTGGTTGAGAATGGGAATCCTCAAGAGTCGGGATAATTCTTCCAAAGTAGGCACAAGTTGATAGTCGGGAAATGTGAAGCAATGGTGTAAAGGATCAAAGATCTAAAAGAGCACCTTCATCATGTCCTCATCTGTGTTGGAGGTGACCAAGTTGAGTAGTCGACCATGTCTCTCGGTGAATGGAGAGTTTTCAGGAATCTTTGAAACTAGATCCTTAAGTTGTGGAGGGATCTTTACAAGGTTGACTTGAATAGTTTTCATGCAAAGAGAATCCATATCCTACAAAACAAGAACAAAGATGAATCCCAAAATCCTTGAAATGGTTAGTGAATAAGTATGATGTTATGATGTTCATGATGTTACGTACAAGTATGTATACACAAACAAAGCAAACAAATCCTTAGGTTTAGGCTTGCATGGAGTTTTATAGGTAAGTACCCTCTTGAAGTTTAGTTGGCTCAAACCTATCCTAGTAATAGTAACCGGGTTCTAAGGAGCTCAATATCACTGGTTTGTTTCCTTGGTCATTGTTTCATCACGAGCCTCTTTAATGGCGACCGAAATATCCCAAAAAACCAAACCTCAATGAGTGTAGTATCGAGTATCTACCAACTTTGGACTGCACCAAAGCCGGTCATCTCACTACATCCTAAAGGCCAAGTTGGTCAAGTAAAGGTTCTAAAAGTTCATTAGTGCTTCATGACACCACTCATCATCCCCGTATTCTCTTTGATTAACTCAAAGGCTACCGGTACCCACAAATATGTCGCACTAACATAGCTATTGCTTAGACCATGTCGGTATACCCCGCACAGTTTCCATAACATATTGCTACTTACCTATAATGTATCCCAAATCCGGGTAGAGGATTCAAACCCAAACAAAGAACCATAATGTAAAGCATACAAGTCAAACAATGTAAGCAAATAAATGTGATATATTCCTAAGGTAACCCTACTTTTAAAATTTTCCCCAGCAGAGTCGCCAGTTCTGTGATACAGTGGGAGAACTGACTTGAGGGTTTGCGTTTGATCCAAATGTTGTGGTTAGCAAGAGTCGCCACCGACTTTTCTTTTATCCAAAAGGAAAGTTGAAAAAGCACAGGAAAGACCTTTGAGATTATTTCTTGATTTCGGTGGGTAGATTATGAAAAGGGAAGGTATTAGCACCCTTTTCATCCATGGTTTTCCATGGGATCTTAGTTACTTGCTAGATCACTTGCTATTGTTTGAAAATGTGCTTTGTGTGGTTTTTGAAAGTATTTTGAAAAGGCGCCATCGTTTAGGAAAACTTTGTAATGATTCTCATTCGTAAGAATGTATACAAAGTGTTGATCTTTTGAAAATGTTTCAAAGTGAGAATGTTGGTGTATAAAATGTTTTTGTTGTGAGCAAGCAAGAAACTAGGAGCGAATCTACCTACTCAAAAGGTCTTAGGTATTATTTTCCTCCTCCTTTAGACGTTGCTATCTTACCATTGTTTTGGTAAAAATCCCCATTGTTGGATGTTGACGGGACGAGTGTGGGTCATCCTATAACCATGATTAGAAATGTTGCAAGGTATCTTAGCATTTTTATTTAGGGACTAAGATCATTTTTAAGGGCAATATTTATAGCGTCATCGAGGGACTATGATCTTGTATTTCGATTATTTTTGCTAAGACATCCCACATGCATAACATGACCATTTTTAGGCAACAAGTGGAGTTAACCTTAAGGGTGCATGTGTGAATAGCGTGTTTGATTTGCATACTTGTTTTGTATTGTATTAGGGTTTTCTACTTGTTGATTTTATCTTGCCATACACACCCTAATTACTAACAATTATATTTGAAAGCGTTAAATTGCAGAAATGTAAAGTCCTACGTTATTACATCATTTAAGGGATGGGGTAAAATTTACAAATGGGGATGAGGCCACTTAAATATTACAACCATATCGAATAACCATGAAGGAAACGTAAAAACAGTGTAAAAAGAAGGAAAAATGCATTTTGAACTATTATGTGCCGACACAAGCTCATATGCATCGACACATAATTTTCCTTGCCCCTGTATTGCCAAATCAACTCAGTATGAGTCGATACATAATGGTATGTGTCGACTCATACATTGCATGTGTCGACTCATACGTGCTTTGTGTCGACTCATACATTGTTTTTCCTTCTGTTTTGGGCATGTAAAGCAGTATGTATCGACTCATAAGGCTATGTGTCGACTCATACTGTCATGTTTTCTACTTCAACATTGTTTTGCTGCATACATGGGTTATTTCTCAACACATAATGAAAATAATGGAAGATAAACAAAAGGTTTGATTTAAGGACAATGGTTACTACATTTTATCTTCACAAATGAACCATTAATGATGCTTGTATGAAGAGTTCAAAGTCAACAAAACTTATCTTGAAACTGAAATTTGTGCTTTGTGTTTGAGCCTCTGTATGGGCTGTTGTTGAGCTTGGGAAGTGATGATAGTGATGTTATAGAAGTTGTTTTTATGTTTTAACAAATTCTATATGATGTATGTGGAGTGTTTGGATGGTTTATTTTGGAGAAAACTTGCAAGGTATGAGATTCAAAGATTTGGACTTCAAAGTTAAAAAAATGGAGGTTTTGTGGGCAATTCTGGTTTTTGACACAAGAATGATTTTAAGTGTTAGTTTCCCCTTCTTTTTTCTGACCTTTTTCCTTACAATTGGCCTCTCTATTATAGAGAAGGTTTGAGACTTCAAACAACTTAGATTTTGAATCACATGTTATGGTTATTTTGCTTGTTTTTGAAGCAAGCATGAGGAACATGTTTCCAATGCTTGCACCAAGCTATCTAAAGTTGTTGATCACTTTAAACATGTTTTTTCTGACTTGTAGAAGTTGAATGTGATTATAACAACAAGTTAGAGGCTCAAGAAATTGACTTTATGATTAAAGTGAACTTTGCAAGAATGGCAATGGTGCCTTTGTGCCAAAAATGGAAAGATGCAATGGACAATACTTGAACCACTTGGATAATGGTTCAATCAATTGTGTAAACATCTGATTATGGATAGATTTGCAAGTCAATAGGCCTGCAAATTGAAGATTATGCAGCATGGTTGTTCCTTATTCATCACAAATCTGCCTTGTAAATCAAGAATGAATGTCCAACTTCAGATCCTTGGATCTCCTAGCTCAAATATGATAAATTCATACTCTTGGATGTTTTGGAAATCTTGAAACACCCTCTATAAATTCCATGTTTGCCATTTTTACAAAATCATCTTGTAACTATGTGAAAAAATGCCAGGAAGTTGGGATAAAATCCTGACCAAAACTGCTGAAAATTTCTCTAAGTGTTTATTCAAAAATGCCATGACTTCATGAATTTATAACTCAAAATCCAACCATTTCAAGAAAAAAGTCATGCCTTACAAAGTTTTAGATCTCATTGAGATCTAAAACTTTCATGTTTGAAGTTTTCCTTGAATCATCTTACATCATGGTGAAAAATTGGCTCAAAGTTGTGAAAAAATATGAAGTTTTCAACACTTAGAAAATTTTCTAAGTTTGAAAACTTTGACTTTCAAAAATGAAATCTTTATTTTTTGATTTCTTGATGAACAAGTTTCATGTTTTAACATGTTTTGATGAATTGTGATCTTTGGCACTTGATTTTGACCAAAAAGTCAAAGTTTGACTTTTCAGTGTACAATTGACTTTTTCTAGTACAATTGATTTTTTAGGTCAACTGCTCAATTGACAGAGAAAAAATGGGATCCAAAGCTTGAAACTTGACATGAGTAATCTTGGGGGTCCATAATGATCCATGAAAATCATATAGGGCATAGAAGTCCGATTATCCTTGTGCAATATCAAACCCTAATTTTGGTCATCAGTGCTTAAGGAGGTGTCTTGAGCTGATTAAACCTAGTGCAGTCTTGAGCCAAAGGAGATCTTGTGAGCAAATATTTGAAAAATGAGATGGAAAATTTTGGGGTACAACAGGTTTGGTCGAAGGAGTAACGGTAACCGAAGGATCACTTATGTAAATATTGGGTCACGATACATTCGTAATTTGGATTCAACCGATTGAAGGCTTTGAAGAATTGGGGTTCTTGCAAAGAAATAACGGTAGATAGAGGATCAAAACGAAAGTATCAGGTTCAATTGGTCGAGTTTTGGACCTTCGGTATTCTAGAAGAAGGAGATTCATCCCTCCAACCCATCTGACGACCCTCCGCATTGATCTTTTGATTGTGAACACCATATATAGAAATTATTCAATGATATGGTACCCTTTATTATTCGTTCTAGATGTTTGTTAGTGACAATACATTCATAATGGTTAAAATTAACACATAATTCTGGATCATACGGTTGGCTGATACTGATGAGATTTGTAGTGAGACCTTTAACAAGGAGGATATTATCCATATTTCCTTTTCTAATGATTTTTCCTTCAGATCCATCATCAAAAGTGACATAACTATTGTTCTGGACTGGCCCAAAAGCTTGAGTGGGCCCAATATAAGACATCTCATAGGTGCCACCCACTGACCGTGACCTGGCCTGCCCGCACCTGTCGGGCAATGTTACCCTCTTGCCCTTCTGGTCCAGCACCGATCCAAGATGTCCATCGAGCATCTCCTCAGCCTTCCCCGATACCAGCGTCGTGCAAATCACCAGAGACCGACTAGAGAGATGCCCACAACCAGCCTCTTCCCCGGATCCAACGGCTAGTTACGGGAACAACTGCCCAGTTTAACCAAGTCCTGGCAGTTACCTGATTTTCTGGACCCGCATATCTAGGCAAGAAATTAGGAACCAATGGACACGTGCCAAGGGCAGTATATAAATCCTCACACTTGTGAGGGCCAGGTATCACATGTTCACTACTCACTACCTGATATTTTTCTACTACCTTCTTGCTCCCACTCTTACTTGATCGTTGGAGTACCTTGCAGGTATAACCCCCTCTCTCCTCAGCCCGACTGAAGATCATTCTCCAACCACTCTCTTGGTTCTTATCAACCGCACGATCAGTGGCGTCGTCTGTGGGAAACTTCTATCCCCATCTTTCTTCCCTCAGAACCTAAGATCAAAGCAACTCTTCTTTCAATATCCATATCTCTTATCATTGTTGTACCCCAATTTTTGCCCCTAATATCCCTTCATAATACCATATTGATTCAATCACAACAAGATCATATTAGAGCTTTTGGTTCTCCTCCATATCTTTAGCTTAGCTCTTTGAAGAATCACCAAGCATCCTGACTTGTTTTTATTTTTTGATCATGCATGTTTTGTTTTGGATGTCCTTTTAATTAATAAAATGCAATTTTGGTTTGTCTTACTTGTTAATAATGCAGGTAAAGGCAATGTGGCTTAGCAAGTTGATCCATGGGTTCATGAGTTTATTTCCATGCCCTAGTCAATAAAGCTTGAGAAATTCAAACCTCACCATTTTAGTTCACCATATTTCAAAGTTATCAAGATTGATTCAAAAGTACAAGGGGTTGATTGAAGAAGTTTTCTTGGTTAGACAAGGCCTTGCTCCCATTGGTCACAAGTGCATATTTCTCTCAATTATCAAGATATGGAAGTGGTTTTGGTTGCTATGAGTTCTCATTATCATCCTCAATAACTTCTATCTACAAAGCAAAAGTGTTGGTACACGAAGGTTGTTTAAAATTGTCAAAGTTCCTCAAAGCATTTTCTTGATCTAGGAGCTAGGGTTTTGAACTTCAAAGAAGTATATCTTGCTCATCTTTTGGTATTTTTAAGTGATTCCAAAAACATCCTTCTCTTTCAAAGAGTTATTAACAAATCACTTCAAAAGTTTCAAGGAGTTTTCATATGGAAGAAACTTGATGATGAAGAAAGATTACAAGTCCTCCAGATGAACCCCCAACTTCCCATGTGTGACTTCAAATGATCATAACTTGGTCAATTTTTATCACGTTGATCCCACACCTTTTCCACAATGATCTTGAGGATGTGAACTTTATTCCTTCTTTTATGTGCAAAGTGAGGAAATGGATGGAGGATGCCTTAAGGATACAAAAGATTATAGGTCATTTAGTGATTTTTTGCCAATTTCAACAATTCATAACTCTCTCAATTTTTGGAGATTTTGAATGGTTCAAGTTTAAAAATTTCACTCAAAAGATCTATTTCATGTCATCCTTTTTGTTCAAGAGCAAATTTCAAGTGGAAGGCCATATTTGGACACAAAACATTACAAGTCATTTTTGAAGAAAAACTTAGAAATTTTCTAAGTATGACTCAACACAACTTATTGCTCAAACATCCAATTGATCTCACTCCTTGCACATTGTAAAGATTGTGACTTTATCTTTCAAATGCTTCAAAAATCACATCATATGGTGCCATACATTGTTGGAACCATGGTTATGAAAGTAGCATCATAAAATGGAGGTTCCAAGTTCAGTCAGATTTGGAAATTAGTTTAAATCCAATTACAAGCCTATTTAAGGATCAATTTCGTGTCTAATCATATTTAGGAATTTTCCATAACAAGAAACGACCCTTAAACCATTCATTTTGCTGCATTTTGAGTCATGTGAAGTCACACTTTTCACACTTAGCAGGTCCACATGATTTCATTGATTTTGCCTCCAATTCACACGCTTGAGCCTTGCATCATGATCAACTATAAATAAGGATCATCCCTCACTCATTTTTGCAAGGTTTTGATAGCCAATTGACCCCTATTCAGATCCCACGCGAGCTCTGAATTTGAAATTCTGATTTCTTACATTCTCACCTTCAAACACCAAAAGCTCCAATCAGTCAACTTCATTGAACTTCTCTGAAGCTAACCATACGGTTACTTTCAAGAATTGTGACCTATATTGATATGTAGAAGTCCAGTATCAGAGAAACTTCTCACTACTTTGTTCAGGTAGATTTCTTGGCCAAATTGATTTAAATAAAAGACTAATCCACTCCTTGTATTCTTCTGATCCTTGTGCTCTTTATAATTTGCAATTTCATTGAGAATTGAGTGAGATATCCCAGGTTTTCGTGCTCGCTATTTTTCTGGTATTCTCCAAACACATCCTTGCATAATTTATATAAATTTGGCGCGATGGTACCATTAGAATCGTCTTGAAGAGACGAATCTAGTGGTATCGGCCTGGTTTGCTAATTTTACAGTTTGAAGGATTCAATTTGGGGATGGTTGGAGGTTGAAGATGATGACATGTCCGTCTTCAACCAATGACATGAAGCCACGTTATTTTTTTGAAACATATATAATATGCTTGCCTTACCATGCGCGTGCCTCAGGAGCCCTTGGATCTGATTACTTTTGTGAGTCAGACTCCATCCAACGCGCGATATTTTAAGTTGTTTTATTTTAAAAATGTTGGATCTGGTGTGATATTTATTAATGACAATGATATGCATAGCGTGCCAGATCCCTTGGATTTGATTACTAACGCGTTTTGGCTCTCATCCATTGGTCCACATCTTTTTGGTTTTTATTTTATTTTCAGATTTTTATATTTTAATTGTTTTAAACTTCAAAAAATCATAGAAAATTCATTTTAAGTCCAAAAAATTTGAAAAAATTATAAACAATAATTTTGATTTTTCTCTTTCTGATTTTTATTTTTTTACAATTTTATTTTGTGTTTTGATATTTTTTTATAAATTTTCACTTTATTTGAATTGTTTTAAATGTTTAAAAATACTTTTATGCATTTTTAAATTCTAAAAAAACTGTGGAATGATCCGATGATATTGTGACAAATATTGGTGACCTCATTTATTTTTTATTTCTGAATTTTTTATTTTTTTATCATTTTTTGTGTATTTTACTCATTTCTTTTAATTTTAAAAATAGTTTCTGACTTTATAAAATTACCAAAATATTTATAAAAATATTTGAGTTCTTTTCTGATTTTTCTATGGTCTTACTTAATATTTCTTGATTAATTTGAACATAGTTGATATTTTTCTCTCTTATTTCTATTTTAAAACATTTTAAAACCCTTTTTAATGTATATATTAAATGTAATATTATTTTTTGATTATTTTCTGGCTGATCTTAGGTTGAATTTTTTATCATGAACTTTGTTAACATCATTGGATCCATGGTGTTGAGTCTAACTCCATAAAAATAGATGAATGATTTTAATAATAGTTTGATTAAATTTTAATTCAAATGTGGTTAATATTCTTTCCCACCCTTCTTCATCTCATCCCTTTCTTATTGCGCTAAGTGTTATTGTATCATGATCTCTATATCATATCTCAAAATAAATGGTTCATAGATTGCTATTGACCGACCTCAAAAAAAATGTGACTTATATATAAGTCCACTTACGATTGCTTAACATAGCGCTAAATTTTATCCCGATTCGAATAAATGATCATTCGTGGCCCAAAGCTATATTTACAAGCCCAAGTATGTTAATTTGATCTCTTTGATCCAATAACCTTGAGATTCATTGTGTGGAGGCTTTGGTTCTACCAATCCTCTAATAGATCTACATCACTTTTGGCCAATGCGGATCACTTAAACATCGTTGATCATTAAATTTTACTTTTGAGGATTCCAAAATGGATGATATACTTGACAAAAAGCAAATACAACTTGTTGTGTGGAGGCTTTGGTTCTACTAATCCTCTAATGAGTTCCAAATGCAAGTCTCAAGATGGTCATCCAACTAACCACTAATTACTAATAATTAACTTTATTTTGTGTTTTTATTTTATGCTCTTTTATTTTATGCACCATTTACTTTAGCATTTACATTTCATGCTATTTTTCATCTTTGCTCACTTGAGCATTTACTTTCTTGTCATTTTTATTTTGCTCACTTGAGCTTTTTTTTAAGACACCTAATAATCAACATAAACCATAAAAAACTTTAATGATACTTGGACTATTTGGTTACTGTTGTACCCCAAAATTTGCCCTCCCATATTCTCCAAGAAATTTCCAAGCCAAGTCACAAAATTCCCCAAGGGTTGCACAGTGCAAAGGTCTCTTATACAGTCAAGATTAGGGTTTGTGTTCTGATTAAGGAAAGGAAGTTTTCAAGGGCCCAATCAAGTCTCACATGCCTACAAATATGGTCAAGTATTCTCATATCAAGTTTCAAGGCATTCAGCTCAAAATTGCACAGTCAAAACCCTAGATTGCACTACAGTCAACTGTAGGGGCAAAATGGTCATTTGACAGTCAAAAGTTCAAATTTTTGGTCAACATATAATTTTGAAGCCACAAACATCATTTGATCAATGATTGATCATGATTCTCAAAATTTGGCTCAGAAAATCATCAAGATGCAAAAGTTTCCTTATTTGGACAGTTGAAAAAGTCAACTGAAATTGACCAGGGCATAACTTTCACATGGATTATCAGAAAAATTCCATCCAAAGCTCATTTTGAAGAGAAAGACATTTCCTACAACTAATCTTCATACTTCAAGTCCAAGAAATGCTCTCACAAAAAGTTATCAATTTCAACATTATAGGTCATTTTCAAAAGTCAACAAAAAGGGACTTCAAGTCAAAGGCCATAACTTGAGATTGGTAAATCAAAATGACATGGGAGAAAAGGAATTGGTTAGAGGACTCAAATACCTTTCCAAAATGTCCAAGAACATGAGAAAATCTTAAAAATTGGACAAGTTATGCCTTGTGGAAGTTGGGAAATTTTTGAATATTTTGAAAAGTCAACATTGATTCAAATGACCTAAAATTGCTAATGGGCCCATTTTTCTTCCATGATTCATCATTCTAAGCATATGCACGACCACTTGGCCCAAAGGGAAGTATTTTCTCATTTTTTATTTATTTATTTGAATTTTTATTCATATTAATTCATTTAAATCATTTAAATATGTGAAAAATATTTAACCTAACAAAACCAATCTTTTTATACATGTTTTAGCCTCTATAATTCGTGCATAAGTCAATATGGAAAGAATTGGAGCAATTGGATATGATTTGAATCAAATGCACATGGAAAAAGATATGAAAAGATCCTTAGAAAATCAATTATCAAAAACAATGAATGCCATGGATTTGATTGGTTTTTCTTGACCTAATAGACTCCATACAAATGCTGGATCACAACCCTAATCACAATAGACACGCAGCAGCTCAGAAAAGGCCATTGCAAACTTGAATTTTTCTCAAAAGAACTCAAAACTGAAATCATTGTTACAGGTCGATTCAAAGCACAAAACTTGTTTCAATAGCTTCCTCAAGGTTCCCTGAACACATTCCAATCAAAAACATCCATTCAAACTCCAAGAACTGGTATATTGAGCCGGAACTGCATCAAGTAAAATTCACGATCGTGCATCATGATTCACGCATCCTTTGCATTTTTTACTCATTGATTCATGTTCATTATGATATTCTGATGCTAACCAACATATTCAATTGCGTTTTTATGCTATGTATACGATTCCACCATGTTTGATTTTTAGGGTTTACAAAGATTCAAATTAGGGATTCTTAAAAGAGGAAAAATTAGCCTTCCAGACCCATGCCATTCTAATCAATGCATCTGGACGAAGAAGATACAATAATCGCGCTTAATTTATATGGCCTTATGGCCTATTCGTTATTTTTTCTAATGGTGCATTATAGAACGGTTCAAAAACTGTTGTCTATTGCTTTTGTGTTTCAGGAAAATCCAACACCATGAAGAAGATGAGTCCGTGGCATGATCTGGTTGGTCTGTTTGAAAATTGGCGCGCGGACCCACTAACGTTTTGCTTTCCTTTTATATTATTTATTTGCTATTATATATTAAATACATGCGTAGTGGCTCAGTGGCACAGGTGTTGATTGGTGACGCTAGTGACCTGGGTTCGAACCCCAGGTCTGTATAATTTCTCATATTATTTTGCAATAACAATTCCCATGCAGCGCCCATGTCAAGACGTACCATGCACTTCCAAATCAAATGTGACACGCCCTTCTCAAGATCAAATCAAAGGATGAGATTGAAGGTACACCCTAAACCCTGGTCAAAGCGCTAGCAGGCTACCTGGAAAGTCAAACGGATCATTGGGTTGTTGGGCCAGAATTTCACAATCAAGACCTCCACTTTGGGGACTTCCACCCCCCCTGGTTTGCAATTTTCTTTATATTTTATTTTCAATTGTTATTTTATTTTCTTGATTGTTTTAATTTAATTAATTATTTTTTTTTACAAAATACAAAAACCTCATAAAAATCAGAAAAGATGAAAAAATATAATAAGTATTTTATTTTAATTATTTTCATAAACAAATTATATGTAAATAAATTTAGTTTTAATTTAGGTTGCAATTTTAATTCTTTTCATGATAAAAATATAAAAAAAACATAGAATTAGGTTTAATCAATGTTTTATTCCTTTTTTTAATTTTTCTTTTTCACAATAGTATTATTTATTTATTTTATTTATTTTTATAATTAAATTTGCATGAAAATAACTTAGGTTTAAATTAGGTTAAAACTTCAATATTTTTCTTAATAACTTAAAAAATAACTAGAATTAGGGTTTGCCTTTTATTTTAATTTTAATTAATTCTTTTTCTATTAAATCTTAAAATACATAAAAATACCAAAAAAAACAAAAACAATTTATTTTCTTAATTAATTAATTCCTCATTAAGCTTAATATTTTGCAAAAGGGTCCAACGCCCTCGTTCGTAATTTCTTATTTCTTCGCATATTTATTTTATTGCTTAAATAATTATGTATCTCTCCCGAAGCCTTGTAATTACTTCTCGCACTTTTAATTCTTTACTTTTCTGTCAAATCGGGTCCGGTTTAATTTTGGCGATGTGGACCCGCGCCATTTGTAATAGCTTTAGATTTACTTTTCCTCGCAACTTTTAACTATCAAACAAAGCATGCAAGAATGAATGACCTAAGTAAAATCAAGCGTAGAACGCCAAGGACATGACAAGATAAATACAAATGAAAACGACACACAATTCGCACACACCACCCCTAGGGTACGCCTCACTGTTGCCTTGCCTTGAAAGGTGATCGTCGAGTAGAGGATGTCTTAGTAAGTCCACATGATCCGGGAACCTGGCATGAGGGTAGCTTCTAAGGTGTCTTCCCATTGCTCTGGTGATCACCATGTCCCGAACCTCGAATTGACCCGAACACCTCCAACGGTGGTGCTACCTACCTCTCAATGGTGGGATGGCACTACTTTAAAGGACATTTACACAGACGAATTCCTTAGGGTAGGTAGACGACTCTAGATACTTGCTCTAATTTCAAAACAAATTCAAAAATACTTTTCACACCAACACATTTTCAAAAAGCTTTCGAAAGCAATTTTTCAAACACTCTTGAGGACCGATACAAGAGTCGAACTGGAATTTTCAAAGAAACTTTTTAAAACCCACATTGAAAAGCAAACAAACCATTTTTGAAAACACATTGAGCAAGTATCTAAGAGCCCAAGGATAACCATGGATAGAAAGGGTGCTAACACCTTCCCTTTCTATAATCTACCTCCCGAACCGAGAGCAATCTCTATAAGGAATTTTTCTGTGCTTTTGTCCTTTCCATTTGGAGAAAATAAAAGACGGTGGCGACTCTTGCTTCCGCGACATTTCGCGAACCAGCGTTAAACAGTCAGTTCCAGATCCACCGATCACAGAACTGGCGACTCTGCTGGGGATAATTTTTAAAGTGAGGTGTACCTTAGGGTAGTTCATTACTGTGTTTTCAATTGTATTGACTTGCTTGCTTTATTATTGTGGGACTGTCTTGGGAGTTCTATAGATCCTAACCCGGATCTGGGGATACCTTCTTAGAAAGTAGCAACAAGGCTGTGAGGGAACTGTGCGGGGTATACCGACATGGTTGAAACAGTCTGCTACGTTGATGTGGCACTTTGGTGTGTACCGGTAACCCTTGAGTTCAGTCAAGGAGAGTACGGGGCCTTCGCGTGGTGTCGTGAAGCATCAACAGACCTTAGGAACCTTAATTGAACTATCTTGGCCTCTTTAGGGTAGTGAGATAACTGACTTTGGTGCAGTCCGAGGTTGGTTGATACTCGATACTACACTCAATTGAGGGATGCTTTCCTGGAATATTTCGGTCGCCAGTTCAGTGGCTAAATCGAAACGATGAACAATGAAAGCAATCTCGTGATATTGGGATCCTTAGAACCCGATTACTTCTAATAGGACAGGTTGAACCCACCAACTTCAAGAGGGTAATACCCAGACCCCATGCTGGCCTAAACTCTAAGGGCTTTCTCTTGTGTGACTTGTGTGCCTTCGTACTTGACTACTTGCATGCTTTATCTGACACATGAACTACTTGCAGGTTTTGCTTTAGTCCTTAATTAGGACACATGACAGGGCTTACTAAGTTTCTTGCAGGTTTTGTTTATAGTCCTTAATTAGGGCTTATAACAGAGTGTACTGAGTTTCTTACAGGTTTTGTTTATAGTCCTTAATAAGGGCTCATAACAGGGTTTATCCATATTACCCCATGCATCATGACATCATACCATTGCATACATCCTAAACCATTTCAAGGATCTCAAAGGATTGTGATGTAGGTCATGATAAATCAAACATCTAGCAAGGGGCAAAGAGGATTTATTTTCCTCTAGCCAAAGCTGTCAGGGGCTATGACCCACTGGATATGGTGAGCCTTTGACCCTTGAAGAAGGACTCTCAACAACATGAAGTACCTTCAATCAAGTTACCAGTTTCCAACTCTAACAATTTGTTTACCCCTCGAGGTCCTTGAAATCATTGCATGCATATCATACATATCATTGCATAACAGGTACCCTTTCTCTGCAGGTTACTTACCTTCTTCGCTGTTTATTTCAGCAGTCTCGTCATGAATCCTGAATCCTCAACCGAGCACACTATCAAGGCCCTCCAGGCTCAGAACGCCCAGTTCCAAGGGCTGATCATGAATTTGACCCAGGGGCAACAAGATCTGAAGGCTCTGCTCTTGAAGAAGGAAAAGAAGAAGAAGAGGACTGTTTTCTTCAACCCCAGGCGCAGATCTGGGAATACACCGCAGATTGAAACTGAGAGGACAACTCCATCTGTGGGAAAAAGCAGTCATCAAGAGGAAAGGATTCCCAGCCCAGTGGTCTCCGACAATGAGACAGATTTCAACGACGAACAATACCCCCCTGCCGAAGACAAGTACAAACAGTTGGAGGATAGCCTGAATGCTATGGAGATCCAACAGGTACCTGGGCTGGATTTTGGAGATCTGGGTTTGTCAACTGGTGTGATTATTCCTTGGAAGTTCAAAGCACCATCCTTTACCAAGTATGACGGGGCGTCTTGTCCCAAGTTACATCTCAGGTCCTATGTTCGGAAGATTCAACCATATACGGTGGACAAGAATTTGTGGATCCACTTCTTCCAGGAGAGTCTTTCAGGGACTCATCTCGAATGGTTCTATCAGCTAGATGGGACCAAGGTTCGTAACTGGGAGGAGTTGGCTACTGCTTTCTACAAGCAGTATCAATATAATGCCGACCTTGCTCCTACGCGTACCCAACTCCAGGGTATGTCGTTAGGATCAAGTGAAGGTTTTAAAGAATATGCGCAGAAATGGAGGGATCTTGCTGGAAGGGTACAACCACCTCTGACTGATCGGGAACTTGTCGATATGTTCTTGGGGACCCTGTCTGGTCCGTTCTACAACCACCTAATTGGGAATTCGTCTGCTGGATTCACAGATCTTATCTTGACTGGAGAGCGAATAGAAGCTGGCATCCGGTCTGGGAAAATTCAAGAGGCTGCACCTTCTGATAAAAAGCCTCATCATGGAAAGAAAGAATCCAATGCTGTGCACGGTAAAAAGAGCCGTCATGAGGTAGGGGTAATCCAGATCTCCAATCCTGGACCTGCTCAACAAGGACAGGGGCAGCAGCGCAAGGAGAAACGACAGTACACCAAAATCAACATGTCGCTGGATCAAGCACTGCAACAAATGTTAAAGGCAGGGCTGATCACCTTAAGGGCTCCTCTTCGGAATCCGAACACTTCTGCTCCCAACTATCATCCCAATGATAGGTGCGCATATCATTCTGATAGCCCGGGACATACTACGGACAACTGCTGGCCTCTCAAGAACAAGATTCAAGACATGATCGACGCCGGGGAGATTCAGTTTGAAGTGCCTGAGACTCCGAACATAATCACTGCTCCGTTGCCCAATCATTGAAGCCTTTTGTTTATTGGAATTTTTTGAGTTGTATTTTTCTTTGCTTATACAAACAATTAATGTCATAGCAAACTCTTTTATTCTATCAATGCATCGCATACGTCTGTTTTGGGAATTAATACAATTGTTTTCATTATGTTCAAATTTCTTTTCATATTTTTTCTGATGTCAACTCTGGATCTAAAATTCTAAGCCTCTTGAGGGAGGATGACGAAAACGATACCATAATCTACAGTATGCTTTTGAACAGACCCCGCTGATGAGTTACAGGCATGGTTTCAATCCCTAAACACTGGAGTTATAAGGATGATAATCCCTCGTCAACCCCTCTGAGCCAAAGAAGTAGGAGTTTTTCTTTTCGAAATTTAAAACCCTTTATCATAACCTAGGGCAGGGTAGTTCTCTCAGTTGATCCAAGTGCATAACAAATGGCACCAAAGGAGTCCTTACAAAACAAAAGACAGTGATGGTTCTGAATAAATCACAAGGACAGGCGGTCATTATCTCAAAAAATGAAAAGCCCACCAAGCCAAAACCTATAAAGGAGGCTTAAGAAAGCTGGGGCATCCCGCTGACTCTAATTCCAAAAAAGGAAACCGTTCAGGCAAAAAAAGAAAGGGATAACAACAAAATCAAGAAAGAAAAGAGGTCATACAAACCCTCAACAAAAAAGGAAATGACTGCCCATTCAAAATAAACTGTCAATATCCGAACCATCACTGGAGCATCAAAGCAAAGACTCGAACAAGGTCTAACGCACGATCGACTGAGTTTTAGGTTTGGAGAACATCACGAAGAGCGGGTGGGTACAAATAATTTGAGCCTTTATCCTTTGTTTCTTAAACCGTGAACCAGGCCACGTTATAACCCTTAAAAGTCCTAGCTGAAGCATGGGTTAGTTCGAAAGCATACTGTTACGAAAGGTATCCTGACTCCTTAAGGCCTACGGTAAATACGGAGTTGACATCACGTTTTACAAACATTCATTTGTTTTATGAAAAAGAATGCATTTTCAAAATCTTCAAGACAGACATAAGCTTTGCATTTTAACATAACTTTGTTTGCGTATGACTTTTTGTTTGAACAGCATAGAAATTCGCACGACGAATGCCTAATGAACAAGAGTACTTCCAATCAAGGGGCACGGCATGATCATTGTCCATAATCTGGAGCAGTCCAATCAAGATTCGGAGAATCTCTCAAAGGCCAAATAGCCTGGGGCAGATCTCCGCCTGAGCCACTTGGGGCATTTCAACGACGAATCTGACCTGATCAAATACTTTCTGGTGGCACGACAAAAACACTTCTAAACAGGGGCAACTCCCTAACATTCTGAGAACATGGATATAGTCGAAAAGATACTACACAAAATCAAAAAACCGTTAGGTTGACACACCTAAGCAAAAATAAGGGCTTCCCGGCGAACCAAAAGGGTTCGGGCAAAAATAAGGGATGAAATGAAAATATCTGTACACCCGGCAAGTCGAAAACCTGAAAAGGCGGCTTGGGCAAAAATGGGTATCCCGATGGACTGAAAACCTGAAAGGGCGGTCCAGGCAAAAGTTAGGGATCAAAGCGTACGACTATGTCCTGTCATCTTATCACCTGCCTACCAGAAGTAGGTCTGTCCATCAGCAAGCTATCAGCACCTCCACAGGTATCTTCCTCTCCCACATCAGAAACAGGGGCAATAAAGAGTTGTCTGAGCAACCTAATTGTTCCATCCTCCAAGGTACCAAGTTAGGTTCAGCTGGAGAACAGAACCAGACAACTTAATTCCCCAGAGAGTGAGCCAGCAGTCAGTACACTCTCTCTCCAAATTATATCATCAAACTTAAGGAAATTGAGTATCCTCCAGTAGATCTCAATACTTCCCCAGCAGTATACATATTCATAACAAGCATCCCCGGCAGTCTTGGTCTAAAGATTGTTCCCCGACGGCATATCAACATTCAAAGGAATCACTCCCCGCAGTTCCAAAACTCCCCAGAAGAGTCCAATCCAGTTTCCCCAGGAAAATTGGAATTCATATCCGCAAGCAGTAAGCTTATCCCCAGTAAATTCTGGAAGCTTATCTCTCGCAGAGCACGAACGCGTCGTCCGACTTTATTTAAAGAGTTATTTCCTCAACAAGATATAACTGGGTTATCCTCAGCCAAAAGCCACGGAAAAAGCGTCGTCGGCAAAGTCTTCCTATCCCCAGCAAACTATTATCAACACTCGGCAAAGCATCCCTCTTCCCACAAAGTATTGCTTCCCAGCATGGTCGCTAGAGTATCTTTTCTCCCCGCAGAATCCTTCATTTGCCAAGTTTATTCCGCAACGGAGCCATCTTCTCCTACCGGTATTCTTGCAGTTATCATCCCCAGCGGAAGCAAAATCTATTCTTCAACATCAGCCCAGGATACGACTTCCCGGCACCCGTCAAGGATTCACTTTCCTAGACAAAAACATACATAAAACATCACATACATCATTATAACATGCATAGACACATCATATCATACAAGTCTCATTTATATTGAGAACATCATTACTTGATCCATATCATGCATTGCATATGACTGACTTTTACCTTTCAGGAAAGATTCAGTTAAATTCTCAATCATCTTTCAAGGCCTTCTCTGGTTCAGTCAGATCGACCCTAAGATCTCCCTGATGCTTATCCAGTTGAAGATATTCCAAGACCTTGTCCGGTTCAGTTAAATCGACCCTAAGATTTTCCTGATGCTTATCCAGTCAAAGGCCTTCTCTGGTTCAGTCAGATCGACCCTAAGATCTCCCTGATGCTTATCCAGTTGAAGATATTCCAAGACCTTGTCCGGTTCAGTTAAATCGACCCTAAGATTTTCCTGATGCTTATCCAGTCAAAGGCCTTCTCTGGTTCAGTCAGATCGACCCTAAGATCTCCCTGATGCTTATCCAGTAGAAGATATTCCAAGACCTTGTTCGGTTCAGTTAAATCGACCCTAAGATTTTCCCGATGCTTATCCAGTCAAAGGCCTTCTCTGGTTCAGTCAGATCGACCCTAAGATCTCCCTGATGCTTATCCAGTTGAAGATATTCCAAGACCTTGTCCGGTTCAGTTAAATCGACCCTAAGATTTTCCTGATGCTTATCCAGTCAAAGGCCTTCTCTGGTTCAGTCAGATCGACCCTAAGATCTCCCTGATGCTTATCCAGTTGAAGATATTCCAAGACCTTGTCCGGTTCAGTTAAATCGACCCTAAGATTTTCCTGATGCTTATCCAGTCAAAGGCCTTCTCTGGTTCAGTCAGATCGACCCTAAGATCTCCCTGATGCTTATCCAGTTGAAGATATTCCAAGACCTTGTCCGGTTCAGTTAAATCGACCCTAAGATTTTCCTGATGCTTATCCAACCAAAGGCCTTCTCTGGTTCAGTCAGATCGAACCTAAGATCTTCCTGATTCTTATCCCAATAGAAGACACCCAAGATTCTCTCAGCGTTCCTGTTGGGGTAGTAATCGTCCAAGATTCTCTTACCATTCATGCTAAGGCAGTAACCATCCCTGGTTCATTCATCGCCGTTTGAAGCTCCAGACTCAACTCCTGCAGCCAGTCAGAACATATCTATACCAAGCATCTGAAAACCAGCTCCTGCAACGTGTCAGGTACTCATTTGTTCTTTTGCAGGTATGCAGGTTCCCGCTAAGGAATCTCCTACGCGATCAACATCCAGATGGCATCTATAAGCCCATCATCCTATCCAGCAATCTCCAAATGGCATCTATAAGCCCATTCCCCCATCACACTGCTAACATGTGAGCGCAAATTTCTGGGCACTCTAGTGTCCAATCATCTTCTACCCTCGGATTACGAAAGGCACGTTCGCCAATCTGCATCCTCAGGTCTAAGAAGATTGAACAGGGGCAACTGTTGTACCCCAAAATTTGCCCTCCCATATTCTCCAAGAAATTGCCAAGCCAAGTCACAAAATTCCCCAAGGGTTGCACAGTGCAAAGGTCTCTTATACAGTCAAGATTAAGGTTTGTGTTCTGATTAAGGAAAGGAAGTTTTCAAGGGCCCAATCAAGTATCACATGCCTACAAATATGGTCAAGTATTCTCATATCAAGTTTCAAGGCATTCAGCTCAAAATTGCACAGTCAAAACCCTATATTGCACTACAGTCAACTGTAGGGGCAAAATGGTCATTTGACAGTCAAAAGTTCAAATTTTTGGTCAACATATCATTTTGAAGCCACAAACATCATTTGATCAATGCTTGATCATGATTCTCAAAATTTGGCTCAGAAAATCATCAAGATGCAAAAGTTTCCTTATTTGGACAACTGAAAAAGTCAACTGAAATTGACCAGGGCATAACTTTCACATGGATTATCAGAAAAATTCCATCCAAAGCTCATTTTGAAGAGAAAGACATTTCCTACAACTCATCTTCATACTTCAAGTCCAAGAAATGCTCTCACAAAAAGTTATCAATTTCAACATTATAGGTCATTTTCAAAAGTCAACAAAAAGGGACTTCAAGTCAAAGGCCATAACTTGAGATTGGTAAATCAAACTGACATGGGACAAAAGGCATTGGTTATAGGACTCAAAGAACTTTCCAAAATGTCCAAGAACATGAGAAAATCTTAAAAATTGAGCAAGTTATGCCTTGTGGAAGATGGGAAATTTTTGAATATTTTGAAAAGTCAACATTGATTCAAATGACCTAAAATTGCTAATGGGCCCATTTTTCTTCCATGATTCATCATTCTAAGCATATGCACGACCACTTGGCCCAAAGGGAAGTATTTTCTCATTTTTTATTTATTTATTTGAATTTTTATTCATATTAATTCATTTAAATCATTTAAATATGTGAAAAATATTTAACCTAAAAAAACCAATCTTTTTATACATGTTTTAGCCTCTATAATTCGTGCACAAGTCAATATGGAAAGAATTGGAGCAATTGGATATGATTTGAATCAAATGCACATGGAAAAAGATATGAAAAGATCCTTAGAAAATCAATTATCAAAAACAATGAATGCCATGGATTTGATTGGTTTTTCTTGACCTAATAGACTCCATACAAATGCTGGATCACAACCCTAATCACAATAGACACGCAGCAGCTCAGAAAAGGCCATTGCAAACTTGAATTTTTCTCAAAAGAACTCAAAACTGAAATCATTGTTACAGGTCGATTTAAAGCACAAAACTTGTTTCAATAGCTTCCTCAAGGTTCCCTGAACACATTCCAATCAAAAACATCCATTCAAACTCCAAGAACTGGTATATTGAGCCGGAACTGCATCAAGGAAAATTCACGATCGTGCATCATGATTCACGCATCCTTTGCATTTTTTACTCATTGATTCATGTTCATTATGATATTCTGATGCTAACCAACATATTCAATTGCGTTTTTATGCTATGTATACGATTCCACCATGTTTGATTTTTAGGGTTTACAAAGATTCAAATTAGGGATTCTTAAAAGAGGAAAAATTAGCCTTCCAGACCCATGCCATTCTAATCAATGCATCTGGACGAAGAAGATACAATAATCGCGCTTAATTTATATGGCCTTATGGCCTATTCGTTATTTTTTCTAATGGTGCATTATAGAACGGTTCAAAAACTGTTGTCTATTGCTTTTGTGTTTCAGGAAAATCCAACACCATGAAGAAGATGAGTCCGTGGCATGATCTGGTTGGTCTGTTTGAAAATTGGCGCGCGGACCCACTAACGTTTTGCTTTCCTTTTATATTATTTATTTGCTATTATATATTAAATACATGCGTAGTGGCTCAGTGGCACAGGTGTTGATTGGTGACGCTAGTGACCTGGGTTCGAACCCCAGGTCTGTATAATTTCTCATATTATTTTGCAATAACAATTCCCATGCAGCGCCCATGTCAAGACGTACCATGCACTTCCAAATCAAATGTGACACGCCCTTCTCAAGATCAAATCAAAGGATGAGATTGAAGGTACACCCTAAACCCTGGTCAAAGCGCTAGCAGGCTACCTGGAAAGTCAAACGGATCATTGGGTTGTTGGGCCAGAATTTCACAATCAAGACCTCCACTTTGGGGACTTCCACCCCCCCTGGTTTGCAATTTTCTTTATATTTTATTTTCAATTGTTATTTTATTTTCTTGATTGTTTTAATTTAATTAATTATTTTTTTTTTACAAAATACAAAAACCTCATAAAAATCAGAAAAGATGAAAAAATATAATAAGTATTTTATTTTAATTATTTTCATAAACAAATTATATGTAAATAAATTTAGTTTTAATTTAGGTTGCAATTTTAATTCTTTTCATGATAAAAATATAAAAAAAACATAGAATTAGGTTTAATCAATGTTTTATTCCTTTTTTTAATTTTTCTTTTTCACAATAGTATTATTTATTTATTTTATTTATTTTTATAATTAAATTTGCATGAAAATAACTTAGGTTTAAATTAGGTTAAAACTTCAATATTTTTCTTAATAACTTAAAAAATAACTAGAATTAGGGTTTGCCTTTTATTTTAATTTTAATTAATTCTTTTTCTATTAAATCTTAAAATACATAAAAATACCAAAAAAAACAAAAACAATTTATTTTCTTAATTAATTAATTCCTCATTAAGCTTAATATTTTGCAAAAGGGTCCAACGCCCTCGTTCGTAATTTCTTATTTCTTCGCATATTTATTTTATTACTTAAATAATTATGTATCTCTCCCGAAGCCTTGTAATTACTTCTCGCACTTTTAATTCTTTACTTTTCTGTCAAATCGGGTCCGGTTTAATTTTGGCGATGTGGACCCGCGCCATTTGTAATAGCTTTAGATTTACTTTTCCTCGCAACTTTTAACTATCAAACAAAGCATGCAAGAATGAATGACCTTAAGTAAAATCAAGCGTAGAACGCCAAGGACATGACAAGATAAATACAAATGAAAACGACATACAATTCGCACACACCACCCCTAGGGTACGCCTCACTGTTGCCTTGCCTCGAAAGGTGATCGTCGAGTAGAGGATGTCTTAGTAAGTCCTCATGATCCGGGAACCTGGCATGAGGGTAGCTTCTAAGGTGTCTTCCCATTACTCTGGTGATCACCATGTCCCGAATCTCGAATTGACCCGAACACTTCCAACGGTGGTGCTACCTACCTCTCAATGGTGGGATGGCACTACTTTAAAGGACATTTACACAGACGAATTCCTTAGGGTAGGTAGACGACTCTAGATACTTGCTCTAATTTCAAAACAAATTCAAAAATACTTTTCACACCAACACATTTTCAAAAAGCTTTCGAAAGCAATTTTTCAAACACTCTTGAGGACCGATACAAGAGTCGAACTGGAATTTTCAAAGAAACTTTTTAAAACCCACATTGAAAAGCAAACAAACCATTTTTGAAAACACATTGAGCAAGTATCTAAGAGCCCATGGATAACCATGGATAGAAAGGGTGCTAACACCTTCCCTTTCTATAATCTACCTCCCGAACCGAGAGCAATCTCTATAAGGAATTTTTCTGTGCTTTTGTCCTTTCCATTTGGAGAAAATAAAAGACGGTGGCGACTCTTGCTTCCGCGAAATTTCGCGAACCAGCGTTAAACAGTCAGTTCCAGATCCACCGATCACAATTACTATCCTTGGCATTATGGAGTATTGGACTTCTTGGACTTAGGATTAGAAACCTTGGCCTATGTTGGAGACCTTGTGACCTTAATTGATATTTTTTCTGGAGTTCTTGAGGTTTACCTCAAGACATTAGGTTTTTTGTTTGTTTTGTGTGCAGGTTATTGCAATTACATACTTTGTTTGTAATCTGGAATTCACCCGTATACAGCCGTTACTCTGCCCAATTTTTATGAAGACTTAATACACTTGAAGTTTGGTTATCTCAAGAGGTCTAGTATCTTTGTTTGCTTGGTTTCAATCCAAAAAATGGGAATTCTATCTTGACTCATAATGTCAAGTATTGGCTTCTTGTGGTTTAGATGGTTCTTATCCCTACCTTTTAGCTCATGCTTTAGGATAGTCCCTTCATCTCCTTCCATCTTCTTCAATTTCAAAAATCTTCTCCCTCCTTTTGAAAACTCTTCTTGTTTTTTAAACTTGAACCACTTTCATAATAAACTTAGACTTATGTCCATGCATTTTCAAAACATTTTCATAAATAAACTTCAATCAACTTAATAATACGTTGACATTTTTTGTGAGAAGATTAAAAGCCAATCAATCTCATTTCAAACCATTTTGCCACTTTGGCTTTTTTATTTTAAAACCTTTCTCAAAAGATTAGACTCTTGTTAATCCTTGTAGTGATGCAAACAACTATACTTCTACAATATGTAATGAAGTGAGATATTTTCCACTTGGGTGTTGAGTGAGGCTTTGTTGATTCTAAAATCCAAGCCACATCCTCCACTTTGAGATGATGAAAATTCTCCTTCCTCATAATTGTGGGTAGTAAGTATGTTTTCCACACGGACAATGACGATGATATCTTATCTCATAAAATTAACCAACACACTTGTGTTTTAAATTTTTTAAAGAGGAACTACGTGTACCCTGATCCCCTATTGCACGGAAGGTTGTACGTAGGCACTAAAGGTTCGCAACCGCGGCGGGTGCAAAAAACATAAAAAATATATTTCTTTTCTCATCTCTACCATCTATTTTCTATACAACATTTTATGGCCAAAATATACAGATTTTACAAAGAGGTTCCTATGGAGTACCGTAGATGTTTAGGGTGATAATACCTCCCCTTTGCATAACCAACCCCCTTACCTAGAATATTTCCCCCTCTTTTTGGGTTACTCGCTCTTTTCCCATTCCTTTGGAAACAATAAAGTGCGGTGGCAATTTTTATTTTGATCTGTATAAGTCTAATCAATCCAATGGCTTAGTCTTAAACATTTCTACCACTACAAAGAAAAATGTGACTTCACTGGGGAAGGATTGACCTCTTGCTGGTCCATCCCTAAGTGGGTTAAACCTATCTTTGTCTATATCTATATATGTGATATTGTTGTTTATGTGTTATATTATTTGTTGTATATATGTTTGTCTGGATTTTCCTGGTTTTTAGGGTGCTTGGTGATTACTTATAAGTCCTATACCCGGACTTGGAAAAACTTTAAGATAGGACTAGAGATATAGTCATGTTAACTTTGAGGGAGTAATCCCAAAAAAGGAGGCATGAGATCCCCTACTCAGTGGAGGCCCCTTTGACTGTAGTGTCGTTTACCGAGTAATCGGGAAGACGTGCTGCTTTTGACCTGTGAGCCTGCTGAAGCTGATCAGTCTAATTCCCGAGATTGAGTGTTCTGCAGATTTTCAGAAGAAGTATGGATCCATCATTCCTCTCATGAAGCTTAGGATGAAGGAGGGTATTATCTCGACCTTGGTCCAATTCAATGATCCGATGTATCATTGTTTTACTTTCCCTGACTATCAGTTGATGCCTACACTAGAGGAGTATTCTTATCTATTGGATTTATCTATTACCGATCGTGTTCCTTTTACTAGTTTGGAGGGTGAGCCAATACCACATGAGATTGATGCTTTGATCCATTTGGGGAAGTCCGAGGTTGAAGCCCATATGACTAATAAAGGATGGATTGTAGGATTACCAACTCAGTTCTTATTGGAGAAAGCTCGTTACTTTTCCAGGATGAAGAGTACAATCGCTTTTGAGGCTATCTTTGCTCTACTTGCTTACGAGTTGTTTTTATTTCCTAATATGGATAAGTTTGTTGACATTAATGATATCAGGATCTTCATGATTGGAAACCCAGTTCCTACGTTGTTGGGTGATGCTTATTACTCTATTTATCTTCAGAATTCTTATCATGGGGGGATGATTATCTGTTGCACGCCTCTGTTGTACCCGTGGTTTATTTCTCATATGCCTTAGTCTGATGCTTTCTGGGATGTCAGGAAGGAACCCCATTGGGCTCCTAAGATCATGGCACTTACTCACTCAGATATTTATTGGTATCATCATCCTTACCATGATGTAGAGATGGTCGACAGTTGTGGTAGTTTCCCCAATGTACCTCTTCTTGGTACAAAGAGAGGAATTAACTACAACCCTGTTCTTGCACGATGAAAACTTGGTTATCCGATGAGAGATAAACCAAATAATATTCATTTGAGTAGTTTCTTTATGAAGGAGGGAGAATACCATAAGTAAGCTAGGGAGCAGATTGCGAAGGCCTGGCGTCACATTCATAGGAAGAGTAGGAAAGACCTGGGACCTAGGGGGGATGTTTCTTTGGAGCCTTATCTTCAGCGGGTCCAAACGAGAGCTATTCAGTTGAAGATGCCGTATTCCCGGGAAGCACCTATGCCTGATTTATTTGTGAAGACCACTCCTCCCCTATTGGATGATATGGAAGAGCTACAACCTGCTTTGGTCAGGATGCAGCAGGAAAAGGATGCTTGGAAGAATAAGTGCCAAACTTTAGAGATTTCCTATAGAGTAGACTTGAAGGAGAAAGACGACTTGATTGAGATTCTTGAGAGCCGGGATGTAGAGATGATGGAGAGGTAAGGGGATTTATTTTCTCCTAAGCCTCGGTCAGATGCTAGTTGCTCACTTCCTGATTCAGGTGATTGGAAAGAGGTTTCCACCAGATATGTGGAAGAAAATCAGAGGTTGAAGGCTCAGATTTCCAGGCTTACAGGGAAGCGCCAGCGTATAGAGTGATCTCCATCAGATTTACTTCTTAGGTTTTTAGACTTTATTTTATTCTTTTACTTGGAATTATTAAAACTTGTAATCCATTTTGAAGTTATTATAATAAATTTTTTCAGTATTTCAAATGTGTTATTACTTTGATATTTGCAATGTGTCTATAAATCTTTAAGTCCCTTGAAATATTAATAAAATAAATCATGTGCATTGCATATCATGCATCATATTGCACATATTTCTTGCATTTGTTATGCATATCCAGATGTCTTACCAAGCTTCTTTACTTTGTTCAGCAAATTGGCTCACGACTACAATACTCGAGCTAATTTCAGAAGGAAGATGGACAACTTTGAACAAGAGAATCGTGAGCTGCGCGAGAAAGTTTCTGCTCTGAAGGCTAGCATGGTCAATCTCACTACTCTGATGGAATTTCTGGTGGCTGCTCAGAATCAACCACCGAGTGATCAACCTTAATAGACAAGGGTTACTATCGAATCTCTGACTGTTCCTGTGTCTGCTACTCCAGCTGTTGTTCAGAATCACATGCCTCAAGGTTGTCCATGGGGAATTCCAGAGAACTTTGTGCCTAAAGATTTTAATCTTGGTCCTCAAGTTACTCTAGTCATTCAGACTACTGTTACTCCTGCACCTCCCGTGGTTCATGCTACTCTTGCTGCACTTCCTTCGGTGAATATGGTCCCATTTGCTAATGATGATATGTATCGTCTTTTTCCTCCACCAAGTGAAGGCTTGGGTCTCTATGATAGAATGGATGATTTTTAAGATCAGTTTGACAAGATTCAGAGAGAGATGAAGGCCCTTAGGGGAAACGAATTGTTCGGGCAAAATGTGAATGATTTATGCTTGGTCCCAAATGTCAAGATACATGTGAAGTTTAAAGTCCCGGAATTCGAGAAGTACAAGGGCAACACTTGTCCTCGTGCTAATCTTATGATGTATAAAAGAAGAATGTCTACCCACACCGATGATCAACGCCTGTTGATTCACTTTTTTCAAGATAGTTTGACTGGTGCTGTGTTGAAGTGGTATATGAGTTTGGAGAGTGTCAATATCCATACTTTCAATGTCTTGGGAGAAGCATTTATCAGACAATACAAATACAACATGGACATGGCGCCTGACCGTGATCAACTCAGGGCCATGGTCCAGAAGGACAGGGAATCATTCAAAGAATATGCACGTAGATGGCGTGAAGTAACCGCCCAAGTGATTCCTCCCATGGAAGAGAAATAGATGACTAAGATTTTCCTGAAGACTCTGGGTGCTTTCTACTATGAAAGGATGGTAGCGAGTGCGCCAAGTGACTTTATTGAAATGGTGGGCATGGGTATCCATTTGGAAGAGGCTGTAAGAGAGGGTCGTTTAACAAAAAGTGAAAATTCCGGAAGTAAGAAGAAGCCATCCTATGGGTTTTCCAAAAAGAAGGAAGGAGATACAAATATTGTTATGCAAGATAGGAGGGTTAATCCTTCTAGAAGAAATTATCAGCGTCATCAACAGGTTGCCTCAGTGACTCCAGTTGTAGGTGTAGCTCCAACCACCGTTGCTTATCAGAGACCATTCCATCAAGGGAATCAATGGTATAATCAGAGAAGGGAGATTTATGGCTTTATCCCTATGAGCTATACAGAATTACTCCCGACTTTAATTCAAAAGAATTTGGTTCAGACTAGACCACCTTCCACAACACCATCACCATTTCCTTGGGATTACAAGGCAGACCAAACATGTGCTTTTCATCAGGGAGCACCAGTGCACAATGTTGAGAACTTCTATCCTTTGAAAACTGAAGTACAAAAATTGGTGAAGTATGGCATCTTATCCTTCAAAGATGTTGGCCCTAATGTGAAAGATAATCCTTTGCCAAAGCATGGAGGAGAAAATGCTGTGAACATGGTGGCTGGTTGTCCAGGCGACTTCCAGATTTTCGATATTAAATTGGTTATAGGAGATTTGGTAAAAATGCATGCAAACCTCTGAATTTAGCTGTTATACGCATGCCCATGCCGATTGTGCTATTTGCAGTACAAATATACAGGGTTGTGACAAGGTAAAGGCTGATTTGCAGGAGATGATGGATGACGGCCTCATCCACATAATCAGGACTAGGGCAGAGTATGAAGAGGAAGTAAACATGGTTTATGGATGTCCTGGAGAGTTCTGAATCTTTGATGTGGAATATATTAATGAGGATCTTGTACAATTGCATGCTACTTTCTGCCACATGCCTGGTCAGGTGGAACATCAGTATGAATCTTACCGAATTTGCTGTCGGGACTCCCGAGGATATTCAATTGTAATAAAGGTATTAAGTTGTTATTGTATAATGGAACTATAATGGTTACATGCTAAAGGGATGGTTACCATGAGGTTAATGAGATTAAGGTTTGTTTAGCTAAAGAAGAGTTAGATGATGAGTATGCCTCTGCGGATGAGTTCTTCTCCTCAGATGAAGATATGTTTTCCAGAGATGACTCTGTAATGACTGAATGTGTTGAAGAGGGAGTAAATGTTATTGTGCCTTGTTTTGGTGCACCTACCCCTTTTAAAGTTGAGTATCATGGCAAGCCAGCTATTTCTCCATTGGTGATTAGTTTGTCGGGTCCTGTCCCCTACAAGTCAGACAAGGATGTACCCTACAAATATAATGTTACAATCTTAGAGGATGGTGTGGAAGTTTCCATCCAGCCAATTCCTAATGTTGGAAATATTGCTGAGACTAGCAGAGTGACCCGCAATGGTCGTGTATTTGCACCAGTTGTTCATGGAGATGTCAGTATTGGAAAGAATATTGTTGAAAATGTTAAACCCAAGAAGGCAGTGGG
The DNA here is from genome assembly GCA_948472305.1 of Vicia faba. NCBI lineage: Eukaryota > Viridiplantae > Streptophyta > Magnoliopsida > Fabales > Fabaceae > Vicia > Vicia faba. The sequence goes on from OX451739.1 coordinate 1,457,253,686, forward strand.
TGAATCTAGTAGAGCTACGCTAGAAAAGGAGGTGGACGATATTTTGAAGATAATCAAGATGAGCGACTACAGAATTGTAGATCAGCTTTAGACTCCTTCAAAAATATTTATCTTGGCTTTATTGATGAACTCTGCTGCTCATAGAGAATCTTTGATGAGAGTATTGGACCAAGCTTTCGTGGAAAGTGATATGCCAATAGACCAATTCAACAGTGTGGTAGGGAACATTACATCATGTAATAACCTGAGTTTCTGCAATGATGAACTGCCCGATGAAGGAAGGAATCACAATCTGGCCCTCCACATCTCTATGAACTGCAAGAATGATTCATTATCCAATGTGCTGATTGATAATGGATCTGCATTGAATGTTATATCAAGGATCACACTTGTGAAGTTGAAATATCTAGGAACGCCCATGCGCCCAAGTGGCATTATTATGAAAGTGTTTGATAGATCAAGGAAATCTGTTATTAGTGAAGTGGACTTGCCTATTCATATAGGCCCACATTTGTTTTAGATTACTTTCCAGGTCATGGATATTATACCCGCTTACAGCTGTTTGTTGGGTCGGCCGTGGATACATGAGGCAGGGGCTGTCACTTCGACTTTACACTAGAAGTTGAAGTTTGTGCGTGGAGGAAAAGTGGTAATTATAAATGGAGAACATGTATTATCAATATCTTATTTGTCCTCTTTCATCATTGTGGAGGCGGATGAAGCTGCTGTTGGAACCTAGTTCCAAGCTTTATCCATTGATAATATAAGAGGAAATGAGAATTCCATGGCTTCATTTAAGGATGCTCAACAGGTTGTGCGTAATGACCATAGTGAAGTATGGGGACCGATTCTTGATCCACCTATAAACAAGAATAGAGCTGGCTTGGGTTCTCTGTGAAGAATGATAAAGGTAAGAGCATGAAGCTGAAGTCCGCTGCAGGCAAGTATCAAGACATCTTTCATAGCGGAGGTTATCTCCATCCAACTGTTTCCGTGATTAATGCCATTGTGGAAGATGAACAGAGCCAGAAATGCCAAATTATGTGACGCATGGAGTTAGGGTTCAGAACAGGATCACCATTGATGTTCCCTCTTTCATACATGTTTCAAAGTAATTTGTTTTTGTTAATGTTTTTGAAAAGCTTTCACTATGCCCAAGGTGAATGTACTAATATTGTATGGGCTTATCAATTTGCTTTGATTTTTTTAAAAAAAAATCAATAATAAAAGTTGTCTTTGTTTCCCAAATTGTGTTTTTATTTTTTGCCTTTTTTTGGAAAATGGTAATAAGAAAAAACCTTTCAAAAATAAATAATAACTGAAATTCAATCTGCATGATCACTTGTTGTATGTGTCAGTTTCTAAAAGCAGTCATAAATCATATGTGCAGATTAATTAAAAAACCCGTTGAATACAATGACCCTACACCCTCTCCCAAGGAAATTGAGGTATATGTTGATGATATGATTGCTAAATCCTAGACTGAAGAAGGGCATATACAAGATTTGTTGAATTTGTTTCAGCGTTAGAGAAAGTATCGTCTCTGCTTGAATACAAATAAATGTACCTTCGGTGTTTGGTCAGGGAAATTGTTGGGTTTCATTGTTAGCCAGAGAGGGATTGAAGTTGACCCTGATAAAGTCAAAGCAATTCAGGAAATGCCAGCACCAAGAACTGAAAAGCAAGTCAGAGCCTTCCTCGGGCGTTTGAATTATATTTCCAGATTCATTTCCCACATGACTGCAACGTGTGAACCGATCTTTAAGTTGTTAAAGAAAGATCAAGGTTGTGTGTGGACAGATGACTACCAAAGGGCATTTGAAAGTATTAAAGAATATCTGCTTGAACCTTCTATCTTGCTCCCTCCTGTTGAAGGAAGACCATTGATTATGTATCTGACAGTGTTAGATAATTCCACGGGCTGTATTCTGGGACAACAAGATGAAACATGGAAGAAAGAGTATGTCATTTATCATCTCAGTAAAAAGTTTACTGATTGTGAGTCACGGTATTCCATGCTGGAAAAGACATGTTGTGCTCTGGCCTGGGCGGCAAAACGTTTACAGCAATATATGTTGAATCACACTACTTGGTTGATCTCCAAAATGGATCCAATCAAGTACATTTTTGAAAAGTCTGCTCTTACTGGGAGAATTTCCCGCTGGCAGATGCTGTTGTCTGAATATGACATCGAATACCGCACTCAAAAAGCTATTAAAAGCAGCGTGTTGGCAGATTATCTTGTTCACCAACCTGTTGATGATTATCAGTCTGTGATGTATGATTTCCCTGATGAGGATGTGATGTTTCTGAAAGTGAAAGATTATGATGAACCATTTCCAGAGGAAGGTCCTAATCCTGAATCTCGCTGGAGCATGATATTTGATGGAGCTGTGAATGCTTATTGTGATCGGTGGGAATGAGAACTGACTGTTTGCAATGCTGGTTCGCGTTTGCGTTTGTTTTCGCAAAATATCGCGGTAAGCAAGAGTCGCCACCGTCTTTTATTTTATCCAACAAAGGAAAGGACAAAAGCACAGAAAAATTCCTTTTCGAGATGTTTCTCGGGTTCGGAAGGTAGATTATAGAAAGGGAAGGTGTTAGCACCCTTTCTATCTGTGGTTATCCACGGGATCTTAGGTACTTGCTCACTATGTTTTCAAAAGTTTGCTTTTCTTTGTGTTTGTGGGTTTTGAAAAGAGTTTTTTTTTGAAGAGAGTGTAAGTGCGAAAAGTTTTGTTTTGTTTTTAAAAGGATCAAGTACTTAAGAACCTCTACCTACTCAAAAAGGAATTAAACTGTGCAAATGTCCTTTAGACAGTGCTATCCCACTATTGAGGAGTAGGTAGCACCGTCGTTGGAGTTTTCGGGTCAATTCGGTTTAAGGGACGTGTGGTCACTAAAGCAACGTTAGGACGCCTTAGCGGTAATCCTAATGTCTTAGATCATTTTATCCGAGGCAACCGTTTTGAGGTAACTTATGATCTTTGGACAAAAGGACGACCTCTAAAACATCCTATACTTAATGACCACGTTCGAGGCAACCAAGTGAGGCGTACCTTAGGAGTGACATGTGCAAGTGTATTATTTTTCAGTTATATTATCTTTGTACATGTTATGGTGAGCTACGGTTGATTTTAAGTTAAGAGTTAATCTTGTCATACATAGCCTAGTTAGCATACATCTAAACAGTTAATATATGTACAGGAATTTAAAGTACGGGAATTGTAAATCCTACGCTATTACAAGGCTTTGGGGAGGGGGATTATTTACATGTCCAAAATTGGGGGAATAAAGCAGTAAAGTGTAAAAGTCTTAGTTTAAGCTATTACAAACCAGTAGGCAGTTACAATAAAATAAACGCACACGAATCTGAAAATAACCTCTAAAAATCATAAGAATAAAATCTTTTTGTTGTTTTATTTTATTTTGGGAAAATGATCTAAATCTACTTAATTTTAGTTTTTTGGAAAAATGTTAAAATAATTAAAAGGTTAATTAACTAAGTTAATTTAATAGAAAATAAAACTAGCCTAATGTTTTTGTTATTTTTTTTTATTTTAATGTTAATTAAAAAGATAAAAAGAAGTCAATGAAAATAAAATACAAGGGTAATCCTTCGATCCAGGGAAAAAAAAGGATTTTCGACCCAGGGAGGGAATGGAAGCTTCGATCCAGAGAGGGTCATGGTCCTTTCGATTGGGCCAGACAGTAAGGCGTGAGTAGCCTTCGATCCAGGGAAGAGGATTGTCTTTTGATCATGGAGGTCATGGCTTTCGATCCAGGAATGAGATGCCTCCTTCGATCCATCATGCTAATGGGTTCGATCCAGAGAAGGTGTCTCCTTCAATCTGGGGTGTTATACCTGCAAAAGTATGTTAGATAAAATAAAACTCAGGACCTGGGTATTGAACCTCAGGCCCTTCGATCCTGCGCTTGCTGGGTCTCTTCAGGCTATGTCTGCAGCAAGTGTTGGCAAACGAATAACATGACTTGGGCGCCAAACCCAGGCCTTTCGATCCTGTCTAGGATGGAAAATCAAAGGTAACAACAAGTAATAACGTGTTATGCAAATGTAAAGTTGGACAATTTACCCTTTCTTACCTGCAGATTGAGTCTTCGATTTGGGCACTGGCTGGATGGGAGCACTTTCAATCTGAGATTTCTGGGCGTGGATGCTTTTGTTGAAGAGTTGCTTTGGCCTGGATCACTTCTGAAAATGTTGACAACTTTTGGCAGCGTAACCCCAATGTTTTTTGTTCTCCTCTTGTGTGTTTTTTCGTGTTGGATATATATGCTGAATCTTGTATTTATAGGGGTGTGAGGGTGTAGTAATGGCAAGAGACAGCCAATTAAACAGGCCATTAAATCCAGGAGACAAGAATCAGACACATTAAATTATTTCCTTTTTTTGAAATATTCATGTCTCTTTGGAATCTGGAATGAACCTGGACATGTTTTGATTTTTGAATGCCTTTAGGCCATGCTCTTCGATTGGCCTTGAGTTGCCTCCTTCGAATGGACTTCTCATGTAACTTTCGAATGAGCCTTCTGAATGCTTCTTCGAATGGTCTTGAGCTGCTTCCTTCGAATGGACTTCCCATGTATCTTTCGAATGGGCCTTCTGAATGCTTCTTCGAATGGTCTTGAGTTGAACAGAAACACTCTGGTCGAATCAGCTCTTTAGGAACAGAAAAGGCAAGAATCTGGCCTTTAACTCAGGAATTCAATCCACAATCAGCATTTAATTATTTCCATATTTGCAAGGGAAACATGCCATTTTCTCATGTTCAGTGTACCTGGACATGTTTTCTGAGTGCCCTTTGATGGCCTCTTCCAAATGGCCTGGGAGGTGTTCTTCGAATGGCCCTTGTGCAAATATCAATCGAAGGATCCCAATCGAAAGGCTTTGTTAACAGGCCAATCGAAAGGTGTTGTTCATGCCAATGAAAGGACATGGTTAATCATGCCTGTCGAAGCTGCCTTGACATAACTCCAATCGAAGTGCTTGTCCATAATGCCAATCGAAGTGCTTGCAGAATGCCAATCGAAAGGTCTTTCAGAGTGCCAATCGAAGTGCTTGTCCATGCCAATCGAAGTGCTCCTTCAGAATGCCAATCAAAGGGTCTTTCATAATGCCAATCGAAAGCTACCTAAAGCACCAACCAAAAAATTTCTTTTTCCTTAGGCAAGGGTTTGTGATCAGCCATGCAGTGGGAAGACTTTGGAAAACATGAGAGGGCAAATTTTAGGGTACAACAGTTTCCCCTGTTCAATTTTCTGAAACCTGAGGATATAGATTGGCTTTCGAGCCTTTCGTGATCTGAAGGTGGAAGATAATTGAACACTAGAGTGCCCAGAAATTTGCACTCGCATGGTGAAGTATCAGCATTGTGATGTCGGGAATGGGCTTACAGATGCCATTTGGAGAGATGATGGATAGTTGTTGGAGATGGGCTTAAAGATGCCATCCAGAAATGATTACTGGACTATATTTGAATGAGTGACAGAATTACATCCAAATCTGGATCGTATCTGGACTGTTATTTGAAGGTCTCTGATTGCCAGAGAAGGTATTTTCTGATAATGATGTGTGATGAAGGAATCTGAGACGATTGCTACTCCAAACAGATGATGAAGTAATCTGAGACGATTTCTACTCCAAACAGATGATGAAGGAATCTTGGACGATTACTACCTCAGCAGGATGATGAAGGAATCTTGCATGACTTCTACCTCAGCAGGATGATGAAGGAATATTGGGAGACTTCTACCTCAGCAGGATGATGAAGGAATCTTGGATGACTTCTACCTCAGCAAGATGATGAAGGAATCTTGGGTGACTTCTACTTCAGCAGGATGATGAAGGAATCTTGGATGATTACTACCTCAGCAGGATGATGAAGGAATCTTGGACGATTACTACCTCAGCAAGATGATGAAGGAATCTTGGACGATTACTACCTCAGCAGGATGATGAAGGAATCCTGGACGATTATTACCTCAGCAGGATGGTGAAGGAATCTTGGACGATTACTACCTCAGCAGGATGATGAAGGAATCTTGGACGATTACTACCTCAGCAGGATGATGAAGGAATCTTGGACGATTACTACCTCAGCGGGATGATGAAGGAATCTTGGACGATTACTACCTCAGCAGGATGATGAAGGAATCTGGGATGACTTCTACCTCAGCAGGATGATGAAGGAATCTTGGATGACTTCTACCTCAGCAGGATAATGAAGGAATCTTGGATGATTACTACCTCAGGAGGATGATGAAGGAATCAGGGATGACTTCTACCTCTGCAGGATGATGAAGGAATCTTGGATGATTACTACCTCAGCAGGATGATGAAGGAATCTGGGATGACTTCTACCTCAGCAGGATGATGAAGGAATCTTGGATGACTTCTACCTCAGCAGGATGATGAAGTAATCTTGGACGATTACTACCTCAGCAGGATGATGAAGGAATCTGGGGTGACTTCTACCTCAGCAGGATGATGAAGGAATCTTGGACGACTACAACCTCAACAGGATGATGAAGGAATCTTGGACGATTACTACCTCAGCAAGATGATGAAGGAATCTTGGACGATTACTACCTCAGCAGGATGATGAAGGAATCTGGGATGACTTCTACCTCAACAGGATGATGAAGGAATCTTGGATGACTTCTACCTCAGCAGGATGATGAAGGAACCTTGGACGATTACTACCTCAGTAGGATGATGAAGGAATCTGGGATGACTTCTACCTCAGCAGGACGATGAAGGAATCTTCGATGATTACTATCTCAGCAGGATGATGAAGGAATCTGGGATGACTTCTACCTCAGTAGGATGATGAAGGAATCTTGGATGACTTCTACCTCAGCAGGATGATGAAGGAATTTTGGACGATTACTACCTCAACAGGATGGTGAAGGAATCTTGGACGATTACTACCTCAACAGGATGGTGAAGGAATCTTGGACGATTACTACCTCAGCAGGATGGTGAAGGAATCTTGGACGATTACTACCTCAGCAGGATGGTAAAGGAATCTTGGACGATTACTACCTCAGCAGGATGGTGAAGGAATCTTGGACGATTACTACCTCAGCAGGATGGTGAAGGAATCTTGGACAATTACTACCTCAACGGGATGATGAAGGAATCTTTGATGACTGCTACTCCAAAAGGTAATGACTTTTATCTGTCGATCGATCTTTCCTGAAAAGGTAAAGAGTGAGTTGTATGCAATGTCATGATGTATGCATTGTGTAATGATGTTCTCAAAATAAATGAGATTCATGTTATATGAATTTTGTATGCATATGCTATGAATGTTATTGAAATGTAATTTTGTCTTGGAGAATAAATTCTTGACAAGTGTTGGGGAGTTATTAAATCCTGGACTGCTGTTGAAGAGTAGGTATGTCTTCAAACTTTGCTTAGAATGTTTCCACTGAGGATCCTTGCTTTGTTGTTTGAGGAGAACTCCGCTGGGGGATACTGAAAACTCTGTGGGGAGTATGTTTATTTCTGCTTGGGAAAAGAGTTTAGGAGTCTCAGTCGTCCGTTGCTCTACTGGGGAGTTGCAGTTGAACTGATATCTGGTCAGGTCCAGGTTTCACAGTAACTTGTTGTGGATTGTAGAGTAGTCTACTGGGGAATATGAGTTATGGTCCTTTGATTTGTAGTAGTCGGAGAGGCAAACTCAAGCTGGGGAATCCTGGTGTTGTTGGGGAAATAAACCCTATCGTCAGTCTGCTAGAGAGGTGATATCTTCATTGGGGGAAGTCCTCGAGGATTCTTGAGGTTGGTTCAGCTGGGGAAAGGTTTTCAGAGATTAAACCTTTGCTGGGAGTTATCCTCTGAGAAGGATTTTGGGGAGATCTGTCATTGCCCCTAGTAGCAAGTGTATGTAACCCTTCACTGAGATTGATGTTCAATGCCCCAAGTGACAGAGATGGAGACTTGCCCCTGGTTATTCTGCACTTCTTCAGAGATTTCTTGAAATCTTGACTGGACTGCCCCAGGTGATGACAATGATCATGCCATGCCCCTTGATTGGAAGGAGATTCGTCAATGGAAGTGTCATCCTTTTTGAAGTGATTTTTTTCACTGAGAGGGCTTTCGTTCATCGGATATTCGTTGTGTGAATTTCTCCGCTATCAAACAAATAGCCAAATGTAAAGAGTGATATTCAAATAATGCAAAGTTTATGCTTGTCTCGAAGTTTTGAAAAATGCGTTTTTTAGCAGAAAACTTTTTATAAGACAAATTCAACACAAGATTTAGGGCAAAGCCTTACAGGAGTCAGGATACCTTTTGTAACAGTATGCTTTTGAACTAACCCATGCTTCAGTTAGGACTTTTGAAGGGTTGTAACGTGGCTTGGTTCACGGTTTAGGAAACAAAGGATAAAGGCTCAAAGTATATTTGTATCCACCCGCTCTTCGTGATGTTCTTCAATCCTAAACTCAGTTAATTGTGTATTTGAACTCCTACTGAGTCTGGAACGACATTTTTGGTGATGGTTCACACAAGTTGAATTTTATGGGAAGGCAGTCATCATTTTTTTTTGCAACATTTTTCATGTTGTCGAGGATTTGTAATGACCTCGTTCTTTTGATTTATTATCCCTAATTTTTGCCTGCCTATTTCTGTTTTCGAGATTACAGTCAGCGGGATGCCCCAACTTTCTTAAGCCTCCTTTATAGGTTTTGGCTCAGTGGGCTTTTCTCTTTTGAGAGATTGACTGTCTATGAGATAAGGAGCCACCACTGTCTTTTGATTCCAGAGGAATGTTTTTGATGTCGTTCGTTGTATTATGAACTGAGAGTTTTGCGACTTCAGTGCGCATCTTTTGAATTAACTGAGAGACTACCCTGCCCCAGGTTTAAATTAAAGGTTTCAATTTGTGTTTAAAACAGAAAACTCCTACTTCTTTGGCTCGAAGAGGTTGACTAGGGATTATCTTCCTTATAACTCCAGTGTTTAGGATTTGAAATAAATGCCTGTACATCGTCAGCAAGGTCTGTCCAAAAGCATACTGTATGAGATTATGGCATTGTTTCGTCATCCTCCCTCTAAAGGCATGTAACTTTTAGCAAGAGTTGAATGTCATAAAGTGAGTAAAAAGCATAGTTTTAAATGTAATGAAAGGATGAATTCAAGACAAACATATGCAATGCATTAATGAAACAGAGTTTGACATTAATAGACAATTGTTTGAATAACAAAAGAAATTACAACTTGAAAATTCAAATGAAACAAAGACACTCTCAATGATTTGGCGTAGGATCAGTGATCAAACTTGATCTCCTTGGCATCAATCAAGTATTGGATCTTGTTCTTCAAAGTCCAACAGTCGTCGGTGTCATGTCCGGGACTGTCAGAATGGTAGGCACATCTCACACTCGGATTATACTTAGAAGAGGAAGTATCGGGATTTTGAGGAGGATCCTTTAGCGTGATTAGCTTTAGCTTCAGCAAATGTTGTAACGCTTGAGACAAAGGCATGTTGATGTTAGTATACTGGCTTTCTTGATATCTTACCCTACGCCTATTGCTCTGTCTTTGTTGAACAGGCGTGGGATCGGAGATCAGGGTTGCCCCTACCTGTTGATCATGACGACTCTTTTGACCAGTCACTGCATTGGACTCTTTCTTCCCATTGTAGGGATTTTTCTGAGCATCCGAAGGTGTAGCTTCTTGAATCTTCCCACTTTTGATGCCAGCTTCGACCCTTTCGCCGGTTAGTATTAGCTCGGTGAATCCGGCTGAAGAGCTTTCAATCAAGTGTTTGAAATAAGGACCAGACGAAGTCCCAAGAAACATATCCACCAACTCCCTATCAGACAGAGGGGGTTGGACTCTTCCGGCAAGATCTCTCCACTTTTGAGCGTAGTCCTTAAAGCCTTCGCCTGTACCCATAGACATACCCTGAAGCTGAGTACGCGTGGGAGAAAGGTCGGCATTATACTGGTATTGCTTGTAAAAAGCAGCAGCAAGGTCTTCCCAGTTGCGGATGTTAGCTCCTTCCAGTTGACAGAACCATTTAAGTTGAGTCCCCGACAGACTATCTTGAAAGAAATGAACCCAGAGATTTCTATCAGCAGTATAGGGTTGAATCTTCCTCACATATGACCGGAGGTGCAGCTTTGGACAGGAAGCTCCGTCATACTTGGTAAAGGCAGGTGCCTTGAATTTATGGGGAATCACCACCCCAGAGGATAGACCTAGATCTCCGAAGTCCAGACCGGGCACCTTCTGTATTTCCATAGCGTTCAAACGGTCTTCCAGTTGTTTGTACTTATCCTCAGCAGGAGGATACTGTTCTTCATCATAGTCCGTCTCGTTGTCGGAGACTTCAGGGCTAGGAGCCCTCCTTTCTTGTGGACTGTCTTTCCCTTCAGATGGGGTGGTCAGGTCAACTTCATTCTGCAGCCCGTTTCCAAACCTGTGTCCATTGTTGAACGGGATGGTCCTCTTTTTCTTCTTCTTCCTCTCTTTCAGAATCATGGTCTTCAGGTCCTGCTGACCCTTAGCTAGGCTCATGACTAACTCTTGAAATTGGGCATTCTGGGCCTGGAGGGCCTTGATAGCTTGCTCAGTGGAAGGTTCAGTAGACATGATGATTGCTGAAATAAAAAGCGAAGAAGATAAGAGACCTGTACTGGGAGACCTGTTATGCAATGATATGTATGATATATGTATGCAATGTTTTCAAGGATCTCGCGGGGTAAACAAGAAACTTGTTAGAATCTGAATCTGGTAGCTTGATTGAAGGAACTTCATGTTGCTGAGAGTCCTTCTTCAAGAGTCAAGCTCACCATATCGAGTGGGTCATAGCCTCTAACTCAAGTTATCATGCTTGAATTTCTAGACAACCTTGGCTAGAGGAAAATAAATCCCCTTTGCCCCTTGCTAGCCATTTGATTTACCATAACCTGCATCACAGACCCTTGAGATCCTTGAAATGGTTAAAGAAATGCTAAGGCATGATGCTATGATGTGTATGTTATGCGTTTAAGCACAAGTGTAAGGTGATGTAAGTAAGCCCTGCAATAAGTCCAAATTATTGGATAAGGACTGTAAACAAAACCTGCAAGAAACCCATGTTATCAGATAACAAGTATGTGTAAGTAGTTCAAGTTTGAAAGCACACAAGTCACACAAAAAACCCTAGTTTCAGGCATGCATGAGGTTTCATAGGTAAGTACCCTCTTGAGTTTAGTTGGCTCAAAACCTGTCCTATAAATAGTAACCGGGTTCTAAGGAGCTCAATATCATTGGATTGTTTTCTATGTTCATCGTTTTAGTTTAGCCACTGAACTAGCAACCAAAATATTCCAAGAAAACAATCCTCAATGAGTGTAGTATCGAGTATCTACCAACTTCGGACTGCACCAAAGTCGGTCATCTCACTACCCCTAAAAAGGCCAAGATGGTCAAGTAAGGTTCTAGGTCATTAGTGCTTAGTGACATCACTCAGCGGCCCCGTATTCTCTTTGATTGACTCAAAGGCTACCGGTACTCACAAATATGTCGCACTAATATAGCTATTGCTTCAACCGTGTCGGTATACCCCGCACAGTTTCCACAACGTATTGCTATCTATGAATGTTTCCCAAATCCGGGTGGAGGATTTATAGAACTCCGATGCAAGCCCACAAAATTAAAAGCATACAAAGAAATACAATTGAAAACACAAGTGATCTAATTCTAAGGTACACCTCACTTATCATACTCCCCAGCAGAGTCTCCAGTTCTGTGATCGGTGGGAATGAGAACTGACTGTTTTGGAATGCTGGTTCGTGTTTGCGTTTGTTTTCGCAAAATGTCGCGGTAAGCAAGAGTCGCCACCGTCTTTTATTTTATCCAACAAATGAAAGGACAGAAGCACAGAAAAATTCCTTTTCGAGATGTTTCTCGGGTTCGGGAGGTAGATAATAGAAAGGGAAGGTGTTAGCACCCTTTCTATCCGTGGTTATCCACGGGCTCTTAGGTACTTGCTCACTATGTTTTCAAAAGTTTGCTTTTCTTTGTGTTTGTGGGTTTTGAAAAGAGTTTTGTTTTTGAAGAGAGTGTAAGTGCGAAAAGTTTTGTTTTGTTTTTAAAAGGAGCAAGTACTTAAGAACCTCTACCTACTCAAAAAGGAATTAAACTGTACAAATGTCCTTTAGACAGTGCTATCCCACTATTGAGGAGTAAGTAGCACCATCGTTGGAGTTTTTGGGTCAATTCGGTTTAAGGGATGTGTGGTCACTAAAGCAACGTTAGGACGCCTTAGCGGTAATCCTAATGTCTTAGATCATTTTATCCGAGGCAACCGTTTTGAGGAAACTTATGATCTTTGGACAAAAGGACGACCTCTAAAACATCCTATACTTAATGACCACGTTCGAGGCAACCAAGTGAGGCGTACCTTAGGAGTGGCATGTGCAAGTGTATTATTTTTCAGTTATATTATCTTTGTACATGTTATGGTGAGCTACGTTTGATTTTAAGTTAAGAGTTAATCTTGTCATACATAGCCTAGTTAGCATACATCTAAACAGTTAATATATGTACAGGAATTTAAAGTGCGGGAATTGTAAATCCTACGCTATTACAAGGCTTCGGGGAGGGGGATTATTTACATGTCCAAAATTGGGGGAATAAAGCAGTAAAGTGTAAAAGTCTTAGTTTAAGCTATTACAAACCAGTAGGCAGTTACAATAAAATAAACGCGCACGAATCTGAAAATAACCTCTAAAAATCCTAAGAATAAAATCTTTTTGTTGTTTTATTTTATTTTGGGAAAATGATCTAAATCTACTTAATTTTAGTTTTTTGGAAAAATGTTAAAATAATTAAAAGGTTAATTAACAAAGTTAATTTAATAGAAAATAAAACTAGCCTAATGTTTTTGTTATGTTTTTTATTTTAATGTTAATTAAAAAGATAAAAAGAAGTCAATGAAAATAAAATACAAGGGGAATCCTTCGATCCAAGAAAAAAAAGGAGTTTCGACCCAGGGAGGGAATGGAAGCTTCGATCCAGAGAGGGTCATGGTCCTTTCGATTGGGCCAGACAGTAAGGCGTGAGTAGCCTTCGATCCAGGGAAGAGGATTGTCTTTTGATCATGGAGGTCATGGCTTTCGATCCAGGAATGAGATGCCTCCTTCGATCCAGCATGCTAATGGGTTCGATCCAGAGAAGGTGTCTCCTTCGATCTGGGGTGTTATACCTGCAAAAGTATGTTAGAAAAATAAAACTCAGGGTCTGGGTATTGAACCCCAGGCCCTTCGATCCTGCGCTTGCTGGGTCTCTTCAGGCTATGTCTGCAGCAAGTGTTGGCAAACGAATAACATGACCTGGGCACCAAACCCAGGCCTTTCGATCTTGTCTAGGATGGAAAATCAAAGGTAACAACAAGTAATAACGTGTTATGCAAATGTAAAGTTGGACAATTTACCCTTTCTTACCTGCAGATTGAGTCTTCGATTTGGGCACTGGCTGGATGGGAGCACTTTCAATCTGAGATTTCTGGGCGTGGATGCTTTTGTTGAAGAGTTGCTTTGGCCTGGATCACTTCTGAAAATGTTGACAACTTTTGGCAGCGTAACCCCAATGTTTTTTGTTCTCCTCTTGTGTGTTTTTTCGTGTTGGATATATATGCTGAATCTTGTATTTATAGGGGTGTGAGGATGTAGTAATGGCAAGAGACAGCCAATTAAACAGGCCATTAAAGCCAGGAGACAAGAATCAGACACATTAAATTATTTCCTTTTTTGAAATATTCATGTCTCTTTGGAATCTGGAATGAACCTGGACATGTTTTGATTTTTGAATGCCTTCAGGCCATGCTCTTCGATTGGCCTTGAGTTGCCTCCTTCGAATGGAATTCTCATGTACCTTTCGAATGAGCCTTCTGAATGCTTCTTCGAATGGTCTTGAGTTTCTTCCTTCGAATGGACTTCCCATGTATCTTTCGAATGGGCCTTCTAAATGCTTCTTCGAATGGTCTTGAGTTGAACAGAAACACTCTGGTCAAATCAGCTCTTTAGGAACAGAAAAGGCAAGAATCTGGCCTTTAACTCAGGAATTAAATCCACAATCAGCATTTAATTATTTCCAAATTTGCAAGGGAAACATGCCATTTTCTCATGTTCAGTGTAGCTGGACATGTTTTCTGAGTGCCCTTTGATGGCCTCTTCCAAATGGCCTGGGGGGTGTTCTTCGAATGACCCTTGTCCAAATATCAATCTAAGGATCCCAATCGAAAGGCTTTGTTAACAGGTCAATCAAAAGGTGTTGTTCATGCCAATCGAAGGACATGGTTAATCATGCCTGTCGAAGCTGCCTTGACATAACTCCAATCGAAGTTCTTGTCCATAATGCCAATCGAAGTGCTTGCAGAATGCCAATCGAAAGGTCTTTCAGAGTGCCAATCGAAGTGCTTGTCCATGCCAATCGAAGTGCTCCTTCAGAATGCCAATCGAAGGGTCTTTCAGAAAGCCAATCGAAAGGTACCTAAAGCACCAACCAAAAATTTTCTTTTTCCTTAGCCAAGGGTTTATGATCAGCCATGCAGTGGGAAGACTTTGGAAAACATGAGAGGGCAAATTTTGGGGTACAACACTTATGATAAAGGAATTGGTGTTTTGATTGTCACTCCACATGGATTACACATTCCTTTTACTGCAAGGTTGACATTTGATTGTACTAATAATATGGCAGAATATGAGGCTTGTATCATGGGTCTCGAGGAAGCTATTGACCTCAGAATTAAAATTCTAGATGTGTATGGCGATTCATCTTTGGTAATAAATCAGATTAAAGGAAATTGGGATACTCGTCACCCCGGCTTGATCCCTTACAAAGATTATGCTAGAAGATTTTTACCCTTCTTTAATAAAGTTGAATTCCATCACTTCCCCAAAGACGGAAGTCAGATGGTGGATGCTCTGGAAACTATGGCTTCTATGTATCAAGTGAATTCATGGAATGATATACCTCGAATTATAGTTTGGCGACTGGATAGGCCCGCTCATCTATTTACAAAAGAAGAGATAGCAGATGAGAAACCTTGGTATTATGATATCAAGCATTTTCTTCAGACTCAGGAATACCCAATTGGTGCATCAAATAAAGATAGAAAGACATTGAGAAGATTGACTGGCAGTTTCTTCCTCAGTGAAAATGTGTTGTACAAGAGAAATTATGATATGGACTTGCTCAGATCCGTGGATAGACACGAAGCAGACATGTTGATGCATGATATCCACGAAGGTTCATTTGGCACTCATACCAATGGACATTCGATGGCTAAAAAGATGCTAAGGGAAGGTTACTATTGGTTGACAATGGAATCTAATTGTTATAGATTTGAAAAGAAGTGCCATAAATGCCAGATTTATGCAAACAAAATTCATGTGCCTCCGACACTTATCAATGTTATTTCTTCTCCGTGGCCCTTCTCTATGTGGGGTATTGACATGATTGGAATGATAGAACCCAAAGCTTCGAATGGACACTATTTTATCTTGGTAGCATTTGATTACTTCACCAAATGGGTGGAAGCTGCTTCATATGCTAATGTTACTAAGCAGGTGGTAGTGCGCTTCATTAAGAATAATCTTATATGTCGGTATGGTGTGCTGAGCAGAATTATCACCGATAATAGCTCAAATCTGAACAACAAGATGATGACAAAACTTTGTGAAGAATTCAAGATTGTCCATCACAATTCATCTCCGTACAGGCCGAAGATGAATGGGGCTGTTGAAGCTGCTAATAAGAATATCAAGAAGATCATCCAGAAGATGGTTGTTACTTATAAATATTGGCATGAAATTCTCCCTTTTTCTTTACATGGATATCGTACATCTGTCCGCACTTCAACAGGAGCAACCCTATTCTCCCTTGTGTATGGAATGGAGGCGGTGCTCCCAATCGAGGTTGAGATTCTTTCTTTGCATGTGATAATGGAAACCAAGTTTTTAGAGGCTGAATGGGTCCAAAACAGGTTTAACCAATTAAATTTGATCGAAGAGAAGAAAATGACGGCTTTGTGTCATGGGAAGTTATATCAGAAGAGAATGAAGAAAGCTTTTGATAAGAAGGTCAAACCTCGAGAATTCAGAGAAGGAGACCCCGTGCTCAGGAAGATCATGTCTTTTAACACTGATTCTAGGGGCAAGTTGACTCCTAATTTTGAAGGCCTATATGTTGTCAAGAAAGCCTTCTTTGGCGGTGCATTAATTCTTGAAACTATGGATGGTGAGGAGTTCCCACGTCCCATGAATGCTGATGCAGTCAAGAAATACTTCGCCTAAGGAAATAAAAGAACAACTTGCTAAGTTGAAAACCCGAAAGGGCGGATTAGGCAAAAAGGAGCGTCTCAGTAGGCCGAAAACCCAAAAGGGAGGTCTAGGCAAAAATTAGAGACATAAATAGAATAAAATTTCCCGCTAAGTTGAAAACTTGCAAGGGCAGCTTAGGCAAAAGTTAGGGACTTTCTTAGCAAGTAGCTGCATCAGGTATATCAGGATGGTGACTTGGTAATAAAGCACATCATTCTTCTGCAGGGTGATCCCAAGGGAAAATGGACTCCTACTTACGAAGGGCTATTTTTAATCAAGAAAATATTTTCTGGCAGGGCTATGATACTAACCAACATGGACAATGAAGATTTCTTGCACCCTATGAATGCAGAAATAGTCAAAAGATACTATGCATAAAAATGACCCGCTAGGTTGACTGGCCTAAGAAAAAATAAGGGCATCCCGGCGAACCAAAAAGGTTCAGGAAAAAATCAGGGATATATACGAAAAGACTGTACACCCGGTAAGTCGAAAACCTAAAAAGGCAGCTTGGGAAAAAAAGGGTATCCCGGTCATCTGAAAACCCGAAAGGGCGGTCCAGGAAAAAAATTAGGGATTAAAGCGTACGACTATATCCCCATTGGATAACTTACAACAAGGTTTAAAGCGTACGAATATATCCCCAGTACAGAGCAATTCAATCCACTTCTTTCGATAACAACGGATGAGATGCTTGAAAATATGGGGGGCAATAGAAGAATTGAAATCCGACGAGATCATTCCCACATTGCTATTTATCTTGTTTACACTTTGTAATCTTTCCATTTCAAGAAAATTTCCCCTTATTGGGATCTTTATCTCTTTGTACAAAATCGCCTATTTATGGGCAAACTATCAATGAAATTCAATTTCAAAATTCAAACTCTTTATTTTTAGTTTTTCTGTTTTGTTTACAAGACATCCAATTACCAAAATTGAATAAGCATATGCATATGAATACAATTGACTGTTGATAAATATATCCACAAAAATAGGAATAAGCATTTACTTAAGACTCTAGGAATTGGGATAACGTCCAAGTCATCCACAAATCCCCAAAGAGCCACTTGCATGAGATTATCCCTACAAGGTAATCTTTGCAAGTTCATACATTCCCCGTAATTTCCCCAGCAGATTGCTCTGGAAGATAAAAGAGCATAGTCTTCTTCCTATTGATATCGCCCATCTATGGAATCCCAATCATTACAGCTTATGGAAATTCTTCTCCCCGACTGAGTTTTCAAAACTGAAAAACCCCCTGCAGACTACTTCCCTCCAGCAGAGCTCATTCTCCTTAGCAAGGAGTTTCCCTCAGCAGAGTATTCCTCCATCAATAGGGTTTAATTCCCCATCGGATCTCCGTCAACAAGGTTTATTTCCCCAAAAGGGTTTATTTTCCCAGCAATGTTCAATCTCCCCAGCTTAAGTCTGCTTCTACCACAAATTACCGACAAGATTCCCATCTTCCAGCAAAGGACCGCCCAAATTTCTATCCCTAGAGAGTTGCCACTAAATCTGAAACTGGATTAGGTATCGGCCAACCAGACGAGTCGGTACCCGTATCAGAATCTCGGTCAAACAGCACCTCGAAAGGATATCCATCTCTTTTATCTCCAGTCAGGGTATACAAGAATTATAATCCCCAGTAGAGCGAGGAACAACCAATGTTTTTGAGCTCTTCTTCCCAAACGGAAATCAAAATTCCCCAATGAAGTTTCCTCAAACAGAGAGCAGGAATCCCCAGTGGAAAGAACTCCCATATGATCGAAGATACACATACTCTTCATCCCCAACAATAATCAGGGATTCATTTTCCTCATATAAAGATGTTGCTCGAGTTTACAAATACATTTCAACAATATTTCACATTCATACATTATTCACAAACATCATAGCATATGCATACAAAACGCATATAACACTGTCTCATTTATTTTGAGAACATCATTACGCAATACATTTCATACATCATGATATTGCATACAACTAACTCTTTAGCTTTTCAGGAAAAGATCAATCAATAGACAAACATCACCAATTACTTGTATGACTAGACAGTCTTCTCAAATACATCATCTTCTGGATCAGTTTAGATCAAGCATAGATATATATTCTAATACTTCTCCTAGTTGAAAACGAGTTTGGATATCTTCTGGCTCAGATTAAATCGACCAAAGATTTATTCTGATACTTCTTCCAGTTGATGACGGTTATAGACATTTTCTGGCTCAAATTAAATCAAGCATAGATTTATTCTAATACTTCTTCCAGTTAAAGTCAAGCATAAATATCTACTGGCTCAATTTAAATGAAGCATATATTTATTCTGATACTTCTTTCAGTAGACGTTCTTCTGGCCCAGCTTAGATCGAGCATAGATCTACTCGGATACTTCTCCCAGTTGGAATCCATCATAAAAATCTTCTGACTCAGTTTAAGTCAAGCGTGTATTTATTCTGATACTTCTTCCAGTCAAAAACATTTTATGGCTCAGATTAAATCAAGCATGGATTTATTCTGATACTTCTTCCAGTTAAAGTCAAGCATAAATATCTACTGGCTCAGTTTAAATCAAGCGTGTATTTATTCTGATACTTCTTCCAGTCAAAAAACATTTTCTGGCTCAGTTTAGATCAAGCTAGGTTTATTCTGATACTTCTTCCAGATAAAAATGAGCACAAGTATCTACTGGCTTGGGTTAAATTGACCAAAGATTTATTCTGATACTTCTTCCAATGGATCTTTTTCTTGCTCAGATTAAATCTACCAAAGATTTATTCTGATACTTTTTCCAGTTAAAGACAAAGAGACCTTTTTCTGGCTCAGATTAAATCGACCAAAGATTTATTCTGATACTTCTTCCAATTAAAGACAAAGAGACCTCTTCTGGCTCATATTAAATCAGCCAAAGATTTATTCTGATACTTCTTCCAGTCGAAGTCGGACATAAACATTCTCTGGCTCAGATTAAGTCAACCAAAGATTTATTCTGATACTTCTTCCAGCGGACCTTTTTCCGGCTCAGATTAAATCGACCAAAGATTTATTCTGATACTTCTTCCAGTTAAAGACAAAGAGACCTCTTCTGGCTCAGATTAAATCAACCAAAGATTTATTCTGATACTTCTTCCAATCGAAGTCGGACATAAACATTCTCTGGCTCATATTAAATCAACCAAAATTTATTCTGATACTTCTTCTAGTGGACCTTTTTCTGGCTTTGATTAAATAAACCAAAGATTTATTCTGATACTTCTTCCAGTTAAAGATAAAGAGTCCACTTTTGGCTCATATTAAATCGACCATAGATTTATTCTGATACTTCTTCCAATTGAAGTCAACAGTTACTTTGGATGGCATCTATAAGCCCATCTCCGATGAGTCTCCGTCACCTCTCCAAATGGCATCTATAATCCCATTCCCGGTACAATCAACCAAAAGCATCACATCTTGCACGGGCGAGTGCAAATTTCTGGGCACTTAAGTGTTCAATCATCTTCTACCTTCAAGTCACAAATGAAATACATGCCAATCTAACTCTCCAGGTTTAAAAAGATTGAATAGGGGAAGCTGTTGTACCCCAAAATTTTCCCTCCCATTTTTCTTCAAGGCATTCTTCCAAGGCTTATAAAATGCTCAAGAATCTCAAGGGATGACCATTCAACTCACCTCCTAAGCCAAAGGTCTACAAATAGGGTTTTGAGTTTCTCAATGAAATTTGGGTTTTAAAGGTCTCAAATGGTTTCCATATTTCTCCATAGGTCTTCAACAAGGTTCATGTCAAGTTTCAAGTTTTACATCACATGTTTTCTCAGTCAATGACTCAGTTGATTGAAAATCAACTATATTGGGAAAAAAGTCAACATTGGTCAAGATACAGTCAACCTTTAAGATGTTTGGTCAACATCAACTTTTGAAGTGATATTCATCATTTGATCAAGGGTTGATCATGATTCCATAAGGAAAACCCTCAAATCATTAAAAGTCAAGAATTGTCAAATTAGGATTTCCTTAGGAGAAGTCAACTGAACTTTGACCAAGCATAACTCTCACATGCTTCATCAAATTTTCCCTAACCAAAGACCATGTTAAAGAAAATTCTATTCTCTACAACTTTGTTTTTATGCTCAAATCCAAAAAATGCTTTAGTGGAAAGATATGAGCTAATACATTATAAGTCATTTTCAAAAAGTCAACAAAAGACACTTTTTGTCAATGCAACTTGAATCAAGGTAATATCTCCAAATGCAAAAATGATCAAAAGAGAAATTGTAGAGGACATCTTGAGCTTTTCAAGAAGTCAAAGATCATCTTTAAAACATGAAAATTGAGAATGTTATGAGTTGCACAAGTTGGGAAATTTTGAGGAAATTCATGAAATGCAAAATGAACAAGCTTGAGATTTTTGAAGTTATGGCCTAACTTTTTGAGCTTCATACATGCTCATGACCTTAAGAGAGAGACTCCTAAGTTCACTATTACTTTTCCCTATACCTTCTTATTATTTTATTTATATTTTATTTTGTTTTTTCAAAATAAATTGAATAAAATTATAAAATTGTGGGCTAATGTGCATGGGCTTTGCTTTTGGTCAACATTGAGGCCCAAATACAAGCCAGCAACATGCCAAACTCGTGTAGACCCAAGAAGGAAAGGATGTTTCAAATTTGTTTTATTCTTGGTTAAACCATGGCTTTATGAGTTGATTTCCTTCCATATATACTGAGCCATTCCATTACTCTATATAATGCAAGCCAAGGCAGATCAAATACACACGATTACATTGCATACAAAAGCTAGCAAAAATTCTCCAAAAATTCTCAAAAACCTCGAGCCTCTTCACGCTCTCCTCAGTCCCTTTCACCCTATAATTCAAGTCCCATTACCTTCCTGGAATATCTAAAGGTAGACCTGGTTCATTTATGATATTCTTGCACTCATGAAAATCATACATCATGGCCTTGCCGTTTCCATATTTTTCTTGAAATCTGTATCTGTAATTTTATTATGTTTTATAATGATTTGATACCTCTAACGTGATATAGAGATATGATTGAACAGGTTCTGACCATTAATACATTCCCATGCATGCAAAATGGTTTGATGCCATTTTTTCTCTCCGATCTATGGTTTTGAATCGAAGCGGATGATCTAGGAGTTTTTAGTTAAAAATAATGCCATATTCGGATTCAGAGGGGAATTTTAAGGGAAATAAGGTGCTTTATACGTATTGATCGTTGCTTTTTTGCAGGTTTGGATTTTTGTATGGCTGAAGAAGACGAAAGGAGGTTGACTCTGGCGTCCTTGAGTTTTGCTGACTCCGGCAAGGGCATGCATGGCATGTAGCAGTGTTCTGATTGGTTTGTTCAAATAACATTGGCCCACTTGAGCGCGCGTGTTTGCTGATCTGAAACTAGCTTGCATTTATATAATAATGTTATTGTTTTATTATATACATCGGATGAAAGAGCCACCCCAGTGGAAACACACATGCACTTAAGTCTCGTATGCGCCTGGTCTTGGGTTTGAGCCAGGCGCAAGACATTTTATTTTTCTTGATTTCCATTCACAGATCTGGTACTAATGCATCCAAGGTACGCATGGAGTGCATCCTCAATCAACACCACCAAATCATCCCACTCCAGATCCAACACGCCAAAATCTTCAGTACCATGGTGCACCCCAAGAAGTTGTTTCCACTGGATGTCAAGGCGCTTCGGGCCTCTGGCTATTGGGTCTGGAATTATTTACTGTTTCTCACCCCCTAACTACTTTTGCAGCGCTGGCCCATTCCTTTTTTTATTTATTAATTTTTGTTTTAAATTAACATTTTCTTTTTTTAATAGCAAAAATTTAGAAAATCACAAAAATATTAGATTTAAGTATTTTTTATTAATTAATTTAATTTTTGTTAATTTTAATTAATTTAACTTAATCATTTTGAGTTTATTTTATTAATTTAAAATTAATTAGAATTATGGTTTCATAATTCACCTATTTTTCTAAACAATAAAAACACCAAAAAATATTTTCTTTGTACTTAGATTATTATTTTTAGGGTTTACATCTTTACCTTTTCCACTCTCTGCGCGTTTGTTTACTTTTTTCGCATTATTTTCATGAATTATTGTAACTGCACAAAGGGATGTAATAGTTTTACAATTTAGGGTTTCTTTACATTTTCTCCCCATTTGACTTTTTGTAATCCCCATCCCCGAGGCACTAAAATAGTGTAGATTCAAATTTCCCGCATTTTTACTTTCCGCACTATTGTATGAATGTTTGTATATATTTAACTGCTAGCCTAATAGGATTGCATGATAAGAGTTAAAAGTAAACAGTAGAAAACCTAACATCTAAGATAAACATAACTGAAACACAACACACTTTGCACACACGCACCTCTGAGGTACCCCCCACTTGTTGCCTTCGAAAAACAACAGTCACGTCTCTCGAACGTGAGAAGTTTTAGCAAAGATCCTTTGGTTAAAAGATCATAATCCCTCGATGACCCTTCGATGTTTCCTCGGTAAATGATCTTAGTACCTTAGGGTAATTGCTAAAGTGTCTTATGAGTTGCCTTCGTGATTGTATGATGACCCGCACATGTCCCTCAAAACATCCAATGATAGGGCTACCTACTAACTAATAGTAGAATAACACTGTCTAAAGGAAAAGAGGAAAAGAACAAAGATCTTTTGAGTAGGTAGATAGCTTGTAGTTGCTTGCTCACAAAACAAAATGATTTCTCACACATACACTCTATTTTCTAAATAATTTCAAAGACAAAACACTCTGTATGCATTCTCAACGATACAAGAATCATTACAAAGTTTGCCGCACTAAGGCATCTTTTCAAAATATTTTCAAAATACACTTACACAAAAAACATTTTCAAAAGTGAGATAGAAACTAAGAGCTCGTAGATAACTACGAATGAAAATGGTGCTAATACCTTCCCTTTTCATAACCTACCCCCTTACTCAAAAAAATTCTCGAAAGGTCTTTCCTGTTCTTTTCACCCTTTCCTTTATTGGATAAAAGAAAAGTTGGTGGCGGCTCTTGCTAACCGCAACATTTGTGATAAAATGCAAAACCAGTAAAGTCAATCCTCCCACCGTATTATTTAATACCCCATTTTACCATATGAATATTTATAATAAATTATACGGCAAATGCATCAGAGTTCACAATGGGATGCCACATAAATTATAAAATCCATGAAGTTCTCAAAATACTTTATTACTTCATGTATCCAAAAATGGTTATCCGGCAGCAAAAAATCAACAAAAAATTAGTTCATTGGCATTCTAGCCTTAACAAAAATTCAAATCCACAATACACAGTCCATCATAAGTTTAAAGAAAATGTGCAACATTTAAAATTATGCAAAACATGATGAAACTCCCAAATCTCGTGTTACATATCAGAGCGACTCCTAAGACTCGATCTGGTAACATCACTTCAAGCACTACTCGAGTACCTGATTATATGTACTCCCAAAGAGTACAAACCCAACAACACAAAAGGGGTGAGAATTTCATTCAATAATTATACGGTGAAATAAAACATGCTGAGGAGTAGTAAATTACAACATACAAAAAATTCATCACAAACAACCATCATCACATCATACAACATTAATTTAGTGTTTCTGCAAATGCAATAGTCCTTCATCAACATGAATGTGGTACCATCGAGGCATAAGCCTTCAACTCAATGGCAATTGGGCAATAATAGAGCATAAGCCCTCAACACAATGCCAATCCATGCCAACATCAGGGCATAAGCCATCATCCATGAATGCATGTAATATGAACATGCAACAACGTGAATTCATACAACCACAAGGCACAAGCCTTCATCACCATGGAAATTTAAGCCATCCGCATCATCCTCATCATAATCACCAACATTGCCTCATACCAGCATCATCAGCAAAAGAACATTGTAAGAAAACAACCCACCATTTTGGTGTAACAACGGGGAATAATTCCTATTTTAACTTAATTACTAGAATTATCCTTCTAAATATTTATTTTATTCTACCTACTTCAAGTTTTTGGTTTTATCTATTAAACGCTTCAAACGACGCATCAAATGGAATTACGGCTCAAAAGGTATGGTCGTTACAAAAATGTGTTCAAAATTGGGTTGTTTAAGTCGATGCAAAACCTCTATGAGTCGATTCAAAACCTCATTGTCTTCCATAGGTATGATCAGGTCGACCCATGAGTCGAAGCAAACCTTCTTTGAGTCGACGCAAACTACTTTATGCTTGGTTTTTCTGTGATTTTTCTGTGATTCTTCTATGATTCCACTAAATTTTGGGTCCTAAAACATCATCTAATCATAGGAATTCATCATCTATTATCATACTATGTTTGTACATCAGTTATACATCATTTGGGCATTATTATTCATCTCATATTTCATCAAATCCTCATCCAAAATCCTCAAATCCTAATTCTCATTACTTATAGGTTCTAGATTGGGGTTTTATGCAGCAATCATCATAACAACGTAAATCACAACAACAATCACAACATAGCATCACAGATCCATGTATAATCATATATAACACATCAATTCAATCAAACCAAACAAATTATACATCAATTATATAAAACAACCTAAGAGGGAAAGGAACCCTTACTACCCTCTCATGTAAGATCACCAATTAGAGAATCCACTCACCCCTTACCTTATGATTATTGTTAGCTTTCAATTCCTCTTCTAGTTCTACAAATTCCTCTTTGTCTCCATGTCTCCTTGTGCCCTAGATTCTCCTTTGCTCTTCCCCCAATATCTCGATTGTACCAAAATGATCGGATAATTCTCTTTTCCCTTAGTTATCACAAGGACCCCTAATATCTTCCTCAGTTGCTCTCACATACCATTATACCATTTACCATCATGCCCTCAATCTTTCTACTAATTACCATCTTATCCTTATTTTCTCTACGCTTCTATTATTCTATTATTTTAATTACTTGAATCCAAATAATTCCAATTAATCACTATTAAATCTAAATAATTCCAAAATAGCTATTTAAGTTCCAAACCTTCTTACTAACTCATCCTACACCACACAACTCATCATATTAAACACCTTATTCATCAAATCATCGTTATTTGCATCATAATTGCATCATGAATACACATCATATACCGTCACAAGGACTCCCACAAGGCACGAAAACATCATAAATAAGCATCAAAACATCAAAACACCATCTACTTCACATAGACTCATACAATCATAATAAATTAATTAATTAAATAATTAATCTAAAATTCGTGGTGTTACATATTACATTTAGCAAGAAGTGCAATAGATTCAATTAGGTTATCACCAATATCTCTTTCTACCTACACTTCATAATCTTCAGTGTCATCTTTAAATGCCACACTTTTGTTTATTTTCTCTAATTTGTCATTAATTTCCATTTCAAAGGTGATTAGTGATCCGATTAGATCCACTTAAATAGTTCTAATGTATCGTGCTTCTTCAATAATAATAACTTTCATATAAAATCTCTTTGGAAGAGATATGTGAATTTTTCTAGCCACTTTCTCATATGATATTTTTTCACCAAGAGAAAAATAGTTATTAGCTTTGACCTGGAGACGGGTATTAAAATCAGCCATAGTTTCATACTCTTTCATCCTCAAGTTTTCAAAATTAATAGTGAGGAGTTGTAGTCTTGACATGCTAACTTTTGAGGTTCCCTCATGAGCAATTTGGAGAGTTTACCAAACTTATTTGGCGCTGGAGCAAGTATTAATAAGCCTAAAAATATTTTTTGAACTCCATTGTAAATGGAATTGAGAGCATGAGAGTTACCATGAGCTTCCTCGTCTTCTTCTTTTGACCAGTCACTCAGGCTTCTCAGATTTAGTGTCATATTGAACTCTAACATTAGAAGGTGTCCATCCTTTTATGACTTCTTCCCAGTTATTCTCTTTATAGACTTAAGAAAAGAAACCACCCAAGCCTTTCAATAATCACAGTTTGTGGCATCTATAATGGGTGGCAGATTTACAGATCCTCCTTCTTTAGCATTTTCCATTTTGACTAGAATATATAGAACCCCTGAAGTTCACCCTACCAGAATAGGGTTCCTTCTCTAATGCCATTTAAAAGTTTTTTCTCTAGATAACTTGATGCTAGACAGAATGTTGTGATAATATGTATGACAAGTATAACGTGTAACTAGTAAAATAAATGCAGTTAGTAAAATAACTCAAGAATTAGTAACCCAATTAGGTGCAAAGTCACCTATAACTTGAAGGTGTTAAACCAAAGAAAGAAAATTCACTCTTAATATTCAGAAAAAATAAATTAGTATGATTTAAATTCTCCTAGTTTAATGCATATTTTCCTAATACTACTCGTGACCTTTTATTCAGAACTCCCCCTAAATATGAAACCCTTGCCACTTTCACTTAAACACCCTCCCAAGTGTTTGGACACTTACAAGAGATTATGATTGAATGAACAAAATTACAATTTAAGTACTTTATTCCATTCACATATGAATAATACTTAAGAATAGAGTATTACACAAATACAAATACAAGACATAAAAATAACTAAACACACCAAGCTTGATTATGCAAGGTCTAAGTCTTCATAAAAGGGATTTCCTCCTTAAATAACAACAAAGGTCCAACTTCAAAAAGCCCATTAGGGTTTTGGTCTTGAACACGGATGAACATCCCAAAGTCACAAGCAATCAATCTTCAATTATGTTAATTGAAAATATTTGGTTGATTAAATCTTGAACATATCAAGATACGTCAATTTTAATCTTGCTAACATTTATTATGAGAAAACTTTCTTATTCCAAAAGGAACACATAACTTTAAAACCTGATTAGATAAAAAAGAAACAAAATCCTTAAACAACGCGAGAATCACTCAATTATCTTGTACATGAAGAAACTCAGGGCGAGACAAGTTATCTCATAGAATGAGAAACATTATGCTTAACAAGTTGATTTCTTAATGAAATTTCTTGATCACAGAGAGACATGATGTCTCAAATCTTGGCATAACATCTTGCTTCACATGTTACCTATAAAATAACGTCAATCATATGTAATAACAATCCATTTAATAGTTTGGTTCTATATGCACTAAAAAACTGATTTTTCATAATTACACCTCAATTTTTTTAATTACATTTTGAATTGACTAAAATGTATTTTTCTTTTCAAATTTTCGACTTGTAAAAGCATTTCTTAAAACCTTTGAGCGGTGAAGATAAATAAAACATATTTTGATATTTTTATAAATTAGAAAGTTGAAGAAGTAGCAAGAATGTCGGTGGTAGATGTCGTAGTCGCAAAAGTAGGTTTGACGGGCTACACGGGCTACGTCTGATTCAGGCGGTTCATATGTATCGGATTTGTCGGTTCAATTTTTAGATCCATTCGTTAATGTTAAGATATTACATATATTTTTTATATTAATTTCAAGATACTTTAAGATACAAAGAGATACTCTAAATTATATAAAAGATATTATAAGATATTTATAATAATTTTATTTTAAAGTTAATTGATTGTGTTTTCTTTATGTTAAAGATCCGTTGGATTTCAACTGTTATAAATATATATATCCATCATTATTATCTTCATAAACTTCATAACTTTATAGCTGAGACAAAGAGACGGGTTTGGGAATCCTAATGGTTATGTTAGAGAGACAATGGTATATTATTAAGAGTGTGTTACTTCTAAACACCTTGGGCTTGTGTGATTCATATATAGAGAGTCGGAGAAGTTGGGAAACACTTGTAGAAAATGTGGTTTGTTCTTAGGAATTTGGATGACTATTTTCTTGTAACTCATCTATAATATTTTGTAACAATTCCGAGAAGTGTAGTGAATCAGAGAGCTGATATCTCCTCTAGGGTAGATCGTTTGATCGAACTAGGTAAACTCGTTATTATGTTTATTGTATTTACATTACCTTCTTCCGTTAAGTTAAATTTGTCTTTTATTACATAAAGAGTTAATTTTAGATGAAAGCCATTTATTTTGGTTGTCATTGTTCTTTGTCCCTACAAATCAAATTTTTTGTTGTTATTCAACTATGAATAATTCTACTAAAGTATTTTAATTATTCTACCAATTTTTCACAACAAGTGGCACCCATCAAGGGGAAAGGGATTTTGTTTACAAGGAAGCGCCATGGGGTTCTAAATGGCAGATCGAGAGGTAGGGGAAGGCATAAACTTAATTATCCTAGAATAGAAATCAACACATGAGCCATGTCGGGTAAACACAATATCACTCAATGAAAGTCATATATCGGAATGCTAGAGGAGTAGAAAACCTTGTTATTAGGTTGGCTACAAAAAATAGTTGTGATCATCAAAAGCCTAGCTTGCTTTTGACTGGTGGACTAAGGATTCCTTATGCTCATTTCCCTGCCGAGTGTCTTAAACAAATTAGACTTAAGATATTTGCATAAAATTTTAAACAAAAAATCATGATTCAAACCTATACTTTTTTGTGCAATTAATATGAATCCCTCGGTATTGAGTTTGTATGATTAACATATAATTTTTTCTATAAAATTGGATCAAAATAAATTCTTCATTGGATTTGTATTTAAATCGCACCACTTTGATTAATAACCACATTACCTTATTCTTCTCCATTGTGACAAAGGTAGGTTTGATTCGCTTAGGCCATTCAAAATTTTGACGGTTTGGACTACGGATGATAGTTGCAGATAACTGATTATTGATAATTGGAATACTGGTGTAGTTGGTTGTTTTATGTTTGTTTTATCTGCTAAGTTGAAATCTCTTAAACTTATTATTAAGAAATGGAACAAAAAATACATGTTATTAACTTCTATGAAAATGTGTTCAATTTAAAAAACAATTGCAATTATAGTGATATCGTGGAGAGAACGATCCCCCAATTTATAACTCATGCTGATAATGAATATCTCATTAGAACGCCTCAGTCGATGAAAATTAAGAATGTAATGTCCAATATAGATAGTAATTCGGCTCCAGACCCTAATGGATTTGTGGGGTGTTTTTTCCTATTGGGACATAATAGGGAAAATATGATCAATTTAGTGAATAAATTCTATAAATAAGGTTGTATCCTTCCTTATCTTAAATTAGTTAATGTGATTTTGGTGCCTACGCAACACAGAGCAGATTCTATTGAGCAGTATATACCCCTTTCACTTGAAAGCTTTTGATTCAAAATCATCACTAAGATTATTGTAGACAAGTTGTCCATCTTAACTCCTAAGAATGTTTCAAAATACGAAAGAGGCTTCATTAGGGGAAGACATGTTTATGAGCGTATATGAATTACTTCAGAAGTCATTAATTTGTTGGATAAAAAATTCTTTAGAGGTAGTATGACTTTGAAGATAGACATCAGAAAAGCCTTTGATACTTTAGATTGACAATATCTTATTAAAGTTCTTGTTTAATTTTGTTTTGATCAAAAGTTTTGTGATTGAATTCTTACTAATCTCCACTCATCCAAATTATCAATTATGATAAATCAGAATGATGTGTAATTTTTTTCTTTCTCTAAAGGAGAGAGACAAGGAGATCCTCAGTCTCCTTTGCTCTTATGCTTTATTGAAAAGACACTTAATAGGCCGTTATCTATGTTGGTAGATTATGGTAAGCAAGCATGCATATATATGGGTACCAGAAGCATTCGTATGCACTTTTTTTTGTTGCAAATGACCTTGTAATATTATGCAAATCTACCAGAAAAATCATCAACTCATTAATTTCCATGAAATAGAGCGGAATGGAATGGAGCAGAATCTGATGTGTATTCCATCTCATTTCATTAATTTCTATCATTTTTTAAACACTCCATTTTAAGCGAAATGACAAAATTACTTCATTCCATCAAGAAATGCCTAAACAATAAAATAACATTTTTATTCTATTCTGCACGACTTTATTGCGGTCTATTCAAACATATTTCATCAATGCAAACAACTTTAGATATTAGCAAAAAAAAAAAAACTATGTTATTATATTCAAAGGCAACCCCTAATTATTATTTTTTAAATAAATAAACGTATAGAAATGAAGAATCTTTCATTGTTGAAATCAATGATTAGAATGAATGCCATAATAAAGCAAAGGAAAGTGATATTTTTTAAAAAATAATTGAGTTTTGAAGTTTTAATATCAAATTAACAATTTTTCCTCAATAATTTTTAATTTAATTATGTTTCAAATAAAAAAGTGAATTAAAAAGGGCGCACCACTTGAATTGGTGGCTCCTATATTTTTTTTTAATTTTTTTCATTTATCTGTGAATTTTCTGTAGATTTGATATTTTTTGCAGATTTACTCACGGATTTACCTGCAGACTATTTTCTGTAGGTAACTCCATAGAAAAATCTACAAATAAATCCTCATGTAATGTCAAATATGGAAGAGAATCCACAGATAAATAAAAATTAAAAAATATAAAAAACCTCAGTTCAAATAACACTTACTCTCTAATTTTTTTATTTGAAAAATAATTAAATTGTAAATTATAAAAAAAATTAGTTAATTTGGTATTAAAACTTTAAAACTTGTTTATTTTAAAAAGAAATTCACGGAAAGTGAAAGGGTAAGAAAAAAAAAGGTAGTGAAAGGGTAAGAAAAAAAAGGTAAAGTTTATGAAAATATGGTCCTTTCTTTCTTTCAAATTCAATAGTATTGCATATACAAGACAATTAACAACCTAGACCATCATTGTTGCCACTATCTCTCTTTATACGCTGATCCCCATAAAAATGTCATGGATCGATCTCATTCTTTTTCTTTTGTTTTAGTTTTAGCCAAAGAATGCATAAATAAATCAACAAAAGTGGTTATATTAAATTTCAAAAGCTGTCTAGAATAAGAGAATATAGAAAGAATGACTTCTTGGTTAGATACACACCAACATGACTAAGGATACCAGATTTCTTTCTATATTGTCTCTATCACTTTGAATATTAAATAAAAAGGGTTTCTATGGCACTTAATGTGTAAATTGTGGGTCATTTAACTTTAATTTTTTATTACATGTCATTTTACTTTATTGTTAAGGGATTACTTTCATATTAATAAAGTAGATGATTCATTATTCAATTGTTAATTTTTATCAAGTCGGTGCATCACATATTAAAGTCTTAAGATAAATTTCAAAAAATACTTATTCAAATTTCATGTTAGTATTTTTGAGGTTTTTTTCACCTCCATTATCCTAGGACTTTTTGAATTTTTAATATTGATTATTTTTAAAAAGAATTTTCTGATATATATATATATATATATATATATATATATATATATATATATATATATATATATATATATATATATATATATATATATATATATATATATATATATATATATATATATATATATATATATATATATATATATATATATATATATATATATATATATATATATATATATATATATATATATATATATATATATATATATATATATATATATATATATATATATATATATATAGTTCTGAGTTGTTTATCTTAAAATTTAATAAATAAAGTTAGTTTTCCAAAATCTAATATCTTTGGTTATTCGTAGGATCGACTAAATTGATCATAGGACAATAGCGTATAGTTTTGTTTGAGTTTTTTGGATATTGACTTCTCTGAAAGTAAAGGTAAATTTGAGGATAGTAATAAGACGATTTATGAAAGTGATTGGAATAAAGAGAAGTTTCTACTGAAATTTAAAAGGAATATAAACAACTTTAATGAAAATAAACTTGCATTAAAAGTAACGATAGTGCTTCATACGTACGTTTCTCAGAAACTCGTTTCTCGATAACACTGTGGTACTTTGAGTAAATATGAGTAATCTGTACAATATCGAACACACAAAATCCTAACACTAAAGAGTCCTATTTATACTAATTCGACACTAGCGGTAACGAAAAGTCTTCTCTTCAGAGAATGACACATTCTCGCTTGAATGTGTTCTATCATTCGCAGCCTCCAGGCATCTCTTTTCAAAAGAACAGATAAGGAAAAATTCAGTTATCAGCCTCATTTCAAATATCTCTGTTAAACTTGCTTCGAAACATCATTAAAAAAATCCTAATTCCCAGTGTTGTACCCCAATTTTGGCCCTAAGATTCATCTATCATCTCATATTAACT
Organism: Vicia faba; assembly: GCA_948472305.1. Lineage (NCBI taxonomy): Eukaryota > Viridiplantae > Streptophyta > Magnoliopsida > Fabales > Fabaceae > Vicia > Vicia faba. The sequence goes on from OX451739.1 coordinate 1,457,286,217, forward strand.
CAATCACAACATGATCACACTAGGGTTTAGTTCTTCTCTCTATCTTTAAGTTTTCTCATGAGGAACACCAAACCCTTTATTTGTATATGTTTTTTATTGATTAACTTTTAACTAACAAATATAATGAATGTTTGCTCTAATTGATGATCCTATGGGTGAGGGCACAACATATTTTATCAGTTTGATTTATAGGTTCATGAGTTTATTTCCATGCCTTCTTCAACAAAGTTTCATTGAGATTCAAGCTTCATCATTGAAGATACTTTGAAGTAATTTCATGACGAGGTCTACTATGATTCAGCATGCCTCAATTTGTCAAATAAAATCAAAAGATGCAAGAGTTAATTGAAGAAGCTTGACCTAATTGGACAAATTCTTGATTTCTTGATCACAAGTGCATAACTCTCTCAATTCTTAATATTTGGAGTTGGTTTTTGTTGCTATGGGTTCTTATTATCATCCACAACAACTTATATTCACATTGTAAGAGTTATTATGCAAGGAAGATTGTCAAAATTGAAAAGGGTTTCAAAGTCATTTTGGTGCTTAAGAAACTAGGGTTTTGAATTTCTAAGGGTTATATCTTTCTCATCTTTTGATATTTTTGAGTAATTCCAATTAAATGTTTCTCTTTAAAGGGTTATCAATTAATCACTTCAAGAAAATTTGGTTTGGAAGATGCCTAATGATGGAAAAAGATTACATGTCCTCTAAATATGCCATCAAATTCTCTTATGTGACTTCAAAAAGATCATAACTTGGTCAATTTTTATCTCCTCGAGCCCATTCTTTTTCCACAATGATCTTAAGGATGTGAACTTCAACTCTTCTTTTATATGCAAAGCTTGAAAATAGATGGAAGATTCCCTAAGAATGCAAAATATTATAGGTCACCTCATGGATTTCACCAATTTATGTTAGTTCTCTTGTTTTAGGATTGGCTTATTTTTTGTAAAAAAAAATATCAACCAACATTCTAAGAAGAACAGGTACAACAAGAAGTCCTATTACGATGTCGGAACATGTTATGTTGAACTTTTTTAACAACTGGAACAACATGTCAAAGAAGATGTCTTCGACATCGCGCCTGCTGTGCTGGATTAATGAGATTCAATTTATTCTTAACAGAGGTAGAATATTCAGGAGAATATTATGAAGAATTCAAAAACACAAGAAGGTGGGGTTTGAATTGAGATTAAAACATAAAAATAAAAGAAACGTTGGTTATCCTGGTTCGTTTGAACTCAAACTACTCCAGTCCACCCGCCAAGGTGATTTCGCCTCTCTCAAGCGAAGTCTTAATCCACTAATCAAACTTGATTACACAAATACAATGACAATTGTCAATGTCTTCTTGAGTCTAAACCACAACCCGATTTTCTCAAGGAATTACAAAGTAATAATTGAAAGGCGTGTACAAATATGTTTTCTAACAAAAACAATATCACAAAAGTGATGTATTACACAATAGAGGAGCACAAGGTAGGACTGGATAATCATATTTTTCTTTTTCGTGCGTAGTAGTTGTATATCGATATCTTCTTCACATCTTCTTTAAATATGAAACGCATGAGAGACATACGAAGATGCTTTTGGAAGGTTGATGAAGTGTAGTTAATGTTCTTTCCAAAAGTGAAGATCATGTCTTGATTCAACCGTTACTTTTGATTTGCCATGAATAAATTATAACTCTTCAGAACATGCTCACATCAAAAGATGAATGTTACCGTTGAGACTCCTTTGTTTCCAGAGCTTGACATATCAGAATATCAGAGTTCTTGTTTCACAACGTTGGTGCATTCAGAAGTTGTAACATAGAACTTCTTCATTTAGAGTTTTACACATATTTGCTTCTAAGTATGTTGTGTCTGAACAGATCTTCAAAACGAAACTCTCTTACCTTCTTACATCAGAACTTCCAGAGATGTAGAACAAAACTATATTCTAGCAGATCTTCTATTCTTCTTACATCAGAACTTCTATTATGTTCTAGCATATCTTTTCTCATCTTCTATGCTTCTTACATCAGAACTTCTCTGCATATTAAAATACTTTATTAGAGAGTATATATGTTCTTTATATATCACGTGTTTGTTATCATCAAAACTCTCACAGGGATGTAGAACCAAACTATGTTCTAACATATTATGCATCCTATGTGGCACATATTTAAAGGTCTAGAAAATTCAATCAGAAATCAAGGAGAATGAATACTTTCTAAATAAGGATATTATTTAGGAAACTAAAGGTTGAAGACCTTTCTTGGGGTAGAAGTTTCTGCAGTTTGTTACAGCTGCATTGCTATGATTGAAGGCCCAAAACCAGTTGGGTAACATGTTATAAATAGAAGGGTTTGTAACCTAGAAAAGACATGGCTCAAGATGTAGAAGTATAGGGTTTTGTCAAGGTAAACCTCCCGGGTTGTAGGAAGGTTACCATGTTCACCTCGAATCATGTAGGTAAAAGGTGTATTGTTGTTGGAGGAAGCTTTGAAGAAACTCCAAGACGTGTTAGGAGCAAAGCTAACAAATAGTGGAGTTTGGCTTGGAGTCTTAGCTAGGTTATCCTGGATGTGTGTCTTCCAAACTGTCTATCTGTGTGATCAGAATCTTGGTGAAGGGCGTCGTTGCGGTGATTGAGGTGTTGACTGCTAGACATCATTGTGATGATTGGAAGTGGGATGGGGATATTACATATCTATGGAGGACCAAGGTTAAAGTTTCATTGGGTAGTGAGTAAGTACGTAGATCGTCAATGGGTGTGTTAGCTGTAGGTTCTACAAATTGATACTGCTGATAGTGGACTTCATTCCTGGCTTGGTAGCCCCCAGATTAGATGTTGTTGTACACCGAACTGGGTAAACAATTATGGTGTATTCTTTATCTTTTCGGTACTTTTTATCTTGCCTGTGTGTTTATGTCAGATCAGATGTCTCGAAATGCTTATAGGAAATCTGAGTCTGATGTACCAGAATTTCAATTGGTATCAGAGAAGGCATCCTATTATGTTCTAGGTGAGATCCTGGGAAGGTACTTTCTGGTCATGGGCAAGGAAGAAAGTATTTACTAAAAAGAGGGATGAACTTGAACAATTCATACTATTGTACGGATGATCTCATGGCAAGGATCATTGGTTATCTATGACATGTATTTTTCTTGTCTGTTGCCTTCAGGCCTGTAGCTTGGTGGGAAGCTGCTGCACGTAGGGTTGATTTATTTTTAATCCTAAGTTTCCATGCTTATACTTGGAGAGTGGTGTAAGCATTGTGTTTGAATATTGTTGAGGAGTTTTTTTTATTCCGCTGCATGGTATCTGATATAAAACTGAAAGTATGGGAAGGATACTAGGGTTGTTACCCTCAACAGAATATATGCTGACATTTTCAACCGTATTAAAAGTGTCAAAGATACTTAAGATCTTCCTCAAGTCCACTCATAAAGACATTTATCAATAAGGTTGATGAGAATCAATTGATCAATGATGCTCATATACATCTGCATATTGACCTTGAAGACTGTCAAGGATGGTGTGTTCCAAGAAGAAGGAATTGATGTTCTATGGGATGTTATAACATTATTTCGGCAGGTATCCAACTACAAGTTGAAAAACAGATGCCTTGGGTGCTGAACAAAAATGTTATGAACACTTTTGTTTGGAACCTACTCCTGATCTGGAAGAGGAGGCATCTGGTTTGTGTAGGTTGATCAGGACATAATTAACATTTTATCTACTCCTTGTGTCAATTTATTTCTGACAAAGGCTTATTGGAGTATAGAGGTTGAGCTCTATGAAGGGGTGAAAAACACAAGAAGGGGGGGTTGAATTGTAAAACTGGAATCTTAAAGCAATTGACAAGATATTTTTATCCTGGTTCGTTTGATCTCAAACTACTCCAGTCCACCCGTCAAGGTGATTTCGCCTCTCTCCAACGAGGTCTTAATTCACTATATTCAACTGAATACAAATCTGCTTTAACAACTGCTAAAGCCTTCTTGATTCAAACCACAATCCGGTTTGTCAAGGCAACACTTTCTTACAAAGGTATAAAACAAATGTGTGTGAATGCTTTCTACAAAACTTTATCACAACTGTGATGTATACACAAATTAAGCTTAGAATACTAGGTTGCTAAACGCTAATGGAGTATCAGAGTTTGTTGGTTTAGCAAAACTGGTAGATGAAGATTATTGTTCAGCTTTGTGCGTGTAGAGAATTGGAGAGCATTAGCCATTATAATCTTCGAAGCTTGGTTTATATAGCACTTGAGAAGATGAACGTTGGATGCAATATTCTTGATTCAATGCTAATAACAAGCTTTCCTTTTTGAGCAGATCTTGTCTAGAATGATGCCGTTGGAATTAATTAGCGTTCAATGCACAGTACCGTTGCTTCTTCAATGCACGTTCTGGCTTGGCTCATTCTGATTCTGCTTCGCTGCTGATGAACTATTGATTCTGTATCAGAGTGTTTACGCGCAGTTCTGTTCATCAAGCTTGAGCGTGTACGTGAGTTGATCATCTGATCTTCACGTTCTGATTCAGCAACTTCTGATGCTGGTGTATCAAATCAAATTCTGATGCTGAAGAAGTGATCTTGCTTATTTTAATCAGCATATCTGCAAGTCAGAGCATAGTAATTTTAGGTAGCATATAGTTCAAACATGAAACATATAAATACTATATCTTTTCACTTTGTTATCATCAAAACTTAAATATAGGGTACTAGATTCAAACATTGTTCTAACAATCTCCCCCTTTTTGATGATGACAAAAACTAGATATTTTAAATACAAAATAACGTGAAAAGGTATCTGGGAAATGTTTCAGAGTTAAGAAGTAAAGAGAAATCAGAGTTTAAGAGATACTCCCCCTGAGTTTGTTACTTCCCTTTGATATGCGTGTTCTTCAGGATCAGATCTTTTTCTATCTTTGAGCATCAGATTATAGGTCTTTGACTTATCAGAGAGCAGAGCTTCAGAGCTTTTCCTGTCAGAGCTTTGCTTCGGATCAGAGTGTTTGGTCGATCAGAACTTCATATTTGATCAGAGCAACATGAGCTTCTATATTTTGATCAGAGCTTCTAGCTTCATAGTCTTCATAGGTTCAGGAGCTTCCTTGTGCCTGTAGACTTGAAAACAAAACAGAAAAACATTTCAAGTAATAGAGTTAGAATGTTTGAGAGTTTCTGTCTAGTTAGCCGTTATTGATTTTAAATATCTTCTTGTTCTCCCCCTTTTTGTCAGCAATCAAAAAGTGCTGGTGATGTGCTAAAACCATTTAGATCAGAAAAACAAATTATATTAAAGTAGATCATAATCAGAGCAAAATAGCATTACAAAACATAGTCAAAACAATACATCAGAAAATGAAGAAAACATAGAGAATGTCATGCATGAAAAAAAATTTTAAGGTTGTGGGGGCATGCGTGAGAACAGGCTTTCCAGCATTGCTTGAATCTTTTTAGAAGTTTCATTCTGCTTCTGAACCATGGTGACAACAGTGTCAATCTTGCTGTCCTGTACATCCATTCTTGCTTTCATCTTCTGATCATTCTCTTCCATCCGCTGCTGTAGACGCAAGTCATTCAGCCTTAATTCTTCCAGAGCCTGCCTGTCCAAGGCAGCTTGAGAAATTTCAGACGGAGGAAGCTTCTCAGAACTTTCAGCTACATCTTCTGCTGGATTTTCTTCCTGAAGGGTCTTGTCTTCTTCTGATGGTTGCACCTGTGCAACTTGCTCTTTCTCAGACCAAGATTCACTGTCCAGAGGGAGCACAACTTCTTGAGGCAGCTGACTCTCAACTTCCTTCAGCAGCTTGCTAAAGTTCTGTTGAGCCTGCTCATAGTTGACGTCCTGCAGCTGGAGGATGCCATTGTTCTCACTAAAAAAGCTTGAGAATGATTTGAGAGAAAAAGGTTTGAAGGAGATAAACTCAGAAATATGCAGAGAATATTTGAATGATTATGAGAAAGCGTAAAGAGTAAAAGTGAAGGATTAATGTGTTTAAATAGAATTTTCAAAAATTATTTTGAAAAATTAAACGTTTTTAAGAGAGAGAAAAAAAATAATGATTGCCATTAACAAGCGTGATTACTCTGCATTAAATGCTTGCTGATTTTGGGGGATTTGAGAAAGATACTTAAAAACGGTTACCAGACATGTGTCTCAATGCACCCAATCAGCGCTTTGCCTTCTCAGAAGCGTGCACGCGTTCTGCTTCAGGGATTTGCTGATGATTGGATGACACTTGTTTGATGTAGTGATCAGCACGTCTGTCTTTGAGATTAGACTCTCAGATCTTTAGACTTGCATCTGATACAATCTGCATGTTCTATCTTTCTGAAAGAAGATTGATCAGAAGTTCACAGTAATATAATTACATTCTGAAGATAAATATATGGAATTAAAGCATTTTCATTCTGGGCATACTTTCATGCTGAGATGTTTCAGAATGAAATTAAACCTATCTTCTGAAAGGGGTTTAGTGAAGATATCAGCCCATTGATGGTCTGTATCTATAAATTTCAAGTTTAAAATACCTTTCTGAATATAGTCCCTAATGAAATGATGTTTTATTTCTATATGCTTAGCTCTAGAATGTAAAATAGGATTCTTACTTAAGCAAATAGCAGAAGTATTATCACAAAGAATAGGAATGTTACTCTCAAAAATCTGGAAGTCTTCAAGCTGACTTTTCATCCAGAGCATTTGTGTGCTACATCCAGCTGCTGCTATGTACTCAGCTTCTGCTGTTGACAGAGCAATTGTTGATTGCCTTTTGCTGGACCACGAGATCAGATTTTCTCCCAGAAACTGGCAGCTTCCAGAAGTACTTTTACGTTCCACTCTGTCTCCAGCAAAATGAGCATCACAGTAGCCTACTAAGCTGTAATCACTAGATTTTCTATAAAACAAACCCAGATTAGTAGTACCTTTCAGATACTTGAAAATTCGCTTAACAGCAGTTAAGTGAGATTCTCTAGGATCTGATTGGAATCTAGCACAAATACATACGCTGAATAAGATATCAGGTCTTGAAGCTGTCAGATAAAGGAGAGAACCAATCATACCTCTGTAGACTTTCTGTTCTACGCTTTTGCTTACCTCTTCTCTTTCCAGAATGCACGTGGGATGCATTGGAATCTTTGATGGCTTACATTCTGAGAGGTCAAATTTCTTCAGAAGATCTCTGATGTATTTGCTCTGATGAATGTAAGTTCCCTCTGGAGTTTGATTGATCTGAATTCCTAGAAAGAATTTCAGTTCCCCCATGAGGCTCATCTCAAATTCTGCCTGCATACACTTAGCAAATTTTCTTCCAAGAGAAGGATTAGTAGAACCAAAAATAATATCATCAACATAAATTTGACAGACTAAAATGTCACTCTTAACTGTTTTACAGAATAGAGTAGTGTCCACTTTCCCTCTGGTGAATTCATTTTCAAGCAGAAAGTTACTTAGCCTTTCATACCAAGCTCTGGGAGCTTGTTTCAGACCATACAGTGACTTTTTCAGTTTGAAAACATGTTCTGGATGTTTTGTATTTTCAAAACCTGGGGGTTGGTGAACATAGACTTCTTCTTCTATATAACCATTTAAGAATGCACTTTTGACATCCATCTGATACAGAGTGATGCCTCTATTAACAGCAAATGAAATTAAAAGTCTGATAGATTCTAACCTGGCGACTGGGGCAAAGGTTTCTGTATAGTCTATCCCCTCTTGCTGACTATAACCTTGTGCAACCAGTCGTGCCTTATTTCTGACGACTTCACCTTGTTCATTAAGCTTGTTTCTGAACACCCATCTTGTTCCAATGACGTTGAATCCTTTTGGTCTGGGAACGAGATCGCATACGTCATTTCTGGTGAATTGATTCAGCTCTTCTTGCATTGCCAGAATCCAGTCATTATCCAGAAGTGCTTCATCAATAGAAGAAGGTTCAATCAGAGACACAAGTCCCATAAGAGTTTCTTCAGAGTTTCTGAAGCTTGCTCTTGTTCTGATTGGATCTTCCTTTCTTCCTAGGATAGTTTCTTCTGGGTGATCCAAACTGCTTCTGGGTAATCTCTTCTGAGGTTGATCAGCAGCAGTTGTAGGATTTCTAGCATTGCTTCTTTCAGACGTTGAAGGAATGTCTGTGTTGAGAGCTTCTGATGACTTGTCTTCAGAACCTGCAAATTCAATTTCTATACCTGCAAGATTTTCATTCTGCTTTGACTTTTCAGAGTCAAGCTTGTCATCAAAACGAACACTGATTGATTCTTCCACAATCTGTGTTTCTGTATTGTATACTCTGTACCCTCTTGAGCGTTCAGAGTATCCTAACATAATACACTTCTGTGCTTTAGAATCAAACTTGTTCAAATAATTCTTTGTATTCAACATATAGCAAGTACATCCAAATGGATGAAAATACGAAATGTTGGGCTTTCTGTTCTTCCACAATTCATATGGAGTCTTTTCCAGAATAGGTCTTATTGAGATTCTATTCTGAATGTAGCACGCTGTGTTTATTGCCTCTGCCCAGAAAGTCTTAGCAACGTTTGTCTCATTGATCATGGTTCTGGCCATTTCTTGCAATGTTCTGTTCTTTCGTTCTACAACTCCATTTTGTTGGGGAGTTCTAGGACAAGAGAAATCATGCAGAATGCCTTTGTCATTAAAGAATGACTCAAAATCTTTATTTTCAAATTCTCCACCATGATCACTTCTGACTTTAACGATTCTAAGATCTTTTTCATTCTGAACTTGGTTACAGAAGGTAACAAACACAGAGTGTGACTCATCCTTGTGTCTTAAGAACTTTACCCATGTCCATCTGCTATAGTCATCTACGATTACTAACCCATACTTCTTGCCACTGACTGAAGCAGTTTTAACTGGTCCAAATAAGTCAATGTGCAGAAGTTCTAATGGCTTAGAGGTAGAAACAACATTTTTGGATTTAAAAGAAGGTTTTGCAAATTTGCCTTTCTGACATGCTTCACACAGAGCATCTGAATTGAACTTCAAATTTGGAAGTCCTCTGACCAGATTGAGTTTGTTAATCTGAGATATTCTTCTCATACTAACATGCCCCAATCTTCTGTGCCAGATCCACTGCTCGTTGTTAACAGACAGAAGACATTTTACGTTCTGACTTTTTAGTTCAGAAAGTTTGATTTTGTAAATGTTGTTTTTCCTCTTTCCATTAAACAGGATAGTCCCATCTTTCTGACTAACAGCTTTACATGATTTTTGATTAAAGATTATATCATAACCGTTATCACTTAATTGACTTATGGATAACAGATTATGCATCAATCCATCTACTAGCAGAACATTATTAATAGAGGGAAGATTTCCATTACCTACAGTTCCAGAGCCAATAATCTTTCCCTTCTGATTGCCTCCAAAGCCAACGTGGCCTCCAGGCTTAAGTTCCAGGCTTTGGAACATATGCCTTCTTCCCGTCATGTGTCGTGAGCAGCCAGAGTCCAGGTACCATGACTGGTGTTTCTGACTTGCTGCTAAAGATATCTGCAACATGTATTATTTTATCCTTAGGTACCCAGATCTTCTTGGGTCCTGATTTGTTAGTTTTACCAAAACTCTGGTTGAATTTTGGTTTCACAGAGAGCTTACTACTAGTATATTTGATGTCATGTGTGTGACCATACACAAAGTGTGAATTTAGAGGAGTGTGTTTAATAACTAAATCCATGACATTCTTAGGTGTAGAAACCTTACCTAGGTATCCTATTCCTTTTCTGCCGTTTCTGCTAACTCCATAGATCATTGAAGCCATTCTGCTTCTATCTATGCTTTTAGCAAGGAACTTCTGGAAACTATGATCATACTCCTTGATGATCTCATCAGCGTTGCTGGGAGTTTCAGAAATTGGTTCCTTCTGAGAGTTTTGTAAAGAGTTTTCTAATTTTGAAATTTTATCTCTCAGCTCAGAGTTTTCCAATTTGAGACTCTCAGACTTATTAGAGTCAGATTCAAGAGTCCTTTTCAGGTCTCTGAATTTAGCTCTAATCTGCTGATAACGTTCCAGAATTTCATTGAGGCTTTCAGCAAGTTCAGCCTTTGTAAAATTAACAGCGAAGTTAGGGAATACCTCTTCTGTGTCTGATTCTGAGTCTGATTCAGAAGCTTCACTGTCATCTGGAATGTTAGCCATGAGCGCTATGTTTGCCCTTTCATCATCTGATTCTGAGTCAGCTTCAGACGAGTCAGAGTCATCCCATGTGGCCATGAGACTTTTCTTCTTCTCTCTTCCAAACTTCTTTTTGGGCTTTTCCCTCTGAAGCTTTGGGCAGTCACTCTTGTAGTGTCCTTGCTCATTGCACTCGTAGCAGATGATGTCTTTTGTGTTTGGCTTCTTGCTACCGGAGGAGCCTTCAGATCTTCTGTATCCAGAGGAAGAATCTGTCCTTCTGTATCTGGAAGAAGACTCGTTCTGATCAGATCTTCTGGGATTCCTGAACTTCCTTTGTCTTTGCTTCCACAGTTGATTTACTCTTCTGGAGAGAAGGGAAAGTTCGTCTTCTTCTGATGAGGATCCATCAGATGTTTCTTCAACTGCCTGCAAAACTTTAGATTCAGATTTTCTGTTAGATTTTAAAGCTATAGGCTTACCTTGCTTCTGAGGCTCATCAGCTTCTAGCTCTATCTCATGACTTCTGAGGGAGCTTATAAGTTCCTCCAGAGTGATTTTGTTGAGATCTTTCGCCAGCTTCAGAGAAGTAACCATAGGCCTCCACTGCTTGGGTAAACTTCTGATTATCTTCTTGACATGGTCAGCAGTAGAGTATCCTTTGTCCAGAACTTTGAGACCAGCTACCAGAATCTGGAATCTAGAGAACATAGTTTCAATGGATTCAGATTCTTCCATTTTGAACGCCTCATACTTCTGAATGAGCGCCAGAGCTTTTGTTTCTTTGACTTGAACGTTGCCCTCATGCGTCATTCTGAGAGAATCAAAGATGTTCTTAGCTGTGTCTCTGTTGGAGATCTTCTCATACTCAGTATAGGAGATGGCACTGAGGAGGATGGTTCTGGCCTTATGGTGATTCTTGAAATCACGCTTTTGTTGATCAGTCATTGATTTTCTTTCAATCTTCTGACCAGTTGCATTCACAGGGTGCGTGTATCCATCTGTCACCATATCCCACAGATCAGCATCATGTGCTAGAAAGAAGCTTTCAATTCTGTCTTTCCAGTAATCAAAGTTTTCTCCATCAAAGACTGGAGGTTTGCCGCTGAATCTGTCTGTCCTCATTGTTGTCATTGCTAAAATGAGAGTTGTTTCCTGCCATTGTGTTTTTCTGACGCTGGATCTTGTACTGACACGGTTAAGTGTTTTAGCTCAGAACCAGGCGCTCTGATGCCAATTGAAGGGGTGAAAAACACAAGAATGGGGGTTGAATTGTAAAACTGGAATCTTAAAGCAATTGACAAGATATTTTTATCCTGGTTCGTTTGATCTCAAACTACTCCAGTCCACCCGTCAAGGTGATTTCGCCTCTCTCCAACGAGGTCTTAATTCACTATATTCAACTGAATACAAATCTGCTTTAACAACTGCTAAAGCCTTCTTGATTCAAACCACAATCCGGTTTGTCAAGGCAACACTTTCTTACAAAGGTATAAAACAAATGTGTGTGAATGCTTTCTACAAAACTTTATCACAACTGTGATGTATACACAAATTAAGCTTAGAATACTAGGTTGCTAAACGCTAATGGAGTATCAGAGTTTGTTGGTTTAGCAAAACTGGTAGATGAAGATTATTGTTCAGCTTTGTGCGTGTAGAGAATTGGAGAGCATTAGCCATTATAATCTTCGAAGCTTGGTTTATATAGCACTTGAGAAAATGAACGTTGGATGGAATATTCTTGATTCAATGCTAATAACAAGCTTTCCTTTTTGAGCAGATCTTGTCTAGAATGATGCCGTTGGAATTAATTAGCGTTCAATGCACAGTACCGTTGCTTCTTCAATGCACGTTCTGGCTTGGCTCATTCTGATTCTGCTTCGCTGCTGATGAACTATTGATTCTGTATCAGAGTGTTTACGCGCAGTTCTGTTCATCAAGCTTCAGCGTGTACGTGAGTTGATCATCTGATCTTCACGTTCTGATTCAGCAACTTCTGATGCTGGTGTATCAAATCAAATTCTGATGCTGAAGAAGTGATCTTGCTTATTTTAATCAGCATATCTGCAAGTCAGAGCATAGTAATTTTAGGTAGCATATAGTTCAAACATGAAACATATAAATACTATATCTTTTCACTTTGTTATCATCAAAACTTAAATATAGGTTACTAGATTCAAACATTGTTCTAACACTCTATGTTCTTGAAAATAGCTCATAAAGGAATCTCCATCAGACCCTTTATGTATATGAGATGAGCTCGTATCTGGAAGATCCTTCTGATCAAAGGAACTAGATTCATGGAATCTTGTTTGTGGCCATACAACAAATTATGTTTAAAGAGGAGTATTGTGATTCAACCATAGTGTTTGATGCTCCTGAGTATTGTTTTGAATGCCCTTGAGGAAGAGAATTTGTGATTCTCTTTGTGTACGCTCAAAAGTTGTTAAAAAAGATCCCCTTATCAAGGGTTGATATGACGTCAGACAGAATGTAATGACATCTTTGAAGATGTTAAAATTTGAAGGGCATTGTTTTTAGAAAATCAGGGGAAACATACTTCTTTGAAAAGTCTGTATAGATACATAATAAAGGGAATCTCTTATGTAGGTATTGACAATGGCATCCATCTTCTCAAAGTCAGACAGGAGGTCTGAAGAAAAACTTATTGAGATGTGGCTCGTGCAATCCTCTGCATATGTTGGTAGTCTGATCCTGAAGATTGATCAGTTGTTGTTGGTATGTTTGTTCCCTTGTGTTTCCCCCACAAGAGTTGAGTATGAGTTACTATGGATGTTTCCCCCAGAACCATAGTAACAACGGATGATGTCGTAGCAGATGTTGGAACAACATCTCAGTTTCTTCAGCAATAAAAGTGACCTTTTCTCATGGATACACTCAAATTGAAGGAGTTGTTTTTGATGAAACCTTTGTTCTCGTGGCTAGACCTGAATCAATTAGACTACTCTTAGGAGTTGCTTTCATTATGAGGAATAAGCTATTTCAAATGGATGTAAAGAGCGTGTTCCTAAATGGTTATTTGAATGAGGAATTCTATTTGGAACAACCTAATGGATTTATTGATCTAAGTTCTTTTTTTCTTTTTTCCTAACCATGTGTACAAACTGAAGAAAGCTCTGTATGGATTAAAGCAAGCTCCAAGAGCTTGGTATGAGAGATTGACAAAATTTCTTTGTTAGAAGGGATATAGGAGAGGTGGTATAGACAAAACTCCTTTTGTCAAGGAATAAGAATGGAAGATCATGATTGCACAAATTTATATTGATGATATTATGGTTGGTGGGATGTCAAATAAGATGGTTCAACATTTTGTCAAGCAAATGCAATCAGAATTTGAGATGAGCCCTATTGGTGAGTTAATTTAACTTCTTGGTCTGCAATATAAATAAATGGAAGGCTCAACATTCTTATCTCAGAGCAAATATGCTAAGAATATAGTAAAGAAATTTGGGATGGATAATGCCAGTCACAAGAGAACACCTGCTCCCACACATCTGAAGTTGTCTAAAGATGAAAAAGGGGTATGTGCTAGATATCAAGTTGATCCCAAAGTTAGCCATACCAACCATGTGAAGAGAATACTAAAGTATGTGAATAGGACAAGTGACTATGGTATGTTGTATTCTCATGGATCTAGCTCTGCATTAAGTGGATATTGTGATGCTGATTGGGCAAGAAGTACTGATGATGAAAAAAAGTACATCAGGAGGATGTTTCTTTTTGGGGAATTATCTCATATCATGGTTCAGTAAGAAGCAAAATTATGTGTTCTCCAAAGTTCAGTTTAAGGTCAATCCACTGACCTAATATGGAATGTTTTGGCTGCCATGATTGGATGTCATGTCAAAGATTCAAAAATTATCACAGGTGTGAAGAAGAAGGATGTTAGATTAAAGTCCTACCTAGTGTGAGAAGGTAATCCTATCTGACTAACGGATAAGTAATTTGATGAGAGACTAAGTATTTATTAGTATTATGCATGAAAGTTGACTATAAATACCTTGATGGGAGCTGGGTGTTTGTCTAATGATTGAGTGCAAATCTGATTTCTGAACATGTCTTTCAGAAAATATTTGAGAGCTTATGTCTCTTAAATTATATTCTGATTTGTGGTAGATACTGAAGATGAGATCTATTGGGATCCTATTGTGTAGATTGGGAGGTTTGGAAAGGGAATGTATGGAAATAAGTCCCTTGGATGGTGATTCTAGAATGAAATCTAATAGGTTATGTAGTAAAGTTGTTAATGTCCCAAATGATGTTGTAACATCATTGTTGATGATAGTCTGTGGGAGAAACTTGGGACTGTGAATCTTAAATATTCTACCACCTCATTCAGAAGTGGCAGTTCTATCCTTGGTTTAGAATAAGAAGTTTTTGAGTTTGTTTAGATAAGTATGCTCAAGTAATGCATAACTTCTATCTTAGTTTGAAGACTTTACTAGTGTCAGCAAATACTAGTAATATGCAGAAGGAGGATTTAATCAGCAAATTCGTTAAGGGGTATTTCTTCTGTTGGAGAGTTTGAATCTTAGTAAAGCTTTTAAGAACACTAAGAAATGGTTGGAAGTTGGTTTCAGACTATGGTTGCATGACATCTTAGCCATCCAAAGAGTCATGACAATATGTGTGGAGGTGCAAGGGCATGAATCAGAGGTGTCCTTATTATTGACTAGTTCAGAGTACTTGGAGTTATTCCCAATGAACTAGTGGGTGTTTAGTGTTGTGTTTTCTCCATAATGAAGTTCTTGATTGTCCATGACAGGAGGAGTCAGTGGACTAACTGGTTTGGAGCTTGTGATGTTCACGCGTATATAGTTATTGCCATCCTATGAGGATGAAGCTGGATAACATGCTGAGACATGTTACTACAAGATGTAGCTGTTTATGTTCTTATGAGTCTCTGAAGACTCTAGCCAGATGTTGCTAGAGTATACCATCTTTCTCCAAGAGGATGTGCTGGTTCTGTGAGAATTTATTTTTCTCTGCAGTAGTGAATGGGATAAAGAAGACTATCATGCTGGTTGTTAGGAGATGTCACACTTATTTGACAAGTAACTGATAATCAGGTTTTCAAAGCCATTACTGCAAACAAGGTGAATATATGGCCTATGAAGAATAAGCTCCCTGTTAGTATGTTAAGTGTGAAATATGATATCCTACATAGAATTGGAGCTGTTAACTGGGTCTCTATAAATCATACCTCAACCATTACAGTGGGTTTAGGAAAATTCATTTATGTTGTTGGAAATAAGAAAATGTTTGACTATATTGCTTACATTTTTCAACAGACTGTAAAGCATGCAGGAACTTGTGCAATCAAGATTCCTAGTGCCTTTACCTCTCTTATTTGTGGCATTATTCTCAATCAACTCCACTGGGTTCCTTGTGGTACTGATGTGGTATGCAAAAGGGAGTCTTCTATGTCTCTTGACTTCAAGTTGGTTTTAGGAAAACATGTCCCGGGCATTGTCTGGACATCTGCATCCTCTGAAAACAAGACCTCAAGCAAGGATGATATGATTTATGAGTTAATATATGCCTACAAACAACTTAATGATGCAATTAGAGTTAGCTCAGTGAGGAAGCTGAAATCTGAAAAGATGATCAAGGATCTGAAGAGGGATGACAGCCTTGGTGAAAAAGTGGGTAGTGAAAGAGGAGATTCTTGTAATGAAGGAAAGTCCTCAAGAGTTGAACTTCTTCTCGACATGTGCTTTAGCAAAAGAAAATAAAGTTAGACTGTGGCATCAAAAACAGAGACACTTGCATATGAAAGGAATGAAAAGAATCATATCTATAAAAGCCGTGAGAGGGATTCCTAAGCTCAAGATAGAAGAAGGGAGAGTATGTGGTGAATTCTAGATTGGAAAGCAAACTAAGATGTCACATTAGAATATCCAACATCTCACCACATAAAATTTTTTGGGACTTCTCCACACCGACTTGATAGGACCTATACAGGTTGAAAGTCTTGGTGGAAAGAAGTATGCCTATGTTTTTGTAGATGACTTCTCTAGGTACACATGGATAAGTTTTATCAGAGAAAAATCAGAAACTTTTGAAGTCTTTAAACATCTCTATCAAAAACTTCAAAGAGAAAAGGATAGTCATGTCATCAGAATCAGAAGTGATCATGGAAAGTGTTGTACCCCAAAATTTGCCCTCTCTTTTTTAAGGATTCTCAAGGAATTTACCAGAGAAAATCATCTCCGAAGCGCTGGGACTCCAAATTAGGGTTTTGACTAAGAGTGGCAAATTTTTGAGTTTTGACCTAGTACATGCCTTATTGGTTTGAAACTTTGATTTCAAGAATCCAAATACGCCATTTTGACTTAATTGCATATTTCAATTCATCTCCTGAAATCAGTGGATTGATAGATGAAATTTGGTCAACTGATGGAAAAGTCAAACTTTGACTTTTTGACCAAAATTGAGTCCCAAAAATCACATTTCATCAAGATATCCAAAATATGAAATTTGATCATCAAAAATCAAGAAGGTCAAAAATCAAACTTGGTAAGACTTGGAAAAATTTTCTAAGCATTTTCTATACATGATTAATTACCTCATGACATCTTTCTCCACTACAATTCAAAATAGTTCAAGATATTCAAGTTATTACAAGACTACATTTTTTAAAGTTAAAATTGTCAAGTTGTAACTCCTAAAGTCTTGTTTTGTTTGAACTTTTCTATTTGACTCAAATCCAAAAATACAACCCTGCTATGCTATCAAAGTGTGCTCCAAAACATGCAATGCTACCCTGAAAATCTGCACCATATCAGTCCCATGGTTGTACCAAGTTAGCATGTAATGGGTTGCACCTAGAAATGCAATGTTACAGCATAACCAAACGGTTCAAAAGCTTATTTGTCCCCCCCCCCCCCCAAATCTCAGCCAAACTTCATCTATAAAACAAACTGTTCCCACAACATACAAGGGGGCTTTTAGAAAGAGAATAGAGAGTTTTGAACAAAAATCTAACAGTACTTTTCTTGTAACTTCTGCTCATTTTTAGTTCTATCTTCATTCATAAAAAACCCTCAAACCATTGTTTACCTTACAAACTCTCCCATAAAGCAACCATCCAAATGCTTCATACCATATAGAGATTATTCAAGCACAAGAACAATTTCTATAGTACCCTTATTTTCAACTTCTAAACAAAAGATAACATTGTGCAACTTGACTGGGTTAGAGTTATTTCAGCAACTTTCAATACCAAGGAAAGTTCAAGCAGCTTGGAACAACTTCCTGGAGGTTCACTAAGACCCTCACAACTTCTTGAAAAGTATTCAACCTTAAAACACTAAGTGTAGTCCCAAGGTAAGTCTTCTTGACTTTGCATTATTCATACATCACTAATGATTTATTCTTGAAGATAAAATGTAGTAATCATTTTCCATTTGAGCTAACCATTTGCTTACTATTCATATTTATCAATCATATACTATGAACTGACCTGTACATGCAATAGAATGATGTTAGAGGAGAAAAACTGCAGCATGAGTCGACACATACCCACATGAGTTGACTCATTCTAGTGAAAAAAATAGGGTATGAGTCGACGCATGGCCTTATGCATCGACTCATACTGTTATGAAAACTCCAAAATAGAAGGATGAAAGGTGCACGAGTCGACACAAAACGCGTATGTGTCATCAAAAACAGGTGTATGAGTCGACACATCCCATTATGCATCGACTCATACTTAGTTGATTTGGGATTTTTCAGAAACAGGAAGCAGAATGAGGCGACACATCCCATTATGCGTCGAATCATACTGGGTTGACTTGGTTTGGCAGGGGCAAGGAAAGTTATGTGTCGATACATAACAACATGTATCGACACATAATAGTTCAAAATGAAATTTTCCTTCTTTTTACACTGTTGTTACATTTCCTTCATTGTTATTCGATATGGTTGTAATATTTAAGTTTCCACCTCATCCCCATTTGTAAATTGTACCCCCACTCCCCTAATGATGTAATAGCTTAGGATTTTAATTTCCGCAATTTACCGCTTTAATATAAATTGTTAGTGATTAGGGTGTGTATGGAAAGATAAAATCAACCGCTAGAAAATCCTAATCTCAAAGCAAAAATACATGCAATCAAACACACTTTGCACACATACACCTCTAGGGTAACCTCGCTTATTGCCTCGGAAAATAGTCATGTCCCTCGAATATGGACGTTTTAGCAAAGACCCTCGATAAAAAAGATCATAGTCCCTCGATACCCCTCAATGTTGCCTTCGGTAAATGATCTAGTCTCTTATGAAAATTGCTAAAGCATATCATAAGTTGCCTTCTATGACTATACGATTGACCCATGCTTATCCCTTCACATCTAAAGATAGGGATTATTATCAATCAATGGTAAGGTAGCAATATCTAAAGGAGGAGGAAAAGAATAAAGACCATTTGAGTAGGTAGGACGCTCGTAGTTGCTTGCTCACAAATCAAAACCATTTTCAAACTTTTCTTTCAAAACATCTTCAAAAACAAACATCACTTTGAACTATTTTCAAAACCAACACTTTGTATGCATTCTTATAGAGACGAGAATCATTACAAAGTTTTCCAAAAGGAAGGCGTTTTCAAAATATTTTCAATCTTACAGAAACACATTTCAAACAAAGCATTTCCAAGTGATCAAGAAACTAAGAGCCCGTAGATAACTACAGATGAAAAGGGTGCTAACACCTTCCCTTTTCATAACTTACCCCCCCGAACTCAAGAAAATATCTCAAAGGTCTTTCCTGTTCTTTTCACCCTTTCCTTTATTGGATAAAAGAAAAGTCGGTGGCGACTCTTGCTATCCGCAACAATTGCGATAAAACGCAAAACACCAAGTTATTTCTCCCACCGTATCACAGAAATGGCGACTCTTCTGGGGATAATACTTAAAAGAGGGGTTACCTTAGAGCTAGATCACATTTAAAATGATTTCATTGTTTGATTTGCTTTCTTTACATTTATGGGTCCTTGTTTGGGTTTGTACTGATCCTCTACTTGGATCGGGGAACACCATTAGGTAAGTAGAAATAGATTATGGAAACTGTACAGCGTATACCGATATGGTTGAAGCAATGGATACGTTAGTGTGACGCATTTGTTAGTACCAGTATCCTTTGTATTGAATCAAGGAGAATACGGGGCCGCTGAGCAGTGTCATAAAGCACTAACTGACCGTAGAACCTTTAATTAAACAACTTGTCCATTAGGAAGTAATGAGATAGGCGACTTTGGTATAAAGCTGAAGATTGGTTGATACTCGATATTACACTCATTGAGATTGGACTTTGGGGATATTTCGGCCACGAGAAAAGATTGATTGTGCTAAGACAATGCCCAATGAAGAAATATCAATGATATTGAGATCCCCTAGAACCCGATAACTTTCTAGGATAGGTTGAACCAACTAAACTTCAAGAGGTGCAAGCCTAAACCTAAGATCTTGGCGTGCTTTGTTTGCGATTATTATTCATGACATCATAAGCATCATGACATCATAAGCATTCTCACTAACCATTTCAAGGATTTAGGGATTTATCTTTGTTCTGTTTTGTAGGCCACGACTTCCATTCGTAGGAATACTATCCGAGTCAACTTCGTAAAACTGCATCCTCAACTTCAATAACTAGCATCAAGGGTACCTGGAAATTCTTCCTTCACCAAGAAATATGGTCTGCTTCTCAACTTAGCTACCTCAAACTTCCAAGAAGAAATGATGTGTGTACTTTTCCAATTCTTTGATCCTATGCATCATTGCTTCACCTTTCCTGACTATAATTGGTACCTACATTAGAAGAGTTCTCTCAATTGCTAGAAGTGCCTGTTCTTAATCAAATACCATTAACCTATTTAGAGGAGGCTCCAAAGCCTGAAGTTATTACTGAAGCCTTGCATTTGAAGACATCTGACATTATAACAAATTGGGAGACAAGAAGTGGAGTTAAGGGTTTCTTAGGCAAGTTTCTGTTGCATAAGGCTCGTTCGTTCTGGGAAGATATGGATTTTCGAGCTTTTGAGGATGTGTTGGCCCTTCTAATCTATGTTTTGGTTCTATTTACCAATCCGGACCAACTCATAGATGTGAATGCCATCAAGGTTTTTCTCTCTCGTAATCATGTACCTACTTTGCTTGGAGACATTCTACATTGTTTCCACACTCGCACCATGAAGAAAAGGGGGACTCTTTTGTGTTGAATTCAATTACTGTATAGGTGGTTTATTTCGCACCTACCCCGATCAATATTGAAGAATGAGCAAGGCTTGACATGGTCTTAAAGGTTAATGTCACTCACACATTCTGATATTCATTGGTGTTCTCGATCCTTGGAGGACATTACTCTCATTGACCATTGTGGGGAATTCCCTAATGTCCCTCTGCTTGGCATTAGGGGAGGTATTACCTATAACCCGTGTTTGGCTTTGCAATAGTTTGGATATGCTAGGAGAGATGGTCCCCATGACGCGCTCATCCAAGGATTAGTATTTGACTACGAAGGCAACGATCGAGGCTATCGAAAAAGGTTAATACGAGCTTGGAGAATGGTAAACAAAGTGGATAGTAAGACACTGGGGCATAAAAATTCCATACCCCTTGAGCCTTACCTTTAGTGGGTATGAACTCGTGCTCAAAGTCTCGTGATGCCTTACCCCACCATCTTACCAATAATCATAGAGTCTGTTGCCGAAGAAGATGTTCCATATACTGTCTTTTATCCTGATATGCCTACTTCTCTAGAAGATTTGCAAAGAGCTTGGATTCAGCTAAATGGGGAGCGAGACACCTTTGAAGCCCAATTTTTTGCAAGCGAGAAGAAGACATTAGAGCTCACAAGACAACTTCATGAGGAGAGGAGCATGGATGCCTATATCGCTTCAAAGAGGAAGCATCCATATGAAATTTGAGCCATTGTTATTGTATTTTAGTTCATTTTGTTTCTTTTGTTTCAATGTAATCCCAAGAAACATGTTGAAATCAATTTGAACTTATTAATGCAGTTAACGTTTGTTCCCTTTTGTCTAAACAAATTTAAATCTTCTAAGTCGTTGAAATCATTTGCATACGCATGTTCATGCACCATAACATAAATAGGTTTTCCACAATAGGTTTCCTTATCTTTCTACTGTTAATTTCAGTAAGATGGATATCGAACAAACAATGAAGGATCTTCAAACACAAAATGCTCAATTCCAACAAATGTTCCTGGATCTAGCTAAAGGACAAGAGGACCTGGAGGCTCTCATGATCAAAGACAAGAAGGAAAAGATAAAGAAACTAATGGGTGTCCTGAATATGGGAAGGAGATCCAGAGAACCAGTAAAGCGAGCTCTAGAATTTGCAACTCCGTCAAATGAGGGGGACAATCAGGAAGAGAAGACAAAAGAAGGGGACCACAGCCTGGGGTCTAATTAAGAAGAAGCTGACTACACTGAAGAACAATATCCTCATGCTGATGAAAAATATAAACAGTTGGAGGATCGTCTCAACACCATGGAAATTCAGAGAGTACCTGGTCTGGATTTTAAAGAATTAGGGTTGGTTTCTGGAGTGGTCATTCCACCAAAGTTCAAGGTTCCCATATTTTCTAAATATGTTGGAGTTTCATGTCTTAAGCTTCATCTAAGGTCTTATGTCAGGAAGATCCAACCTCACACCGCTGATAGGAATTTGTGGGTGCATTTCTTCCAGGAAAGTTTATCGGGGACTCAATTGGAATGGTTCTATTAGCTGGAGGGAACCAACATCAACTGGGAGGATCTGGCTACTGCTTTCTACAGGAAGTACCAGTACAATGTTGACCTCGCTCCAACCCATACACAAATTTAAAGCATGTTTATGGGTTCCAGTGAGGGCTTCAAAGATTATGCCCAAAAATGGAGAGATCTTAAAGGAAGAGTCCAACCTCCCCTTTCTGATAGAGAGCTGGTAGATATGTTCTTGGGTACTTTGTCAAGCTTATTCTTCAAACATCTGATCGGGAGCTCTTCAACTGGGTTCACGGAGCTGATATTGACATGTAAAAGAGTAGAAGCTGGTATCAAGAGCGGTAAGATTCATAGAGATGTGTCTTCAAGTACAGTAAAGAAACCATTCTCTGGAAAGAAACAAGTAAGTGTTGCCTACGCTCATAGGAATCAAAGCAAAGCTGAACACCGTCCAATGGTAGGAGCTGTAATGATCTCCAACCCTATATGAACTCAACGACAAAATAATCAGCGCAATCAGGATGCGCCTAGAAGACAGTTCACCCGACTTAACATGTCCTTATCTCAGGTTTTGCCACACTTGTTGAAGTCTAATCTGGTCACTCTGAAGGAGCCTCTTCAAAATACAAACACTACATCTCCCTGTTATAATCCAAATGCTCGGTGTGCCTACCACTCCAACAGTCCAGGGCATTATACAAATGATTGTCGGACTCTGAAGAATAAAGTTCAGGATCTTATTGTGGCAAAGCAGATTGAATTTGACCCTCCCGAGACCCCTAATGTGATAACTGCACCAATGCCCAAGCATGGTCAGGGTGTTAATTCCGTTCATGATGACCTATTTGTTTCTTCTTTTGATAAACTAGCTACTCCTCTTTCGATTGTTAAGAAGAATCTCTTACGAGCCGGTTTATTTTCGGGCTGTGGTGAAGGTTGCCACCTGTGTACGTCTCTACCCAATGGTTTCTTGTTGTTGAAGATAGGTGTCCAACGCCTGATGGACAACAAGGAAATTCTGTTTGAGAAGACTCCCTCTACGAGAAGTCTGTGTGAAGATATATCAATTATTACCATTTTCGACAATCCTCCCAGGGTCTCCTCCAAAAGTCCTTCCAGGATTACATCCACTCCTAAGGTTGCTCCTTTAATTATCACTTTTCCAGGTCCAATACCATATTCCTCCGACAAGGTTGTTACTTGGAATTATAGAGCTGATGTCTACTACGTTGGCGTCAAGAAGGACCTCCTGGCCATTAAGAATGAAGTTACTAAAGATACTGATCCTAACATCGACAACATTGTTGGGACCAGTAAAATTACCAGGAGTTGAAGAGTTTTTTCTCCTGAAATCTCTCCAAAGCCTGTTGCTCCTGTTGTTATTCCTACTACTGAGTCTACAGGGACTCGGGGAAAAGAAGTGTTGGTTGAGCCTGCCCGGAAGGAGGCACCCAAAGAAGCCATTCTTGAAGCCTCCAAATGAGAAATAGAGGAAATTTTAAAAATTATACGCAAAAGTGACTATAATGTTGTGGAACAATTGGGGAAGACACCCTCAAAAATTTCAATGCTTGCCTTGTTATTATGCTCTGAAGCCCATGCTAAGGCTTTGGTGAAGTTCTTGAATTCAGCTCATGTGCCGCAAGAGACTATTGCCGACCAATTCGAGAACTATGTTGCTAGTCTGACTGTTGATAATGGACTTGGTTTATCCGATGCTGATTTGACGTCTAAAGGAAGAAATCATAATGATGCCCTGCATTTCTCTATTAAGTGTAGGGGCACTACCCTGGCTCATGTTCTAGTTGATACGGGTTCATCGCTAAATGTTCTACCCAAGGGTGTTCTAGACAGGTTGGACTATGAAGGACTGGCTCTGAAGCCCAGTAATATTGTGGTGAGAGATTTTGGTGGCTCGAAGAGAATGATACACGAGGAGGTGGTCATTCCTATTAAAGTTGGTTCCCAAACTTTTGGCTCCACTTTCTATGTGATGGACATTCTCCCTTCATACTCTTGTTTGTTGGGATGCCCTTGGATTCATGGGGCTGGCGCTGTCACTTCCACCTTGCATCAGATGTTAAAATACCCGGTTAATGGAAAGATTGTTACAGTCCATGGAGAAGAAAAGTATATGGTGAGCCATATGAACTCTTTCCGATATGTCGAGATGGTTGGAGAGTTCATCGAGACCCAATGCTAGAATTTTGAAGAAGTTCCTCAGACAATTGTTGTTACCAAAGCTACCACTGCTGCTCTAGAGATTACCAGACCTGCACTGAAGATGGCTTCCCTAAAAGATGCTAGGGTTGTAATCGAAGAAGGTGGGTGCACTATATGGGGCCAACTACCTAACATCCCCTATAAGTTTGACAAATTTGGTTTGGGTTTCATTTCAAGAGCTCAAAAAGCCATTCGTCGTGCTTGCGCCGGAGGACCACCACTACTCATCAACAACCATGGAGTCAATGCTGTAAAAGACACTGACAGTGACTATGAACTGGACAATTGGATCTTCCCTGCTACTGACGGTGGACTCAACAATTGGATGGCTAGAGACTTTGTTCCTATTACTTTCATCCAGGAGTAATTGTATTTTTTTTTTAGATATGTAATATTTGAACAATTTAAACTCTAAAGCCTTGTGTCTTACCTGCGGAACAATGGTTTATTTATGAGGGTTATCATTTCACTTTCATATGTAATAAATAAATCATTGGAAATTTTGCATACAAATTTTGTGCTCTTTGTCTTTTCTGCTTTTACTTTATCGAAATAGTTATGCTCTCTTACACACACCCACATATTAAACTGCAGATCCACATCTACTCTAGATCCCATTGGTAACAGTTCTGCTATTTCCAGTTATGAC
This sequence comes from Vicia faba, assembly GCA_948472305.1. Classification (NCBI taxonomy): domain Eukaryota; kingdom Viridiplantae; phylum Streptophyta; class Magnoliopsida; order Fabales; family Fabaceae; genus Vicia; species Vicia faba. Next base: position 1,457,310,977 of record OX451739.1, read on the forward strand.
TTCGAAAATCTGATCTATCAAGCTAAGGACAGAGGCGAGGAAGATTGTGAAGTACCAAGAGAAATGGCTAGACTGTTACAACAGGAGGAAGAGCAATACAGCCTCATGAAGAGCCAGTCGAGACGGTAAACTTGGGTACTAAAGAGGATAAAAAGGAAGTCAAGATAGGTGCCAATTTGGAGCAAAGTGTCAAAGAGCGGTTAGTCCAGATGTTACGTGACTATGTTGAGATCTTTTCTTGGTCATATAAAGACACGTCGGGGATAAACACTAATATTGTGGTTCACCGTCTACCAACAAAAGAAGGCTGCCCTCCAGTGAAGCAAAAGGTTCGTCGTATGCGTCCTGAGATGTCAGAAAAGATCAAGGCTGAAGTTATGAAACAGTTTAATGCCAGATTCTTAGCCGTTACTTCTTATTCACAATGGGTAGCAAACGTAGTACCAGTACCTAAAAAGGACGGCCAAGTGTGTATGTGTGTGGATTTACAAATATTTGAATAGGGAGAGCCCCAAGGATGACTTTTCGCTTCCCCATATTGATGTTATGGTTGACAACACTGCACATCATAAGATCTTCTCCTTCATGGACGATTTCTCTGGGTATAATCAGATGAAAATGGCACCTGAAGATATGGAGAAAACAACTTTCGTCACGTAGTGGGATACCTTCTGCTACAAAGTTATGCCATTTGGGTTGAAGAACACTAGGGCAACCTATCAGCAAGCTATGGTAGCCTTGTTTCATGATATGATCCCTCACGAGATAGAGGTCTATGTCGATGATATGATAGCCAGGTCTCAGACTGAATAAGAGCACTTGGATCACTTGCAAAAATGGTTAGAAAGACTGAGGAAGTACAAGTTAAGACTGAATCCGAACAAGTGCACCTTCGGAGTAAGATCTGGTAAGCTCCTAGGTTTCGTTGTCAACGGTAAAGGTATCGAAGTAGATCCTGCGAAGGTTAAAGCTATTCGAGAAATGCTAACTCCCCGCACCAAAAAGGAGGTTAGGGGATTCTTGGGACATCTAAACTATATTTCCAGATTCATTTCCCACTTAACCGCTACTTGTGATCCAATCTTCAAATTTCTAAAGAAAGAACAAGTAGTGAAGTGGAATGACGACTTCCAGATTTCGTTTGACAGAATCAAGGAGTATCTTCAAGAACCTCAAATTTTGATGTCGCCGGTTGAAGGAAGACCACTGATCATGTACTTAATAGTATTAGAAAATTCAATGGGGTGTGTGTTGGAGCAGCATGACGAGTATGGCCAAAAAGAGCATGCAATATACTACTTGAGCAAAAAGTTTACCGACTGCGAAACCAGATATTCACTGCTCGAGAAAACTTGCTGCGCTCTAACATGGGCTTTTCACCGGCTAAGACAGTATATGCTTACTCACACCACTTTATTGATTTATAAGATGGACCCCGTCAAGTACATCTTCGAGAAGCCCGCTCTCTCCGGATGGGTAACTAGATGGAAAATGATTCTAACTGAATACGATTTTCAATATACAACATAGAAATCCATCAAAGGAAGTGTATTGGCAGATCATTTGGCCCACCAAGTTGTTGATGATTATCAATCTATGAACTTTGACTTCCCGGATGAGAATATCATGTTAACGAATGACTGTGCAAAACCTGGACCATATGACAGACCTGAACAAGGATCCCGATGGACTATGGTTTTTGATGGAGCTTCCAACGCTCTAGGCAATGGAATTGGTGTTGTGGTAATATCTCCAAAAGGCTGTCATACTCCTTTCACCGCCAGGCTATGTTTCAACTGTACCAACAACATGGCTGAATATGAAGCATGGATTATGGATCTCAAAACTGCTATCAACCTGAGAATAAAATTCTTGAGTGTATTTGGAGACTCGGCCCTGGTGATGAGTTAAATCAAAGGAGAATGGGATATGAAGCATCCTAATCTCATCCCTTACCGAGAGCATGTGTTGACACTAATTCCACAATTTGAAGAAGTCACCTTTGAGCATTTTCCACGAGAGGAAAATAAGTTAGCGGACGCGCTAGCTACTATGTCATTTATGTTTAAAGTCAAATGGGATAATGAAGCTCCTCAGATCACTATTGGGAAATTGGACGAACCAACATACTGTTATGAGGTTGATACTGAAGAAGTAGTGGACAAACCTTGGTTCCATGAAGTGAAAAGATACCTCAAAGCCCAAGAATATCCTGAGGAAGCTTCCGTCAATGATAAGAAGTTCCTAAGAAGGTTTTCTTCAAAGTTTTTCCTTAGTAAAGGAATCCTCTATAAGCACAACCACGATTCTACTTTGCTTTGGTGTGTAGACAAAAGTGAAGTAGAGAAGATTATGGCAGAAATGCACGAAGGTACCTTCGACACCTATTCTAGTGGGAACACAATGGCTAAGAAGATTTTAAGGGAAGGGTACTACTGGTCCACTATGGAAGCAGACTGTTATCACCATTCCTGAACTTGTCACAAGTGCCAGATCTATGTTGATAAAGTACACGTGCCTTCGGTTCCCTTGAATGTCTTGACTGCTCCCTGGCCTTTCGCAATGTGGGGCATTGATATAATCGGAGAGATTAGACCTACCACTTCTAATGGACACTACTTCATCCTGGTTTCCATTGATTACTTCACAATGTGGGTCAAGGTAGCCTCATTTTCTTCTGTTACCAAGAACGTCATGGAAAGTTTCATCAGACATAACCTTATCTGTCGGTATGGTATTCCTGAAAGGATCATCACAGATAATGGTACCAATCTCAATAACACTATGATCACCGAGCTCTGCATACAATTCAAGATTCAACATCATGACTTTTCTCCTTACCTACCAAAGATGAATGGTGCTGTAGAGGCCGCCAATAAAAACATCAAGAAGATCATACAGAAGATGACAGTGACATACAAAGACTGGAACGAGTTGTTACCATTCGTTCTTCATGGTTACCGTACCTCAGTACGCACGTCAACATGGGCAACTCCTTTCTCTCTGGTATATCATATGGAAGTTGTCCTACCCATCGAAGTCCAGATCCCTTCCTTGAGAATCATAAAAGAGGTAGGTTTGAATGAAGACAAGTGGGTTCAGACTCGAATTGACCACTTGAACCTGATTGACAAGAAGAGGCTCACGTCTGTTTGTCATGGTCAGATGTACCAAAAACGTATGATCAAAGCTTTTAACAAGAAGGTCAGACGTCAGGAATATCAAGTTGGCGACCTAGTAATCAAGCGCATTATCCTTCCATAACGGGATCCCAAGGGAAAATGGACCCCCAAATACGAAGGACCATTTGTGATCAAAAACATATTTTCTGGTGGAGCCATGATATTAACCACTATGGACGGTGACGACCTTCCGCATCCTGTAAATGCGGACATGGTTAAAAGATACTATGCATAAACAGATACCCGCTAGGTTGACTGGCTTAGGCATAAATAAGGGCATCCCATCGAACCAAAAGGGTTCGGACAAAAGTTAGGGATATATATGAGAAATCTGTACACCCGACATGTTGAAAACCTGAAAAGGCGGCTTGGGTAAAAAAGGGTATCCCGGTGGATTGAAAACCCAAAAGGACGGTCCAGGAAAAATTTAGGGATTAAAAGCGTACAACTATGTCCGGTTTGATCGTCTCATCGACAAACTTTAATATCAACTATCAAATTCAAATGGTACTAATCAATCAAGTCAGCTTTGGTCAAGCAGCAAAGTGATGAGACGCTCAAAGATATAAAGGTAATAGAAGAATAGGAACCCAATGGGATCATTTCATATAACTGTTTTTCTTTGTATACTGCCTTGTATAGTTTTCATTCTTACGACGACATTTTCTTATTAGGATGTTTTCTCCTTGTAGAAAAAACGCCTGTTATAGGCATACTTTTTCATATTAATACAAAAGCTATCTCTTTGAAAGTGCATAAACTATTTGTTTTTATTTTTCTGTTTTGTTTTGCAAAAACGTCCAATGATTATTTTTAACATATGCATTTGAATATAATCAACATTTATAAATACACACATAAAAACAGAAAAAAACAGTTACTAATGGCTTTAAGAAACAAGACAATATCTAAAAAGCCATATGTAAATCCCGACAAACACATCCCCCAATAGATACAAAGACAGAGACATCTTCCTGTAAAGTCACTGCCATATCTTTAGCATACAACCTATTGATGTCAGAAATTCCGATATCCCCCGCAGAGCAAGAGTCTCCAATCATCTCCCCAGCATCTTGAAGAATTCGATAACATGGTTCATAAACTTATTGGGTTCCCCAACAAGGATTCATAAAAATCCCCAAGCAGTTTATGGAGTTTTCTTTCCCCGGTAGAGTTTATTTCTCTAGCCACGGAAGTCCATCTCCCAGCAATTCAATTTCAAAAAATAATGAAGAATCACATTCTTCATCCTCAGCTGAGTTAGTATTTAAAAAGGAGCTGTATGGATTTCTCCCTAAAATAAAACACCTCCCCTGCAGGTTGTCAAAATATTCTCTTCAACAAGTTTTATTTCCCCAACAAACTGTAAATTCCCCGGTTTGAGTTTGCTTCTTAGACGTTTACAAATCAACAGACGAAACCCCTTAATCCTCGGTAGAGTAATTACAATCTCCAACAGAGTCATTACTGTCACCAGAGGTTACTGTAAAGCCTGTAACCTGACCAGATAACAGTTGACTCCATTCTTTCAAAGCAAGTTACTATGAAGTCTGAACTCGACCATATACTAGTTCAACTTCATCTCTTTCAAAGAAAGTTACTATGAAGCCTGGACTCGACCAGATAGTAGTTTAACTTCTTCAAATCACTAACAAAACTCCTCCTCCCCAGTAGAGTTTGCCACTATACCTAATGAGTTGTTGCAAAGCCAGGAATCCGACCAGATAACAGTTAACTTCTTTATCCCCAACAAGTTGTTAACTTCCATTCTCTCCAATCAAGAGATAACTCCCCAATAGGGAAACGGATGACTAAAACTCCTGAACTCTTTTCCTCAAGCAGAAATAAACACTCTCCACAGAGTTTCCCTCAAGAAAAGTCAACGTCCCCCAGCGGATTTCTCCTCAAACAACAAAACAGGAATCCCCAATGGAAACATTCTAAACAAATAATGAATAATCATATTCTTCATCCCCATCAGCAATCAGGGATTTATTTTCCCTCATTTAAACGACGCTACAACAAACAACTGATCAATTCATATATTGCATTCATACATTACTTTACAAACATCATAACATATGCATACCAAATACATATAGCACAATCTCATTTATTTTGAGAACATCATTACACAATGTATGTAATGCATCATGACATTGCATACGACTAATTCTTTACCTTTTCAGGAAAGATCAACAAACAAATATCATCATCAATTTTCAACAAGTTCTGGATTAATACCTGAAACAAGACAGGACAACTATCTGTGAACAACTGATTATAGATTAATACCTGAAACAAGACATGACAACTATCTACATCAACAGATTGAAGATTAACTCTCGAAACAAAACAGGGAAGCTATCTTTCTTTTGCTAAGGTCAGAGATTAATTCCTGAAACAAGCCAGGGCAACTATCTCTACGACCAACAAAAAGGAGGTTCCAGATTAATACCTGAAACAAGACATGACAACTATCTGTGAACAACTGATTGTAGATTAATACCTGAAACAAGACAGGACGACTATCTGCATAAGCAGATTAAAGATTAACTTCTGAAACAAGACGAGCAAACTATCTTTCTTTCTCTCTGGTTAGGTAAATATCAATTCCCGAAACAGGACGGGGCGACTATCTTTATCATCAATGGCATGAACTCTCGAAACAAGGCGGCTTTACCAACAAATTGATTGTACATTGTTGTACCCCAAAATTTGCCCTCTCATTCCTCAAGACAATTTTCACAAAGGATTCCCAAGATCCAAGCTTACACAAATATACTTGGATTTTTCAGCATTAAGATTATGGAAGAAATTGCTAAAAAAGTACAAAACAAATGAAAATTCCCCTTTTGACAAAAATTAAAGGAACACCAAGTTCCTTTCGATTATGCATCCTTCGATTGAACACTTTTGGCCTTGGTTGCATCTTTCGTTTGAGCGCTGGATTCCTTTGGGGCAAGTTAGTTTCATGCTTTGATTGAGGCATTGGGTTCATTTGGCTAAGATCATTTCCTGTTTCGTTTTGGCGTTAGACTTTGTTTGAAGGTTTGTGCAAGTCTTTCGTTTGGCCACACAACATCTTCCTTTCGTGTTAGCCAAGACATACAAGGCGAAACACTTCATGATGTTGTCCTTCGATTCAGGAGGCCAAAAACTCCCCTTTCCCCTCTTTCAATCATACATTTTACCCTTGCAAGCCCCCTCCGTTTGGGGAAATGACTTTCCCAACGTTGTAAGCTTTGATTGAGCCTTCCATCCCTTCTGCGCATCCTTCGCTAGGGGGTGTGAATCCTTGAGCACTAGTCTTTTGTCATGCCTTTCTTTTGGGCATCTGGCTCCTCTTTTACAAGCTTTCATTTGAAAATATTTGCATAAAATATCTTTCATTTGTTTGGCCATGTGTCCCCTTTACAGACAAATTTGAGTGGGCAGGATCTCCTGTAGAAATGGCTTGTTCCAAACATACAAACTCTTCACTATGTCTTTGCCTCAGGCAAAGAAAGCACCATGGTGGTACATTCGAAGAGTTTGTCAGACATGTCTGGATGCCCCTAATCGAAGGACATATATTACTGACCCATCCCAAGAGCATTACTTTGGCCCCTTCGAAGGATATCCATGGGAGTCATTCGAATGACACTTCGATTGGAAACAAGAGATGGTTACTAAAAAGTATGGTCGAAAGGAGAGGCTAAGGAGTCAAGACAAAAGGTTGAGATACCGAAGGTACTTGTTGACTAAGTCCCATGCACTGCCAGGATCAAGCCTGATACACTGGCCATAAAACTCCAAAATTGTTGCACAGCAGTCCTGCATTGCTGCCCTATTCCTTGCACCAAAATGGCAATAAAACACTGTCCCTCAAAAGCTACAAATACAACATACCCTTTTTGTTTAAACTTTTGGTTTTCCCTCCCAAAGAATCATCCCAAGCCATCTATAAAAAGGAGGCATCACCACACATATTAGGGGCGCCTGAAGGATTGCAAGAAAACACTTGTGAAAATTCTTAAAAACTTATCAAACACTTCCCAACATTCTTTTTCAAACATTTCTATACACTAAGAAAAAACCTTTGATTCACCCTCCAAGTGACCATCAAACCACCCTTCGATCCACTCACCCATCTATCATACAGTAGGCTTTTGAGTTACCCCTATCACTTGTGATAAAAAATATTTTGATCCACTCACATAACCTCCTTCGACCCAGTCACTGCTTTCACAAAGTAGCAACTGGACTAGCCTCAGGAGGGTCCTAACGAGCTCTCATTTTCCATCAAAGAAAGCACTTACATATCCCTTCGATTTAAGGACTTCAAGAGGCATAATTTCTTTCAAACTTGAGTCTATTCTACTTTAATATCATGTGCATATACCAATAAAAAATGTAGACATTTCTAGACTATGTTTTAGATTTCGATTCTGAATGCCTGTATGGTTAAAACTCAACCTTAGTTTATTTATGCTTTAGACTTTGAGACCCATTAGTTTTCATGCTAACCCCTAGATTGTAGTTATGTTTGGATATTGAATTTTTAAACTTTAAGACAGATTTATTGTACCCTTCAATTGGCTAGCTGCACAAGCCTTTCAGATCATACTCTGAGGACCCAATATGCTTACAAAGCGTCAGCAAAGAACTTGTGGCAAAGCATTAGTGTTTCTGCTTCTGGGCCTCAAACGAAGGCCAGAACCTTGCTGTCTCCAGGCCTCAAACGAAGACCAGAACCTTGCTATCTCCAAGCCTTAAGCGAAAGGCAGAACTATGCTTACTTCCAGGCCCAAGCGAAAGGCGTGACCATCTTAATTCCAACCCTCAGTGAAAGGAGACAAAAAGGAAAACCGAAGGGCATTACTCCACTGACTTCAGAATCCAAATCGAAGGAAGCCAGGAAATACAGAATCGAAGTGTGTTTCAACCCAAATCGAAGGATCCATTTTTTGCATTTATTTTATTTTTTCCCTGTGTATTTCCATGCAATTCAATATGGTTGTAATAGTGTAGATTTTATTTCTTGCATTTTTATTGCTTTTGTATAAATGCTAGTAACTACTATATATGGCAAGATAAAAAGAACAAGTAGACAACCCAAAAATCAAAGACAAAATGCATACAAATCAAACACATTATTCACACATGCACCCCTAGGGTTAACTCCGCTTGTTACCTAAAAATGGTCATGTTATGCATGTGATATGTCTTGTAAAAAACAATCAAAATACAAGATCATAGTCCCTAGATGACGCTTCAAATATTGCCTTACAAATGATCTTAGTCCCTCAAGAGAAATGCTAAGACATCTCACAACATTGCTATTATGACTATACAAACGTCCCATGTCTGTCCCTTCACATCCAACGATGGGGCTTCTTACCAAATCAATGGTATGATAGCAACATCTAAAGGAGGAGGACAAGAACATTTAAGTCCTTTTGAGTAGGTAGGTTGCTCCTAGTTTCTCGCTTGCTCACAACAAAAACATTTTATTCACCAACACTCTCATCTTGAAACATTTTCAAAAAACAAACACTTTGTACGCGTTCTTATAGAAACGAGAACCATTACAAAGACACCTTTTCAAAATCACTTTCAAAAACACATTCCACAAACACCTCTTTGAACTATTTTCCAAAAAAAACTTTGTACGCGTTCTTATAGAAACGAGAACCATTACAAAGACATTTTCAAAATAATTTCAAAACCCACACCACAAGCACATTTTTCAAACAAAAGCAAGTGATCTAGCAAGAAACTAAGAGCCCGTAGATGACTACGGATTAAAAGGGTGCTAATACCTTCCATTTTCATAACCTACCCCCCGAAATCAAGAAACATCTCTAAAGGAATTTCCTATTCTTTTCAGCCTTTCCTTTTGGATAAAATAAAAGTCGGTGGCGACTCTTGCGATCCGCAACAATTACGATCAAACACAAAACATCCCAATTCAGTTCTCCCGCCGTATTACAGAACTGGAGACTCTACTGGGGAAGGGAAATTATTTAAAAGTGGGGTTACCTTAGGGATAGATCACCTTTACTTGCTTTCTTTGATTAACTTGTTTGCTTTACATGTTTGGGTCTTTGCTTGGGCTTTTAGGTAAGTAGCAATAAATCATGGAAGCTATACGGTGTAGACCAATATGGACGAAGTGATAGCTATGTTAGCGTGATACTTTGGCTTGTACTAATGTTCCTCGAGTCAATCAAGGATAACATTAGGCTTCCTTAGCGTCATTAAGCGCTAACTGACCTTTAGAACCTTTTAATTGACTCATCCTAAGCCACTAGAAAGTAGTCAGATGGTCGGCTTTGGTTCCGCCCGAAGATTGGTTAATACTCGATGCTAAAATCATTGAGATTCGACTTTTGGGATATTCTAGCCGCAATACTTTGGTGCTTGAGCTAGAACAATTCCTAAAAGAAAGGTCAGTGATATGAGACTCCTTAGAACCCGTTACTTTTAATAGGATAGGTTGAGCCAACTAAACTTCAAGAGGGTACTTACCTTTAATGACTCACGCAAGCCATTAGACCTAGGGTCTTTTGTATGACTTGCTTGATATGTCTGTGATTTCAAAGCATAACCATAACATCATGAACATCATGACATACATGCTAACCATTTCAAGGGGCTAGAGATTTGTATTTCCTTTTTGTTTTGTAGGGTATGGATTCAACTAGCAGAAAGAACATCCGAATCAATTTTTTAGAGGTCCCTCCCAAGCTCAAATAATTGGTCCTGAGAGTTCCCGAGAGCTCATTGTTCAACAAGAGATATGGTCACTTGCTCCATTTGGTTACTACTGGGTTTGATGAAGGTCTCATGAGTGTTCTGTTCTAGTTCTTCGACCCTAAACACCATTGCTTCACTTTTCCAGATTACCAGTTAGTGCTTATGATGGAAGAGTTCTCCAAAATACTTGGGTCACCTATATTGAAGCAATTACCTTTCACCGGCTTAGAACAAGATCCAGTTTCTGAAAGTGTCGCCATAGCCTTACATTTAAAACCATCTGACATCGAATCCAATTGGGAAAGAAGAGGTGGAGTCAAGGGTCTCCTTGCAAGTTTTCTAATGAAGAAAGCTCATATATTCTTAGATGTCATGAGTTACCATGCCTTTGAAGATGTCCTAGCTCTATTAATATATGGATTGTTTCTATTCCCCAATTCAGACAATTTTATAGATGTCAGTACCACCAACAACTTCCTTACTCGCAATCCAGTGCTTACATTGCTTAGAGACATGCTGCATTCACTCCACACTCGTACTATGAAAAAACCATGGACCCTTATGTGTTGTACGCCTTTGCTCTATCGGTGGTTTATTTTGCACCTCCCTCGGTCAGTATTAAAGAATGAATCAGGCTTGAGGTGGAATCAAAGGATAATGTCCCTTTCTCACTCTGATATCTATTGGTGCCCTCGCTCTCAAGAAGATATCCCTTTTATTGATCACTGTAGAGAATTCCCTACTGTGCCACTTCTTGGCATTAGGGGAGGCATCACTTACAACCCTTCTTTGGCCCTAAGTCAGTTCGGCTACGCTCTGAGGGATGGTCCCCGCGATATGCTCGTCCACGGTATTGTGTTTGACTATTCAAATGACCTGCAAGGTTATCTCCAGAGGTTCAATCTTACTTAGGGCATGGTAAAGAAGACCGATAGCAGTGCGTTGGGAAACAAATACTCCACCCCTTTGGAGCCTTACCTCAGATGGGTACGAGCTCGTGCTCAAAATCTTATGATGCCATATGCTGCTATACTTCCAGTGATCTCAAAGTCTGTTGATCAAGAAGATGAACCACACATCATTTTTCATCCTGATATGCCAACATGCTCCGAAGAGTTGCAAAAGTCATGGATCCAGCTCAAGGAAGAACGAGACATCTTTGAGAATCAATTCTACACCAGTGAGAAGAAAGTTCTGGAACTCACCAAGAAGCTTCATGAAGAGCGGAGTTTGAACGCCTACATCGCACCAAAAAGGATGCGTTCAACCTTTTTGTCTTAGGGGTTTTTGTATTTTTATTTCTTTCATTGTAAGCCCAAAGAGGCATGGTGTACTCAAACTTGGATTTATTAACATAACGTGTGTTTCCTTTTTGTCTAAGAAAATTTAAATCTCTAATTTCCTTGAAATCATTTGCATATTCATTTTCATTCATCATCCCACAAACAGGTTTCTTACAACAGGTCTCCTTATCTTTCTACTGTTTATTTCAATGAGATGGATATTGAACAGACAATAAAGGATCTTCAAGCGCAGAACGCTCAATTCCAACATATGTTCTTGGCTCTGGCAAAAGGACAAGAGGATTTGAAAACTTTGTTTATCAAAGAGAATAAAAATAAAGCGAAGAAACCAGTCGGTGTTTTCAATCTCGGAAGAAGGTTCAAAGGACCAGCCAGGAGAACTCTAGATTTCGCAACCTCGTCAGGTGAAGGAGATAATCAAGAAGGGAAAAACAAGGAAGTAAATGAACACCCAGAGTCTGAAGAAGAGGAAGAAGTGGACTACTCTGAAGAATAATATCCTCCAGCTGACGATAAATACAAACAGTTGGAGGATCGCCTCAATGCTATGGAGATCTAGAGGGTACCCAGGTTGGATTTTGAAGAGCTATGGCTTGTCTCAGGGGTTGTCATCCCGCATAAATTCAAGGTCCCCACTTTCACTAAATATGACAGAGTCTCTTGTCCAAAGCTACATTTGAGGTCATACGTCAGGAAGATTCAACCCCATACTGCTGATAGGAACCTATGGGTGCATTTCTTCCAAGAAAGCTTGCCAGGGACGCCGTTGGATTGGTTCTATCATTTGAAAGGAACTAATATTCGCAATTGGGAAGATTTGGCTTCTGCTTTTTACAAGAAATACCAGTATAATGCTGACTTAGCTCCAACTCGAACATAATTGCAAGGCATGTCTATGAGTGCAGGTGAAGGTTTCAAAACCTATGCTAAAAAATGGCGGGATCTCGCAGGTAGAGTCCAACCCCCTATATCTGATAGAGAATTGGTGGATATGTTCTTAGGCATGCTATTTGGTCCATTCTTCAACCACCTAATCGGAAGCTCCTCGGCTAGATTTACCAAACTAATCATGACTGGTGAACGGGTAGAAGCCGATATAAAAAGTGGCAAAATTCAAAGAGATGTATCCTCGAGCATGATGAAAAAACCCTTTACCGAAAATAAGGAGGTCAGTGTTGCATATGAACATAGAAATCAAAATAAAATTGAACATCGCCGACGATAGGGGATGTTATGATTTCTAATCCTATACCAAATCAGCAACGAAACTATCAACGTAGGCCAGAGGCACCCATGAGACGATTCATCCGAATCAACATGAACTTGTCACAAGTTTTGCCACATCTTTTGAAGTCCAATCTGGTAACCCTAAAGGAAGCTTCCAAGAACCCCAATACTGCCTCTCCTCGATACAACCCGAATGCTCGACGTGCCTATCATTCTGAAAGCCCGGGGCATGATACAAACGATTGTTGGGCCTTGAAGAATAAGTTACAAGACCTTATAGAGGCGAAAGAGATTGAGTTTGATCCCTCAGAAATACCTAATGTGATAACGGTGCCAATACCCAAACATGGTTAAGGTGTCAATACCATTGATTATGAGTGTTTTGTTTCCTCCGTGAATGATTTAACCACTCCCCTTTTGACTATTAAACAGAACCTATTGCAAGCCGGTCTATTTCCAGGCTGTGATGAAAGTTGTCGCTTATGTATGTCTCTACCAAATGGCTGCTTGTTACTGAAGATGGGCATCAAACGCTTGATAGCCAACAAAGAAATCATGTTTGAAAAAGTACCTCTCAGTAGAAATTCCTATGAAGATGTCTCAATAATCACCATTTCCGACAATCCTCCCAGGGTCTCCACCAAAAGACCCATTAGGATTACATCTGTTCCAAAGTCTGCCCCCCTAATCATCACTATGTCAGGGCAAATCCCATATTCTTCAGATAAAGTTGTTCCCTGGAATTGTGGGGCTGACGTCTATTATCATGGCGCCAGGCAAGATTTATTGGCTATCAAAAACGAAGTTATGAAAGACACTGATCCTGATGTCGTCAATATTGTTGGGACTAGTAAGATAACAAGAAGTGGAAGAGTCTTCTCGCCCGAGATCTCTCTAAAGACCATTACTACTCGTGTAATTATTCCTGCTACCGCTCCTAGTGATACTCCCGTTGACAATCCTACTGTTATTCCTGCCGCCAAGACAAGGGGCAAAAAGGTATTATTTGAATCTGTCCAAAAAACGAGACATCCATAGGTCATTCTTGAAGCTTCCAGCAATGAGATGGAGGAGATACTAAAAATAATCAAGAAAAGTGACTATAATGACGTGGAATAGTTGGGGAAAACCCCCTCGAAAATATAAATGTTGGCCTTACTTTTGTGTTCTGAGGCCCATGCCAAAGCCTTGGTAAAGTTTCTAAAGACCGCCCACGTGCCCCAAGAGACTTCCATTGACTAATTTGAGAATTGTGTGGCCAGTTTAACTGCAGGTAACAGATTGGGCTTTTCTGACACCGACTTAACTCACAAAGGAAGGAAACACAACGACGCATTGAACGTCTCCATTGAGTGCAGGGGCACTACGCTAGCCCACGTTCTGGTGGATACGGGCTCATCGGTGAATGTCTTGCCCAAAAATGCTCTTGACCAGCTAGATTACGAGGGACTCACTTTAAAGCCTAGCAACATTATGGTGAGGGACTTTGATGGTTCTAAGAAGACAGTGCACGAAGAAGTTGACATCCCTATAAAATTTGGAACTCATACTTTTGATTCAACTTTCTATGTGATGGATATCCGCCCTTCCTATTCCTGTCTATTGGGCCGACCCTGGATTCATGCCGCTGGTGCCATCACTTCAACCTTACATCAGATGTTGAAGTACCCAATCAAGGGAAAAATCATCATTGTCCATGGGGAGGAGGAATACATGGTTAGCCACCTGAATTCTTTCAGGTATGTGGAAATGGATGGTGAGTTCATTGAGACTCCATGTCAGAACTTTGAGGAGGTCCCACAAACAGTTGCGGCAGCCAAGACTACTATCAAGACTCCAAAAGTTACCAGACCGCCATTGAAAATAGCCTCTCTGAAGGATGCTAGGGCAGTGATTGAGGAAGGTGGATGCACTATTTGGGGTTAACTTCCGGATATTCCCTACAAATCAAACTAATTTGGTTTGGGTTTTACTTCAGAGGCACAAAGAGCTGTTTGACAAACTCGCGCTGGGGGACCACCTTTACGTATCAGCAATCAGGGAGTCAACACAGTGGAAGACAGTGATGGTAGTTGTGACATGGATGAGTGGATTTTTCCAACCATCAACGGAGGATTCAACGACTAGGAAGCCAAAGAATTTGTCCCTATTACTTTTATTCAAGAGTAATTGTCTTTTAATTTTCTTATCAGACTTGTAATAATTTAATAATTTAGACTTTAAAACCTTGTGTCTTACCCGAGGCACAATGGTCTATTTGCGAGGGTTGTTACTTCATCTTCATATGACATCAATAAATCATGAACATTTTTGCATGCAAATTTTATGCTCTTTGTTCTTCTTTTTTCTACCTTTTTATTTTTTTAAAGATAGCTATGCTCTTACACACACTCACATATCAAAACGCAGATCCACATCCACCCAGGATCCCATGGGTAACGATTCTACTATGGCATATCGTGAATTTGAAAATCCGATCTACCAAGCCGAATACGAAGGTGAAGAAGATTGTGAGGTACTAGGGGAACTAGCTAGGTTATTGCAACAAGAAGAAAGGACCATACATCCCCATGAAGAGCCGGTTGAAACAGTTAACTTGGGTACTGAAGAGGACAAGAAAGTGGTCAAGGTAGGTGCCAACCTAGAAGCTAGTGTCAAAAAGCACTTAACTCAGTTACTACATGACTATGTAGAGGTATTTTCTTGGTCATACGAAGACATGCCAGGACTCAACACTGACATCATGGTCCATCGTCTGCCGAAAAAAGAAGACTTCCCTCCAGTAAAACAAAAGGTTTGTCGCATGCGGCTAGAAATGTCAGAGAAAATCAAGACTGAAGTCATGAAGCAGTTCAACGCCGGATTCTTAGCTGCCACCTCCTATCCACAATGGGTCGCCAATGTGGTTCCAGTGCCTAAAAAAGACGGTAAGGTACGTATGAGTATGGACTAAAGAGACTTGAATAGGGCAAGCCCCAAGGATGACTTCCCGCTTCCCCACATTGATATTCTAGTTGACAACACCATACAACATATAGTATTTTCCTTCATGGACGGTTTCTCCAAATACAACCAGATCAAAATGGCACCCAGGACATGGAGAAAACGACCTTCGTCACACAGTGGGGTACGTTATGTTACAAAGTTATGCCATTCGGGTTGAAGAACATTGGGGCAACCTATCAACGTGCCATGGTAGCTCTATTTCGCGACATGATCCATCACGAGATAGAAGTCTATGTGGATGACATGATAGCCAGATCTCAAACTGAAGAGGAACACCTAGACAATCTGCAGAATTTGTTTGAAAGATTGAAGAGATACAAACTAAGGTTGTATCCGAATAAATGCACTTTTGGAGTGAGGTTCGGTAAACTCTTAGGCTTCGCTGTTAGCAGAAAAGGTATCGAAGTGGACCCTGCAAAGGTAAAAGTAATACAAGAATAGCCTGCTCCTCGCACAGAGAAGGAAGTTAGGGGGTTCTTAGGACGGATAAACTACATCTCCCGGTTCATTTCCCATCTAACCGCTACTTGTGAACCAATCTTCAAATTACTAAAGAAAGATCAAGTGGTGGAATGGAACGAAGACTGCCAGGCTGCCTTCAACAGGATCAAAGAGTACCTTCAAGAGCCTCTTATTTTGATGCTTCCAGTCGAGGGAAGAACTTTGATCATGTATCTAACTGTCTTAGAAAATTCAATGGGGTGTGTGCTGGGGAAGCATGACGAGTCTGGCCGAAAAGAGCATGCAATATACTACCTGAGCAAAAAGTTTACCGACTGTGAAACCAGATATTCACTGCTCGAGAAAACTTGCTGCGCTCTAGAAGGATCTGCTTGCCGGCTAAGATAGTATATTTTGACCCATACCACTTTATTGATATCCAAGATGGATCCAATTAAATACATATTCGAAAAGCCCACCCTCTCTGGAAGAATAGCAAGATGGCAAACGGTCCTGACTGAATACGAAATTCAATACGCTACCCAGAAATCAATAAAGGGAAGTGTGTTAGCCGATCACCTTTCTCATTAGGCTATGGATGACTATCAATCCATGAATTTCTAATTTCCGAATGAAGACATCATGTTGGTAAACAATTGTGAAGAACTCAGACCATATGACAGACCTGAACAAGGATCCCGATGGACCTTTGTTTTTGATAGAGCTTCCAACACAATCCGTAACAACAAGGGTGTTGTGATCATATCCCTTGAAGGATGTCATACTCCCTTCACTGCTAGATTGTGTTTCAACTGTACCAATAATATGGCAGAATATGAAGCGTGTATTATGGGTCTCAAAGCCGCCATAGATTTGGGAATCAAGTCCTTAAGTGTATTTGGAGATTCAGCCTTAGTCATCTGTCAGATGAAAGGATAATGGGAAATGAAGCATCTTAATTGCATCTCCTACAAAGAACATGTGTTGACATTAATCCCACATTTTGAAGAAATTATTTTTGAGCATTTTCCACGAGAGGAAAATTAACTAGCAGACGCGCTAGCCACTATGTCATCCATGTTCAAGATCAAGCAGGATAATGAGGCTCCTTAGATCACCATCGAGAGAATGGATGAACCAGCTTACTGTCACGAGATTCATACTTGTGATACGGTGGGAAAGAACTGACTGTTTTTTGGAATGCTGTTTTCGTTTTGCGTTTTTTTTTCCCGCAAAATGTCGCGGTAAGCAAGAGTCGCCACCGACTTTTATTTTATCCAACAAGGAAAGGGAAAAAGCACAGAAAAATTCCTTTTTAGAGATATTTCTCGGGTTCGGGGGGTAGATTATAGAAAGGGAAGGTGTTAGCACCCTTTCTATCCATGGTCATCCATGGGCTCTTAGGTACTTGCTCATATTGTTTTCAAAATTGCTTTTCTTTGTGTTTGTGGGTTTGAAGAAGTTTTTGTTTGAAAGGTGTAAGTGTGAAAAAGATTTTGTTTTTTTTGAAACAGCAAGTACTTAAGAACCATCTACCTACTCAAAAAAAGGAATCGTTCTATGCTATCTTCCTTTAGACAATGTTATCCTACTATTGATGAGTAGGTAGCACCGTCGTTGGAGTTTAAGGGTCAATTAGATTAAGGGACGTGCGGTCACTAAAGCAATGTTAGGACGCCTTAGCGGTAACCCTAATGTCTTAGATCATTTGTTTTGAGGAAACAATATCCGAGGCAACCGTTTCGAGGCGACTATGATCTTTTAGACAAGAGGGCGACCTCTAAAACAACCTATACTCAATGACCGCGTACGAAGGCAACCAAGTGGGGTGTACCCTAAGAGTGCGCATGTGTGAGTGTGTCGTTTTCAGTTAATTTTGTCTTTGTACATGTCAATGGTTATCTATGTTGATTTTAGGTTAAACATTCATTCTTGTCATGCATCCCTATTATCAAACATCTAACAGTTTATAAGTTGCGAAAATTAAATTGCGGAAATTTAACTAACTATTACAAGGCGTCGGGTATTTACATCGCCAAAAACAACCCTTTGAAATTTAAATGCGGAAAATAAATAAAGCGATAAAAATAGTTAAAGTCCTATTAAGCTATTACATTCCGGAAACAAATACAATATTGAATAAAATGGATCGCGTGCGGGAAATTAAATCGAGTGCGAGTTCTAGGGTTTTGACCTAAGAAAGAAGTTAATCTAAGTTAATTATTGAATTAAATTAATTAAACTAATTAATAAAAATAAATATTTTTGGGTTTTTTGTATTTAAAGAAATAAAATAAAATAAATCTATGTTAGTAAAACCTAATTAAGTCTAAGTTAATTTTAATTATTTACAAAATATATTAAAGTTATCCTAATTAAAACTAAATTAATTAATTTATATTGTTAATAAAAAATAAAATACTGAAATTTAATTTAATAAAAATTTTTTTTTCTGGTTTTATTTTTATTAAGAAAAAAGATTTGATTGGTTAATGATTAAATAAAAACAATAAATAAATAATCAAAACAAAAATAAAATAGAAATATAGGGAAGAGAGGGTTTGGGCCTGTTTTGGGGGTTTGCTCAGCAATTTTGTGGCCCATTAACACACTGGCCTGGTTGACTTTGTGAATTCTCTATGCGTCTGTTGACTTGGTCCCATGGTAGGCTCTCATTCTGGATCACCAGATCTGGCCTTTGGCCATCTGGCTGTTGGAGATATGGAGGTGCATTGTGTGCCACAAACCTGGATCTTCACTTGATTACATGAAGAGAAAAAATAACAATGCATATGGGAGACCTGGAATTCGAACCCAGGTCCAGTTGGTCATTGCCAGCGCTTGCTTCCACTAGGCCAATGTGCTTTAGTTGTTAACACATTAAGTAATAATAATAATAAGAGGTAATGTGCTAATATGCCAGAATAAAAAATAAAAACGTGCGAATATTTGAAAGGGGCAATCAGATGGGGGCACGTGGTCGTCCCTGTCCTCAGGTCTGCAAAGAAATTACCTGCAGATTTAAATCCGCAGCTAAAAGCGTAGGCCATTCCAAAAACTCATCTCAGGCCATATAAACTCCATCCAAGACCATGGTTGCATTCGTCTTCCTCTCCCGATCACGTCCATGGCCATTAATAGGTCTAATTTTACCTGTAATAAAAACCCCTAAAAAAACCTAGAAAACCCTACAATGGCGTTTTGCACCACATAGCAGATAAACACAATCAAATAATATGGAAAGCTTGGAAGTTATCTGGTGATTACAAATATACCATTGATTTCTTGTAATGATGCATGGATTTTGAAAAACGAAATTAAATTCAGAGGGGGGCCGTGTATCACTTACAATGCGTTTGAGCGTGTATGGAGGCTTGCTAGGGGTTGGTTCAGACTCAGTGAACCTCCAACAATCGATTGGTGTTGAGTTTTGCTTATGAAAACGCCTCCAAGTGGGATTTTGGTTTGACACTTTTTTGTGAATTTTGCATGTTTTTCTTTCAGTGTTCTTGCAACCTCTAGCCTTCAATTTCGTGCCTTTTCCTTCTATATGTATTATGGAATGTATTAGGTCAAGAATCATGAATCAAATCCCTCTAAATCAATGCCTTATGATTTGATTTGATTCATCCTTTAAAGCATGCCAAATTTATCAAATCTCCATCTTTTTGTACATGATATGCTTGATACGAATTTTGATGATGATTATGATGACAATTAAAACCTGAAACAATCAAAAGATATCATGTAATCAAAGCTTTGGATTTTTTTATGATTTAATTTGATTAAAAATGAAATAATTCAATAAAAAATCAAATCAAATAATAAAAATAAGATATGGGCTCATGGCTGAAGCTAGGACACGTGTGCAATGTGGCAAGTTCAAATCAAGTGGAAAAGAATGGGCTCATTTGACAACTTTTGATGTTTTGGGGATAGTTGACTTTTGGCAATTTTGCAAAAATGCCCAACTTCAACAATGCACAACTTCTTCAATTTTGAACTTTTGGAGGTGTTATTTGACTTTTTAGAAAGCTTGAGATGTCCTCTAACTAACCCTTTTGGTATCATATAATTTTGATATACCATGCTCAAGTTATGAGCTTTGGAAAAAAAAGGTGTTTTTGTTGACTTTCAAAAATGACCTATAATATCCAAATTTATAACTTCTTGTGAGTGCATTTTCTGATCTTGGGGTATGAATATGTATTATAGGAAATTGCATCCTCTTCAAAATGTTCTTTGGATGGGTCATTTCTCATAAAGTATGAGAAAGTTATGCTTGGTCAAATTTGAGTTGACTTTTCCAACAAAACCCTAATTTAGCAACTTTTGAGTTTTGATGAATTTTGAGCAATCCTTGATGAATCATGATCAACCCTCGATCAAATGATGAAATATCCTTCATAATGAGAATGTTGACAAAAAATCTTGAGGTTTGACCGCATTTGGGTCATAGTTGACTTTTGCCCTAAGACAATCGATTTTTGGACCCTTTGAGCAATTGACTGAGCAAACTTCCTCTGCAAGGCTTGAAATTTGACATGGATGATCTTGAGAACATATTAGGACATTAAGGAGCATTTGAGGTCATTTGGACTCAAGGATCTTAATGCAACAAAAAACCCTAATTTGGGGTTGACTGCCTTAGGAGATGATTTGTCTGACCCACTCTTGAGCAAACTTGAGCAACTTTGAGATTTTTCTTCCAATGTTTTGAGAAATATGAGAGGGAAAATTTTGGGGTACAACAGCTGCCCCTGTGCAATCTTCTTAAACTTGAGGATATAGATTGGCTTCCGTGCCTTTCATGATCCGAAGGTGGAAGATGATTGAACACTAGAGTGCCCAGAAATTTGCACTCGCATGAGGTGGTATCAGCCTTGTGATGTCGGGAATAGGCTTACAGATTCAATTTGGAGATTGTTGATAGGAGGTCTTCGACTGGAATAAGCATCAGAGAGATCTTAGCGTCGATTTGACTGAACCAGAGAAGGTCTTGGATTAACTTTGACTGGATAAGAATCAGAGAAATCTTAGAATCGATTTAACTGAACCAGACGAAAGTATTGGAATATCTTCAACTGGAATAAGAATCAGGGAGATCTTAGCGTCGATCTGACTGAACCAGAGAAGGTCTTGGATTAACTTTGACTGGATAAGAATTAGAAAAATCTTAGAATCGATTTAACTGAACCAGAGAAAGTCTTGGATTAACTTTGACAGGATAAGAATCAGAAAAACCCTAGAATCAATTTAACTGATCCAGACGGAAGTCTTGGAATATCTTCAACTGGAATAAGAATCAGGGAGATCTTAGCGTCGATATGACTGAACCAGAGAAGGTCTTGGATTAACTTTGACTGAATAAGAATCAGAAAAATCTTAGAATCGATTTAACTGAACCAGACGAAAGTCTTGGAATATCTTCAACTGGAATAAGAATCAGGGAGATCTTAGCATCGATCTGACTGAACCAGAGAAGGTCTTGGACTGACTTTGACTAGGTAAGAATCAGAAGAATCATAGAATCGATTTAACTGAACCAGACGAAAGTCTTGGAATATCTTCAACTGGAATAAGAATCAGGGAGATCTTAGCGTCGATCTGACTGAACCAGAGAAGGTCTTGGATTAACTTTGACTGGATAATAATCAGAAAAATCTTAGAATTGATTTAACTGAACCAAACGAAAGTCTTGGAATATCTTCAACTGGAATAAGAATCAGGGAGATCTTAGCGTCGATCTGACTGAACCAGAGAAGGTCTTAGATTAACTTTGACTGGTTAAGAATCAGAAAAATCTTAGAATCAATTTAATTGAACCAGACGAAAGTCTTGGAATATCTTCAAATGGAATAAAATCAGAGAGATCTTAGCGTCGATCTGACTGAACCAGAGAAGGTCTTCGACTGAGTTGAGAACTTAACTGTATCCTTCCTGAAAGGTAAAGTTCAGTCATATGCAATGCATGATGTATGAAATGCATGATATATATCAAGCAATGATGCTCTCAAAATAAATGAGATTGTGTGGTATGATGCGTATGTGCCTGTATCATGATGTATGGAAATGTAATGTTTCTAGCAGGGGAAAATAAATCCCGGATAGCTGCTGAAGAATAGAGTTGGATTCTTAGTTTCCGCTGGGGATGGCGAACGAAGAGAATAAACCTTCAGGAGAGGATGACTCCGTTGGGGGAATAAACTGATGAGGAGATTACTCTGTGGGGAAGAGATGTTTTGTTGAAGATTCCACTGATAAATTCCACTGGGATGAATTATCGTTGCTGGTGATATTGAATCCTATTGGGGATTGAATTCCTGTTTGTGAAAGGAAATAAATCCACTGGGGATGATCTTCGGTTGCGACTTCTCTGGGAATAACCTTTTAGACTCTTATGGGGATAATCCTTTGAGTTCTGCTGGGAATGATCCTTTGAACTCGGCTGGGGAGATTTATTTTTGTACTCCGCTGGGGATAAACTTCCAGAGTCTACTGGGGATGATTCTCCCAACTCCATTGGGGAAGCTTTTTCAGACTGCGCTGGGAATATTTTAACTCCACTGGGGATATCTTGCATTCTATCGGGGAACATTCTTGTACTCTGTTGGGGAATATTAAGACTGCCGGGGATATCAAGCCTTTTTAGTGCTGATGGTAGATAAACTCTGCCTGGGGAGAATATTACCGATTCATTCACAGTTGCAAGTCTCAGCTGGGGAGAGCTATCATTACTATCTTACTCTGCGGGGAGTGAAGGTATCTTAGCTATATTCTTCAGCTGAATATACCTTTGTACGTGGTGGACATAGCAACTGTATAGTTTGGAAAATTTTTATTGCCCCTGTTTCTGATGTTACCCGTAATTGTCTTTTGTTTCGCATTTAAATATTCATGAGCAGCAATTAATGTCAAATGCATATATCAAAAATGAACATTGGACGTTCTTTGCAAATCAAAACAGATAAAGAAAAAAAACAGTTTGAAATTTCTTTGAAAATGAATTGTATTGATTTTGAAGTTTGGCCTGTAAATAGGCATTTTTATACAAGAGGCTGACGTCCTGGTAAGAGAACACCGCCGAGCAGATAGAATTTACACAAATTATGAAAAACAAAATAGCTATGTGAACAATCCCACTGGGTTCCAATTCTGCTATTGCCTTTATGTCCTCGAGCATCTCATCACTTTGCTACTTGGTTGAAGGTAGATCCGATTGATTAGTGTCGTTTGAGCTTGATAGTCGATACTGAAGTCTTGTTGTAAGGTGATCCGATGAGACATAGTGTTACGCTTTGATCCCTAATTTTATCCTAGACCGCCCTTTCGGGTTTTCAGTCCACCGAGATACCCATTTTTGCCCAAGCCGCCTTTTCAGGTTTTCGACTTGCCGGGTGTACAATTTTTTTTTTCTGTTTTTCATCCCTTGTTTTTTCCCGAACCCTTTTGGTTCGTTGGGAAGCCCTTATTTCTTCCTAGGCCAGTCGACCTAGCGGGTCTTTGATTATGCGTAGTATCTTTTCACTATATCTGCATTGACGGGGTGAGGAAGGTCATCACCATCCATGGTGGTTAGGATCATAGCTCCTCCTGAGAAAATATTCTTAACCACAAATGGCCCTTCGTAAGTAGGGGTCCATTTTCCCCTGGGATCACCTTGAGGTAGTATGATGCACTTGATAACCAAGTCCCCAACTTGATACTCTTGTCGTCTGACTTTCTTGTTAAATGCCTTGATCATCCGTTTTTTATACGTCTGACCATGACAAATAGCAGTGAGTCTCTTTTCGTCGATTAAATTCAGTTGATCAAGCTGGGTCTGAATCCAGTCATCTTCGCTCAAACCTGCATCCTTCATAATCTGAAGAGAGGGTATCTGAACTTCAATGGGCAAGACAACTTCTATACCATATACCAAGGAAAAGGGTGTTTCCCCTGTTGACGTTCGTGCTGAGGTACGGTACCCATGGAGAGCAAATGGTAACATCTCGTGCCAGTCTTTGTATGTTACTGTCATCTTCTGCACAATCTTCTTAATGTTCTTATTAGCCGCTTCAACAACCCCATTCATCTTCGGCCGGTAGGGAGAAGAGTTGTGATGCTGTATCTTGAACTGCTTGCAGAGCTCAATGATCATCTTATTGTTGAGATTTGTACCATTGTCCGTAATGATCCTCTCTGGTACACCATATCGACAGATCAGATTGTGCCGAATGAACCGTTCCACGATGTTCTTGGTTACAGTAGTAAAGGAAGCTGCTTTGACCCACTTCATAAAATAATCAATAGCTACCAGGATGAAACGGTTCCCATTGGAAGCCATAGGTCTGATCTCGCCGATCATATCAATGCCCCATATTGCAAAAGGCCAAGGTGCCGTCAAGACGTTCAGAGGAACTGGAGGCATGTGTACCTTATCAGCATAGACCTGGCACTTGTGACACGTCCGAGAATACTGATAACATCCGGCTTCCATTGTGGACCAATAATATCCCGCCCGTAGGATTTTCTTTGCCATGGTGTGTCCACTGGAATGAGTTCTGAAAGTACCTTCGTGTAAATCTGTCATGATCCTTTCTGCTTCATTCTTATCCACACAACGCAGTAAGGTCGAATCATGGTTACGCTTGTAAAGGATACCATTGCTGATGAAGAACTTCGCCGCGAACCTCCTCAGAAACTTCTTGTCATTAACAGATGCACCCTCGGGGTATTCCTGAGCCTCAAGATACCTCTTCACCTCATGAAACCAGGGTTTATCTGCTACCTCTTCAGTCTCAATGTCACAGCAATGTGCAGGTTCATCCAATCTTTCAATGATAATCCGGGGAGCTTCGTTGTCCCAATTGACTTTGAACATAGAAGACATCGTAGCTAGCGCGTCCACCAACTGATTCTCCTCTCTTGGGAAGTGTTCAAAGGTTATCTCCTCAAAGTGCGAAAGTAAAGTCAACACATACTCCTTGTAAGGAATAAGATTTTGGTGTTTCATATCCCACCCGCCTTTGATCTGACTGATCACGAGAGCGGAATCTCTGAAGACACTCAAAAACTTAATCCTTAGGTCAATTGCTGCTCGAAGACCCATGATGCACGCTTCATACTCCGCCATATTGTTGGTGCAGTTGAAACATAGTCGGGTGGTAAACAGAGTATGAGAGCCTCTAGGAGATATGATCACGGCGCCAACACCATTTCCCAAAGAATTTGAAGCTCCATCAAAGTACATAGACCATCGGTATCCTTCCTCAGGTCCTTCATCCAGTCCAGGTGTCTCACAATCAGTTACCGACATGATATTCTCGTCTGGGAATTCAAAGTTCATAGACTGGTAATCATCCACTGCCTGATGTGCCAAATGGTCTGCCAACACACTTCCCTTGATTGCCTTTTGGGTCGTGTACTGGATGTCATACTCAGTCAAGATCATCTGCCATCTCGCTATTCTTCCGGACAAAGTAGGCTTTTCAAAGATATAATTGATTGGATCCATCTTCGATATCAATAGAGTAGTGTGAGTCAGCATATACTGTCTCAGCCAGCGAGCATCCCATGCCAAAGCACAGCAAGTTTTCTCGAGCAACGAGTATCGGGTCTCGCAGTCAGTAAACTTTTTGCTAAGGTAATAAATAGCATGCTCTTTTCGGCCAGACTCGTCATGCTAACCCAGCACACACCCCATTGAGTTGTCGAGTACTGTCAAGTATAGGATTAAAGGTCTCCCCTCAACTGGAGGCATCAGAATGGGTGGCTCTTGGAGATACTCTTTGATCCTTTCGAAAGCGGTCTGACATTCATCGTTCCAACGTACTACTTGATCTTTCTTCAGCAACTTGAAGATTGGCTCACAAGTAGCAGTCAGGTGCGAGATGAATCAGGCAATGTAGTTCAGACGTCCCAGAAAGCCTCTAACTTCTTTCTCTGTTTGGGGAGCTCGAATTTCTTGTATGGCCTTCACCTTTGCAGGATCCACTTGAATACCTTTATTGCTTACGACGAAACCCAACAGCTTACCGGACCTCACTCCAAAGGTGCACTTGTTCGGGTTTAACCTCAGCTTGTACAACTTCAACCTATCAAATAACTTCTGCAAATGGTCAAGGTGTTCTTCCTCAGTCTGGGACCTTGCAATCATATCGTCGACGTATACTTCAATCTCATGATGGATCGTGTCATGGAACAAGGCAACCATGGCACGCTGATACGTTGCCCCAACATTTTTCAATCCGAAGGGCATGACCTTGTAGCAAAAGGTACCCCATTGAGTAACAAAGGTTGTCTTCTCCATGTCTACGGGAGCCATCTTAATCTAATTATAACCGGAGAAACCATCCATAAAGGAGAAGACCTTATGATGAGCGGTATTGTCAACCAGAACACCGATATGAGGTAGAGGGAAATCATCCTTGGGACTTGCCCTGTTCAGATCCCTATAGTCGACACACATTCGAACCTTACCATCCTTTTTCTGCACTGGAACCACGTTGGCCACCCACTGAGGGTAAGAAGTAACTGCTAGAAAACCGGCGTCAAACTGTTTCATAACATCAGCCTTGATTTTCTCAGACATCTCTGGGTGCATTTGGCGAACCTTCTGTTTCACGGGAGGACAGTCTTCCTTGGTAGGTAGGAGATGAACCACAATATCGGTATCCAACCCAGGCATATCTTCATAAGACCATGCAAAGATCTGAACGTAGTCATGCAGCATCTGAATCAACCGTTGCTTCACACTAAGCTCTAGATTTGCCCCGATCTTGACCTCTTTCTTGTCTATCTCTGTACCAAGATTCACTGATTCCACCGGCTCTTCGTGCGGCTGAATAACCCTCTCTTCCTGAAGTAAAAATCTTGTAAGTTCACCAGGCACTTCGTAATCATCTTCACATTCGTCTTCGACTTAGTTGATCGAACTTTCTAAGTCATAACTGGCAGTAGCAGAGTCGTTACCAGTGAGATCCAGAGTGGATGTAGACCTGTATATGTGAGTGTGTGTAAAATAGTTGTTTTGAAATATGTAATAAAAGAAAAACAAGGAGCGCACAATTTGAAATGCAAGAAACGTCCAATGCTTTTATTAATGATATATGAAAATGACACACATAAAGCCCTCACAAATGAAGCCACCGTGCCCCGGGTGAGACACCGGGCCATAAAGTTTTAAAACACTGTCTGTTACAAATTCAAAACAAAAGTCTCATTACTCGGTGATAACAGAAACGGGCATAGAATCCTTTGCTGTCCAGTTGCTTAGTCCATCATCGGTAGTAGGATAGATCCTATTGTCAATGTCAAACTCTTCATCATTGTCATCCCCGATAGCATTTACTCCCACATCTTGTTTAGGCTTTTCTGGTGCTCCGAACTCGATCTCCTTAGCATCAATCAAGTCCTGTACCTTGTTCTTCAAAGCCCAACAATCATTTGTATGATGTCCCGGGCTATCTGAGTGAAAAGCACAGCGGGCATTAGGGTTGTACTTAGGCGATACAGTGTTGGGATTCTGCGGAGCCTCCCTTGGAGTTACTAGATTGGTTTTCAATAACTGCAGCAGAATCTGAGACAAAGTCATGTTGAGATGGGTGAATTTCCTTCGATGTCTCTCGGCCTTTTGTTGATTGTTGCGATGAGGAGCACCAACAGGTCTTGAAATGACCACCGCATTAACAGCTTGGCAGTGTTCAGGTCTATTCTGGCTTTTTGAACTGTAAACAGCACTGGACTCCTTCTTAAAAGGCTTTTTCTCGGTGCTCGATGAAGCACCCTTTTGTATTTTACCAGACTTAATACTAGCCTCAATCCTTTCACCGGTCATAATTAGCTCTGTAAACCTAGACGACGAGCTTCCAATCAGATGGTTGAAAAACGGACCAGACAAGGTCCCCAGAAACATATCCACTAGCTCCCTATCAGCCAAGGGTGGTTGCACTCTTCCGGCAAGATCCCTCCACTTCTGAGCATAATCTTTGAAACCTTCACCCGTTTCCATAGACATACCCTGGTGTTGGGTACGCGTAGGAGCGAGGTCGGCATTGTATTGGTACTGCTTGTAGAAAGCAGCAGCCAAATCTTCCCAACTGCGGATATTGGCTCCTTCTAACTGGTAAAACCATTCAAGCTGAGTCCCTGAGAGACTATCTTGAAAGAAGTGGATCCATAGGTTCTTGTCAGTGGTGTACGGCTGAATCTTCCTAACATACGAACGGAGGTGCACTTTCGGGCAAGAAATTCCGTCGTACTTAGCAAAGGCTGGTGCTTTGAACTTGTGGGGAATCACCACCCCAGACGACAGTCCCAGATCACCAAAGTCCAGACCAGACACTTTCTGAACTTCCTTCGCACTCAAACGGTCTTCCAGTTTCTTGTATCTATCCTCAGCCGGAGGATACTGGTCTTCGTCGAAGTCAGTCTCGTTGTCGGAAACCACATGGCTAGGAGCCCTCCTCTCTTCCTAACTATCTTTCCCTCCAGATGAGGTGGTCAAATGAACTTCATCTCGTAGCCTGTTTCCAAACCTGTGACCTATGTTAAACAGGACTGTCCTCTTCTTCTTCTTCTTCTTCTTCTTCTTCTCTTTCAGAATAAGGGTCTTCAGATGTTGCTGACCCTTAGCTAGATTCATGAACAGCTCTTGGAATTGGGCATTTTGAGCCTGTAGAGCCTTGATTGCTTGTTCATTTGATGGTTCAGAAGACATGATGCTGAAATAAACAGCGAAGAAGATGAGAAAACCTGTAAGGGTACCTGTTATGAGGTGCATGGAATGAAATGAAGTACTGAAAAACACAAGAAGGGGGGGTTGAATTGTAAAACTGAAAATCAATGCAATGAACAAGATATTTTTATCCTGGTTCGTTTGATCTCAAACTACTCCAGTCCACCCGTCAAGGTGATTTCGCCTCTCTCCAACGAGGTCTTAATCCACTATATTCAACTGAATATTACAGACTGCTTTAACAACTGCTAAAGCCTTCTTGATGCAAACCACAACCCGGTTTGTCAAGGAAACACTTTCTTACAAAGAAGATAAATCTAAGTGTGTGAATGTTTTCTACAAAACTGTATCACAACTGTGATGTATACACAACTTAAAGCTTAGAAACTAGATTGCTAAACAATGATTGAATAAGAGAATGTGTAGTGTTCAGCAAACTGAGAGAAGGAAGATTTTGATCAGCTTTTATGCGTGTAAAGATTTGGAGAGCATTGGCCAATTCAATCTTCAAAGTCTTGTTTATATAGCACTGAGATGTTGGACGTTGGAGCAATATTCTTGATTCAATGCTATTAATAAACTTTCCTTATCGAGCAGATCTTGTCTGGAATGAGGCCGTTGGTATTAATTTGCTTTCAATGCACAGTACCGTTGCTTACTTAATGCAAGTTCTGGCTTGGCTCATTCTGACTCTGCTTAGCTGCTGATGAACTGTTGTGTTTCTTTATCAGAGTGTTGAGCGCAGTTCTGTTCATCAGACTTCAGCATATACGTGAATTGATCATCTGATTCTGATATTCTGATATGGCAACTTCTGATGCTGATGTCAGAAACCAAATTTCTGATGCTGATTAGATGTGATCTTGCTTATATCAATCAGAGTATTTGCAAATCAGAGTGTAATAATTTAGGCAGCAGATAGTTCATACATGAATCATATAAATAATATATCTTTTCACTTTTTTATCATCAAAACTTAAACATAGGGTAGTAGATTCAAACTTTGTTCTAACAATCTCCCCCTTTTTGATGATGACAAAAACTAGATATTTTTAAATGAAAATAACGTGAAAAGGTATCAGAGAGATGCATCAGAGTAAGAGGTTATCAAAGATAAGGGGTTGAGAGATACTCCCCCTGAGTTTATTACTTCCCTTTGATTACAAGTGTTCTTCAGGATCAGATCTTTTTGCCTTTCTTTGAACATCAGAGTATCAGAGTCTTTGGCTATTGGAAGCTTTAGATCAGCATATCAGAGCAGAGCTTCAGATCAGCGTATCAGAGCTTTTCTTGTCAGAGCTTTGCTTTGGATCAAAGTATCAGAGCGGATCAGAGCTTCATAGCTTTTAGTCTTCAGAGTGTCCAGGAGCTTCCTTGTACCTGTAGACTTTAAGCAAAACAAAGAACATTTTCAAGTATAATGGAGTTAGAATGTTTGAGAATTTCTGTCTTAGTTAACCGTTATTGTTTAAAATATCATTCTTGTTCTCCCCCTTTTTGTCAGCAATCAAAAAGTGTAGGTGAGTGCTAAAACAATTAAGATCAGAAAAACTTGTCATATTAAAAGGTTCAGAATCAAACAAAACATATTCAAATAGTACATCAGAAAATCAAAGAAAACATGAAAAAGACATGAATGAAAAAACTAAGGTTGGGGAGGAAAGCGTGTGAACAGGTTCTCCAGCATGGCTTTGATCTGATCAACAGTCTCATTCTGCTTGTGCACCATGCTGACAACAGTGTCAATCTTGCTATCCTGCACATCCATTCTTTCTTTCATCTTCTGGTCGTTTTCATCCATCCTCTGCTGCAGACACATGTCATTCAGCTTCAGTTCTTCCAGAGTCTGCCTGTCCAAGGCAGCTTGAGAAGCATCAGAAGCAGGAAGCTTCTGAGAGATTTCTGCAACATATTCTGCTTGACTTGCTTCAGCTTGAATGGTCTTGTCTTCTTCTGGTTGCACCTTTGAAGCTAGCTGTTTCTCAGACCAAGGTTCACTATCCAGAGGGAGCACGTCTTCTTTCAGTAGCTGACTTCCAACTTCATTCAGAAGCTTGCTGAAATTCTGTTGTGCCTGCTCATAGTTGATATCCTGCAACTTGAGGGCTTCAGCACGTACCCAAAGTCTGAATTGTGACCAGAGCTGATCAGAAGCAGCTGGGTCAATCATTCCAGGACAGACTTGCTTCAAAGAAGCAATCCATTGCTGCACACCTATTTCAAAATTCATAATACCAGAGCCAACATCTGGTTGTTTTTGTTTAGGGATGGCTATTTTATGTTTCATATCAGCAAGACGGTCAAGACTGGTTAAGTCTATGAATGTCCTGCTGGGGTTTTCTATGGTTTGCTTGGCAGCTGTTTGTTTTGGAGATAGAGTGGGAGAATCAGAGATTATGATTGGACTGTGTGGTGTTTTGGGAGTATTTGGTGGTGTAGATTCTGGTGAGGATGGCAACTGTGCCAAGGTGATTGTTGTTCCACCTGGCAGCTGGATTGCCAGAGGTGATGGTTGTGGTGAATGAGGTTCAGATGGTTGAGGAGAAGGAGTTTCAGAGTGATGAAACTCAGGTTGAGGTGATGGTGGATGAATTTCTGGTTGAGGAGAGGGAGACGGAATTGTTGGTTGAGGAGAAGTTGTTGGAATTTCTGGTTGTTCAGGGATAAGGGGTTATTTTGAGAGAGGTTGTTGTTGTTCTGGTTCTTCAGCAGATTGCTGTTGTTCTGGTTGTGGAGGAGGGACAATTTGTGGTTCAGAGTTTGGATTGGCGGAGTGATCAGAAGTGTGTTGATCAATGTCAGACAGCACTTTGTCAATTGCTGATGTTGTTGGGATTGTTGGTTTGGGATGTTTGGTTCTGGGTCTTCTGAGTTTTAATGCCTCAGAAGGGTCATCTTATGGTTCAGTTTCATCTATTGTTGGGATGGGGATTGAGATTCTATGAGAGGTTAGAGGAGGAATAGATGCTGGAATAGTAGAAGAATTTAAAACAAAAGCAGCACATAAATTACCTATTTTCTTGGGTGTCTGCTGGGATGATCCTTCTGAAGGTGCCTTCCTCTTCTTCGTCTTCTTCAGAGTCACTTCTTGTTGAGGTTGATGCAGAGCTTTGATAATCAGATTTGGATCTGTACCATCTGCCTTGCACGCATCTAAGTATCTGAGAACCACCTCTGGTTTAGATTCTATCTCAGAAAATAAAGGAAAGTCACTCAGCGGAACTCTTCTGCTGGTGATATCGGCAATAGGAGTAGCTCTGGGTTCCTTTTGATATTCTCTATCAACTTCACTTTCTTCAGGTTCTTCGCGTTCAGAGGCTTCCCAACTGTTGGTTCAATGGTGCTTAACTCTTGAGCTTCTATCAGATGCTCTATCAGCCTATTCTCTGTCAGAATATCTGATATCAACCTTCCAAAGGGTATCTAATCCCTCTTGGTTCTTTCTTCTTCCCTGGTTTCCTTCACACTTGTTTTGAGGTGGTTGAACAGAAGATGAGCCAAGTTGATTTTTACCTTCTGATCAATAAAGTAGATCAGAAACTGCTGATCCACATTTATGTAATCAGGTGAACTAGTTGGCTTCCTATGGTTGAAGCACCCCAGAATTATCTTAGCCCAAACTCTGTGATGATCCTTCAGATCTTTGATCTTGCTGCTGGGCACCCATGGGTGAAAATCCTTGCAGCTATCACGCCCACGTCAGCACATCTCTCAGCCATATCAACACAGCGGATGCCACCGCCACTGTAACCGATTAACCTTGCTATGTGATCCTCAGTGATCACAATCTTCTTCCCCATAACGAAGGAGGTGACTAGATGCGTTGAAGCCTTGGCATGAATCCAGAATTCCTTGAATAACATAGGTAATGTTGGTCCAACCAATCTGTCAAAATACCTTTCCCATTTTGGTGCCCTAACTTCTTCTGTTAGGTCAAAACCGTTCTCCTTCAAGCTTCCAAAATCAATGATCAATTCAGATAACAATTCAAGATTCTTCACAGGAGTGAGGAGTGTTCTGAATGGCACTTGATACTGTTCAGATGATGCTTTCTTCTGAGGACCTGCAGAAGCACTGCTGGAGGTTGCCATGTTCACACTAAAAGATTTTGAGAAGAAACTGAGAAAAAGAGGTTTTGCAAGAGATGAACACAGAAAAATGCAGAGAATGCTTGAGTATTAGTGAGAAACTGTAAAGAATTAGAATGAGAGGTTAATGTGTTTAAATAGAGTTTCAGAATATTTTGAAAAAAATAAACGTTTTTTAAGAAAGAGAAAAATCATGATTGCGTTTTAAAAGCATGATTACTTTTATTAAATGCTTGCTGATTTTGGGGGATTTGAGAAAGATACTTAAAAACGGTTACCAGACATGTATCTCAATGCACCCAATCAGCGCTTTGCCTTCTCAGAAGCGTGCACGCGTTCTGCTTCAGAGATTTGCTGATGATTGGATGACACTTGTTTGATGTAGTGATCAGCACGTCTGTCTTTGAGCTTAGACTCTCAGATCTTTAGACTTGCATCTGATACAATCTGCATGTTCTATCTTTCTGAAAGAAGATTGATCAGAAGTTCACAGTAAAACAATTACATTCTGAAGGAAAATATATGGAATTAAAACATTTTCACTCTGGACAGACTTTCATGCTGAGATGTTTCAGAATGAAATTAAACCTATCTTCTGAAAGGGGTTTAGTAAAGATATCAGCCCATTGATGGTCTGTATCTATAAATTTTAAGTTCAAAATTCCTTTCTGAATATAGTCCCTAATGAAGTGATGTTTTATTTCTATATGCTTAGCTCTAGAATGTAAAATGGGATTCTTACTTAAGCAAATAGCAGAAGTATTATCATAGAGTATAGGAATGTTACTCTAAAAAATCTGGAAGTCTTCAAGCTGACTTTTCATCCAGAGCATTTGTGTGCTACATCCTGCTGCTGCTATGTACTCAGCTTCTGCTGTTGATAGCGCAATTGTTGATTGCCTTTTGCTGGACCAAGAGATCAGATTTTCTCCCAGAAACTGGCAGCTTCCAGAAGTACTTTTACGTTCCACTCTGTCTCCAGCAAAATCAGCATCGCAGTAGCCTACTAAGCTGTAATCACTAGATTTTCTATAAAACAAACCCAGATTAGTAGTACCTTTCAGATACTTGAAAATTCGCTTAACAGCTGTTAAGTGAGATTCTCTAGGATCTGATTGGAATCTAGCACAGATACAAACACTGAATAATATGTCAGGTCTTGAAGCAGTCAGATAGAGGAGAGAACCAATCATACCTCTGTAGACTTTCTGTTCTACATTTTTGCTTACCTCTTCTCTTTCCAGAATGCACGTGGGATGCATTGGAATCTTTGATGGCTTACATTCTGAGAGGTCAAATTTCTTCAGAAGGTCTCTGATGTATTTGCTCTAATGAATGTAAGTTCCCTCTGGAGTTTGATTGATCTGAATTCCTAGAAAGAATTTCAGTTCCCCCATGAGGCTCATCTCAAATTCTGCCTGCATACACTTAGCAAATTTTCTTCCAAGAGAAGGATTAGTAGAACCAAAAATAATATCATCAACATAAATTTGACAGACTAAGATGTCATTCTTAACTGATTTACAGAATAGAGTAGTGTCCACTTTCCCTCTGCTGAATTCATTTTCTAATAGAAAGTTACTTAGCCTTTCATACCAAGCTCTGGGAGCTTGTTTCAGACCATATAGTGACTTCTTTAGTTTGAAAACATGTTCTGGATGTTTTGTATTTTCAAAACCAGGGGGTTGGTGTACATAGACTTCTTCTTCTATATAACCATTTAAGAATGCACTTTTGACATCCATCTGATACAGAGTGATGCCTCTATTAACAGCAAATGAAATTAAAAGTCTGATAGATTCTAACCTGGCGACTGGGGCAAAGGTTTCTGTATAGTCTATCCCCTCTTGCTGACTATAACCTTGTGCAACCAGTCGTGCCTTGTTTCTGATGACTTCACCTTGTTCATTTAGCTTGTTTCTGAACACCCATCTTGTTCCAATGACGTTGAATCCTTTTGGTCTGGGAACGAGATCCCATACGTCGTTTCTGGTGAATTGATTCATCTCTTCTTGCATTGCCAGAATCCAGTCATTATCCAGAAGTGCTTCATCAATAGAAGAAGGTTCAATCAGAGACACAAGTCCCATGAGAGTTTCTTCAGAGTTTCTGAAGCTTGCTCTTGTTCTGATTGGATCTTCCTTTCTTCCTAAGATAGTCTCTTCTGGGTGATCCAAGCTGCTTCTGGGTAATCTCTTCGGAGGTTGATCAACAGCTGTTGTAGGATTGCTAGCAGTGCTTCTTTCAGACGTTGAAGGACTGTCTGTGTTGAGAGCTTCTGATGACTTGTCTTCAGAACCTGTAAATTCAATTTCCATACCTGCAAAAACTTCATTCTGCTTTGACTTTTCAGAGTCAAGCTTATCATCAAAACGAACACTGATTGATTCTTCCACAATCTGTGTTTCTGTATTGTATACTCTGTACCCTCTTGAGCGTTCAGAGTATCCTAACATAATACACTTCTATGCTTTAGAGTCAAACTTGTTCAAATAATTCTTTGTATTTAATATAAAGCAAGTACATCCAAATGGATGAAAATATGAAATGTTGGGCTTTCTGTTCTTCCACAATTCATATGGAGTCTTTTCCAGAATAGGTCTTATTGAGATTCTATTCTGAATGTAGCACGCTGTGTTTATTGCCTCTGCCCAGAAGGTCTTAGCAACGTTTGTCTCATTGATCATGGTTTTGGCCATTTCTTGCAATGTTCTATTCTTTCGTTCTACAACTCCATTTTGTTGGGGAGTTCTAGGACAAGAGAAATCATGCAGAATGCCTCTGTCATTAAAGAATGACTCAAAATCTTTGTTTTCAAATTCTCCACCATGATCACTTCTGACTTTAACGATTCTAAGATCCTTTTCATTCTGAACTTGGTTACAGAAGGTAACAAACACAGAGTGTGACTCGTCCTTGTGTCTTAAGAACTTTACCCATGTCCATCTGCTATAGTCATCTACGATTACTAACCCATACTTCTTGCCACTGACTGAAGCAGTTTTAACTGGTCCAAATAAGTCAATGTGCAGAAGTTCTAATGGCTTGGAGGTAGAAACAACATTTTTGGATTTAAAAGAAGGTTTTGCAAACTTGGCTTTCTGACATGCTTCACACAGAGCATCTGAATTGAACTTCAAATTAGGAAGTCCTCTGACCAGATTGAGTTTGTTAATCTGAGATATTCTTCTCATACTAACATGCCCCAATCTTCTGTGCCAGATCCACTGCTCGTTGTTAACAGACAGAAGGCATTTTACATTCTGACTCTTTAGTTCAGAAAGTTTGATTTTGTAAATGTTGTTTTTCCTCTTACCATTAAACAGGATAGTCCCATCTTTCTGACTAACAGCTTTACATGATTTTTGATTAAAGATTATATCATAACCATTATCACTTAATTGACTTATGGATAACAGATTATGCATCAATCCATCTACTAGCAGAACATTATTAATAGAGGGAAGATTTCCATTACCTACAGTTCCAGAGCCAATTATCTTTCCCCTCTGATTGCCTCCAAAGCCAACGTGGCCTCCAGGCTTAAGTTCCAGGCTTTGGAACATATGCCTTCTTCCCGTCATGTGTCGCGAGCAGCCAGAGTCCAGGTACCATGACTAGTGTTTCTGACTTGCTGCTAAAGATATCTGCAACATGTATCATTTTATCCTTAGGTACCCAGATTTTCTTGGGTCCTGATGTGTTAGTTTTACCAAAACTCTGGTTGAATTTTGGTTTCACAGAGTGCTTACTGCTAGTGTATTTAATATCATGTGTGTGACCATACACAAAATATGAATTCAGAGGAGTGTGTTTAATGGTTAAGTCCATGACATTCTTTGGTGTAGGAACCTTACCTTGGTATCCTATTCCTTTCCTGCCGTTTCTGCTAACTCCATAGATCATTGAAGCCATTTTGCTTCTATCTATGCTTTTAGCGAGGAACTTCTGGAAACTGTGATCATACTCCTTGATGATCTCATCAGCGTTGCTGGGAGTTTCAGAAATTGGTTCCTTCTGAGAGTTTTGTAAAGTGTTTTCTAATTTTGAAATCTTATTTCTCAGCTCAGAATTCTCCAATTTGAGACTCTCAGTCTTATTAGAGTCAGATTCAAGATTCCTTTTCAGGTCTCTGAATTTAACTCTAATTTGCTGATACCGTTCCAGAATCTCATTAAGGCTTTCAGCAAGTTCAGCCTTTGTAAAGTTAACAGCAAAGTTAGGAAATACCTCTTCAGTATCTGATTCTGAGTCTAATTCAGAAGCTTCACTATCTTCTGAGATGTTAGCCATGAGAGCTATGTTTGCCCTCTCATCATCTGATTCTGAGTCAGCTTCAGACGAGTCAGAGTCATCCCATGTAGCCATGAGACTTTTCTTCTTCTCTCTTCCAAACTTCTTTTTGGGCTTTTCCTTCTGAAGCTTTGGGCAGTCACTCTTATAGTGTCCTTGTTCATTGCACTCATAGCAGATGATGTCCTTGGTGTTTGGCTTTTTGCTGCTAGAGGAGCCTTCAGATCTTCTGTATCCAGAGGAAGAATCTGTCCTTCTGTATCTGGAAGAAGACTCGTTCTGATCAGATCTTCTGGGATTCCTGAACTTCCTTTGTCTTTGCTTCCACACTTGATTTACTCTTCTGGAAAGGAGGGAGAGTTCGTCTTCTTCTGATGAGGATCCATCAGATGTTTCTTCAACTGCCTGCAAAACTTTAGACTCAAATTTTTTGTTAGATTTTAATGCTAAAGGCTTACCTTGCTTCTGAGGCTCGTCAGCTTCTAGCTCTATCTCATGACTTCTGAGGGAGCTGATAAGTTCCTCCAGAGTGATTTTGTTGAGATCTTTAGCTAGCTTCAGAGCTGTAACCATTGGTCTCCACTGCTTGGGTAAACTTCTGATGATTTTCTTGACATGGTCAGCAGTAGAGTATCCTTTGTCCAGAACCTTGAGACCAGCTACCAGAATCTGGAATCTTGAGAACATTGTTTCAATGGATTCAGATTCTTCCATTTTGAACGCCTCATACTTCTGAATGAGCGCCAGAGCTTTAGTTTCTTTGACCTGAACGTTGCCCTCATGCGTCATTCTGAGTGAGTCAAAAATGTTCTTTGTTGTGTCTCTGTTGGAGATCTTTTCATATTCAGTATAGGAGATGGCGCCGAGGAGGATGGTTCTGGCCTTGTGGTGATTCTTGAAGTCACGCTTTTGTTGGTCAGACATTGTTTTTCTATCAATCTTCTGACCGCTTGCATTCACAGGGTGCGTGTATCCATCTGTCACCATATCCCACAGATCAGCATCATGTGCCAGAAAGAAGCTTTCAATTCTGTCTTTCCAGTAATCAAAGTTTTCTCCATCAAAGACTGGAGGTTTGCCGCTGAATCTGTCTCTGTCCTCATTTTTGTCATTGCTGGTGTGAGAATAGTTTCCTGCCATTGTGTTTTTCTGACGCTGGATCTTGTACTGACACGATTAAGTGTTTTAGCTCAGAACCAGGCGCTCTGATGCCAATTGAAGTAGTGAAAAACACAAGAAGGTAGGGTTGAATTGTAAAACTGAAAATCAATGCAATGAACAAGATATTTTTATCCTGGTTCGTTTGATCTCAAACTACTCCAGTCCACCCGTCAAGGTGATTTCGCCTCTCTCCAACGAGGTCTTAATCCACTATATTCAACTGAATATTACAGACTGCTTTAACAACTGCTAAAGCCTTCTTGATGCAAACCACAACCCGGTTTGTCAAGGAAACACTTTCTTACAAAGAAGATAAATCTAAGTGTGTGAATGTTTTCTACAAAACTGTATCACAACTGTGATGTATACACAACTTACAGCTTAGAAACTAGATTGCTAAACAATGATTGAATAAGAGAATGTGTAGTGTTCAGCAAACTGAGAGAAGGAAGATTTTGATCAGCTTTTATGCGTGTAAAGATTTGGAGAGCATTGGCCAATTCAATCTTCAAAGTCTTGTTTATATAGCACTGAGATGTTGAACGTTGGAGCAATATTCTTAATTCAATGCTATTAACAAACTTTCTTTATCGAGCAGATCTTGTCTGGAATGAGGCCGTTGGTATTAATTTGCTTTCAATGCACAGTACTGTTGCTTACTTAATGCAAGTTCTGGCTTGGCTCATTCTGACTCTGCTTAGCTTCTGATGAACTGTTGTGTTTCTTTATCAGAGTGTTGAGCGCAGTTCTGTTCATCAGACTTCAGCATATACGTGAATTGATCATCTGATTCTGATATGGAAACTTCTGATGCTGATGTCAGAAACCAAATTTCTGATGCTGATTAGATGTGATCTTGCTTATATCAATCAGAGTATCTGCAAATCAGAACGTAATAATTTAGGCAGCAGATAGTTCATACATGAATCATATAAATAATATATCTTTTCACTTTGTTATCATCAAAACTTAAACATAGGGTAGTAGATTCAAACTTTGTTCTAACATGAAATGCGTATGATATGATTTCAAAGACATCAAGAGATTCAAATTCGTAAACAAGAAATGAAACACACTTTTATTAGATAAACTTGAAATTCAAATTGTTCACAAATGCCCTTAAGGCGTTACAAGAAAGGAAATACTGGAAAGTAAATAAAAACTAGAAATAATCAAAGGACATCAACACTCCCATGGTCATTTGCCTTTTGTGCTGACATAGTCATTGATGATCTGCTCTTTCTCCAACTGCCTAGTCAACTTCTGGATCTTTCGCTCTTGCTCGTGGTACTTTTCTCTATAAGTATCCCGCTCTTCCCTCAGCTGCATCCAGGACCTCTTCAATGCCCCAATGTCAGTAGGCATGTAAGGGTGGAGGATGGTAGGAAGAATCCCCTCTTCATTAGCAACTTCAACAATGATAGGCAAGACGGCTTCATACGACATTCCCAACTTTTGGGAACGGATGCGAACCCATC
The DNA here is from genome assembly GCA_948472305.1 of Vicia faba. Classification (NCBI taxonomy): domain Eukaryota; kingdom Viridiplantae; phylum Streptophyta; class Magnoliopsida; order Fabales; family Fabaceae; genus Vicia; species Vicia faba. The sequence goes on from OX451739.1 coordinate 1,457,350,616, forward strand.
TGAGATATGGCTCCATCAGAAGTGAAGTCTTTGGGCCCAGCTCGTGTGGATCAGATCTGTGAACTCTATCCCAAGCCCTTATGAATCTGCGGCGTTGCTCGTCGCTATCCCCTTGAAAATCAAATATTATGCTAGGCATTAGCAGCTCATGAGGTCCTTCCCTTCTGGCTCGCCCAAACTGACGTAGGGCCAAGCACAGATTATAAGTAATTCCTCCATGGGTGCCTATCAGTGGAACATTGGGGTATTCCCCACAACGATCAATAATATCCACCTCGTCCATACCCTTAATAGTCTAAATGATGTCATTGTGAGAGAGAGACATAACCCTATAAGCCCAGCCCATGCCTTCTTTGTTCTTCAGAACTGATTTGGGAAGGTGAGAAATAAACCACCTTGCCAACAATGGAGCACAACACATCAAGGTTCCCCGCTTCCGAGCAGTACGGGCATAAAGCTGATGAAGAATGTCACCCAAGAGAGTGGGTACGGGATTACGAGAGATGAAGATTTTTACCGCATTCACATCAATAAAGGAGTTAGAGTTCGGAAACAATACCAAGCCATATATCAGAAGAGCCAGAATATCTTCGAATGCCTGGAAGTCTAGACTATCCCAGAAATAATTAGCCTTACCAACCAAGAACTTAGCCAAAAAACCCTTTGCTCCACTTCTAGTCTCCCAGTTAGCCATTACCTTATCCTTTGTCATATGAAGGGCTGAAGCAATCTCTTCTGGCCTAAGAATCTTCTCCCAACCAGTAAATGGGGTCTGCTCCAGAATAGAGATACCAAGTAGATTAGAGAATTCTTCTAAGGTGGGGACCAACTGGTAGTCCTAAAAAGTAAAGCAATGGTACAGTGGATCAAAGAACTGGACTAGGACACTCATCATCTGCTCGTCCAATTTGGAGGTGACCAAACTAAGAAGATGCCCGTGTCTTCTGATGAAGGAGGTAGTATTAGACATCTTTGCAACCAATTCTTTGAGCATAGTGGGAACCTGGACAAAGTTGATCCGGATGGTATTCCTACGCATAGGTGCCATGACCTACAAAACAAAACAAAGATGAATCCCTCCTGTCTTTGAAATAGGTTAGTCCAATGCAAGATGTATGCAATGTTATGATGTCATGATGTCATGATAGAAAGCACACCATAAGTATCCACAAATAGAAAACATGGTAAAGGCACACAAGTCACACAGAGAGCCCTTAGATTTCAGGCTGGCAAGGAGCTTAGGTACTACCCTCTTTCAGTTCAGTTGGTTCAAACCTGTCCTAAAAATAGTAACTGGGTTCTAGAGGATCTCAATATCACTGACTACCCTCAATCGGTCATAATTCCAGTTTAGCAACCTTTTCTTGCGGCCGGAATCATCGCGAGAGTTTAGTCTCAATGAGTGTAGCATACTGCTACTGTTCTATGGCCAAGTTGGTCAATTTAAAGGTTCTAAGGTCAGTTGGTGCTTAATGACCCCTTAGATGATCCATATTCTCCTCGTTCCAACACAAGGGATATCGGTACAAACTAAAGTGCCACACCAACATAGCTACTGTTTCAACCGTATCGGTCTACGCCGTACAGTTCCCTCACAGTTTATTGCTACTTACCTAAAGGGTATCCCTAGATCCAGGTTAGGATCTATAGTAACTCCGATACAAGCCCACAAATATAAAGCATACAAGTTAAGCAATTGAAAACACAATGATCTAATCCTAAGGTACACCCCACTTATTAAGCGTCCCCAGCAGAGTCGCCAGTTCTGTGATATGGTGGGAAAGAACTGACTGTTTTTTGGAATGCTGGTTTGTGTTTTGCGTTTGTTTTCGCAAAATGTAGTGGTAAGCAAGAGTCGCCACCGACTTTTATTTTATCCGACAAGGAAAGGGAAAAAGCACAGAAAAATTCCTTTTTCGAGATATTTCTCGGGTTCGGGGGGTAGATTATAGAGAGGGAAGGTGTTAGAACCCTTTCTATCCATGGTTATCCATGGGCTCTTAGGTACTTGCTCATATTGTTTTCAAAATTGCTTTTCTTTGTGTTTGTGGGTTTGAAGAAGTTTTTGTTTGAAAGGTGTAAGTGTGAAAAAGATTTTGTTTTTTTTTTGAAAGAGCAAGTACTTAAGAACCATCTACCTACTAAAAAAAAGGAATCATTATATGCTATATTCCTTTAGACAATGCTATCCTACTATTGATGAGTAGGTAGCACCGTCGTTGGAGTTTAAGGGTCAATTCGATTAAGGGACGTGCGGTCACTAAAGCAATGTTAGGACGCCTTAGCGGTAACCCTAATGTCTTAGATCATTTGTTTTGAGGCAACAATATCTGAGGCAACCGTTTCGAGACGACTATGATCTTTTAGACAAGAGGGCGACCTCTAAAACAACCTATACTCAATGACCGCGTACGAAGGCAACCAAGTGGGGTGTACCCTAAGAGTGCACATGTGCGAGTGTGTCATTTTCAGTTAATTTTGTCTTTGTACATGTCAATGGTTATCTATGTTGATTTTAGGTTAAACATTCATTCTTGTCATGCATCCCTATTATCAAACATCTTACAGTTTATAAGTTGCAGAAATTAAATTGCAGAAATTTAACTAACTATTACAAGGCGTCGGGTATTTACATCGCCAAAAACAACCCTTTGAAATTTAAATGCGGAAAATAAATAAAGAGATAAAAATAGTTAAAGTCCTATTAAGCTATTATATTCCGGAAATAAATACAATATTGAATAAAATGGATCGCGTGCGGGAAATTAAATCGAGTGCGAGTTCTAGGGTTTTGACCCTTTGTTATTAAAGAAAAGATTTTTTTGGTTGTTTTTTGAATTAAGAAAGAAATTAATCTAAGTTAATTATTGAATTAAATTAATTAAACTAATTAATAAAAATAAATATTTTTGGGTTTTTTGTATTTAAAGAAATAAAATAAAATAAATCAATGTTAGTAAAACCTAATTAAGTCTAAGTTAATTTTAATTATTTACAAAATATATTAAAGTTATCCTAATTAAAACTAAATTAATTAATTAATATTGTTAACAAAAAAATAAAATACTGAAATTTAATTTAATAAAGAAAATATTTTCTGGTTTTAATTTTATTAAGAAAAAAGATTTGATTGCTTAATGATTAAATAAAAACAATAAATAAATAATCAAAACAAAAATAAAATAGAAATATAGGGAAGAGAGGGTTTGGGCCTGTTTTGGGGGTTTGCTCAACAATTTTGTGGCCCATTAACACGCTGGCCTGGTTGACTTTGTGAATTCTCTATGCGCCTGTTGACTTGGTCCCATGGTAGGCTCTCATTCTGGATCACCAGATCTGGCCTTTGGCCATCTGGCTGTTGGAGATATGAAGGCGCATTGTGTGCCACAAACCTGGATCCGCACTTGATTAAATGAAGAGAAAAAATAACAATGCATATGGGGGACCTGGGATTCGAACCTAGGTCTAGTTGGTGATTGCCAGCGCTTGCTTCCACTAGGCCAATGTGCTTTAGTTGTTAATACATTAAGTAATAATAATAATAAGAGGTAATGCGCTAATATGCCAAAACAAAAAATAAAAACGCGCGAATATTTGAAAGGGGCAATCAGATGGGGGCACGTGGTCGTCCCTGTCCTCAGGTCTGCAAAGAAATTACCTGCGGATTTAAATCCGCAGCTAAAAGCGTAGGCCATTCCAAAAACTCATCTCAGGCCATATAAACTCCATCCAAGACCATGGTTGCATTCGTCTTCCTCTCCCGGTCACGTCCATGGCCATTAATAGGTCTAATTTTACCTATAATGAAAACCCCTAAAAAAAACCTAGAAAACCCTACAATGGCGTTTTGCACCACAGAGCAGATAAACACAATCAAATAATATGGAAAGCTTGGAAATTATCTGGTGATTACAAATATACCATTGATTTCTTGTAATGATGCATGGATTTTGAAACATGAAATGAAATTCAGAGGGGGGCCATGTATCACTTACAATGTGTTTGAGCGTGTATGGAGGCTTGCTAGGGATTGCTTCTGACTCAGTGAACCTCCAGCAATCGATTGGTGTTGAGTTTTGCTTCTGAAAACCCCTCCAAGTGGGATTTTGGTTTCACACTTTTTTGTGAATTTTGCAAGTTTTTCTTTCAGTGTTCTTGCAGCCTCTAGCCTTCAATTTCGTGACTTTGCCTTCTATATGTATTATGGAATGTATTAGGTCAAGAATCATGGATCAAATCTCTCTAAATCAATGCCTTATGATTTGATTTGATTCATCCTTTAAAGCTTGCCAAATTTATCAAATCTCCATCTTTTTGTACATGATATGCTTGATACGAATTTTGATGATGATTATGATGACAATTAAAACTTGAAACAATCAAAAGATATCATGTAATCAAATCTTTGGATTTTTTTATGATTTAATTTGATTAAAAATGAAATATGTCAATAAAAAAATCAAATAAAATAATAAAAATAAGATATGGGCTCATGGCTGAAGCTAGGACACGTGTGCAATGTGGAAAGTTCAAATCAAGTGGAAAAGAATGGGCCCATTTGACAAAATTTGAAGTTTTGGGGATAGTTGGCTTTTGGCAATTTTGCAAAAATGCCCAACTTCAACAATGCATAACTTCTTCAATTTTGAACTTTTGGAGGTGTTCTTGGACTTTTTAGAAAGCTTGAGATGTCCTCTAACCAACCCTTTAGGTATTATATCATTTTGATATTCCATGCTCAAGTTATAAGCTTTGGAAAAAGGTGTTTTTGTTGACTTTCAAAAATGACCTATAATATCCAAATTTAAAACTTCTTATGAGTCCATTTTATGATCTTGGGGTATGAAGATGGATTTTAGGAAATTGAATCCTATTAAAAATAAGATTTTGATGGGTCATTTCTCATAAAGTATGAGAAAGTTATGCTTGGTCAAAGTTGAGATGACTTTTCCTACAAAATCCTAATTTAGCAACTTTTGAGTCTTGATGAATTTTGAGCAATCCTTGATGAATCTTGATCAACCCTTGATCAAATGATGAAATATCCTTCAAAATGAGAATGTTGACAAAAAATCTTGAGGTTTGACTGCATTTGGGTCACAGTTGACTTTTGCCCTAGCACAGTCGATTTTTGGACCCTTTGAGCAATTGACTGAGCAAACTTCCTCTGCAAGGCTTGAAATTTTACATGGCTAATCTTGAGAACATATTATGACATTAAGGAAGATTTGAGGTCATTTGGACTCAAGGATCTTGATGCAACACAAAACCTTAATTTGGGGCTGACTGCCTTAGGAGATGATTTGTCTGACCCACTCTTGAGTAAACTTGAGCAACTTGGAGATTTTTCTTGCAATGTTTTGAGAAATATGAGAGGGCAAATTTTGGGGTACAAAAATACTGATGAAGTAATGGCCAAGCCTTGGTTCCATTAAATTAAGATATATCTCGAGGTCCAAGAATATCCAGAGGAAGCTTCAGTAAACGACAAGAAATTCCTAAGAAGATTCTCTACTAAGTTCTTCCTTAATAATGGAGTTCTCTATAAGCGCAACCACAACTCTACTTTACTCCAGTGCATAGACAAGAGTGAAGAAGACAAGATCCTGGCTGATCTACATGAAGGCACCTTTGGAACCTATTCTAGTGGACACACAATGGATAAAAAGATCCTATGGGTAGGATACTACTGGTCCACCATGGAAGCAGATTGTCATCAACATTCACGAACCTGTCACAAGTGTCAGATCTATGCTAACAAGGTAAATGTGCCTCCAACTCCTCTAAACGTCCTAACTGCTCCTTGGCCATTCACAATGTGGGGCATTGACATGATTGGAGAGATCAAACCTATAACTTCTAATGGACACCGCTTCATTTTGGTTTCCATTGATTACTTCATGAAGTGGGTCGAGGCAGCTTCATTCGCTTCTGTTACCAAGAATGTTGTGGCTCGTTTCATCAAACAAAATCTTATCTATCGGTATGGCATCCAGGAGAGAATCATCACATATAATGGTATCAATCTCAACAATACTATGATCACTTCATTATGCGTGCAATTCAAGATCCAGCATCATAACTCTTCTCCTTATCGACCAAAGATGAATGGCGCTATAGAAGCCGCTAATAAAAACATCAAGAAGATCATACAAAAAATGACAGTGACCTACAAGGACTGGCATGAGATGTTACCATTCTCTCTTCACGGTTACCGTACCACGGCGCGCACGTCAACATGGGAAACTCCTTTCTCCTTGGTATACGACATGGAAGTTGTCCTACCGATTGAAGTCCAAATACCTTCTCTAAGAATCATAAAGGAAGCGGTGTTGAATGAAGATGATTGGATTCAAACTGGATTTGACCAATTGAACTTGATTGATGAGAAGAGGCTTACGGCTGTCTGCCATGGCCAGATGTACCAAAAATGCATGATTAAAGCTTTCAACAAGAAGGTCAGACGTCAGGTGTATCAGGTTGGTGACTTGGTAGTCAAGCGTATCATACAACCACAAGGTGATCCTAGGGGGAAATGGACTCCTACCTACGAAGGACCATTTATTATTAAAAACATTTTTTTGGTTGGGCAATGATCTTAACCACTATGGACGACGACGACCTTCTGCACCCTGTAAATGCAGACATAGTTAAAAGATACTACGCATGAAAAGACCCGCTAGGTCGACTGGCCTAGGAAAAAATTATGGATAAAACATAAAAAGTATATACACCCGACAAGCCGAAAACCTGAAAGGGCGGATTGGCCAAAAAAGGGTATCCCGGTGGACTGAAAACGCGAAAGGGCGGTCCAGGAAAAGTTAGGGATTTAAAGCGTATGACTATGTCCCATTGGATCACCTTACAGCCAATCTCCAGTATCAATCATTAAGCTCGAACGGTTCTAATCAATCCAATCAGCTTCAGACAAAGTTGCATGTGGATGAGACGCTCAGAGATATGAAGGTTATAGCAGAATGGGAACCCCATGAGATTATTTTACATAACTGTCTTTTCTTTGTATCAATTTTCATTCTTAAAATGACATCCTCTTACAAAGATGCTCATCTCTTTCTACAAAAATACCTATTCAAGATAATACAAAGATATTCCTTTAAAAGTGCAAAACTATCTGTTTTTCTTTTATTGTTCCTGTTTTGTTTGCAAAAAAAAAAGTCCAGTGTTTATTTTTGAACATATGCATTTGAAAGTAATTGTTGTTTACAAAAGAACACATAAAAAAGGAAAAATAAACAGAAAGACAATTACTAATGGCTTTAAGAAACAGGATAATATCTATGGGCCATTCCATAAAATCTCCACAGTCACTTCTCTAAAGGTTCCCCAATAGGTTTTCATGAAGTCCACAAGCAATGCACAACATTTCCCTTTCCAATAGAGTTTAATTCTCTAATTGCGGAAACCCATCTATCAATGCTTCAATTTCAATAAAATGTGAAGGCTTACACTCCACATTCCCAACAACGGCCAGTGATTTATTTTCCCCAATCTAAACAGCACTGCAGCAGAACAACTAACGTGGGCATACATTGCACTCATACATCATAAACATCGACAACACAAATGCATATATCACCATCTCATTTATTTTGAGAAACATCATTACACCATGCATCTCATACATCATGGAATTACATACAACTAGCTCTTTACCTTTTCAGGAAAGATCAATCAATAAGAATTATCATTAAATTTTCAACAAGACAAGGCAATTATTTGTGAACAAATCAATGATAGATCAATTCCCGAAGCAGGACAGGGTGATTATCTACATGACAGATACTTCCTTCAAGACTTCTGCTGGTTCAGTTTAAATCTCTCAACGGTTTATCCTGATTCTTTCCCGTAGACATCTTCTTTGGTTCAGATAAATCGCTCTAAGATTTATTCTGATTCTTTTCCAGACCTCTTCTGGTTCAGTTTAAATCTCTCAATGATTTATCTGGATTCTTTCCCGTAGACATCTTCTCTGGTTCAAATAAGTCGCTCCAAGATTTATTCTGATTCTTTTCCAGACCTCTGTTGGTTCAGTTTAAACCTCTCAATTGTTTATCCTGATTCTTTCCCGTAGACATCTTCTCTGGTTAAGATAAGTCGCTCCAAGATTTATTCTGATTCTTTTCCAGACCTCTGTTGCTTCAGTTTATACCTCTCAATGGTTTATCCTGATTCTTTCCCGTAGACATCTTCTCTGGTTCAGATAAGTCGCTCCAAGATTTATTCTGATTCTTTTCTAGAGCTCTGCTGTTTCAGTTTAAACTTCTCAACTGTTTATCCTAATTCTTTCCCGTAGACATTTTCTCTGGTTCAATTTAGATCTCTAAATGGTTTTTCTTGATGCTTTCCCAGTAGACGCTTTACCTTTTTTAATTTTAAATCGACCAAATATTTATTCTGATTCTTTCCAGTTAAAGATTATTCAAGACTTCTGCTAGGTTTAGTTTTAAATTAACCAAAGATTTACTCTGATTCTTTTCCAAGTTAAATTCAAGCTTAGACTTAGTTTAATTGCTGTCAACAATCAACTTTGGATGGAATCTATAAGCCCATCCCTGCCAACTCTCCATCATTTCTCCAAATGGCATCTTTAATCCCATTCCTTACACCTCAACAACGATATTGTCAAGTGCAGATTTTTGGGCACTCTAGTGCTCAATCATCTTCCCCCTTTAAGTCACGAATGGCAGATTAACCAATCTAACTCTTTAGGTTTAATAAGATTGAACAGTGGCAGGTGTTGTACCCCAAAATTTTCCCTCTCATTCCTCAAGACAATTCTCAAAAAGGATTCCCAAGATCCAAGCTTACACAAATATACTTGAATTTTTCAGCATTAAGATTATGGAAGAAATTGCTAAAAATAGGACAAAACAAATGAAAATGCCCTTTTTTACAAAAATTAAAGGAAAACCAAGTTCCTTCTGATTCTGCATCCTTCAATTTAACACTTTGGCCTTGGTTACATCTTTCGTTTGGGCGTTGGATTCCTTTGGGGCAAGTTCATTTCATGCTTCGATTGAGGCATTGGGTTCATTTGGCTAAGGTCATTTCATGTTTCGTTTCGGCATTAGACTTCGTTTGAAGGTTTGTGCAAGTTTTTTGTTTGGCCACACAACATTTTCCCTGCGTGTTATCTAAGACTTACAAGGCGAAATGCTTCTTGATAATATCCTTCGATTCAGGAGGCCAAAACCTCCCTCTTGCCCTCTTTCCATCATACATTTTACCCTTGCAAGCCTCCTTCATTTGGGGAAATGACTTTCCCAACTTTGTAAGCTTCGATTGAGCCTTCCATCCCTTGTGCGCATCCTTCGCTTGGGGGTGTGAATCCTTGAGCACCAGTCTTTTGTCATGCCTTTCGTTTGGGCATCTGGCTCCTCTTTTACAAGCTTTTGTTTGAACATATTTGCATAAAGTCACATGGCAAGAATATCTTGCACACATTCTTTCGTTTGGCCATGTGGCCCCTTTGAAGACAAATTTGACTGGGCAGGATCTCCTGTAGAAATGGCTTGTTCTAAACATACAAACTCTTCACTATATCTTTTCCTCGGGCGAGAAAGCACCATGGTGGTACATTCGAAGAGTTTGTCAGGCATGTTTGGATGCCCCCAATCGAATGACATATATTACTGACCCATCCCAAGAGCATTAATTTGGCCCCTTCGAAGGATATCCATGGGAGTCATTTGAATGACACTTCGATTGGAAAAAAGAGAAGGTTACTGAAAAGTCTGGTCGAAAGGAGAGGGTAGGGAGTCAATACAAAAGGTTGAGATGCCAAAGGTACTTTTTGACTAAGTCCCATGCGCTGCCAGGATCAAGCCTGATACACTGGCCATAAAACACCAAAACTGCTGCACAGCAGTCCTGCATTGCTGCCCTATTCCTTGCACCAAAATGGCAATAAAACACTGTCCCTCGAAAGCTACAAATACAACATACCCTTTTTGTTTGAAGATTTTTCCCTCCCAAAGCATCAGCCCAAGCCATCTATAAAAAGGAGGCATCACCACACATATTAGGGGCGCCTGAAGGATTGCAAGAAAACACTTATGAAAATTCTCAAAAAAAATTTCAAACACTTCCCAACATTCTTTTTCAAACATTTCTATACACTAAGAAGAAACCTTCGATTCACCCTCCAAGTGACCATCATACCACCCTTAGATCCACTTACCCAGCTATCATACAGTAGGCTTTTGAGTTACCCCTATCACATGTGATAAATAATCTTTCGATCCACTCACACAACCTCTTTCGACCCAGTCACTGCTTTCACAAAGTAGAAACTGGCCTAGCCTCAGGATGGTCCCAACGAGCTCTCATTTTCCCTCAAAGAAAGCACTTACTTCTCCCTTCGATTTAAGGACTTCAAGAGGTATGTTTTATTTCAAACATGAGTTTATTCTATTTTAATATCATGTGCATATACCAATAAAAAATTTAGACATTTCTAGACTATGTTTTAGCTTTCGATTCTGACTGCCTGTATGTTGAAAACTCAATGTTAGTTTAGTTATGCTTTGAACTTTGAGACACATTAGTTTTCATGCTAACCCCTGGATTGTAGTTATGTTTGGATATTTCATTTTTAGACTATAAGACAGGTTTGTTGTACCCTTCAATTGGCTAGATGCACAAGCCTTTCACATCATATTCTGAAGACCCAATATGATTACAAAGAGTTAGTAAAGAACCTATGGAAAAGCATGAGTGTTGCTGCTTTTGGGCCTCAAACGAAGGCCAAAACCTTAATATCTCCAGGACTCAAATGAAGGCCAGAACCTTGCTATCTCAAAGCCTCAAGCGAAAGGCAGAACTATGATGACTTCTAGGCCTAGGAGAAAGGTGTGACCATCTTGATTCCAACCTTCGGTCGAAGGAGACATAAAGGAAAATCGAAGGGCATGACTCCATTGACTTCAACCCAAATCGAAGGATCCATTTTTTTTCATTTATTTTATTTTTTCCGTTTATATTTCCATGCAATTCAATATGGATGTAATAGTGTATATTTGATTTCTTGCATTTTTATTGTTTTGTATAAATGCTAGTAACTAGGATGTATGGAAAGATAAAAAGAACAAGTAGACAACCCAAAAATCAAAGACAAAATGCATACAAATCAAACACACTATTCACACATGCACCCCTAGGGTTAACTCCACTTGTTACCTAAAAATGGTCATGTTATGCATGTGAGATGTCTTGGCAAAAACAATCAAAATACAAGATCATAGTCCCTCGATGACGCTTCAAATGTTGCGTTACAAATGGTCTTAGTGCCTCAAGAGAAATTCTAAGACATCTCACAACTTTGCTATTATGACTATACAAACGTCCCGTGCCCGTCCCTTCACATCCAACGATGGGGCTTCTTACCAAATCAATGGTAAGATAGCAACATCTAAAGGAGGAGGAAAATAACATTTAAGAACTTTTGAGTAGGTAGGTTGCTCCTAGTTGATCGCTTGCTCAAAACAAAAACATTTTATACACCAACACTCTCATCTTGAAACATTTTCTAAAGACAAACACTTTGTACGCGTTCTTATAGAAATGAGAACCATTACAAAGACACCTTTTCAAAATCACTTTCAAAAACACATTCCACAAACACATCTTTGAACTATTTTCCAAACAAAACTTTGTACACGTTCTTACAGAAACGAGAACCATTACAAAGACATTTTCAAAATACTTTCAAAACCCACACCACAAGCACATTTTTCAAATTAAAGCAAGTGATCTAACAAGAAACTAAGAACCCGTAGATAACTACGGATGAAAAGGGTGATAATATCTTCCCTTTTCATAACCTACCCTCCGAACTTAAGAAACATCTCTAAAGGTCTTTTCTGTTCTTTCCAGCCTTTCCTTTTGGATAAAAGAAAAGTCGATGGCGACTCTTGCTATCCGCAACAATTGCAATCTAACGCAAAACATCCAAAATCAGTTCTCCCACCGTATTACATAGATCAATTCCCGAAACAAGACGAGGCGACTATCCATGTGGCAAACACTTCCTTCAAGACATCTATTGTTCCAGTATAAATCGACCAAAGATTTATTCTGATACTTCTTCCAATTTCTACCAACAGTCGCGCTGGATGACACCTGTAAGCCCATCTCTGAAAAACTCTCTATCACCTCTCCACATGGCATCTTTAAGCCTGTTCCTGACACAATCAACCAACCCATCATTGAGTGAGAATTTCTGGGCACTCTAGTGTTCAATCATCTTCCACCTTCAAGTCACGAGTGGCAGACTCGCCAATCTAACTTTTCAGATTTAAGAAGATTGAACAGGGGAAGCTGTTGTACCCCAAAATTTGCCCTCTCTTTTTCAAGGATTCTCAAGGAATTGACCAGACAAAATCATCTCCGAAGCGCTGGGACTTCAAATTAGGGTTTCGACTAAGATTGACAAATCTTTGACTTTTGACCTAGTACATGACTTATTGGTTTGAAACTTTGATTTCAAGAATCCAAATACGCCAGTTTGACCTAATTGCATATTTCAATTCATCTCCTGAAATAAGTGGATTGATAGATGAAATTTGGTCAAGTGATAAAAAAGTCATCTGTACACTAAAAAGTCAAACTTTGACTTTTTGACCAAAATTGAGTCCCAAAAATCATATTTCATCAAGACATCCAAAATAACAAATTTGATCATCAAAAATCCAGAAGGTCAAAAATCAAATTTGGTAAGACTTGGAAAAAATTTCTAAGCATTTTCTATACATGATTAATTACCTCATGACATCTTTCTCCACTACAATTCAAAATAATTCAAGATATTCAAGTTATTACAAGACGAATATTTTTTTAAAGTTAGAATTGTCAAGTTGAAAATATTAAAGTCTTGTTTTGTTTGAACTTTTCACTTTGACTCAAATCCACAAAAATAGCCCTGCTATGCTGTCAAAGTCTGCTCCAAAACCTACAATGTTGCCCTGAAAATATGCATCATATCAGTCCCATGGCTGTACCAAGTTAGAATGTAAAGGGTTGCACCCAAAAAGGCAATGTTACAGCATACCCAAACTGTTCAAAAGCTAATTTGTTTCCCCCTCCCCCCAAATCTCATCCAAACTTCATCTATAAAACAAATTGTTCTCACAACATACAAGGGGGCTTTTAGAAAGAGAATAAAGAGTTTTGAACAAAAATCTAACACAACTTTTCTTGTAAATTTGGCTCATTTTTAGTTCTATCTTCATTCACAAAACAGAAAAAACCCTCAAACCATTGTTCACCTTACAAACTCTCCCATAAACCAGCAATCCAAATACTTCATACCACATAGAGATTATTCTAGCACAAGAAATTTTTTTGTAGTGCCCTTATTTTCACCTTCTAAACAAAAGACAACATTGTGCAACTTGACCGGGTTAGAGTTATTTCAGCAACTTTCAATACCAAGGAAAGTTCAAGCAACTTGGAACAACTTCCTAGAGGTTCACTAAGACCCTCACAACTTCTTGAAAAGTATTCGGCCTTAAAACACTAAGTGCAGTCCCAAGGTAAGTCTTCTTGACTTTGAATTATTCATACATTACTAATGATTTATTCTTGAAGATAAAATGTAGTAATCATTGTCCATTTGAGCTAACCATTTGCTTACTATTCATCTTTATCAATCATATACTATGAACTAACCTGTACACACAATAAAATGATGTTACAGGCGAAAAACTGCAGCATGAGTCGACACATACCCACATGAGTCAACTCATTATAGTGAAAAAATAGTGTATGAGTCGACGCATGGCCTTATGCATTAACTCATAATTTTATGCAGACCTCGGAACAGAAGGGTGAAAGGTGCATGAGTTGACACAAAATGCGTATGTGTCGACACAAACAGGTGTATGAGTCAACACATCCCATTATGCATCGACTCATATTGAGTTGATTTGGGATTTTTCAGAAACAAGAAGCAGAATGAGTCAACACATCCCATTATGCGAAGACTCATACTAGGTTAACTTGGTTTGGCAGGGGCAAGGAAAGTTATGTGTCAATACATAACAGCATGTGTCGACACATAATAGTTCAAAATGTAATTTTTCCTTCTTTTTACACTGTTGTTACATTTCCTTCATTGCTATTCAATATGGTTGTAATATTTAAGTTTCCACCTCATCCCCATTTGTAAATTGTACCCCCACTCCCCTAATGATATAAGAGCTTAGGATTTTAACTTCCGCAATTTACCGTTTTAACATAAATTGTTAGTAATTAGGGTGTGTATGGCAACATAAAATCAACCGCTAGAAAACCCTAATCTCAAATACAAAAATGCATGCAATAAAACACACTTCGCACATGTAAACCTCTAGGTTAACCTCGCTTGTTGCCTCAAAAAATAGTCATGTCCCTCGAATATGGATGTTTTAGCAAAGACCCTCGATAAAAAAGATCGCAGTCACTCGATGTTGCCTTCGGTAAACGATCTAGTCTCTTACAAAAATTGCTAAAGCGTCTCATACGTTGCCTTCTATGACTATACGATTAACCCATGCTTGTACCTTCATATCCAAAGATAGGGCTTCTAATCATTCAATGGTAAGGTAGCAATATCTAAAGTAGGAGGAAAAGAACAAATACCTTTTGAGTTGGTAGGACGCTCGTAGTTGCTTGCTCACAAATCCAAACCATTTTCACAATTACACTTTCAAAACATCTTCAAAAACAAACATCTCTTTGAACTATTTTCAAAACAAACACTTTGTATGCATTCTTATAGAGGCAAAAATCATTACAAAGTTTTCCAAAACGAAGGCATTTTCAAAATATTTTCAAACTTACACAAACACATTTCAAACAAAGAATTTCCAAGTGATCAAGCAACTAAGAGCCCCTAGATAACTACCGACGAAAAGCGTGATAACACCTTCCCTTTTCATAACCTACCCCCCCAAACTCAAGAAAATATCTCAAAGGTCTTTCCTATTCTTTTCACCCTATCCTTTATTGGATAAAAGGAAAGTCGACGGTGACTCTTGCTATCCGCAACAATTGCGATAAAATGTAAAACACCAAGTCAGATCTCCCACCGTATTACAAAAAGGAATTTGAGAACCATAAATTTGCTGATTTTTTTTCTTCTGAAGGAATCAGTCATGAATTATCCTCTCCCATTACTCCTCAGCAAAATGGGATTGTAGAACGCAAAAAACAGAACTCTTCAGAAATCTTCCAGAGTTATGATTCATGCTAAGAAGTTACCCTACTACTTTTGGACTGAAGCTATGAATATCGCGTGCTATATCCATAACAGAGTCACTCTAAGAAAAGGAACCTCAGCCAACTTGTATGAAATATGGATGGGAAGAAAACCTACTGTCAAATACTTTCATGTTTTTGGAAGTAAATGTTACATCTTAGCTGATCATGAACAGAGAAGGAAAATGGATCCCAAGAGTAAAGAGGGAATATTCCTGGGTTACTCTACAAATAGAATAGCTTATAGAGTCTTTAACTCCATAACTAAGGGGGAGAATCTGACTGATGAGGTTGAGGGGGAGCTTAATGTCCCTGAAGATGTTCTATTATCTTCTTTTTGGAGTTGATTTTTTGTCATTTTGTGTTGTGTAACACTAAATCTAAGTGAAAGGAATGCACTTGGAGAATTCAGATAAAGGTATTATGGTCATGCCTCTGATTATATGAAGAAGTCTGGGAAACATCCTTGACTAAATTGCTGAAACTTTGAGATAATGTCTGATAGGATGTATGAACATTATTCAGGACATGTTTCTGTGAAGACCAACTAAAGAATATTCTAGACTGTGCATCCAACCTCGTGTAAGAAGGAAGTCTAGAAAGTGTTTTTGACCACGAATGTGCATTTATTGGGACTGGTTCTTTCAGCAGAAACTGTCTAGAGCTTTTAAAGGTGTTTAAAGTTAGGTTGGACAATGCATATTGATTCGTGTAACAGTTTTTTCATCCTCAATTATCTCTTATTTGACCAAGAATTAAAGATTGTTAGTTTCTAAGAAACTACTCTGCTATTTATAGAGGCTTTTCATATCCTCTAAATACCAAGTGAGTGTTGTCTCATCACCATAATGGGTTTTGTGTCTGGGTTTGTGAAGGCCTCTTTTATCATGTTTTGGCCAAAAATGGGGAGATAGAAAGGTTGCTTAGATAGGAGATAGTGTCCAAACATGTTGTATCAAATGTTCTATCATGTATTTATTTGGATATGTCCTTTGTGACCTGTGATCTGAGTTATGAACACAATTGTGATCTGTGTTCTGAGTTATCAGAGGCGGTGGTTGATTTGGTCTAAAGGAGTTATTAAGAGTTCTCTTATTCCACCGTTGGTCTTCTATGTTTAGAATATTTTTTTGGATTGAGGGGGAGTACAAGTTGTCTTCTACTATCTTCTTCCTCGTATGTATCAACCAAACTTCAGGACTTTCCTTCCTTTTATCCTGAAGCTGTTGTTCGTTGGTGCTGATGCAATTGAGTTTTTAGTGCTCCAAAGAAGATGTCGAACAAGATGTTGAGACATTATTTTCAACTAAAGATCTATTGTTGTGTGCAGTAGCTTCTTAACACTACCGCCGAGGGTTATACTTTTGTATTGCTGAAATCTCCTAGATGGCAATTGTTTTTAGATTATTTGTTTTAGCCAAAATTTGCCAAAGAGGGAGATTGTTAATTCTCTTGTTTTACGATTGGCTTATTTTTTGTAAAAAAAAATAATAGCAGCAATCATATAATGTAGAGTAGGATGTATAAACTTTCTAAGAAGAATAGTTAAAACAAGAAGTCCTATTACAATGTCAGAACATGTTGTGTTGAACTTTTTCAACAACTGGAACAACATATCGAAGAAGATGTCTTCGACATCGCGCCTGCTGAGCTGGATTAATGAGATTCAGTTTATTCTTAACAGAGGAAGAATATTCAAGAGAATATTATGCGTCCTATGTGGCACATATTTAAAGGTCTAGAAAATTCAATCAGAAACAAAGGAGAATGAAGACTTTCTAAATAAGGAGATTATTTAGGAAACTAAAGATTGAAGACCTTTCTTGGGGCAGAAGTTTCTGCAGTTTGTTACAGCTGACTTGCTGTGATTGAAGGTCCAAAACTAGTTGGGTAACAATTTATAAATAGAAGGTTTTGTAACTTAGAAAAGACATGGCTTAAGATGTAGAAGTCTAGGGTTTTATCAAGGTAAACCTCCCGGGTTGTGGGAAGGTTACCGTGTTCACCTTGAAGCCTGTACATAAGAGGTGTATTGTTGTTGGAGGAAGCTTTGAAGCAACTCCAGGATATGTTAGGAGCAAAGCTAAAAAACAGTGGAGTTTGGCTTGGAGACTTAGCTAGGTTGTCCTAGAAGTGTGTCTTCATAACTGTCTATCTGTGTGATCAGAATCTTGGTGATGGGTCGTCGATGCAGTGACTGGGGTGTTGACTACTAGACATCATTGTAATTATTGGAAGTGGGATGGGAATATTCCATATCTAGGGAGCACCTAGGTAGAAGGGTCATTGTGTAGTGATTAAGTGTGTAGATCATCAACAGGTGTATTGGCTGTAGGCTCTGCAAATTGATACTGCTGATAGTAGACTTCATTCCTGGCTTGGTAGCCCCCAAATTAGGTGTTGTTGTACACCAAACTGGGTAAAAAATTCTGGTGTGTTCTTTATCTTTTCGGTACTATTTTAACTTGCCTGTGTGTTTGTGTCAGATCAGATGTCTCGACGTCCTTATAGGACATCTGAGTATGCTGTACCAGAATTTCAATTTCAAAGGATCATAACTTGTTCAATACTTGGATTTTTTAAGTGAAACAAGTTTCACAATACTCTTTAAGGAGTCCACTTCAAGCTAGCATCAATGAGCAAAGCTCAACTTTGAATAAAGGCCTTGTTTGGAGTCAAAATATTATAGAACATTTTTTGAGAAAAACTTAGAATTTTTCTAAGTACAAAAAGTCAGCATTTTTTTCTCAACTTTGACTCATCACAACTCCTAGCTCAAGTATCCATTTGATCTCATTATTTTCACATTGTAAATTTTGTGACCTTATCTTTCAATTTCTTCAAGAATCATGCCCTAAGGCTCCTTGAGTTGTACCATTTGTTAATGATGAAGTGTATCTCCCTATTCCTCCACCAAGTGAAAGCTTGGGTGTCTATGATTGAATGGACGATTTTCAGGACCAGTTTGATAAGATGCAGAAAGAGTTGAAGGCCGTCAGAGGAAAAGAACTGTTTAGGAAGAATGTGAATGATCTGTGTTTGGTTCCAAATGTAAAAATACCATCAAAGTTAAAAGTACCTGAATTCGAGAAGTACAAGGACAACTCCTGCACTTGCGCTCACTTAGTTATGTATGTGAGAAGAATGTATACTCATACCGATGATCAACGCATGTTGATTCATTTCTTTTAAGACAGTTTGACTGGTGCAGCATTGAAATGGTACATGAGCCTGGATAGTGCCAACATTTACTCTTTCAATGACTTGGGTGAAGTTTATTAAACAGTACAAATACTATATGGACATGGCACCTGATCGTGATCAACTCAGGGACATGATCCAGAAGGACAAGGAGTCATTTAAAGAATATGCACAGAGATGGCGTGAAGTAGCCGCCCAGGTGATTCGTCTAATGGAAGAAAAAGAAATGATGAATATTTTTCTGAAGACTCTAGGTGCATTCTATTATGAGAGAATGGTGGCGAGTGCACCCGATGATTTTATCGAGATGGTAGGAATGGGTGTCCGTTTGGAAGAAATTGTAAGAGAAGGTCGTTTAACAAAAAGTAAAAATTATGGAAATGTGAAGAAACCATCATACAAGTCTGCTAAAAATAAAGAAGGAGAGACAAATGTTGTTATTCAAGATAGAAGGGTTAATCACCCTATAAGAAATCATCAGCGCCATCAACAGATTGCGTTAGTAACTCCGGTTGTTAATATAGCTCCGACTACAGTCGCCTATCAAAGACTAGCCCCTCAAGGAAATCAAGGGGAGAATCAGAGGGGAGAGCCTTTTCACTCTATCCCCATGAGTTATTCAGAGTTACTCCCAGCATTGATCTAGAAAAAGTTGGTCCATACTAGGCCACCCCTGCTATACCATCACCTTTGCCTTGGTACTATAAGGCATATGAGGCGTGCGCTTTCCATCAGGGTGCACCAGGGCATAATATGGAAAATTGTTATCCCCTGAAATCGGAGGTACAGAAAATGGTGAGATCTGGCCTTTTGTCCTTCAAAGATGTCAGTCCGAATGTAAAAAATAACCCTCTGCCAAAGCATGGAGGAACAAATACTATCAACATGGTTGCTGGTTGTCCAGGGGACTTCCGGATTTATGATACCAACTTGGTTAGAGGAGACTTGGTAAAGATGCATGCAGACCTTTGCAAGTTTAGTTACTATACTCATGACCATGCTAGTTGTGGTATCTGTAGTACTAATATACAAGGGTGCGATAAGATAAAGGTTGATTTGTAGGAGATAATGGATGAGGGCCTCATCCATATAATCAGGCCTAGGGAAGAATATGAGGAGGAAGTGAACATGGTCTTTGGGTGTCTGGGAGAGTTACAGATCTTTGACGTGAACCATATGAATGATGATCTGGTGCAATTGCACGCTACCTTCTGCCATATGGAGGGTTAGGTAGAGCACCAATATGGATCTTTCAAGATATGTTGTAGAGATCTTCGGGGATGTTCCATTGTAAGAAAAGTTATTCAGTTGTTTTTGGACAATGGCACTATCAAGATGTCAGGACATAAAGATAATTACCATGAGGTTAATGCGATAGAAGTTTGCATGGTTGAGACTGAGTCAGAGGATGAATATGCTTCTGCGGATGAATTCTTTTCTTCAGATGAAGATATGATCTCTGGTTATGATTCTATAATGCTCAATTATTTTGAGGAGGGGGTGAATGTAATTATGCCTTGTTTCAATGATTCTGCACCTATTGAGATTGAATACTATAGCAAGCCAATTGTTGCCCCATTAGTGATTTGCTTACTGAGTCTTGTTCCTTACAAATCAGACAAAGGTGTATTGTACAAGTACAATGCTACAATCTTATAGGATGGTGTAGAGGTTCCCATCCAGCCTTTGTCTAATATTACTGAGACCAATAGAGTGACCGTAATGGTCGTGTTTTTGCACCAGTTGTTTGGGGAAATGATAGTGCTGGTAAGAAGGTTGTTGAAAGCGTTGAACCTAAGAAAGCTTTAGGGAATCCAGTGGTGCTACTCTGGAGAAAGATGTGGATGATATTTTTAAAATTATCAAAATAAGCGACTACAGGATTGTAGATCAGCTATTGCCGACTCTTTAAAAAATATATATTCTGGATTTGTTGATGAACTTGTCTGCTCATAGAGTATCCTTGATGAAGGTGTTTGATTAAGCCTTCGTGGAGAGGGATATGTCGTTCGATAAATTCAGCAGTGTGGTAGGTAATATTACGTCCTTTAATAACATAAGCTTTTGCGACGATGAATTTCCTGACGAAGGGAGGAATAACAATCTGGCTCTCCATATATCTATGAATTGTAAGAACAATTCATTGTCAAATGTGCTAATTGATAATGGGTCCACCCTAAATTTCATACCGAGGAGCACGCTGATGAAGCTGAAGTATCAAGGAGCTCCCATGCGCCCAAGTGGCATTATTGTAAAAGCTTTCAATGGATCAAGGAAGTCTGTTACTAGGGAACTGGATCTGCCCATTCACATAGGCCCGCACCTTTTTCAGATTACTTTCTAAGTCATGGACATTGTGCATGCATACAACTGCTTATTGGGACGGCCATGGATACATGAGGCAGGGGCCGTCACTTTAACTCTACACCAAAAGCTGAAGTTCGTGCGTGAAGGAAAGGTGGTTATTATAAATGGAGAGAAAGCATTATTAATCTCTCATTTATCTTCTTTCAGTGTTATAGAAGCAGATGAAGCTGCTGTTGGAACACATTTCCAAGCTTTATCCGTTGATAACGTAAGAGAGAATGAGAATTATATGGCTTCATTCAAATATGCTCAACAGTTTGTGCTCAATGGCCCAAGTAAAGTATAGGGGCAGATTATTGACTCGCCGGTAAACAAGAACAGGGCTGGTTTGGGATTTTCTGCAAAAAATGGTAAAGGTGAAAGCATGAAGCCGAAGACTACTTTGAGCAGCTATCAGAATATTTTCCATAGTGGTGGTTACCTCCACCCAACTGTTTCGGGGATCAATGCTATTGTGGGGGATGAAGAAGAACAAGAGATGTCGAATTATGTGATGCCTGGAGTTAGGGTCTAGAACTGTGTCATTCTTGATGTTACCTATTGCATCCATGTCTCAAAATAATTTTTTTTTTTTAATCTTTGCAAAAAGCTTTTACCCTGCCCAAAGTGAAAGTTAATATTATATGGGCTTATCTATTTGCTTTCACCATTAAAATCAAAAATAAAAGTTGTCTTTGATTCTCAAAGTTGTGTTTTTTTTTTCTGTTTTTTTTTTTGGGAAATGGTAATAAAAAAACCCTTTCGGAATAAATAATGACTGTAAATAAATCTGCATAATCACTTGATATATGTGTCAATTTCTAAAAGAAATCATAAATCACATGTGCAGATTAATTAAAGAACCGGTTGAATACAATGAACATGCACCCTCTCCCAACTTTGAATATCCTGTGTATGCGGCCGAGGAAGAAGAATATGATGAGATTCTAGAAGAGGTTTCACGGTTTCTCGAGCACGAGGAAAGTTTCATTCATCTGTATAAAGGGCCATTGTAAATAATCAATTTGGCTTCAGAGGAAGATACAAAGGAAGTCAAGATTAGAGCCTTACCGCATCCCGACGTGAAGAGCAGGTTGACTGAATTATTGAAAGAGCATGTGGATATCTTTCCTTGGTTATAGCAAGACATGCCAGGTCTGGATACTGATATTGTGGGGCATCATTTGTCGCTGAAGCCAGAGTGCCCGCCAATCAAGCAGAAATTGCGAAGAACGCATCCTGATATGGAAGTAAAAATCAAAGAAGAAGTGTTAAATCAGATTAATACCGATTTTCTT
This sequence comes from Vicia faba, assembly GCA_948472305.1. Lineage (NCBI taxonomy): Eukaryota > Viridiplantae > Streptophyta > Magnoliopsida > Fabales > Fabaceae > Vicia > Vicia faba. The sequence goes on from OX451739.1 coordinate 1,457,372,719, forward strand.
GTGACATCAGTGTATCCTCAGTGGATTGCCAATATTGTCCCTGTACCAAAGAAAGACGGAAAAGTTTGCATTTGCGTAGATTACACAGATCTAAATAAAGCTAGTCCAAAAGATGATTTTCCATTGCCACATATTGATATGTTGGTTGATAGTACAAAAAAATTCAAAGTATTCATGTTCATGGACAGATTTTCCGGATATAATCAAATTAAAATGGCTCCTGAGGACATGGAAAAAACAACGTTTATCACACCCTAGGGAACATTCTATTACAAAGTGATGCCCTTCGGGTTGAAGAATGCTGATGCAACGTACTATAGGGTTATGACAACCATATTCCTTGATCTATTGCACAAAAAAATTGAGGTATATGTTAATGAAATGATTTCCAAATCACAGACCGAAGAAGGGAATGTAGAAGATTTGTTGAAATTGTTTCAGCATTTGAGGAAGTATCGTCTTCGCTTGAATCCAAATAAATGAACCTTTGGTGTCCGATCGGGGAAATTTTTAGGTTTCACTGTCAACCAAAAAGGAATTGAAGTTGACCCTGATAAAGTTAAAGCAATTCAAGAAATGCATGCGCCAAGGACTGAAAAGCAAGTCACTACATACTTCTACAATATGTAGTGAAGTGAGATATTCTCCACTTGGATGTTGAGCGAGGCTTTGTTGATTTTAAAATCCAAGACATATCCTCCTTTTTAAGATGACGCAAATTCTCCTTCCTCATAATCATGGGTAGTAAGTATGTTTTTCCCCTCAGACAAGACGATGATGTCTTGTCTCTTAAAATTAACCAACACATTTGTCGTTTTAAAATTTTTAAAGGTGAACTATGAGTACCCTAATTACTATTGCACGGAAGGTGGTAGGTAGACACTAAAGGTTTGCAACCGCGACGGATGCAAAAATTATAAAAAAAAATACTTCTCTTCTTATCCCCATAATCTATTTTTGTATACAACATTTATTGCCAAAATACACAGATTTTCAAAGAGGTTCTTGTAGAATACCGTAGATGTTTAGGGTGCTAATACCTTCCCTTTGCATAACCAACCCCTGAAATTAGATTCTCTCCCCATCTTTTTGGGTTATTCTCTCTTTTCCCATTCCTTTGGAAACAATAAAGCGCGGTGGAGATTTTTATTTTAATCTGTGCGAGTCAAGTCAATCCAATGGCTTAGTCTCAACATTTCTACGCCTACAACAACACTTCACATGGATATTTTTGGTCCCTCACGTACTATAAGTATAGGTGGAAATTATTATGGTTTAGTGGTTGTATACGATTACTATACGTTTTTTCAAGATTGCTGAAAATAAAATGAATTCAAAAATTGTTGTTATTCGAAGCGATCATGGAGGTGAATTTGAAAACCACCTCTTTGAAGAATATTGTGATAAATTTAGTATTGAACATAACTTTTTAGCTCCTAGAATTCCGAAACCAAATGGTGTTGTTGAGAGGAAAAGTTGCATTTTAGCGGAGTTGGCAAGAACAATGCTCAATGATTGTGGTCTACCAAAATATTTTTGGGCCGATTCTATTAGCACGACATGTTATGTCTTGAATAGGATAATTATTTGTCCAATTCTTGACAAAACTCCTTATGAACTTTTTAAAGGTAGAAAACCAAATTTATCTCATCTTCATGTATTAGGATGTAAATGTTTTATTTTGAATAATAGAGAAGGCAATCTTGGAAAATTTGACGCGAAAGCCGATGAAGGTATTTTTCTTTTATACTCTCAATCTAGTAAAGCATATAGAGTTTATAACAAGAGAATAATTTTTTTAAGAGTCTTTTCGTGTTACTTTTGATGATACTTTCCAAATAGTATTGGGAAAGGTAGTTCTTTTCATGGTGTAGGTGCATCCACGAAAGACATACTCAAAGACACTGATGAATGAGTTGATCAACCTAAAGCGGTGGAGATTGATGAGGATTGAGATAACATCCAAGAAAATAAAGTTGATGAAGATCATAAAAAAATGATGGTCTTCCTTTAGAGTGGAGAACATCCAAAGATTATCCTCTTGACAACATTATAGGTGGTATCAAAAAGGGGGAAACAACTCGCTCTAAAATAAGAAGTCTTCATTATCATCATGCTTATGTATCAAAAGTGAACCAAAAAAACTAACAATTCCTTACTTGATGAGCATTGGATTATTTCCATGCAAGAATAATTGAACCAATTTTGAAAGAAATGACGTTTGGGGTCTTGTCCCTCGTCCTTCAAATCATCAAATCATAGGCACTCGATGGGTATTTAGTAATAAGCTTGACAAACATGGTGTGATAAAAAGAAATAAGGCTCGTCTTGTGGCTCAAGGATATAACCAAGATGAGGCTTATGAGGAGACTTATGCTTCAGTGGCCCGACTTGAGGCTATACGCCTTCTATTAGCTTATGCTTTCTTTAAGAACTTCAAATTATTTCAAATGGACATAAAAAGTGCATTCCTTAATTGATACATAAGTGTAGAGGTATATATTTCTCAACCTCCAAGTTTAAAAAATGATGAGTTTCCTAATCATATTTTAAAGCTTAAACATGCATTATACGGTATTAAACAAGCCCCTAGGGCATGGTATGCTAAACTTTAGAATTTTTTTGCTTGAACAAGGATACTCTAGAGGGAAAGTTGACACTACTCTATTTATTAAACTTCAAGGAAAGCATATTTTATTAGTTAAAATTAATGTAGATGATATCATTTTTGGATCTACTAATATGCATCTTGTCAAGGAGTTCTTTTTATACCCCATTTTCCCCCTAAGATCTCTCATCATCTCATATCATCAATACATTAAGATCACACATTAGGGTTTGTTCTCTCTTTCTACATCATCCTATCTTTAAGTTTGGTCTTAATGGATCACCAAGAACTTTTAGTTGTGTATCTTGAACATGTTTTCTTTTAACTAACTTCAAGATATGTATATAGGTTTCTTTGAATGTTCATATTGTAGGTGATGACACAACTGCATCCATCTCACCTCTAACCTAGGGTTTTGAGGGATGGTCCTCAGTCAAATGGTTCTTCAATTGATGCAAGAGCTTAAGCGTCAAGGCTATGTATGTGATATCAAAGTTTTTTTTGGTTCAAAGATCTCTCTCACCTTATTTAGGTCAAGTTTTCCTCAAAGTTGGTGGTGGTATTCATCAAGAAGATTCATAGGTTCATGTGTTTATTTCCATGCCTTCTTCAACAAGTTTTATTGAGACTTAAGATCCACCTTTGAGTATGCTTCAAGAAAACATCATTTCAAGGTGTAACATGATCTATCATGCTCTATTTTGCAAAGAAATTTCAAAATATTCAAGGTTCATTCAACTAGTTTAACCTAATTGAGCAAGTGCTTGATTCAGTGATAACAAGTGCATAACCCTCTCAATTTTTAACATTTTGAGTAGGTTCTTTTTTCTATGGACTCCTATCATCATCTATAACAACTTCTCTTCACATGACAAGATCCAATTATGCAAGTAAAGTCATCAAAAGTTGAAAGGGGTTATAAGTAATTTTGACACTCTCTGAGCTAGGGTTTGCTGACTTCCAAAGACCATATCTTGCTCAAATTTTGTGATTTTTAAGTGATTACAAAGCCATTATTCTCTTCAAAATAGTCCATAATATCTTATCTTCAAGGATCAAATGCTAATTTGGCATGAAGGACCATTTAAGTTTGAAGAAGATTACAAGTCCCTTTGAAAAGCCTTTCAGTGTTAGGGTTTGACTTCAAATGATCATAACCTGATCATATTTTATACCTTTAGCTCATTATTTTTCTAAAATAATCTTTGGGATGTCTATTACATATTTGTTTCAATATGCAAGACTTGAAAATGCTTGAAAAGTTGTTTAAGAATTGAAAAGATTATAGGTCTTTTGGGAATTTCCCCAAATTTGTTCATCATCTTCCAAAGATTATAACTCTTTAATTTTTATGATTATTGAATGATATGAATTCCACAATTGAATTCAAAGGGTCTATTTCATTTCATCTTCAAGGATCAAGATCAAATTTTGAGTGCAAGGGCATGTAACTTTGAAGAACATTATAGGTCATTTTGAGGTTCCATACTTAGAATTCTTCTAAGTGTCAAATACCTGTGTGTTTTTCCTGATTTCAAACTTGAATAAATTTTTGCTCAAGCATCCAAATTCTACCTTTCTTGGCACATTGTGAATTTTTTTGTGAGATGTTTCCATTGCAAAAAGAATGAGATTATAAAGCCTCCTACATTGTGTGCCCCATGCTCTTAAATTTTCTTCCATGAAACTAAGTGTTTGCTTGAAGTCAGAATTTGATTTTCTTAATGTGCATTCTAAACACCAATTTTGTGCATGTTTTTCACTTAAACATGTTTAAGAAACTTTCTAAACATGATTAGAGCCTTGAAACACAATATTTGAGTGAGTTCTGATGGATTACAAGTCACACTTTGCTCATGATGCAGGTGCACACGAATTCAACTCATACTTGATCATTTCTCTCACTTTTGGCTTCGATCATGCTCATCTATAAATAAGGTACACATCCCACTCATTTTCTCAAGCTTGAACAACCAAAATCACCCTGCCAAACTGTCTCTATAACTCACATTTTTGAGTTTCAATTTTTCATTTCCCTCAATTCTAGCTCTTATTTCTTGATTGATTATTCATCCTTGAACTTAACGGAAGCTAAAAGAAGAGTAACCAAGACTTGAAGTGCCCTAAATTGTGCTAGCCAAGTCAAGTTTCAGAGCAATTTCAGTGGATTTTGTTTAGGAAGGAATTTACATCAATTCTTCTAACTCAAATTACTGGAATGGTCTATGATGTTCATTGATGTTTGCTGATGGTTTAATTTTGATTAATTGATGCATTTGATACATCTGTTTTCGAATTCAAAATTTTCAAAACTCTTTTTTTCTTTTCAAATTGAGTGAGCTACACTTTAAATAATTTTTTCACAAGCATGTGGTTAGGATCGTTTGAATGAGATGAATCCAATGATACCATTCTGAGTTTCTAACTATTTTGTTTGAAGAATCTCGTCCTTACCCTATTTGTAGATGGCTGGAGGTTGAAGACGACCTACATGTCACTCTTCTACCCATTTTCAATTCTGAAAAAATTATGGAAGGATTCAATGACCTCTTGACAAATATTGGTAACTTCATTTTATTTTTATTTTTGATTTTACTATTTTTCACAAATTTTGGCTTATTTTTATTATTTATTTATATTTAAAATAGTTTATAACTTTAAAAAGTTCTATACAAATTTTGTTAACAATTATTGACTCATGTTTAACCTCTGATATTTTTTTTAGGATTTTTATTTGGTGTTTTAATACATGTTGTGTATTTTACCAATCATTTCCTTTCTAAATCATTTAATTATTTTTATATTAAATACATTTTTTTATTGGTCCTGATTTGGAGACACTTGAATGTTATTTTGGGACAAGTTCCTCAACCTCATTAAATCTTGGGTGCTGATAGGTTTAAAAACCAAATCCACCAAAATGGATGAATGATGTTGATAATATTTGAAACCCTAATTTTATCTGATGCATTTGTTACACTATCATTCCCCTCCCTCTTCATCTTATCCCTTCTTGTTTTTACTTGTGCTACATATTTTTGGAGAATAATTTACATATCATTTCTCTAGCATGTTTGGTATATAGATTGCTATCGGCCGGCCTCAAAATAGGTGTGACTTCTACATAAGTCCACTTACGATTGCTTAACATAGCGCTAAATTTGTCCCGATTCGAAAAATGATCATTCGTGGTCCAAACCTATATTTGTAAGCCCATGTATGTTTAATTTAACTTGTGTCGAGCGTCAGGGAATGTGTGACGACTATCACAACCTTCTGATATGAATTTTCTGCTATTTTCTGATTTTCAGTCTCTTTCTTTTCCATTTCTTCTCCTTTTCTCATGTAGGCCTTGTGTGAAATAATTACCTGAAACAACCATGAAATACCAACGTAATTCAACATAATAAAGATAAAAATGTAACTTTATTTATGCAAATCGGGTCGAATATGCTATGTATTTTCGCGTTACAAACTCCCCTATACTTGAACCTTTTCTTGTCTCCAAGCAACTAATCTGTATGGTAATATTTTAAGCACAGGATAAATTCAATTACATGATACAAATCAATTCATATGTAGTTGCATGGTGTTTTCGCTAGAACAATATAAGCTCAATATCAACACCAAAGATACAGTAATGACACTAGCAAACCCTCCTTATGCAGACCAGTTCCAATCATGCTATTATAGCTCAACCTAATTATTTTTGCTTTGTTTCACCCATTTTGTTCGAGCGTAATCACATTAATCCCTTTATCTTGTTGTACGCACATAGTAGAGTAGCCGGTTAGTGATGGTCATTTTAAGCATGGGGTTCTGGTACATAAATTTGGTAACCCCTTTATTAATCTGATTGCAAGATGAGGGGGATCGCACCGTAGTCCTCCCTACCAAGTTTAGCACCAAAAACCTCTAAACCAGCTTACATCAGGTACTTATAACATATTTTGTAGGTTCCACAGTTGTTGGATTAAGTAACCGAGTGAGGGTCACCTAACTTAATTAGTGCATTCCGTGTTTTTAATTCATCATTATAAGATGTTTTTGGAAAATGTTTTAAGACCATTCACTTATATTCATTGACTCTCTATGTAGTTTGTTTTAAGACTTTGTTGACTGCTTATATAAACTACTCGGGGCTACTTTAATGATTGAGGTTTCGGTATAATAGGTACTTAAATTGGTCTCGCGTAAGCGGGGGTTTTAGAGTGTTAAAACGGTATCAATTTTGTTTAAATCTTACTCAAAATTTTCTAACATACCTTAAGAGTGAGCAACCTATATATTGTTTGAATGTGTCAAGTAAATTTTTTTGTTATGGCTCAAGAAAGTGAGGGAGTCAAATAATGAACGAAAATCTGCACATAATGACTTGATAGTACAAAAAAATGTTATTTAAGGGAAATTTGCGATAATGGAAATCTACTTAGAAAACGGTAAATGAAAGAGGTAAAGCTTCCTCCCAAAAACTTTGACTGAGCATTGTCTCCAATGCAACGAAGTAAGGTGAGAAAGGAAGGAAGAAAATGAGATGAATGACTACTCTGCGCCTCGGCCACGCGCTCCGTGACGTGCCCATGCTCGTGCTCGTCCACGTGCATTATCTCTACCTTGGAAAGGCTCTAGACCATATCGCTGTAGTCTGACATGAATAAAAAAACCATGCAGGCCGTAAACCCAATAAGTCAACTCTTACATCTCTTCGGTAAACTCCGACATACTACGATCATGCTAGTAGGTGTAGCCGTGCTAATCTCTCTAAAGTTTCCGGACCTCTTGTATCATATCTTTATGTTGCGCTTCCATTATTTGACAGTGTTAAGCTTCAGCTTCATCATGTTGCAACATTTCAGCATAAATGTCATCAAGAGTAGTTGCCTGCTCCTGGTTTCTTCTTCTTCGGGGTTGGTGCCCGTATGATAAACCTGCAAGATTCTCGGTAGGAACTTGTGCAGCATGTGGGTGGGTGTCAGGTTGCTGAGCATCTTGTTCTAGTACTTGCTCCATTTCATCGGGCTCAACATTGCTCGGACAACCTGGATTATTCTGAACATTCTCACCAGGACCAGGAGCACTTAGATCATAACACCACTTATCCATATCTATTACATTGGTGAGTTGGGGATTAGGAAAAATAATAATTGGAACTACTTTGTTCTGCACCATAAGATTGTATCTTCCATCATCTCTAGCCTTGATTAGGTGCCCAGCACGACAGTTGTCAACATCAATAAATAGAGTTGGTAGTGATGGCAGATTCGCTAGTTTGTGCCACAAGTTCAAAGCAAGTGCTATAGAGGTGACTAACCCTCAAATACAGAAAGGGGTAGTACCTCTTGCACAAACAGACTGAATATGTTCAAGAGGAATGCACTAACATTGATCTTCTAACCAGACGTGAAGATTGAGTGCGGGAAAAACAATTCTTTGGAATTAACTTCATTGTTGTTTGCCCTCCCGAAAATGGTGTTGGAAAGGATGCAATGAAAGTAACGAATGGAAGGATTATGGATAGATGAAGTAAAAAGTCCCTCCGAAATAGAAGGTTCCTCACCAGTTAAAGCGTTCCATAGAATGAATGTTGTCGATGTCCAATCTGCTTCAGGAGGGATTCAATAGTACACTTCTCCTCCACGAGGGAAACGTAACAAACCACTCAGAGCTTCTTGATTCACATAATATTTGTTGTTAAATAATCTAAAGCTGGTAGTGTCGATGAGGTAGATGTTGTCATCTGCTGGCGTGTTGTAGGAGAAGGAGCTCAAGAATTCCAAGGTCAAAGATTCATAAGTTGGGTGGTTCAGTGTGTAGACATAAGAAAGGTCAGAATTTTGAAGTAGCCATTGCACACTATTTAACAATCCCAACTCATGTGGGAAGTTAACATCAACATACCTTGTAGCGATAATCGAACATTGATAAAACTTCAGATACTGAGCTTCTTGATGTACCCCAACTCCACCATTTCTGAACATGATTCCGGAAAGGTCAGACTCTCCTCTTGGGTGTTGAACTCTTCGAGACATAATTAGATGCAAGGAAGGTGGAAGGGTTCAGTTACGAAGCTGACAAAAGATTGTGGGTTATGGGTTTTGTTTCTCAAGTCTTAAATAACATAATAATATAGAATGCAGGGAGTGGATTTTAATGGTGTTTAATGATAATTTTGGAAATAGAGGATGTGGGACGGTCAGGGGTAAAGAATATGGAGAAAGGTTTTTAATGGGGTTTAGTGATAATGGAAGAAGATGAAAGGAAGAACGAATCTGATATCTGTTTGAAACAAATACACGTGCTAGTTTTTATTACGTCCCGAGGGGCACAAAATGTGTTATGAGTGACACACTTCATAAGGGTCTGGCGGTCGTCACAAAATGTTTGGCAAACGACAGAATACAAAAACTCATAATTTTCTGAACTGTTAATAATAAATGCTATATAGCGATAAATATTTTATATCAGTATGAAATAAAGTAATAGTGTAACATTAAAACATAAAATAAAGGTAAATATCAAATATAGTGCCAAATTTTTTAATATAATCCGTAAACTTAGAATTTTCCAAACAATAGTCAGAGAAACAAAAACAGAAATTAAATAGAAAGAAATAAAATCTAGAAATGCGGAATGCCTAGCAATGTCAGCCACTCTGTTAGTATTGAGAGCAGAGCAGTAGATATGTCAAAAAATGTGATCCACCTGCTCCGTCACTAAGTCCATAAAACCATGAAACTCGATTCACAATTTAGTGACTTCTTCCCTCAAGATGTTTAACTCAGTTTGCACAGCAAGTAAGGCAGTATCTTGATCAGCAGAGGGAGGTGCACAGGAAACTGGAGCAACAAAAGCACATGAAGGGGTAGGTTGTTGGGTAGGTGGAAAATGGTGATAAAATGAAGGTGTTTCGGGATTTATTTCAGTATCAGAAAGAAAAGCATCATTATGGTCATAAATTTGTGGTGTTTCAGGAGAAGTGGGAGGTGAAGTTGGTTGTACTTCCAGATAAAAAATCCAGTTGTTTCGGTTATGAATACATGTTCTTAGATTGGGTAAGGTGAAGAGTTGCATAAACTGGTTGTTGATGAGGAGTACAAATTCACTAGGGCCAAAGTTTCTAATTATATCGGTGTTGAAATAGAACCGTATATTCATGGGTTGAAATTTACCTAGAGGGTGGAGTCCTAGAAGTGGTTGTTGCAATCCAATAGCATTGGCTATCACGGTCACTAAGAATCCCACCATGATAGGCGCATGATCAGTTTGTGCAATACGGTCAAAGTTAGCTATCATAAAGGTAGTGGCATTAACATGGCGATTTCTGGAGGCACAATACATGATGAAGAGCTCATCTTTGGACACAGAAGTAATGTTTGGTTGTTTTCCAAAAAGAGTGTGAGCAAGGAACTTATGGAAGTAGCGGGTAGCAGGGTTATGGATAATTTCATAAAAAATATTATCAGGCTCGGGTGGCTATCTCCGATTATACTATCCCAGAAGTATCTAAGTTCATGGTCTATAAGAAGGTCCTCTTGGGTACAAGTAAAAACATGTGGGCCACTACGAAATCCTAACAGATTAGAAAGTTCACGGTTATTATAACGGTATTCAATACCAAATATTTAATAGGTGGTTAGGCCTCGATTGAATCCTAATCCATGGTCAGGCAAAAAGATGAGTGAGCTTAGGAATTCTAAGGTCATCATTCTATAAGAACTAAATCTTCTTCTCAAAGATGAAGTATCCCAACCTATTTGGTCCAGCAAATACTTTACACTATCTCTAATGCCTAAAGTGGTCATGGTAAGGCCATCAGGGTAGAAAGTTAGTTTTGTTTCTCTTGTAGACAGTGCCTCAAAATGCCCCCTCTTGGCTCTTCCTCTGAAAGCTATTTCCGTTGTGTCAACTTCTTGCATCGTTAGTTTGTATTGTTAACTAAAAATTAAGTAAGCATGTAAGTAAGTTGACCATTAGAATTAAGCTAGTAGTGGTTAACATTAAAGAACAATACTGCATAAATATTATGAAAAAGAAAAAGAAAGAAAATTAAGAAAATGTAAAGATAAAAAAATTATGAAAGCAAAATAAAAGACTAGAAAATGGGGTGTCTCCCACCAAGCGCTTTGTTTTATGTCATAAGCTCAACATAATTTTGATAGGCGATTAAATCTGGAAGTAAGTGGGTAGCTTTTCAATATGGAAACTAGCGGAATAGTCTCTATTTTCTATACAATGATAGTGCTTCAAGCGTTGCGCGTTTACGATAAACGATTCGCTAGATTTTCCTTTAATTTTAATAGCTCCATTTGGAAAAACCTTAGTTATTTCAAACGGACCAGACCACCTAGAATGAAGTTTTCTTAGGAACAACTTATGTCTAGAATTAAACAGGAGCACTATGTCGTCCTCATTGAACTTTTTCCTATATATGCACTTTTCGTGCCAATTTTTTATTCTTTATTTATAGATCCTGGAATTTTCATATTCATCTAGTCTAAGTTCTTCTAACTCATGGATATCTAGGACTCACTTTTCTCCTGCAGAAGTGTAACTTAAGTTGAGGGCTTTAATTGCCCAAGAAGCTTTATGCTCCAGTCCTACCGGCAGGTGACACGATTTTCAATAAACTAGTTTGAATGGTGTGGTTCCTATGGGTGTCTTATAGGCTATTCTATATGCCCATAGAGCCTTGTGTAGTTTGGAGGACCAATCTTTCCTAGAAGTGGCAACTGTTTTTTCTAAGATTTGCTTAATCTCTCTGTTGGAGACCTCTACTTGCCCACTTGTTTGGGGATTGTGGTATGATGGGAGAACTGACTTGGTGTTTTGCATTTTATCACAAATGTTGAGGTTAGCAAGAGTCGCCACCGACTTTCTTTTATCCAAAAGGAAAGGTTAAAAAGCACAGGAAAGACCTTTGATATTTTTTCTTGAGTTTGGGGGGTAGATTATGAAAAGGGAAGGTATTAACACCCTTTTCATCCATGGTTTTCTATGGACTCTTAGTTACTTGCTACATCACTTGCTTTTGTTTGAAATTGTGCTTTGTGTGGTTTTGAAAAGTATTTTTGAAAAGAGGCCATTGTTTAGGAAAATTTTTGTAATGATTCTCGTTCGTAAGAATGTGTACAAAGCTGTTGATCTTTTGAAAATGTTTTCAAGTCTGTAAGATGTTTTTAAAGTTTTAGTGTTTGTTTTGAAAATAGAAAGGATGTTTTGGTTTTTAAATTGAGCAAGCAACTAGGAACAATCTACCTACTCAAAAGTCTTTCATGTTTATTTCCTCTTTCCTTTGACATTGTTATTTTACCATTGATTTGGTAAGTAACCCTATCTTTATATGTAAACAGGACGGGCGTGGGTGATCGTATAACCATGATTAGTAATGTTGCAAGGTATCTTAGCATCTTTCTTTAGGGACTAAGATCATTTTGAAAAGGCATCATAGATAGCGTCATCGATGGACTATGATATTGTATTTTTGCTTGTTTTTGCTAAGATACCTCACATGCATAATATGGCTAATTTTATAAGGCAACCAAGTGTATTTTACCCTAGGGGTGCTTGTGTGCAAGTGTATTGATTTTCACGCTTTGATTAGTCTTTGATTAGGGTTTTCTACTTGTTGATTTTATCTTCTCATACAAACCCTAATTACTAGAATTTATATAAAGCGATAAATTGCGAAAAGTAAAATTACTACGCTATTACATCATTAGGGGAGGGGGTGTACAAATTTACAGATGGGGATTGCAAGAAAATTAAACCAAATTATCTATTACAACCATATTGAATATTGTACAAAATTGAAAATACAATGCAAGAATATAAATGGAAAAAGAAATGATTTTTATTGTTTTTATGAAAAGGGTTTTTGTCTTGACTTAATTAAAGAAAATGTTTAATGAACAAAAAATTAAACATAAATTAATTAAGAATGAAATTAAGTTAAAAATGTATTTTAGGGTTTTGTTTATGAAAAGGTTTTAACTTAATAAAAATAATATGAATATTAATTAATTAAAAATCAACCTAAGTTCTAAATTAATTTTAACTAGAAAATAAAATAATATATTAATTTAACCTAAGTCTAAAAATTTATTATTTAAGAAAACAAGAAATTAATTTGTTTTAAGAAAATGTTTTTTAGTCTTTTTGTTTTATGGAGAAAATAAAATATATAAGTATAAATAATAAATAAAAATAAATTTGGATTTTTTTATGAGTTTATGAAAATAATAATATTGATAATAATAATAATAATAACAATAGTATTAATAATAATAATAATAATAATAATAATAATAATAATAATAATAATAATAATAATAATAATAATAATAATAATAATAATAATAATAATAATAATGAAAAAAAAAAATATATATATATATATATATATAAAGGAAAGTCAGGGGGGTTAGAAAATGAAACAGGGAGTAAAAATAAGCAAAAAAGGTTAGGCCCAACAAAGGGGAGCCCAGCGCTGTAAAAATCCAAAAAAACTGTAAAATGTGAAAAGAAAAAGCAAAAGGCAGTGCTGGGTCTTGAACCCATGAACTTGAGGTTACCAGCATGCTGCCTTACCACTGGGGTGGCTGTACATCCGTTAATATAACTGAAACGATAAATATATAATACAAAATGCATCCTGATTACACTTCATCTTCAACCTCCAGCCAAAGGACCTGTATCTTCTTCATCTCTCAACAAAAATGAAAAGTTCAAACATGAAAGTTATGGCATTTCTTCCCACAAATCCAACCATGTAAATAACTTAAGCTAACAGTCAAAGATGAATGAGAATTTTTCTGACCCTAATTTAAAACCTAAAAATTTCAGAAAACTTCAACTCTATAATTCTCTAAGCTCAGGCCATGTAAATGCAAACTATGGATATGTACTGCTTCGTGACAATGGTATCTACATTTTATCTTCACAAATTAAAATTAAATGATGGTTGTATGAAGAGATAAAAGTTTGAAAACTTACCTCTTGCAGCTGGAGTCGTGTATGGAGTTTGAGCAACCTTTGTGATGGCCTGATGATTTTTGTAGCTTGCCTGGACCTCCTTGAGTATGTTCCAACTCCTACTTTGCTTTGAGGATAACTGAAACTCTCAACTCAAGTCAAGTTGCAAGCTTCAAATTTGGAAATGGTGGATGGTGATGGGGGAGTTACAGTCAAGAAACAGGGGTCTGGATCACTTTGATATGATGTATATTAAGTGTTTGGATGGTCAAAACTCAATACGCACGAGTGGATTTGGAGATGGCTATGTGAGGTTCAAAACTATCAAGTTATGGCAGATTCTGAGTTGTAGAGTTCTTGGGAGTGTCTTGGGCTCTTAGAATTCGTGTCTTATGTTGCAATAGACTTGTGTATATGTATGGAAAACGTTAGAGATCAAATGCACTCAAGGTTTCTGAGTTCTAGCCTTTTGGCTCTATGACTTGCTTTTGAAGAAAAGTGAGAGGACAAAACTCAAAGTGTTGTACAAGCATGTTATGAGCTCATAGAGGCTTTAGAAACATTGCTTTTGGTTTATAGGGGTTGTGTGTGCAGAAATAACAAGTGCAAAGCTTAAGAAGTTGACAATTGTAAAAGTAGCGCTTTATCAAAATGGAAATGGCAACTTTGTGCCATAAATGGAAATGCAACTTGGATAAAGGCTCAAGTTCTTGGATTAAAGCTATATCAGCTGTGTAAACATTTATTATAGAGTGACAAACAAGTTTTAGGCCTACAAAGCAATGATTATGCAGCCTAGGCTAGGATTTGAATTTTTGTTCATCATGAAATGGCTTGTAATTTAAGTTTGAAAACCCTAACTTCATCTCTTCGATTATCCTTGCTCACAAATGATCTCAAGGAGTTATTTGACATTTTGGAAAGCTTGTAATGTTCTCTACAACCCTTCTTTGAATCACTTTTGAAAATTCCCTTTGGAACTATATGAAAAAGTGCCATGAAGATAGGTCAAAATCCTGACCAAAACTACGGTAAAATTTCACTAAGTGTTCAATTTCAAGACCATGACTTTATGAATTAATAACTTGAGATCCAAGAATTTTTAGAAGAAGTTGTGTAAATAAGTTTTGTAGATATCATGGAGATCTACAACATTCATGTTGAAAGTTTCTTTTGAATCCTCTTGCATCATGGTGAAAAATTGGCTCAAAGTTATTAAAAAACATGAAGTTTTAAACACTTAGAAAAAATTCTAAGTTAGAAAACTTTGAGTTTTCAAAATGAAATCTTGTCGTTTTGATTTCTTGATGAATAAGTTTCATATTTTAACATGTTTTGATGAATTGTGATCTTTGACATTGGATTTTGACCAAAAAGTCTAAGTTTGACTTTTCAGTATATAGTTGACTTTTGATCAGTTGACTGAGAATTCACGATCAATCCAATTGATCTTGAACAATGTTTTAGCTCATGCCATTAGGTCAAAAAGATGCAATTGAACTCTTTAAACAATGCTTCAAACCAATTGACCATTTGCTTGGTAAAAAATTAGAAATTTCCCTTTCTGAGTCAAAACCCTTTTGATGATTTGATCAAATTTCTTGAAGAATTATGGTCCAAACTTGATCAAATGATACATATGAGTTTATAATATTTATGTGGATCAAAATTATAAGGTTTGACTGTAAATTCACCATAGTTGACTTTTTCCCCAATACAATTGATTTTTAGGTCAACTGCTCAATTGACTGAGCAAAAGTGTGATCCAAGGCTTGAAACTTGACATGAGTAATCTTGGGGGTCCATAATGATCCAGTAAAGTCATATGAAGAATTGAAAGTTCAATTATCCTTGTGCAATCTCAAACCCTAATTTTGGTCATCATTGCTTAAGGAGGTGTCTTGAGCTGATCAAACCTAATGCAATATTGAACTAAATGAGATCTTGTGAGAGATTACTTGATAAATGAGAGGGGAAATTTTTGGGTACAACAACTTCCCCTGTTCAATCTTCTTAAACCTGAAGAGTTAGATTGGCGGATCTGCCATTCGTGACTTGAAAGTGAAAGATGATTGAACACTAGAGTGCACAAAAATTTGTACTCGAAGATGGATGGTGAATGGGCTTATTGATGCCATTTGGAGGAATGCTGGTAAACACTGGAAGAAGTATCAGCATAAATCTCTTGTTGATTTATACTAAAACTTGATGTTTTACCTGTGAGAAAAATAGTTAGTAAAATCCAGATGCCTGCCTGATGTTCACCAAATGTGGTATTATGTTAAATGCATATGGTATGTACATGCTATGATGTATGAATGTGAGATGTATGCTTTTTTCTGGGAAAATAAATCCCTGACTGCTGTTGAGGAAATTCTGTGGGGTTGAATCCCTGATTTCCATTGGGGATGAAGAATATGCATATCTTCAAACTTTGTTGAAAGGATGCTTTCACTGGAGAATATCTCTTGAATGTCAACTGTTATCTGGTCGGATCCCGGCTTCACAATTTGCTGAGGATGAAGTAGTCAACTTCTATCTGGTCGGATCCAGGCTTCACGACAACTTACTATGGGAAGAGACGAATTAACTATTATCTGGTCGGATTCTAGGCTTTGTAGAAAATTTTCTTGAAATTGAATAGTTATCTGGTCGGATCCAGGCTTCACAACAACTTGTTGGGGATACAAAAGTTAACTATTATCTGGTCAGATCCAGGCTTTGCAGTAACTTGAAGTTGTAACTACTATCTGTTCGGGTCCATGTTTCATGGTTTTTGAAAAGTTATATTATTATCTGGTCGAGTCCAGACTTCATAGTGTCTCTTTGGGGATCATAGTTAGTTGTTATCTGGTCGGACTCCAAGTTTCACAATAAACTGTTTGAAAAACTATTATCTGGTCGGGTCCAGGCTTTGCCTATTTCTGGGGTTGATGAGGTCAATTGTTATCTGGTCGGGTCCAGGTTTCACAATAAAATGTTTCAGGATTTAGTTATTATCTGGTCAGTTTCCAGGTTTCACAACGAATCACAAAGGGTAATTGTTATCTGGTCGGATCCATGCTTCACAATAACTTTCTTGAAAAGATAAAATTGAAAATTGATATCTGGTCGGATCCAGGTTTCACAGTAATTTGTTGGGGCAGAGGGAAACTCTACTGGGGAAAAGAAGTTAAACCTTGGTCAGGTTGAGTCCATGTTCTTCTATATCTTTAAAGAGTTATACTATTATCTGGTCGGGTCTAGGTTTCATAGTATCTTAAAATTGAGATCAATTGTTATCTTGTCGGGTCTAGGTTTCAGATACTCAAATTGTTATCTGGTCGGGTCCATGTTTCAGTAATTCACTAGGGATAGTGGCAAACTCTACTGGAGAAGAGGAGTTTTTCAAATGGTTTTGTAGGAATTAAACTGCTATCTGGTCGAGCCCAGGCATCAGAAATTGAAGAAGTCAAACTATTATCTGGCCGGGTCCAGGCTTCAGTAATAACTTGAAAATTGTGCTAATATCTGGTCGGGTCCAAGACTCATAGTATCTTTTTGGAAATAGTAAAGGCTTTGCTAACGGCTTTACTGGGGATCAGGGGTTGTGGCCCTATGATTTGCAATAATCTGAAAGGAAAATTCAAACTGGAGAGTGTAGACTCAGTCGGGTAGGACAAACTCATCTTGGGGAGGATATACACAGCTGGGGAGGATATATGCAGTTGGGGAATAACGGGCTCAACTGGGGAGGATGGACTATGCTGGGGGAATACAGACTCGGTGGTGGAGGATGTACTCAACTAGGGAATTTTGTGGTTCCTCGATTAATGTTGGGGAAATAAACCATGTTGGGGAAGTGAGTTTCTTTTAGGAAGAGATCCACGAGGCTTCAACTTGTAAAAGTTGACTTAGTTGGAGAGAGAGCTGACAAGAGATTGAGACTCTGGTCGGGGATTATCCTATGCAAAAAGACTTTGTGAGTGTCTGTTACTGCTTAGGTCATATGTGCCAAACTATTTTAATTATGTTCATATGTATATGTTCATTCAATTTTAGTCATTGGACAAATTTGCATTCAAAACAAAGACAAAAATTTTGCACTTCAAAGTATATTTGTATTGATATTTTGCCCATGAATAGGCGTTTTCATATAGAGAGACAGAGATCCTAGTAAGAGGAAATCGTCGAAAGGAAAAAAAATTGAGAATGAAAACAAATATCCATGTGAAATGATCTCATTGCCTTCCAACTCTACTATTGCCCCAATGTCTTCGAATGTCCCTTGTCGTTGATAGAAGTTGATTGGATTGATCTTGGACCGTTTGAAAAACTCAAGAGCCACATAAGCTTTTTCCTTACAAAAACTCAAGAGCCTATCAAATTCTTCCAAAGGCGGCGCTAGCTGAAAGTTTTGAAAGGTGAAACACCTTAATGGAGGATCGTAGAACTCAACCAAGGTATAGATAGCATCCAATTGTACATCCACTTTTATCAACTCAAAGGTATCCCCATATCGGAAAACAAACATCTTCAAAGCTTTTTCAAACAGTTTCTCTTTGATGATCTTGATCTTCGTCACATCTAGCTTGACGACACTAACACAAACAAGCTGTTTCCCTTTGGCATCCATTTTTAGGATACTCACCAAAACCTTTGATTTTTTTTAAATCCCGTGAATAAGACAAACAAAGAAAATGGAAAATGATGAATATGTGTGATGGAAAATGTATGAATGTGTGATGATGCAACATAGTGAAGGGATTTATGAAAGGTATCCTTAGTTGGTAAGTTCCTAGTTTTGGCCTACAGTTGTTCTACCTACCCCATAAGGTGGTTTCCTTAAGGGTATCATGGATAACACTAGATGGAAAGGCACAAGGGCCTCCCTTAATCGGAGTCTCTTTGTAAACCGAAACTTTCATCTCTAAGGTCGTAAAAGGTCTCACCTTGAGTTTTTGGTTTAGGATTATACAAAAAGTCATAAGTTTCATTCCAAAGTCCTACCCCCTAAGAGGATACCTCTTGAAACATATTTCTTTTTTTGGAATTGCACCGAATCTAGGAGAAGTCATCACAAACACTCATAGGGATGATGTATCCCCTTGGCCAATAGACGAACCTTCTTTCTAAGGTTTTTTGAAATTTATATTTTTGAAATAAAATCCCACCAACAAATGATAAAAAGATAATAATAATATAATAATAAACAAAAGTAAATAAATAAATAAATAAAGCAAATAAAGAAAATACAAAAAATAAGAAAAACCCTAAAACCAAAAGAAAAAGCTTCTAAACCCTAGAGTTAATCCCCCAGCAGAGTCGCCAGCTGTAATAACCGGCTGAAAGTTATAGAGTCGCCACCATTAATTTGTATCCCAAGGAAGAAAATATAATAGATAACCCTAATTTGGATCAGATATTCTAGGTTGCTGACTCATTTTAGATGAAGGGAAGGTGTTAGAAACCCTTCATCTACCTTGTTCACAAGGATACTAGGGTTTAGGTTAAAGGTTTAGGAATAGGTTTTTAGTTTTAATTAGGGGAACTCGCCATGATTTTAAGTCGTATGCCTACGTATCCTCTTATGAAGAATCAAAGTTCCAATTTGTACTTCGTAGTTGTTTGGTTAGATTTTGTTATGGATTATAGAAATATCTCGAATTTTCCTTGAACTAAGTCTGGGTTTGTGAATTGCGGAATTGTAGACGAAGTTCACAGTTTGATTGAAGAAATTTCCATAATCCTTTTTTTTTGAAAATAAATATATTTGAATTATGTTAGTAAAATTTTTTTAGTATTTATTGGTTAGATGTTTTTCAAATAAATGATGCAATATGAGAAAAAATATATTTTTTAAGGCATGAGAAAAGTATTTTAATGCATGAGAAAAGTAATTTAATGCAATTAAGGTGTTTAAAAAGGGTTAGTATATATGAAAAAAAGAGTTTAGATGAATAAATAAAGATTTTTTAATTTAAAAAATATAATAAATATTAAAATATCCAACAATGTATTATTATGCAAAAAAAGTAATAAATAAATAAACAAATAAAATAAAAATGAATGTTTTTAAAAGAATTAATTAAAATTAAGTTAATTTAATTAAAAGAGCAGGGGGGTGAAACGCAACTAGGGGGTATTATATATAAGGGGCCCAAGTTTAGATATTGAACGAGGCTCACATGCTAGGGGTGTTATTTTTACAGCAGGTTAGTAAACAAAGGGTTGGTGCTAGAAGCAAGGGCCCAAATCTAGGTGTTGGACTTGGCCCAAATAAAGAGGGGGGGTATGAATCATAGTTGGAAAATGGTAAAAAACAATGCAAGGTGCTAATAAAGATGGGCCTAGCCCATAAGAGAATATGAAGGGGTCCATTTGGACCTCGTGTGGGAGAACATATGATGTTACGGTGAGGGTGCAAAATACAGAGAATTCATCGGGATCAGGAGGGTAGTGAATGAAGGTGCATGGTAAGGGTGTCGCATGGGATCGAAAGGGAGTTATATCTTTCCATTTTTTTGTTTTCGTTTCATTTTTCATCATTCTTCCTCTCTCTTGTTACCCTCTCTTCTCTGTTCTCTCTTCCAACTCACAAAACAACCAACAACAACACCACCACCCTAATCGAAATTGGTGGCCACCTCAAACGGTAGAAACCCTCAACCCTCCTCAACCCCAAGTTTACAACCCTAACCGACAAATCTTTCAAAAGTTTATCGAAACAAAAATAAAAAAATGCAAAAGCTAAGTGTTTGGGTACCTCGTCTTGGTCATGAATCGTATTACTTTTCTCCGATTTTTCCTTTTGATTCCCCTTCTCTCTATGATTTTGCAGGTAATTGTGGCGTTTGAAGGCGGATCTAGGGTTTCAGACTTCGAAACCCAGATCTTCTTCTTGTCCTTCTTTTTGCTGCAATTCCATCAAACTCCTCCTCACCCTCTTGTTGTTCTTGTGAAGATTTTCGGTTCCTTTTCTTGTAGAAATTAAGGTTTATTTATAATGTCCTTAGGTTAGTTAAATTAGGAAAATTATGTTGATTGTCGTTATAATTTGAGACTGGTAGAGATTTGTTTGTAAATTAGGCTTATGATTGATTGTGGTTGATTCTGTAATTGATACGATTTCTATAATTTTGGAAAATTTTGTATAATTATATATTTGATTCAGTTTTAATATATTCATTCCCAATTTTAGATCTGATTTTGTATCGATTCGATTATGTGAACCAATGTTGATTTGTTTTGAATCTCTACAATATCAGTTTTTTTGGATTTCTTGGGTATTATTGTGAGGAAAGAAGGCCGCCGCTGGGTCGAAAATTAGGGTTTCAAAACCCTTTTTGACTTCGGACAAAATTATTCAAAAAAAGACAACAACAAAATAATAATAATAATAATAAATTAATAATATTGATTAAGTAATATAAACAATAACAATTTTAATCAATAATAAAAATAATAACTACCATGTTAATAATAGTAATAATTATATAACATAAAAGTAACAAGTTAACTTTGGGTCAACAAATCTAAAAACATCAAAAATTATTTTTATAAACAATAATAAAAATGATGATGTTGAAAAATATCTGATTTTAATAAAAAATAATAATGATAAAATGAAAACAATTGTTGAACTTGTCAATATCCTGACTTTAGACTGACCAAAAATTTGAAAAAGAAGCTTGATGGGCTTCTAACTTATTGGGCCAGAAAAATTTAAATCAAATCTTGTAAAACCCACACACGCCTTCTTATTGTAAAACAAAAACATACACCCCCTTACTAAGATTTTAGAAAAACTTATTATAAAAATAATAACACCAATAACAATGAAAAGGCGACTAGCTCTAAGTTAATCGCTAATGCTGGTAGGGAAAATTTGGGGTATGACAAAGGGAAAGGTCAGAAGAGAGAAACTTTTAATTCTATTCTGATGAGTTATGCAAAACTGTTTCCGTCTTTGATTCAGAAGAACCTGGTGCAGACTAGTCCTCCTCCTGCAATACCTTCAACTTTGCCATGGTATTATAAAATTGATCAATCTTGTGCTTTTCATCAAGCCCCTGGGCATAAAATTGAAAATTGTTATTCATTGAAGTCTGAAGTACAAAAGATGGTAAGATCTGGTCTCTTGTATTTTAAAGATATTGTTCCTAATGTGAAAGATAATCCACTACCCAAGCATGGAGGTATAGGTGTTATGAATATGGTTGCTTGTTGTCCTGGGGACTTCAGGATTTTTGATATCAATATGGTTAGAGGTGACTTAGTGAAGATGCATGCTAATCTCTGAGAGTTCCGCTATTAGACACATGATCATGCGGGTTGTAGTATTTCTAGTTCTAATATTCGTGGGTGTGATAAAGTGAGAGTTGATCTCCAAGAGATGATCGATGAAGGTCTTATCCACATAATTAGACCAAGGGTGGAATATGAGAAAAAGGTGAATATGATTAATGGTGTCCCGGAGAATTCCAGATTTTTTATGTAAACTATATGAATGATGATCTGGTAAAGCTGCACGCCACATTTTGTCACATGGATGGCTAGGAGGTACATCATTATGGGTCCTGTCAGATCTGCTGTAGGGATTCTCGTGGTTGTTCTGTTGTACAAAGAGGTGTTTAATTGTTGTTAGATAAAGGTACTATCAGAGTCACATGAAAGATAAATGATTATAATTGAGTTAATATGATTAAAGACCACTCTGTTGCGTCCATGTTTGATGATGAGTATGTTTCTGATGATGAGTTATTTTCTTCTGACAAAGGTATGTTTTGTGATAATGATTATGCGGTTCCTGAGTATTCTGAAGACGCATGAATGAATATCATTGTGCCGCATTTTTCTGTTCCTGCTCCTATAGAGATTACATATTGCAGCAAACCCGTTGTTGCTCCCGTAGTTATTTGTCTGTCTGGTCTTATCCCATATGAAGCATATAAATTTGTGCCTTATAAGTACAATGATACTGTGATACGGTGGGAGAACTGACTAGGGTTTTGCGTTTGTTTTTCGCAAATGTTTCGGTTGAGCAAGAGTCACCACCGACTTTTTATTTTATCCTAAGGAAAGGTTAAAAAGCACAGCAAAAACCTTTGAGATGTTTTCTTGGGTTCGGGGAGTAGATTATAGAAAGGGAAGGTATTAGCACCCTTTCTATCCATGGTTATCCATGGGCTCTTAGTTACTTACTTAGATAAACTTGCCTTAATTTTCAATTGTTTGAAATGGTGCTTTGTGTGTGTGGGTTTGAAAATGTTTTGAAAAGAAGCCAATGTGGTGGCAACCTTTGTAATGATCCATGTTGGGATATATACAAAGGTGTATGTCTTTTGAAAAGGTTTTCAATGTTTTTGAAAGTTGTTTTGAAAGTGTAGTGATGTGTGGTTTGAAAAATAGGCAAGTGTTTTGTTTTGCAAGTTGACAAGTAATCAAGAGCTATCTACCCTAAATTTCTCAAAGATCTTTGCTATGTTTTAACCCTTTTAACAATTTTGTTCCACCATTGCATTTGGTGGACAATCTTGTGTTAGGATGTGAAAGGGACGGGCGCGGGTCATCGTTTATACCATAATTGCAATGGTGCCAAGTATCTTTGGGCAATTTTTCCTTTAAGGGACTTGATCATTTTTAGGCAACTTTCGAAAGCGTCATCGAGGGACTATGATCATTTGAATTGTTTTGTTTTTCCCAAAGAGACTTAACATGCAATATGGCCCATTATTGAAGGCAACAAGTGGAATACCCTAGGGGTGCAAGTGTGATTGGTGTTGTCCATTTTCATGCTTGATTATCTTGAAGTTAGGCCAAACTATTTTTGTTAATTGATTTGCATACAACCCTAATTCTAGCATGGCATATTTAGAAAGCTTGTAAATGCGAAAAATAAAGTTCCTAAGTTATTACAACACAATATATGGGATGGGGGGTACAAATGTTCAAATGGGGGTATTTTGACAAGAATTAAAACCCTAGACTATTACATCAAATTTGAATTTTGCAAGGTATTTAATTACACAATATTTAAATAAAATAAAATAAATATGCAAAATGTAAAAAGGTTTTCTTTTTTATATGTATGTAAAAGGTATTTATCATGTACCAAATAAAATAAAATAAAATAAATTAATTTTGGGGATTCTTATGCATTTAGGGCAAAAACCCTAATTTTACAAATAAAAGTATTTATTGTATAATATATGTAATATTTATTTATCATGTACAAAAAAAATAAATGAAAAGAAAAATATCTGAAAAAAAGTAATTTTTAAGTTAAATATTAGTAAAAAAATAAAATGTATTATTATGTTATGTTTTTAACCTAAATGTATTAATAAATACCTAAATATTAATAATATTTACTAAACACTAAATATATGTGTGAAAAATAATAATATTTAATATTTACAAAAAATGTATTTTTTTTATAAAAGGTTTTTTTTTTAAAGATAAAATAAAACAAAAGTCAGAAAATAAAAAGTATTTATATTATTTTAGTATTTTAAGTAAAAGAGTATTTATATATTATTTATGCACAAATGTTAATTTAAACCAATAAATGCCTAATAAATACAAAAATGGTTTGAAAAATATTTTTTATATTTTTAATATTATGAGAAAAAATAAATAAGCCAGAAATAACAAGCAAAAGTCAAAAAATGATCAAAATAAGAACAATGGGCCAAGGGGGTTCAAAAGTAAAAACAAGGTGTAAATAAGAAAAATAAAACAAGCCCAGCCCAAAGGACCTTCTTCAACCTCTGGCCAGAATTTTGTCAAAAAACGCGCGCCTCCTACACTGATTCAAACATCTGGATTCCTGGACTTTTAGCACAAACTTACAACATGAAAAATGTTAAGCATCAAGCCACGATTCTGGACATATAAAGAACTCATCCTAACTCTCAGAAATGAGAGAGAATTTCTCCATTCCCAATTCCTGACCTAGTTTTTGTTCCATGTTCAGACTTCAAATTCTCATAGCACACATAACATAAATGAAAACTAATTATATGGGCATGTTCAGGGCCATGAATGTGACATGATTTCTTCACAAATCTAAACCTAACAATGCCTGGATAGAGAGATAAGAGTTCATGAACTTACCTGTTCAGTTAGAATCGTATCTGGTGATGGAGGTGTTTTCAATGCAAGGTGATGATTGGTATAGCTTCCTTGATATCCAGGGATGCTATTCCAAGCTTTAGTTTGCTTTGAAACCAAGTGAATCGTGTTATGGCATTTCAACTGCAAAACAGAAAAATGAAAATGGTGATGTTGATTAGGAGTGTTACAGTCTGCTTCTAATGCTTTGGACAGTTTGTATGGATGGTAGGGAAAGTGTTTGAAGTGGTTTTGGCCAAGATGCACGATGGAAATGAGCTGTGGGATTCCAAGTGCAGGATGCCCTGTTTTTGTGCAGTTTAATGGTGATTCTGTGTTTGAGGATGTTTTGAACTTGGTTGGCTTGTGTTTTAGCTTAGGTTTGATGATTAGTAAGTGTTCAATAACTTTGCTTAAGGTTCTCTTGGCTGAGATGATAGTTGGTGTCTAGTTTGCAAGTTTTCTTCTCTCTTAAGCAACAAAGTATCAAGTTGTGTTCTAGACTGATGCAGGCCCCCAATCTATGCTGGAACCTTTCCCCTTGATCAGTGTGTTTTGCTTCTGAACTTGTGCCAAAAGATATGGCCTTGTACTTCTTGATTTGCAACTTTGACATAAAGCCATACTTTTCTAAAATGGATAATTTGCTTTTTCTACTTATGGCTTTATTTTGCATACAATGCTTGAACACATAAAATAAGGTCTTGGCATAATGAGTTAGCATTAAATTTATGAGTGTGAATGAGATAAGGACCTGTAATCTAGCTTAAGGCATGCTGAGTTCAAAAAATGCAAGGTTATGGACATGTAAATTGGTCATGAACAAAGTGAATTTTTCCCAACTTGCAAAATTCGAATCTCCCTAACCATGAGGTTGTTTGATGAGTTCTTTGACATTTTGGAAAGCTTGGAATGTGTACTACAATCCATCTTTGTAATTCAAATTGAAATTCCAAGTGGAAGTATGTGAAAAGTGGTCTTGAAGTTAGGCAAAAAACCTGCCTAAAATAGTTCAAAATTTCTCTAAGTTAAGAATGGTTTGGTACCCTTGTTCCAAAAATTGTAACTTGAGCTACAAGCTTATTTTGAGGAAACTTTGTGAATAAAAGTTGTAGATTTTGCAATGGAATACAACTTTCATGTTTTGACTTTTCCTTGAATCCAAATGAATCTTGGTGAGAAAGTGGGACAAAGTTAGGAAAAAATTAGGGTTTTTCATAACTTAGAAAAATTCTAAGTTATGAAAAATCTTGCTTTTCAAACCCTAATTTGTGATTCTTGATTTCTTGATGAACAAGTTTCATGATTTGGCATGTTTTGATGAAAAATGAATCTTGACACTTGATTTTGACCAAAAGGTCAAAGTTTGACTTTTCAGTATACAGTCAAAATTGATCAATTGACTGGGAAATTCAACTGTCAATCTTGTGCATTTGGGATCTTTTGGACTTGTTGAGTATGTCAAGACAATTCCATGGGGCCCTTGAGTCCATATGTGAGCTTGGTTTGCCATTGGCTAGGTCAAACAGTCAAAAATTGCCTTTGTGCAGTCAAAACCCTAAAAATGACCATTTTGCCCTTTTGGTGATCTGATCAAATTTCTTGTGGAATTGTGATCCAAACTTGATCAAATGGTCCATATGAGTTCATAATGTTGATGTGGGTCAATTTCCATGAGATTTGATTGTCAATTGGCCACAGTTGACTTTTTCCCCAATACAGCTGATTTCTAGGTCAACTGTCCAATTGACTGGGCAAAGTTTGGAATCAAAGCTTGAAACTTGGTATGGGTAAACTTGGGAGTCCAACATGAATCATGAAAGTCATCTTAGGCATTTTAGGTCAAAATATCTTTGTGCAAACACAAACCCTAATTTGGGTCAACAGTGCTAAGAGAAGTTTTGCAGAGGAAAACCTAACTGGATCTTTGAGCTCCAAGGGCCTTTGTGATGAGAAAATGTTGAGAAAATGGGAGGGAAAATTTTGGGGTACAACAGTTGCCCCTGTTCAATCTTCTTGAACCTGAAGAGTTAGATTGGCAAGTTTGCCTTTCGTGACTCGAGGGTAAAAGGAGATTGGACACTAGAGTGCCCGGAAATTTGCACTCGCATGTTGGAGTATCAGCAATGTGATGTCGGGAATAGGCTTATAGATGCCATTTGGAGAGATGGTGGATAGGGAGATGGGCTTATAGATGCCATCTGAAGGCGTGACAGAACCTTGTCAGGAATGGGCTTATAGATGCCATTTGGAAGTGTTGATCGCATAAGAGATTCCTTAGCGATAACTTGCGCACTTTGAGAAAGTCAGATGTTTTCCTGGCTTGTTACAGGTGTTGATCTTCAATCTCTTCATGCAGACATGCCCTGGCTAGATACAGGTGTCGAGTCTACAATCGGTTGTTCGCAGATATGCCCTGGCTGGATACAAGAATTGAATCTGGAATTAGTCGTCAACAGATATGCCCTGGCTGGATACAGGAATCGAATCTTCAAACTCTTCAGATGTGCCCTGGCTAGATACAGGAATCGAATCTGGAATTAGTCGTCAATAGATATGCTCTGGCTGGATACAGGAATCGAATCTTCAAACTCTTCAGATGTGCCCTGGCTAGATACAGGAATCAAATCTGGAATTAGTCGTCAATAGATATGCCCTGGATGGATACAGGAATCAAATCTTCAAACTCTTCAGATGTGCCCTGGATGGATATAGGAATCGAATCTGGAATTGTGACAATTGAAGGTAGTCGTCTTTTGGATTGTCTTTTTCGCTGAAAAAGGCAAAACATCAGTTGTATGCAATGTCATGATGTATGAAATGCATGATGTCATGATGTTCAAAATGAGATAGTTTTATATGCACTTTATCATGTATGTAAGCAAGATGTATGAAATGTGAAATGTTTATGAAGGTATTTTCATCGAGGGAAATAAATCCTTGACGACCGGCCGGGGAATTAAATCCTGGGCTGACGTTGAAGAGTAGAGTTCTTCGTTTCCGCTAGGGATGATGGTTGCAAGAATACACCGGTAGGAGAAGATGACTCCATTGGGGAATAAACTTGTTGGAGAGATTACTCTGAGGGGAATTACTCTGTGGGAAGGGATACTTCGCTGAAGTTTTGATGAGAGCTCCGTTGAGGATTTCGATGATGGACTCCGCTGGGGATAACAATGATAAACTCCGCTGGGGATGACAATGATAAACTCCACTGGGGATGACAATGATAAGTTATGTCGGGGAACTTTGATGAACTCCGCTGGGGATTGGAAGAACTTCGCCGAGGGCGATCTTCTGTGGTAATTAGCTGAGGATAACCCAGTTATAGGCCCTTGTGAGGAATAACTTTGAATAAAGCCCGGGGAGACGTCCGTACTCTACAGGGGATAATCTTCCAGAATCTACTGGGGATAAGCTTCAAGACCTGCTGGGGATATGAATTCCATTTTCCTGGGGAAACCTTTGGAATTGCACTGGGGAATGGTTCCACTGGGGTGTCTGTATTCCGCCGGGGAACAATCTTAGATCAAGACTGCCGGGGATGCTTGCTGATGAAATGCCTATACTCCGCTGGGGAATGTTGATATCTTTTGGGGATACCCAACTTCCTTTAGGCTGACCGTAGACTAACTCTGCTGGAGGAGAGTATTGCTGACTTGCTAGGGGAAATAGGGTGCCTGTTGTAGGGCTGATGATAGACTAACTCTTCCTGGGGAGAGTATTGCTGAATCTTGTCTTACTCTGTGGGGAGTTGAGGCAACTTGGTCATATTCTTCAGTTGGACCTACCTTGGTACCTTGGCGGACAGAGCAACTAGACTGCCTGGACAATTCTACATTGCCCCTGTTTCTGACGTCACCTGTAATTAGTCTTTTGTTTCGTATGCAAGTATTTATGAATTAGCAATTTAATGTCAAATGCATATATCAAAAATGAACATTGGACGTTCTTCGCAAGACAAAACAGAAAAAGGAAAAAACAATTGGCAATTTGTTTGGAAAAGTGAATTTGTAATGATTTTGAAGTTTGCCTGTAAATAGGCGTTTTTTGTACAAGAGGCTGACGTCCTAGTAAGAGAACGACGCCAAACAACATAAAGTTTATACAATTTTGAAAATGAAACAAAACAGCTATGTGAACAATATTCCCACTGGGTTCCAACTCTGCTATCGCCTTTATGTCTTCAAGCATCTCATCACTTTGCTGCTTAGTTGAAGATGAAGCTGATTGATCGATGCCGAAGTCTGAGCCAGATAGTTGATGCCGAATTCTGGATGCAAGGTAATCCAATGAGACATAGTGTTACGCTTTATCCCTAAATTTTGCCTGGACCGCCCTTTCGGGTTTTCAGTCCACCGAGATACCCATTTTTGCCCAAGCCGCCTTTTCAGGTTTTCGACTTGCCGGGTGTACAGATTTTTTCATTTCATCCCTTATTTTTGCCCGAAAATTTGGTTCGCCGGGAAGCCCTTATTTTTGCCTAGGTATGTCAACGTAGCGGGTCCTTTATTCATGTGTAGTATCTTTTTACTATGTCTGCATTGGCGGGGTGAGGAAGGTCGTCACCATCCATGGTGGTTAGAATCATGGCTCCTCCTGAGAAAACATGTTTAACCACAAATGGCCCTTCGTACGTAGGGGTCCATTTGCCCCTGGGATCACTTTGAGGAAGGATGATGCGTTTGATTACCAGGTCCCCAACTTGATACTCTTGTGGTCTGACTTTCTTGTTAAATGCCCTGATCATCCGTTTTTGGTATGTCTGACCATGGAAAATAGTAGTGAGTCTCTTTTCGTCAATTAGGTTTAATTGATCAAGTCGAGTCTGGATCCAGTCATCTTCACTCAAGTCTGCATCCTTCATTATCCGGAGAGAGGGTATCTGGACTTCAATTGGCAAGACTGCCTCCATGCCATAGACCAAGGAAAAAGGAGTTGCCCCGGTTGACGTCCTTGCTGAGGTACGGTATCCATGAAGAGCAAATGGTAACATTTCGTGCCAATCTTTGTAGGTCACTGTCATCTTCTGCACAATTTTCTTGATGTTTTTATTAGCTGCTTCTACAGCCCCATTCATCTTCGGCCGGTAAGGAGAAGAGTTGTGGTGTTGTATCTTGAATTGCTCGCAGAGCTCAGTGATCATCTTGTTGTTAAGATTGGTACCATTGCCCGTAATGATTCTTTCCGGGACGCCGTATCGACAGATCAGGTTATGCCGAATGAAACGTGCCACGACGCTCTTGGTTACGGTGGCGTAGGAAGCTGCTTCCACCCATTTTGTGAAATAATCAATCGCTACCAAGATGAAGCGATGCCCGTTGGATGCTGTTGGTCAGATCTCGCCGATCATATCAATGCCCCACATTGCAAAAGGCCAAGGTGCCGTCAGGATGTTCAGAGGAACCGGAGGGATGTGCACCATATCAACATAGATCTGGCATTTATGACAAGTTCGAGAATGTTGGTAACAGTCGGCTTCCATTGTGGACCAGAAATATCCTGCCCGAAGGATTTTCTTTGCCATGGTATGTCCACTGGAATGTGTTCCGAATGTACCTTCATGTAGTTCTACCATGATCTTCTCTGCTTCAGTTTTATCCACACAATGCAGTAGAGTTGAATCATGATTTCGTTTGTAGAGAATACCGTTACTGAGGAAGAATTTTGCCGCAAACCTTCTCAGGAACTTCTTGTCATTGACCGATGCGCCTTCGGGGTATTCTTGAGCTTTCAAATATCTCTTCACCTCATGATACCAGGGTTTTTCCGTTACCTCTTCGGCCTCAAGATCGCATTAGTATGCAGGTTCGTCCAACTTCCAGATAATGATCCGAGGAGCCTCGTTGTCCCATTTGACTTTGAACATTGAAGACATCGTAGCTAGCACGTCCGCTAACTGATTCTCCTCTCTTGGGAAGTGTTCAAAAGTTATCTCTTCAAAGTGGGGAAGCAAAGTCAACACATACTCCTTGTAAGGAATAAGATTTGGGTGTTTCGTATCCCACTCGCCTTTGATCTGATTGATCACGAGAGCGGAATCTCCTAAGACACTCAGAAACTTGATCCTTAAGTCGATTGCAGCTTGAAGACCCATGATACACGCCTCATATTCTGCCATGTTGTTGGTGCAGTTGAAACACAGCCGGGCGGTGATTGGAGTATGAGTGCCCTTGGGGGATATGATCACAGCGTCGATGCCGTTACCCAAAGCGTTCGAGGCTCCGTCAAAATGCATAGACCATCGGGATCCTTGCTCAGGTCCTTCATCCGGTCCAGGTACTTCACAATCAGTTACTACCATGATATCTTCGTCCGGAAATTCAAAGTTCAATGATTGGTAATCGTCCACAGGTTGGTGTGCCAAATGGTCTGCCAATACACTTCCCTTGATTGCTTTTTGAGTTGTGTACTGGATGTCATATTCTGTCAAGATCATTTGCCATCTTGCTATTCTTCTAGACAGAGCGGGCTTTTCGAATATGTACTTGATTGGATCCATTTTTGAAATCAACAGAGTAGTGTGAGTCAGCATATATTGTCTTAGCCGGCGAGCAGCCCATACCAGAGCGCAGCAAGTTTTCTCGAGCAGTGAGTATCGAGTCTCACAGTCGGTAAACTTTTTGCTCAGGTAATAAATAGCGCGCTCTTTTCAGCCAGACTCGTCATGCTGCCCCAGCACACACCCCATTGAGTTGTCAAGTACGGTCAAGTATAGTATTAGAGGTCTCCCTTCAACCGGAGGCATAAGAATGGGTGGTTCTTGGAGATACTCCTTTATCTTTTCGAAAGCAGCCTGACATTCATCGTTCCAACTTACTACTTGATCTTTCTTCAGTAATTTGAAGATTGGCTCACAGGTAGCAGTTAGATGTGAGATGAATCGGGAAATGTAATTCAGTCGTCCCAGAAAGCCTCTGACTTCTTTCTCTGTCTTGGGAGTCGGCATCTCTTATATGGCTTTCACCTTGGCAGGGTCCACTTGAATACCTTTGTTGCTTACAATGAAACCTAGCAACTTTCCAGACCTCACCCCAAAGGTGCATTTGTTTGGGTTCAACCTCAGCTTGTACAACTTCAGTCGGTCAAACAGCTTCTGCAGATGGTCAAGGTGTTCCTCCTCAGTTTGGGACCTTGCAATCATGTCATCAACGTATACTTCAATCTCATGGTGGATCATGTCATGAAATAAAGCAACCATGGCACGTTGGTAGGTTGCCCCAGTGTTTTTCAACCCGAATGGCATGACCTTGTAGCAGAAGGTGCCCCACTGAGTAACA
Organism: Vicia faba; assembly: GCA_948472305.1. NCBI lineage: Eukaryota > Viridiplantae > Streptophyta > Magnoliopsida > Fabales > Fabaceae > Vicia > Vicia faba. The sequence goes on from OX451739.1 coordinate 1,457,404,672, forward strand.
AAGGTAGTCTTTTCCATATCTTCAGGAGCCATCTTGATCTGATTATACCCTGAAAAACCATCCATGAAGGAGAACACCTTGTGTTGAGCAGTATTGTCAACAAGAACGTCGATGTGAGACAGAGGGAAATCGTCCTTAGGGCTGGCCTTGTTTAAATCCCTGTATGCAACACACATTCTAACTTTACCATCTTTCTTTGGCACTGGAACCATGTTGGCCACCCACTGAGGATAAGAAGTCACTGCTAGAAACCCGACATCAAATTGTTTCATAACCTCAGCCTTGATTTTCTCGGACATCTCTGGGCGCATGCGGCGGACCTTCTGTTTTACCGGAGGGCAGTCTTCCTTGGTAGGCAGGTTATGAACTACAATGTCGGCATCCAAACCAGGCATGTCTTCGTAAGACCAAGCAAAGATTTCCATGTAATCATGCAGCATCTGAGTCAATCGTTGCTTCACGCTGAGTTCTAGATTGGCGCCAATCTTGACTTCTTTTCTATCTGTCTCAGTACGCAGGTTTATCGTTTCCACTGGCTCTTCATGTGGATGAATGGCCCTCTCTTCCTGGAGTAGCAGTCTTGCGAGTTCACCAGGCACTTCGCAATCATCTTCACCTTCGTCTTTGGCCAAGTTGATCGGATTTTCGAAGTCATAACTGGCAGTAGCAGAGTTGTTACCAGTGAGATCTAGAGTGGATTGGAACCTGTATAAGTGAGTGTGTGTAAATATAGATGTTTTGCAATATATAAAAAAGAAAGAAAAAGAGCATAAGATTTGAAATGCAATAATGTCCAATGTTTTGATTAATGATATATGGAAATGTCATACAAAAAGCCCTCACAAATGGAGCTACGATGCCCCGGGTAGGACAGCGAGCCAATAAAAGTTTCAACATATTGTTTGTTACAAATTGAAAACAAAAGAGTTCATTACTGCGTGACAAATGTAATAGGTGTAAAATCTTTTGCCGTCCAGTTGCTTGGTCCGTTGTTGGTTGTTGGATAGATCAAACTGTCAAATTCTGCTTCCTCTACGTCCTCCTCAATAGCATTCACCCTTGGGTTGGTGATGAACACCGGAGGCTTTCTGATCCTTTCCTTGCGAACAGCCCTTTGAGCCTCTGCAGTGAAGCCCAACCCAAATTTGTCGGTCTTTTGAGTAAGTCAGGAAGTTGACCCCAGTTTGTGCACTTGCCTTTCTCGATTACATCCCGGGCATCCTTCAAGGAAGCCATCTTCAAAGGAAAGTCTTCTTCAACCACTGTCTCAGCTGACGCCAAGGTTGGAGGTACCTCTTCAAAATGTTGAAAGGGGGTTTCAATAAACTCCCCGTCCATCTTGATATACCAGAATGAATTCAAGTGACTAACCATGTATTCCTCCTCACCCTGCACAGTAATAATCTTCCCTTTGACAGGGTATTTGAGCTTTTGGTGTAGAGTGGATGTTACTTCCCCAGCCTTGTGAATCCAGGGTCGACCCAACAAACAAGAATAAGATGGACGAATATCCATCACATAGAATGTTGAGTCAAAGACTTGGGAACCCACACGGATAGGAATGTCTACCTCACCATGCACCATCCTCTTAGAACCGTCGAAGGCTCTAACAATGATGTTACTAGGTTTCAATTCCAGGCCCTCACAATCCAACTGATCTAAGGCCTTCTTGGGCAATAAATTCAGGGAAGAACCGGTATCCACCAACACGTGTGCGAGAGTAGTGCCCCTGCATTCTATAGAGACGTGCAGGGCATCATTGTGGTTTTTCCCTTTGGCGGTAAGGTCTGCATCCGAGAAACCCAAACCATTGTCAGCTGTCAAATTAGCCACACAGTCAGTGAATTGATCTGCAAATGTCTCTTGCGGCACATGGGCCATCTTTAAAAATGAAATCAGGGCCTTGGCGTGGGCCTCTGAGCACATCAGCAATGATAGCATAAAGATCTTGGAGGGGGTATGCCCCAGCTGTTCAACGACATTGAAGTCACTCTTTTTAATGATTTTAAGGATTTCCTCCATCTCTTGTTGGGAGCTTCAACAGCAGTCTTTTTTGGTGCCTCCGTCCGGGCAGGCAAATCGGTAGCAACTTCTTTTCCCCGAGCATCAGAGGACTCAGCGGCAGTAGTAGACACATGAACTTGATTTGGAACAAGCACACTTGCGGGTGTGATGATAAGAGGTTTTCGAATAACTGGTGGTGCAATGTCAGGCGAGAAGAGCCTGCCACTGCGAGTAATCTTGGCGGGACCAGTGATGTTACTGATACTGGTACCGGTGTTGAACTCCTGCTTCACTCCGAGCACATACACATCTGCCCCATAGTGCCATGGGACAGCCTTGTCAGATTCATAGGAGAGGGGCCCCGGAACAGTAATGGTAATGGGTGCAACAGACATAATTTTGACTGGCTTCCTCGGGGGAGCCTTGGTAGTATTGTTGAAAATTGTGACGACAGATACTTCTTCAGCGGAAACAAATGGAACAGCGGTTTTCTTGAACAGAATCTCCTTGCTATCCATCAGGCCTTGGATGCCTGACTTCAGCAGCGGACAACCGGTAGGGGTAACAGCACACAGGAGGCAACCCTTGATACAACCCGGAAATAAACCGGCTAGCAGTAGGTTCCTCTTAACAGTCAATAGAGGGGTAGCAACATCATTCACCGAAACAGCATACAAATCTTCCTCGACAGAGTTTACTCTATGCTGGGGCATAGGAGCAGTTACAACATTTGGCCTCTCAGGCGCCTCAAACTGAATTTCCTTCGCATCAATAAGGTCTTGAACCTTATTTCTCAGGGCCCAGCAATCATCAATAGTATGCCCGGGGCTATCAGAGTGATAAACACAACGGGCATTTTGGTTATACTTAGGAGATGCAGTATTCACGACCTTCGGAGCTTCTCTGGTGGTCACCAAGTTGGTTGATAGCAGTTGCGGTAAGATTTGTGACAAGGTCATACTCAGCCTAGTGTATTGCCTTTTGGGCCTCTCACCCCTTTGTTGATTGTACTGCTGAGGAGAAGCAACAGGTTTTGAAATGACCAAGGCATTGACGGCTTGGCGGCGTTCTGGCTTAACTTGTCTTCTAGGACCATAGACGGCACTAGCTTCCTTCTTGAAAGGCTTCTTCTTAGTACTTGCGGAGGCACCTTTCTGTATCTTTCCTGACCTGATGCCAGCTTCTATCCTTTCACCCGTCAGGATCAAATCCGTAAACCCAGCGGAGGAATTACCAACCAGGTGATTGAAGAATGGACCAGAAAAGGTCCCTAGAAACATGTCAACCAACTCACGGTCAGTCAAAGGAGGCTGCACACTGCCAGCCAAATCTCTCCATTTTTGCGCATATTCTTTGAATCCTTCGCCCGTTCCCAGTGACATACCCTGAAGTTGGGTACGCGTAGGAGCGAGGTCAGAATTGTATTGATATTGTCTATAAAATGCGGTAGCCAAATCATCCCAATGTCGGATACTGGTTCCATCTAGCTGATAGAACCACTCAAGTTGTGACCCCGAAAGGCTATCTTGGAAGAAGTGGATCCAAAGATTTTTGTCTGCCGTGTAAGGTTGGATCTTCCTTACGTACGATCTGAGATGCAGCTTAGGACATGAAGCCCCGTCGTATTTTGCAAAGGCAGGCGCCTTGAACTTGTGTGGGATTACCACCCCAGAAGATAAACCTAAATCTCCGAAATCCAGCCCCGACACATTTTGAATCTCCATGGCACTCAAGCGGTCCTCTAATTGCTTGTATCTGTCAGCAGCAGGAGGGTATTGTTCGTCATTGTAATCCGTCTCATTGTCAGAGACTGCAAGACTAGGAGCCCCTCCCCCTTGGGGACTGTCTTTCTCTGCAGAGGAAGTAGTTGGATCAGCCTCGTTATGGAGTGTGTTCCCAAACCTGCATCCAATATTGAACAACGCAGTCCTCTTCTTCTTCTTCTTCTTTAAGAGCAGAGCCTTCAACTCTTCTTGACCTTAGGCCAGGCTCATGACCATCTCTTGAAACTGGGCATTCTGGGCCTGGAGGGCCTTGATTGCTTGTTCACTGGATGATTCTGGATTCATGATGACTGTTCAAAATAAACAGCGAAGAAGATTAAGCAACCTGTAGAAAAAGGGGTACTTGTTATGCACATGATGCATGAGATGCTATCTATGCAATGCATTCAAGGATTTTAGAAATTCACAGTTGTTGCAGACAAAAAGAACGCACGTCATATTAATAAGGAGAAATTTGTTAGTACATAAATGCCCCATGGGCCAAATATTACAGAAAACAACTTCTCAAGGTAAAAAGACGTTGCGCATCCTCTTTGGTGCAATGTAGGTGTTGAGGGCCTCTTGCTCATGGAGTCGGCGGGTGAGCTCTAAAACCTTCTTCTCGCTGGCGTAGAAGCTGGCTTCAAAAGTGTTCCGTTCCTCCTTGAGTTGGATCCAACTCTTCTGCATCTCCTCCCACGATGTAGGCATGTCAGGATGTAGGATTGTGTAGGGAACCTCTCCTTCCTTAACGGGCTCTTTAATCACAGAGAGAACATGAGGATAAGGCATCATTAGACTCTGGGCTCGGGCTCGTACCCACTTGAGATAAGGCTCAAGAGGGATGGAGTTCTTTTGCCCCAGTGTCTTGCTATCAACCTTGTTGGGCATCCTCCAAGCTCTGATGAATCTTTGGCGAAGTCCTTGCGCATCGTTGTCGAAGTCAAAAATTAGGTCAGGAATCAACATGTCGTGAGGACCATCTCTTCGTGCGTATCCAAATTGCCTCAAAGCTAGACAAGGGTTGTAGGTAATGCCCCCTCTAATGCCAAGTAATGGAACATTAGGGAACTCTCCACAATGATCGACGATGATGACATTTTCTCTGGACCGAGAACACCAATGTACATCAGAGTGAGTAAGAGTCATCAACCGTTGGGACCACCTTGAGCCTTGGTCATTCTTCAAGACAGATTGTGGAAGGTGCGAAATAAACCACCTTGCAAGGAGAGGAGTACAGCACATGAGAACACCCCTCTTTCTCATTGTTCGTGTGTAAAATGAGTGAAGGATGTCCCCAAGCAATGTTGGTATTGGATTTCTGGACAAGAAGATTTTGACGGCGTTGACCTCTACAAGCTGGTCAGGATTTGGGAACAGGACCAACCCATAGATAAGGAGTGCCACAATCTCTTCAAAGGCTTGTAGGTCCAATGAATTCCAACATTCTTGTGCCTTCTCAAACAAGAATTTTGCTAAGAAACCTTTGACGCCGCTTCTAGTTTCCCAATGCCCCTTGATGTCGATGGCTGTAGATGTAGTGCTTGAGCAACATCTTCAGGCTTTGGTTCCTTTTTCGTACCGTTGAAAGGTAGTTGATTTAGGATAGGAATTCTCAGGAGTTGAGAAAATTCATCCAAAGTGGGTACCAACTAGTAGTCGGGGAAAGTGAAACAGTGGTGAAGAGGGTCAAAGAACTGGAATAGCACTTTCATCATGTCCTCTTCAATGTTGGTGTTGACTAAGCTGAGCAGTCTACCATGTCTTTCACTGAAGGATGAGCTTTCCAGAATTCTTTATGTGAGCTCCTTGAGTTGAGGAGGGATTCTCACAAGGTTGACTTGGATGGTTTTTCTGCGAGGAATTTCCATGACCTACAAAACAAGAACAAAGATGAAGATCTAAACCCTTGCAGTGGTTAGTAAATGCATATGATGCTTTATGATGTTCATGATGTATGCACAAACATATGTACAAGCAAATCACACCAAACCCTAGTTTCAGGCTTGCATGGGGTTTCATGGGTAAGTACCCTCTTGAGTGTAGTTGGCTTAAAATCTTGTCCTATAAATAGTAACCGGGTTCTAAGGAACTCAATATCATTGGATTGTTTTCATTGTTCATTGTTTTGGTTTAGCCACTTAACTAGCGACCAAAATATTCCAAGAAAACAACCCTCAATGAGTGTAGTATCGAGTATCTACCAACTTCGGACTGCACCAAAGCCGGTCATCTCACTACCCCTAATGAAAGGCCAAGATGGTCAAGTAAGGTTCTAGGTCATTAGTGCTTAGTGACATCACTCAGCGGCCCCGTACTCTCCTTGATTGAACTCAAGGGTTACCGGTACTCACAAATATGTCGCACTAATATAGCTATTGCTTCGACCGTGTCGGTATACCCCGCACAGTTTCCACAACGTATTGCTATCTATGAATGTTTCCCAAAATCCGGGTGTAGGATTGTAAACCCAAACAAGAGAGCCAAGATATAAAGCAATCAAACAAACAATTAGTCATGCAAGAGGGTGATCTAAGCCCTAAGGTTACTCCACTTTTAAATAATCCCCAGCAGAGTCGCCAGTTCTGTGATACGGTGGGAGAACTGACTAGGGTTTTGCGTTTGTTTTTCGCAAGTGTTTCGGTTGAGCAAGAGTCGCCACCGACTTTTTATTTTATCCTAAGGAAAGGTTAAAAAGCACAGCAAAAACCTTTGAGATATTTTCTTGGGTTCGGGGAGTAGATTATAGAAAGGGAAGGTATTAGCACCCTTTCTATCCATGGTTATCCATGGGCTCTTAGTTACTTGCTTAGATCAACTTGCCTTAATTTTCAATTGTTTGAAATGGTGCTTTGTGTGTGTGGGTTTGAAAATGTTTTGAAAAGAATCCAATGTGGTGGCAACCTTTGTAATGATCCATGTTGGGATGTATACAAAGGTGTATGTCTTTTGAAAATGTTTTCAATGTTTTTGAAAGTTGTTTTGAATGTGTAGTGATGTGTGGTTTGAAAAATAGGCAAGTGTTTTGGTTTGCAAGTTGACAAGTAATCAAGAGCTATCTACCCTAAATTTCTCAAAGATCTTTGCTATGTTTTAACCCTTTTAACAATTTTGTTCCACCATTGCATTTGGTGGACAATCTTGTGTTAGGATGTGAAAGGGATGGGCGCGGGTCATCGTTTAGACCATAATTGCAATGGTGCCAAGTATCTTTGGGCAATTTTTCCTTTAAGGGACTTGATCATTTTTAGGCAACTTTCGAAAGCGTCATCGAGGGACTATGATCATTTGAATTGTTTTGTTTTGCCCAAAGAGACTTAACATGCAATATGGCCCATTATTGAAGGCAACAAGTGGAATACCCTAGGGGTGCAAGTGTGATTGGTGTTGTCCATTTTCATGCTTGATTATCTTGAAGTTAGGCCAAACTATTTTGGTTAATTGATTTGCATACAACCCTAATTCTAGCATGGCATATTTAGAAAGCTTGTAAATGCGAAAAATAAAGTTCCTAAGTTATTACAACACAATATATGGGATGGGAGGTACAAATGTTCAAATGGGGGTATTTTGACAAGAATTAAAACCCTAGACTATTACATCAAATTGGAATTATGCAAGGTATTTAATTACACAATATTTAAATAAAATAAAATAAATATGCAAAATGCAAAAAGGTTTTCTTTTTTATATGTATGTAAAAGGTATTTATCATGTACCAAATAAAATAAAATTAATTAATTTTGGGGATTCTTATGCATTTAGGGAAAAAGCCCTAATTTTACAAATAAAAGTATTTATTGTATAATATATGTAATATTTATTTATCATGTACAAAAAAAATATATGAAAAGAAAAATATATGAAAAAAAGTAATTTTTAAGTTAAATATTAGTAAAAAAATAAAATGTATTATTATGTTATGTTTTTAACCTAAATGTATTAATAAATACCTAATTATTAATAATATTTACTAAACACTAAATATATGTGTGAAAAATAATAATATTTAATATTTACAAAAAATGTATTTTTTTTATAAAAGGTTTTTTTTTTAAAGATAAAATAAAACAAAAGTCAGAAAATAAAAAGTATTTATATTATTTTAGTATTTTAAGTAAAAGAGTATTTATATATTATTTATGCACAAATGTTAATTTAAACCAATAAATGCCTAATAAATACAAAAATGGTTTGAAAAATATTTTTTATATTTTTAATATTATGAGAAAAAATAAATAAGTCAGAAATAACAAGCAAAAGTCAAAAAATGATCAAAATAAGCACAATGGGCCAAGGGGGTTCAAAAGTAAAAACAAGGTGCAAATAAGAAAAATAAAACAAGCCCAGCCCAAAGGACCTTCTTCAACCTCTGGCCAGAATTTTGTCAAAAAACGCGCGCCTCCTACACTGATTCAAACATCTGGATTCCTGGACTTTTAGCACAAACTTATAACATGAAAAATGTTATGCATCAAGCCACGATTCTGGACACATAAAGAACTCATCCTAACTCTCAGAAATGAGAGAGAATTTCTCCATTCCCAATTCCTGACCTAGTTTTTGTTCCATGTTCAGACTTCAAATTCTCATAGCACACATAACATAAATGAAAACTAATTATATGGGCATGTTCAGGGCCATGAATGTGACATGATTTCTTCACAAATCTAAACCTAACAATGCCTGGATAGAGAGATAAGAGTTCATGAACTTACATGTTCAGTTGGAATCGTATCTGGTGATGGAGGTGTTTTCAATGCAAGGTGATGATTGGTATAGCTTCCTTGATGTCCAGGGATGCTATTCCAAGCTTTAGTTTGCTTTGAAACCAAGTGAATTGTGTTATGGCACTTCAACTGCAAAACAGAAAAATGAAAATGGTGATGTTAATTAGGAGTGTTACAGTCTGCTTCTAATGCTTTGGACAGTTTGTATGGATGGTAGGGAAAGTGTTTGAAGTGGTTTTGGCCAAGATGCACGATGGAAATGAGCTGTGGGATTCCAAGTGCAGGATGCCCTGTTTTTGTGCAGTTTAATGGTGATTCTGTGTTTGAGGATGTTTTGAACTTGGTTGGCTTGTGTTTTAGCTTAGGTTTGATGATTAGGAAGTGTTCAATAACTTTGCTTAAGGTTCTCTTGGCTGAGATGATAGTTGGTGTCTAGTTTGCAAGTTTTCTTCTCTCTTAAGCAACAAAGTATCAAGTTGTGTTCTAGACTGATGCAGGCCCCCAATCTATGCTGCAACCTTTCCCCTTGATCAGTGTGTTTTGCTTCTGAACTTGTGCCCAAAGATATGGCCTTGTACTTCTTGATTTGCAACTTTGACATAAAGCCATACTTTTCTAAAATGGAAATTTGCTTTTTCTACTTATGGCTTTATTTTGCATACAATGCTTGAACACATAAAATAAGGTCTTGGCATAATAAGTTAGCATTAAATTTATGAGTGTGAATGAGATAAGGACCTGTAATCTAGCTTAAGGCATGCTGAGTTCAAAAAATGCAAGGTTATGGACATGTAAATTGGTCATGAACAAAGTGAGTTTTCCCCAACTTGCCAAATTCGATTCTCCCTAACCATGAGGTTGTTTGATGAGTTCTTGGACATATTGGAAAGCTTGGAATGTGTAATACAATCCATCTTTGTAATGCAAATTTAAATTCCAAGTGGAAGTATGTGAAAAGTGGTCTTGAAGTTAGGCAAAAAACCTGCCTAAAATGGTTCAAAATTTCTCTAAGTTAAGAATGGTTTGGTACCCTTGTTCCAAAAATTGTAACTTGAGCTACAAGCTTCTTTTGAGGAAACTTTGTGAATCAAAGTTGTAGATTTTGCAATGGACTACAACTTTCATGTTTTGACTCTTCCTTGAATCCAAATGAATCTTGGTGAGAAAGTGGGACAAAGTTAGGAAAAAATTAGGGTTTTTCATAACTTAGAAAAATTCTAAGTTATGAAAAATCTTCATTTCAAACCCTAATTTGTGATTCTTGATTTCTTGATGAACAAGTTTCATGATTTGGCATGTTTTGATGAAAAATGAATCTTGACACTTGATTTTGACCAAAAGGTCAAAGTTTGACTTTTCAGTATACAGTCAAAATTGATCAATTGACTGGGAAATTCAACTGTCAATCTTGTGCATTTGGGATCTTTTGGACTTGTTGAGTATGTAAAGACAATTCCATGGGGCCCTTGAGTCCATATGTGAGCTTCGTTTGCCATTGGCTAGGTCAAACAGTCAAAAATTGCCTTTGTGCAGTCAAAACCCTAAAAATGACCATTTTGCCCTTTTGTTGATCTGATCAAATTTCTTGTGGAATTGTGATCCAAACTTGATCAAATGGTCCATATGAGTTCATAATGTTGATGTGGGTCAATTTCCATGAGATTTGACTGTCAATTGGCCACAGTTGACTTTTTCCCCAATACAGCTGATTTCTAGGTCAACTGTCCAATTGACTGGGCAAAGTTTGGAATCAAAGCTTGAAACTTGGTATGGATAAACTTGGGAGTCAAACATGAAGCATGAAAGTCATCTTAGGCATTTTAGGTCAAAATATCTTTGTGCAAACACAAACCCTAATTTGGATCAACAATGCTAAGAGAAGTCTTGCAGAGGAAAACCTAACTGGATCTTTGAGCTCCAAGGGCCTTTGTGATGAGAAAATGTTGAGAAAATGGGAGGGCAAATTTTGGGGTACAACAGATACTATCCTGGAAGATGGTGTGGAAATTCCTATCCAACCTTTGTCCCAAGTAGAGAATATTGTTGAAGCTAGTCGGGTAACTCGTAGTGGTCGTGTCTACGCCCCTAACTTTCGAGGAGATACTAATTCTTTTAAGAAGGTTGTTGAGAATTTTGAACCTAAGAAAGTGATGGGAGAATCTAGTGACGCCACCTTGGAAAATATTGTGGATCAGTTGTTGCAAACTACATCTAAGATTTCCATTTTATCCTTGTTGATGAACAATTCTGCTCATCAGGAATCTCTGATGAGGGTATTGGATCAGGCTTTTGTTTAAAGGGATGTGTCTCTGGATCAGTTCAATAGTCTTGTGGGGAATATTACGTCTTGTAACAATCTGAGTTTTTGTAATGAGGAATTATAAAAATGACTCTTTTTCCAATGTGTTGATAGACAATAGATCTGCTTTGAATGCCATACCAAGAAGCACTCTCTTGAAGGTTGAATACCAGGGAACTCCTATGCGCCATAGTGGAATTATAGTAAAAGCTCTGTTGATATCTCATTTGTCTTCCTTTAGCATTGTATAAGTTGATGAAGTGGATGTTAGAACTCATTTCAAAGCTTTGTATATTGATAATATAAGGAATAATGAAGATTCTATCACCTAATTTAAGGATTCACAACAAGTAGTGCAGAAAGGCCCTAACAAGGTGTGGGGGCAGGTTATTAATCCACCTGTGAACAAGAATGAGACCGGTTTGGGTTTCTCCATGGAGAATGAAGTTGTGAAGCCGAAGTTCGCTTTGAGTAAATATAAAGACATATTTCGCAGTGCAGGATATCTCCATCCGACTGCTCCAAAGATCAACACTATTCTCGAAGATGAGCCAGAGCAAGAGATGTCGAATTTTGTGACACATGGAGTCAGAATCCAGAATTGGATAACTATTGATGTTCCTTATTGCATTCACATTTCAAAGTAATTTGTTTTTTGTTTGTCACTTTAGAAATCTTTCACTCTACCCAAGGTAAAAGTGTTGTTGTATGGGCGCGTCTTTTGTTTTGAATTTTAAGATCATTAATAAAAGTTGTTTTTGATTTCTAAAATTGTGTCCTTATTTTTCATTTTTTCTTGGAAAATATTAATCAGAAAAAACCTTTGAAATAAATAATAATTGTAAATAAATATACATAATCCCTTGATACATGTGTCAGTTTCTAAAATCAATCATAAATCATACGTGCAAATTAATTAAAAAAACTGTTGAATGCAATGACCCTGCACCCTCTCCCAACATTTGAATATCATGTGTATGTGGCTGAAGAAGGAGAATATAATGTAATCCTAGAAGAGGTTTCATGGTTTCTTGAGGGCGATAAAAATACCATTCAACCATATAAAGAGCTGTTGGAGATGATTAACTTGGGTTTAGAGGTAGATTCAAAAGAAGTCAAGATTAAGGCACTTCTTCATCCCAGTGTGAAGAAAAGGTTGATTGAGTTGCTGAAAGCGTATGTGGATATCTTTTCTTGGTCTTACCAAGACATGTCTGGTTTAGATACTGTTATTGTGGAACATTTTGGCCGTTAAATCCAGAATGTTCACCAATCAAGCAGAAGCTACAAAGAACTCATCTTGTCATGGCAGTGAAGATTAAAGAAGAGGTTTTCAATCAGATTGATGTTGGTTTTCTTGTGACATTAGTGTACCCTCAGTGGATTGCCAATATTTTCCAATATTAAAGAAAGACTGAAAAGTTCATTGTGTGTTGATTATAGAGATTTAAATAAAGCAAGTCCAAAAGGTGATTTCCCATTGCCACATATTGATATGATGGTTGATAGCACGGCCAAATTCAAGGTGTTTTCATTTATGGAGGATTTTCCGAATACAATCAAATTAGGATGGCTCCTTAGGACATGGAAAAAACAATGTTTATCACACCCTGGGAAACATTTTGTTACAGAGGGATGCCTTTCGGGTTGAAGAACGCTGGTGCAATATACCAAAGGGCTATGACAACCCTATTCCATGATCTAATGCATAAGGAAATCAAAGTATATGTTGATGATATGATCGCCAAATCTCAGACTGAGGAATGGCATATGGAAGACTTACTGAAATTGTTTCAGCGTTTGAGGAAGTATTGTCTTTGCTTGAATCCAAATAAGTGAACTTTTGGTGTTCATTTAGGAAAGTTGCTAGGTTTCATTGTCAGGCAAAAATGAATTGAAGTTGATCTTGATAAAGTTTAGGAAATTCAAGAAATGCCTTCCCCAAGATCTGGAAAGCAAGTTAGAGGCTTCCTTGGACATTTAAATTACATTTCTAGATTTATTTCCCATGTGACTACAAGATGTGAATCAATATTCAAGCTATTAAAGAAAGATCAAGGTTGTGTGTGGACAAAAGATTGCCAAAGGGAATTTTAGAATATTAAACAGTATCTGCTTGAGCCTCCTATCTTGCTCCCACTATTTAAGGAAGACCATTTATTATGTATCTGACTATGTTGGATAAATCCATGGGCTATATTTTGGGACAACAAGAAGAAACAGGAAGAAAAGAATATGCCATTTATTATCTCAGTAAGAAGTTTACTGACTGTAAGTCAAGGTATTCTATGCTTGAAAAAGCATGTTGTGCTTTAGCCTGGGCGGTGAAGCGATTGCGACAATATATGTTGAATCACACTACTTGGTTGGTTTCCAAAATGGATTCAATTTAGTATATTTTTAAAAGCCCACTCTTACTGGAAGAAATGTTCGTGGGAAGATGTTGTTATCTGAATAATATACTGAATACCATATTTAGAAGGCTATTAAAGGTATTGTATTGGTGGAGTACCTTGCTCACCAACCACGGGATGATTATCAGTATGTTAAGTATGATTTAACTGATGGGGATATGATGTATTTGAAAGTTAAAGATTGTGATGAGCCTTTTCCTGAGGAAGGTCCAAATCCTGAATCCAGATGGGGTATGGTGTTTGATGTATTTGAAAATGCTTATGGAAAAGGAATTGGTGTCGTGATTATCACTTCTCATGGGTCACATATCCCTTTTACTGCAAGGTTGACATTTTATTTTACCAATAACATGGCGGAGTATGAAGCTTGTATCATGGGTCTTGAAGAGGCTATAGATATCAGAATCAAAAGTCTTGATGTATATGGTGATTTAACTTTGGTAATAAATCAGATCAAAGGAGAATGGGAGACTCGTCACATCGGCTTGAAGATTATGCAAGAAGATTATTACTTTTCTTCAATAAAGTTGAGTTCCGTCATATTCCTAGAGACGAGAATCAGATGGTAGATGCTTTAGCCACTTTGGATTCTATGTACCAATTGATTGCTTGGAACAATGTACCTTAGATTATAGTTTGAAGTCTTGATAGACCAGCTGATGTGTTTGCTACATAGGGGACGTCAGACGAAAAACCTTAGTATTATGATATCAAACATTTCCTCCAGTCTCAAGAATACCCGCTTGGTGCGTCGAACAAAGATAGAAGGACATTGAGAAGGTTGACAAGTAGATTTTTTCTCAATGAAGATGTGTTTTAAAAGAAAAATTATGACATGGTCTTGCTCAGATGCGTGGATAGACACGAAGCAAACATGTTGATGCACGATATCCATGAAGGTTCCTTTGGTACCCATGCCAATGGACATTCGATGGAAAAGAAGATGCTTAGGGAATATTACTATTGGCTGACAATGGAACCTGACTTTTACAAATTCGCGAAGAAGTGCCATAAATGTCAGATTTATGCTGACAAGATTCATGTGCCTCCAACACTTCTCAATGATATTTCTTCCCCATGGCCTTTTTCTTTGTGGGGTATTGATATGATTGGAAAGATTAAACCCAAGGTGTCGAATAACCATCATTTCATCTTAGTGGCTATTGACTACTTTACCAAGTGGGTGGAAGCAGTTTCTTATGCTAATGTCACTAAGCACGTGGTAGTACACTTTATCACGAATAATCTTATATGTCGGTATGGTGTGCCATGTAGGATTATCACTGATAACGACTCAAATTTGAATAGTAATATGATGACAAATATTTGTAAGGAATTCAAGATTGTCCATCATAATTCGTCTCCTTACATGCCTAAGATGAATGAGGCTGTTGAAGCTGCTAATAAGACCATTAAGAAGATTATCCAGAAGATGGTTGTTACCTATAAGGATTTGCATGAGATGCTCCCTTTTGCTTTGCATGGGTATCGTACATTTGTCCTCACTTAAAAAGGGGAAACATGTTCTCTCTTGTGTATGGTATGGAAGCAGTGCTCCCCATTGAGGTTGAGATTCCCTCTTTGCGTGTAATAATGAAAACCATGTTGTCAGAGGTTGAATGGGTCCAGCATAGGTTTGACCAGTTGAATTTAATTGAAGAAAAGAGAATGTCAGCCTTGTGTCATGGTCAGTTATATCAGAAAAGAATGAAGAAAGCTTTTGATAAGAAGGTCAAGCCTCATGAATTTAGAGAAGGCGACCTCATGCTCAGAAAGATCATTTCTTTTTGCACTGATTCTAGGAGAAAGTTGACTTCCAATTATGAAGGCCCATATGTTTCCAAGAAAGCCTTCTATGGCGGTGCATTAATTCTTGAAACTATGGATGGTGATGAGTCCCACGTCTCATGAATTTTGACGCAGTTAAGAAATTGTTTTCCTAAAGAAATAAAAGAGAAGCTCGCTAAGTTGAAAACCCAAAAGGATGATTTAGGCAAAAAATACTATCTCGGTAGGCTGAAAACACAAAAGAGAGGTCTAGGAAAAAGTTAGAGACATAAACAAAATAAATTTTCCCGGTAGGTTGAAAACCCTCAAGGGAAACCTAGGCAAAAGTTAGGCATTTCCTGGCAAGTACTTGCGTCACACATGACTTGATCATTGAAGCAACAATATTCTCATATTCTCATCACACTTCAACTAAAGCCTATGCGCGGGAATTAAAGGTTGTTAGAGAGGATATTGGTCATTGTATTTCAATGTACCTTTTACATGTATTTACCATATTCCAAAACTATGTAATCATCTATGGAGTCACGCCATTTACGGACTACCATTCCATTAACGCCATTTACGCTTGTAATAATAAAAACATATTTCCCCAATTAAGTCTTGGTTTAGATTTTCTCCAAGTTGTTATATGGTTTTAGGTTTTTGTGGTTTTATACCTCTTCCCCATGTTCCCTAGTTAGTTCTTGATGTAGATTTCTCTAGCTGAGTGTGATTATTTCCTCAGCTGGGTTGTGATCAAGCAAAGATTGTAAAGTTATGAAGCCTTTACTCATTTTTTGGAGTCATTCTCCCTTTGTATTAAGAATTAATGTAGAATCTATTTGTTGTACCCCAAATTTTGACCTAAGATACCGTCTTCCACCTGCATCATTCGCATTGCAAGAGTTTTGACCTATTTTTATCAAATTTTCAAAGCAATGTAAAAATTCACAACTTTTTCGAGTCGGGAGCTGTTTATTTGTTGAACGCTAAACTGATCAAGACTTAAACAATGTTCATTGATTATTTATTATCTTAAATTCAAATAATTGGAATTTATTTTCGATTATTATGTAATTTAAAGATTTATAAATAACAAAACAAATATTTGAAAAGAGGTTTATTAATTGATCAAATAATGTTCATTAATTATTCATTATCCTAAATTTAAATAATGGGAACCTGTTTTCCGTTATTATATAATTTAAAGGTTTACGAATAATGAAATAAACATTTGAAAAGGAGTATATTAATTGATCAAGCAATGTTTATTTGATTATTTATTGTTCTAAATTTAAATAGCTGAAATTCTATTTTTTCAAGTTATTATAATTTAGAAGAATTAAAAATAATAATAAAGTAAATGATTGAAGTTATTAATTGATCAATGCTATTTATTTATTTGTTTATCATTCTGAATTTAAGTGATTGGATTTGATTTTCAGTCATTATATAATTTAAAGAATTATAAACAATAAATAAATAATTGGAAAGAAAAAGAATTAATTGAGAAATAATAGAATTTTTATTCACTTTATTCTATTTATTACAATTGTCATTTAAATGTTGTGTTATTACAAAATATTTATAAAGGCAATTACATAAATGCTTAAAGTAAATAAAAAGCTATTTTTCTAAATTCTAATCCTAAATCTTCCATCCAATGCTTTTGTTTGCTCATTTAAATTTTACCTGCGAAAACAATTAAAAGAAAAGTCAGAATTGAATAAATAATTAAAATGCAGAAAATAAATTTAATGTTCATCATTAAAAGCAAACGGCCGGAATCAGTTTGCCCTTTTTGCAAATCGCGGGATTTCTCCCGGTTCACAAAAAGGGAGGAATTTTTATGAATGCACAATTAAAAAATAGCACATTTCAAAATCAATTTCATTTTTATCAAAAAAGCTCACTGCATATTTCACATATGTATAAATTCATTTTTTGGTCAAAACTGCATAAGCATAAATCAACAGCATGTGTAGGTACATAACAACAAGCCAACGTTAACCTGCAACCACATAGGAGAGTAACATAGGCTAGTGCAAGACAAAGAGATATGCAATTTCAAACATGTGCAGTCTTAAAACTATGAATGCAAGCAATATATGTTTCCATTTTTCATCATATTCCAGCCTGTTTGCTTTTTCAGACAGCAGTACAAGATATCATTTTTATGTATCATTTATGTACTTGAGAGAGAAGAGAGAAGAGGTTCAGTTTTGCAGGTTTGGATTTAAGCTTGAAATAGGAATAAAGTCAAAATCATATGTAGCAGCATATATGCAGAACATCAGGAAAATATATTAAATATATTCAGACCTGAGCCATGAGCAAAGAAGCAACGGTCATATGAGAAGGGAATCCCTTCAAAAGGAGGTCTGAACTTGCATAGTATAATAACACCACCACATCACTGTAAAAGGATCCAGTTGATAACCTATAGCATATCTCTACACAAGACATCACTGCTAAGCCATTCAAAAAAACCATATTCCATTTCCACACAAGACATTACTGCTAAACCATTTTGCATAGCATATTGCAAATCACACAACCATATCACTGCAAAAACTATTCAAAACTATAACAAAAAGCAAAAATCATCTTTTCTGCTCCAAGGCAAAAATCACACAACCTGCATACTGTATCAAAACCTTAGATAAACCAGTATAATCCAAATCCATTCAAAAAACCAATTATTCATATTCCAACCAGTTTTAGACGAAGAAGAAGAGAAGAATTAGTAGCAGAAAGCAAAGAGCGAGGAATCTTCGGAGCTTACCTGATTTCGCCGGAATCGTACCGTCGGACTAGCTCCGACCATGTGAGTTTCTTCAGTTTTTCGCATAAATCTTTATACCGTTGTGTTGCCTTTGTCTCACTGGATTATAGTCCTCTATTAATTTCTTGAAATCATGTAAATGGCCATTTAATATCATTGCGAATCATCAATGAGCCTGCAGCAATACATTAATCCCTATTTAACACCGACAATAACTCGATTGATAAATTTCAAAATTCAATAACGTCGCAAGACCAACACAATCATATAAACACTGTTAATTTAAAGCCAACTTGTAAAAAATATAGAAATTTCACAAACCTTTTTCAACTACCCATTCGAACTTCGCGGTTCATCACTATCCTCTTCATTCAATTCTTCTGCCGCTCTCAAATCCGCATCTGATATAACGATATCCTCCTTCCTATACTTTCATCCCACTTCAATCATCTTCATCGGGTTGCTTCTCTACTTCAATCAACACAAGCGCAACACTAGAAACAATTCAGACAGAGTTTTCATAAAAAAAAGAAGATTAAGAGGGCCACTTATATTAAAAAATATAAAGGAAGATCATAAACATACCTTTAACCTCTGTTTCCATAACCCCATGTTAAAACTTTTCTTCAACAACTCATTAATGGAATCCAGTGTTGTTGTTGGAGAAGAGTCATCTGTTTTTGGCGATGAAGCATTAGCAAGTGATGAAGAAGAGGATGCTAAAGAAGACGAGGATGGAACTGCCGCCTTTAGCTCATCCTGGTTACCCGGAAAAGACAAGATAAAACAAGAACCTACTGAAACAAAAGGAAAGAGGAAAAAGCATCAGAAAGAGAGAACAGCCGTTGACGATGATGTTGTAGAAGACTTGGTACTTAGTTCCGATGAAGAAGATTTTTCTTCAAGCGACATCCCTTCTGCTGGGAAAAATGCGAATGCAGATAATCATTTATCTCCAAAACAAAACCGCAAGTCAAAGCACAAAACAAAGGTTGAAAAGGAACACGCAAGGGAAAAAGTGAACATTCTAGTTAGCAATGTCTATATCTTTCTCTTCGACGGAATAGTTTCTATCTATTTGAACTTTTGATTGGGTTAATGAGAAAGAAAGTTTTGTAGTTTTACATGATATTGTTTTCTCTTTTACGTTGAATGAGGTACTAAAGACATGTCTAAATGTAATGGCGGCAGTTTAGAATTATATTTTTGTTTACAGTTCAATTGTAGCAGTATTCCAAAACAAAAACCTTTATTCCACACACAAAAACATATCATTCAAAAATCTGAAATTTGAGGAAGAAAAGAAGCAACGTACCTTCAACCTCCATCGTAACGTGCAGCTTCCTCTTCTCTCCCTAACAATCTCGCCTCAATTCCGCAACAAACACCTTTAACCACTATTCATTACCGTCCCGCTTCCCTTCTTTACCTCCATTAATTTTCACCTTCTCTCTGCAATTATCACGATCACAAATCGCACAGTTTTCCTCAAGGATCTTCATTGCTTCCTGTAATTAATACAGTATCAAGTTAATACAAGACCAACCACGGAAACATGTAAGCGGACACGCGAAGAAGGTAGGAGGAGAAGATCAGAATCGAAGTTTTATCACAGTCATCAAGATCCAAGGTTCGCCGGAACTACCCCGGTCGTGGAAGGTGGAATCGAGCTTGATACCGCCCCAATAGAGTTGAATGACGATGTTGATGTAAGATCACGATGATGTAGCCGCGTCGAAGATGATTAGCGAAACCGTGAAGGAGATCAAGCTTTGATGACGAAGTGGATCGTGAAGGAGATCGGAACGAGAAGGAAGAAAAGAGATCCAACGGCGGCGGCCAGTGCACAACGTTCCCTAGGTTTTTGTCGTTACAGCATTGTGTTCTTCCTCTTGGGTTTGGATCCTCCATGACCCGCTCCATCTTCCTTCAACCCAGCTCAATTTCTTTTTCAGCTTAAGCCCATTCTATTTGATATCCACACCCCATCTTTTATTTGCTATTTAGTTAATTCTATTCATTTTCTTAACTTATTTTAATTTAGATTAATTAGTTTCTTAGAAATAACATATAGTTTTAATTAAACAATTTTTAATATTTTACCCAAATCTTATTAGTTTAAGTTTTAATTTAGTAAATCAAAAATAAGAGATGTAACTTAAAACTTTTTTTTAATCATTGACTAATTTTATTAATTTAAACTCTTAGGATTTAATTTAGTAATCTTAGTATCCCTTTTTTAGACTTAAGTTAGTAGTATTAAGATTTAATTTAACTTAAAGAATTCTTAAAAGTAATACTTTTTATTTATATTAAAAAAGACATTAAAAAAATAAAAACATATAAAACCTAAAAAACATTTCTATTAATTCTCGTTACTTTCTATCTATGTTAAAATGCGTAACCAATTAAAACATTTTTTTTTCATATATTAAACAAAAATCAAAAATGCATGTTCACGCTCAGTCTCTTATTTAATTTGTTGTATATCATTTATCTCATAATTTTCTATTTAAATATCTCGCATTTACTTGATTATTCTGTTTGCGTCAATCCAAAGGGAATTGTCTAATTTTTGTTGACTTCATGTCCTCAAAAACGATCGAGCGAATACTCTCATTCATTAAAAAACTTAGGTTAATTTTCTTCAAAATTTCAACCTTTTCAAGACTTATACCTTTTAAGTCAAAACTTCGACATTAGGTCGTCGTATTTTCAAAAACCCGTCCGTATCCCTTTTCGGCCAAAACAATTTATTTTCAATCAAGCAATCAATTTTAAATAAAACAGATATTTCAAAAGGTTCCTATAGAGTACTATAGATGCATTGGGTGCTAGTACCTTCCCATTGTATAACCAACCCCCGAACCATAAAATCTCTTTTCAAAAACGCTTTGTATTTGTATTTTTATTTACATTGCATATTTAGGGTTTTATTTCGCTCTCTTCCCTTTTCCTTTGGAAACAATAAAGCGCGGTGGCGACTCTTGCTTTTGTGAGGCGAATTAATCAATAATTCGATCTCCGATTTACCCCGCTACATTTTTTATCGCTACACTATTACAGAGCATTGCTCTCTCCAATTATGACATTGTTGTTGTTGTGTGATCCCCAAGTAGCCAGACAAAAGCAATATCATTTTCTAAGAAGTGTTCAGACAACTGTCAACTTTTTGGGTTTTCTCTCGCTAAGTGCTGAGTTTGATTTAAAATCCCCATAACTTTGACTTCTTGTTGTGATGTTAATTTATTAACTTCTCTGGATGAACCAAGGATGATGCTTCCCTCTAAAGTAGTTATCCCCGTGAAGTTTCTATGACTTCCCCAAAGAAGTTTGTGCAACCACTACTCTTGATATTGAAGAATGTATTTGGGCTCCCTTCGACGTATGGCATTGCCTTCCCTAATGAAGTCAGTACGACATCCCCAGTTGATGTTTTGATGATGTGGCATTGTCTTCCTTAATGAAGTCAGTACAGCATCCCCAGTTGAAGTCTAGACGATGTGGCACTGTCTTCCCCAACAAAATCTGTATGATGTTCCCCGATGAACCTTGAACGAGTTTATTATATCCCCGCAATTGTATTTGTTTATTGCTATCATATTGTATTTTTATTATTTTCAAGTCATGTTTCTTCCAAATGAAGTTAAGCCTTAATGTAGGATTTTGTTTCCTTAGTTGGTGCTCACTCTCTCATGGAATCTTCATCCTGGATATGATTTAGTCGAGTGTTTTTCTTACCAGAGTTGGTTTTGTCTGGTTATCTCCAGTGCAATATGTCTATTTTGTCAGCATATACATGATAACATTCATACACTCATACATACATCATGCGTAGCAGAATTAAAACTCATGCTCATTTGCATTCATTGATGTTTTTGTTGGCATATTATCCTCTTTGTAGAGTTATGTTATCCTCTCTCCAATAGAGTGTCAACCTTAAGAAGAAAATGTACATCCTTTTAATCTCCCCATTGAGTTATCCCTCGTGGAAGAATTTTGCTTTAGCTTTCCTACCCAACTCGTTATCTGGATGGAATTTGATCCCCATTTGAGTTTATTCCTAATTGGATGGTGTCTTGGTTGACTGTTCACTTCGGTTTGTTCGTGGTTTGAATTTTTGGTCCCGAAAGCAGTTTTATTTTGATCCCTATAGGCTGTGAGCCCTGGATTGAGAATGTGCATTTATTTTGCATGTGAAGACTTTTCCTCTCAGCAAGAATGTGTTGGTATTTCCCCACGAAACTAAAATCATTTTCCAACAGTGACATCACAATCCTTTTCGTAGAAGCAAGTGGCAGTCTCTTTATTTGAGCAACCTGTACTTCCCCAGTAAGTCTGTTAATGCCAGAGAAGATGTTTTTACTCTGATGAATGGTAGTCTATATGTTATGGGATATAGTTTGTTGTTGAGATTAGTTATACTTCGATGATAAAGGCAGTTTGTTGAAAGATTCTTACAACAATTATTATTACCCTTTTCAAGTGATATATTGATCAAAGAAGAAATTTTTACCGTTCTCAGTGAAATCCAGAAGTTGGTAAAGTTTGTTACCCTTTCCAAGTGGAATGCCTCGGTTAAAGAAGAAGTTGAGACCTGTTCTAGGAGGAATGCCAGAATTTTGGGAAACTTGTTATTGTTTTATGTTTTTTCTACCTTCATCAATGAGTTAGTAGTTCACCATCATTATTTAGTCAATATTTACTTATTTCTCCTCATTGGACTTTACTCCAATAGTGTTGAGTTGTTCCCATCCATAAGTGTTGATGTCAACAAGTTGTTCCTAGTCATGAGTACTGATGTCAAACTTTTGTTCTCAATCATAAGTATTGATGTAACTCTTTGTTACTAATCATAAGTACTGATGTCACTCTTTGGTGCCAGTCATAAGCACTGATGTCAAACCTTTGTTCCCAGCCATAAGTGTTGATGTCAAAATCTTTGTTCCCAACCATAAGTGTTGATGTCAAACCTTTATTCCTAGCCATAAGTGCAGATGTCAAGCCTTTGTTCCCAGCCATAAGTGTTGATGATAACCCTTTGTTCCCAACCGTAAATGCTGATGTCAACCATTTATTCTCGGCCATAAGTGTTGATTTAAAACCTTTGTTCCCAATCATAAGTGAGGATGTCAACCATTTGTTCCCATCCATAAGCATTAATGTCAACCCTTTGTTACCAACCATAAGTACTGATGTCAATCCTTTGTTCCGAGTCATAAGTGATGATGTCAACCATTTGTTTCCAACCATAAGTGCTGATGTAAATCTTATGTTTCATGTCATAAGTACTAATGTCAATCATTTGTTACTTACCTTAATAATGACGTTTACCGTCATCTTCGAGCCAATTTATCTTACCGTTTCTATTCACATCCTTCGTCTTGTTAGTTTATAATCCCCTGTGAGTCGATGTTACTCTCTTTTGGATATCTCCTCTATGAGTGGGTAGTTCACAGTTATCTATCGGTTGTTGTTACCCATTTCTTTTTTCTCATTTATTGAGTTGAAGATACTTTATCTCCTATTTGGGCTTTACCCCAGTAGAGTAAAGTCTTCTTTTCCCCAGTGGAGTTGATTTTCCTCCAATGGAGTTGAATTTCTTTCCTCCAGTCGAGCCAGTAATCCTTTCTTAAAGATTACCTCCTTGGTAGTTTGTTGCTTACATTGTTAAGAGTTTTCTGTCGTTGAAATCTTACTATGTATTTGGATTTTTTTATCGTGATTTTAGTTTTACCTATTTATGGTCATTCCTAGAGTCGTGTTGTTCCACAGCGATTTATTTTCTTGGTTGAACTCTCTTTTTGGTTCATTGGTTTTATTTCCTACTTCCCTAGTGGTGTTTTGTGTCTCCTATAGAGTTGGTCGCTTGCATTCATAATCATAAGCATTGCATGCCATCTTAGGGCCAAAAATAGGGTTTATTTTGTATTTAAGTATCTTCAATCATGTCGAGACGAAGATTTTAACCTTCGTATTTTCGGATAGAAGACACTTAAATAAGGGCAACTGTTATACCCCAGTTTTCCCCCCTAAGATCTCTCATAATCTTATATCATCAATAAATTACGATCACACATTAGGGTTGGTTCTCTCTTTCTACTTCATCATATCTTTAAGTTTCCTCTGGAGGGATCACCAAGAACCTTTATTTGTGTATCTTGAACATGTTTTATTTTAACTAACATCAAGATATATGTTTCTTTGAATGTTAATATTGTAGTTGATGACACAACTGCATTCCTCTCACCATCTAACCTAGTGTTTTGAGGGATGGTCTTCAGTCAAATGGTTCTTCAATGGATTGCAAGAGCTTAAGCTTCAAGGCTATGTATATGATATCAAAGTTTTTTTGGTTCAAACAACTCTCTCACCTTATTTAGGTCAGGTTTTCCTCAAAGTTGGTGGTGGTATTCATCAAGAAGGTTCATTGGTTCATGTGTTTATTTCCATGCCTTCTTCAACAAGTTTTATTGAGACTTAAGCTCCACCTTTGAGTGTGCTTCAAGACAACATCATTTCAAGGTCTAATGTGATCCATCATGCTCTATTTTTCAAATAAAAATCAGAATGTTCAAGGTTGATTCAACAATTTTGACCTAATTTAGCAAGTGCTTGATCCAATGATCACAAGTTTGAAAATTGAGAAAGTTATGCCCTTGTGATCACTGAATCAAGCACTTGCTCAATTAGGTATAATATTTTGAATCAACCTTGTATCTTTTGAAATTTATTTGAAAAATAGAGCATCATGGATCACGTTAGACCTTGAAATGATGTTGTCTTGAATCACACTCAAAGGTGGAGCTTAAGTCTAAATAAAACTTGTTGAAGAAGGCATGAAAATAAACATATGAACCTATGAATATTCTTGATGAATACAACCACAAACTTTGAGGAAAATTTGACCTAAATAAGGTGAGAGAGATATTTGAACCAAAAAACTTTGATATCATATACATAGCTTTGAAGCTTAAGATCTTGAAATCCATTGAATAACCATTTTACTGAGGACCATCCCTTAAAACCCTAAGTTAGATGGTAAGATGGATGCAGTCGTGTCATCACCTACAATATGAACATTCAAAGAAACATATATACATACCTTGATGTTAGTTAAAAGAAAATATGTTCAAGATACACAACTCAAGTTATTTGGTGATCCCTCAAGAGCAAACTGAAAGATAGGATGAAGTAGAAAGGGAGAATCAACCCAAATGTGTGATCTGGATGTATTGATAATATGAGATAATGATTGATCTTAAGGGCAAATATTAGGGTATAACAGTTTCCCTTATTTAAGTGTCTTTTATCTGGAGATATGAATGTTAAAATCTTTGTCTCGACACGATTGAAGATACTTAAATACAAAACAAACCCAATTTTTGGCCCTAAGATGCCATGCAATGTATATAATTATGAATGCAAACAATCAACTCTGAAGGTGACACATAACACCACTGAGGAAGTAAAAATAAAACCAATGGACCAAAAAGAGACTTCGACCGGGAAAATAAATTGCTGGGAAACAACATAACTCTTGGGATAACCAAAATAGAAAAAAACAATATCCTGATAAAAAAATCCAAATGCATAGTAACACTTCAACAACGAAAATTCTTAACAATGAAAGCAACAAGCTAACAAGGAGGTAACCATTATAGAGGTAACCAACTCCACTGGGGAAAGAGACTTAACTCCGTTTGAGGAAAATCAACTCCACTGGGGATTAGAACACTCAACTCTACTGGGGTAAATCCCAAAAAGGAGACAAAGTATCATTAACTCAACAAAATGAGGAAAAAGCAATGGGTAACAAAGACCTATAGATAACTGTGAACTACCCACTCATAGAGGATATAACAAAAAGAGAGTAACATTAACTCACATGGGATTGTAAACTAACAACGCAGAGTATGCGAATAGAAATAGTAAGATAATATTGGCTCAAAGATGACAATAAACATAAACCTCGAGACTAGTAAACAAATAATTGACACCAGTACTTATGACTGGAAACAAATGATTGACATTAGCGCTTATGGCTGGGAACAAATGGATGACATTGGAACTTATGGCTGGGAATAAAGTTTTTGACATTAGTACTAATGGCTGAGAACAAAGGTCAACATAAGTACTTATGGCTGGGAACAAAGGTTTTGACATCAGGACTTATGACTGGGAACAAAGGTTTTGACATCAACACTTATGGTTGGGAATAAAGTTTGACATCAGTACTTAAGTGAAAGAACCCGGCCGAAACGTCATCTGATATAGAAATCAATGAAGTCGCCACCGCACGTCTTTTATCCCACCGAAAGGGAAAGGTAAACATCGAGAAAACCTGAAGAGGGTGAAATAACAGTCTTGTGACCGAGAGATCGGGTAAGGGAGTCTGTTACATGAGGGGAAGGTATTAGCACCCCACACGCTCGTAGTACTCTACGGTATCCACTATTGTTTGTTCTAATCTAAGGGTGTGTAAAATCTATGTCTAGGATGTACAGGGAATGCATGCAAAATAAAGGAGAAAAGAATGTAGGGAGAATAAAAGTTGTGCCTACCTGGGCCCTACCCCAATGCCTACGTATCCCTTTTAAGGAATAAGAGAAGCCGTATTTCGGCTCATATATTTTGGTTGGTTTGTGTTTTTTAGTTAACAAGATAAAAGCAACAATCAAGATAGCAAAACATCAGATAGAACAACAAAAACATCAACAACGATGATAAAATAGAAAAAAGAGAAGACAAGACATCGCATGGAAAAACTGATGATTTGAAAAACACGAGAAGGCGAGGTTAAATTGGAATCTTAAAACATCAATAGAGTAAAGAACATGTTTAATTTTATCCTGGTTCGTTTGAAGTCAAACTACTCTAGTCCACCCGCCAAGGTGAGTTCACCTCTCTCCAACGAGGTCTTAATTCACTAATAAAACTTGATTACAAATCTACTTTGACAACTGTCAAAGTCTTCTTGATTTCAAAACCACAACCCGGTTTTCTCAAGGAAATTCATTAAACAGTTAATTGAATAAAAGTGTACAATGATGTTTCTAAAAAACAATATCACTAATAGCGATGTTTTACACAATTTAATATTGAATGATGAGGATGAAAATTGATTGTAGCGTTACTGACTTTTCACGTGAGATCTTATTTTTGTGCACAGTTGTTCATCATCTTGAAATCTTCTTCTTGTATGCTTTATATAGCCCTTGCAATAAGGACACAAGAAGATACTTTTGGTATGTCCATAACACGAGTTAATGAGCTTTCTAAATCAGGAGATCCTTGTCTGTTTGTAGCTGTTACTTATGATCTTGCATTGATAGATTGTAACACTTCAGAACTTCTCACAGTAGAGGATGAATATTACCGTTGAGAGTCATTTACAGCTTGATCATAACTTTGCAAATCAGAGTATCAGAGATTCTGTTTCACAATGCTGGTGCATTCATAAGTTGTAACATAACTTCTTCATATAAGCATGTCATGCAGATTTGATGCATCTGAATCTTTCATGGTACTCTCAACTTTTGTGCTCGCATAATCAGAACTTCTGGTGATGTTCTGGCAGAACTTCCAGTTGCATCGGAACATCTTTTTCATATCATAACTTCCTGCATGTAAATATACTTTTATTAGCGAGCATGTTTGTTCTTGATATCGTGTGTTTGTTATCATCAAAACTCTTACTGGGATGTAGAACTAAATTATGTTCTAACAATCTCCCCCTTTTTGATGATGACAAAAACTAGTATATTTTAATGGAATATAAAGAGAAATAATTAAAAGGCTTCACCTGAGTAGAATACTCAGCTAACGAGAAAATAAAATACTTCCATGACGATCTTCTGATTATGAGTCAAAATATTCTCCATTCTCCCCCTTTTTGTCAAGAATCAAAAAGTGGTAAAGACTCTGATTGGCTTGCTCTAACAAAGGTTGCTTAAAAAGGTGTGACATCCTCTTCTGGATATGTCTGAGTTTCTTTAGAGAGCTTCTGATGTTGTATTCTCATTCCTGTTTCCCTATAGTTTCAGAGCCAGTAATCTTTTGTTTCGGATTGCCTCCGAAACCTGCGAATCTTTTAAATTCCAGGCTTTGGAACATATGCTTTCTTTCCTTAATCTGTAGAGAGCATCCAGAGTCCATGTGTTAATACTGGTGTTTCAACCTTGATGTTAAAAATATATGCAACATATATGATTTTGTCTTTTGGTACCCATATCTTTTCTGGTCCATGATTGTTAGAGTTTCCAAAATTCTGTTTGAATTTTGGTTTAGTATTAAATGCCTTACCAGCATGTTTTATATCATGTGTTTGCCCAGTAGTGAAGTGAGAATAGAGAGGAGTGCGTTTCATAACCAGATCTTTAACTTTCCTAGGTTGGGATACTTTACCTTTGTATCCTATACATATTCTGTCATTTCTGCTAACTCCATAGATCATTGAAGCCATCTTGCTTCTATCTATGTTCTTAGCAAGGAATTTCTGAAAGATGTGATCATATTCCTTTATGATTGCTTCAGGATTATCAGGAACTTCTGAGACAATTTCTTTTTGAGTATTTTGTAAATCATTTTCAAGTTTAAAAACATTTTCTTTCAACTCAGAGTTTTCTAGTCTCATATTCTTAGTTTCTTCAGAGTCAGAAACTAGATCCTTTTTCAGGTTCTTGTTTATGACTCGAAGCTTCTGATACCTTTCTAGAACTTCTGATAGACTCTCCTCTAATTGGGATCTAGAAAAGTTAGAAAATACCTCTTCAGACTCTGATTCTGATTCTGATTCTGATTCTGATTCTGGTTCTGATTTTGGTTTTGATTCAGAGGATTCGCAGACATCTGATAAGTTATCCGTTTGAGCTATATTGGCTTGTTCATCTTTTGATTCTATTTCGTCTTCAGAAGATTCAGAGTCATCCCATGTTTCCATAAGACTTTTCTTCTTCTCCTTAACAAACTTCCTTTTATGTTTCTCCTTCTGAAGCCTTGGACAATCACTTATGTAGTGACCTTGTTTATTGCATTCATAGCAGGTAATGATTTTGTTACTGGATTTTATGTATCCATAAGATTGTTCAGAGTCATTTCCTGTTCTCCTGGAGTTTCTGAAATTCTTCTGCATGTGCTTCCACAGCTGATTGATTCTTCTAGATAGAAAGAATAGTCTGTCTTCTTCTGACGAGGATTCTCCAGAGTTTTCTGCTTCTGCTTTTGCCTGCAAAATCTTGGTTTCATATTTGTTAGATTTCAGAGCGAGAGACTTACATTGCTTCTGAGGCTCATCATCTTCTAACTCTATCTCATGGCTTGAGAGAGCTGACAAGTTCTTCTAGAGATATTATGTTCAGATCTTTTTCCAGTTTGAGAGCCGTGACCATTGGTCTCCATTGTTTTGGTAAACTTCTGATGATTTTCTTTACATGATCAGCAGTTGAGTATGCTTTGTCCAGTACCTTTAGCCCAACCACCAGAATTTGAAATCTAGAAAACATTGTTTCAATGGTTTTATCTTCTTCCATTTTGAAGGATTCATACTTCTAAATCAGCGTAAGGGTTTTAGTTTCTTTTACTTTCATGTTGCCTTCATGCGTCATTCTCAGAGAATCAAACATGTTCTTAGTTGTTTCCCTGTTTGTGATCTTCTCATACTTTGAATATGAGATGGCACTCAGGAGAATTATTCTGGCCTTTTGATGATTTCAGAAGTCTTACTTTTGATGATTTGTCATCCTATTTCTATCAATCTTCTGACCGCTTACATCAACAGGATGTATGTAACCATCAGTTACCATATCCCAGAAGTCAACGTCATAGGCTAGGAAGAAACTTCTAATCATATTTTTCCAGTATTTAAAATTTTAACCGTAAAAAATTGGAGGGTTGCTGCTGATGTTCTGACTTGTTCTCATCATAGTGTTTTCCCCCCTTGGATCTTTATCTGACACAGTTAAGTGTTTGTACCCAGATCCAAGTGCTCTGGTACCAATTGAAGAATTGAAAAACACAAGAAGGGGGGGTGTAAATTTGAATCTTAAAACCTCAATGGAGTAAAGAACACGTTTATTTTTATCCTGGTTCGTTTAGACTCAAACTACTCCAGTCCACCCGCCAAGGTGATTTCGTCTTTCTCCAACGAGGTCTTAATTCACTAATCAAACTTGATTACAAATCTACTTTGACAATTGTCAAACTCTTCTTGAGTCCAAAACCAAAGCCCAGTTTTCTCAAGGAAATTCACTAAACAGTTAATTGAATAAAAGTGTACAATCATGTTTCTAATAAACAATATCACTAACAGTGATTTTTTTACACAATTTAATATTTAACGATGAGGATGAAGATTGATTGCAGAGTTACTGACTTTTCACGTGAGATCTTCTTTTTGTGCGCAGTTGTTCTTCATCTTGAAATCTTCTTCTTGTTTGCTTTATATAGGCCTTGCAATAGTGACATAAGAAGAGACTTTTGGTATGTCCATAACAGGAGCTAATGGGCTTTCCAAATCAGGATATCCTTGTCTGTTTGTAGCCGTTACTTATGATCATGCATTGATAGATTGTAACGCTTCAGAATTTCTCATATCATAGGATGAATATTATCGATGAGAGTCCTTTATAGCTTGATAAGAACTTTGCAAATCAGAGTATCAGAGGTTCTGTTTCACAGCGCTGGTGCATTCAGAAGTTGTGACATAACTTCTTCATATAAGTGTGTCATGCAGATTTGATGCGTCTGAATCTTTCATGGTACTCTCAACTTCTGTGCTCGCATAATCAGAACTTCTGGTGATGTTCTGGCAGAACTTCCAGTTGTATCAGAACATCTTTTTCACATCAGAACTTCCTGCATGTAAAGATAATTTTATTAGCGAGCATGTTTGTTCTTTATATCATGTGTTTGTTATCATCAAAACTCTTACTGGGATGTAGAACTAAATTATGTTCTAACAAACACAAACTCAAATAAGGCGGTAAAACGACAACATGATAGCAAAATATAAAACAAGACGATGAAACATTACACCTAACAATGATAGTGAAAATCAAAGTAGGATAACAAAATATACGATGGCGAAACATCGTCTACAAACATGTGTGATGGCGAAATATCGGCTAAAAGAATTTGCAATGGCGAAACATCGGCTAAAAGATAACAAAAAGTCATGGAAAGGATGGAAAAACATCAATAAACCAGAGAACAAAACATCACACCTAACAATGATATTAAGAATCAAAGTAGGATAACAAACATGTGCGATGGCGAGACATCGGCTAAAAGAATGTGCGATGGCGGAACATCGGCAAAAAAATATGTGATGGCGAAACATCGGCAAAAGAATATGCGATGGCGAAATATCAGAAAAAGAATATGAGATGGCGATACATCGGCTAAAATATGGCAATATAACATGGCAAAGATGGGGAAACATCAATAAACCAGATGATAAAACATCAAGCCTAAGAATGATATCGAGGATCAAAGTAGGATAACAAACATGTGCGATGGAAAAACATCAGCTAAAAGAATGTGCGATGGCGAAACATCGGCTAAAAGATGGCAATATAGCATGGAAAAGATGGCGAAAAATCAATAAACCAGATGATAAAACATCACACCTAACAATGATATTAAGGATCAAAGTAGGATAACAAACATGTGCGATGGTGAAACATCGGCTAAAAGAATGTGCGAAGGCGAAACATCAGCTAAAAGATGGAAAGATAACATGGCAAAGATGGCAAAACATCAATAAACCAGATGATAAAACATCACACCTAACAATGATATCGAGGATCAAAGTAGGATAACAAACATGTGTGATGGCGAAACATCGGCTAAAAGAATGTGAGATGACGAAACATCGGCTAAAAGATGGAAAGATAACATGGAAAAGATGGCAAAACATCAATAAACCAGAGAACAATACATCACACCTAACAATGATATTGAGAATCAAAGTAGGATAACAAACATGTGCGATGGCGAAACATCGGCTAAAAGAATGTGCGATGGCGAAACATTGTCAAAAAAATGTGCGATGACGAAATATCGCCAAAAGAATATGCGATGGCGAAAATCGGAAAAAGAATATGCCACGACGAAACATCGGCTAAAATATGGAAAGATAAAATGCAAAGATGTCGAAACATCAATAAACCAGATGATAAAACATCACACCTAACAATGATATCGAGGATCAAAGTAGGATAACAAACATGTGCGATGGCAAAACATCAGCTAAAAGAATGTGTGATGGCGAAACATCAGCTAAAAGATGGCAATATAGCGTGGCAAAGATGGAAAAACATCAATAAACTAGATGATAAAACATCACACCTAACAATGATATCAAGGATCAAAGTAGGATAACAAACATGTGCGATGGAGAAACATCGGCTAAAAGAATGTGCGATGGCGAAACATCGGCTAAAAGATGGAAAGATAACATGGCAAAGATGGCAAAACATCAATAAACCAGATGATAAAACATCACACCTAACAATGATATCGAGGATCAAAGTAGGATAACAAACATGTGCGATGGCGAAACATCGGCTAAAAGAATGTGCGATGGCGAAACATCGGCTAAAAGATGGAAAGATAACATGGAAAAGATGAAAAGACATCAATAAACCAGATGATAAAACATCACACCTAACAATGATATGAAGAATCAAAGTTGGATAACGAACGTGTGCGATGACGAAACATTTGCAAAAAGATAACAAAATGTCATGGCAAAGATGACGAAACATCAATTTTGACAAGGTTTAAAGCAGAGCCAAAAGGCAAACACATAATTAAGATTGGTTTGTATTTTTTACCTTTAAGAAGGATTTAAGTTTATTAGAGATATTTTAAGATTTTTCAAAGAAGATGTTTTAGTTTTAAGATGCAAGAATGCAAAGAAAGGAAAAAGAAATAAAACAACTAAGGGAGACTAGCCTAACGCTACCACCAATGTTATCATACAAAGATTGATTCTAAAGTTGAGGATGAAAGAGGGATGTTTCTAGATTTTTGCTCAAGGTGAATTTTCCGGATTTTGATTTGCATGATTAAGCTTGAATTTATGATGTAGATCATGTGTTCATGTATTAGCTGGCTAGACAATATGTTTGAGGTATACTTTGTGCTTAATTTGAGTTTGAATCGTGTTTTGGAGTTTCTAAAACTCTGTGTGTAAATTGTTTTTTTAAGGTTTTATGCGCTTCGTGTTGGATCTATACTTGGTGATGTTGTTTGATTCGAGTTGATATAGATTCTTTTTTATGCTAGCTTTAATTTGCCCTTGATTTCATTAAAAATGGTGTGGAATTGAGCATGTTATGTTGATTTGAACATGAGCCCTAGGACTGAGTATTACGCGCATTTTTGAGTTTTTCCGGAGGTTGAAGATGATGTGGTGGCACAATATGATTGGTCCATTTGAATTTTGTCTTATTTGAATTATTTTTTATTTGTTTTGTATTTTGTTTGATTTTATTTTCTGATCAAAAAAATTTAAAAAATTATTAAAAAAATGTCATAGGCTTAAAATTTTCTGTAGTATATGATTTTAATTTTTCTTGAATTTTTAAATATCATTTTATTGGTTAAAAAAATTCGTGAGTTTAATTAATTATTTGTTTGATTTTTATTTTTTTAAATATTTTCTTTGATATAAAAATCCACAAAAATTCATGAAAATTAAAAATAATATTTCTAACCTTGTATATTTTTTTTAGAATTTTTGAAAATGTTTTGATTGGTTTAAAAATTCGTGTGACCAATTAATTGTTTGTTTGATATTTGATTTTTTTTATATTTCCTTAAACCCAAAAATTCCACAAAAAATCAGGGATGTGTGTTTTTAATTCTAATATTTAAATATAATTTTGGTTGGATATTTTTCTGATTTTTTATTAGAATTTTATTTTGAGATATGATTATTTATTTAATTGATTAATGGTTTGAATTTTGATTTTATTTTTGACTTTTCTTTAATCCTAAAAATGTGAAAAAAAAATATGTATTATGATATTTAGGGTTTCCTTGTGATTTGCATGAGCTTGGTTTGAATTGTTTGAATTTTGATCTTACCTAATTAATATTTAAGATTAAAATTCAAACAATTAGGGTTTTGTAGCTTACATTGCAAGTTTCAATTTCAAAACCAATTTGCCTTGGGTTTCCATTGGAATTTGGATCTTTTTTAAGGTTCATAGATGTATTGAGGATCTGAAAAACCATTTTTCTCGAATTATTTGACTTGATTGGATATTTTTCCACAAATTATTTTGAAAGCTTGTCTGGTTTGGTAGTTTTGCCAACTAGTTTTGATCTTTGGGCCTCATTAGATCATCTCCTATACTATCCATGAACTTCAAACTTGTTTTCTGACCTATACGCATCTCAAATATGTTATGGAAATTTTGGTTTGAATTATTTAAATCCTTTTATATTTTTTATGTATTTTTGAAGTGAAAGTACCCAATTAATGTTGCATATCTTGTTGCAATTTTCTTGATGTCCAATGAACTTGAGTGAGGCCTATAATTGGGAACCTAATGATCATATTGGTTCTGTTTATCCATATAGACTCAATTCATTTCACTTAATGCCCCATGTTTGAATGATTGAACCTTTTGATGCATGTTTTATGACTTTTTGCTTTCTTGTTGATCTTCATTTTGAAACTTGAGCTTTCAATTTGAGTTTGAGGTCATTAGATGGCCAATGATAACATGAAGGGAAATGATACTTCAATGATAGTCTCATGAATACTTGATAGTAATTGATCCCTATTACTTAAGTTAGTTCTAATCATGAATAGAGCTTGGCTTCTTTCTTTTATCCTTGATGAATTTGTGAGGCATTTTGAATGCACTTCTGCAGCATGTTTTAGAATCAACACTTTAACCTTTTGATCATGTCCTAATCTTGTTTTGGAAGCTTTAATTCAAATATTTGATTGTTACAAACTCTCTAATTTTGTCCTTGTTTGACTTTCTTCCATGGTTAGCTTGAAATCTAAGTCTTTGATGCATTGTGTGGGATTCCTCTTCTTTTATGCTTGTGAGCTATGATGAAGTAATTGGGTATGATTGTATTGTGGTTGCTACTGACCTTCATGGTCTTTGATTTTATTCTTATCAAGCTCCCATGATCCTTGATTGATATTCAATTGTCAATTCAATATGGTGATAGAAAGGAGCAACATTCCTCTAACTTTTGACCAAATTGTGCATATGCCTGTTTCTTTTTGTTTATCATATCTAATGTTTTGATAGTTGCTATCATGTTTTCTCACTTCATTATGGTGTCATTATTCATCCCTTATGTGAGTCATCATTCAATTTATGGGAATACTAACCTGGCTGTTGAATGTGCGAGGTACTCTGAGAAAAGTTTTCCATTTTTGACTTGAGGCTATTGTGTTTCACTTTATATGTGGAACACAATTTATTATATTGATATTATTCTTGTGTTTGGCATATTTGATAGTCTATGCAGGATATATATATGTGATTATGAATGCTATACATTGCCCATGGGATCTGTTCATATCTGAAAATCTCAATGCTTACATCTTGATGGCATAATTTCTGACTTGATTTGTCTGCTGATGCCAGCTTTCTTGAAGTTCTCTGCGTTTCTTTTATTCTTGCTCAGTAACTACGGATAGTTATCCGTTTGGTATTTCACTATTTCTTTTCTTCTATTTTCATAGTTCTATGTTGCATGATGGGACCTCTATTGCTGATATATGTCAGGAGGCCCTCTGTTTTGTTTGATACGTGTGTTGTGTTTGTGTTTGTTTCTTTAACTATTAGTCGATGAGTCACTCAATTTAGAAATTGAGATCACGACTTCGCTCTTAGTGCATGTTCCCTGTAGGATATTTATTGTTTCTTTCTTTAACTATTGATCGATGAGTCACTCAATTTAGAAATTGAGATCACGACTTCTCTCTTAGTGCATGTTATCTATAGGATATTTATTGTTTCTTTCTTTAACTATTGATCGATGAGTCACTCAATTTAGAAATTGAGATCACGACTTCACTCTCAGTGCATGTTCCCTATAGGATATTTATTGTTTCTTTCTTTAACTATTGATCGATGAGTCACTCAATTTAGAAGTTGAGATCACGACTTCGCTCTCAGTGCATGTTCCCTATAGGATATTTATTGTTTCTTTCTTCAACTATTGATCGATGAGTCACTCAATTTAGAAATTGAGATCATGACTTCGCTCTCATTGCTTGTTCCCTATAGGATAGTCTTGTTAAGCTTCCTTTGACATGTTGATTAGGGTGGTATTTTTCCTTTATCCTCAACCTTAGGGTCAATCATTGTATGAAAACACTAGGGATATCGCTAGGCTAGTTTCCCTTTAGTTGTTTTTCCTTCCTTTTCATCTTGCATCTTAAAAAAAAATTGTTTTCTTGGCAAATCATAAAACACCTCTTATAAACTCAAACCCTTCTTCAAGGTAAAAGATACAAATCAATCTTATTTGTTTGTGCGTCTCTTGGCTTTGTTTTTAAACCTGGTTTATTGATGTTTCACCATCTTTGCCATGATACCTTACTACCTTATAGCCGATGTTTCTCCATCGCACATGTGTTTGAAGCCGATGTTTCGCCATCACACATGTTTGTTATCCTACTTTGATTCTCAATATCATTGTTTGTTGTGATGTTTTGTCATCCGTTTTATTGATATTTCGCCATCTTTGCCATGATACCTTGTTATCCTTATAACTGATGTTTCGCCATCGCACATTTGTTTGAAGCCGATGTTTCGCCATCGCACATGTTTGTTATCTTACTTTGATTCTCAATATCATTGTTAGGTGTGATGTTTTGTCATCCGTTTTATTGATGTTTTGCCATCTTTGCCATGATACCTTGTTATCTTTTAGCCGATGTTTTGCCATCGCATATTTGTTTGAAGCCGATGTTTCGCCATTGCACATGTTTGTTATCCTACTTTGATTCTCAATATCATTGTTAGGTGTGATGTTTTGTCATCCGGTTTATTGATGTTTCACCATCTTTTCCATGATACCTTGTTATCTTTTAGCCGATGTTTCACCATTGCATACTTGTTTGAAGCTGATGTTTCGTCATCACACATGTTTTTTATCCTACTTTGATTCTCAATGTCATTGTTAGGTGTGATGTTTTATGATTTGGTTTCGCCATTTTTGACATGTTACTTTGTTATTATTCAGTCGATGTTTTACCATCTCATTTGTTTATTGTTTTATTTGATGTTTTGCCATCTTGACTGTTTTTGTTGTCTTAACTAAAAAACACAAACCAACCATAATGTATGAGCTGAACTACGGCTGCTCTGATTCCTTAAAAGGGATAGGTAGGCAAAGGGGTAGGGCCCAACCGAGCACAACTTTTATTTTCTCTACATTGTTTTCTTTTTCGGATGCATTCCCTTTTCAGCTTTAAGCCATAGACATAGGTTTTGACCACACCCATTAGATTAGAAAACAAGAGTGGATACCGTAGAGTACTACGGGCGTGTGGGGTGCTAATACCTTGCCCTCACGTAACAGACTCCCTTACCTGATCTCTCGGTCGAAAGACCGTGATTTCTCCCTCTCTAGGTTTTCTCGATGTTTACCTTTCCCTACATGTTGGATAAAAGACGTTCGGTGGCGACTTCATTGATATTTCATTAGAAGATGAAAGTTCGGCCAGGTCGTTTCAGCTGGAGACTTCACTGGGGATAGATTGACCTCCTGCTGGTCCATCCTGGAGTTGATCCTAGCTCTTTTTTGTTTTCTTTTTGGGTGTTTGTTTTACCGCTTTGCATATTTATCTATTTGCATTGCATCCTATGTGCGCTTTACTTTCTGCATACTGGATTTGGCTGGACAGTTTAGATTATGGATTTCATGGTGGGTGGGTTGTTCCATGAGGTAAAAGGCCTCATACCCAGGCTATGAGTGAATTCCATAGGAACTAGGAATAGAGTGGCCATGGCAGCTATGAGGCGGATGCTTTGTAGACCTGACCATGAGACCTATGACTTCGGAGTTAGTTCGGATAGGTGTTATCGTATGATGATACAGACACTCAAGCTCTTGTACTCTAGTTTGGCCTTTAACCTTACCTTGACCTAGACTACACCCGTGAGAGGGGCGGGAAAACTTTTCTTATAGGTACAGGTATTGTTGGTGACTTTGTATTACGAAGGTGACTCAGGTTCCTATGATAGTTTTAAAGCTTTGGGATTTTCTTTTGATCTTCAGTGGTGTTGTTCCGTAATGATCCAGCCATTATCCAGTGTGAAACTTTGATCCTGTCTTGTTGCATCATAGCATATTTATTTCTATAAAAAAATGATGTATAAAAAATAATTAGCATGCGCATGTCATCTTCCAGGGACATTCAAGAGTCTTCTTTCCATCATAAATGGCTGGCCTCCCATCAGATGAGTTTGGTTCAGTTCGTGTTAAAGAGCCCAACATGCATACATTCGCTTATCAGATTCCTACTATTAATGTGTCCGAATTGAAGAGGTTGAGTTCTTATCTAAAGAGGGATGTTATGAATAATTTCAACAAAAATTATGGCAGTTTGTTACTAATCCTTAACACTCCAGTTGACCCAATGGCTTTGATCACCCTCTTCTAGTTCTATGACAAGGAATTACGGTGTTTTGCTTTTCAAGATTATCAAGTGGTTCCCACACTAGAAGAGTACGCCTACCTACTTACTATCAAGTTTTCAGATGAAGTTCCTTTTGTCCAAGTGCCGGAGAAGCTGAAGTTCGGAGTTATTGCTGAAATTCTTCATTTGAGTTGGAAAGAGGTGAAAGATAATTGGAAATCAAGTAAGGATACTACATGGTTTTATTTGGATTTCTTAGTGAAGAAAGTTGAAGACTGGGTAAAGAAAGAGAATTGGAGTGACTTCAGCTCTCTGTTTGCTCTCATGATATACGGGATCGTCCTCTTTCCTCACAAGAGAAATTTTGTGGATTTGACGGCTATTTGTGTTTTTAGAAATAATAACCCGGTACCGACACTCTTGGCAGATACTCTTTACACCATTCATTTCAGGCATGGAAAAGAAGGTAACGTAAGTTTATGTCATTCGATGTTGTATCAATGGTTTAAGTTGCACCTACCAACAAGTGGCCCTTTCGTGGATACCAGACATTCTCTCCGATGGTCATCAAGACTTGTCAACCTTACTTCATTTAATATCCGGTGGAATTATGACATGGGGGAAGTACGAAGTATTATCACTAGCTGCGGAGATTTCCCTAATGTTCCCCTCATAGGAACTAAGGGGTGTATCAACTATAATCCCGTGCTTGCTTATCGTCAATTGGGATATGCAATGGATGGACCGCCAAAGGTTGAGGAGGTGTCTGAATCAGTGTATTTTGTTATAGGAATTGATCCTGTGATGTTGAAAAGGGTGACAAGTTCTTGGAAGGGAATTCACAAGAAGGATAGAACCACTTTGGGCAAGAAGGTTCATATTGCTAGGGTTCCTTAGTTGGAATGGATTAAAGACAGGGTTAAGATTTTATGGTTACCATTCGCAAGGTCGGCTCCTATATGTGAGCAACCTCCTACTGTTCTGAGTAACACGGTGCCTACCGAGGTGTTCACCCAGGTTCATGTTGAGAACATTCAACTTCGTGCAAAAGACCGTAAGGCATGGATGAAAATTTATTGGGTAGATCAAGAAAGGGCCGACTTAGCTCGCAAACTCAAAGAAGCTCAAGGGGAAACTTCTGATGCAACCAGTTTTAGGAAGAGGTCTCATACTGAAATGGAAGAAGAGTTGAGTAAGACCCAGCAAGAGTGCCAGAAGCTTCAGGCATCTGAGAATAGCTGCAGGAAGAAGATTCAAAACATGGAGAAATAGCTCAAAGACAAAGATGCTCAACTTAAGAAGGAAGTAGCCCAGTGGCGTGTCGTAGAGGATCGATTTCAAGAAAGTAAAGTAGTCGCATCACAACTTTTGAAGGAGAAAGCCAGGCTTGAAGAGTGTTGTCAACACCTTGAAGCGTGTCTTGTTCCGGAGATTTAGTTTTGTTACTTACTTTTGTTGTACTTGGTTACCCCCAGGATTGTTGGAAGGGACCAGTTGTTTATTTTTATTATTCATTTTTTTGTTAAGTTTACTTTGAAACACGTATTTTTTTGTTTATCTCTACCCTCTTAAATGTCCGAAGTCACTTGAACATCGTTTATTTTTGTTTGTAAATAATTGAAGTGTTTGTCTTATTGTCCTTTTTTCCCCTTGATTGTATTCTTGATTATTGGTTGCGCACCGTGACTGATGAATAAAAGGACTCTTAAATATCGGGAAATGACAAACATATCATGCACATCATGCATTTCATAACATTACAGGTTATCTCAAGACAATATTCTTATTCTTCTGATTTTCTTATTCAGAATTCAAGACGACTACTCATCAGTATTCCACCAGAAACAATTTGCCAAGATAGATGGAACAAGTTCAAGCTGAACTCGCTGAAATAAGGGCCCAGATGGCTACTCAAATGACCCAATTCGTGGAGGTCATCACCAATGTGAATCACCGACAGGAGGAGTTGGATGCCATTGTCAACAACCAGCGTCGCTATCCAGTGGATGGTGGAAATCAGGGCTCTATCAGGACATTTTTGTAAGATTGGGGGATGTGCAAGATCAGCCTGTTGTGAATTTTCACGGATGCCCGAAAACCCTTTTGTGCGCAACGTATGGCAGTTTCCTTCGTCTCCGGGACCTCTTCTTGTGGGGAACAGAAAAGATAATTTGGGCGGTGTAAGGAACTATCAGGAGCAGGATTTTGACTTTGACCAGGATGAAGATCAGTTTTCTTTTCGGCGTTCAGAGCCGGAAGTTCAGGTTGAGGATAGGAAGTATCGGTTGTTGGAAGAACGTTTGAAGGCTGTGGAAGGGCAAGAAGCCCTTGGTATGGATGCTAATTATCTCAGGTTGGTGTCTGGGGTGAAAGTTCCTCCAAAGTTCAAGCCTCATGTATTTGAAAAGTACAACGGAACGTCATGTCCTGTTACTCATGCAATTGCTTATTTTCGAAAGATGTCAGTACATACGGAGGATCAGGGGCTTTTGATTCACTTTTTCCAGGATAACTTATCTGGGGTATCCCTGGAGTGTTACATGAAGTTGAAGAAAACTCATATTCGTTGCTGGAATGATCTTGCTCGGGCTTTTGTCAAACATTATCAGTACAATGTGGATATGGCGCCTAATCGCACTCAATTACAGAATTTGTCACAAGGACCAATAGAATCTTTCAAGGAATATGCTCAGAGGTGGCGTGAGTTGGCTGCGAGGGTGCAACCTCCACTCATGGAGAGAGAACTCATTGATATGTTTATGAGTACCCTGCAAGGGCCATTCTATGAGCACATGATAGGAAGTACTTCGGCAAGATTTGCAAACTTGGTTATGGCTGGTGAAAGAATTGAAGTAGGTTTGAAATTGGGGAAAATTCAGATTGGAGGTTCTAGTGGCTCATCAGGGGGCAGTAAGAAACCATTCAACACTTACCCTAAGAAAAAGGAAGGCGACGCAAGTGCGGTTTACTCTCATAGA
This sequence comes from Vicia faba, assembly GCA_948472305.1. Lineage (NCBI taxonomy): Eukaryota > Viridiplantae > Streptophyta > Magnoliopsida > Fabales > Fabaceae > Vicia > Vicia faba. The sequence continues at coordinate 1,457,446,047 of OX451739.1, forward strand.
GGAAGAGGAGGGGATCATCAGCACCAACAGATCAATGCTGTTTCTATTCCTGTCAATGCTCCTCCACAGCGGAGACCAAATACGGTGCCTCAACAACAAAGACAACATGATGCTCCCCGTTAGTATAATAATCAACATCAGATACAGTTGAGAAAATTTGATCCCTTTCCAGTATCCCTTACTGAAGCGCTCAACCATTTGCTCGATTTGAAGTTAATCGGTTTGAGAAATATGCCACCACCCCCCGCAAGACTTCATCCTAACTATGATGCTAACGCAAGATGTGAATTCCATTCAGGCAGAGTTGGTCATTCTACTGACAATTGCTTTGCGTTGAAGTGCAAAATACAAGACTTGTTGGATGCTAAGGCAATTGAGTTTACTCCAAGGACTGGTTCGAATGTTACTCAGGACCCAATGCCTAGGCATGGAGGGGGTGTTGTTAATATGATTGATGATAATGGTGAAGTGTTGAATTTAATCATGAATGTGGAACAAGTAACTACTCCGTTGTGGCATGTTAAGAGGTATTTGCTTGAAAATTCTATTTTTACGGGTTGTACTTCATAGTGTGCCAAGTGTAGAGAGCAACCAAAGGGCTGTGATGATTTAAAATCCGGTATCCAGTTGTTGATAAAGGAGTGTTCCATGCAGTTCGATAGAAAACCGAGCTACCGTAAGGTTACCGAAGAAGATGTTGCTGTGGTATCCATTCCTTACACCCCTGTGCGCATTCCTACCCCATCTAGGGCACCCCCTTTGATGATTACAGTACCTGATCCCATGCCGTATACCAGTGAGAAGGCCATCCCATGGCATTATGGTGCTGATGTTTGTTACCATGGGGTGAAGCAGGAAGTAAGTACTCGTTTGTCTGAGGAAGAATGTGTTGAAGGTAATGAAGGGGAAGTTCATAATTTTTCTGGTGTGGGTCGAATGACTAGAAGCGGGAGAATATTTGGTCCTTCCAATGTGCAAGATGCGGCAGATGCTTCTGCAAGAGAAAAAGGAAAACAGAAGGCGATGATTGGTAATCCAAGGGTTACACCAGCCAATGTGACTCAACCAATTCTGATACCAGAAGCTTCTTCAGTTCCCGATGAGGTTGAAGAGTTAATGCGAATTATTAGAAAGAGTGATTATAGCATAATTGATCATCTGAGCCATACTCCTTCTAAGATGTCTATCTTGTCTTTGTTGATTTATTCAGAACCTCACAAAATGCTTTGATGAAGTTGTTAAAGAACTCGTTCGTGCCACATGAGATAACAATCAATCAGTTTGAGAATGTTTGTGCTAACATATCTGCCAGTAATGATCTGGGCTTCACATATTTTGATCTTCCTCCGGAGGGGCCAAACCATAACAAAGCGTTGCATATTTCAATGGAGTGCAGGGGCACTACTTTATCCTGGGTTTTGGTGGACACAGGGTCGTCCTTGAATGTATTGCCTAAGTCAGCATTGATGAAAATTGATTATTCTGGAATTGAGTTGCGCCCTAGTGATTTGATGGTGAAGGCGTTTGATGGGTCTCGAAGGTCAGTATCTGGGGAGGTGGAGTTACCAATCAAGGTTAGTCCTCGCAGCTTCACGGCTACATTTTTTGTGATGGATATACAGCCGGTGTATTGTTGTTTGTTGGGGCGGCCGTGGATTCATAAAGCAGGGGTCGTCACTTCTACTCTTCCTCAGAAACTCAAGTATCCGGAAGAGGGAAAGGTGATAACCGTGTGCGGCGAGGAAGAGTACATCGTGAGTCATTTTATATCATTCCGCTATGTTGAAGTTGAAGGTGAGATACATGAGACTCTGTTTCAGGCATTTGAGACAGTTCATGCTGTCAATTTTCCTCCTCCAGAGTAGAAAAGGAAACCTGAAACTGTTATGTCTTCTCTCAAGGATGCGAGAGCTGTGGTGGAAAATGGAAACCCTGAAGGTTGGGGTCAGGTGCTGGACGTTACCCCAAAATTTAATAAATTTGGTCTTGGTTTTAGCCCAGGTCAGTAGAGTATAACTCCCAGAGCATCTAGTTTATCTACTCCTGTGAAGTTTTCCCGTCCTTATGCTGCTCAAGAAGGACACGTCAATGCAGTTGGCGACGATAGGGTTGATGGCTACAATATCAAAGATTAGATTCTTCCGAGTATTCCAGGCCAGAAACTCAACAATTAGACTTCTGTGGATGTTATCCAAGTTTCAAGCGCTGAGGAGTAATTTTCTTGTTTTCTTTTATTATCATATCATAATTCCTACGCTCTGCCCAAGGCGTGGTGAATCATTTGTGTAGGGCCACCATATTTATTTTCAAAAAGTTTATCATGAAATAAAGTACGTTTTTGCATTCAAAATTTTGCTCCATTTCTTTTTTATTTGAATGGCAATGTTTCTCTTTTCACACACTGTCACTAAAAAACGCCAAAATATCGTTCATGCAAATGCACTTCCACCACCGATTATGTTGATAACGACTCTGCTATGGCTCATTATGACTTTGATACTCCTATTTATCAAGCTGAAGAAGAAGCATATGAGGATTGTGATCTTCCTGAGGAATTAGCAAGATTGTTAAAACAAGAGGAGAAGGTTATCCAGCCGAATCAGGATTCAATTGAGGTGGTTAATATTGGCATAGAAGAGGTAAGAACAGAAGTCAAGATAGGGGCAGATCTCGAAGAAAATATAAAGGTCAGATTGATTGAGCTACTCCGTGAGTATTCTGATATCTTCGCTTGGTCTTATGAGGATATGCCTGGGTTGGATACAGACATAATGGTGCATCGACTACCGCTCAAAGAAGGTTGTTCTCCTGTCAAGAAGAAGATCCGAAGAACTCATCCTGAGATGTCCAAGAAGATCAAGGAGGAGGTCTAGAAGCAGTTGGACGCAAATTTCTTAAAGGTCATCAATTATCTACCATGGATTGCAAATATTGTGCCTGTGCCCAAGAAGGATGGTAAGGTCAGGATGTGCGTGGATTATAGGGATTTGAACAGGGCTAACCCTAAAGATGATTTCCCTCTTCCGCATATTGATGTGTTGGTCGATAATACTTCTCATTCCAAAGTGTTTTCGTTTATGGATGGTTTTTCGGGTTACAATCAAATTAAGATGGCTCCGGAGGATATGGAGAAGACAATATTTGTCACGCCTTGGGGAACTTTATGCTATAAAGTGATTCCGTTTGGTTTGAAAAATGCCGGGGTAACATATCAGCGCGCCATGGTCACTCTCTTTCATGATTTGATTCACAAAGAGATTAAGGTATATGTGGACAATATGATTTCTAAGGCTGACACGGAAGAGGAACATCTTGTTCATTTGGAAAAATTGTTCGAGAGACTGAGGCAGTTCTTGCTAAGGTTGAATCCGAATAAGTGCACCTTCGGGGTGAGATCCGACAACCTGTTGGGTTATATTGTAACTGAAAAAGGTAATGAGGTGGACCTGGCCAAGGTAAAAGAGATACAGGAAATTCCTGAACCAAGGACAGAGAAGGAAGTACGTGGTTTCTTGGGAAGGTTAAGCTACATTTCTAGATTTATTTCTCATCTCACAGCAACCTGTGAACCTTTGTTCAAGTTATTAAAGAAAAGTCAGACAATGAAATGGAATGAGGATTGTCAGAAGGCCTTTGACAAAATAAAGGAGTATCTGCAAGAACATCCGATACTCATGCCGCCAGTGGAAGGAAGGCCACTAATCATGTATCTAATTGTGTTGGAGAACTCAATGAGTTGTGTCCTCGGTCAGCACGACGAGACAGGGAAGAAATAGCAGGCTATTTACTACTTGAGTAACAAGTTTATAGAATGCGAGTCGAGGTATTCATTGCTGGAAAAGACTTGTTGTGCGCTTTCCTGGGCCGCCAAACGTTTAAGGCAGTACATGTTAACTCACACCACCTACTTGATATCCAAAATGGATCCAATCAAGTACATTTTCGAGAAGCCAGCTCTTACAGGCAGGGTAGCCCGTTGGCAGATGATACTCACCGAATATGATATCCAATACACTACTCAAAAAGCAATTAAGGGTAGTGTATTGGCCGGCTATCTTGCTCATCAGCCCATGAACGATTATGAACCGATGAAGTTCGAGTTTCCAGATGAGGAAATTATGCATATTCGGGATTGTAACATGCCAGACCCAGACGAAGGACCCGATCCGGGATCATGTTGGACGCTTGTTTTTGATGGTGCCTCCAATGCCATGGGCAACAGCGTCGGAGATATTATCAGTTCCCATGAGGGATACCATATTTCTTTCACGGCTCGTATTTATTTTGATTGCACTAACAACATGGACGGATATGAGGCTTGCATTTATGGCATTGAAGCGGCGATCGACCTTAGCATCAAACTTTTGAAAGTTTACGGGGATTCCAATCTTGTTATCATCCAGATTAATGGAGATTTGGAGACTCGCCATCAGAACCTAATTCCCTATCATGAGCATGTTATGAAGCTGATTCCGTACTTCGAAGAGATTACGTTTGAGCATATTCCCAAAGAAGAAAACAATCTAGCTGATGCACTGGCAACTTTGTCCTCCATGTTCAAGGTTAAGTAGGCTAATGAGGCACCTTCCATTACCATCAGAAGTTTGAGTGAGCCAGCTTTTTGTTTTGAGGCCAGTTTAGAATCAGATGGTAATCCTTGGTTTTATGATGTTAAACGATATCTTGAAACACAAGAGTACCCTGAAGAGGAATCCATCACAGATAAGAAGTTCTTGAGAAGATTTTCAGCCAATTTCTTTCTCAGTGGTGGTGTGTTGTATAGAAGGCATCATGAAAGTTTACTGCTCAGATGTGTTGACAAGAAAGAAGCAGCTAGAATCATTGAGGAGATACATAAAGGTGATTTTGGGACCCATTCCAACATGCATACCATGGCTAAAAAGATTTTGCGAGCAGGTTATTATTGGTCCACCATGGAGACTGACTGTTACAATCATGCACGGGTTTGCCACAAATGTCAAGTCTATGCTGATAAAGTGCATGTGCGGCCATTACCTTTGAATGTCTTGACTTCCCCTTGGTCGTTTACAATGTGGGGAATTAACATGATCGGCAAAATTGATCCGACTGCATCCAACAGACACCGTTTCATTCTGGTTGCCATTGATTATTTTACAAAATGAGTCAATGCTTCATCCTAAGCCAATGTCACCAAGCAGGTGGTAACTCGGTTCATTAAGCACAATATATCTATCGCTATGGAGTGCCTGAAAAGATCATTACTGATAATGGCTCTAATTTGAACAAAAAAATGATGAAGGAGATTTATGAGTCCTTCAAAATCAAGCATCATAACTCTTCCCCATGCCGACCAAAGATGAACGGTGTTGTCGAAGCGGCCAATAAGAATATTAAGAAGATCGTACAGAAGATGGTGGTAACCTATAAAGATTGGCATGAGATGCTTCCTTTCGTTTTGCATGGTTATCGAACCACTGTGCGTACTTTGACTGGGGCAACCCCATTTTCATTGGTTTACAGCATGGAAGCAGTATTGTCGATAGAAGTCGAGATTCCTTCTCTTAGGATCATGAGGGATGTTGAGCTGGATGAAAGTGAATGGGTACTGAATCGGCTGGATCAGTCGGAACTTATTGACGAGAAGAGGTTGACGGTTGTATGTCACAATCAGGTATATCAGCAAAGGATGAAGAAAGCTTTTGATAAGAGGGTACGGCCTCAGTGTTACAAGCCAGGTGACCTTGTGCTAAAAAGGATAATTCTCCCCCAGGGAGATCCCAGGGGCAAGTGGGTTCCGACTTATGAAGGTCCTTTCGTGGTAAGAAAAATTTTCTCTGGATGAGAGATGATGCTCACAACTATGGATGGAGAGTACTTCTCTCTCCCTGTGAATGCTGACGTAGGTAAAAAACACTTTGCGTAAAAAAAATAATATATAAAAAAAACCCGCTAAACTGAAAACCCGAGAGGGCGGTTTAGGAAAAAAGAGGGTGTCCTGGTGAATCGAAAACCCGAAAAGGAGACTCAGGAAAAAGTTAGGGACTTAAAGCAAATGACTACGCTCGACATGAGATCCTTTGTTTCTTTCCTTCGTTCCGTCACATGGCATAAGCTCGAAGCTAATCCAAGAATGATATGTCTGAAAGCAGGAAGAGGAAAGTGTAAGAGTCATAAGAGTCATAGCAGAGTCAGGACTTGATGGATATTCACGTTCACATTGCCATTTGTAAACACTTGTTTGCTTTGATTTGATAATTACTTGCTTCCAAATGTAAATGCCTTTTTCACAGGCTGATTTCTGAAAATCAATAGAATATCTTCTTTCAAGTACACGTATACGTTTCTTTTATCCCTTTTTACTATTTTGTTTGCAAAAACGTCCAGTATTTTGATAAGCATGTGCATATAAACTTCGTGGGCCTTACATGGAAATGTTAATCTAAGTCATGGTTAGTTGATTTCTTGAAATACGGATAACAAACACAACTATTGCTGGGCAAGGGGCGTGTCTGGTTCTATGTTTGATGGGATTCTCATTCACTTTACTGGCGGATGCCTTACCATTTTGTTTAACAGCTCCATGTTGTTGGTAAAGGTCATGGGTCAGGGTAATATCAAGATTACAGCAGGTTGGCAAGATCGGCGAACCTAGTTGGAAATATTTCTTCACCATAATGGCTTTTATTACGTTTCTTTGCCGCACTTTCATGTGTTATCTTGATTGATCGTTTTAGCATTGTCTGCATATAGGATTTTGTTTATGGTCAAATGTCAGTCTTGATGCATTGAATATTTTTGCCTTGAAGAAATTGTTTCATTTTACTTAATCCATCCAGTATCACTCTTTAATCGATTTTTCGAGCATTTTGATACCAACTGTGCCAATTCTTTTGCTTAGCCAAGAGTTTGGAGGGAGGAGTTTACCTAAAAATGATGATTGTAGTGGTATGCTTTTGAGTAGAACCCCGTTGACGATGTACAAGCATTATTTCAATCCCTAAAAACCGGAGATATAAGGGAGTTAGACCCTTGTTAACCCCTCTGAGCCTTTGAAGTAGGAGTTTCTTTTCCGTTAAAAAAAAACCTTATTTTTTAACCAGGGGCAGGGTAGATGTTCAGTTAATTTGACCAAGCATTCAAATTTCAGAAGGAATGTCCCATCTGAAGATCACCATATTTTATCTTTCATATCATGAGATCAGGAAAAATGTCTAAACCATGATGTTCATTTTCTCACAAAGTCCTGAGGTCGAGATCGAATCGATACAATAATGGCTATCCCTCGCTGACCAAGGAATGAGGCTTTTGTTCTCTTAAAAAAAGAGAGTGAGAAAGAAAAAGTTCAAAGATCTAAAGTCACGTTGATTTGTTCAAAGTGGAAAGTTTGAATAAGAAAGAAACAAAAAGCCCCGCTAAGTCGAAACTTGAAAACAAGTCGCTTACGCAAAAGTTAGGGCGTCCCGCTGGACTCCCAAAAATTAAAATTCAAGTGATTTTGTCCAGGAAAAAGTTAGGGAAAAGAAGAGCCTAAAAGGAAGAAAAAGATTATCCACTAAAATTTTCATCAAAAGAAGAGGAACAATAATATCAAAGACAAAAGCAGCAAAAGTTAAGTGACAATCATGTTGGAGAATTTGTCGTGATCACTCAACCATTATAAGTTCTTTTGAAAGATGAATGCTTGTGATAAGTCAGTTGAACTTAGGATAGGAGATTATCACGAAGGGGGTGGGCCCCAAATAACTTGAGCCTTGAAAAAATTTTTTCTAAAAAAACCTCGAACCAGGCCACGTTACAACCTTTAAAAGTCCTAACTGAAACAAGGGTTTAACTCGAAAGCATACTACAACAAGATAACATTTCCTAAACTCCCAAATATGTGTTGCATATTCATGTTAGTATCTTATCACCCGCATCTTGACTCGTTTTAAAAAAAAAAGGGGGGAAGAAAAGTTTTGAAATTTTTGTACTCTAGCCAGTGATTCATTTACGACAGAGATGCGACACTTTGTTAAGTTTTTCAACTTCAAGGTTTAAATAATCGTCGCATCAGATCTTTCATTCCTAAAATAAACATCTTTCTGCATGCAAAATATTTGTTTGACATCAAAAAAGAGTTTACACGTTGAACACCTGTAAAGAGCTTAATGATTTCTAAGAAGGGAATATTTGGTTTTCTTTTGTTAGACAGAGCCCGTGTATGATTAGGACTTTTCCTATCCCCAGTGAAGTTTCGTTTCCGCAGTGAAGTTTTGTTGCCCCAAGAATCTTCTTTTAAAAGCTTCATTCTGAGACTCCGAATTGAAGGATATCGCATATCCCCAACAGAGTTGCCAACAGAGATCCCTCGCCATGACCTCTCATTTCCCAGCCGGTTTGTTGATTGGGGCATCCTTATGTTAAGATCTTTCCTTATCCCTAGTAAAGTCGATGCTGTGTGACTATCTGCATAATCCATCCAATGGTTGCATTCCAAGAAAAATCTCTCCAACAAAAATCTTCAACAAAGTTCTGTATCCCCTGTGAAGTCCCGTTTCCTCAGCAAAGCTTTATTCCCCCAACAAAGGTTTTCACTCCTCACGTCTGATCTATTGTCTTGGTGTCATCTTCAACACGGTCGCGCGCTATCTTTTCCAGAGATTACAGTCTTGCGCGGGTCTTCTCCCTCAAATGTCTAATCTTCGGATGGCGTCCCTCTCCAGAAGCTGCAGTGTCGATCTGATCTTCTCTAGGAGTTTGCAATTTATTTTTGAAGCTCCTCTCAATGTTTGTGGCCCATTTCTACTGGTTGCTCGGTTGTTATTCCCCGTGAAGCTCCATCTCTTTGAGGTTCCCTCTCTAGCGGTTCCCCATATTTTCTCCTCTCCTTTGGATTTTGCAATTTATTTTTGCAACTCACGTAAGATTCTGACTTCTTGGTTATTGGCTTCTCAATGGGCCATTCCCCAGTGGAACTTTTAATCATGCATCATTACATTGCATCTACCAAAATGCGTAGCATTTCTATTATATGGAGCATTGCGCTATATAGAAATAATTCAAACATGCATCGGAACATAAGCCCTTTTTGTTTCTATTGTCCCCAGTGAATTTTCTAACTTCGGATTAAATCCCCAGCGAGGTCTTCATCCTCATTATCTCAGTTTCCTCCCCATACCAATATCCTTTTGACGTCAGTCATTTGTTTGTTTGAGTGTCTACTCATGACTGTAGTTCAGTTTCGCCCTGGCGCGGTCTTCTCGGGTTTAGTCTTCACTACCCTCTCCGGTTCATTCCAATGTCTATTGATGCACCTTTCGAATACCAGTTTCGTCCTGATATTCGCTTTCAGCAGGTTTTTAGGTGGATGCCCTAATCTCCTTGCTTTGGGTTGAGCTCAAAGTTTCGTCTGCTCACCTTGCGCATGAAATCCAGTTTCGTCCTGGTACTCATCTAGTTTAGTTTTGCTTAACTGGTTATTGAGTCGAGTTTCGTCTCATTTTTGCTTTCATACCTTGGATCCTTTGACGATGTTCGTTTACCGAGTGCAGTGTTCGTACTGCGTCCCTGGTTTGAAATCAGTCTCTTTTGTTCCTTGTATTCTTCTATCAGTTTTCGTCACTGTTTATCCATTGGTTTGAGACCAGCAGGTGCTCTGAGAAACATGCACTCTCATCACTCTCGCTTTGGGTCGAGTATCGCCTCGTCGCCTGTGCATGAAATCTAGTTCTGTCCTGGTATTCATCTAGTTTAGTTTCACCTAACTATTTATTGAGTCGAGTTTCGTCTCGTTTTTTCTTTCATACCTGGGATCCTTTGACGGTGTTCGTTTACCGAGTGCAATGTTTGTACTGCGTCCTTGGATTAAAATCAGTCTCTTTTTATTCCTTGGATTCTTCTATCAGTTTTTTTCACTGTTTATCCATTGATCTGAGACCAACAGGTGCTCTGAGAAACATTCACTCTCATCACTTTCCTATGGGTCAAGTTTCGCCTCGTTACCCGTGCGTGAAATCCAGTTTTTTTCCTGGTACTCAGCTAGTTTAGTTTCGTCTAACTGGTTATTGAGTCAAGTTTCGTCTCGCTTTTGTTCCTTATTTCTGGGATTCTTTCAGTTCCTTTATACTGTCTATCTTAGTTTGAGATTAGCAAGTGCTCCTAGAATCACCCACTCTAGCCACTTTGCTTTGGGTCGAGCTCAGAGTTTCGCCTCCTCACCCGCGTACATTTTCTTTTCCAGAGCTTAGTTTCGCCTATACTATGTGGTTTGAGTTTTATCTCACCTCTTTTTTTTTAAGCCCAGTTTTTCCCTGGCACTTTTGTCCGGAAGTTTAGTTGCGTCTACTCTTCTTTGTTTTTGTTCTTTTTCAACTTGCGTTACAGATTCATTCTGACACATGTCTTGGGGGTTTTATGCTCCTTTTCCTTTCTTCTTCTAGAGTTTAAATTTTCGGGTTCCTTTGTATTCAATCATCTTCAACTCTTTACGCTCGAAAGTTGTCACTTTTCACATTTATCATGTTAAAGATATTTGAATAGGGGCAGTTGTTGCACCCCAAAATTTACCCTCTTGATTTAGGCTTATGTTTCATCATGAATATCATATTGCATTGCATTCATACATTATGATGGGATCAAAATACCTTGGTTATCAAGTCTTCCTCAAGCTTTGAAGTTTGATTGCATTGACAGGTTTCTCAAGTAGAACCTTATGATCTAAACCTTTGGATCATTCAAGCTCAAAAGTTATTGCATATCTCAAGATTTTTTTATCCATCTCTTTGGATCATCAGAGGATTGAAGTTTGAGATTGATTATAAGAGGAATCTCTCTTTTGATTCACCAGTCAAAATTAGGGTTTTGCTTGATCAAGGCTATTGGTCAATCTACAAGTCTTGATTTTGAAGCCACAACACCTCATTGACATTGGAGATTTCTTTGTGCAAGAAATTGGCCAAAATATCCAGAGGATTTGAAATTTTGGAGATGATTCATCAGTCACCTAAGGTGTTAACCAAAACTAGGGTTTGGGATTTCATCAATATTTCTAGAGAATTTCGAAGTGAAACTTTGTACATGGCTTCTATATATTTGGAAGATCATATGTTTGAAGTTTTGATCATCAATTTTGAAGGGAAGTGAATCAATTGATTCAAAGGGGAAAAATGGTCATTTTGGTCAAAATCAGTCAAAGTCAAAGTTGACCAAGTGAAATTTTGTTCAACCATTGATTCAAGGGTGTACTTTTCATATTTCAAGTCCATTTTGATCATTGGATCAAAAAGATTGAGGTTTGGGTTGAAACTTGTTCATGAAGAAACCCTACAAGTTTCTAATTTTGGAAAATGAGGACTTAACTTCAATATTTTGTTCATCTTTGATCAAACAAATGCAAATGAAATATGCTTGGAAAGATAAGAGGGTGATCTTTCATCTCCTTTTAGTCTCATGTCCAAATTAGAAAAGAGTCAAGAGTTATGGTCTTTGGAAGTTCATGCCTCAAGTTAAAATTATAGGTCATTTCCCAAAATTACTGAGTTTCATGTCAAATTTTTAGGACCTTAATGGATTCAATTGGAAAAACTCAAAACTAAGGGATTGTATATCTTTTCAATACCTTTCCAAATTGTACTCATTTCTGTCTAAATTCAAAAGTATGAGCAAGTTATGAGCTTTGGAATTTTGAGGCATTTTATTGAAATTTGACAAGTATGCAAAATGGCCAATTCTTGAGAACTCAAGTTTTAGCCTTTATTTTTGTTTCTAATCAAGCCCATGAATAATTTGTGACATGTTGAGGCCCATTACACTCACCATTTCGTGCCTCATATGGTATTGCACTTGTTTGATTGAAAAAATCACAAACTTGCCCGATTTTGCAAATTCATCAACACTCTCTCATTTCAAACAATCATGAGCTGTCATTTTGAGCATGTATTTCTGACCTCATTTGGCTCACAAAATGCACAAAAGGAAAGCAAATGCACGAGTCAAACGCAGGCCCCATGTGCAACCTCACTTTTGGCTTAAACTACCAAACTAGCCCTCCAACGGCTTTGAGTGCCAGATACCACTTCTATCCTCTTCCTCTCGTACTATATAACAAGAATCAAGGCTCAGTTGTGAAAGAGGGTACTCATATTGCAAGAATTCCAGATCTGAAATTTCTGAAGTGTCTCTGCAAACTGCTTCGAATCTCTCTTCTCCTTGGATCATTCTTCAAAATTCATGGTGTTTCAGCTTCAGTGAAGTAAGGAGATCAAGCTTGCATCGTTGGTTTGCTTCTGGAGTGAGGGAATTGTGTTTCCATATTTTTGCTCAAGGTGAATTTTCCGGATTTTTATTTGCATGATTCAGCTTGAATTGATGATGTAGATCATGTGTTTCGTGTATTAGCTGGCCAGACAAATAGGTTTAAGGTATACTTTGTGCTTGATTTGAGTTTGAATCGTGTTTTGGAGTTTCTGAAACTCTGTGTGCAGATTGTTTTTTTGAGTTTTTTTGAGCTTCGTGTTGGATCTATACTTGATGATGTTGTTTGATTCGAGTTGATATGGATTCTTTGTTATGCTAGCTTTAATTTGCCCTTGATTTCATGAAAAATTGTGTGGAATTAAGCATGTTATGTTGATACGAACATGAGCCCTAGGACTGAGTATTACGTGCGTTTTTGAGTTTTTCCGGAGGTTGAAGATGATGTGGTGGCACGATATGATTGGTCCATTTGAATTTTGTCTTATTTGAATTTTTATTTATTTTGTATTTCGTTTGATTTTATTTTCTGATCAAAACAATTTCAAAAATTCTAAAAAAAATGTCATAGGCTCAAAATTTCATGTAGTATTTGATTTTAAATTTTCTTGAATTTTTAAATATCATTTTATTGGTTAAAAAAATTCGTGAGTTTAATTAATTATTTGTTTGATCTTTATTTTTTTTTAAATATTTTCTTTAATATAAAAATCCAAAAAAAATCATGAAACTTAAAAATAATATTTCTGACCTTTTTTTTAGAATTTTTTAAAATGTTTTGATTAGTTTAAAAATTCGTGTGATTAATTAATTGTTTGTTTGATATTTGATTTTTTTTATATATTTCCTATAATCCAAAAATTCCACAAAAAATCAGGGATGTGTGTTTTTAATTCTAATATTTAAATATAATTTTGGTTGGATATTTTTCTGATTTTTGATTAGAATTTTATTTTGAGATGTGATTATTTGTTTAATTGATTAATGGTTTGAATTTTGATTTTATTTTTGACTTTTCTTTAATCCTAAAAATGTGAAAAAAAATATGTATTCTGATATTTAGGGTTTCCTTGTGATTTTCATGATCTTGGTTTGAATTGTTTGAATTTTGATCTTACCTAATTAATATTAAAGATTAAAATTCAAACAATTAGGGTTTTGTAGCTTACATTGAAAGTTTCAATTTCAAAACCAATTTGCCTTGGGTTTCCATTGGAATTTGGATCTTGTTTAAGGTTCCTAGATGTATTGAGGATTTGAAAGCCATTTTTATCGAATTATTTGACTTGATTGGATATTTTTCCAAAAATTATTTTGAAAGCTTGTCTGGTTTGGTAGTTTTGCCAACTAGTTTTGATCTTTGGGCCTTATTAGATCATCTCATCTACTATCCATGAACTTTAAACTTGTTTTCTGACCTATACACATCTCAAATATGTTACGAAAATTTTGGTTTGAATTATTGAAATCCTTTTATATTTTTGATGTATTTTTAAAGTGAAGGTACCCAATTAATGTTGCATATCTTGTTGCAATTTGCTTGATGGCCAATGAACTTGAGTGAAGCCTATAATTGGGCACCTAATTATCATGTTGGTTCTGTTTATCCACATATGCTCAAGTCATTTCACTTAATTCCCCATGTTTGAATGATTGAACCTTTTGATGCATGTTTTATGACTTTTTGCTTTCTTGTTAATCTTCATTTTGAAACTTGAGCTTTCAATTTGAGTTTGAGGTAATTAGATGGCCAATGATAACATGAAGGGAAATCTTACTTCAATGATAGTCTCATGAAGACTTGAGAGTAATTGATCCCTATTACTTAAGTTAGTTCTAATCATGAATAGAGCTTGGCTTCTTTCTTTTATCCTTGATGAATTTGTGAGGCATTTTGAATGCACTTCTGCAGCATGTTTTAGAATCAACACTTTAACATTTTGATCATGTCCTAATATTGTTTTGGAAGCTTTACTTCAAATCTTTGATTGTTACAAACTCTCTAATTTTGTCCTCGTTTGACTTTCTTCCATGGTTAGCTTGAAATCTAAGTCTTTGATGCATTGTGTGGGATTCCTCTTCTTTTATGCTTGTGAGCTGTGATGAAGTAATTGGGTATGATTGAATTGTGGTTGCTACTAACCTTCATGGTCTTTTATTGTATTCTTCTCCAGCTCCCATGATCCTTGATTGATACTCAATTTTCAATTCAATATGGTGATAGAAAGGAGCAACATTCCTCTAACTTTTGACCAAATTGTACATATGCCTGTTTCTTTTTGTTTATCATATCTAATATTTTGATAGTTGCTATAATGTTTTCTCACTTCATTATGGTGTCATTATCCATCCCTTATGTGATTCATCATTCACTTTATTTGTGGAACACAATTTATTATATTGGTACTATTCTTGTGTTTGGCATATTTGATAGTCTATGCAGTATATATATATATATATATATATATATATATATATATATATATATATATATATATATATATATACATTGCCCATGGGATCTGTTCATATCTGAAAATCTCGATGCTTACATCCTGATGGCGTAATTTCTGAGTTGATTTGTCTGTTGATGCCAGCTTGCTTGAAGTTCTCTGGGTTTCTTTTATTCTTGCTCAGTTGCTACGGATAGTTATCCGTTTGGTATTTCACTATTTCCTTTCTTATATTTTCATAGTTCTATGTTGCATGATGGGACCTCTGTTGCTGATATATGTCAGGAGGCCCTCTGTTTAGTTTGATACGTGTGTTGTGTTTGTGTTTGTTTCTTTAACTATTGATCGATGAGTCACTCAATTTATAAATTGAGATCACGACTTCGCTCTCAGTGCATGTTCCCTATAGGATATATATTGTTTCTTTCTTTAACTATTGATCGATGAGTCACTCATTTTAGATCACGACTTTGGCTTCTTGATTGAGCGTTGTTCTGGAACAGATTAAGAGTTATAGTAGAAGTGAAAACATGAATCATTTTCCAGTAGTGTAGAGGCGTGAAAACGATCTAGGGTTTTTTATCTTGGATCTATAATTGGGCCTCGAATTGACAATCTCAGCCAAACCTAGCCTGCTTCACACCACCACCTTATTTTTTGTTTTGAAACAAATTCGTGATTGGGCCTCACCCGAATCAGCAGGCCCAACGAATTCTCCAATAACCCCAACCCATCATCCATTAAACCCAACCCATCTCTTTCTAAACTTTTCTTCCTTTATTTTCTTTAATTTGATTTGGGCCCAATAGCAATTATGGACTCATACCCGCCTATTGTTATTTATCAATCCTACTTCATTTATCTTTTAATATCTTCTTATTTTTATTTATTTTTAATGTTTTCTTATTTTATTTTATTTTGTTAAATGTTAATGTAAAGATTAATTTTGTAATTAATTTTATTTAGTTTGATTGATCTTTTTTTTAAACCAACTTTATTAAATAATTTCAACTAATTTGCAGGCGTTAGTCATTTGATTTTATTTCTTTTTCCAATTATTGGATTTAAATTTCGTGCTTTGTTATTCATCGATTAAACATTTACTTCTTGTCTCTTTGATCGATTTCTTGTGCACCTCATACGCATCCTTGAGTTTCTTCTTTTTTTATTCATTTCTAAACTCTTGATTAATTAAATTAACTAGATTTTTGGCATTCGAAACCTATACATAACAAACAATTAGGTTTCTAGTCTCACTCTTAACCCTTTTCTTTTGTAATTTAACTTAAATGTCAAAAATCAAAAATCCAAAAACACTTTTAATCACTACTTGAATTTATTTTAAAACTCGCAAAACACTCAACAAATCAAAATTCCCCCAAAGGGCATGTTATCTTCGTTTTACCGCGATACCGGCCGTGCTTATTGCTAGAATGCGTGCGTTAACGTCGCCCACTAAAAAAACACAAATAAACCAACCATTTTCTAGAGGAACTACGGTGTTCTGATTCCTTCATTGGATACGTAGGCAAAGTGTCGCGAAACTCTCACGAACGCAATAATGAAAAACCATTCTTTTCCCCTTAAGCAAGTATAGTTGTAGATAAATACACCCTTTAAGACAAGCAAACAAAACGGATCCCGTTGAGTACAATAGATGTGAGGGGTGCTAATACCTTCCCCTCTCATAATTGACTCCCTTACCCTTTCTCTTGGTCGCAAGACCATCTTATCCATTCCCTTGTGGTTTTATCGATATTCCCCTTCCTTCGGGATAAATAAAGTTCGATGGTGACTCTGTGTTTTCTGTCGGTAGCTTCAAGTATTTATAGGGTTTTTATTTGAACTACTGTTATTATTTAGTCTTGCCTTATATTAGGGATATTAGAAGAAGTATGGATTCGATTCAATACTGTAATTGATTTGGTTATTGGATTTGTGCTGTAGATTTGTAATACGTGATTGATTGTATTAGATCTAGAATGATTTGTAATTGATTTTAAGATTTGTTAATTTTTCATATTTGATTGAATGTATTTTTTAGATTTTATCTGTTGTTATTGAAGATTGAGATTTGATTTGCAGAAAAATCATGTTTCAAGATTTGATTTCCATTTGTTTTAATTCCTACAGTAACTGTTACTGACACAAATCCTGCGCTAATTTTGCAAATTTGAACAACAATGATTATTGATAAAAACATGTGTTTTTGGTTCTAATTGACACAATGGCTGTTAGATGATATTTGGGCCTGCACTTTTTTTTAGCTCTTAGCCCAACGCGTTTTTTTCAGACTGTACTGCAAGAACATTTTTTCTGTCCATCAATTAACTACAACAAACTTTTTAAGTGCAAATTGGGCCTAACTGACTTTTGTAACTTGACCCAACATGTATTTTTTTCCAAAAAACTCTTAATAAAATAAAGTTTAATAACAAAGTATTTTTATAATTTTTATAAAAAATCTTATTTTAGTAAATTTACTATAATATAAGAAAATGTTCTTTCTTTTAAAACTAATTTTCTCTAAAACAAAAAGCAAATAGGCTAAATTTAAAAGAACTGTAATGGGCTTGTTATTCGTAATTGTACCCCTCATTCGCTTGATAACGACAACAATTTCATATGGCCTTAATTGAAATTCCACACCCTTGTTTGGATAACAAAATAGAAATGGGCCAACTAAAGAAGTTTAATGGGCTCAGTTAGTTTGAAGTTGCACCCCTTTTTTACTAACAATAATAATCCATAAATGGGTTCTACTATAAGAACTTAATTATTATTCTCTTGAATTAATCTTCCATTTTCGAATCGCATGGGCCATTGGCCAACATGCTTCGCGAATGGGTTTATGAGTCTTTCTAATTTAGAAAGCCTCACTCTCCTGAATTAGAATAGACCCCCTGGTTGACTTAAATTTTAAGAATGGGCCATCAAATATTGTCGTACCATCCTTGATTAAACGTTTCTTTATTATCTTAATCTCCAAAAATAAAAATTATCAAGGTAGGACAAATTTGGGGTACGATAGCTTCCCCTATTCAATTACCATTCAATCGAATAGCGTAAGAAAACTCGAGTCTTGCGCATTCTGATTGGAAATTTATTGAATAATTGAAGTATCCCAAACTTTGTCCAACAAACATAAGGTTACACTGATATAGCATACTCTTACGAGTCTCAAGGAAGTAGGCAAAACTGATGATATATCGCCTACCCGAGTTTGATAACGAGGCAGATGGTTTTAAGAGCGCAATTTTGTATGTCTTGGCTTATTCACCCATTTGGAGGATAAATAACAACAATGATTCATGATGCATGGTAGCTTGAAGACTGAGGCCATGGATTATGTTTGTGAATCACTGCATGACGTCTGAGGCGATGGGCTAGAGTTTTGGGATAAAGAAAACATATTGTTGCATGAAGTCCTATGCAATGGGTTAAAGTTTTGTTTTCTTTTGAGCATCGCAACATGAAGTCTGAGGCGATGATCAGTGTTTATGGAATAACGAAACGTATTGTTGTATGAAGTCTGATACAATGGATTAAAGTTTTGCAAATGGCTGTGTGAAGCTAGATTTGGTCTTCGGACATTGCCGCATGAAGTCTAAGGTGATGGTTTGTGTTACAGATTAAAGAAATGTACATTGCTGCATGAAGTCTGAGGCAATGGGTCAGGTTTGCAAATCACTGCGTGAAGTCTGATGTGATAAGCTAAATTTGGTTTCCGGACATTGCTGCGTGAAGCCTGAGGCGATGATTTGTGTTGCCGAATAAGAAACACATTGCTTCATGAAGTATGATGCAATGGGTTAGGTTTGCAAATCACTGCGTGAAGTCTGATGTGATAAGTTAAATTTGTTGTTTCGAATATCGCTGCATGAAGTCTGAGGCAATGATCTGTGTCGCAGAATAAGAAACACATTGTTGCATGAAGTCTGAGGGAATGGGTTTGGTTTGCAAATCGCTGCATGAAGCCTGAGGTGATAAGATAGGTTTTGAGAATGTGTTGCGGCTTAGAGGCAACATACTAAGTTTTGTGAATGCATTATGGCTTAGAGGAAATGTATTGAATTTTTAAGGATACATTGCGGCTCATAGGCAATATGTTGAGTTCGGGGAATACATTGCGGCTTAGAGGCAATGTAATAGGTTTTGAGAATACATTGTGGCTTGGAGGAAACGTACTGGGCTTATAAGGAACTCATCACTGCGGGAAGACATAGGTGATGGGCTGAATGTGTTATGGCATGAAGACTGGGGTGATGGGTTGAATCATAGGAGTAGTATTGCATCGGTTGAACCTTATATGGTTGAATGAGGGTGACATTATTTGTCTGTTTGCTATGTGGTACATGTTTATGCATGTGTATTGAATGTTGTATGTATTCGAAATGTATGATGTTTGACATTGATATGGAACCTTGAGTGTATTGAATATTGAAATGTATAGGGTATGTATGCTTTAGATATGCAAAATGTGTGTGTGAAACATGTGTAAGATGTGTATATGCCTTGAAGTGTTATGAAGACCATTTCCGGAGTTCTCTCCTTTTAACCATTGTCTTAGAGTCACGAATTCCTGGTGTTGTATGTTGTGTCGTTGCAACTTTGTTTAACTTGAACGCAGTGGATAATGTTAGCAAAATTTGAACATTGATTTTGTATTGTGAGCACGAGCGTAGACGTAGACGTAGTTAATGACCTATGCATAGATTCATATGTTGTAAGCGCAGGCGTAAACGTATGTATTGGCATATGTGTGGTTTCTGTAAGTGCAGGCATAAGCATAGACATATGTAGATTTGTATGTCGTAGGCGCAGGCGTAAGCGTAGACGTATGTAGATTCATATGTCGTAGGCGCAAGCGTGAACGAAAACGTATGTAGGATTGGCAGGAGTACACATGTGCGTGGATGCATGTGCGGACGTAGACTTTGTCTCGCAAGTGTAGGCATAGGCGCTGACATGGATGTAGACTTTGTGCAGATACGTAGATGTATGTATAGACTCAGTATTGTTGAGTGCAAGCATATGCGAAGAAGTACGTGTGGGTGTAGACTTTTTTGCATCTTGAGCATAGATATAGGCGCAAACATGGACATATGTATGGAATTTGTAGATGCAGGAGTAGACATGTGCGTGGACGTAGACGTGGATTTTCTTTCGATATTTTTCTAACCCAACATGTTTTTCTATGTTTTGTCAAATACTTTTATTTTGTTAGTCCCCCGAAATGATTTCAAGACAATATTCCCAAGTAATGATCGTAGTATTTTGTAAACAAGTCTGAGAAAAGAAAAATGCAATTTGAAAGATGCAAAGAAAGAAAATGTTTTATTGATATGCCTCTGAATAGGCCATAATACAAGATGCAATTCCTAGAAAGAGGTAATTACAGAAGGTTTTAAAATTGTAAATAGCAATGAAAAATGATAGTTGCTACTGCTTTTACCCAATATCCTTTTAATGATCTTATCTCCTTTTCTTATGAGTTGTATGATTCAGATCTATCTCTCCCTTCGTGGTTCGTAGTCGCAGTTCTTAGAACGCAGTCTTTTTATTCTTTATTTCTTTATACGAAATCCCTAACTTTTTCCTGGATTTCCCTTTCGGGTTTTCAATCCACCGGGATAATAAATTTTTTTTATATGCCCCTAATTTTGCCTGGATCGGCCTTTAGGGTTTTCGATCCATCGAGACGCTCCTTTTGGCCTAAGTCGCCTGTTTAAGGTTTGAGCTTAGAGAGCTTCTTTTACATAGTATTTTTGACAGCGTCTGAATTGGCCGGATGTGGTAGTTCTTCCCCATCCATTGTTCTGAGGATAAGATTACCACCGGTGGATGCTGTTTTGACTATGTACGGACCTTCATAATTGGGGGTCCGTTTACCACGTGAGTCAAGGCAAAGTAGCAGAATCTTCTTGAGTACTAGACCATGTCATGGTCCATCTCATACAGTATACTGTTACTCAGAAATAATTTCGAGGCTAATATTTGTAGAGTTTGCTTGTCGATGCTGGAGGCATTTTCTGGATGTTCTTGTTTTTCGAGGCCTTTCTTGTTGTCATAAAACCAAGGTTTGTCATCCGGTCTTTCTTTGATAGCAAGACAAAGTGTGGGATCTTGATTATGTCTATTTGTGATGCGCGATTCGTGGTTTGACCAAGTTATTTTGAATATAGATGATATAGTTGCCAAGGCATCTGTCATTTTATTTCCTTTTCGTGGGACGTGACTGAAAATGATTTTTGCGAATTCCGCAATCGGTTTTCAAAACATGATCCCGATATGGAATCAGTTTTGGATGTTTAGTATCCCGTTTACCATTGACTTGGTATATGGCCCGTGAGAATTCTTTGGAGAAGTCAATACTTCCCCTATATCGTGCCTCGGTGCATTTGAAGCTTCGTTGGACGTGGATACCCAACGTGCCCCTGGCTCGGGTTCTTCGTCAGATCTTGGTATTTCGTAGTTGCTTATTTTTACAGCATTGTCTGTATTTGGCCTTGGCCTGTTTCTATAGATATGCATAATAACTTGATCAGCTTCTTTGTGGCTCCGCTCTAACATTGACCCTTATCTTGGTTTCTTCCGCGTCTTCCCTTGTGTTCAGATTAATGGTCTTAATAGCTTCTTGATATGGTTGTGTATTGTTAGCTTTTCTTTTTAATTCCCTCGCCGTTTTCTCAAAGAGTTCAAAATCTTTATCATCTTCCTCTTTCGCTTGGTTAATAAGAGCATCAAATTATATCAGATTGCAACAGTAGCATTATTGGTAGTTTTGGGCATGAATTTGCACCTTTATCATGTTTTGGTGCCGATTTAGTATAAGAATATTTTAAAATGCATACAAAGAGAAAGTATTGCCATTTTTAAATTTAATATATAAATGCAAGAGAAAGAAAATGGATCTTAGTTGAAAACAAAATATAAATTTTATTAATCGTAAATATTGTCTGAAACAAAATGGGGAAACCCTTACAAGCAACCCCTATGTCTCGGGCTTGACATAGGTTCTTTCGAAAACAAGAAAAATTAATTAGGAAAGAAAAAGATCTCAAGAATCTCCATGGTTATCCATCTTTTGAGTTTTTTATTCCTGGGGCGCATTCTTGTATGTGTTCAGTTTCCCCTTTGGTGTTGGCTTCGTTGAATATTTTTGCCCCATGTCTGCCATGCACTACTCCATTTTTGACAAAAGTCTCTTGGATCGGAGGAAAATGTGCTTCGCCCTTCAGAGTAGCTTTATGTTTTTCTTCAGGGTCTTGTCTGAACTGGACTATCACCTGGTCCCTTAGCCTTTGTAGAGCTCTTTCGAAAGCTTCATTATGTTTTAACGGGAGTCTATATTCCAACCGATATTCTTTTAACGAGTTTATCATGGTCTTTGCTTGTCTACTTGCCCCAGATTCAGTGACTACTTCAATTGCATTTATTGTTAGCCCATCGTGCAACGACGTAGGGTCTGATGTGATGTCGGGCTTCT
This sequence comes from Vicia faba, assembly GCA_948472305.1. Lineage (NCBI taxonomy): Eukaryota > Viridiplantae > Streptophyta > Magnoliopsida > Fabales > Fabaceae > Vicia > Vicia faba. Next base: position 1,457,468,202 of record OX451739.1, read on the forward strand.
TGAAAGTGATGCCTTGAGAATCCAACAAATCTTGCACCTTGTGTTTAAAAGGCTAACATGGTTCTATGGTATGTCCAGGAGAATTAGCATGATATTCGCATCTGGTGTTGGCATCATATCTTCGTGGGAGTGGCCCTATTGGAGGAGCTAGAGGCTTGAGTTCCACTAAGGGTTCCTTAACTAGCTGCTGCAATAACTGGTTAGGTGGCATAGGGAGTGGATCAAATTTCCTGGGTGGCCTTCTGCCTTGCTGTTTCCCTAGGGGGATCACTAATGGTTGTTGAACCCTGGGTTGTGGTGCTACAACATTAATCTCTCCCTCCTTTCCTTTGGTGATGTTTGAAGTAGGCCGTTTGAATTGTAGGGATTATTTAAATGGTCCCCCTGATATCTTCCTACTTTTTATCCCGATCTCGATTCTTTCTCCGATGGTTACTACGTCTGAGAACCCCGAAGAGATACTTCCAACCATCATCTCATAATACAGTCCATGCAAAGTTCCCATGAACGTGTCTACTAAATCCTTCTCTAACAGTGGTGGTTGCACACAAGATGCCATCTCCTCCATCTCTGAGCATACTCCTTGAAGGACTCTTCTTTCTTCTGGGACAAATTCTGGAGTTGCATGCGGGTAAGCGTCGTGTCCAGGTTATATTTGTAATGCTTTAGGAAAGAATTAGAAAGACCTGCCAAGGTTTAAATATGCGTTCGCTCCAATTGCATATACCAGTATGAAGATGCCCCACTTAAGCTATCTTGAAAAGAGTGAATCATCAGCTTCTAATCGTGGGCATGGGCATGCATCTTCCTGCAATACATGCGAATATGATTTCTTGGGCAAGTGAGCCCCTTGTATTTTTTAAAGTCAGGTATTTTAATCTTTGGTGGAATCACCACATCAGGAACTAGGCCCATTTTGAGAGCGTCTACTTCGAAAGCATTGAAACCCTTCACAACTTTTAATCTTTCTTCTAGGGATTTGTACTGATTCATCACTAATGGATTATCAACAGCATGAGTACCAGTTATCTTTAAGGGCACTTGGTTGGCATCCTTTGGGCCGTGGTCTCCGTATTGCAGGTCCCAGTAGTTGTCTGCGTTATTGGTTGGAATTTGTAGGGTACGAGATGCCCCTTCTTTTGGCGGCGGTGGGACAAACCCTTCAGTTTCAGCTTCTTATTGGGACATGACGGAGTTCTGGTGTCTTTCCTCTGACTCTTTCCTTAGTTGGTGACTGCTTGATGCACACATAGTTTGGGCTACTTCTATGAAAGCTGCCCTGGGCATCTGCTCTTGCTTGTCAATAATGTTTTTCAAAGCTAGGAGAACTTGACTCAGATCCCCTTTCATTGAAGTGACATCACCCTTTACTTGGTCAAGATCCTCTTTGAATGTAGCCCGAGTTTCCTCGATTTTCTCCATTGCTTTCTTTTGGTAGGCCCCTGTTTGTTATGGAGGCCAAGGAAGTGGCGATCTTCTTCTAATAATGCTTCAGCTGGAGAGATGTTTATGAGAAATGAGTTTTGACATGATATTCAAGTGTTCGTGAATGCATGCGTGCGAATGAATGTGTATGAATACGAAATGGGTTGACTATCTTATTCACTTGGTTATGTATCCATCTTTTGCTTATTATTTTACTTAGAGACTATCTTTGAAATAGATACACAAACGAGATGTGGAAACAAAATGCCTTTATTGAAGGTAACGTAATTCAGATATTGAAAAATATTACGATCTTAACCAAAACTTTATTTGCGTGAAATCAGGAAAAAAGAAAATAAGTCTTCTAGGTGCGCCTGTGGATATCTGATCTGGAAATCATCCACCTTAACCTGACAAAGCTTGAGAAAATCTTCAGCACGTTATTTCCCTTTCGTGGCCTTGATTTCAGTCATGTTTGGTGTGTTGATGTGGGCAAGTTGTTTCCTTCGGTATCCATTTTTAAAGAAAGTCACCAAGATCTTAATTTTATTATTTTTGTACCCCGTGAATAAGACAGAGAAACGGGTGACGAATATATGATGAATGTATGAATGCATAGATGTAGGGTTGAGATTTTTGTGATAAATACCCCTAGAAGGTAGGTTCCTTAATCTTGACCTACAATTGATCTACCCTCCCAAAAGGTGGCTTCCTTAAGGGTGTCATGAACAACACCAGAGGGAAAAGGCGTAAGGGCCTCCCTTAGGTGGAGCCTCTTTACAGATTGAAACTTTCGTCTCAAAGTCGTGAAAGGTCTCGTCATGAGATTTTAGGTTAAGGTTGTTACAAAGAGTCATGGGTGACCTTCCAAAGTCCTACTCGTCAAGAGGATATCTCTCGATAAGTATTCCTTTAGCGGAAGTTCACCGACTCTAAGCGAAGTCGTCACATAAACTCTTAGGGATGATGTACCCCCTAATCTAATAGACGAACCTTCTTTCTAAGGGTTATATTTAAAATATTTTTGAGATAGAAAATCCAGCCACCCAGTAAATATATGATGATAAGAGAAATTTACAATAAATAAATAAATGCAATAAAGTAGATAAATGCAATAAATAAATAAAGCAAATAAAAATAAAAACCCAAAAATACCTAAACTTAGGCCTCAACCTTGCAGTAGTATCCTTCTTCGATTGGCCTCAACCTGCAGCAGTAGCATCCTTCTTCGATTTGCCTCAACCTGCAGCAGTAGCATCCTTCGTTGGCTTTAACCTGCAGCAGTAGCATCCTTTGATTGGCTTCAACCTGCAGCATTAACATCCTTCAATTGGCTTCAACCTGCAGTAGAAACCATCTTTGATTAGCCTCAATCTGCAGCAGTAGCCTCCTTCGATTGGCTTCAACCTGCAGCAACAACCTTCTTCTATTAGCCTCAACCTGAAGTAGAAACCTTCTTCTATTGGCCTCTACCTGAAGTAGCAACCTTCATCGATTGGCCTAAACCTGCAGTAGCAACCTTCTTCAAATGAAGCTTCAACCTTCTTCGAACGAAACTCCAACCTTCTGCGAACGAAGCTCCAACCTTCTTCGAACAAAGCTCCTCAGGCTCTGGATTTTAAAGCTTCGATTCCACCTCATTTAAATGAAGCTTTATTGACTTTTGAATTTCAAATTTATGATCCTTCGAAGCTTCATAGATTCTGGACTTCGAAGCTTCATAGACTCTAACCTCTAGCACAAGTGAAACTTTCGCGAAAACTCAGTGCAAGGGCTAATGCTCAGATCATTCAAACAAACTCAATTCTCCATTAGATTTAGTAAAATCAAGTGTAATTGAAATCTAGAAAAACACTCTACATCATGCAACTCAAATCATCTTAAATCATTAACCACAAATCAAGAACAAAACTCATGAAAACTCAAAGAAAATCATTTGCACACAGAATTTCAGAAACTCCTTAACACGATTCAAACATCAAACAGAGATAAATATATACATCAGACCTATATTCTAACCAGTTAAAACAAAATGCACAAGAGCTACATCATTAATTTAAGCTGAATCACACAAATCAAAGTCCAAGAAAACTCACCTTGATGAAAAATCCGGAAACTCGAATCCGCTGCTCCAAATGCAAACCAATGCTTCCACTATGATCTACTTACTTCACTGAAGATGAATCAACAAGAAAATGAAAGATTAATCCAGGAAAATGATAAAATTCGAGAACTGAACTTCCTGAGAGAAAATTGAACTTCAGATCTGAAACTCTTGGCAATACTGCTCCCTTTCAATTGAGGATGTAGGACTGAGGAGAAGAGTTGCTTCAAGTTCTTGATGACGATGAAGATTTGTGATGTTGTTGATGATTTGTAGGGAGATGAAGATGATGTTGATTTAGATGCAAGGAGATGAAGAGGATTTTGGAGGTTGAAAATCCAGTTGGAGAATTGATGAAGATTTGAGGAGGTTGAAGATTCAGTCGGAGAAATCTTTTGGTTGAAGATTGAAGGAGAAATCAGAGAGAAAGAGAGAGTTATTTTTTGGTGATTCCTATAACAACTGAATCATGAATCAGATTGAAAGAGAAAGTTTGTTATATAGCAGCAAAAGTTTGTTATAGTTGAAGCAATCCCGGCCTTTGAATCAGAAAATTCAGCTGGAAAATGGATGGTGAAGATCAAACTAATACTGAAGTTTGTTTGAGATTTTTTTTTTGTTTTCTCTGATTTCATCCAAAATCCAAAAAGTGGAAATTGAATTTTTGTTGCGGCTGTATTTTTAATCAAGAGTCCCCACTATTAGTTTTTATCCTTGGGAAGAGAATCTAACAGAAAACCCTACTTCGCAGACAAAGATTCTAGGTTTCGGACTCAATTAGACAAAAGAAAGGTGTTAGGCACATTTCTCTACCTTGTTCACAAGGATATTAGACTCTAGGTTTAGGTTTGGGGTAAACAGGGTCCTAAATTTAAATTAGGAGGACTCGCCACGATTTTAGTCGTATGCCTATGTATCCTCTTATGAGGAATCAGAGTCCCATTTCGTAGTTCATATGGGTTGGTGTTTTTTAGGGGTTTGCAAACATATTTTGAATCACTTCGCATTCGGTCGGGAGTAGTGATTGCGAAGATTTTGACTGAGTGCGCAGTAAGTCAAAACTTGTATGAAACCCTTTTACAAAAAAGACAGTTGATTAGTTTAGTTTATTACGAAAATAGCTTGATGATTGGTTTGTGTTTTTTAATCGTATCAATTGCGAAAATATCTTATTTAATGCATGTTTGAAAAAGATTTAATGCAAATAATATAAAAAATAATATATGTAATTTTAATATAAAAATAAATTTATTTGATAATATAGTAACATTTAAATAGTAAATAAAATATAAGAATAATAATATTTATATAAAAAAACGAATTATAATAATAATGATAATTATAATAATAAACATTAAGTAATTATACCAATATATAATAATAATAATTAATATAAAAATCAATAATAGTAACAATTACAAATATCAATAATAATAATTATAAAAATATAATATAATAAATATAAGAAAATAGAGTCAAAATATAAATAAAAAAACGTGGAAAATATATGATTACCAGGGGGTGCATTTTCAGTTAGCAAGTAAAATAAGGGGGTGCTGAAAGGAGATCTGGGCTAGGCCCATTTATAACTCAGATCAGGGGGTGCAGATTGTTTTGTACTTAGTAATTAAGTTAAAAGGGAGGCGTAAATATCAGTGGGCTTAAGCCCATTACAGTTTGAACAAAGAAACCCGACGATCTTCGCAAAAGCTTCACTAATAATCAATCGGACTAATCCTCAGGCGCTCAATATCACAAACCAAATCTTAGCACGAACTAATGGAAATAAAGTAATAACAAAATGAGTATTAACATGTAAAGAATAATTTGGAAACTTCAATTAAACTCTAAAGTCCTAAAAATCAGCTCTAAAAATATTCTATTTTTTGTATCATTTTTATCATCATACTATGAAAAAGATAAATTCCATGAGAAAAATAAATGACAAAACTCTGAACAACCAGGGGTATATATTGGATCCAGATGTGTATGAATCAGAATTTAAGTGCTAGGCCCATCTGAAAAGTGATCCATGAAGCCCTTTTGTTGGTATTAATTGATTTCAAAAAAACTAACGGGCTCAGGGCCCAACCACCACCTTAGTTTGGCTCTGCATCTTATCTCAACAATTATCCAATTAGGTTCCAAAACTGAATTAGAATTAATTAAATGAAAATTAAAACCATAAAACCAAAATGAATTAAATGATTATAAAAATAAAAGGGATTAGAGTTCAAAGTTGGAATGGTGGTTCAGCTTTTACCGTGAGACTCTTCGATTGGCCTTAACCTTGCAATAGAAACCTTCTTCGATTGGCCTCAATTATGCCTTCTTCAATTGACCTCAACCTTGCAACAGTAGCATCCTTCGAATGGCTTCAACCTGCAGCAATAACATCCTTCGATTGGCTTCAACCTGCAGCAGTATCATCCTTCGATTGGCTTTAACCTACAACAGTAACATCCTTCGATTGGCTTCAATCTGCAGCAGTAGCATCCTTCGATTGGCTTCAACCTGCAAGAAGTAGTATCCTTCGATTGGCTTCAAACTGTAGCAGTAGAACGGAGCTTCAACTCTTCGAACGAAGCTTCAACCTTCCTCGAACGAAGCTCCAGTGACTTTACTCAATCTCATTTGAATGAAGCTTTACTAACTTTGGATTTCAAAGCTTCGACTCAATCTCATTCGAACACAACTTTACTGACTTTGGATTTTAATTATTCGACTCAATCTCATTTGAACGAAGCTCCTCAGGCTTTAGATTTCAAAGCTATCATACTTTGAAGCTTCATAGATTCTGGACTTCAAAACTTCACAGACTCTAACCTCCACCACAAATGAAACTTGCGCGAAAACTCAATGAAAGGGCTCATGCTCAGATCATTCAAACGAATTCAACTCTCCATTAGATTTAGTAAAATCAAATGCAATTGAAAGCTAATAAAACAAACTCTACATCATACAACTCAAATCATCTCAAATCATTAACCACGGATCAAGAATAAAACTCATGAAAACTTAAAGAAAATCATTTGTACACAGAATTTCAGAAACTCCACCACATGATTCAAGCATCACAAAAAGACAAATATATATATCAGGCATCTAGTCCATCCAGATAAAATATAATGCACAAGAGCTACATCATTAATTCAAGTTGAATCACACAAATAAAAGTCCAAGCAACTCACACCAAATCGAAGTCCAAGAAAACATACACCAAATCGAAGTCCAAGAAAACTCACCTTGATGCAAAATCTAGAAACTCGAATCCTCTGATCCAGATGCAAACCAATGCTTCCGCTATGATCTACTCATTTCACTGAAAATGAATCAACAAGAAAAAATGGAGAAAAAAATCAGAGAAATGAGAGAATTCTAGAACTGAATTTTTGAGAGAAAATTGAACTTCAAATCTGAAATCCTTGGCCAATGTTGCTCCCTCTCGACCGAGGATGCAGGATTGAAGAGAGGATTTGCTTCAAGTCCTTGATAATGATGAGGATTTGTGATGTTGTTGAAGATTTGCAGGGAGATGAAGATGATGTTGATGTAGTTGTAGATTTGAGGAGGTGAAGATGATGTTGATGTATGGTGAAGATTTGAGGAGGTGAAGATGATGTTGATGTATGATGAAGATTTGAGGAGGTGAAGATGATGCAGAGAGAATTTTTGGTTGAAGATTGAAGAAGAAAGCAGAGAGAATTTTGGTTGAAGATTGAAGAAGAAAGTAGAGAGAAGATGAGATCTCTTTTTGGTGATTCTTCCAACGACTGATGAATGAATGAGATTGAAAGAGAAAGTTTGTTATATAAAAGCAAAAGTTTTTTACAATTGAAGTGATCCTGGACTTTGAATCATAAAATCCAGTTGGAAAATGGATGGTGAGGATCGAAATAATTTTGAGGTTAGTTTGAGAATTTTGGTTTTTCTCTGATTTCATACAAAATCAAAAAAGTGGAAATTGTGTTTCATGCCTTGCAGCTCCTCAATGGCCTGTGTTTTGATAAGCAAAGAGTGAGTGGAAATGAGAGGAAATAAGTGTGAATGCTGAGGTGTCCAACTGCGCATGGAATATGTGATATCTTTGAGAGAAAGTTGCCAAAAATGGCAAGGCACAAGGGAAGTGAGGTAAGGCATGGTGTGTGAGAATGTTTAGACAAATGAGGTAATAAGTGATGTGGGAGCTGAGTGCACACGTGAGATATTCGTGTGTGATGAAATCAAATCACAAAAATGAATTTTATGTTAAATATGGTATTGATGTGCAATTGGCTTGGTCATACCTTGCATCTTACGTGCCATGCCTGATCAGCTGAGGATGCCGACTTTCAGCATTCATAACTTGATCAAACCCTAACCATCTCCAATAATTCTTCTCACAACGGAAAGCCAACATGTAATACTTATAATTAAACCCAAAATCAAATCAAAACCTAGCTTAAGTTATAAGAAAATGGATTGCACATTTGGTGTGCCACCTGCTCGATGAAATGCCTAGGCAAGATCCTCAGGATGGCCGTGTGGCTTGCCCATGATGCCCAACATTTGACCAACTTGCCCAGAACTTCTAAGGCCAATAACTTTCAATTTTCATCAAGAAGTGTGTTTTTGTCCTCTGGGGGCCTTGCAGATCTTTTTCCCCTCTTCAATTAGTAAAACAAACCACCAAAATCCCCTGAAAAATGAGAAAGTTACGCCCTTGCAAAGTCAGGAAAAAAACAAAAACACTTAGTAAAAATTTTAATCACCAAGATAACTCCAAATCCGAGTAACCTATCAAACTTGCAATTCTCATAAAAATAAATCATCAATGATCATCCCAAATGAAAATACATTTCAAATGCTTCACGATTACCAAAAGTCTACTTGGTCAACTTTGACTTTGGTTGACTTTTTGGTGAAATGATTGTTTTGCCCCTTTGATTCAATTGAACCACTTCCCTTCAAAATTGATGATCAAAACTTCAAACATATGATATTTCAAACACATAGAGGCTATGGAAGGAGTTTCCACTCAAAAATTCCAAATAATCCCTGATTAAAACTCAAACCCTAGTTTTGCACTCTACACTAGGAGATAATTGGTCAAGCTTCAACCCGTAATTCCTATGGGCATCAAGGGAGGATTTTTGAAAAAAAATTGAATCTAATGATGATAAAAGAATGATGCTTTAATATTTGGCTCATCTAGACCCCAATTACTCAAACATGGGAAAAACCCTAATTTTGATTGATGAATCCTAAAGATGTGATTCTCCTTCCAAAAAGCATAATACTCAATCTTCTATTGATCTAATGAGGTGGACAAGATATCTTGAGATATGTGATAACTTTGGGCTTGAAAGATCTAGATGTTTAGATGATAAGGCCCTCCTTGAGAAACTTGTCAATAGAATCAATCTTCCAAAGCTTGAGGGAGGCTTGATAAACAAAATACCTTGATCCCATCACCGTGTATGACTGCAATGCAATATGATGTTTATGATGAAAAATAAGCCTAAATCAAGAGGGTAAATTTTGGGGTGCAACAGCTGCCCCTACTCAATTATCTTTAACATGATAAGTGAGAAAAATGACAAATTTCGAGCGTTCAGAGTTGAAGATTATTGAATATGAAAGAACCCAAAAAATTACACTCTTTAAGAAAAAGGCAAAATCTCCCCAAAGACAAATAATGTCAACAGACGCGGGATAAAGAAGATACCAAACGAAATTGGATTTAGCAAACAGAGGGTTTAATGAACATTGGTCCTCCCAAGACATGCGCCTGGGAAAGCAGTGTTTTAATAAAATTGAAACAGAACTAAAACATAGAAGAGTAGACAAAACTAAAATTCAGAAGAAATGTGCCAGGGAAAACTGGGCTTCAAAAAGGGGTGAGATAAGACTCACACCACAGAGAATAGGAAAAACTAGACTCTGGAAAAGAAGAAAAAAAAGTACGCGGGACAAAGTTGCTAGAGTGTGAGATTCTAGGAGCACCTGCAAATCTCAACCTAAGATAAACAATTTGAAGGAACTGAAAGAATCCCAAGAGTGAGGAACAAAATGAGACGAAACTCGACCCAAAAACTAGTTAGGCGAAACTAAACTAGATAAGTACCAGGACGAAACTGGATTTCACGCACGTGTAACAAGGCGAAACTTGACCTATAGCAAGAGTGGTGAGAATGCATGTTTCTCAGAGAACCTGATGGTCTCAGATCACTGGATAAACAGTGATGAAAACTGATAGAAGAATCCAAAGAGAGAAAGAGACTGATTTTAACCACGGACACAACACGAATACTGCACTCGGTAAACGAACACCATCAAAGGGTCCAAGGTATGAAAACAAAAACGAGACGAAACTCGACTCATGAACTAGTTAGGAGAAACTAAACTAGATGAGTACAGGACGAAACTAGACTTCATGCACAAGCGACGTTATCGAAACTCGACCCAAAGTAAAGTGATGCAAGTGCATGTTTCTCAGATCACCTGCTGGTCTCAGATCAATGGATAAACAATGACTAAAACTGATAGAAGAATCCAAAGAGTGAAAGAGATTGATTTCAACCAGGGACATAACACGAGCACTGCACTCGGTAAACGAACACCATCAATGGGTCCAAGGTATGAAAACAAAAACAAGGTGAAACTTGACTCAATAACTAGTTAGGTGACACTAAACTAGATGAGTACCAGGACGAAACTGGATTTCATGTGCAGGTGAAGAGACAAAACTCTGAGCATGACCCAAAGCAAGGTGATTAGGGTGTAAAGCTAAAAACCTGCTGAAAGTGAAAATATGAGCCGAACTACGGCTGCTCTAATTCCTTAAAAGGGATACGTAGGCATTGGGGTAGGGCCCAAGCGAGCACAACTTTTATTTTCCCTACATTCTTTTCTCCTTTCTTTTGCATGCATTCCCTGTACAACATAGATATAGATTTTACACACCAATTAGATTAGACAACAAGAGTGGATACTATAGAGTACTTCGGGCCTGTGGGGTGCTAATACCTTCCCCTTGCATAACAGACTCCCTTACCCGATCTCTCAGTCTCAAGACCGTGATTTCATCCTCTTCAGGTTTCCCCGATGTTTACCTTTCCCTTTTCGATGGGATAAAAGACGTTCGATGGCGACTTCATTAATTTTTATATCAGATGACGATTCAGCCAGTTTTTTCAGCTGGCGACATCATTGGGGACAAGTTGAATAAATGCTGGTCCATCTCGGAGTCGATCCTAGCTCTTGTTTTCTTTTCTTTGGGTGTTTATTTTCTATGCTTTTAGTTTATTCATTTATACATGTTTACCTGAGCATATGTTTTCATTGCATTTTATTGCTTTCCATATTGGTTATTTGCTGTGCAGGATTCTGGTTTTCTTGGTGGGTGGGTTGTTCCATGAGGTAAAAGGCCCCATACCCAGGCTATGAGTGAATTCCATAGGAACTAGGAATAGAGTGCCCATGGCGGCTATGAGTCGTATGTCTTGTAGATCAGACCATGAGACCCATGACTTCAGAGGAAGTTCAGATAGGAATTATCGTATGATGGTACCAACAGATGAACTCTTGTACTCTGATTTGGCCTTTAACCTTTCTGCGACCTACTTTTCACTTGTGAGTGGGGAGGGAAAACTTTTCTGATAGGTACATGTACTATTGGTGATTATGTTCAGATGGTGACTCTAGTTTCGATGGTGACTTTTGGGTTATGTTGGTGACTTTGTTCCTGTTGGTGACTATTTGATCTCCTGGTTTTTCTCCAGACTTCTCACCTTGTGATGACTGTTTATTTCGGCAATTCAACAATTATATTTTATGATAGGGAGATTTTAGGCTCATGCATTTGTTGATCCACTTGGTACTTGGTTCTTTTGTGTTTCAAGATGGTGTCAAACCTTTGATCTAGTGATATTTATCATTCAATTTAGAGACAGTGCAACCATTTTCCATGTTTATGGAACCTTAATCCCGTGTTCTTGCCCACATAATAACTGGGGAGGAACCCTTGAAGAGATGGAACTCCACAGAGAGTAATAACTGAGAAACCAGTAGAAACAGGACACAAACACGAAGAGGAGTTGCAAAAATAAATTGCGAACTCTGCTAGAGAACATCAGGGAAAAATTGTGAATCTCTGGAAAAGACAACATGAAGTCACATTGAGGGTGACACCAAGATAATGGATTAAATGTGGGGAGTGAAACCTTTTGTTGAGGAAACAAAACTTTTTTGAGGAACTGGGACTTCACTGAGGAAAATAAAACTATGTCTAGGAAATGAAACTTCACTCTGTTGAAGGGGGTTTCGCTAGGGATTCAGAAATTTCAACCAACATCAACTCTAATGAGGATGGTAACAAATTCTTTTGATAAAGAACGCCCCAAGTCACAACCAAGATGGGAAAATGAGAACTTTTGAATATGAACTTCAATGATAATTCAAATAGGAACATAAACTCTGCTGGGAATAGTCTATGTTAAGGAACGAGATAATGGTCATGTAGACTTGGTTAGAGAATGGAGGTATCCAAAAAATCTTATCCGCCTCGAGAATCCCTCACATGACAATGCTGAGGAGAAGCAACCCTACGGGGAATTCCCTATTCCAAAGTTCAACAGCTAGAGGTAAGACTCTCACATTGGTGCTGACAAGCTGCAACTTACAGAGTGAACAACAATTCATCGAGAGGACTTCATGGGATTCGTACCATCATTGATATTCTGCCTCAGAGTAGTGGAACTTTGAGAGATGGATCCTCAACTTGAATTCCCCAGATTGGTGAAACGAAAAAGACCAATAACTAGGCTAAACCCTGGTAAAACTCACAAAAATAAATTGCAAATTCCGCTAGAGAAGATCAGATCAAAACTGACTTTTGTTTGATAACTTGTCAATTTCTCACTGGGGAGAATACTACAAAAAATAAATTGTAGTGCAGAAGAAATCTTGACCTATGTTTCACCTCTAAACCTTCTGGGGAGAAGATCCAGTATCTCCTTCCACGAATAAAGAGAACCTTGTTGGGAGATGTTGTTCAATATTGGAGACGCCACTAAATTCTGAATTGTACTGTTGCGGAAGAGATAATCTTGCCCGACTTCCCTACATCCTGAACTGCTGAGAGGATGGTAGAACTGAATATGCTGAAGAAAGGATACCAAAAACCATGTGAATCTCTCGGAATACATTCCCCAAGTTTAAGCCACACTGGGGAATTACCTTTTGAATCACTTGGGGATAAAAGATGGGCATCGACACCTGCAAATGCCCTAGTTTAGCTCCACTGGGGATGCACTTGATTAACTCCACAGGGGATGCACTTGCGTGTGCCAAGTCAAACGACAACTCCAAACTTTCTGAATTCACTTGGGGAATTAGGTTTGAAATTGTCTGTAGAAGATGAAGGCACCTTCGTGCGCTGGCTAGGTCAGGGTGACCGTTATGACGCTTTTAGCTCGATTATAGTTGTCTCGTGCAACATAATTGGCTTGAGCAAATTTCCAAGATTGGAGGGGGAATGTCCCTGTTTGGGGGATTTTTGAAAGAATCTGTGCTGAATAGAAAATCAGAATATTAGTGCCACAATAAGATATGAGATGGCATGCCCTCGTATCTTGATTCACGAAATAAAATGCTCTTAATTGCATCTTTCTTGGAGATATTTGTCGAATATCAACGTAACTTCCCCAGGTGGAATGAATTCTGAATAGATTTCTCGATGTGATAGCCCCTGATCGACGACAAGTTGAAGAGATTTATCGATGTGATAACCTCCAATCGATATATTGAAGAGACTCATCGACGTGATAGCCTCTGATTGATAGCTTTGAGGGAATGCCCCATATTTGGCTGAGCTCGGAGAGACCGACTCTCGACTTGATTGCCCCAGATTGGAGGAATATTCTAACTTGATCCCTAAAGGGTACTCAGACTGTGAAGCACCAAGATGCTTTCTCTTGACAAAATCATTGGTTAACATGCCCCTGAATAAGTCATTTTTCTTGCGACAACTGACTCTTGCTTTCAAGCCTCTCTTCTCTGAAAAGATTGAGCTTTATACCAATTGTTCATTGTGTAAACTTCCTTGATGTCAATCAGTTGATTTATATGCAGAAGAATGTTTATTATGAGAATGATAATTCTAATGCAACAATTATGTAAGCCTTGAAGTTGAAAACTTTGAATGAAAAAGATGTCGCAACTCTTGTGAATGAATCACTAGCTAGAGTGCAACATTTCAAAACCTTTTTTTTGAAATAAACACGATGCAGGCGATAAGATACCAACATGGATGTGTAACACATATTTGAGAGACGGGAAACACTATCCTGTTGTAGTATGCCTTCGAGTTAAACCCATGTTTCAGTTAGGACTTTTAAGGGTTGTAACGTGGCCTAGTTCTCGGTTTTAGAAAAAAAAAGATTTTAAGGCTTAAATTATTTGGTGCCCACCTCCTTCGTGATGTTCTCCAATCCTAAGTTCAGCCAACTCGACACGAGCATTCATCTCTCAAAAGGAACTTTGATATGATTGAGGAGTCAAATAAGGTTTCTGGACAAGACAGTCACTTACCTTTTTCGTTATTTTGTGCTTCTGGTCGAGCGACTTGTTCTTTGCTAAGGATTTTTGTAATACCTTTTTTTCCTTTCAGACTTTCCTTTTACCTTTCTGTTGCCCTGGCTTTTTCCTAAGTGACTTGTTTTTTAGTTTCAACTTAGCGGGGATTTTTGTCTCTTTCTCTTTTTTTTTTACTTTCATTTTGAACAAATCGTGTGATCCTGAGGCTTTTGGCTTGTGGGAAGTTTAGTGACTGCCTCATCGCTTAGTTGATGACGGATAACCATTGCGATATTGTCATCTTTTGTCCCTCTGTCGTGCGAGAGATACTCATTTTGGATATAACTCTCTTTAATGCACACTACTGATGTGAGGGTTAGCCATTGCGGTTTTGTTCTTCCTCAACCTTTTGGAAGATAACCATTGTTGTATCCTTTGATGCGCACTCCTGATGAGTTTTGAATGCTCGATCAGATAAACTAAAATCTACCCTGACCCGGGTTAAAAATAAAGGTTTTCTTCCATACAGAAAAGAAACTCCTACTTCGAAAGCTCAGAGAGGTTAACGAGGGTCTATCTCCCTTATATCACTAGTGTTTAGGGATTTGAAACAATTCTTGTACATCGTCAATAGGGTTCTACTCAAAAGCATACAATCAGAAATATTGCATTTAACTATCATCATCCTCCATCCAATCTTTACCTAAGCATAAGACTTGGTGACTTCGCATCAATATGCAAGTAAAACATTTAAAAAGTGATAATGAATGAATGAATAAAAATGAAAATAACACTTCAAGACAAGCATACTTATTGCATTAAGATTTTCACTCAAAAATAGACATGTTTCTATATACAAGTAATGTTTAAACAAACAAGAAAGAATGAGAATGAAAATTTGGTAAAGAAACCAATGATTGCCATCGTTGAGGTGACTTGACTCCGTATGGACTTCTTGATTCTGATGACTTTCTATAGTCTTGATGCTCAAATAGGCAAGAGAATTCCCCTTCAGGTCTGATGTGAACACAACAGTCTCTGGATTGATCTTGCCTTGGACCTTACCTCTGGATGACATTCCATCTTCAATCGAATAGCCAGGTGCCCCAGAATAATATGCATAGCATATTCTTTCAGCAGAGAGAATAAATGATTTACCAAGCGAATTGGTATAAACTACATCACCAAGCATTCCACGCCACAAAGAAATAATACAGTTTGTCTTCTATCAGTATAGCAGAGACATCCACTTGGTGAGAAAGAGTCTGATAGTTGGCCAAATATGAATTGGAATTTTTGGAAGAGACGCCAGATAGGTGTTGGACTTTATACTTCAACCCCTTTGCAGTTTTCAATATCAAAACCGGGTGCCTCGGAATAGGGGATACATCTAGCATGTGTATCGCAATTAGAATAGATGTTTGTGGGAGGAGGACCCTAAATATCAGAGCTAGAAATAACAGGATGTAATGCATTGGGATCTCACCAACATGCTCATCAGACTTCTTCTGTTTTTGCTTAAGAGCTTTTCCCCGTGAATTCACTTGGGGAATAAAGATTAGATGTTTTTGAACAGATCAGGGAACGTAGAGCTGTAGAGAGTGTCTCTGATTGAATAGTCGGATTTCCCTGCGTGGTAACCATATCTCACATTGGTCAACAAAAATGAAGCACTGATACAAAATCCTATAGTAAGAGGGAACCATCTGTTGATAAGATGTTCCAAGGACCCAGGATTGTGTAGCACTCCATGATTAAAAGCAATTCCATGACCCGACTCACCTGAGTCTTCAATCGATTATCTTCCTTCTTGAAGAATTTCTGGCCATGGGCCAAAGCTTGCATGTATATCACACAAAATTATTCCATAACTGATCCCCGAGCATGTGACAATAAAAATCAAGTTGAACCTCTGAGGAGAACACTTGGTCTGAATAAAAATCCCCAATCTTTGAGTACCTATTATGGATGCATGAAGTGCATGAATGGATGACATGTCATGTTCTATCATTTCCAAGGAATTTACGTGCTTTTATTTTGATTTTATGCAAGTAAGGGATGGAAAAGTTCAACACAAGTATGATTCCTTGGAAATAACAGAACATGTATGTTAACCATGTGGTTAACCATGTTATGTATGCAAAGACATGGGATCAAAGTTCCATTATTTCTGAATATGATTGTTGCACTGTTTCTGAATCATATGGATATCACCAGTTCAAAGGTCCGACACCATCTTGGAACACAATAGAACCAAGTACCAAATGGATCAGCAACTGCATGAGACCAAAATCTCCCTGTCATAAAACATAATTATAAAACTGCCGAAATAAACGACCATCACAAGGTGAGAAGTTTGGAGAAAAAATGAGAACACACACTTACAGACACTATCAAGTCACCATAAAAAACACACAGTAACTATCAGAACATGGTCACCAACAAAACTAAAGTCAACAACATAACCAAGGTCACCATCAGAACTAGAGTCACCAACTATACCTGTAAGAATCAATCATTCCTCCCCACTCACGGATGTAAACTAGGTTAGGGTAAGGAAAACGTAACTCAGAATCATTGGTACGCCTGAAGCCACTATCGTCGAAACACCTATGTGAAACGATAGCACCCCATTTATAATATCATCTGAGCATGGACGACATGAGCGTACAAGCAAACCAAAGTCTACTAGCCGTTCATGTTCCACTCTATTCCTAAGGTTCCTATGGTTGTCACTTGGCCTGGGTATTGGACCTTTCACGTCTTGTAACACCCTCCCAACATGATAGCAGAGCCAGCATAGCAGATAACCAAATATATGGAAAGCGATAAAATGAATGCACAAACATATGCAAGCATGATATATAAAACTGGAAACAAATAAACAAACAAGAGCTAGGATCGACTCCGAGATGGACCAGCAATAGGTCAATCTATTCCCCAGTGAAGTCGCCAACTGAAACAACCCGACCGAACCTGTCATCCGATAATAAAATCGATAAAGTCACCACTTAACGTATTTTATCCCGCCGAGAGGGGAAAGGTAAACATCTAGAAAACCTGAAGAGGGTGAAATCACAGTCTCGCGACCGAGAGATCGGGTAAGGGAGTCCGTTATGCGAGGGGAAGGTATTAGCACCCCACACGCCCATAGTACTCTATAATATCCACTCTTGTTTGTTCTAATCTAAGGGTGTGTAAAATCTATGTCTAGGATGTATAGGGAATGCATGCAAAAGAAAGGAGAAAAGAATGTAGGGAAAATAAAAGTTGTGCTCGCCATGGCCCTACCCCAATGCATACGTATCCCTTTTAAGGAATCAGAGCAGTCGTAGTCCGACTCATATATTTTGGTTGGTTTGTGTTTTTTAGTTAAGAAGTTAAAAGAAACAATCAAGATAACAAAACATCAGATAGAACAACAAAAACATCAACAATGATGATAAAATACCAAAAAGAGAGGACAAGACATTGCATGGCAACACAAACTCAGATAAGGAGGTAAAATGCCAGGATGATAGAAAAATATCAAACAAGACGATGAAACATTACACCTAACAATGATAGTGAAAATCAAAGTAGGATAACAAAAATATGTGTTGGAGAAACATCGACTAAAAGAATGTGCGATGGCGAAACATCGGCTAAAAGATAATAAAAAGTCATGGCAAGGATGGCAAAACATCAATAAACTAGAGAACAAAACATCACACCTAAAAATGATATTGAGAATCAAAGTAGGATAACAAACATGTGTGATGGCGAAACATCGGCGAAAAGATAACAAAAAGTCATGGAAATGATGGCAAAACATCAATAAACCAGAGAATAAAACATCACACCTAACAATTATATTGAGAATCAAAGTAGGATAACAAACATGTGAGATGGCGAAACATCAACTAAAATAATGTTCAATGGCGAAACATGGGCTAAAAGATAACAAAAATTCATGGCAAGGATGGCAAAACATCAATAAACCAGAGAACAAAACATCATACCTAACAATGATATTGAGAATAAAGTAGGATAACAAACATGTGCGATGGAGAAACATCGGCTAAAAGAATGTACGAAGGTGAAACATCGTCTAAAAGATAACAAAAAGTCATGGCAAGGATGGAAAAACATCAACAAACTAGAGAACAAAATATTACACCTAATAATTATATTGAGAATCAAAGTAGGATAACAAACATGTGCGATGGCGAAACATCGGCTACAAACATATGCGATGGCGAAACATCGGAAAAAACAATGTGCTATGGAGAAACATCAGCAAAAGAATATGCAATGGCGAAACATCGGCAAAAGAACATGCGATGGCGAAACATTGGCTAAAATATGGTAAGATAACATGGAAAACATGGTGAAACATCAATAAACCAGATGATAAAACATCCCACCTAACAATGATATCGAGGATCAAAGTAGGATAATAAACATGTGCGATGGGGAAACATCGGCTAAAAGTTGGCAAGATAACATGGCAAATATGTCGAAAAATCAATAAACCAAATGATAAAACATCACACCTAACAATGATATCGAGGATCAAACTAGGATCACAAACATGTGCGGTGGAGAAACATTGGCTAAAAGAATGTGCAATGGTGAAACATCGGCTAAAAGATGGAAAGATAACATGGCAAAGATGTCAAAACATCAATAAACCAGATGATAAAACATCACACCTAACAATGATATTGAGGATAAAAGTATGATAAAAAACATGTGCGATGGCGAAACATCGGCTAAAAGAATGTGTGATGGCGAAACATCGGCTAAAAGATGGCAAGATAACATGGAAAATATGGAAAAACATCAATAAACCAGATGATAAAACATAACACATAACAATGATATGGAGAATCAAAGTTGGATAACGAACATGTGCGATGGTAAAACATCGACAAAAAGATGACAAAATGTCATGGCAAAGATGGCGAAACATCAATTTTGACAAGGTTTAAAACAAAGGCAAAAGGCACACACATAATTAAGATTGGTTTGGATTTTTTACCTTGAAGAAGGATTTAAGTTTATTAGAGATATTTTATTATTTTCCAAGAAGAGGTTTTAGTTTTAAGATGCAAGAATGCAAAGAAAGGGAAAAGAAAGAAAACAACTAAGGGAGACTAGCCTAACACTACCCCTAATGTTATCATACAAAGATTGATCCTAAAGTTGAGGATGAAAGAGGTAAGTTTCTACCCTATGTTAGCATGTACGGATTGCTACCCTAAGGTCTAGCTCGAAAGCTACTCTAATTGAGCAATCCTAAGCGCGTATGGTAAAAATGTCACAGTGACAAAAAGGAAGCAAGCAGATGGTGAAACATCTAGACAAAAAACAGCTCGAGCATCACTCGAATATCAAACACCTACAAGGCGCTGACCTAGTAGTAGAATGGGAGGTCCCGCCATAGACAAGCTACCAAGCATCAGACCAAGGGTCAAGCCACATCCAAGGGGAGTGTATCACTCGAGTCAACAAGCCATCGAAGTATAGGAATGGAAAAAGGGTCCTTAACCTAGATATCAGTTATCAGGGTAGGAAAGATCTGGGGGGAAAAGACATAGTGCATGCGTACACTAAGAATCAGTGTTGGTCAACACGAGCTAAAGAAAGCGTGGGGATCCGATTGCGGGAACCCTTTTCACTCGCCTTTAAAGGACTTAAATTCATTCTAATCTTTGGCACATGTTCAGAGCATCTACTTGTAGAAAGTGAGCATAGGAACGACATGGACTGGAATGTGCGGGGGTCGATTATGAACCCTTTCCGCTCGCCTCCTTTTGATGAATTTTCACGTGTAATATAGTGTGGGCACAATTATAAACACACGTGCATAATACCTACTCTGAAGGTAGGATTTTAAACAATCACAATTAGCACACTGACAGAATTGCCTTAAACATGTCTTTAAATAAACCAGAGCGACTCCTAACATATATCTACAACGGAGGTCCCTGTCATACATATATATTCCTAATTGACATGGCAAGGGAAGCGGTAATAACCCTACTTCTCATGATCTCTAGAAAGCAGTAAAGTGTGAAATGAGATAAACGAGAGAAAATACCAAATGAATATTAATCCATAGCAGAGCGTATTTGAACAAAGAAACCCGATGATCTTCGCGAAAGCTTCACTAATAATCAACTGGATTAATCCTTAGACGCTCAATATCACAAACCAAACTCTTACCACGAACTCATGGAAATAAAGTAATAACAAAATGAGTATTAACATGGAAAGAATAATTTGGAAAATTCAATTAAATTATAAAGTCCTAAAAAAAAACAACTCTAAAATATTCTATCATTTTTTGTATCATTTTTATCATCAAACAAGCTCTAAGCAGCCAGGGGTGTATACTGGATCCAAATGTGTATGAACCAAAAGTTAGGTGCTAGGCCCATCTGAAAAGTGATCCATGAAGACTTTTGTTGGTATTAATTGATTTCAAAAAACTAACGGCCTCAGGACCCAGCCACCACCTCAATTTGAATTCACATCTTATTCCAACATTTATCCAATTAGGTTCCATTTAAAACTGAATTAAAATTAATTAAATGAAAATTAAAACTATAAAACAAAATGAAATAAATGATCTAAATAATAAAGGGGATTAGAGTTCAAGGTTGGAATGGTGGTTCAGCTTCTGTCTTGAGACTCTTCAAGCGGCATGATGCAAATCCTTTCGCCTTCTTCGATTTGCCCCAAACTTACCGTAGCATCCTTCTTCGATTGACCTCATCCTTGCAGTAGCATCCTTCTTCGACTTTCCTCAAACTTGCAGTATCAACCTTCTTCGATTGGCCTCAAACTTGTAGTAGTAACCTTCTTCGATTGGCTTCAACCTTGCAGTAGCATCCTTTTTCGATTGGCCTCAACCTGCAGCAGTAGCCTTCTTCGATTGGCTTTAACCTACAGCAGCAACCTTCTTCGATTGGATTGAAACTGCCGTAACATGTAGCAGCAACCTTATTCGATTGGCCTCAACCTGTAGTAGCATCCTTTTTCAATTAGCCTCAACCTGCAGTAGTAGCCTTCTTCGATTGGCTTTAACCTGCAGCAGCAACCTTCTTCGATTGGCCTCAACCTTGCAGTAGTATCCTTCTTCGATTAGCCTTAACCTGCAGCAGTAGAATCCTTCTTTGATTGGCCTCAACCTGCAGCAGTAGCATCCTTCGATTGGCTTTAACCTTCAGCAGTAACATCCTTCTTTTGGCTTCAAATTGTTGCAGCAACATCCTTTGATTGGCTTCAACATGCAGTAGTAACCATCTTCGATTGGACTTAACATGCAGTAGTAGCATCCTTCGATTGGCTTCAACCTACAACAATAACCTTATTTGATTGGCCTCAACCTGCAGTAGAAACCTTCTTCAATTGGCCTCTACCCGCGGTAGCTTACCTTTTTTGATTGGCCTCAACTTGCAGTAGCAACCTTCTTAGAATGAAGCATCAACCTTCTTTGAACGAAACTCCAACCTTCTGCAAACGAAGCTCCAACCTTCTTCGAACGAAGCTCCTCAGGCTCTGGATTTCAAATCTTCGACTCCACCTCATTCGAACAAAGATTTATTGACTTTTCAATTTCAAAGTTATCATCCTTCGAAGCTTTATAAATTTTGGAATTCAAAGCTTCACAGACTCTAAACTTTAGCACAAGTGAAACTTGCGCGAAAACACAATGCAAGGGCTCACGCCCAGATCATTCAAACAAACTCAATTATCCATTAGATTTAGTAAAATCAAGTGCAATCAAAATATAGCATTACACTCTACATCATGCAACTTAAATCATCTTAAATCATTAACCACTAATCAAGAATAAAACTCATGAAAACTCAAAGAAAATCATCTGCACACAGAATTTCAGAAACTCCACAACACGATTCAAACATCAAACAAAGACAAATATGTACATCAGACCTATAGTTCGGCCAGCTATAACATAATGCACAAGAGCTACATCACTAATTCAAGCTGAATCACACAAATTGAAGTCCAAGAAAACTCACCTTGATAAAAAATCTAGAAACTCGAATTCGTTGCTCCAGATGCAAACCAATGCTTCCACTATGATCTACTCACTTCGCTGAAGATGAATCAACAAGACAATGAAAGAATAATCCAGGAAAATGAGAGAATTTGATAAATGAACTTCTTCATAGAAAATTGAACTTCAGATCTGAAACTCTTGGCCAATACTGCTCCCTTTCGACTAAGGATGTAGGATTGAGGAGAAGAGTTGCTTCAAGTTCTTGATGACGATGAAGATTTTTGATGTTGTTGACGATTTCCAGGGAGATGAAGATGATGTTGATGTTTATGTAGATGCAAGGATATGAATAGGATTTTGGAGGTTGAAAATTCAGTTGGAGAATTGATGAAGATTTGAGGAAGTTGAAGATTCAGTCAGAGAAAACTTTTTGTTGAAGATTGAAGGAGAAAGCATAGAGAAAGAGAGAGCTATTTTTTGGTGATTCCTTCAACGACTGAATCATGAATCACATTGAAAGAGAAAGTTTGTTATATAGCAGCAAAAGTTTGTTATAGTTGAAGCAATCCTGGCCTTTGAATCAGAAAATCAAGCTGGAAAATGGATGGTGAAGATCAAAATAATACTGAAGTTTGTTTGAGTTTTTTTTTGTTTTCTCTTATTTCATTAAAAATCAAAAAAAGTGGAAATTGTGTTTTATCCATTGCAGCTCCTTAATGACCTGCGTTTTGATGAGCAAAGAGTGAGTGGAAATGAGAGGAAATAAGTGTGAATGCTGAGGTGTCCAACTGATGCGCATGAAATATGTGATATTTTTTAGATAAAGTTGCCAAAATGGCAAGGCACGAGGGTTGTTAGGTAAGGAATGGTGTGTGAGAATGTTTATCCAAATGAGGTAAGAAGTGAGGTGAGAGCTGAGTGCACACGTGAGACTCTTCGTGTGTGATGAAATCATTTGAAACCAAATAAAAAAAAAGTATTTTGTGTCAAATTTGGTGCTGATGTGCAGGTAGCTCGACCATGCCTTGTATCTTGCTGCCATGCACGATCAGTTGAGGATGCCCACTTTCAGCACTCATAATTTGATCAAACCCTAACCATCTTCAATAATTTTTCTCAAAATGGAAAGACAACATGTAATACTTCTAATTAAAACCAAAATCAAATCAAAACCTAGCTTGAGTTACAAGATCATGGGTTGCACATTTGGTGTGCCACCTGCTCGATGAAATGCCTGGGTAAGATGCCTCGGGATGGCAGTGTGGCTTGTCCATGATCCCCAACATTTGACCAACTTGCCCATAACTTCTTAGGCCAATAACTTTCAATTCTCAGCAAGAAGTGTATTTTTGTTCTCTGTGGGGACTTGTAGATCTTTTCCCCCTCTTCAATTGGCAAAAAGAACCACCAAAATCCCCTAAAAATGAGAAAGTTATACCCTTGTAAAGTCAGGCCAAAATAAAAAACACTTAGTGAAATTTTCAATCACCAAGATAACCTCAAATCCAAGTAACCTCTCAAACTAGAAATTATCATCAAAATCAATCATCAATCATCATCCCACATGAAAATACATGTCAAATGCTTCATGTTGTCCAAAAGCTTACTCGGTCAACTTTGACTTTGGTTGACTTTTGAGTGAAATGATTATTTTGCCACTTTGATTCAATTGGACCACTTTTCTTCAAAATTAGACCTCAATACTTTAATCAAGGATGCTTTATAACATATGGTGAAACATGGAAGCCAACTTGGGTGAAAAGTTAGAGAAATCCTGATTAAATCCAAAACCCTAGTTTTTCACCACGTGTTAGGAAATAGCTGATGAAACTCCAAACCTCTAATTCCACTAGGAATCAAGAGAGGCTTCTTGAACAAATTTGATTCTAATGACGATAAGAGAATTATGCTTCAAAACTTGTCTCATCTAGACCCCAATAACACAACCTTGGGCAAAACCCTAATTTTGACTGATGAATCCAAAGGATGTGATTTTCCTTATAAACAACACAATACTTAATCTTCTGTTGATCCAATGAGGTGGGTAAGATATATTGAGATATGTGATACCTTTGGGCTTGAAAGATCCAGAGGTTTAGATAATAAGGCTTTCCTTGAGCAACTTGTCAATACAATCAATCTTCCAAAGTTTGAGGGAGGCTTGATAAATAAAATACCTTGATCCCTACACCATGTATGAATGCAATAAAATATGATGTTTATGATGAAACATAAGACTAAATCAAGAGGGTAAATTTTGGGGTGCAACATTATGGCTGGGAACAAAGGATGCCATCAACACTTATGGATGGAAACAAATGACGATATAAATACTTATGGTTGGGAGAAATTAATTTGACATCAACGCTTATGGCTGGGAACAGTTCAACTCTATTGGGGTAAAGCCCAATGAGGAGAAAGAGATAAAATGTCGACTAACAAATGATGGTGAACTACCAACTCAAGGATGGAGGTAGAAAACAGAGAACAATAAGCAGTTTCCAAAAATTCTGGCATTCCACCTAGAACGAGTCTCAACTTCTTCTTTAACCAAGGCATTCCACCTGGAAAGGGTAACATACTTTACCAAATTTTGAATTTCGCCAAGAACGATAATAATTTATTCGTTAACTAAGATATCACTTGAAAATGATAATACCTGCTATAAGAATCTTTCAAAAAACTGTCTTTATCATTGAAGTACAACCAATCTCAACAACAAATTATCTCCCATAACATAGAGACTACCATCCATTGGAGTAAAAATATCTTCTCTGGCATTAACAGACTTACTGGGGAAGTACATGTTGCTCAAATAAAGAGACCACCACTTGCTTCTACAAAAATGATCATAATAAAACTGCTGGGAAATGAATTTTGATTTTGTGTGGAAATACCAACACATTCCTAGAGAAGGGATAACGTCTTCACGTGCAAAATAAATGCACATTCTCAATCCAGGGCTCACATCCTAAAGAGGTCAGAGTGACATTGCTACCGGGGACCATAAATTCAAACTAGGAACAAACCAGAGTGAAACAGTCAACCAAGATACCATCCAGTGAGGAATAAACTCAAATGTGGATCAAATTCCATCCGGATAATGAGCTGGGTAGGAAGGCTAAAGAAAAATTCTTCCACGAGGGATAACTCAGTGGGTAAATTGAAAGGATATACACTTTTTGCTTAAGGTTGACACTCTGTTGGAGAGAGGATAACATAACTCTGCAAAGAGGATAATATGGAAACAAAAACATTAATGAATTAAAATGATCAATAAGTTATTATATATATATATATATATATATATATATATATATATATATATATATATATATATATATATATATATATATATATATATATATATATATATATATATATATATATATATATATATATATATATATATATATATGCTGACAAAACAGACATATTGCACTGGGGATAACCATACAAAACCAACTTGGGTAAACACAACACTCGGCTAAATGACATCCAGGATGAAGATTTCATAAGAGAGTAAGCACCAACTGAGGAAACAAACTCCTACTTCGGCTTAACTTCACTGGGAAGAACATGGCTTGAAAATAATTAAAACACAATCTGATAGCAATAAATAAATACAGTTGCAGGGATGTAATAAACTCCTTCAGGGTTCCCTGGGGAATATCATACAAACTTTGCTAGGGAAGATAATGCCCCATCGTCTAGACTTCATATCAGGATTTTGTATTGAATTCACTAGGGAAGACAATGTCACATTGTCGAGAATTCAACTAGGGATATTTTACTGACTTCAATAAAGAACACAACGCCATATCGTCGAGAGGATACAAAATACATTCTTCAATATCAAGAGTAATGGTTGCACAAACTTCTCTAGGGAAAATTTATGAAACTTCACGGGGATAACAACTTTAGAGGGAAGCATCATCCTCGGTTCATCCATAGAAGTTAAGGAATTAACATCACAGCAAGAAGTCAAAATTATGGGGATTTTAAATCAAACTCAACACATGGTGAAAGAAAACCCAAAAAGTTGACAATTGTCTCAACACTTCATAGAAAAGATATTGCTGTTATCTGGCTACTTGGGGAGCACACGACAATAACAATGTCATAAATGGAGAGAGAAATTCCTTGCAAGAAATTCTACATCAATTCTCAATACAAATGGAGAATTACTCCAACAAATGAGTAAAGGCTTATTAACTTTACAATCTCTTCTTAATCAAAACCCAGTTGAGTAAAGAATCATGTTCAACTAGATAAATCTTCATCAAGACCTAATTGGGGAACTTGGGATAGAGGTATCAAACCACCCAAATCCAAAACCATATAATAACTTGGAGAAAATCTGAACCAAGACTTAACTGGGGAAAAATGTGATTACAAACCCAACACCACACCACATATTAATTGGTATGAAATCCAACTATCCAAGAAACAATCATAAGTGGACTATGCACATATTAGCAAGAGTAACCTGTGAATACTTATTGGGGAATCTTTTCAAAACTTCGGAGTTCGTCCATCCTTTAAACCACTACTTTTGTCCCACTTGAATCAGAAAATTAAAGTAAAAAGTAATTTGCAAATTCTTTTCAAAAATATGTTTTTATTATTAAGTCTTTTTATTTAGAAAATTACAATCAATAATAAATGAATTTTTTTTTAACTGAATTAAAAAAAGAACTACAAAGAATTGGATAACGATTCAAACTTTATTTATAGAATGGTAGTCCGCAAATGGCGTGACTCCATGGATGATTACAAAGTTTTCGAAAATGGTAAATACATGGAAATGATACATTGAAATAAAATGACCACAATTATCCCTAATGACATTGAACTTATGAGCATAGGCTTCAGTTGAAGTGTGATGAGAATTCGAGAAGATTGCTACTTCAACGATTAAGTCCTAACTGACGCAGTTACTTTCCAGGAAATCCCTAACTTTTGTCTAGGCTGCCCTTGCGGGTTTTCAACCTACCGGGGAAATTTATTCTGTTTATGTATCAAACTTTTTCCTAGACCTCCCTTTCGGGTTTTCAGCCTACCGAGACGCTCTTTTTTGCCTAAGCCGCCCTTTCGGGTTTTCAACTTAGCAAGCTATTCTTTTATTTCTCTAGTGAAGTATTTCTTGACTGCGTTAGCATTCATGGGACGTGGGAACTCCTCACCATCCGTAGTTTCGAGAATCAATGCACCACCTGAGAAGGCTTTCTTGATAACATATGGCCCTTTATTATTAGGAGTCAAATTTCCCCTAGAATCAACGTTAAAAGACATGATCTTTTTGAGCACGACGTTGCCTTCTCTGAACTCACGAGGCTTAACCTTCTTATCAAAAGCTTTCTTCATTCTTTTCTGATATAAATGACAATGACACAAGGCTGTCATTCTCTTTTCTTCAATTAAATTCAACTGGTCAAACCTGTTCTTGACCCATTCAGCCTATGACAACTTGGTTTTGATTATTACACACAAAGAGGGAATCTCAACCTCAACGGGGAGCACTGCTTCCATACCATACACAAGAGAGAACATGGATGCCTCTGTTGAAGGGCGGATGAATGTATGCTACCCATGCAAAGAAAAAGGGAGCATTTCATGCCAAACCTTAGAGGTAACAACCATCTTCTGGTTAATCTTCTTAATGTTTTTATTAGCAGCTTCAATAACCCCATTCATCTTAGGCCTGTAAGGAGACGAATTATTATGGACAATCTTGAATTCTTCACAAAGTTTTGTCACCATCTTATTATTCAAATTTGAGTCGTTATCTGTGATAATCCTTCTTGGCACACAATACTGACATATAAGATAGTTCTTGATAAAGCGAACCACCACCTGCTTCGTAACATTAGCATAAGAAGTTGCTTCCACCCACTCGGTGAAGTAGTCAATTGCCACTAAGATGAAACGATGCCCATTTGACGCATTGGGTTCAATCATTCTAATCATATCAATACCCCACATAGAAAAAGGCCATGGGGAAGAAATAACATTGAGAGGCGTTGCAGACACATGAATCTTATCAGCATAAATTTGACATTTATGGCACTTCTTCATAAATTTATAACAGTCAAATTCCATTGTCACCCAATAGTAACCTTCCCTAAGCCTTTTCTTTTCCATTGAATGTCCATTGGCATGGGTACCAAAGGAACCTTCGTGGATCTCATGCATCAATATGTCTACTTCGTGTTTATCCATGCATCTGAGCAAGACCATGTTATAATTTCTCTTGTATAACACATCTTCATTGAGGAAAAATCTACTTGTCAACCTTCTCAATGTCTTAATATCTTTGTTTTACACATCAACCGGGTATTGTTTAGTCTGGAGGAAATGTTTGATTTCATAATACAAAGGTTTTTGACCTGACAACCCCTCTGTGGCAAACACATGGGTTGGTCTATCAAGACGTCAAATTCTAACCTATGGTACATCGTTCCAAGCATTCACTTGGTACATTGAAGCCAAAGTGGCCAAAGCATCTGCCATCTGATTCTCGTCTCTAGGAATAGGATGGAATTCCACTTTATTGAATAAAGGTAATAATATTCTTGCATAATCTTTGTATGAAATCAAGCCAATGTGACCAGTCTCCCATTCTCCTTTGATCTAATTTATTACCAAGGTTGAATAAACATATACTTCAAGAATTTTGATTCTGAGATCTATAGCCTCTTCAAGACCCATGATACAAGCCTCACACTCCACCATGTTATTGATACAATCAAATGTTAACCTTACAGTAAAGGGGATATGTACCTATGGGGAGTGATAATCACGACACCAATTCCTTTTTGATAAGAATTTACATCTCCATCAAACACCATACCCCATCGGGATTCAGGATCAGGACCTTCCTCAGGAAAAGGCTCAGTACAATCTTTAACTTTCAAGTACATCTTATCCTCATCATGGAAATCATACTTAATATATTGATAATCGTCAACTAGTTGGTGAGCAAGGTACTCCGCCAACACACTGCCTTTAATAGTCTTCTGGGTACAATATTCAATATCATATTCAAACAACAACATTTTCCAACGAGAAATTATTCCAGTAAGAGCAGGCTTTTAAAAAATATACTTAATTGGATCCATTTCAGAAATCAACCAAGTAGTGTGATTCAACATATATTGGTGTAATCACTTTGCTGCCCAGGCCAAAACACACCATGTTTTTTCTAACATAGAATACTATGACTCATAGTTAGTGAACTTCTTGCTAAGATAATAAATGGCATACATAATAAATGGTCTTCCTTCAACAGGAGGGAGCAAGATAGGAGGCTGAAGAAGATACTCTTTAATTCTCTCAAATTCCCTTTGGAAATTATCCGTCCTCACACAACATTGATCTTTCTTTAACAACTTGAAGATTGGTTAACATGTTGCATTCATATGGGAAAGAAATTTGGAAATGTAATTTAAACATCCAAGGAAGCCTCTAACTTTCTTTTCAGTTCTTGGTGTAGGCATTTCTTGAATTGCCTTAACTTTATCAAGATCAACTTCAATTCCTCTTTGGATGACAATGAAACCTAGCAACTTTCTTGAACAAACACCAAAAGTACACTTATTTAGATTCAAGCTGAGACGATACATCCTCAAACGCTGAAACAATTTCAACAAGTCTTCCATATTCCCTTCCTCGGTTTGAGATTTGGAAATCATATCATCAACATATACTTTGATTTCCTTATGCATCAGATCATGAAATAGGGTTGTCATAGCGCTCTAGTATGTTGCACCAACGTTCTTCAACTCGAAAGGCATCCCTTTGTAACAAAATGTTTCTTAGGGTGTGATAAACATTGTTTTTTTCATGTCCTACGGAGCCATCCTAATTTGATTGTATCCGAAAAATCTATCCATGAATGAGAATACTTTGAATTTGGCCGTGCTATCAACCAACATATCAATATATGGCAATGGTAAAATATCTTTTGGAATTGCTTTATTTAAATCTCTATAATCAATACACAACAGACTTTTCCGTCTTTCTTTATTTATTGGAACAATATAGGATATGAACTGAGGGTACACTCATGTCACAAGAAAACCATCACCAATCTATTTCAAAACTTCTTCTTTAATCTTCACTGCCATGACATGATGAGTTCTTCACAGCTTCTGCATGATTGGTGATTATTATGGCTTTAACAGCAAATAATGTTCCACAATATCATTGTCCAAACCAGGCATGTCTTGGTAAGACCAAGAAAATATATCCACATACTCTTTCAACAACTTAATTATCCTGCTCTTCGCATCAAAATGAAGCGGTTCCCCAATCTTGACTTCTTTTGGATCTTCCTCTAAACCCAAGTTAATCGTCTCCAACTGCTCTTTATATGGCTGAATGGTATTTTCCTCACGCTCAAGAAACTATGAAACCTCTTCTGGTATTTAATCTTATTCTTCTTCTTCAGCCACATACACATGATATTTAAAGTTGGGAGAGGGTGCAGGTCATTGCATTCAACGAGTTTTTAAATTAATCTGTACATATGATTTATGATTGATTTTAGAAACTGACACATGTAACAAGTGATTATGCATATTTATTTACATTTATTATTTATTTCAAAAGGTTTTTTATGATTACCATTTTCCAAGATAAAATAAAAAAATAAAGACACAATTTAGAAATAAAAAACAACTTCTATTAATGATCTTCAAAATTTAAAACAAAAGACACGCCCATACAACATCACTTTGACCTTTGGCAGAGCAAAAGACCTTTGAAAAGACAAACAAAAAAATTACTTTGAAATTTGAATGCAAGAAGGAACATATACAGTGATCCATTTAAGGATTCTGACTCCAGGTGTCACAAAGTTCGGTATCTCTTACTCTGCTCATCTTCAAGAATAACGTTGATCTTTGGAGTAGTCGGTTAGAGATATCCTGCACTGTGAAAGATATCTTGTTATTTACTCAAAGCGGACCTCAGATTCAAAACTTCATTCTTCATGGTGAAACCTAAACCTGTCCCATTCTTGTTCAGAGGTGGATTAATAACCTGCCTCACACCTTGCTAGGGCCCTTCTGCACCACCTGTTGCGCATACTTAAATAATATGATAGAATCTCCATTCTTCCTTATATTATCAATAGAAAAAGCTTGGAAATGAGTTCCAACAGCGGCTTCATCAACTTCTACAATGCTAAAGAAAGACAAATGAAATATCAACAGAGCTTGCTCATCGTTCACAAGAACTACCTTTCCTTCACAGAAAAATTTCAGTTTCTAATGCAAGGTTGAAGTAACCGCTCCTGCTTCATGGATCCAGGGTCGTCCCAATAAACTGCTATAGGCTGGGACAATATCCATAACCTGAAAGGTGACTTGGAATAAATACTTACCTATGTGAATATGTAAATCCACTTGTCCAATGACAAATTTTCTCGAACCATCAAAAGCTTTTACTATAATGCCACTAGGGCACATGGGAGTTCCCTAGTATTTAAGCTTCATGAGAGTTCTTCTTGGTATGACATTCAAAGTAGATCCATTGTCTATCAACACATTGGATAAAGAGTCATTCTTACAATTCATAGATATATGCAGAGCCAGGTTATTGTTTTTCCCTTTATCAGACAATTCCACATCATGAAAACTCAGGTTGTTACAAGACGTAATATTCCCCATAACACTGTTGAACTAATCCAGAGACACGTCCCTTTCAACAAAATCCTGATCTAAAACCCTCATTAGAGATTCTTGATGAGCAGAGGAGTTCATCAACAAGGCTAAAATGGAAATTTTTGACGGAGTTTGCAACAACTGATCCAAAAAATTGTAATTTATCATCTTGATGATTTTCAACTAATCATCAACATCCTTTTCCAGGGCGACACCACTTGATTCTCCTACCATTTTCTTAGGTTCAACATTATCAACAACCTTCTTACCAGAATTAACATCTCCTCGAAAGGCAGTGGCGGAGACACGAGCACTACGAGGTACCCGACTAGCTTTAGCAATATTCTCAACATGGGACAAAGGTTGCATTGTACTTATAAGGCACAAGTTTATCTGATTTATATGGGATAAGACCAGGCATACAAATAACTATGGGATATATAATCTCTACAGGAGCAGGAACAGCAAAATGTGGCACAATGACATTCACCCATGCTTATTCAGAATACTCAAGAGACATGGAATCATTATCAGACGAAAAACCATCATTCATAGACTCTAACTCATCAGAACAAAATAACTCATAAGCAGAAACATACTCATCATGTAACATGGCCTCAATAGATTGGTATTTAATATTATTAAATCTATTATAATCATCTCTGTTTCATGTGACTCTGATATGACCTTTATCTAACAACAATTGAACACCTCTTCTTACAACAGAACAACCACGAGAATCCCTATAGCAGATCTGACAAGACCCAAGATGTACCTCCTGGCCATCCATGTGACAAAATGTGGCGTGTAGTTGTACCAGATCATCACTCATACAGTTTACATCAAAAATCCGAAATTCACCGAAACAACCATAAACCATATTCACTTCTTCTTCATATTCAGCCCTTGGTCTGATTATGTGGATAAGACCTTCATCCATCATCTCTTTAAGATCACCTCTCTTCCACATCCATGAATGGTAGTACTGCAGACACTACAAGCGGCATGGTCATGTGTATAATAGTTGAACTCAAATAGATCAACATGCATCTTCACTAAATCATCTCTAACCAGATTGATATCAAAAATCCTTAAGTCCCATGACAACCAACAACCATATTCATAGCACCTCCTCCTCCATGTTTGGGTAGTGGGTTATCCTTTACATTGGGACCTACATCTTTAAAAGACAAGAGACCAGATCTTACCATCTTTTGCACTTCAGACTTCAATGGATAACAGTTTTGAATGTTGTTCCCAGGGGCTCCTTGATGAAAAGCACAAGTCTGGTCAACTTTATAATACCATGGCAATGTTAAAGGTATAGAAGAAGGAGGCTTGGTCTGCCCCAGGTTCTTCTGAACTAAAGCCGAAAACAATTATGTATAACTCATTGGGATATGAACAAAAGCTTCCCTCTTCTGACCTTGCCCTTGATTACCTTGTTGAGGTGCTCTCTGATAGGAAACAACATTCAGAGCCACATTGATGTCTGGAGTTACGAAAGAAACCTGTTGTTGATGTTGATGACGTCTTCTCAGAAGTTTAACCCTTCTTTCTTGAACAACAACATTCGCTTCTCCTTCTTTATTTTTAGAAAACTCATATGATGATTTCTTTGTTCCACTAAAACCTTCATCATTTGACAATCAACCTTCCCTGACAGCTTCCTCTAGACTGACACCCATACTTACCATCTCAGTGAAATCACTTGGTACCCTTGCAACCATTCTTTCATAGTAAAATGAACCCAGAGTTTTTAAGAAGACCTTAGTAATTTTATGCTCTCTGATTGGGGGTACCACTTGGGAAGCAACCTCGTGCAAATTTTGAACATACTCTTTAAATGAGTCCTTATCTTTCTAAGCCATCTCTCTCAATTTGTCATGGTCAAGTGCCATAAACATGTTGTACTTATACTGCTTCACGAAAGCTTCACCCAAATAATTGAATGTGCGAATGTTGCTACTATCCAATCCCATATACCATTTCAACCCATCACCAGTTAAACTATCATTGAAGAAATTAATAAGCAAACATTGGTCATCATTATGAGTGGGAATCCTTCTGATATACATCATCAAGTCGTCACAGGGACAAGAGTTTCCCTTTTACATCTCAAATTCTGGCACCTTAAACTTTTTGGAATTTTCACATTAGGAACTAAGCAGAGGTAATTGACATTCTATCTGAATAACTCATTCCCTCTGAGGGCCTTCACTTCTTTTTTCATCTCATTAAATTGATCCTGAAGTCATCCATTCGGTTATAAAAACCAAAACTTTCACTTGGTGAAGGAGCGGGATGATAAACTTTATCATTAATAACATGCATAACGTTCACCACAAGAGGCGCAGAAGGATCAGTAGTTTGAACAAATGGAGCAACTTGAGCAGAAGGATTGTAACCTTCTGGCATGAAATTCTCAGGCATTTCCCACAGGTAACCTTGGGGCATACGATATTGAGTAGCAGTAACTGGAGTAATAGAGATGGGAACTGACAAAACCTCTAAAATTACGATCAGTCTGCTGTGGTTGAGTAGCATGAGGAGACGAAGGAGAAGGTGGTGGATGATTCTGAGCAGCCACTATAGCGGTAGAAATGTTGATACGAATCCATTGGATTGACTTAACTTGCACAGATCAAACAAAAATCGTCACCGCACTTTATTGTTTCTAAAGGAATAGGAAAAGAGCGAATAACCTAAAAGAAGGGGACGGAGTCTAAGTTAGGGGGTTGGTTATGCAAATGGAAGGTATTAGTACCCTAAACATCTACAGTACTTTGTAGGAAAATCTTTGAAAATTTGTGTATTTTAGCTATAAGAGTTGTATACAAAAATAGATTGTGGGATGAGAAAAGAAGTTTTTTTTTTACAATTTTTTCACCGGCCGCGGTTGCGAACCTTTAGTGCCTACGTACCATATTTAGTGCAATAGAGGATCAGGATAATCGTTGTTCACCTTTAAAAATTTTAAAACAAAAGTGTGTTGGTTAATTTTAAGAGATGAGACATCATCGTCTTATCCGAGTGGAAAAACATACTTATTACCCACGATTAAGAGAAAGGAGAATTTGCGTCATCTCAAAGTGGAGGATATGGCTTGGATTTTAAACTAAAGAAAGCCTCGCTCAACACGCAAGTGGAAAATGTCTCACTCCACTACATATCGTAGAAGTAGAATTAGTTCACACCACTACAAGGATTGACAAGAGTCTAATATTTTGAGAAAAGTTTTAAAGTAAAAAGCCAAAGTGGAAAAATGGTTTGAATGAGATTGATTGACTTTTAGTATTCTCAGAAAAATGTCAAAGTATTATTAATTTGTTTAAAATTTGATTAATAAAATATTTTTGAAAATGCATGGACCTAAATCAAAGTTTATTGCGAAAGTGGTTCAAGTTTTCAAAACAAGAATAGTTTTGAAAAGGAGGGAGAAGATTTTTGAAATTAAAGAAGATGGTAGGAGATGGAGGGACTATCCTAAAGCATAAGGTAAAAGCTTGAGAAAAAAACCGTCTAACCAACAAGAAGCCAAAACTTGACATAATAAGTCAATGTAGAATTCCCATCCTTTGGATTGAAACCAAACAATCAAAGATAATAAACCTCTTAAGAAAACTAAGCTTCAAATGCATTAAGTGTTCACAAAAATTGGGCAAAGTAATAGTTATATACGGATGAATTCCCGATCACAGATAAAACATATAATCAGAATAACCTACACACAAAGAAACAGTAGAGTTCACAAGGTATCAAGGTAAGCAAGGTCTCTAATCCTAAGTCCAAGAAGTCCATAACAACATCATTCTAAGGATAGTAACCAAATAGTCCAAGTAACATTAAAGTTTTTTTATGGTTCAAGTTGATTATTAGGTATCTTCAAAATGAAAATGAAAAGCTCAAGTGAGGAAAATAAAAATGACATAAAGATAAATGCTCAAATGAGTAAAGATGAAAATAACATGAAATGAAAATGCTAAAACAAATTTTCTTAAAGTAAAAAGCATAAAGTGAAAGCAAAAAATAAAGTCAATTGTTAGAAATTAGAAGTTAGTTGAATGACCATCTTGAAACTTGAATTTAAAAACTCATTAGAAGATTGATAAAATCAAAGCCTCTCAACAACAAGTTTGTTTTGCTTTTTGTCAAGTATATCATTCATTTCAAAATCTCAAGGCAACAATAAATGATCAACGATGTTTAAATGATTCACTTAGTTCCAAAATTTATGAAGATTCATTAGAGGATTGATAAAACCAAAGCCTCCTAACAATGAACCTCGAGATTATTGGATCAAAAGTTTCAAATTAAACATGCTTGGGCTTGCAAACATAGGTTTGGGCCATGAATGATCATTTCTCGAATCAGAACAAAATTTAGCGCTATGTTAAGCAATCGTAAGTGGACTTATATAAAACAAGTAAGAAATGGATAAGATGAAGAGGGAGGAGATATATTTGAATCAAAAATTTAATCAAACTATCATTAAAATCATCCATTCAGTTTAGTGGAGTTAAACTCAACATTCCAAATCCAATGATGTTAATGAAGTTCATGATCAACAAACACATGGCCAGAATATATTAAAAAATAAATTGCATTTAATGAATAAAATAAAAAATAAAAAGCCTTATAAATTGTTTTTTAAAATCAAAATAAAAGGTAAAATAGAAAACTATATTCAAAGTATCAAAGAAAAATTAAAAGAGACTATACAAAAATCAGAAATGACCTTAAATATTTTTATAAATTTTTTGGTAATTTTTTATAACAGAAAATTATTTTAAAACTAATTAAAATCAATCAAATAAGTGAAGAAAAAGATAAAAAAATAATAGAAGTCAAGATAAAATTCTAGAAAAATTTCAGAAAGTCAAAAATGAATAAAATAATTTTTTTAATTTTTTTCAGAATTTTAAAACATCAAAAAAGTATTTTAAATAATTAGAAACAAATCAAAATAAAGGAGAAATTATAAAAAAAATATCAAATTTGAAAATAAAATAATGAAACAAATAAAAATCAGAAAGAGAATATTTGAAAATATTTTTGTAAATTTTTTCATAATTTTTGTGTCAAATGAATTTTCTATGATTTTTTGAAGTTTAAATCAATTAAAATAAAAAAGCAGAAAATAAAGTAACAAACTAAAAAAATGTGGACCATTGGATGAGAGTCAAAACGAGCTAGTAATCAGATCGAAGGGATCAAGCACACTGTGCATATCATGGTCAACTTTGGAAATTGCACCAGATCACCTTTTAAATATTAAAAACAACTAAAATTTTGGCGTGTTGGATGGAGCTTGACTAATAAAACTAATAAGATCCAAGGGTTTTCAAAGAGTGTGTATGATAAAGCAAACACACTAGATTGAATTCAAAAAATCACATGTTACACTTTCACTGGTTGAAGCACGACATGTAGGTCGTCTTCAACCTCTAGACGCCCTAGATTGGGATTCCTCAAACTATAAAATTAGAGGACCAGACTGGTACGGTTAGATTTGTCTCTTCAAGACGATTCTAATGGTACCATCGCGCCAAATTTATGTAAACTGAGCAAGGCTTAAATTGAGAAAATGCATAAATAATAGCGAGGACGAAATTCTGGAATATCTCATTCAAATCTCAATGAAATCACAAATTGTAAAAAGCATGAGAATTAGAAGGATGCAGAGAGTAGATTAGTCTTTTATTTAGATCGAATTGACCAAGAAATCTACCTGAACGAAGTAGCACAAGATGGCTCTGAAACTCGACTTGTGTATATCAGTATAGGTTACAATTCTTGAAGGTGAGAGTGTGGTTAGCTTCATAGAAGTTCAATGAAGCTAACTAAATGTTGCTTTTGGTGTTTTGGAGTGAGAAAGCAAGAAATCAGAAATTCAAATTCAGAGTTTGTGTAGAATCTGAACAGGGGTCAATTGGCTATCAGAGCTTGAGGATATGAATGCAATATGTACCTTTATTTATAGGGAAGAAAATTGGATGCTCAAGCATGTGGAATGTTGAATTTTGGAGGGAAGTTGTGTGAAGTTACAAGCATGAAAAGTGTGATTCGTATTTGCTCAAAACTCAGCTAATTCTTGTGTTTCAAGGTGTTAACCACTTCTAGAATATTGTTAAACATGATTAGAAGTAAAAACGCGCAATAATTTGTAGATTAAAAGTTGGATTATGGATTGCAAATTCTGACTTGGAGGAAATAGTCAGTTTCAAGGTACTAACTTTGAATCCATGGTGTTCATAGCTCAAGGGGTCTTAGGGAATGATTCTTGAAGAATTTGAAAGATAAGGTTAAAATATTTACAATGTAAAAATAATGAGATCAATTGGATACTTGATCTAGGAGTTGTGATGAGTCAAAGTTGAGAAAAATATGCTGATTTTTTGTACTTAGAAAATTTCTAAGGTTTTCTCAAAAAATGTCCTATATTTTTTTGCATCCGAGCATTGCCTTCAATTCAAAATTTTCTTTTGACAAAAAAATATGGCATGAATTAGATCTATTAAATTAAATTTTGAGATTTGAACCACTAAAAACTCCAAGAATTGAGAAAGTTATGACTTTATGAAGTTGGTGGAAATTCATGAGATGACCTATAATATTTTGCATTCTTAGGGCATCCTCCATCCATTCTTAAGATTTACACACAAAAGAAGAGTTGAAGTTCACATCCTTAAGATCATTTTGGAAAAATAATAGGCTCAAGGAGATAACCATTGACCAAGTTATGATCTTTTGAAGTCACATAAGGGAATTTGATGGCCTATCAAGGGGACATGTAATCTTTCTCCATCATTAGGAATCTTCCACATGAAATTCTATTTAAAATTTTGAAGTGATTGATTGATAATAATTTAAAGAGCAGCATGTCTTTGGAATCACTCAAAAATACCAAAAGCTGTGCAAGATATAGCCCTTATAAGTTCAAAACCCTAGCTCTTAGAGCACCAAAATGGCTTAGAAACCCCGTCCAATTTTGACAATCTTCCTTGCACAATAACTCTTCCCATGTGAATATAAGTTGTTTTGGATATTAATGAGAAACCATATCAAATAAAACCAACTCCAAATATTAATAATTAAGAGACTTATGCATTTGTGACCAAGAAATCAAGAACTTGTCCAATTAGGTCAAACTTCTTCAATCAACTCTTGCATCTTTTGATTTTCTTTGACAAATTGAGGCATGATAAATCATAGTAGACCTTGCCATAATATTACTTCAAAGTATCTTCAATGATGAATCTTGAGTCTCAATGAAGCTTTGTTGAAGAAGGCATGGAAATAAACTCATGAACCTATAGATCAAACTGATGAAATGTGTTGTGCCCTTACCTATAATATCATCAATTAGAGAAAAAATTCATTGTATTCATTAGTTAAAAATTAATCAATACAAAACATATATGAATAAAGGGGCTTGGTGATTCCTCATAAGAAAACCTAGAGATAGGGGGAAGAATCAAACCCAATTGTGATCTTGATATGATTGAGTTGATATGAGATGATAGAGGAATCTTAGGGGCAAAAATTGGGGTACAACAGCTGCCCTTATTTAAGTGTCTTCTATCTGGAGATACGAAGGTTAAGATCTTTGTGTCGACATGATTGAAGATAATTAAATACAAAACAAACCCTATTTTCGGCCCAAAGAGGCCATGTAATGCTTATGATTGTGCATGCAAACAAACAAATCCACAAGACACCACTGGGAAATAGAAAATAAAAGATCAAAAGAAAATTAGACCAGGAAAATAAATTATTGGTTTACAAAAGACTCGACTCTATTGGGGTAAAGCCCAGGGAGGAGACAAAGTAACATCAACTCAAATATTTAGGAGAGAAAATAAAGGAAAATAGTGATCGACAGATAACGGCAAACTATTCATTCACTAATAAGATGAAAAAAAAGGTAATGTCGACCCACAGGGGGAAATAAGTGGTAAGATAATACCAGCAAACACCAATATTAGGTTAGGTCACAAATTATAAGCATCAGTACTTATGACTAGAAACAAATGAATTCTTCAAAGAAACATTAATCTCAACGAGAAACTATCTCCCATAATGACGAGACAACCATCCATTGGAGTAACAAATCTCAACAACAAACTATCTCTCATAATGAAGAGACTACCATCCATTGGAGTAACAAATCTCAAAAATGAACTATCTCCCATACTGACGAGACTACCATCCATTGGAGTAACAAATATTAACAACAAACTATCTCCCATAATGACGAGACTACCATTTGTTGGAGTAACAAATATCAACAATGAACTACCTCCAATAATGATGAGACTATCATCCATTAGAGTAACAAATCTCAACAGCAAACTATCTCCCATAATTACGAGACTACCATCCATTGGAGTAACAAATCTCAATAATGAACTATCTCCCATAATAACGAGACTACCATTCATTGGAGCAAAAATATCATGAATCTTCTCTGGGAACTAACAGACTTACTGGGGAAGTACAAGTTGCTCAAATAAAGAAACCGACCACTCACTGTTATGAGAAGGAGTTGCAATAATGTTGTTGGGAAAAGAATTATGACTTCCTGGGGAATTCTAACATATTCCTACTGAGGAGGTAAAGTCTTCTCGTTCAAAATAAATGCACATTCTCAAACTCGGGCCTAAAGCTTGCAGAAATCAGAATAATAATGTTGCCAGGGACCATAAATTCAAACCAAAAAATAAACTGGATAAAACAGTCAACCAAGATAGCACTTGAAGAGGACTAATCTCAAAAGGGTACCACAAACCATCCAGATAATAAGATGAGTAGGAAGGATAAAACAAAATTCTTCCACGAGGGGAAACTCAATGGGGAAATTGAAAGAATATGCACTTACTGCTTAAGGTCAACGCTCTATTGGAGAGAGGGTAACATAACTCTGCAAAATAGGGTAATATACCAATAAAAAAAATAATGAATGAAAATGAGCAAAGAATGTTAAATTTATCCATGCATGATGTATGTATGAATATATGAATTTCATCATGTATATGCTGACAAAACAGACATACAACACTGGGAATAAACATACAAGGCCAACTTGGGTAAAGTCAACCCTCGGCTAAATCACATCCAGGATGAAAATTTCATAAGAAAGTAAGCATCAACTGAGGAAACAAATTCCTATTCCACGACTTAACTTTACTAGGAAGAAACACAATCTGAAATTAATAAAATCAAAACAATAAAATTAGTGAAAATACAGGGATATAACATCCTCCTCCAGGCTTCACCGTGGAACATCACACAAACTTCAATGGGGAAAACAAATGTCTCAATGTTTAGATTTCCACTGGAGATTATAATATTTAATTCATTAGGGCAGATGAAAACCGCATCATCAAGATATCAACTGGGGATCTCGTGCTAACTTCATTCGGGAGGGAAACACCACATCCTCGAGGGGAGCCCAAAATATATTCTTCAATACAAACCTCCTTGGGGAGAAATTGTGAATTCACATGGGGATAACAACTTTCAGAGCGAAACATTATCTCGGCTTTACTTGGGGATCTAACAAGTTAAATAATACCGCAAGATATTGCCCTTGCTTAGTTGCCTGAGAAACAAACAACAACAATAATATCGTCACTGTAAAGGGCGACATTTTTTCAAATAATTCCAGTTTAGCACGCAAAGGGAGAAGGGACTTTCGTCATATGAGCAAAGACCTTACTGGGAATATGGGATATAGGCCTCAGACAATGAAAACCCGAAATCAAAATTATCAACCTGGAGAGAAAAAGTGACCCAAGACTTGACTGGGGAAAATGGGATTACAAATCCAACACCACACCATACATCAATTAGTATCATCTCCAACTATTTGAGAAGCACAAAGAGATCATACACATATCATCAAGAGTGACCTGGGAGAACTTTCTTGGGGAATACTAACTTCCAAAATTTCAGAGTTCATCCATCCTTGGAATCACTATTTTAGTTTTTCTTGAGTCACAAAATCTAAAGTAAAAAGTAATTTGTAAATTATTTTCAAAAAACAATTTTGTTATTTAATACTTTCATTTTGAAAATTACTATTAATAATAAATGGAGTCTTTGTAAGCAAAATAAATTAAGAATTGCAAAGAATTGGATAAAAGCTCAAACTTTATTAATAGAATGGTAGTCTACGAATGGTGAGACTCCATAGATGATTACAAATTTAGAAAATGGTAATATATAGGAAAAGATACATTGAAATACAATGACCACCATTCTCCCTAACAACTCTGAATTCCTGAGCAGCGACTTCTGTTGAAGTAAGGTGAGAGTCCAAGAAGATTGTTGCTTCAATGATCAAGTCTTGTCTGACATAGTTACTTTCCATGAAATCCCTAACTTTTTCCTAGGCTACCCTTGCGGGTTTTCAACCTAGCGGGATGAATTTATTCCATTTATGTCTCTTATTTTTGCCTAGACCGCCCTTTCGGGTTTTCAGTCTACCGAGACACTCTTTTTTTCCTAAGCCGCCCTTTCGGGTTTTCGACTTAGCGAGCTATTCTTTTATTTCTTTAGGAGAAGTATTTCTTAACTGCATCAACATTCATAGGACATGGGAAATCCTCTCCATCCATAGTTTCAAGAATCAATACACTGCTAGAGAAGGTTTCTTGACAACATATGGGCCTTCAAAATTGGGAGTCCACTTTACCCTAGAATCAGTGTTAAAGGACATGATCTTCCTGAGCACGAGGTCGCCTTTTCTGAATTCATGAGGCTTGACTTTTTTATCAAAAGATTTCTTCATTCACTTCTGATATAATTGACCATGACACAAGGTCATCATTCTATTTTCTTCAATCAAATTCAATTGGTCAAACTTGTTCTGGACCCATTCAGCCTCTGACAACTTGGTTTCCATTATCACACGTATAGAGGGAATCTCAACCTCAACGGGGAGCACTACTTCTATACCATACACAAGACAAAATGGGGTTTCCCCTGTTAAAGTGCAGACAGATGTACGATACCCATGCAAAGTAAAAGGGAGCATCTCATGCTAGTATTTATAAGTAACAACCATTTTCTGGATGATCTTCTTAATATTTTTATTAGCAGCTTCAACATCCCCATTGATCTTTGGACTGTAAGGAGATGAACTGTGATGGACAATCTTGAATTCTTGATAAAAGTTCTATCATCATCTTATTATTCAGGTTTAAGCCATTGTCGGTGATAATCCTGTTGGGCACACCATACTGACATATAAGATTTTTCTTGATAAAGCGTACTACCATTTGCTTAGTAACATTGGCATATGAAGCTGCTTCCACCCATTTGGTGAAGTAGTAAATTTCCACCAAGATAAAACGATGTCCATTTGATGCTTTGAGTTTAATCAGTCCAATCATGTCAATACCCCATATAAAGAAAGGCCATGGGGAAGAAATAAAATTGAGCATAAATCTTATGACACTTCTTTGTAAATTTGTAACAGTCGGATTGCATTGTCAGCCAACAGTAACATGCCCTAACCATCTTTTTTGTAATTATATGTCCATTGGCATGAGCACGGAAGCAACCTTCATTGGTTTCATGCATTAACATGTCTACTTTGTGTCTATCAACACATTTGAGCAAGACCATGTCATAATTTCTTTTGTATAACACATCTTCATTGAGAAAAAAGCTGTATGCCAACCTTGTCAATGTCTTTATATCTTTGTTTGACGCACCAGTCGAGTATTCCTGAGACTGGATAAAATCCTTGGTATTATGATACCAAGGTTTTTCGTCTGATGTCTCCTCTGTTGCAAATATATGAGCTGGTCTATCCAAATGTCGGATTGTGATATGAGGCACATAGTTCTAGGTATTCACTTGATACATAGAAGTCAAAGTCTCTAAAGCATCCGCCATTTGATTTTAATCTCTGGGAATATGATGGAATTCAACTTTATTAAATAAAGGTAATAATCTTCTAGCATAATATTTGTAAGGAATCCAGCCAGGGTGACGAGTATCCCATTCTCTTTTAAGCTGATTTATTACCAAAGTTGAATCACCATACACATCTAGAATTTTTATTCTGAGATCAATAGCCTCTTCGAGTCCCATTGTGAAACACGCATGGTCGGACCTGTCATCTGGATATAATGAAACATCATTGAAGTCGCCACCGAACGTCTTTTATCCTGCCGAAAGGGAAAGCTAAACATCGAGCAAATCTGAGAAGGGAGAAATCACGGTCTTTCGACCAAGAGATCGGGTAAGGGAGTCTGTTACGCGAGGGGAAGGTGTTAGTACCCCACGCTCCCGTAGTACTCTACGGTATCCACTCTTGTTGTCTAATCTAATGGGTGTGGTCAAATCCTATGTCTATGGCTTAAAACTGAAAAGGGAATGCATGCGAAAGAAAAAAAAGAAAACAATGTAGGGAAAATAAAAGTTGTGCTCGATCGGGCTGTACCCCAATGCCTACATATCCCTTTTAAGGAATCAGAGCAGCCGTAGTTCGGCTTACATATTTTGGTTGGTTTGTGTTTTTTAGTTAAGACAACAAAAACAGTCAAGATGGCAAAACATCAAATAAAGAA
Source organism: Vicia faba (assembly GCA_948472305.1). NCBI lineage: Eukaryota > Viridiplantae > Streptophyta > Magnoliopsida > Fabales > Fabaceae > Vicia > Vicia faba. The sequence goes on from OX451739.1 coordinate 1,457,512,554, forward strand.
ACAAACAAATGAGATGGTAAAATATAGACTAAATAATAACATAGTAACATGTCAAAGATGGCGAAACATCAAATGATAAAACAGATGACAAAACATCACACCTAACAATGATATTGAGAATCAAAGTAGGATATCAAACATGTGCGATGGCGAAACATCGGCTTCAAACAAGTGTGCGATGGTAAAAAATCGGCTAAAAGGTAGTAAAGTATCATGGCAAAGATGGCAAAACATCAATAAATCGGATGACGAAACATCACACCTAACAATGATATTGAGAATCAAAGTAGGATAACAAACATGTGCGATGGCGAAACATCGGCTTCAAACAAATGTGTGATGGCGAAACATCGGCTAAAAGGTAGTAAAGTATCATGGCAAAGATGGAAAAACATCAATAAATCGGATGACGAAACATCACACCTAACAATGATATTGAGAATGAAAGTAGGATAACAAACATGTGCGATGGCGAAACATCGGCTTCAAACAAATGTGCGATGGCGAAACATCGGCTTCAGGTTTAAAAACAAAGCCAAGAGGCGCATAAACAAATAGGATTGGTTTGTATCTTTTACCTTGAAGAAGGGTTTGAGTTTATTAGAGGTGTTTTATGATTTGCAAAGAAAAAAATATTTGTTTTAAGATGCAAAATGCAAAGGAAGGAAAAACAACTAAGGGAAACTAGCCTAGTACTATCCCTAGTGTTATCATACGATGGTTGACCCTAAGGTTGAGGATAAAGGAAATCCTACCTTAATTAACATGATAAAGGAAGCTTAACAAAACTATCCTATAGGGAACATGAAATGAGAGTGAAGTCGTGATCTCAATTTCTAAATTGAGTGACTCATCGATCAATAAAAAAAACAATAAACATCCTATAGGGAACATGCACTGAGAGTGAAGTCGTGATCTCAATTTCTAAATTGAGTGACTCGTCGATCAACAATTACAGAAGAAAATAAATAAGCATCCTATAGGGAACATGCACTTAGAGCGAAGTCGTGATCTCAATTTCTAAATTGAGCGACTCATCGATCAATAATTAAAGAAACAAGCACAACACATGCATCAAACAAAACAGAGGGCCTCCTGACATATATCAGCAACAGGGGTCCCATCATGCAACATAGAACTATGCAAATAGAAGTAAGGAAATGGTGCAATACCAAACGGATAACTATTCGTAGCAACTGAGCAAGAATAAAAGAATCCCAGAGAACTTCAAGCAAGCTGGCATCAACAGACAAATCAAGTCAGAAATTACGCCCTCAGGATGTAAGTAATGAGATTATCAGATATGAACAGATCCCATGGGCAATTTATAGCATTCATAGTCACACACACACACACACATATATATATATATATATATATATATATATATATATATATATATATATATATATATATATATATATATATATATATATATATATATATATATATATATATATATATATATATATATATATATATATATATATATATATATATATATATATATATATATATATATATATATATATATATATATATATATATATATATATATATATATATATATATATATATATATATATATATATATATATATATATATATATATATATATATATATATATATATATATATATATATATATATATATATATATATATATATATATATATATATATCCTTCATAAACTATCAAATATGCCAAACACAAGGGTAGTGCCAATATAATAAATTGTGTTCCACAAATAAAGTGAAACACAATAGCCTTAAGTCAAGACTGGAAAACTTTTCTCAAAGTACCTCGCACTTTCAACAACCAAGTTAGCATTCCCATAAATAGAACGATGATTCACATAAGGGATGGATGATGACACCAAAATGAAGTGAGGAAACATGATAGAAAATATCAAACATTAGTCATGATAGGCAGAAGGAAACAAGTATATGCACAAATTGGTCAAAAGAATCAGAGGAATGTTGGTCATTTATATCACAATGTTGAGTTGAAAATTGAATATCAATTAAGGATCATGGGAGCTTGAGAAGAATACAATCAAAGACCATGAAGGTCAGTAGCAAACACAATTCAATCATGCACAATTAATTTATCACAGTTCACAAGCATAATAGAAGAGGAATTCCACACAGTGCATAAAAAAGATTCAAACATTCAAACATGGGGAATTTAGTTAAATGACTTGAGTTTATTTGGATGAACATATTCAACATGATCATTAGGTTTCCAATCATAGGCCTCACTCAAGTTCATTGGCCATCAAACAAATTGCAACAAGATATGCAACATTAATTGGGTACCTTCACTTCAAAAATACATAAAAAATAGAAACAAGGATCAATAATTCAAACAAAAAAAAACTTAGCATCTTTGAAGTGTGTAGAAGTCATAAAGTATGTCCTAGTTTCATGAATGGTTGAGGAGGGGGTCAAATGAGGCCCAAAGTTCAAAACTAGTTGGCCAAACTAACAAAACTAGACAAGTTTTCAAAATAATTCATGGAAAAATAACAAACCAAGTCAAGTAATTCAAGAAAAATGGTTTTCAGATCCTCAATACATTCATCAACCATAATCTAGACTTACATTTCATTGAAAATCCAGGGCATAATGGTTTTGAAAAAGAAACTTGCACAATAAGCAACAAAACCCTAATTTTTAACTTTTAATCTTAAACATTGATTAGATAAGATCAAAATTCAAACAATTCAAACCAAGATCATGCAAATCACAAGGAAACCCTAAATGTCAGAATACATATTTTTTCACATTTTTTGAATTAAAGAAAAGTCAAAAATAAAATCAAATTCAAACAATTAATCAATTAAACAAATAATCACATCTCAAAATGAAATTCTAATAAAAAATCAGAAAAATACCCAACCAAAATTATATTCAAATAATAGAATTAAAAACACACATACCTGATATTTTTTGGAATTTATTAATTAAAGGAAATATTAAAAAAAATCAAATAAACAATTAACAATTAAACTATTATTTAAGGGCAAAAATGCAAACCCTAGCCAAAAGTCACAAAAAGGTCAGAATAAAAATATATTCAAATTGCTATGATTAAAAACAAGCTTGCATGATTTTTTTTGAGGATTTTTGAATTAATGGAAGTATAAAAATGAAAATTATAAAGCAAAAATTCAAAATAAACTTCTCAAATTAAATTTATAATCAAAAATGAAAAAAATGCTAAACAAATTTCAGAATCAAATTCTACATTATTTTATGAGTCCAAAATATTTTTTGTGGAATTTTTAGATCAAAGAACTATTAAAATAAAATAAAAATTTAAACAAACAATTAATTAAACTCATTAATTTTTAAACCAATCAAAACATTTTTTAAAAATTCCAATAAAGTTACACAAGATAGTAGAAATTATTTTGAATTTGTGATAATTTTTTCAGAATTTTTCAAATTGTTTTGATTAAGAAAATAAAATCAGAGAATCAATGAAAATTAAATATAAAAAACAAGAACAAGGCCAACGGGATGATGCCACGCATCATCTTCAACCTCCAGCTGAAGCAAAACACTCGCTTCCATCAGTTCCAACATGCTCACTTCAGATCCATCAAACAAACACGATTCTCAACCAAAAATCATGAAATTAAGCTCAAATTAATGTTGATGTATCATACTACATCATGCAATTCGAATCAAACTCAGAGATCAAGCATAAATCAAGAAATCAAATCTCAAAGGCTAAAAAAACACACGGCAAGCAACAAAACCAGAACCACGATTTCACCAAATCTGCTTGAATCACAACTGAAATATACATCAATCCTAATGATTGGCCAGCTATAAACACAATGCACACCACAAAACACTTCAATTCATGCTCAAATCAAGGTTCAGATTCAGTGAGCATACCTGTAAAAGTGAAAAATAAATTCACTTGGTGCCTCTGAAATCTAACAAGAAACCCTTCTAAATAGCTTCCTTGTGCTCCAATGAAGGTGTTTGAGTAGAGAAATGAGGACTGGATCAAGAGAATTGAGTTGCTCGATTCAAGTTGCAGAGCAAGAAAAATGAGAAAATTCTGAGGAGCTTCTTCCAATGCAGTTCGTGTGTCCGTGAAAGGAGAGCTTGAGCAACTTATATAGAGTGTTTAGAGTGAGGTTAGAGTGGTAATTCAAGTTGAGAGTCATTGGAGGGAAAAAGTGAATTTTTTGTCAAACCAAAACAAGTGTGATGGCCATTTGCGTTTTGCTTGGTCTTCAGGAAATGCTTGCAGCCGTTTTGAGCAACAAAAGGAGAGTGTGAGTGAGTGAAAAAACGTGACAAGGTGACCTGTCCTCTTTTGCACATGGGACTGATTTTCTTGAGTGAGAAGTTTCCCATTTTGTCAAAAATGTGAAAATGAGAGAGGCACGAGCTATGCATATGGTTTGGCCTTTTTTGGTGAGTACATGAGGTGTCCAATTCGTGCCAAGCATGTGCAAGTGGACTCTGAAATGATTTAATCAAAACTGAACCAAAACTTGAAAATTGCCATGGCCAAGCATACACCAAAAATCAACTGACTTCCAACTGAGGCCATTTCAAATTGGCTCGTGCATTTTCCAAATTTCTTTGAGCCAATTAAAATTCATATGATGAGCTTCACAATGATCTTTGATTCATCAAAAATGGTGGAGAAATGAAAGATATGTGGACATTAGGATTCCTGGGCAAGTCAATCCAACTTGCCCAAGACTGCGCGCGCGTTGGACTGCCCATGTGCTTTCAAAAATTCGGTTTTGCCACCCAACTTCCTCAAACCACAACTTCCTCAATTTTAATCCAATTTGAGTGATTCCAAGTTTAATGAGAAGCTTTCATAGAAGACAACAAAATTCTCTTTTTAATTTTTTAAATTGAGGCTTGAGTCACAAGAAATTGATTCCTCAAAATGGCATGCCAAGTGTTTGATGAAATTACGCGCGTGACTTGCCCAAGAGAAGTCATCTTGACACTTAAAATTTTTTAATTTTTTTAAAGTTACTTCTTGAACAAGTTACACTCAAATTCACCATTTCTCATGATTCAAATAGGAATTTGGGTATGGAATATTAAAAGAGGATGCTTAAATTGATGGTTGACCAAAAGTCCACTTGGTCAACTCCTGATTTTACTGACTTTGGTCAAAATGACCAATTTTCTTCTTTTGATCAATTGAATCATTTCCAATCCAAATTGAACCTCAATTTTTCCATCATAAATGCTTAATAACATGTGGTGAATCATGGAAACAAGTTTGGGTGAAAAAGTCAAAGAAATCCTGATTAAATCCAAAACCCTAGTTTTGTACCATGTACTAGGAGATAGTTGATCAAGCTTCAAAACCCTAATTCCACTAGGCATCATGAGAGACTCTTTAATAAAATTTGATTCTAATGATGATAAGATAGTGATGCTTCATGAATTGGCTCATCCAGACCCCAATTACTTCAACTTGGACCAAACCCTAATTTTGGCTAGTGAATCAAAAGAGAGATTCCTCTTATAAACAAACACAAACTTCAATCCTCTGCTGATCCAAAGGGATGGACTAAACATCTTGAGATATGCAATAACTTTAGCTTGAATGATCCAGAGGTTTAGATGATAAGATTCTTCTTAAGCAACTTGTCAATGCAATCAACCTTCAGAGCTTGAGGAAGACTTGATAACCAAAGTACTTTGATCACATCACAATGTATGAATGCAATGCAATATGATATTCATGATGAAACATAAGCCTAAATCAAGAGGGTAAATTTTGGGGTGCAACACCATGATACAAGCTTCATACTCAGAGATGTTATTGGTGCAATAAAATGCCAACCTTCTAGTAAATGGGATATGCGATCCATGAGGAGTGATAATCACGACACCAATTCCTTTCCCATAAGCATTCACAACTCCGTCAAACACCATGCCCAAACTATGTTCAGGATCAGGACCTTCCTCAGGCTATGGTTCATCACAATCTTTTACTTTCATAAACATAACATCCTCATCAGGGAAATCATATGTAACAGACTGGTAATCATCAACCAGATGGTGAACAAGATAATCCTCCAGTACACTACTTTTTATAGCCTTCTGAGTACGGTATTCAATATCTTATTCAGACAACAGCATCTGCCAACAAGAAATTCTTCCAGTAACAGAAGGCTTTTCAAAAATATACTTGATTGGATCCATTTTGGAAATCAACCAAGTAGTATGATTCAATATATATTGTTGCAATCGCTTTTCCGCCCAAGCCAAAACACAACATGTCTTTTCCATCATAGAATATCGTGACTCGCAGTCACTAAACTTCTTACTGAGATAATAAATGGCATATTACTTCTTCCCTTTTTCATCTTGTTGTCCCAAAATACAACCCATAGAATTATCTAACACTTTCAGATACATGATCAATGGTCTTCCTTCAACAGGTGGGTGCAAAATAGGAGGTTTAAGCAGATACTCTTGAATACTTTCAAATGCCCTTTGGTTAACATTTGTCCACACACAACATTAATCTTTCTTTAACAACATAAAGATCGGCCACACGTTGCAGTCATATGGGAGATAAATCTGGAAGTGTAATTCAAACGCCCAAGAAAGCCTCTAACTTGCTTTTCAATTCTGGGTGATGGCATTTCTTGAATTGCTTTGACTTTATCAAGATCAATTAAATTCCTTTTTTGCTGACAATGAAACCCTACAATTTTCCTGATCGGACACCAAAGGTGCATTTATTTGGATTCAAGCAGAGACGATACTTCCTCAAATGCCGAAAAAATTTCAACAAATATTTATATGCCCTTCTTCAGTCTGGGACTTAGCAATCATATCATCAACATACACCTCAATTTCCTTGTGCATCAGATCATGCAATAGGGTTGTCATAGCTCTCTAGTACGTTGCATCAACGTTCTTCAACCCGAAGGGCATCACTCTGTAATAGAATGTTCCCTAGGGTGTGATAAATGTTGTTTTTTCCATGTCCTCAGGAGCCATTCTGATTTGATTATATCCGGAAAATCCGTCCATGAACGAGAATACTTTGAATTTTGTTGTATTATCAACCAACATATCAATATGTGGCAATGGAAAATCATCTTTTGGACTAGCTTTGTTTAAATCTCTATAATCTACGCACATGCGATTTGTTCCATCATTCTTTGTTACAAGGACAATATTGGTAATCCACTGAGGGTACATGGATTTCACAAGAAAACCGGCATTAATCTTCTATAAAACTTCTTCTTTAATTTTCACTACCATATCAGGGTGATTTCTTTGCAATTTCTGCTTGATTGGTGGGCATTCTGGCTTTAGCGGCAAATATTGTTCCACAATATCAATATCCAATCCCGACATGTCTTAGTAAGACCAAGAAAAGATGTCCACATACTCTTTCAACAATTCAATCAACCTACTCTTCACGTCGGGATGAAGTAATGCTCCAATCTTGACTTCTTTGGGATCTTCTTCTGAACCCAAATTGGTTGTCTCCAACGGCTCCTTATACGGCTGAGTGGAACTTTCCTCGTGCTCAAGCAACCATGAAAACTCTTCTAGGATTTCATCATATTCTTCTTCTTCGAACACATACGCAGGATATTCAAAGTTGGGAGAGGGCGCAGGGCCATTGGATTCAACAGGTTTTTTAATTAATCTGCACATATGATTTATGATTGCTTTTAGAAACTGACACATATAGCAAGTGATTATGCAAATTAAATTATAGTTATTATTCATTTTGAAAGGTTTTTTCTGATTACCATTTTCCAAGAAAAAGCAGAAAATAAAGACATAATTTTAGAATCAAAGACAACTTTTATTATTAATTTTAAACATCAAAGTAACATATAAGCCCATACAACATCAATACTTTCACCTCGGGAAGAGTGAAAGATTTTTGAAAAGATTAACAAAAAAAAAATAATTTGAGACATGAATGCAAGAGGGAACATTAATAGTGATCCAATTTTGGACTCTAACTCTATACGTCACGTAGTTCGGCATCTCATGCTCTACTTCATCTTGCACAATAACATTGATCCTAGGAAAAGCTGGATGAAGATAACCTGTGATATGAAAGATATCCTGATACTTTCCAAAATCAAACTTCGGCTTCATGCTCTCACCTTTATCATTCTTCACCGAGAATCCAAAACTAGCTTTATTCTTATTCACAGGTGGATCCACAATCCGCCCCCATACCTTTCTAGGGCCATTATGTACTACCTGTTGAGCATCCTTAAACGAAGCTATAGAATTATCATTTTCCCTTATATTATAAATGGATAAAGCTTGGTACTAAGTTCCAACAGCAGCTTCACTCGCTTCCACAACACTGAAAGAGGATAAATGAGATATTAATAGTGCATGTTCTCCATTTATGATGACCGCCTTTCCTTCACGCCCAAACATCATCTTCTGGTGCAAAGTTGAAGTAACAGTCCCTGCCTCATGTATCCATGGTCGTCCCAATAAATAGCTGTAAGCGGGAACAATATCCATAATCTGGAAAGTAATCTAAAATAAGTGTGGGCCTATATGAATAGGAAAATCTACTTCCCTGATGACAGACTTCCTCGACCCATCAAAAGCTTTTACAATTATGCCACTTTGGTGCATGCGTGTTCTTTGGTACTCCAGCTTCATAAGTGTGCTCCTCGGTATAACATTTAAGGTGGGTCCATTCTCAATCAGCACATTTGACAATGAATCGTTCTTGCAGTTCATAGAGATATGGAGAGCCAGATTATGAATCTTTCCTTCATCGGGCAATTCGTCATCACAGAAACTTAGGTTATTACAGGATGTAATATTCCCTACCACACTGTTGAATTGGTCCAAAGGCATATCACTTTCTATGAAAGCTTGATCCAATACTCTCATCAAAGATTCCTTGTTGGCAGAAGAGTTCATTAGCAAGGCTAGAATGGATATTTTTGATGGAGTATGCAACAATTGATCTACGATCCTATAGTCGCTCATCTTGATAATCTTCAATATATCATCCACATATTTTTCAAGAGTATTACCCCTAGATTCACCCACTGCTTTCTTGGGTTCAGAATTTTCAACAATCTTCTTATCATCATTAACATTCCCTCGATTGACAGGTGCGAAAACACGGCCACTACGGGTTACTAAGTGGGGGTTAGCAATATTCTTGACATCAGACAAAGCATGGATGGGAACTTCCACACCATCTTCTTGGATTGTCGCAATGTGTTTGTATGGTACAACTTTGTCTGATTCATAAGGAACAGGACCCAACAAGCAAATCACTAGTGGAGAAACAACTGGCTTTCTATGATACTCAATCTCTATAGGGAGGGAACACCAAAACAAGGAACAATAAGATTCAACCCTTCTTCAGAATACTTAGACATCATAGAATCATAGTTGGAGAACATATCTTCATTTGAGGAAAAGAATTCATCTGCAGAAGCATGCTCATCATCTGACACAGTTTCAGCCAAACAATCTTCAATCACATTAATACCATTGTAATAATCTCTATTTCCCGAGAATTTGATAGTACCATTATCCAACAACAACTGAACACCCTTTCTCACAATGGAACAACCACGAGAATCTTTGCAGCAAATCCGGCAAGACCCACAATGGTGTTCTTCTTTACCATCCATGTGACATAATGTAGCATGAAACTGCGCCAAATCATCAATCATATGATTCACGTCATAAATATGTAATTCCCCGGGACATCCGTAGACCATGTTCACATCTTCTTCGTAGGCCCTCGTCCATAATTTCTTTGAGATCAGCTTTTATCTTATCACACCCATGTATATCTGTACTGCAAATACCACAACCAGCATGGTCATACGTGTAGTAACTAAACTCGTAGAGGACAACATGCATCTTTACCAAATCCCCTCTAACCAGGTTGATATCAAAAATCTGAAAGTCCCGTGGACAACTAGCAACCATGTTTACAACATTTTCTCCTCCATGCTTAGGTAAAGGATCATCTTTCATGTTAGGGCCAACATCTTTAAAGGATAAAAGGCCAGATCTCACAATCTTTTATGCTTCACATTTCAAAGGATGACAGTTCTCAATATTGTTCCATGGTGCTCCCTAATGAAAAGCACACGTCTGGTCTGCCTTATAATACCAAGGTAGAGGTGATGGTATAGCAGGGGGTGGCCTGGCCTAAACCAACTTCTTCTGAATTAAAACCAAAAGTAACTCTGCATAGCTCATTGGAATTGAGTCAAAGGCTTCTCTCTTCTGACTTTGCCCTTGATTCCCTTGAGGAGATGGTCTCTGATAGGAAATTATGGTTGTAGCTACATTGACGGCTGGAGTCACTGAAGCAATGTGTTATTAGTACTGTTGATGCCTTCTAGTTGGTCTACTCTTCCTTTCTCTAATAACAGCATTTGTTTCACTTTCTTTCTTTCGAGAGAAACTGTACGATGACTTCTTCGTCCCTTCTTCTTTTGTCAAGCGCCCTTCTCTAACAGCCTCTTCCAAACGAACACCCATGCTTACCATTTCGGTAAAATCACCCGGCAAACTGGCGACCATCCTCTCGTAATAAAATGATCCAAGGGTTTTCAGGAAGACCTTGGTCATCTCTTGTTCTCCCATAGGTGGAACCACTTGGGCAACTATCTCGCGCCATCTCTGTGCATATTCTTTGAATGACTCCTTGTCTCTCTGAGCCATTTCCCTTAACTTGTCACGGTCAGGCACCATGAACATATTTTACTTGTACTATTTAATGAAAGCTTCTCCCAGATCATTGAGGTGCGGATATTACTACTGTCTAGACTCATACCACTTCAGAGCAACACTAGTTAAACTATCTTGGAAGAAATGGATGAGTAAACATTGATCATAAGTATGGGTAGAAATCCTTCTGATATACATCACAAGGTGGTCATGAGAGCAAGAGTTTCCCTTGTACCTCTCAAATTCTGGCACTTTAAACTTTGCTGGAACCTTTATATTGGAAACCAGGCAGAGCTCACTAACGTTTTGTCCAAACATATCTCTTCCTCGAAGGGCCTTCATTTCCTTCTGCATCTCATTAAACTGGTCTTGAAAGTCATCCAACCAATCATAAAAACCCACACTTTCACTCGGTGGAGGAGCATGATGATAAACTTCATCATTAACAAATGACATAGAATTCACCGAAGGAGGTGCAGTATAGTGGATCTCATTTCTAGCAGCAGGAGCAATTTGCACCACAGGAGGTGCGAGAGCAACACCAACTTGCACAATGAGAACAACTTAAGTGTCAAGGTTAAAACGTTCTGGCATAAAGTTTTCTAGAATTGCCCACGGGTAACCCGGAGGCATACGGTTTCGAGTAACAGTTACTGGGGTAACAGAAACGGAAACTGATGGACCTTCAAAAGAAATTATTGTTTGTTAACGCTGAGCAAGTGGTGGCTGATTCTGAGCAGCCACCAATGATTCCATCAAAGCAGTCGAATTGGTCATACCGGCCTTCAAAGCAGTAACTTCTTCGTGCAGCAACTTCTTCGTGCAGCTTGCGATTATCTTGTTCAAGATTCTCCATTTTCTTCTTGGAATTAGCTCGAGTACTATATTGGTGAGACAGCTTTCTTCTGAACGAAGTAGAGAAACACAGTAAAACACCGGGGTATGAATAGAAATGCAAGAAATATGTACAAGATGATGAATGACATGGAATGCACATGATTTATTTGATTATTATTAATGTTTCAAGGAACTCAAAGAATTATAGACAATTTTGTAAATATTAAAGTACCAACACATTTCGAAATACTGAAAATCTCATTATAATAACTTCAAAATGGATTACAACTTTTTAGTACAAGTTTCAACAATCCCAAGTACAAGTAAAGATATAATCTAACATCCTAAGAAGAAAAAGCTGAGAAAGATCACTCCACATGCTGACGCTTTCCTGTGAGTCTTGCAATGTGAGCCTTCAATTGCATGTTCTCTTCTACATACTTGTCGGTGACCACTTTCCAATCACCAGAGTTGGGAAGTGAATGACTGAGCCCGGATCGATCTTTATAGGAAAATAAATCCTCTTTATTCCCCATCATCTCTATAGCAAGACTCTCAAGAATCCTAATCAAGTCATCCTTCTCCATCAAGTTTTCTCAGTAGGACATCTCTAAATTCTGGCACTTGTTCTTCTAGGCCTCCTTCTCCTGTTGCATCCTAACTAGGGCAAGCTAAAGCTCTTCCACATAATCTAAAATGGGAGGAGTGGTCTTTACAAACATATCAGGCATATGTGCTTCATGGGAATACGACATTTTCAACTAGATTTCCCTTGCTTGTACCCACCGGAGATAAGGCTCCAATGAAACAGCTTCTCTAGGTCCCCAAGTATTTTCTACCCTTTCTGTGAACATGGCGCCAAGACTTTGAAATTTCCTCCTTAGCTTTCTTATGATCATCTTCCTCTTTGAGAAAGAAACCACTCATATGAATACTATTTGGCTTATCTCTCATCGGATATCCAAGCTGTCGTCGTGTGAGAATGGGGTTGTAGTTAATTCCTCCCTTTGTACAAAGAAAAGGTACATTGGGGAAACTACCATAACTATCGACAATCTCTACATCATGGTAAGCTTGATGAGACCAATCAATATCTAAATGAGTGAGGGTCATAATCTTCGAAGCCCAACGAGTTTCCTTCTTGATATCCCAGAAAGCATCGGCCCGAGGTATATGAGAAATAAACCACTGTTACAGCAAATGCGTGCAACATATGATCATCCCTCCATGATAAGAATCCTGAAGATGAATGGAGAAATAAGCATATCCTAATAATGTAGGGACTGGATTCTATATCAAAAATATCCTGATGACATTCATATCCACAAATTTCTCGACATTCGGAAATAAGAACAACCCATAAGCAAGTAGAGAAAAGGTGGCCTAAAAAGCAACTGTACTATTCATCCTATAAAACTAGAGAGCTTTCTCTAATAAAACCTGAGCGGGTAATCCTCTAATTCCTCCTCTGGTAGTCATGTGGGCCTCAATCTCAAACTTCCCCAGATTAACCCTAACAACAATCTCATGATATTTTGGCTCCCCCTCCAAACTAGTGAAAGGAACACGGTCGATAACAGGTAAACCCAGTAGATAGGAATACTCCTCTAATGTAGGCATCAACTGATAATTGTAGAAAGTGAAACATCGATACATCGAATTGTAGAACTGGACCAAAGTCAAGAGAAAGCCTTCCTTCATCCTGAGCTTCATGAGAGATACAATGGACCCATACTTCTTTCAAAAATCTGTAGAACTCTTAATCTCGGGAATTAGACTCATCAAATAATCTATCTTGGGATTCTTGAAATTATACTTTCGAGTCTTTCTATTTCCAGAATCCATGGTCAAAAGTACCTAAGATATTCACAAAAAGTCGACTTTAAGTCCCTTGAACCGAAATGTTTTAATAGATGCTGATGGGTGAATGAATGCATGATGCAACAATCCTACACAAGATCACAAACATGGGGGGTTCATAGGTTTGACATCAGGACCACGAGGTCGAAGGTACTACCCATAAGGTATAGTCTAATAGTTTATCACCTGCCAAACAAGGTTCTAAGAGGTTCCCAGAGTCTACATCCTTCCTTCAGATATTACCAACGTCCTGATTGACTTGTTAATTAGTAATATTCTGTAGAAAAACTCTGAGTGTGGTATCGCGTGACGACCATTTCCGGATTAATCCGTCATAGTTTCCGCACTACGCCTAAAAGTCTAAGATGGGTTAAAGGTTATTGTTTCCAAAGGAATGGGAAAAGAGAGAATAAACCAAAATAAGGGGAGAGAATCTAAGTTCGGGGGTTGGTTATGCAAAGCAAAGGTATAAGCATCCTAAGCATTTATGGTACTCCGTAGGAACCTCTTTGAAAATATGTGTATTTTGGCTATAAGAGTTGTATACAAAAATAGATTGTGGGATGTGAAAAGAAGTATTTTTTTACAATTTTTGCATCTTCCGCGGTTATGAACCTTTATTTCCTACATATCATCTTTCGTGCAATAGGGTATCAGGGTACTCGTAGTTCACCTTTAAAAATTTTAAAACAAAAGTGTTTTGGTTAATTTTAAGAGACGAGACATCATCGTCTCATCCGAGTAGAAAAACATACTTACTACCCACGCTTATGAGAAAGGATAATTTGTGTCATCTCAAAGTGGAGAATATGGCTTGGCTTTTAAAATCAACAAAGCCTCGCTCAACACCCAAGTGGAAAATATTTCACTCAACTACATATCGTAGAAGTATAATAGTTCACATCATTACAAGGATTGACAAGAGTCTAATATTTTGAGAAAAGTTTTAAAGTAAAAAGCCAAAGTGGAAAAATGGTTTGAATGAGATTGATTGACTTTTAGTCTTCTCAGAAAAATGTCAAAGTCTTATTAAGTTGTTTAAAATTTTATTAAGAAAATATTTTTGAAAATGCATGGACCTAAATCCAAGTTTATTGCGAAAGCGGTTCAAGTTTAGAAAATAAGAATAGTTTTGAAAAGGAAGGAGAAGATTTTTGAAATTAAAGAAGACGGGAGGAAATGAAGGGACTATCCTAAAGCATAAGGTAAAAGTTAGAGAAAAGAACCGTCTAATAAACAAGAAGCCAACACTTAACATAATAAGTCAATGTAGAATTATCATCCTTTGGATTGAAACCAAACCATTAAATATAATAAACCTCTTAAGAAAATTAAGCTTCAAATGCATTAAGTCTTCACAAAAATTTGGTAGAGTAATGGATGTATACAGATGAATTCCTGATCACATACAAAGCATATAATCAGAATAACTGGTACACAAAGAAAATAAACAACCCAATGTCTCGGGGTAAACCCTAAGAACTCCAGACAAAATAAAAGTAGAAGTAACAAGGTCTTAAGGTAATTAAGATCTCTGATCCTAAGTTCAAGAAGTCCATAACTCCATCATGCCAAGGATAGTAATCAAATAGTCCAAGTAACATTAAAGTTTTGTATGGTTCAAGTTGATTATTAGGTATCTTCAAAAAGAAAATGAAAAGCTCAAGTGAGCAAACTAAAAATGACATAAAGATATTCTCAAATGAGAAAAGATAAAAATAGCATGAAATGAAAATGTTAAAATAAATGTGCTTAAAGTAAAAAGCATAAAGTAAAAGCATAAAATAAAGTCAATTGTTATAAATTAGAGGTTAGCTGAATGACCATCTTGAAACTTTCATTTGAAAACTCATTAGAAGATTGATAAAACCAAAGCCTCTCAAGAATAAGTTTCATTTCCTTTTTGTCAAGTATATCTTTCATTTCAAAATCTCGGCAATAATAAATGATCAACGATGTTTAAATGATTCACTTAGTTCCAAAATTTATGAAGATTCATTAGAGGATTGATAAGACCAAAGCCTCCTAACAATGAACCTCAAGATTATTGGATCAAAGGTTTCAAATTAAACATGATTGGGCTTACAAACATAGGTTTGGGCCACGAATGATCATTTCTTGAATCGGGACAAAATTTAGCGCTATGTTAAGCAATCGTAAGTGGACTTATATAGAAGTCGCACCTATTTTGAGGTCGGTCAATAGCAATCTATATACCATATGTTTAGAGAGATGATATATAAATTATCCTCTAACAACATATAGTAAAAGTAAGGAAGGGATAAGATGAAGAGGGAGGGGATATATTTGAATCAAAAATGTATTCATAGTATCATTAAAATCATCCATCCATTTTAGTGGAGGTAAACTCAACACTAAAAATCCAATGATGTTAATGAAGTTCATGATCAACAAGCGCATGGCCAAAATATATTAGAAAAAATAAATTACATTTAATGAATAAAAGAAAAAAGAAAAATGCCTTTTAAATTGTTTTTTGAAATGAAAATAAAAGGTAAAGTAGCAAACTATATTCAAAGTATCAAAGAAAATTTAAAAGAGACCATAGAAAAATAAAAAATGACCTTAAATATTTTTATAAGTTTTTTGGTAATTTTTTAAAACAGAAAAGTATTTTAAAACTAATTAAAATCACTCAAATAAGTGAACAAAAAGATCAAAAAATAATAGAAGCCAAGATAAAATTCTATAAAAATTTCAGAAAGTCGGAAATGAGTAAAATGATTTTTATAATTTTTTTTCAGAATTTTAAAACATCAAAAAAGTAATTTAAATAATTAGAAACAAGTCAAAATAAAGGAGAAATTATAAAAAACATTAAATCTGAAAATAAATAATGAAAAAAGTAAAAATCAGAAAGAGAATATTTGAAAATATTTTTGTGAATTATTTCATAATTTTTGAGTCAGAAATGAATTTTCTATGATTTTTTGAAGTTTAAATCAATTAAAATAAAAAATCACAAAATAAAATAACAAACTAAAAAAAATATGGACCATTGGATGAGAGTCAAAACGCGCTAGTAATCAGATCCAAGGGATCAAGCATGTTGTGCATATCATGGTCAACTTTTGAAGTTACACCGGAAGGCCTTTAAATATTAAAAACAACTAAAATTCTGCCGCGTTAGATGGAGTCTGACTAATGAAAGTAATTAGATCCAAGGGCTCTCAAAGTGCGTATGTGATAAAGCAAACCCACTAGATTGAATTAAAAAAATCACATGTCACACTTTCATTGGTTGAAGCACGACACATATGCCGTCTTCAACCTCCATACGCCCTAGATTGGGATTCCTCAAACTGTAAAATTAGAGGACCACACCACTACCATTAGATTCATCTCTTTAAGACGATTCTAATGGTACCATCGTACTAAATTTATATAAATTGAGCAAGGCTTAAATTGAGAAAATACAGAAATAATAGAGAGCATGAAATTCTATAATATCTCAATCAAATCTCAATGAAATCACAAATTATAAAAAGCATGAGAATCAAGAGGATGCAGAGAGTAAATTAGTCTTTTATTTGGATCGATTTGACTAAGAAATCTACCTGAACAAAGTAGCACAAGGTGGATCTGAAACTGGACTTCTGTAGATCAATATATGTTACAATTCTTGAAGGTAAGATTGTGATTAGCTTCAGAGAAGTTCAATGAAGCTAAATTAATGGAGCTTTTGTTGTTTTGGAGTGAGAAAGCAAGAAATATGAAAATCAAATTCAGAGTTCTCGTGGGATCTGAACAAGGATAAATTGGCTATCAAAGCTTGTGGAAATGAATGCAATATGTCTCTATATTTATAGGGAAGCAAATGGGATGCTCAAGCGTGTGGAATGATGAAGTTTGGAGGGAAATCGTGTGAAGTTGCATGCATGAAAAGTGTGATTCGTATTTGCTCAAAACTCAGCTAATTCTTGCATTTCAAGGTGCTAACCACTTCTGGAAGATTGTTAAAGATGATTATAAGTGAAAATGCACAACAATTTGGTGATCAGAAGCTGGATTATGGATTTCAAGTTCTGACTTGGAGGAAAAAGTCACTTTCAAGGTACCAACTTTGAATCCATGGTGTTCATAACTCAAAGGGTCTTAGGGCATGATTCTTGAAGAATTTGAAAGATAAGATTACAATATTTATAATGTGAAAATAATGAGATCAATTGGATACTTGAGCTAGGAGTTGTGATGAGTCAAAGTTTAGAAAAAGATTCTGACTTTTTGCACTTAGAAAAATTCTAAGGTTTTGTCAAAAAATGTCCTATAATGTTTTGCATCCAAGCATGGCCTTCCACTCAAAATTTTATTTTGACCAAAAAAGATTGCATGAAGTATGTCTCTTAAATGACATTTTGAGATTTGAATCACTAAAAACTCCAAGAATTGAGAAAGTTATGAGTTTGTGAAGTCGGTGGAAATTCATGAGATGACCTATAATCTTTTGCATTCTTAGGGCATCTTCCATCCATTCTTAAGATTTGCACACAAAAGAATAGTTGAAGTTCACATCCTTAAGATAATTGTGGAAAAATAATAAGCTCAAGGAGATAAAAATTGACCAAGTTATGATCTTTTGAAGTCACATAGGGGTATTTGAAGGCCTATCTAGGGGACATGTAATCTTTCTCCATCATTAGGCATCTTCCACATGAAATTCTCTTGAAACTTTTGAAGTGATTGGTTGATAATTCTTTAAAGAGCAGTATGTATTTGAAATCACTAAATAATACCAAAAGATGAGCAAGATATAGCCCTTAGAAGTTCAAAACCATAGCTTTTAGAGCACCAAAATGGCTTGGAAACCCCTTCCAATTTTGACAATCTTCCTTGCGCAATAACTTTTCCCATGTGAATATAATTTGTTGTGGATTATAATGAGAAAACATAGCAATAAAAGCCAACTACAAATATTAATAATTAAGAGAGTTATGTGCTTGCGACCAAGAAATCAATAACATGTCCAATTAGGTCAAACTTCTTCAATCAACTCTTGCATCTTTTAATTTTCTGACAAATTAAGGCATTATAAATCATAGTAGAACTTGTCATAATATTACTTCAAAGTATCTTCAATGATGTAGCTTGAGTCTCAATGAAGCTTTGTTGAAGAAGGCATGGAAATAAACTCATAAACCTATAGATCAAACTGATGAACTGTGTTGTTCCCTTGCCTATAATATCATCAATTAGAGAAAACATTCATTGTATTCATTAGTTAAAAATTAATCAATAAAAAACATATATGAATCAAAGTTCTTGGTGATTCCTCATAATCAAACCTAGAGATAGGGGGAAGAACCAAACCCAATTGTGATCTTGATATGATTGAGTTGATATGAGATGATAGAGGAATCTTAGGGGCAAAAATTGGGGTACAACAGCCACCAACGACTCTACCAAAGCAGTCAGATTAGCTATACCAGGTCTTAAAGCAGTAACTTCTTCGTGCAACTCAAGATTCTCTTGTTCAATATTTTCTATCTTCTTTCTAGAATTAACCCGAGTATTGTAGCGATGAGACAACTTGCCGACTTAACAAAGCAGAGAAACAAGTAAGACACATGTGAAAGGTAGGAATGCAAAAATATGTGCAAAATGACACATGATATGCATTGCATATGATTTATTGTGTTCATTCAAGGAACTCAGAATTATAAACAATTTCAAATATTGACACATTTGCAAATACAGAAAAATCTCATGTTAATAATAACTTTGGAATGGATTACAATTTTTAGTACATGTTTCAATAATCCTAAGTACAAGAGACTAAAGATAGACTTTAAAAATCCTAAGGAGCCAAAGCTAATGAAGGTCTCTCCACACATTGACACTTTCCCTTAAGTCTTGCAATCTGAGTCTTCAACTGCTTGTTCTCTTCTGTATACTTGTCAGTGACTTCTTTCCATCCACCAGAATTAGAAAATGGGTGACTGAGACCTGACTGAGTTCTACAGGAAAATAAATCCTCTTTCTTCTCCATTATCTCTATAGCATGACTCTCAAGGATCTCAATCAAGTCATTCTTCTCTTTCAATTTTGTTGAGTAAGACATCTCTAAAGTCGGGTACTTATTATTCCATGTTTCCTTCTCTTGTTGCATCCTAACTAAGGTAAGTTGAAGTTCTTCCACATCATCTAAGAGAGGAGGATTAGTCCTTATAAACATATCATATATAGGTTCCTCACGAGATTAAGGCATCTTCAACTGAATTTCCCTTGCTTCTACCCACTGGAGATGAGGCTTTAAAGAAACAATTACTCTTGGTACCAAATCCTTTCTACCCTTCCTATGAATATGGAGCTAAGCTTTCTCGATCTCTTCCTTAACTGCCTTGTGATCTTTTCCTTATTTAAGAAAGAAACCATTCAGATTAATGTTACTTGGCTTGTCTCCCATTGGATATCCAAGTTGGAGGCGTGCAAGAACATGATTGTAATAAGCTTGATGATACCAATCAATGTTAGGATGAGTGAGAGCCATAATCTTCGATGCCAAACATGGTTCCTTCTTGATATTCCAAAAAGTAGCAAACTGAGGTAAGTAAGAAATAAACCACTGATATAACAACGGTGTGCAACAAATGATCATCCCTTCCTGATAGAAATTATGAAGATGGATGAAATAATAAGGATCTCCTAGCAGTGTAAGGATTGGGTTCCTAATCATAAATATCCTAATGGCATTAACATCCATAAATTTGTCGATGTTAGGAAACAGGAATAACCCATAGGCAAGCAAAGCAAATATAGCCTCAAAATCATATGTACTCTTCATCCAGGCGAAGTATCGAGCTTTCTCCAATAGAAATTGAGTAGTTAAATCTATGATTCCTCCTTTGATAGTCATGTTAGCCTCAATGTTAGACTTACTTAAGTGAGTTATAGTGGAAATCTCATGAGACTTGGTATCTCCTTATAAACCGATGAAAGTATCACAATCAGTGATAGGTAAACAAGTATGTAAGAATACTCCTCCAATATGGGCATCAATTGATAATCAAGAAAAGTAAAACACAAGTATAACAGATCATAGAACTGGACCAATGTAGAAATAATACCCTCCTTCATCTTAAGCTTCATTAGATGCATAATGGCTGCATACCTCTTACGGAAATCTGTAGGACTCTCAATCTCAGGAATGAAACCCAACAATTCCTTTATATCAGGATCCTTGAAACTGTACTTCTGAGTCTCTCTCCTTCCAAAATCCATGGTAAAAAAAATTACCTGAGATATTTGAAAAAGTCAACCTTAAGTTCCTTGAAATACCATTTAAAGAATGCCCATGGGTGCATAAATGCATGATCATGCAACAAACACACACATGATCACAAACATGGGGGTTCATAGTTTCGACGTTAGGAGCATGAAGTCAAAGGTACCATCCACAAGGTAAGGACTAATGGTTTATCACCTGCTGAACAAGTTTATAAGGAAATCCCATAGTCTATATTATTCCTTCAGATATTACCAACGTCGCATTAACTCAGAAATTAGCAATATTCTAAGGAAAAACTCATTTAAATGCAGTATCGTGTGACAACTGCTTCCAGATTTCTCTGTTATAGTCTCCACACTACACCTAAAAGGCCAAGATGGTTTAAGGGTTATCATTGTCTTCCCAATTGCTTGGTAAACAAATACTACACTCAAATGGGCCTCCACTGAGTTGGGGATCTTATGTATCCTTTTTTGGAATTACTCACTCAAAGTTACCATTACTATACCACCCATCATATCTTAAGTTTTCCCAAGTCCATGTATAGGATTTATAAGAGATCACCAAGCACCCTGAAAACCAGAAAAATACGGGCATACATATATACAACAAATAATAGCACATACACAGATAAACAAAGATAAGATCAACCCACTTCGAGATAACTCCCCAGCGAAGTTTTCAGTTCTCTAAATTGGTAGAAATGCTGAGACTAAGCCATTAGATTGACTTAACTCATACAGATCAAATAAAAATTGCCGTCGTGATTTATTGTTTCCAAGGGAAATGGGAAAAGAGCGAATAAACCCAAAAAATTGGGAAAGAATCTAGGTACGGGGGTTGGTTATGCAAAGGGAAGATATTAACACTCTAAACATCTACGGTACTCCGCTGGAACCTCTTTGAAAATCTGTGTATTTTTGGCTATAAAAAGTGTATACAAAAATAGATGATGGGGGTGAGAAAAGAAGTATTTTTTACAATTTTGGCACCCGCCGCAGTTGCAAACCTTTAGTGCCTACTTATCATCTCCCGTGCAATATGGGATCAGAGTTCTCGTAGTTCACCTCAAAAATTTTAAAACACATGTCTGTTAGCTAATTTTAAGAGAAGAGACATCATCGTCATATGCGAGTGGAAAACATTATTCCTACCCACAATTATGAGAAATGAGCATATGCGTCATCTTAAAGTGGAGGATATAATTTGGATTTAAAATCCATCACTCAATACCCAAGTGGAAAATAACTCTCTTCACTATAAATTATAGAAGTATAGTAGTTTGTGTCACTACAAGATTTGACAAGAGTCTAATCTTTTAAGAAAAGTTTTAAAGTAAAAAACCAAAGTGGCAAAATGTTTTGAATGAGGTTAATGTTTTTTAGTCTTTCAAAAAGATGTCAAAGTATGGTTAAATTAGTTAAGGTTTGATTAAGAAAAGATTTTGAAAACGCATAGGCCTAAGTCCAAGTTTATTATGAAAGCAGTTCAAGTTAGAAAACAAGAAGAGTTTTGAAAAGGATGGAGAAGATTTTTGAAATTAAAGAAGATAGAAGGAGATGAAGGGACTATCCTAAAGAATTAAGTAAAATCCAAGGAAAAGAACGATCTAACCAACAAGAAGCCGACACTTGACATAAAGAAGTCAATATAGAATTACCATCCTTAGGATTAAAACCAAGCAAGAAAAATAGTAAACCTCTGAGGAACACCAAGCTTCAAATGAATTAAGTCTTCAAAAAATTGGGTAGAGTAACGACTGTACACAAAGGAATTTTCAATCACAGACAAAGCATAAAATCATAATAACTTGCACATAAATAAAATAAACCCAATGCCTTGGTGTAAACCCCAAGAACTTCAGACAGAATAATAACAGAGCAACAAGGACCCCATTTATCAAGGCTTCTAATCCTAAGTCCGAGAAATCCAGAACTTCATAATGACAAGGATAGTAACCAACTATTCCACAAAGAAGTAAGTCTTTTAAAGTTCAAGTTGATCATTAAGTGTCTTTGAAAGAAAAGAAAGCTCAAGTGAGCAAATAAAATATGACATAGAAAATAAATGCTCAAGTGAGCAAATGAAAAAATGGTATGAAATGTAAATGCTAAAAAATAAATGGTGCATATAAGTAAAGGCACAAAATAAAGGCATAAAGTAAAATTAATTGTTAGTGAATTAGAAGTTACAGTTCAAATATAACAAAAGGTTAGTTTAATGACCATCTTGGAACTTGCTTTTGAAAACTCATTAGAAGATTGATAAAATCAAAGCCTCTAAACAATAAGAGTTATTTGTTTTTTGTTAATTATATCATTCATTTCAAATACTCAAGGCAACCACATATGATCAACGATGTTCAAATGATTCACTTAGACCAAAATTCATGATGTTCATTAGAGGATTCATATATTCAAAGCCTCATAACAATGAAATTCAAAGTTATTGGATCCAAGGTTTCAAATTAAACATAGTTGGGCTTCAAAACATAGGTTTGGGCCACAAATGATCATTTTTTGAATAAGGACAAATTTAGCGCTATGTTGAGCAATGATAAGTGGACTTATGTAGAAGTCACACCTGTGTTGAGGCCGGTCAATAGAAATCTATATAATAAACATGTTATAGAAATCATTCTCCAAAAACATGTAGCACAAGTAAAAACAAGAAAGGGATAAGATGAAGAGGGAGAAGAATGTATTAGATGAAACTAGGGTTTCAAATATCATCAACATCATTCATCCATTTTTGTGGATTTGGTTTTTCAACCTATCAATACCCAAGATCCAATGAGGTTGAGGTACGTGTCTCAAAATAACATTCAAGTATCTCCAAATCAGGACCAATAAACAAAATAATAAAATGTATTTAATATAAAAAGAAATTTTAATGATTTAAAAAAATAATTGGTAAAATACATAACTTGAATTAAAACACCAAATAAAAATCCAAAAAAAAATCAGAGGTCAAACATGAGTCAACAAGTGTTGACAAATTTTTTTAGAATTTTTTAAAGTTAGAAACTATTTTTAAAATATAGAGAAATAAGCAAAATAAACAAAAATTTGTAAAAAATGATAAAATAAATCAAAAAAATAAAATGAGGTCACCAATATTTGTTAAGAGGTCATTGAATTCTTTCATAGTTTTTCCATAATTTAAAATGACAAAAAAGCATTTTTAAACTATTAAAACAAATCATAGAAGTGAAAAATCATAAAAACTACCAAATCACAAAATAAAAATGTAAAAAAATAAAAATCAGAAAGAGAAAAACCAAAAGTATTTTTGATAATTTTTTTACAATTTTAGAAGTTGAAAATATTTTTTAATGAATTTTTGAATTTTAAAATAATTAAAACAAAAATTAGAAAATAAAATAATAAACCAAAAAAATATAGACCATCTGATCATTGTCAAAATGCATTAGTAATCAAATCCAAGAGATCTAGTGCATTGTGCATATCATGGTCATTAGTGAATAAAGCACTAAAACATTTATTTAAAACATATTTAAAAAAATGTGTGGCATCATGTTATTGGTTGAAATGACATGTCATCGTCTTCAACCTCTAGCCATACACAAGTTATAGGTTCCACAAACAATAAAATTGGAAGCTCAGATCGGTGCCATTCACTTTGTCTCATAAAAACCAGAAGATTCAATGGTACCCTCGCAAAAAATTTATATTAACCATAGCTCACTCGATATGAGTTTAAAATTAAATGATCAATTCACCATGAAAATGAAAACTGAAGGATAGAAAAAGACAAGGAACGGGGTTTGAATTGGGTTTTTCAAAAAAAACAATAAGACACATTTGGTTATCCTGGTTCGTTTGAACTCAAGCTACTCCAGTCCACCCACCAAGGTGATTTTCCTCTCTCAAACGAGGTCTTAATTCACTAATCAAAAACTTTGAGTACACAAACACAATGACTACCGTCAATGTCTTCTTGAGACTAAACCACAACTTGGTTTCTCAAGGTATTACAAAATATTAAAACAAATCATGTACAGTGGTGTTTCTAGAAAAACTATATCACAACTGTGATTTATACACAAGATTAAAGCACAAGAGAGAGCTAGTGAAGATATATATAGGCGAAGCATATGAGACATGAAAAGATGAATTTGGAAGGTTGATAAAGTGTTGTTAATGCACTTTCCAAAATACAGATCTTGTTTTGTTCCAGCCGTTACTCTTTGATTTATAATGAATGAATTGTTACGCATCAGAACTTTGCTTCTTTGAAATCTGATCAGAATGAGAATATTATCATTGAGACTTTAGATCCTCAGAGTTTCTTGGTATTCATATGATTAGAACTTGGATGAGACAGACACATTGAAGCTTCTTTGCACTTTCAGAATATTTACTTATCAGAGTATATCTAGAGATTAAGTGTTGAGTCTTGTAGAACTTTAGTATAGATAAGTGCGCTAAGACTTCCTTTGTTCTTACAGAACATCACTTATCAGAGTATAATAGTTTGCATGTAGCTTTGGTGCTTTAGAAGATATAACATCAGAACTTCTTCTATTGAGCGTGTAACACGAATTTTCTTTTAAGTGTGTATGCTTCGTCTAATCAGAGCTTTAAAAAGCAATTCTCTCATCATCTTCTATGCTCTTTCAACATAACTTCTCTACATATTTAAATACTTTATTAGAGGGAAAATTAGTTCTTTATACATATCATGTAATTGTTATCATCAAAAATGTTACTAAGATGTAGAACCAAACTATGTTCTAACAATCTCCCCCTTTTTGATGATGAAAAAAACTTGTATATTTTGATACATCATGTAAGAACATAAAGAATTGAGGTCTCCCCCTGAGTTGAATAATCGGATAAAGAAAAAATATGTACTTCCCTGAAGATGTTTTTGATCAGAGCTTGTGATGGAAGTTATGATACACAAGTTTCTTACAAGAGACTTTTCTTGTTTGCTTTAAAAACATAAAACAGAGGTTATGATATTCAAAATGTTTGAGACTAAGTCTCGACACTGTTATATTCAAAATATCTTACGTTATCCCCCTTTTTGTCACAAATTAAAAAGCAATAAAGACACGTATAGAGAACAAAATAGATTATTCATTCAAAAATAGATTAATAAAGATAGAAGCAGATAAACAGAGGTTTTTAAACAAGAAAAAAAATAGCAGAAAGAAACAAAAGATCAGAACTAAGGTTGTGGAAGAGGTGGAAGTCGTGTGAGCAAGGCTTCCAATAAACTTTTGATCTGATTATTTGATTCCTCTTGCTTCCATAGCACGCCCTTAATTTCTTTATTCGTTTCATCCTGTTTGTCCAAACTTTCCTTACCAATTGCATTCTCTTTCTTCAACTCCTCTAGAGTTTTCAACACAAGAGAGGAGGGGGTTGTTTCAATAGAAGAAGCCACATTCTCAGGAAGTCGCTACAGTAGATTCTTGCTCAGGAGATTCTTTAACTGTCTAGCCTTTGTCTTTAAAAACGACCAGAGGAAGAGGTTGAGGTTTAGGATATGGTTCATTACATTATGATTCCTGTGAGGCTTCCCAAGAAGTGTTATCCAGAAGAAGAAGAATGGGTATCTTTACCCAGTGACATAGAACTTAATCCTTGAATATTTTCAGGTGATCTCAGAAGTTCTGTTGAGCGATTTCATAATTGAGTTCCTTCAGCTTCATAGATTCAGAACTAAATGATTTTCTGAACCGAGTCTAGATAGAATCATAACCACGATTCTCATTTCATTCAGATCTCCGTGGAGTTCTTCCATTGCGATTCTTGGTATGCTTCCTAGAGTGTTATGGTTATGAGACGTTAGTTTGTCGAATTGAAGAAAGAACCAAATTTTTAGGAAGAGGTTTCGCCTGTTATAAATGTATGAATGCGTGTATGAGATGAACAAATTTGCTTTGTTTTTTTATTTCCAAATATTTTCAGTTATTGCATTAAGAGTGATCAAAACATGGATAAACAACAAAATATACTTCTCCTTCATTCATCATTTTTTTGAAAAATAACTAATTCATAATGGAAAGTACAAAAGGAAACTAAATATCCCTTCAATAGGCTTGAAGGTGATCACTACTGTAACGAAAAGAAAGCCCTAGGATGTTTCTCTAAACTATATGTTAACAAGCCTATCCCATCCTAAATACTCATCGCTCCAATCTGGAGCTTCTTCAAAAAGTTTCTTAGTTCTTGCTTTCCTGGGATTCTTGAGTAACTCTTGAATGAGTATCTTCCTTTGGCCGAGAGCACTCTCCTAATGATCAGTTTCCTCATTAATTTGTATTCTATCTAGGTCTTCCCACTGATCATCCTATCCTTGAGTCTTGAACTCCTCTATTGTTGCCAAAGCTTCCTTCAGCTGTTGTTGACATCCTTTAAGCTGGTCAGTAATCTTTATTCTATGGGCATTATCCCTCTCTAGTATTACTTCTCTTGCTTTGAGTTGTTTCTTCTAATCTCCTATCTAACTTTCATCTTGATTTTCCATATCCTTCTTTGATTTTGGGAGAGTATTCCACTGTTTCTTCAGTCTAGCATTCTCCCTTAGTATGCCATCTACTTCGTCCATGTTATTGTTGATGGTGGAGTAAGATGATTTTATAACCTTTCCAGTTCTCAATATTTTGCTCGTTTCTTTGTTAATAAACCTGTTCTTTTCTGAAAGCAATTCATATTTTATCTTGACTTAATAATCCAGCTCATTCTTTGTGATGCCTTCTTTGGTAGCTCATACCCTTAACTCTTCATTTTCTTTGCATAACTCTTGGTTAAGGATCTAGACCTCCATGAAAGCGGTGGTAGGTGGTGAAAGAGGCAGTGGATACATGGGAGCCTCAAAATGAAACGGTAGTAAAGAAGTTTTAACTCTTTTCTTCACCCATTCAGTGTAGGGTGATTTTGTTGTCTAATCCTCTCTTCACAAACTTTTTCTTCCTTAGCGGTGAACCTTCTTCCATGCTTCTCTTACCTTTGTTAAGAGTTAAAGATCTCCTCATTTGTTGTAGAACACAATTTCTTTCATATCTTCATATTTTGGTGGAATAGGTAAAGAGTAACCTAGTTGACACTGAGCCATCACTAGGTTGTATTTGATCCCTCCTTTGGTGCCCATGAGTGGTACATTCAGGAACTCGCCACAACTAAAAATTATTTCAATGCCAATATACTCATTGCTGAACTATCTGATATCATAAGAAGTCAGTGCCATAATACTTTTTATGCCCTCGAGGGTATGTTCGTTGTCCACGAAAGTTCATTTTACAGGAAAGTTAGCCATGTACCACTTGTATAAGAGAGGCACTCAACAGGTGATAGTTACTCCTTTCCCGAACCTTGAATGAATAGAATGGTATGTGTCAGCAAGAAGTATAGGTACGAGATTCACGATTACAAAAATGGTCACTATTTCTACATTAATGAAATCCTCTTAGCTGGAGAACACGACAACTCCATAAATCATAAGAGCTAGCAAGGCGTTGAAGGCACCCCAACTCTCATTTTTGGAAAAGAATATGGATTTATACATCAAAAAATATAAATTGAAACCCAACGTGCCATCCTTCTTAGGTTCCCAATTGTCTTTTACTTCCTTTAAGGTCAAATGAAGTGCTTCAACAATTAAGTGCAGTTTTGGGGTTCCTTGTGAAGTAACGAAATGCATACGATTCTTAACTTCAACTCCTAGGATGTTATCATATTCTTCCAATGTAGAAGCGAGTTGATAGTCTTGAAATGTAAAACACCTTAGAGAAGGATCGTAGAACTGGATGAGAGTTTGCAAGGCCATGGTATCAACCTTGATATGCAGAAGAGGAATGGGGTTACCATAGGTCTTCTTGAAGTCATCTTGATTTTGGAAAACTACAAGTGAACTCAACCTTCTTAAGTTGTTAAGATCAAGTATAGGGAACTTATAAACATTGGTATATGTTCTACTTGTATCCATCTTTTGATACTATCAACTAATAAATCAACTGACAAATACCCTAGAAATGACATGCATATATGGGTTAGACTCTATGTTATGATGCAAATGATTTATGCACAAGCATGGGATCACAACTTTGGATAAGTTCAGATAATTGGTATGTCGAATTTCTAAAGAAGTCTTTGTAAAAGGAAACAAGGTACGATAAAGGTCAAAGTTTTCTATCAAAAACCCCAAATTCCTCTCACATGTGAGTTCTAATTTAGATACAGATTCCTTGAGGTATTCCTAGAGTCATGGGTCACATTGAAAAGTACAGTGTTGTAACGTATCTACGTTATAACAATTGTAACCCAAAGTAAACCTAGTCTGGGTGCGGTTCTCATGACAACACTAATAGGGCATCTACCCATTAGCTTCCATGACTATCCACTTCTTATAACTTATAGGAATACTCAAGCCTGTGTATTAATCTTATCTCTCAAGTAATACCCTCCCACCAAAGAAACAAACACCAATATCTAGCATACCCAAAGTGTAATGAATACTATAAAAGTAGAGAAAGTATAACATAAAGATAAACACCCAAGAAAAGAAAACAAACAAGAGCTAGGACTGACTTGCTTAGGGAGTCCCCAACAGAGTCTCCACCTGAAGCTATTAAAAAAATACAAATAACTTCGGATGGAACAAACAGAGTCGCCACCTAACTTTATTTATCCCAAAAAATATAGGGAAAGGGAAATATAGAGAAAACCTTTGGTATCGGGAAAAGAACATGGTCTCGCAACCAAATCTTGGGTAAGGGAGTAGATTATGCATGGGGAAAGTATTAGCACCCCTCACGTCCATGGTACTCAACACGGTCCACTCTTGTTATCTTAATCAATGGGTGTGTATATCTAAAACTTAATTGCTAAAGGAAAATGTTTGCATAAATTCATTGGGAAAACGAAAAGTTTTTTGTTAGTGCATTAGCCCGAGAATTTAAACTCCATGCCTATGTATCCACAAGGAAATAATAATACCATGGTTCTTCTTTAAAATGTTTTGTTTGTTGTGTGTTTCCTATGGATGATGTTAAATTCACATTCTAATAGTTAACATTGTCACTCGACCGTTGGAGACTACGCATTGTTGTCTTATGTAGAAAGGAGTTACCATATCCTTCTTGAAAAGGTTTTAAAGTGAAAAATCCCTAAGTCAAAAATGATTTGGATTTGGTTAGTGTTTTTGTTAGGAAGAAGTTTTTAAGTGGACCCTCATCCAAGGAGACACCCATCACCTTCATACCTTTAGTTTTGAAAGGGTTTTGAATATTTTAAGTGTTTTTGGATTTTTGAATGAGAAGATATTTTAGTCTTAATGATGCAATTCAAAAGGAAAAGAAAATTCTAATGGGGAGACTTGATCTTACTGTTTTCATGCAAATATTGATCCTATAGTTGAGATTGTAGGGGAAATGCTACCCTAATATTGTCATTCTTGGATTGAGATCCTAATGTCTATCTTGATTCAAGTTTCATCAAAGATTTATAATTAACCAAGCAAGCTTAAGGGAACATGTTATTCACACAAGCAATGATCATACAAGTGGATGAGAATCCATGGATTTTATTTGGTAAAAGTTGTGACAAAAGATTCAAAGTTGAACCTTGTTTTTGATGTTTTAAGGTTTATGATTTAAAGTAGGTTATGAAGGAAATATGCTGAAAAATGAGACAAGCTTATGAAAACATAGATGAATTGAATTTTTGAAACAAATATGTGCATCACAATCACAAAGAAAGTTACGGAGCATAGCTTTTGATTTTTGAACATGTTTCAGGATTTAAGATATCATATGAGAATCAAGATCTATCATGGTAAGATCAAGCTTTGTGATAAAATTTGAGGAATTGATCAAAAGATCTCCAAAATTCCTTTTAAAAACCCTATAAAAAGGTGCACACTTGATTTAAATAAAAAATGATGAAAAAAAAAATATTTTTCTGATATTTTTTAAAATTGGTAAAGTAGATTGATAAATGATGGATGTGCAAAAAATTAGCTCAAAAAAATTAAATTTGATAGCATAAAGAAATAAGTGAAAATGGTGAAAAATAAGGTGAGAAATTGAGTTTAAAAAGGAAAAAAATACAAAAGGGTACCACGGGGATTCAAACCCAGGTCCAAAAGGTTACATGCGCGCTTGATTTACCCTTGGGGTGGCTGTTTCATCCGGTTATGAAACACCACCCATTAAATATAAAATAAAGTAAATTATGGAAATTTGAAAATGAACACTTCATCTTATTCGCGCGGCCAGACATCCAACAACACCATTGTAGAATTTTGAAAACTCTCATTTCTCAATCAATTCAAAAATTATAAACACCAAAATTGCTTGAATTTTAACAAGGAATCCAACCATGTAACTTATTTAAGCTTTAAATAAAAGATTGAAGCGAATTTATGTTGGTACCAAAATGAAAACCTAACATTTCAGATGCAAAATTCTCATCAGTCAATTTAAATGAAAACTAAGGACATGATATCAACATTTTTCCTTTTGAATGTGAATGCAAATGATTCTTAAATAGATATTTCACAGTTTAAAATTTTTACCAAGTTGGAGAAAGTCCAACACCTCTTCTAGCACTTCCAGAAGCAATGCGATGATTGCTTTAGCTTGCTGGGACCTTGGTGAGTGTATTGCAACCCTTACTTTTCTTTGAGAGTGGCTGGAATGCCTTATCTAAGTCAAGTTGCAAGGATGGAAATTGTAAATGGTGGATGATGATGGAGTGATTATAGAGGTGTAACAAGTGTTTGGATTACTTCTACATGGTGTATATAAAGTTTGTGGATGGTTGGTTTGCACAAAAGTTGCAAGGTTGAATAGTTTCGAAGAAATGGACTTCAAAGCTCAAGAATGGTAGTTTTTTGGGCAATTTGGGGTTGAGAGAGATTGGAAGGGTTAGAGGGCTTGTGAATTGGTGTATTGGCCTGATAATGACCTCTTTATTTATAGGAAAAATGTTTGAGAGGTTGAAGTAACCAGATCCTTAAGATAACAAGTTATGGCTTGGTTGGAAGTGAAAAATCAAGTTTATGTGAAAATGTTGGTTCCAATGGAGAAGTACAAGTGTGCTCTAGAGTTTTTGGGTGCAGGGAGCTTGATTATTGCTTTTGAGATTGCTTTTACTCAGATGAAACAAGTTGGGTGCTCAAGAAGTTGACTTTGTGATTAAAGCTTGCTTTATGAAAATGGCAATGGTGCCTTTGTGCCATTAATGGAATGATCACATGGACAATGGTTTTAAAACTTGGATAATAGCTAAAAAGAGTGTGTAATATTCTTATTATTGTAATATTTAGGAGTTTAGAAGCCTGAAAAGTGAGATCTCTAAGCATGGCATGAGGATTTGGCTTATGGTTATCATAGAAATGACCACTAACTCAAGTAAAAATGTCCAACTTCATCTCTTAGAATATCCTAGCTAAAGCATCATAAATTTGTGCTCTTGGAAATTTGGAAACCTTAAATCAAGATCTTCAACTTTCAGGTTGAACACTTTGGCTGAATCAAATGGAAACTTGGTTTAAATTGGCCAAGAAGTTGAAATAAAAAACTGATCAAAACTTGTAAAAAAAATTTTCTAAGTGATGGATAAAAAATAACAAAACTTCATGGGCATATATCTCTTAAATTAAGAACTTTTTAGAGATCAACCCTCATTGAAAAAGTTTTAGAATTTCTCATTCCCTACAACTTTTATTTGAAAGTTTTCCTTGAGTCAACATGCATCTTGGAAAAACTTGCTTGTGAAGTTATGGTTTTCTAGGCACAAAACACTTGAATTTCTCTAAGTATTTGAAAATCTTTCAAATTTGACTTTTGTTAACTTTCATGATTCTCTTGATTCTTGATGATAAATTTTGATGACTTTGAATATTTTGATGATTCTTGACTTTGAACTTCAATGTTGACCAAAAAGGATCAAAGTTTGACTTTTGTGTGAAAATTGACTTTTCTTCTGATGAATTCAAATCCTCTATAACTAGTGAAATTTTGTGAGCATGATGCGATTGAGATGATGTGATGACCATGAGATGGTGTTGTTGATGATACTTTGAAGTAATCAGTCTTGAATTCCCAGCCTCAAACCCCTAATTCCCGATTTTCTCTAATGAAGGCCAAAAACCCTTATTTCCTTAAACCAACATGATGAGACCAAATAATAGGTGATGCTTTGAGAATGATGATCATGATGATACAAGATCTTGAGAGATGAGTCTCTCCTATTTAAAACCCTAATATTGAGGAAAATTATGATCCCATGCTTTGAGAACACATGCTATGAATGGTTGTGATGTAGATAAAAATGTGTGTGGAGATGAATGAGTGTGAGACTTGAGTTAACTATGGTTGAAACTTAAAGGGAAAATTTTGGGGTGCAACACCCTACAGTTGATCCAAACATGGATTCAACTGGAGAAATTTTTCCATGAGAATTTTCACTTGGCGAAGTTTAAAATAAGCCTGATATAATTGACTAGTGTCAAATGAAAGAGCACTGAGACAACAGATCAATACCTCAACAAGATCAAACTTTTAAAAGTGCGATGCTTTACAAAAGTCCCTGAGAAAGAGTTGGTCGAAATGGATGCAAATGGATTATAGTATTCTATTAGAAAGAAATTTCTAGATAATCAATCCTTGAAGGATATGGCTCAGTTATCTTTTAAAGTTCGATTGATCGAGCGTTTGAAAGCTGAAAAAACCAAGCCAAATAAAGACCACAAGAAAGGAAAGGTTGCTTACGCAACCATTGATGAATATTTTTCTGACGAAGAAGAGTAAGAGGAAGAAACAAAGATTAATGTGGCTGAACTCCAACCGGAAATCCTTATGCGTGTAAGCTATTGAAACCTTCGAGCGGGAAAACCCCTGTCGAAAGTGAAAAGAATGGCAAATCCATCACCAAAACTTATACATTTGACATGACTAAAGGTGATGAAATTTTTTATTTATTAGTGGCTGATGGTCAAATTTAAGGTCCCTTAGAGCCTGAAGAATCCCCCCTTGAACAAAAGAAGAAAAATGGATTTTGCAAATTTCATAATTTCCTTGGTCATAAACCTTTTCAACGTGTTATTTTCATGGATTTGGTGCAAAATGCTTCGAAAGAAGACATGCTTCAATTTTCCGAAAAGCCAAAGATGCAGGTCATCAGTGATCCTTTGATGGTGGATGAGGATTTATATTCAGATCCTCCGAATTGTATGATGGTTGAAGCTAGTGAGAGTCTCAACAAAGAAGACATAATGACGGGTGACATAGAAGTTATGATAGTGGGAACTAATGAAAGTTTCGACATAAAGATGGAAGAGGGATTGTAGGCATTGTACCCTCAGCCTTAAGAGAGCATAATTCACTTTTAGTAAAAATGCAAAGTAAAAGGATCGAGGTCCAAATTATGTCCAAAATGGAATGTTGTGTATGATGAAGAAGCAACTAAGAAATATGAAGCTTTCAAAAACGAGGCTCTCAGGCAAGAGAAGCCTTCAGTTCTAAGTTTTGTTTTCGACCAAGAAGGAATTCCTCGATGCAATGAAGAGCACAAAATATTGTTCCAGCAATATCGTCTAAAAACCTTTCACCCTTCGATGGACACCACACAAGAAAAATGGGTGGAACTGATGAGCTAAAAGGGGGAAAAAGGCCAAAGTGGAAGGTGATTGTGCATGAGGTTGAGGCCCAAGAAATGAAGCTTGAGTCGAAGGGTTATCAGTTTTCTCCTAAATATAAGGGGGAAATCCAATGACAAAGACACAATGGAGGCGTTATTAGAGGAATAAGAAAGCTTAAAAGGAGTCATCTACGTCTCAGACAAAACATGTCGAAGCTGCTGGGCATGTTGAAAGCTTGCAACCAAAGAAGGTTGAAAAACTTGGTGAAGCTCTAGTTCAGAAAGGATTTTATCAAAGGTCAAATTTGACTGAAAAGGAAAAGATCACTGCCAACCAAAGGTTGGCTATGAAGGTAGCTCCTTTAGGTAACAAAGAGCTAGTGGCAACACAAAATGTTTGATATACTCCTACACCTAAATATACTCCTACATCTGAGAGTAAAGAGGAGGAAGAGACTGATTATGAACCTTCATCGGAAGATGATATGGCGGATGATGATTATCGTGAAGACTTCATCATTAATTGTAGAATTATGTCGATTCTTCCTGCAGAATATGATAGAGTGTCAGAGGTATAAGAAAACAAATAAGACATCACCTTGGATGAGGCGTCTGATGAAAATCCTTTGTGATACTATGTTATGAATAATGGTGTTGTCAAAGAATAGATGGCTGTGTTTGAGAAACGAAGCCCTAGGATGTTGTATCTGAAGGTGTCAGAAACACAAGAAATGGGTGTTTGAATTGGGTTTCACCAAATAAAATCTTTTCGTTGGTGACAAAACAAGTACACTTAGAACATAAAACATTAAATGAACACAATGATTTTTATCCTGGTTCGCTGTTAACTAAGCTACTCCAGTCCACCCTTGCAAGGATGATTTTTCCTTCAACAAGGACTTAATCCACTATAATCAAACTGATTACAAAACAACCCACATCAAGTTTGATCACCATATTGGCACCACCAAAAAGTATGTCGATCCTTACTATAAATCCACTTAAGCCGCAACATGAGTCTTCTTGATCTAAGACTTTCCGTGTATTACAAATTTCCTTCTTGTAAGAAGATTACACAAGCTTTTTAGTATAATGAAGAACACATAATTTTTCTACGGAAAGATAAGGGAAACAACTCCTTGTTTATTTACAAAACTACATACATATGATTTCTCTATAGAGTTTACACAACACTTTGGTGTAGTTTTGTTGAACTTTATTTGAACCGATAGAAGTGTCGTTGTAATGTAGTTTGTTACATTTCTTCAGCTTCCAAGTCTTATTTTTTAGCTTGTAAAAGAGATCCATTGAAAGGGTAGAAAGGTAAATCAAAAATATAGTTGTTGGTTCTCAAAGGTTTTAATGAGAGTAGTCCTTTTCAAGTATAAACGAACTGTCCTTGCGCCACTCTAGAAGAGTAGAGGTCATAGTCACTTTATGTACCTTTTTTACACTATCACATGTTAACCATTTTGAACTTTTCTTCTTGATCTACAGAGGCTTCAAATATTTGAATATTTAGCATTGAAGCTTGTAGTAGAAGAATCTTTCTTAAGCCTTAGAACCTAAGTCTTGGAGTCTTCAGAACTTGTCACATAGAACCTTGTCTTTAGAGTCTTTAGCACTTGGTTGTAAGAAGTTCCTTATCTTCAGGTCATCATAACTTGTTCAGTAGAACATTGTGTTCATAATATTTAGAACTTGTAACACACAGAAGTAAAGCTTTATAAGGCCTCCAAAGCTAAACCACAAATCCACGATCATAATATTCTTGTACTAACATTCCTAAGACACGTTGCAGAAGAACAACTCATAACCTTGACTTTACTGACACATGTAACCACATGTTTTCTTCCAGAGTGTATGTTCAGAACCTGATGACGTCATATGCCTTGTACCAGAGTCAATACTTGATTTGAGCCTGATTCTTGATTTGAGCATGATTTGAGCCTGATTCACAACCAAAACACTATTCTTCTCAAGCATCAACCTTTCATCTGATATTCTTCACTATATCATACATTCAGACAGTTCACAACTTTTGAGTAAAGCATACTTTTCTTAAGTACATGTATCAGAGCACAAATTCTGAGTGGCATCTTTGTATAAGATCATGCATCAGAATGTTGACTTGTCTTCTTTTCAGGAGAGCACAACTAATAAGATTTGAGTCTGAATTTCATAATTTCAGAAAGTTAACAACTTCTGAATACTATGATATCAAGCAAGATTACCTTACCTTTAGAAATAGATCTGCAACAAAATATTTTATGATGATACTTTTTCTTTGACAGAAATAACTTAGAGATAGGATGATGAAAATGATGTTTTCACATATAAGACACATCCTAAAGAAGATATATTAAATTAGAGTACAAGGACACCATCTTAGACTTCAAACACTTCACAACTATCATAAAACAAAGCATTTCCTCTTGTGAACTGAGCCTTTCGAACAATTTTGATTACTTCAGCTAATTCAAACAGTTCATTAGGACACACCCATAAGGTATGAAGGATTTTTGAGAGTCTCTGGAATCTAAGATTGATTCCTTTAGATGATTGAAAATGATAGCTGATAGATTGATTGGGGCATTATTAAGAAGGCAAAAGAGAAGGCAATTATCCCTTAGAAACACATCATCTAGATCTTATCCACTAGGATGAAGGTTTATTTGGAAATAATGAAACCATATTCTTGAAAGAGGTTCAAGTTATATGGATTGTTGCATTCGTACCCATGAGAAGTTTCATGAATGGTTGGGCAAATGTCAACATCCATGAAGTCAAAACTAGCATAATCAAAGGAGTTAGATTTAGGAGGACGCCCAATTACTTTAGCAATGAAAGAGCGAGTGATAACAAAAGAAATACCATAGATACTCGATTTAATATAGCTACCATCACTGCTAACAGATCCATAAAGCCATCAATTTTTCACAATATTAGGGTAGTGGGACCTCGTAGCATAGCAGCATACCCTGTCCAACCCTGACTTTCCATACACATGTTTATAAGACCGTCATAAGACATGCTATTAAGTTGTTTCTCATGAATTACCTCTAGAAGGTTTTCATCTCCATGAAACGTCTGAACGTCCATAGGATACAAGAATTCCTAGAAAGGACTGAAGGGGGGGATGAAGAGAGAACAATGACTGAATCTTGAGGAGAGACTACATATGATGGGAGACATAAATAGACATGAGAATGTTTGACATATGAGACAATTGAGTTACTATAGAGTAATAAATCTTTGAGATTCCCAAGACAATTAATGTTTGATGAGAAAGAATCAGACGACTTCACAGACTTCCAAAACAAAAGGTTATTGAAGGATAGGTCATGACACTAATTAGGGTAGGTCGTGCAAGGAAAATATTTTTAATTTGACTGTCGAATCTTATCTTGTCATTTCAATCAGGAGTACAACAAGAAATATTTATCATTTATTCCCAAGAAAGTTAATTGCTTCAAGATTGCTTATGAGTATACATCCGTTTTAATTTAAACATTTTCTGTCAAGATAGCTTCGAACTAGTAGAAATATCTAAAAGTACTTTCTTGGAAGGCATATAAATACTGACCGAATGTATCTTGATTATGGTGAGGTCACCTTCGACATCCACTTTGTGTTAGAGTTTGATTAATAAAGGCTCTTGATTGAACATCTTCTGAACATCTTTCTTCTTGCTCTTCAACAACACCTCCATTACTTTCAGATTGTAATCTCCATACCTGCAAGTTTATCATCTAGCTTTGACTTTTCAGAGTCAAGCTTATCATCAAATCTAACATGTATTGATTCCCCGAAAAGATGTTTCGGTGTTATATACTATATAACCTTTTGAGCTTTCAGAACATCATAACATGATACCACTTTGAGCATTAGAATCAAACAAGTTTAGATTTTCTTTAGAGACCAGGATAAAATAAGAGCATCCACTTGATGAGGATAGGAAATATTGGTTTCTTGTTATTCCATAATACTTAGCAAGTCATTTTAGGAATAGGTCATATGAAAACAATGTTCTGAAAATAACATGACATGCTTATATCCTTTGCCCAGAAATGTCTTTCTATATTGGAATGACAAGGTTTGAGTTTTTATCTCAGATAGTAATTGAGTACAGAAGGTGATGAATACAAAATGTGAGACATCCTTGTGTTAGGGATACTTCACTTAAGTTCACGTGCTGTAGTTATTTAAAATAACTAATCCTTACTTATTTTCATTGATTGATATATTTTTCACTTAATCTAAACAAATTAATGTACATAAGTTTCAATAGTTTGGAGAAAGAAACAACATGTTTTCTTTGAAATAAGTTTTTGAAAACCTTTTCCTTTAGACATGCTTCACAGAAAACATCTAAAGTAAATTTAGTTAAGGCAGGCCTTTGATAAATTCAAGCTTTTTCAATTGAGAAAACTTTCTCATGTTGTCATAACTTAAACATCCGAACCATGACGGCTGCTTCTCATTAACATTCATGAGAGAAACTATTTTTGGTTTTATAAGGTCAGAGAGTCTGATCTCATAAGTGTTGTTTTTCTTCCTTTCATTGAAAAGGATAAAGCCATCCTAATAGCAATTGTTATGGAGCCTGTGATTCCTTTTTATCACTTCTGAAACCCATGATAATTTTAGGCTTAAGTTCCAAAATTTGGAACATATTCCTTTTTGCCATCATGTGTTACATGTAGCCAGTGTCCAGGTACCAAGACAAGTGTTTTAATTGCACTGTTAAGGATGTTTGCAACATAGATTATCTTATCCTTTGGTACCCATAATCTCTTGGGTCCTTTCTTATTAGATCTACCAGAGTTGTGAACAACTTTGGTTTCAACAGAAAAATAATCATATTTGCAAGAGTTAAAGCTAATTGGTTTATCCAATTGATTTTAATCGGATTCAGAATCAGATTTCTTTTCATCTTTTCCATCTTCTTTTTTCACCAAGCCAATGGCAAGTACAAAATGAGAGTATAAGATATGTATGTTTTCCTTATTAGATTTATATTTTTCATAAGGATCATAACCAATACCATTAACTCCATTTCTTCTTACACCATAAATCATGGAAGCTAGCACACTTCTCCCTATGCTCTTAGCTAGAAATTTATGGAAGGCTTTGTCATATTTCTTAATGACCCCATCCATAATTTCAGTGGATTTTAAGTTCTCGTTCCTTTAAGGGCAGAGTTTTCATCTTTTAAAATAAAAATTTCTTCCTTCAGCTTACTGATTTCAACAGATACAGATTCATGGGGCTTGTTGAGATCCTTGAAGTGAATTCTGAGTAACTCATGGTTTTCCAGAATTTCAACTAAGGAGATTATTAATTTAGAATGAGTAAAGTCATAGAATACCTCTTTGTAGAATACTTCTTTCAGTTCTGAATCAACTTCTTCTTCTGAGGGGAATACTTCACTAGATGCTCCAATATGAGCAGTCACCACCTTGTAAGCAAGTTCCTCGTCTGAGTTGTAGTCAGAGGAGTCTGAATTATCCCATGTTTCCATTAGCCATTTCTTCTTGACCTTTAGAGCTTTCTTCCTTGGTATTTCCTTTTGAAGCCGAGGATAATCATTCTTATATTGTCATGGCTCATTGCATTCATAACAAGTGACTTCATTGCCATTAGACTTCCTTTGACCAAACGTTGATTTAAAGCGACCTCCAGTCTTTCTTCAACATGTAGACCAATTTCCTTGATTTCTATTCTAGATACGGTTAACCCTCTTGGTTAGAAGAGACAGCTCATCTTCTACATCGTCAGAATCACCTTCTAAATCCCCAATCTCTTCTTCTTGAAGAGCTTTGGACTTCTCTGATTTCCTGACATATTTGAGATCAATAGACTTTATCTTCTTCTACTGTTCATGTTATTCTAGCTCAATCTCATGACTTCTTAGAAAACTTATCAATTCCTCTAGAGAAGTGTTGTTCAGATCTTTTGCAAGCTTTAGGGTGGTTACCATAGGCCTCCATTTGGATGGAAAGCTTTTGATAACCTTCTTCATGTGATCTACCTTTGAATAGCCTTTGTTTAGAACTTTCAGTCCTATAACTAAGGTTTGAAATCTCGAGAGCATGACTTCAATGCTTTCATCATTCTCCATTTTGAATGTTTCATATTTATGTATCAAGGCTAGCACCTTGGTTTCCTTGACTTGATTATTTCCTTCATGATTCATTTTGAGAGAATCAAATATAGACTTAGCAGAGTCTCTATTTGTGATCTTCACATACTCAGTATAAGAAATCACATTCAGCAAGATGGTTCTTGCTTTATAATGATTCTTATAATCTTTCTTTTGTTGATTAGTCATAGCTCTCTTAGCTATCTTTTTTCCAGTATTATCTATGGGAGGTACGTAGCTATCAACTACTATATCCCAAAGATCAATATCATGACCTAGAAAAAAACTTTCTAGTCTATATTTCTCGTATTCAAACTTTTCTTCATCAAAGATGGGAGGTTTAACGTTATAACTTTTATCGTTTGAATCTGATGCAGCAACAACTAGAGTGGATTCAACCATTGTGTTTCTTCAAAGAAAAACTCATCTGGATCTTTATATGACACAGTTAAGTGTTTAAAAGTATCAATACTAGAACTGGAGCTCTGATGCCAATTGAATGTTTGAGAAATACAAGAAAGGGGGGTTTGAATTGGGTTTCACCAAATAAAATCTTTTTGTTGGTGACAAACCAAGTATCCTTAGAACATAAAATAGTAAATGAACACAATGATTTTTATCCTGGTTCATTGTTAACTAAGCTACTCCAGTCAACCCTCACAGGGATGATTTCGGTTTCAACAAGGACTTAATCCGCTATAACAAAACTGATTACATAACAACCCATAACAAGTCTCATCAACCTTATTAGCACCCCTAATAAGTCCATCGATCCTTACTGTAAATCCACTCAAGATGCAACAATAGTCTTCTTGATCTAAGACCTTAACTCAGTCTCTCAAGGTATCATTCAACAACAGTTGAGTACTTATAGTGTATTACAGACTTGCTTCTTGTAAGCAGACTACACAGACTTTTAAGTACAATGAATAACACCTAAGTGTTCTACTACAAGATACAAGCAACAACTCCTTGCTTATTTACAAAATTCTACAAAGATCATTTCTATACAGAGTTTGCACAGTGCTTTGATATAGTTTTGTTGAGATCGATTTGAACCGATAGATTTGTCGTTGTAATGTAGTTTGTTACATCTCTCAACTTCTAAGTCTTCCTTTTATAGCTTGTAAAATAAATTCGTTGAAAGGGTAGAAAGGTAAATCAGAAATCTAGTTGTTGGTTCTCAACGATCATAATGAGAGCAGTCAATATCAAGTACAAAAGAACTGTCCTTGCACCACTCTAGAAGAGTAGAGGTTATAGTCACTTTATGTACCTTTTGTACATTATCACACATTAACCATTTTTAAATTTTCTTCTTGATCTATAGAGGATTTATATATTTGAATATTGAGTGTTGAAGCTTATTGTAGAATAATCTTTCTTAAGCCTTATAACCTATGTCTTGGAGTCTTCAGAACTTTTCAGATAGAACCTTGTCTATAAAGTCTTTAGCACTTGGTTGTAAGAAATTCATTTTCTACAAATCATCAAAACTTGTTCTACAGAACCTTGTCTTCATAAACTTTAGAATTTGTAACCCACAAAAGTAAAGCTTTAGAAGCCTCCAAAGCTAAACCACAAAGCCACGATTAAAACTTCTTGTAATAACGTTTCTAAGACACGTTGCAGAAGATGAGTTCATAACCTTGACTTTACCAAAACACGTAACCACGTGTTTTCTTCCAGAGTGTATGTTGATAACCTGGTGACATCACACACCTTATACCAGAGTCATAACATTATAGCAACAGCTACACACTAGATGAAACCATTAGTGTATACAATTGTTCTCTAAGATAACATATGAATTTATCATCAAAATCTCAAGGCCAGATGTAGGAAAAACTTATTGTTCTTAGAGTATCATATTAAGCCTTTATTTATAAGGGAAAAGGTAGATGGTATACCTGTGAACAAAGTGTTTTTCAATGGTGGGGTAGCGGTGAAATTAATGCCACATGCTCTGTTCAAGAAAATAGGGAAATATGGGTCAGATCTTCGACCTCATAACATGGTTTTGTCCATCTATGAAGGGAAAACCAGTAGTATACTTGGGGTCATCCAGGTCGAATGGGATGTTGGAGCAACCACCCGGTTAACTTTGTTCATGGTGATAAATTCCAAAGAAAACTTTAATTTGTCACTTGGTCGTGAATGGATTCATGGAATAGGTGTAATCCCATCGACTTTGCACCAGAGGATTTCCAATTGGAAGAAAGATGGCATGATGGAAAATATAGAGGCTGATCAGAGCTACTATAAGGTCGGTGAGGTTAAAGGTGTAATGAAATCTTTTGACCAGCACTTAGCGAATGTGGCGCCTTGTGATGATAACAATTACACTCCTAATGAAAACCCAAATAGTTTTCTAAGCATGGATCCTGATCATGGTTTTATGTGGGATTTTGAAGGGACGATAATGCCTAGGGAGTCTATTCTACCTACGGGGTGGCCTATAGTCGACAAAGATAACCAATGAGTTCGAAAGTCTGGCTCGAATTTTAGCTTAAGTGGCTGAAAACAAAATGAAACCGGCTTTGGAAGTTGAAATTCTGCAAACTATAGTTGTCGAAGCCAAACCGACAAATCAAGAAAGAGGCCAATAAGGCTAAACAACAGCTTCAGAAATATGGAGGTTATATATGATCCTTTGGGGTTTAAAAGCTATTGGTTAATAGATGCAGAAACTAGGAATAACATGATA
This sequence comes from Vicia faba, assembly GCA_948472305.1. Taxonomy (NCBI): domain Eukaryota; kingdom Viridiplantae; phylum Streptophyta; class Magnoliopsida; order Fabales; family Fabaceae; genus Vicia; species Vicia faba. The sequence goes on from OX451739.1 coordinate 1,457,555,681, forward strand.
GATAAATTATACCTAAATTTGTACTTCTCATGTATTAAATTTAAGCAGTATATTAAACCAATTGATGTTTATGTTTTGTTGCAATATGATGTTATGAAACATATGATGTCCAGACCAATTTTTCATATGAGAATTGGGGGAATGAACACTAACAACATTAACTGAGTTTTTATTATTTATATGTCTTTAAAGGAGTTGGAAGGCTAGGTTGTAGTTTCGACAAAATAGATAATCAAAATTTTCAATCCCAAAAACTAGTGGGGGAAGATAAATTTGGCAGAACTTTTGAGAAACTTTTGAGAAATTTTTAAATATTTTTTAGAATACTTGAAAGTTTTGGCCATTTACTATTTGTCAAACACACATTGGAGAAATCTAATTGTAAAAAGCTTAGAAAAATCCAGTTGATTACACTGACAGGGAGTAATAACAAATCACACTAAGATAGTGGTATCCAAAATGGAAAATACCAAGACGGTAACTATAAGTTTCCTGAAAGTGTTACATGTCCAAAAGGGAGGTTTTATCTCGACAGATTACAATTTACAATAATAAAAAAATTAAGCAGGAAATCGAGGCTTAAAATCTTCAAAGCGAGCTTTCTCTAAGACAATCTTATTGTCGAGATATGCTTTCTTCGTCATCAACTCACTAATCTTGCCTTTGATATTTAAAGAATTTTGGCCATGATTAATGCGTTTATGGATCTCTTCATCAATCTTGCTTTGGCTTGGGAGTCTTTCAGTTGAATCCAACAGGGCCTTTTGGCGTTCGGCATCAGCTATTTTCTTCTTGAGCTCAGTTATTTGAGTTTTGTAAGAATAAATTTGTTGATCAAAGGCGAGACTGTTTTTTGGTTCGTGCCTGGTTCTCAGACTCAAAATTGTTTAGTCTCTCTTCACAAGCTTTACTGAGATCCCCTCCAACTTCCATCTCAGAGGTTCTAACTCTAGGATGATCATCAATTTGTTTGCTAAGAGAAAGATCATTGATAGACTGGAAAAGAACACATCATGTTCAAAATTTATTGAAAAATCCAAGCCTCAGGGATGGTATGCTGAGAAATTTCATCAAACAATTTGAAAACGTAAATCACCAGATCATTCTCGTCAATAGCGACAGAGAGGAAATCACGTTGAGAAAGTACGCTTTTAATTGCTCTAATTTCAGAGTAATATTGGTATCAATGGAAGTAATAGGGGAAGTTGTCGAACAAGGCAAATGAGAGTCGACGAGTTCTTGTTAGAGCCTTTGAAGTCTCTGCAAAGTCTCAGTCGGATGCTTTTGTTTCATCGCTAGAATTTCTTCTTGGCTTAGAGAACTATTGGAACTGGTGTCTTGTAGGATCTGAGATTGGGGATTAACAGAGGCAGAGTGTACCAAGTCATCACTAATAGGAGCTTGTTGTTCAAAGTTTTCTTGAAGATGAGCTTTATCAGTAACAGGCTCTCGATTGGTTTCAATATTATTCTCGTTTGTGCAAGCAGTCAAAGTGTGTGGTGGTGTAGAGTGGGAAGTGATGTCGATCGAGCTATCTTTTATGGTTTCTAAGGCAACAGTGTCTCTGGCCATAGCCGTTTCAATGGACATAGTAGTTTCGACCACTTCCTTATGAACTTGTGGCTGAAAACAATGCAAGGGTTAAAGAAAATTTTATTTTGCAAAAGGGAAGGGTGAAAGAAATAAATACCTCTTCAGTCGGCTGTACATCTTGCTTTTTTGGAGATGGAATTGGTGGAGTTGGTTGTCGAGGTGGTGAAGTTTCCTCTTGATCATGATTGGGGGAAGTGAAGAACAATGCCGACAGTTTTAGGTTTCTAAGTGTTGGTTTTGATAATGATTTTCTTAGGTTTCTGAGGCCCTTTAGGCTTGGTAGGAGCCTGAACTTTAAACAAAGAAAAAATATGGGAACCGTCACTGTTGTCAGAGCCGTTCGGATCGATGGAAGGTTATGGCCTCTTTTGAGAAGTCTAGAAGAACATGTTAGGATTCAAGTGCTAATCTATGATGGTATAGAAAAACATATGAAAGGAGAATGTATATATGTACCTGAGTTGTCGAAACCTTAGCTTTCTTTGAGGGTTTAGTGGAAACACTTTTGGAGGTCGAAGAACGTTTTTGTCCCTAAAAGCAATATAATAAGATCAAAAAGAACTTATTGAAATGATTAGAAAATCATAAGAAAGTAGGGATACCTTAGTGGTTTGAGCCTCTTTGACAATGAACTATAGGTTTTATTGTTGGTCAGCAGTTATGACCTCTTGAACAGGGTCGACAGGAGGTCGACTGGCCTCCCAAGCTTCGAAAGCATCCATTAACCTTTTCAAGAAGGTAACAGTAGAAAAATATTGTGTTTGGTAATTGGACCACCAACGGCTAAACTTTTTGGTGTGGAAAATGGAAGATTTGAACTTGAACACAAGTAGTTCAAGAAGTGGAGTGTTTCTAACATAAAAGAAACATTCCATATATTCCTCAACACTCAATTATCGTCCAAACCAGAGGACATAGTAATAATGAGAAATCTGAGATTTGGACATCATTTGGATAAGGAAAATTGTCGAGCGACCATATTAGGCTGATATGTCACAAAGCCATAGCCTTTGGACCCATGATCAATTGTAGAAGACAAGAACATAGGGGTCAAAAACACTCTCCACACAACGTTTGATTTTGCAGCTGCTTTAGGGCTAACCCCAAGGAAAAGATCCTTAAACCAGGTAGGTCCAACAGTTCTTATCACAAATGGAGCCATAGCCTCAACAAAAGAAGAGGTTTCTATGAATAGATTAACATACTTCATAAAAACATACTTAGTCGAAGTTTCCATAGGAGTAATCAGCGAAAACCTCAATCCCTCAAATGATTTGGCGGCCACATAGTGCTTAGTTGCTCCCGACAAAGGAGAAGCCAGCCGATGCTTAAAGGTAGCATTTAACTAGCGTTGCAAGAGCAAAAATATTATTGAGAGAGTTGGTCCCTTGGGATTTTCAGAAAGATTTTTTAGTCTGGAGGAGACATCACCTAGGGTGTGATAAATGTATGCCAACAAGAGTTTGCCCAAAGAAATTTGTCGACCCTCGTGGAGCTGAATGGCCAAAGGGATAAAACCTTTTGCTATTTGTAAAGTCCCAGGGTATAATAAGTAATAATAAAACCAAAGAGTGAGGAAAGCAATTTGTTCTTCATCAGAAACATTTGCGCTTTCAGTATCATGGTGGTCTTAAATATAGTGTGTGAGGTTGGGTCTGTCAAAGTGAAACTTGAGCTTCATCGACAAAGTGGGATTGAAACCTTAGCCCATGAGAGAAAAGCTGGTAATGGCTGCTACATCAAAGAGGGTGGGCGTTATCATTTCACAAGGGAGATGAAAGGTGTTGGTCGAACCTTCCCAGAAGAAGATCGACGTTGTGATCATGTATGGGTTAATCTTGTGAGCATTTCTCGATAGTTAAATTGCTTCAAAAGTTCCAAATGCTTCCCAAAAGGATCTTTTCTTAATTTGGACCCTGTCTAACCAAGCCAAATAGGCTAGTTTTCGAGGAGTAGGCATAGAACTAAATGCCCTGGTGGCAGCGTCCATGAACCTCACACCGAGCGTAAAATCTTGGTTAAATGCAAGAGGTTTTACATAAGTATAAGAGGGAAAGAATTCATAAACTTTTTAGGATCTTTTTTTGGGTTGGATATGGCCCATGAAAGGCATAGAGTTTCCCAAAGACAAAAAATGTAATAAGCATTTGATTCTTCTAGGTTTCAAATAAGTAGACGTTGGTAGTGGGATGATTGATAAATTGACATTGTATGTGAGGGAGAAGGCCGTGGGGTTTTTACCGACAACAACCGGAGAAGAACCAGAATTTTCCATTATAATCAAAGGGGTAAGAAAATTCATAGTAGTACGATTTGGTTTTTATATTTATAAAAGTTGCAGGAAACAAAAGGTCTGTGAGCAAGAAGCAAAGGTGAAAAGGAAAGAAGAAAAGACGTAATGTTGGTCTAAAGAAGCTATTTAAAAGGAATAGACCTATCTATCACAAACTGGTTGCATTGATCATACGATGAAAAACTAAAGGAGTAGAAAATTTATGGGGCTTGTTTGAAAACCCACGCCCTAAAACCTAGAAGTAATCATGAAAAGTGATTGATTGATATGGGAAACTATTGCGCAAAAATTAGTCCTAATTACACATGACGTGATTCTGAGGAGACATGCGGTCGAAAACTTGGAAGATAAAACGTGAAATTTCTCCCTTCGATAGAGGATCTGTCAAACGTGGCGTTTTGGGGGGAAATTTATTGACAAGCAATTTTTGACCAGGGAAGTAAGCCCTCAAACCGTAAGGTATCTTTGGTTATAAGAGCATGTGTCCATAAAGAACAATATGATTCGTCGAAGGCAGTTGAAGACATATATGAATGTCGACAGGCAATGATAAGTAGTAGTGTCAAGAGAAGTTATCAAATCAGAAGACAACAAGAACGTGGGGATGTTTCAAAGCAATTTATGGCAGTTCTCCATGATTCCCAATGTGGGACTAGTAACCTTCGATGGTTACACTTTTTGGATTTCTATTTAAGAAAACATTTGTATTTTTGTCAAAGGTCTCATTTTGTCACATTTAGAGAATTACACTCAAAGTACCCGTATCTAAGAGAGAAACAAGTTCAGGCTTAACAATGTATGAATGCTTCCACATTTCAATTCAAAGAAATTTCCACTTTTCACTTTAAATTACAAGTCTTGTCATTTATTTTTCTTTACATTGAAATTGTCCTTTACTTTTGCCTTTTTATACCTATGAATCATGTATCAACTAGTTTCAACCTAAAACACTCAAAACACTAAGCCTAGGATTATTGTAGCCGATCTGGCAAGTAACCTTTAATAAGAGGCTAAAGATTGTTCGCGAGAAACAAACATATTATAGAAGGAATATTAACTTCTATGGGCAAGACTGCTTCTATACCATACACAAGGGAGAAGGTGGTTGCCCCAGTTGAAGTACGCATTGAAGTATGATAGCCATGCAACACGAAAGGCAACATCTCATGCCAATATTTATAGGTCACCACCATTTTCTACACAATCTTCTTGATATTATTATTAGCTACCTCCACTGTGCCATTCATCTTTGGACGATATGGAGAATAATTATGATGCATTATATTGAATATTTCACACAACTCCTTCATCATCTTATTATTGATATTCAACCCATTATCAGTAAGGATCTTCTAAGGAACCCCATAACAGTAGATAATTTGATTCTTGATGAAGCGAGTAACCATTTGCTTGCTGACTTTGGCATAAGATGCAGCTTCGACCCATTTGGTGAAATAATCTATGGAAATCAAAATAAAATAATGTTCGTTGGAAGAAGTCGGTTCAATCCGTCCAATCATATCAATGCCTCACATTGCAAAGGGCTAAGAAGAAATCAAGATGTTCAATGGAACGGGAGGCACATGCATTTTATCAGCATAAATTTTTCACTTGTAATAGATTATGGCATGGTTGTAGCAATCATTTTCCATGGTGGAAAAATAATAACCTACTCTTAAGATTTTCTTGGCCATAGTGTTCCCACTGGAATGAGTTCCAAAAGAACCTTCATGTATTTCTTCTATGATTTTATTTGCTTCGTGTCTATTCACAAATCTGAATAAAACATAACCATAGTTCCTTTTGTACAACACATTATTGTTGAGGAAAAACTTAGATGAATACTTTGGAAGAGTCTTCTTATCTATGATAGACACGTCTTCTGGATACTCTTGCGTTTCTAGAAACCTCTTGATATCGTAAAACCAAGGTTTCTCATCAGTTTTGTCCTCTTCTTCATAGCAGAATGCTGGCTCATCCAACCTTATTATGGTGATAGACGTGGCCTGATTGGCCCATCTGACTTTAAACATGTATGATAGAGTAGCCAAAGCATATGCTAAGTGATTTTCTTCCCTCGGGATGTGATTAAATGTTATCTCATCAAAGTATGGAATCAAATTCAAGACATTCTCCCAGTATGGAATCAAATTTAGCAGACGTGTCTCCCAATATCCATTAATTTGACTGATTACCAGAGCAGAATCTTCATATACTTCTAAGATCTTGATTCTCAAATAAATTACAGCTTCAATCCCGAAAATATAAGCTTCATATTCAACCATGTTATTGGTACAATCAAATCAAATTATGGTTGTGAACGGAGTATGAAAACATTTAGGAGAACTAATAACATCACCAACACCATTTCCCATAACATTTAAGGCACCATCGAACATGAGCTTCCATCGCGATCCTGGTTTGGTTCCCTCTTCTGGGACAAGAATGTTACAATTCATTATGTACATAATGTTCTCATCTTAAAATTCAAACTTCATCGACTGATAATCATCTTCAAAAGGCTAGTGAGTAAGATAGTATGTCAATACACTACCCTTGATGGTTTTTTGAGTAGTATATTGGATGTTGTATTTTGTTAAAATCACCATCCAATGGGCTACTATTCCCGTGAGAGCTGGCTTTTCAAAAATACACTTGATAAGATCCATCTTTGATATCAAGAGAGTAGTATGAGTCAGCATGTACTGTCTGAGATGCTTTGCTGCCCATGCAAGTGCACAACAAGTCTTTTCCAGTAATGATTATTGTGACTCGGAGTATGTAAACTTCTTGATCAAGTAGTAAATGGCATGTTCCTTCCTACCTGTCTCGTCATGTTTACCGAGTACACATCCCATAGAATTTTCTAACATTGTCAGATACATTATAAAAGATCTACCCTCTACTGGAGGCATAAGAATCGAAGGTTCCTGCAGATACTCTTTTATTCTTTTAAACGTTGTTTGACAATTTTCATTCCACCTGACTGTTTGATCTTTTCTTAACAACTTAAATATTGGTTCGCACGTGGCTGTAAGATGAGAGATAAATCTAGAAATGTAGTTCAACCTCCCCAAGAAACCACAAACCTCTTTTTCTGTTTTCGGCTCGGGCATTTCTTGAATTTCTTTTACTTTCGCAGGAACAACCTCAATCCTCTTTCACTTACCACAAAACCCAATAACTTTCCTGATCGCACATCGAAGGTGCACTTGTTCGGATTCAGCCTCAGTCTGAACTTCCTCTGTCTTTCAAACAACTTATGCAAATTAGCCAGATGTTCATCCTCTGTCTGAGATATGGCACTCATATCATCAACATATACTTCAATCTCCTTATGCATCATGTCATGAAAGAAAGTGACCATAGCACATTTATATGTTTCCCCTGCATTCTTCAAACCAAAGGGAATCACCTTGTAGTAAAAATTTCCCCACGGTGTAATAAAAGTTGTTTTCTCCATGTCTTATGTTGCCATCTTGATCTAATTGTAACTAGAGAAGCCATCAAAGAAGGAAAACACTTTTGACTGAGCTATATTATCCACCAAAATATAAATATGGAGAAATGAAAAATCATCTTTAGGGATTTCTCTGTTCAAGTCCCTATAATCAACACACATTCTTGCCTTCCCATATTTCTTGGGCATGGGCACAATATTTGCAACCCGTGATTGATAGGAGATAACCTTCAAGAAACTCGCGTCAAATTGTTTTTGAACCTCCTCTTTAATATTCTTAGACATCTCTGGATGAGTTCTTTAAAGTTTCTTCTTGATCAAAGGACAATCTTCTCTGAGAGGTAGCTTGTGCACGACGATATCTGAATCTAACCCAGACATATCTTCATAGGATCAAGCAAAGATATCAACATACTCTCGGAGCATTTCAATTAACCTCTACTTCACACTTTCTTCTAAATCGGACCCTATCTTGAATTATTTTTTCACCTCTACAGGGCCTAAGTTGATCATTTCTAGAGATTCCTGGTGCGGCTAAATGACCCTTTCTTCCTGCCACAATAATCCGTCCAACTCTTCAGAGAGTTCACAATCTTATTCACCTTTTTCTTTGGCTTGGTTGATTGGATTATTAAAGTCATAATGTGCCATAGCCGAATCGTTATCGATGGAATCCTGGATAAATATGGGATTGGATATGCATAGTTGATTATTTGTTTTTTTATTTTAGATTGTGATTTTAAAAGAAAAATAAAAACACATTGCTATTTCTGTAAAAATTAAAAAGAAAGGCAGAGAGAAAAATATTTTAATGCAAAAAGTCCTTTATTTATTATAAACTTGTAAATAAAAACATTGTGGCCCTATAAAATGATTCACTACGCCTTGGGTATAGCGCAAAAATTATTGCATGATGTAAACAAAAAGAAAATTACTCTTGAAAGCGTGTGACCGTAATGACGTCTTCATAAGACCAGTTGGATAGATCTTGACCTAGGACAGTTGGGTGAATCCAATTATCTATGTCGCAATCACTTTCGCCTCCACCCCTCACTGCATTAATCTCTCCATTACTAGAACCAACACTTATGAACTTGATATGAATAGGAGTACCTTGAACCCTAGGGATGGTGACTGGCATAATCTGACCTTCTATGAATCCCATCCCACCTTTATCCTTCTTAATATGGAGCTCTAACACTCCGCCCCAACCTTCAAGGTGACCTGCTTCAACCACTGCTTGAGCTTGTTTGTAAGATATTATCGAGAGTTCCGGCTTCTTCACCTCTAGCTTAGGCGTTTTAACCATTTAGACAACCTCGAACACCTGAAATGGAGTTTCATGTACTTAAACATCAATTTCCATATATCTGAAAGAGCTTAGGTGACTCACAACATAATCCTCTTCACCACAGACGGTGACATCCTTTCCATTCATAAAAAACTCGAGTTTCTAGTGTAACGTGGAAGTCACGGAACCTATCTCATGAATCCAAGGGTGTCCCAATAGGAAACAATGAGAGGGAGTTATATCCATCACAAATAATGTTGCACTGAATACTTAATGCCCTATCTTTACTGGTAGTTCAACCTCACCAAAAACTGGCCTTTTTGATGCATCAAAAGCCTTCACAGCCAAATCACTTGGTCTTAACACAACCACTTCATAATACAATTTCATCAAGGCAGATTTGGATATTACATTTAGAGACGATCATGTGTCAACCAGCATACAGGATAAAGTCGTTCCTGCAACCTCCATGGAAATGTGTAGAGCTTTGTTGTGTTTTCTGCCCTCGGGAAGAAAATCAAAGTCAGTGAAACCCAAAACATTACTAGCAGTAATGCTAGAACAAACACCTTCAAATTAGTTTACAAAGATCTCTTAAGGGATGAAATTTTTACTCAGCAACTTCATTAAAGCATTTCAGTGTGCCTCAGAGTCTAGAAGCAAGGATAAAATACAGATCTTCGATGGAGTCTGACTCAGTTGATCAATAATAGGGTAGTCACTTTTCTTGATATGCCTCATTAATTACTCCATATCTTTAGCTATATATGAACTTGGAGCCTGAGTTGGTGTATTTTGGACGGGCTCTTCACCATCCACCATGATCAGCTTACCCTTGACTTTAGCCAAGAGAGCAGCACTACTTTTTGGTGAAGTTTTAGGAGTGAAAACTCTACCACTTCTTGTAATCATACTAGCCCCCACAATATCATGAAATTCAGGAGTACTTTATGCAAGTGTCTCAATCATGTGTTTCTTACCTTGATAATATACCTCGGCCCCATAGCTTTAAGGCACTACTATGTCGCTACTGTATGTAATCAAACCAGGTAAAGTAATAGTCAACGAAGATTGTTTAGCAGGAAAGGGAAATGTTGCAGAAACAAAAATCTTATTTGGAGTTAAAGGAATGGTGATCACGTCTACCTCATCCTTATCAACCTTCTTATCAACAAACAGTCTATCAAATTGCAAGGTTCCTTTATTGATTAACCTTTGAACCTTATTCTACAAACACAACCCTCAGTTTGAACCATACAACTTTCACAATCAATAGTACAACCAGGATAAGCCCCTTTTTTCAACAATTGTTCCTTTACAAATGACACGGGAGTCTTCAATAAGATCACATCCATTACCAAATTTAACCCTTCCTCTTCAAGAATTACATTGACTGCAACACATCTGTGTGGTGGCATCGAATGTTGGATAATATTTGGGATGGGTTCAGGCTCAAAGTTAATGGCCTTAGAATCAAGCAGATTTTCAAACTTATGCTTCAAAGCCATACAATTCTCAATATTGTGACATTGTCCCCCTGAATGAAATTCACATCGAGCATTGGCATCATAGTTTGGAGGTAATTTTATGGGGGGATTCAAAATGTGTAATTTAATCAATTTCAACTGAAGTAGATGAGGAAGAAATTACGCGTAATACATAGGGAGTGGATTAAACTTCCTTGGAGGTTGCTTTGGTCTTTGTTGTTGATAGCCCTGGCGGGGCGCATAAGTTTGTTGTTGTTGTTAAGGAGTTGCAGTAGGGATTGTCACAGTTGCAACATGTTGATATGATTCTTGATAAGCTAAAAATAAAAGGGTGTGTTCAAATAAATGCTTAAGAGCTAAAAATAAAATTCAAAGAGGGAATTCATGCAAAAGAAAACACGGGGAAAAGAAAGAAATATTTACAAAGTTTTGCTTGGCTGAGTCTCGCGACAGATGCCTACGTATCCCTTTTAAGGAATCAGAGCTTCGTAGTTCGACTCACATAATTCGGTTTGTTTTGTGTTTTTTAATGAACAATATTATTTTTTCCTTCTGCCGCAACTCGACGTTTGGGGACTCATGCGTCAGCACATAAGTGAATTAATATGTTCTTTTGAAAAGTTTGAAAGAAAGGGCCCGAAGGCGAAAATAGTTTGCATTGGTTGATATTATTTAGCTTGAAAAATTATTTGAAAGTTGGTAGATGTTTTATGCTTTTGCCAAGGAAAGGTTTTAGTCTTACGGATGAAAAAAGAAAGAAAAACAACTAAAGGAGACTAACCTATCTCTAATCCCTAATGTTATTATACAATGATGGCCCTATGGTCGAGGATGAAAAGGGATAATCTCTACCTACGTTAGCATGCATGGATACCTATCCTAATGTCTAGCTCGAAAGCTACCCTAATCGAGCGATCTTAAGGGAACATACAACGTTTCAAATCCTAAGGGAACATGGTATACACAAAGATGAAAACAAACAAACAATCCATAAGCTTAAGAGAGCACACACATTGCATAAGAAGCGCACGCTAGCTCAAGTCACAAAGGCCCAACCAAGATATTGCGCACCGAGGTAGGAAATGGGAAGCTTTAGCCAATGGGTCATATTAATTGAGGCAAACAAGTGGGGTAGGATACGGGAAGCTTTAGCCAAGGGGTCATATCAACTGAGGAAAACAAGCTATCCTTAGGTATAAAATTCGTAACGTGTGTCATACCCCAAATTTTCCCCATTGATTTCAATGTTCATTTTACTTATATTTCAATTTTATTACTATGTTTCCAAAATTACAAAAATTCTCTTGTTTTAGTTGGTGTACTCTTAGGCATTATTGGGTAGGGGGTTTAAACGCATAAGAGGGATGTATTGTCTCAAAATGGACCATCAAAATCTGATGGACCATTAAGTTTTTTCTTATAATTAGAGATGGGGTGTATTTGTTTTTTTTTATTTCAGCCCATTAAAGGTTTGTTTAAAACAATAGAAAGAGGCTTGTGTTGGTTACAAAGTGGGGTGTATGTGTGGAATGTCGATGGCCCATTAACATTTTTTTCTTAGGCCCATTAAGGGTTTGTGGTTCATTTCTAATAAATAATAATAAGAGGGAGATGTGTTTAGAATAATTCAGCAGGCCCATATCGAATTATTTTTTAGAGAGCCCATTAGCCTCATTTAAATATCTTCATCGGACTCTTTAGCAAATTCCTACAAAAAGATCTAGTCCCTCGATGAACCTACAAACAAAATGATGATAATCCCTTCGATAAAATTGCTAAAGTATCCTTACATGTTGTCTTCAATGACCATACAATGATCCTACGCATGTCCCTTCATATCTTATAGATAGGATTACCTACCAATTATTAGTATGGATAATAATATCTCAAACGGAGAAGGAAAATAACAAGAAAGACTTTAGTGGGTAAGAACTCTTGAATGCTTGCTCACAATCTTTTACACAAAACAAAGCATTTTTCACACTACACTTTCAAATAAATATTTTCAAAAACACGTTGTATACATTCTTGAGGACTGATGCAACAATTATTATAAAGTAAGCCTTACATTGGAATTTCAAAATATTTTCAAACAAATCACGCACACACAAATCAAGTTTCTAAAGTGAGCTAAGAAATTAAGAGCCCGTAGATAACTACGGATAAAAAGGGTAATCACACCTTCCCTTTTCATAACTTACCCCCCGAACTCAAAATCTACCAAAGGTCTTTCATGTTCTTTTAAACTTTCCTAAATATTGGATAAAAGAAAAGTCGGTGGCGACTCTTGCTAATAGCAACATTTACGATAAAACCAAAAAGTCAGTTCTCCCACCGTATTACATAACTGGCGACTCTGGTGGGGAGAAGTCTAAAGGAGGGTTCCATTAGATTTTAGATCACTTTTACTTGCTTTAATTATTTGCTTTACTTTAAGAGTTCATGCTTGGGTATTATTTCTTGTAAGATCGTATACTCGGATCTAGTGATTCCTTAGGTAAGTAGCAATAGATCATAAAGATTGTATGACGTATACTGGCATGGCTAACATGATAGCTACAGTTAGTGTGACACTTTGGTGTCCTTAAGGATAACATTAGGCTTCCGCGTGGTTTCCTTAACACTAACTTGCTTTTAGAAGCTTAATTGACCCATCTTGGCCATTAGAAAGTAGTGAGATAGACGGCTTTGGTGCAGTCCGAAGTTGGTTGATACTCGAGGCTACGCTCATTGAGATTCGACTTTCGAGATGTTTTGGTGGAAAGCCAGTTGTCGTGCTAAAATAAAGACTACAATAAATATCTGTGTATGACATTCCTAGAACCTGGTAACTATTTTAGGACAGGTTGAGCCAACATAACTTCAGTGGGAAGGGTATTTTCCTATGGACTTCATGAAAGCCTTTAAACCTACGGCTCTTGTGTGACTTTTTTGTGTTTTCTACTTATTTAAACATGAACATAACATCATAACATCATATCATCATAACATAAAATTTTCACTAACCATTTCAAGGATCTAGGGATTTATCTTTGTTCTTTGTTGCAGCTTATGGCCTCCGCTCACAGAAATACAATCTGAATCAACTTTGTGAGGATACCTTCCAAGCGTAAGGAGTTAGTTTCAAAGGTTCCCAAAAACTCCCAATTCCCCAAGAGGAATTGTTATCTACTCAGATTGGTCACCTCAGGGTTTGAAAAAGACATGATGAGTATTCTGTTCCAGTTCTTTGATCCTAAGCATCATTGTTTTACCTTCCCAGATCATCAATTGGTACCCACAATGGAAGAATTTTATAAGGTACTTGGAGTACTTATTCTTAATCAAACACCCTTCACTGGTTTAGAGAAAGTTCCAAAGCCTGAAGTTATTGTAGCAGCCTTACATCTGAAGTGGTCAGACATTGTGTCTAATTGGGAAACAAGAAGTGGAGCTAAAGGTCTTCTTGCTAAATTTCTGATAGAGAAGGCTCAATTGTTTCTAGATGTTATGATTTTTCATGCTTTTGAGGATATCTTGGCTCGTTGATCTATGGTTTGGTACTATTCCCTAATCTATACCAAGTCATAGATATGAACACCATCAAAATATTTCTTACTCATAACCTTGTGCCTACTTTACTTGGAGATATTTTGCACTCTCTTCAAACTCGTACTATGAGAGAGCGAGGGACTCTCATGTGTTGAATACCTTTACTATCCAGGTGGTTTATTTTGCACCTTCCCCGATCAGTGATGAAGAATGAACAAGGTTTGAGTTGGTCTCGAAGGATGATGTCACTCTCTCATTCAAATATCTATTTGTGTTCCTGATCTCAGGAGGACATCACTAATATTAACCGCTACGGGGAATTCCCTAATGTGCGACTCCTTGGTATAAGGGGAGGTATTACTTACAACCCTTCTCTAGCTCTACGTCAATTTGGTTATGCTCTAAGAAATGGTCCTCGTGATTTGCTTATCCAGGGTATTGTATTTAATTACAAGATCGATCCTCAAGGTTACCGTCAAAAGTTTATACGTGCTTGGGGCATGGTGAATAAGATTGACAACAAGACTTTGGGACAGAAGAACTCCATCCCTTTGGAGCCCTACCTCAGATGGGTGCGATCTCATGCTCAAAATCTTATAATTCCATATCCTGCTGCCCTACCAGTAATTGTAGAGCCTATTGTTGAAGGAGATATTCCTCATACCATTTTTCATCCAGATATGCCTACTGACCTTGAAGAGCTACAAAAGTCTTGGATTCAATTGAAATAAGATAGGGACACCTTTGAGACTCAGTTCTATGCTAGTGAGAAGAGTGTGTTAGGGTTGAAAAAACAACTTCACGAAGAGAAGAGTCTTAATGCATATGCCAACACAAAGAGGAAGCGTCCATGGGAGACTTGAGTCTTAGGTCTTAAGAGTTCAAAATTTGTTTCCTTGTAACCATTTTTGTTTTCATTGTAAGCCTAAAAGGAACTTATAGTTTGAACTTACTAATAAGAGCCTTTGTTTTTGTTCCCTTTCGATTAACAAATTTAAATCCCACAAGGTCCTTGAAAACATTGCATATGCATCTACATGCCATACATATCATTGCATAACATGTTTCCAAGATAGGTTTCTCATCTTCTTGTTGTTCATTTCAACAAAAATGGCTCTCGAATAGACTGTCAAAGAACTCCAGACTCAGAATGCTCAGTTCCAAGAGATGTTCTTAAATTTAGCCAAAAGGCAAGAAGAAATGAAGATGCTCAACAACGAGAAGAAGAAGAAGACGAAGAAACCAATCGGCATCCTTAATATGGGGAGAAAGTTCAGAAGCCTATTCAAGCGAGCTCATGATCTAGATATTCCATTGGACAAAGACGATGAATGGGATGAAAATGGTAAGAGTGTTAAAACTGAAAAAAGAAATCATGGTTCTGGAAAATATTCTGATGAAGAGGAATAGGATTATTTAGAGGAATAATATCCCACTGCTTGCGAGAAGTATATGTTGTTAGAAGAGCGTCTGAAAGCTATGGAGATTCAGAAGGTTCCTGGCTTGAACTTTAAAGAATTGGGTTTAGTCTCAGGAGTCGTTATTCCTCATAAGTTCAAAACTCCTACCTTCGTAAGTATGATGGTGTTTCTTGCTCAAAGCTGCATTTGAGATCATATATTCGTAAAATTCAACCACACACTGCAGACAAGAAATTATGGTTGCATTTCTTTCAAGAATGTCTATCTGGAACACAATTGGAATGGTATTATCAACTGGAAGGTACCAATATCCATACCTGGGAAGATTTAGCTATAACTTTCTATAAACAGTATCAGTATAATTTTGATTTGACACCAACCCACATGCAACTAAAGAGTATGTCCATGGGATCTGAGGAAGGCTTTAAGGAGTATGCACAAAAATGGAGAGATCTTACAGGAAGAGTTCAACCTCCTTTGGCTGATATGGAATTGGTTGACATGTTCATGAGTATGCTAACAGTTCCTTTCTATAATCACCTACTTGGAAATTCTTAAGCCAGTTTCACTGAATTGATATTGACAGGGGAACATACTGAGAATGGAATTGTAAGTGGTAAAATTCAAGTGGCTATATCTTTGAATAATACGAAGAAGTCATACAATGGTAAGAAAAAGTCCAATGTTATGTACAACAAGAAGGGTCGTAATAAGAGTGACTGCAACCAATCTTTGGGGGCAGTTCTGATCTCTAATATTATGCCAATGCAACAACAATAATAGAACAATCAGCATAGGCAGGATGCACCCAGAAGACAGTTCACAAAAATAAACATGTCGATGTCTCAAGCATTGTAACACATGTTGAAGGCATAGCTGATTACATTGAAGGATCATCCTATGAATCCCAATACTTCCTCTTCCTGATACAATCCCAATGCAAGGTGTCCCTGTCATTCCATTAGTCCCATACATGACACTAACAGCTATTGGGTGTTGAAAAATATGATTCAAGACATGATTGATTCTAAGGAGATTGAATTTGATCCTCTTAAGACTCCTAATGTGATCATCGCACCTATGCCTAATCATGACAAATGCGTTAATGTTATTTATGATGTTTCTTATGTTTCTGTTGTGAGTGACTTGACTACTCCTATGATAATTGTAAAAAAGAAGATGTTACAAGTCGATTTATTTCCGGGTTATGTTGAAAAATACTACTACTATACATCCCAATCCAATGCTTGTGTACTACTGAAATAAGGTATTCAGTGTTTGATAGATGATTATTTAATCCTATTCGAGAAGATTCCTTCTATAGGAAGCATATGTAAAAGTATGTTTCAAGGCTTGAAGCGTGAAGACGTGTCAGTGATTATAATTTCCAGCACTTTTGTAAGGATCACTTCTAAGGGTCCTGTGAAGGTTACTGCCGAGCCTAGGGTTGCTCCTATGATAATTACCGCACTTGGGCCAATTCCATATTCCTCTGACACAGCTATCCCTTGGAATTATGTAGCTGGTGTCCAGTACCACGGTGTCAAGCAAGAACCATTGGTTGTCAAAGATGAAAATACTGAAGTTACTGATCCCAATGTTGGCAATATTGTTGGGACTGGTAAGGTTACCAGAAGTTAAAGGTTTTTTCTATAGTGATCTCTCCAAAGGTTGTTACTACACCAGTTCGTATCACTGCTACTAAATCAACTACTGAGACTCAAGGAAAAGAATAAGTGACTGAGCCCACCCAGACTGAGGCACCGAAAGAGGTTACTGTTAAAGATACCTCCAAGCAAGAGATAGAGGAGGTATTGAAAATTATCCGAAAGAGTGACTATAATATTTTTGAACAGACGGGGTAGACCCCCTCCAAAATATCTTTGTTATCTTAATTTTTATGCTTTAAGTCCCATGCTCAGGCTTTGGTAAAGTTTCTGAAATCTGCTCATGTACCACAGAAAATCTCTATTGATCAGTTCGAAAATTGTGTTACTAGCCTGAAAATTGATAATGGGCTAGTCTTTTCTGACGCTGATTTAACTCCCACAGGAAGGAACCATAATAAGGCCCTGCATGTCTCTATTGAGTATAGGGAACTACCTTATCTCATGTGTTGGTGGAAACATGCTCCTCATTGAATGTATTTCCAAAAGTTATTTTAGACAAACTTGACTATGAAGGGGTTGTGCTAAAACTCAGTGACATTATGGTGAGAGCTTTTGATGGTTCAAAGAGAATGGTGCATGGAAAGGTCGATCTTCCAATCAAAGTGGGCTCCCAGGTCTTCGAATGTACTTTCTATGTGACGAACATTCGTCCACCCTATTCATGTTTTCTTGGATGCCCTTGGATTCATGGGCAGGCACCATTACTTTTACTTTACACCAAAAGTTGAAGTATCCCGTAAAAGAAAATATAATTACAGTTTGTGTCGAAGAAGAATACATGGTGAGCCATTTGAACCCCTTTAGGTATGTTGAGATGGATGGTAAATTCCTCGAAACTCCTTGCCAAAACTTTGAACTTATTCCTCAAACAACCCGTGTTGCTAAAGCTGTTCATATTGTTGCTAAGGGACTTGAATGCTGTCCTATCCTCAGTGGGTCACAAATGTGGTGACAGTACCTAACATGGACGATAAGGTGTGTATGTGTATAGAGTATAGGGACTTGAATAGGGGAAGCCCCAAAGGTGACTTTCCTCTTCCGCCTGTTGAAGTTCTGGTTGACAACACCCCTCAACACAAATTATTTTCCTTCATGGATGATTTCTCTGGTTATAATCAAATCAAGATGGCACCTGAGGACATGGAGAAGACTAATTTTGTCACAAAATGGGGCACTTTCTATTACAAAGTTATGCCTTTTGGTTTGAAGAACGTCGGTGCAATATATCAGCGTGTTATGATAGCTTTGTTCCATGACATGATCCATCATGAGATAGAGGTTTACATTCACTACATGATATCCAGGTCTAAGACTGAAGAAGAAAATCTCGACCTCCTGCACAAGCTGTTTGAGAGATTGAAGAAGTACAAGTTGAGATTGAATCCAAACAAGTGACCCTTTGGGGTAAGATCCGGTAAACTCCTAGGTTTTGTCGTGAGTGTTAAAGGTATTGAAGTTGATCCTGCCAAGGTTAAAGCCATTCAAGAAATGCTAGCTCCCTGTACTGAGAAGGAAGTCAGAGGTTTCTTGGGACGATTGAACTACATTTCCAGATTTATTTCCCATTTGACCGCTGCTTGTGAGCCAATCTTCAAGTTACTGAAGAAAGATCAAGTAGTGAATTGGAATGAAGATTGTTAGATAGCCTTTGACAAAATCAAAGGAGTACCTCCAGGAACCTCCGGCTCTGATGCCACCAGTTGAAGGAAGACCTCTAATCATGTACTTGATAGTATTAGAGAAATCAATGGGGTGTGTATTGGGGAAACATGATGAGTATGGTCAAAAAGAGCATGCAATATACTACCTTAGCAAAAAATTTACCGACTGTGAAATAAGATACTCTCAGCTCGAGAAAACTTGATGTGTTTTGGAATGGGCTGCTCGCCAACTAAGATAGTTATGTTGACTCATACTACTTTGTTGATCTCTAAGATGGATCCAATAAAATACATATTCGAGAAACCCGCTCTCTCCAGAAGAATAGCAAGATGGCAAAGGGTCTTGAAAGAATACGACATTCCGTACACTACTCAGAAGGCAATCAAAGGAAGTGTACTGGCAGATCATTTGGCTCATCAAGCTGTAGGTGACTATCAGTCTATGAATTTTGAGTTCCCATATGAGAATATCATGTTACTTACTGATTATGAAGAACCTGGACCATATGAAGGACCTGAACCGGGATCTCGATGGACTATGGTTTTGTTGGAGCTTCCAATGCACTTGGTAACAAAATTGGTGTCGTGATTATCTCTCCCAAGGGTTTCCATACGCCCTTCACTTCCAGATTGTATTTTGACTATACCAACAATATGGCTGAGTACAAAGCATGCATCATGGGTATCAAAGCTTCCATCGATATGAGAATTAAATTCCTAAATATAAATGGAGACTCAGCCCTAGTGATCAGTTAGATTAAGGGAGAATGGGACACGAAGCGTTCAAATCTGATTCCTTATCGAGAGCATGTGTTGACATTAATTTTGTACTTCAAAGAAATCACTTTTAAACACATTCCATGAGAAGAGAGTCAATTTGCAGACGCACTAACTACCAAGTCATCTATGTTCAAAATCAGATGCGATAATGAACCTCCTCGAATTACTATTGAGAGACTAGATGAACCAGCGTATTGCTACGAAGTTGATACTGATAGAGTAAAGGAAAAGCCTTGGTACCACGAAGTAAAAAGATACCTCAAAACTCAAAAGCATCCTAAAGGAGCATCTAACAATGATAAAAAATTTCTAAGGAGGTTCTTTTCTAAGTTATTTCTGAGTAACGAAATCTTTTACAAGTGCAACCACAATTCGACTTTACTTTGATGTGTCGACAAGAAGGAAGCTGAGAAAATTTTGGAAGATATGCATGAAGGTGTCTTTGGTACTCACTCCAGTGGACATACAATGGCTAAGAAGATTCTAAGATCAGGTTATTATTGGTCTACCATGGAAACCGATTGTCATAATCATTCCAGAACTTGCCACAAATGCCAGGTTTATGCCGACAAAGTACATGTACCTCTGGTTTCTTTGAATGTCATGACTGCTCCTTGGCTATTTGCAATGTGGGGCATTGATATGATTGGAGAGATTTGTTAGAACAATGTTTGAATCTACTACCCTATATTTGAGTTTTGATGATAACAAAGTGAAAAGATATAGTATTTATATGTTTCATGTTTGAACTATATGCTGCCTAAAATTACTATGCTCTGACTTGCAGATACGCTGATTAAAATAAGCAAGATCACTTCTTCAGCATCAGAATTTGATTTCATACACCAGCATCAGAAGTTGTTGAATCAGAACGTCAAGATCAGATGATCAACTCACGCACATGCTGAAGCTTGATGAACAGAACTGCGCGTAAACACTCTGATACAGAAACACAATAGTTCATCAGTAGCGAAGCAGAATCAGAATGAGCCAAGCCAGAACGTGCATTGAAGAAGCAACGGTACTGTGCATTGAACGCTAATTAATTCCAACGGCATCATTCTAGACAAGATCTGCTCAAAAAGGAAAGCTTGTTATTAGCATTGAATCAAGAATATTGCATTCAACGTTCATCTTCTCAAGTGCTATATAAACAAGGCTTCGAAGATTATAATGGCTAATGCTCTCCAAATCTCTACACGCACAAAGCTGAACCATTATCTTCACTCTACCAGTTTTGCTAAACCAAACTCTGATATTCATTATTGTTTAGCAATCTAGTTTCTAAGCTTCATTTGTGTATACATCACAGTTGTGATAAAGTTTTGTAGAAAACATTCACACACATTGTTTATACCTTTGTAAGAAAGTGTTGCCTTGACAAACCGGATTGTGGTTTGAATCAAGAAGGCTTTAGCAGTTGTTAAAGCAGTCTGTAATATTCAGTTGAATATAGTGAATTAAGACCTCGTTGGAGAGAGGCGAAATCACCTTGACGGGTGGACTGGAGTAGTTTGAGATCAAACGAACCAGGATAAAAATATCTTGTCAATTGCTTTAAGATTCCAGTTTTACAATTCAACCCCCCCTTCTTGTGTTTTTCACCCCTTCAATTGGCATCAGAGCGCCTGGTTCTGAGCTAAAACACTTAACCGTGTCAGTACAAGATCCAGCGTCAGAAAAACACAATGGCAGGAAACAACTCTCATTTCAGCAATGACAACAATGAGGACAGAGACAGATTCAGCGGCAAACCTCCAGTTTTTGATGGAGAAAACTTTGATTACTGGAAAGACAGAATTGAAAGCTTCTTTCTAGCACATGATGCTGATCTGTGGGATATGGTGACAGATGGATACACGCACCCTGTGAATGCAACTGGTCAGAAGATTGATAGAAAATCAATGACTGATCAACAAAAGCGTGACTTCAAGAATCACCATAAGGCCAGAACCATCCTCCTCAGTGCCATCTCCTATACTGAGTATGAAAAGATCTCCAACAGAGATATAGCTAAGAACATCTTTGATTCTCTCAGAATGACGCATGAGGGCAACGTTCAAGTCAAAGAAACAAAAGCTCTGGCGCTCATTCAGAAGTATGAGGCGTTCAAAATGGAAGAATCTGAATCCATTGAAACTATGTTCTCTAGATTCCAGATTCTGGTAGCTGGTCTCAAAGTTCTGGACAAAGGATACTCTACTACTGACCATGTCAAGAAGATAATCAGAAGTTTACCCAAGCAGTGGAGGCCTATGGTTACTGCTCTGAAGCTAGCGAAAGATCTCAACAAAATCACTCTGGAGGAACTTATAAGCTCCCTCAGAAGTCATGAGATAGAGCTAGAAGCTGACGAGCCTCAAAAGCAAGGTAAGCCTTTAGCTTTAAAATCTAACAGAAAATCTGAGTCTAAAGTTTTGCAGGCAGTTGAAGAAACATCTGATGGATCCTCATCAGAAGAAGACGAACTTTCCCTTCTCTCCAGAAGAGTAAATCAACTGTGGAAGCAAAGACAAAGGAAGTTCAGAAATCCTAGAAGATCTGATCAGAACGAGTCTTCTTCCAGATACAGAAGGACAAATTCTTCCTCTGGATACAGAAGATCTGAAGGCTCCTCCAGTAGCAAGAAGCCAAACACAAAAGACATCATCTGCTACGAGTGCAATGAGCAAGGACACTACAAGAGTGACTGCCCAAAGCTTCAGAGGGAAAAGCCCAAAAAGAAGTTTGGAAGAGAGAAGAAGAAAAGTCTCATGGCCACATGGGATGACTCTGACTCGTCTGAAGCTGACTCAGAATCAGATGATGAAAGGGCAAACATAGCGCTCATGGCTAACATTCCAGATGATAGTGAAGCTTCTGAATCAGACTCAGAATCAGACACAGAAGAGGTATTCCCTAACTTCGCTGTTAATTTTACAAAGGCTGAACTTGCTGAAAGCCTCAATGAAATTCTGGAACGTTATCAGCAGATTAGAGCTAAATTCAGAGACCTGAAAAGGAATCTTGAATCTGACTCTAATAAGTCTGAGAGTCTCAAATTGGAAAACTCTGAGCTGAGAGATAAAATTTCAAAATTAGAAAACTCTTTACAAAACTCTCAGAAGGAACCAATTTCTGAAACTCCCAGCAACGCTGATGAGATCATCAAGGAGTATGATCATAGTTTCCAAAAGTTCCTTGCTAAAAGCATAGATAGAAGCAGAATGGCTTCAATGATCTATGGAGTTAGCAGAAACGGCAGGAAAGGAATAGGATACCTAGGTAAGGTTCCTACACCTAAAAATGTCATGGATTTAACCATTAAACACACTCCTCTAAATTCACACTTTGTGTATGGTCACACACATGACATCAAATATACTAGTAGTAAGCACTCTGTGAAACCAAAATTCAACCAGAGTTTTGGTAAAACTAACAAATCAGGACCCAAGAAGATCTGGGTACCTAAGGATAAAATAATACATGTTGCAGATATCTTTAGCAGCAAGTCAGAAACACCAGTCATGGTACCTGGACTCTGGCTGCTCACGACACATGACGGGAAGAAGGCATATTTTCCAAAGCCTGGAACTTAAGCCTGGAGGCCACGTTGGCTTTGGAGGCAATCAGAGGGGAAAGATAATTGGCTCTGGAACTGTAGGTAATGGAAATCTTCCCTCTATTAATAATGTTCTGCTAGTTGATGGATTGATGCATAATCTGTTATCCATAAGTCAATTAAGTGATAACGGTTATGATATAATCTTTAATCAAAAATCATGTAAAGCTGTTAGTCAGAAAGATGGGACTATCCTGTTTAATGGTAAGAGGAAAAACAACATTTATAAAATCAAACTTTCTGAACTAAAGAGTCAGAACGTAAAATGTCTTCTGTCTGTTAACAACGAGCAGTGGATCTGGCACAGAAGATTGGGGCATGTTAGTATGAGAAGAATATCTCAGATTAACAAACTCAATCTGGTCAGAGGACTTCCTAATTTGAAGTTCAATTCAGATGCTCTGTGTGAAGCATGTCAGAAAGGCAAATTTGCAAAACCTTCTTTTAAATCCAAAAATGTTGTTTCCACCTCTAAGCCATTAGAACTTTTGCATATTGACTTATTTGGACCAGTTAAAACTGCTTCAGTCAGTGGTAAGAAGTATGGGTTAGTAATCGTAGATGACTATAGCAGATGGACATGGGTAAAGTTCTTAAGACACAAGGACGAGTCACACTCTGTGTTTGTTACCTTCTGTAACCAAGTTCAGAATGAAAAAGATCTTAAAATCGTTAAAGTCAGAAGTGATCATGGTGGAGAATTTGAAAATAAAGATTTTGAGTCATTCTTTAATGACAAAGGCATTCTGCATGATTTCTCTTGTCCTAGAACTCCCCAACAAAATGGAGTTGTAGAACGAAAGAACAGAACATTGCAAGAAATGGCCAGAACCATGATCAATGAGACAAACGTTGCTAAGACTTTCTGGGCAGAGGCAATAAACACAGTGTGCTACATTCAGAATAGAATCTCAATAAGACCTATTCTGGAAAAGACTCCATATGAATTGTGGAAGAACAGAAAGCCCAACATTTCGTATTTTCATCCATTTGGATGTACTTGCTTTATATTGAATACGAAGAATTATTTGAACAAGTTTGATTCTAAGGCACAGAAGTGTATTATGTTAGGATACTCTGAACGCTCAAGAGGGTACAGAGTATACAATACAGAAACACAGATTGTGGAAGAATCAATCAGTGTTCGTTTTGATGATAAGCTTGACTCTGAAAAGTCAAAGCAGAATGAAAATCTTGCAGGTATAGAAATTGAATTTGCAGGTTCTGAAGACAAGTCATCAGAAGCTCTCAACACAGACATTCCTTCAACGTCTGAAAAGAGCAATGCTAGAAATCCTACAACAGCTGCTGATCAACCTCAGAAGAGATTGCCCAGAAGCAGTTTGGATCACCCAGAAGAGACTATTCTAGGAAGAAAGGAAGATCCAATCAGAACAAGAGCAAGCTTCAGAAACTCTGAAGAAACTCTTATGGGACTTGTGTCTCTGATTGAACCTTCTTCTATTGATGAAGCACTTCTGGATAATGACTGGATTCTGGCAATGCAAGAAGAGCTGAATCAATTCACCAGAAACGACGTATGGGATCTCGTTCCCAGACCAAAAGGATTCAACGTCATTGGAACAAGATGGGTGTTCAGAAACAAGCTAAATGAACAAGGTGAAGTCATCAGAAACAAGGCACGACTGGTTGCACAAGGTTATAGTCAGCAAGAGGGGATAGACTATACAAAAACCTTTGCCCCAGTCGCCAGGTTAGAATCTATCAGACTTTTAATCTCATTTGCTGTTAATAGAGGCATCACTCTGTATCAGATGGATGTCAAAAGTGCATTCTTAAATGGTTATATAGAAGAAGAAGTCTATGTTCACCAACCCCCAGGTTTTGAAAATACAAAACATCCAGAACATGTTTTCAAACTGAAGAAGTCACTGTATGGTCTGAAACAAGCTCCCAGAGCTTGGTATGAAAGGCTAAGTAACTTTCTGCTTGAAAATGAATTCACCAGAGGGAAAGTGGACACTACTCTATTCTGTAAAACAGTTAAGAGTGACATTTTAGTCTGTCAAATTTATGTTGATGATATAATTTTTGGTTCTACTAATCCTTCTCTTGGAAGAAAATTTGCTAAGTGTATGCAGGCAGAATTTGAGATGAGCCTCATGGGGGAACTGAAATTCTTTTTAGGAATTCAGATCAATCAAACTCCAGAAGGAACTTACATTCATCAGAGCAAATACATCAGAGATCTTCTGAAGAAATTTGACCTCTCAGAATGTAAGCCATCAAAGATTCCAATGCATCCCACGTGCATTCTGGAAAGAGAAGAGGTACGCAAAAGTGTAGAACAGAAAGTCTACAGAGGTATGATTGGTTCTCTCCTTTATCTGACTGCTTCAAGACCTTATATCTTATTCAGCGTATGTATTTGTGCTAGATTCCAATCAGATCCTAGAGAATCTCACTTAACAGCTGTTAAGCGAATTTTCAAGTATCTGAAAGGTACTACTAATCTGGGTTTGTTTTATAGAAAATCTAGTGATTACAGCTTAGTAGGCTACTGTGATGCTGACTTTGCTGGAGACAGAGTGGAACGTAAAAGTACTTCTGGAAGCTGCCAGTTTCTGGGAGAAAATCTGTTCTCGTGGTCCAGCAAAAGGCAATCAACAATTGCTCTGTCAACAGCAGAAGCTGAGTACATAGCAGCAGCAGGATGTAGCACACAAATGCTCTGGATGAAAAGTCAGCTTGAAGACTTCCAGATTTTTGAGAGTAACATTCCTATACTTTGTGATAATACTTCTGCTATTTGCTTAAGTAAGAATCCTATTTTACATTCTAGAGCTAAGCATATAGAAATAAAACATCACTTCATTAGGGACTATATTCAGAAAGGTATTTTAAACTTAAAATTTATAGATACAGGCCATCAATGGGCTGATATCTTTACTAAACCCCTTTCAGAAGATAGGTTCAATTTCATTCTGAAACATCTCAGCATGAAAGTATGCCCAGAGTGAAAATGTTTTAATTCCATATATTTACTTTCAGAATGTAATTATTTTACTGTGAACTTCTGATCAATCTCCTTTCAGAAAGATAGTACATGCAGATTGTATCAGATGCAAGTCTAATGATCTGAGAGTCTAATCTCAAAGACAGACGTGCTGATCACTACATCAAACAAGTGTCATCCAATCATCAGCAAATCTCTGAAGCAGAACGCGTGCACGCTTCTGAGAAGGCAAAGCGCTGATTGGGTGCATTGAGACACATGTCTGGTAACCGTTTTTAAGTATCTTTCTCAAATCCCCCAAAATCAGCAAGCATTTAATGAAAAGTAATCACGCTTGTTAAATGGCAATCATTATTTTTTTCTCTCTCTTAAAAACGTTTAATTTTTCAAAATAATTTTTGAAAACTCTATTTAAGCACATTAATCCTTCATTCTTATTCTTTACGCTTTCTCATAATCATTCAAGTATTTTCTGCATATTTCTGAGTTTATCTCCTACAAATCTTTTTCTCTCAAATCATTCTCAAAGATTTTTTAGTGAGAACAATGGCATCCTCCAGCATTTCTGCAGGCAATCAGAAGAAAGAAACCTCTGAACAATATCAGGTGCCCCTCAGAACTCTTCTCACACCGGTAAAGAATCTTGAAGTTCTCTCTGAGTTAATCATCGACTTTGAAAGTTTGAAGGAAAATGGATTTGACCTAACTGAAGAAATTAGGGCTCAAAAGTGGGAGAGGTATTTCGATAGGTTGGTTGGACCAACATTTCCAGCGCTTGTCAAGGAATTTTGGATTCACGCCAAGATTTCTAAACATCTAGTCATCTCTTCTGTCATGGGAAAGAAGATAGTGATTTCTGAAGATCTCATTGCAAAGCTAATCGGTCAAAGTGGTGGTGGAGTCCGTTGTGTGGACATGGCTGATAGATGCCCTGATGTAGGTGTGGTAGCCAACAGAATTTTCACTCTTGGATTGCCCAGCAGCAAAATTAAGGATCTGAAGGATCACTGCAGAGTATGGGCCAAGATTGTTCTTGGATGCTTCAATCACAGGAAACCAACAAGTTCTCCTGATTATATAAACGTGGATCAGCAATTTCTGATCTACTTTATTGATCAGAGGGTAAAGATCAATCTGGCACACTTCCTGTTCAACCATCTCAAGACCAGTGTCAAAGAAACAAGAGAAGAAGAAAGGACCAAAAGGGACTGGATACCGTTTGGAAGGCTCATATCAGATATTCTGACAGAGAATAAGCTGATAGAGTATCTGAGCGAAGCTCAAGTGCTGAGCACTATTGAACCAACTGTTGGAAAACCGCTGAATGCTAAGAACCTGAAAAAGATGAAGCTGATAGAAAATATTAAGAAGGAACCCAGAGCTACTTCAACTGCTGATATCTCCAGCAGAAGAGTGCCTCTGACTGATTTTCCAATATTTTCTGAAATGGAATCCAAACCTGATATGTTTCTCAAGTATCCAGATTCATACAAGGAAGAAGATACAGGTTCAAAGCTGAAGATCAAAGATCTGAGTCAACCCCAACCTGAAGTGACTCAGAAGAAGACAAAGAAGAGGAAAGCGCCAACAGAATGATCATCTCATCAGACTCCAAAGAAAAGAGGTATTTCATCTGCTGCCCCTATTTCAATTTCATCTACTATTCCAACATCTGCTGCCCCTCCTCAAACCTCTCACAGAATATCAATCCCAATCCCTACCATTGATGAAACCATACCAGAAGACCCTTCTGAGGCCTTACAACTCAGAAGAACCAGAACTAAGATTCCCAAACAACCAACTGTTTCAACAACACCAGCACTTGATCGAGTGCTAGCTGATATTGAGCGTGAACATGTTTCTGCTCAACCACATTCTGAACCACCAAATATTCCTCCTCCACAACCAGAACAACAACCTGAACCAGAACAACAACAACAACCAGAACCAGAACCACAACAACAACAACCACTCACAGAAGAACCTCTGATCCCTGAGCAATCAGAGATTCCACCTCCTCAACCAGAAAATAATCCACCTTCACCACAAACAGAGTTTCACCACTATGAAACCCCTTCTCCTCATCATTCTGACCCTCACTCACCTCAACCTTCACCGTTGGCAATCCAGTTGCCATGTGGAACCACTATTGTCAGGCCCCAGTTGCCATCCTCATTAGAATCAACACCTCCAAAAACTCCTACCACTCCAATCGAAATATCTGACTCTGATACCCCTCCTCCAAAACAAACAGCATCTCAGCAAACATCTGAAAACCAATCCTCTGAAAACCCCAGCAGAACTTTCATTGACTTAACAAGTCTTGAACGTCTTGCTGATCTAAGACACAAAATTGCCATACCCAAACCAAAGCAACCAGATGTTGGCTCTGGTATTTTGAATTTTGAAACAGGTATGCTGCAATGGATTGCTTCTTTGAAGCAAGTCTGTCCTGGGATGATTGACCCAGCTGCTTCTGATCAGCTCTGGTCACAGTTCAGACTATGGGTACGTGCTGAAGCCCTCAAGCTGCAGGACGTCAACTATGAGCAAGCTCAACAGAACTTCAGCAAGCTGCTGAAGGAAGTTGAAAGTCAGCTGCCTCAAGAAGTTGTGCTCCCTCTGGACAGTGAATCTTGGTCTGAGAAAGAGCAAGCTGCTCAGGTGCAACCATCAGAAGAAGACAAGACCATTCAGGCTGAAGAAAATCCAGCAGAAGATGTCGCTGAAAGTTCTGAGAAGCTTCCTCCTTCTGATGCTTCTCAAGCTGCCTTGGACAGGCAGGCTCTGGAAGAATTAAGGCTGAATGACTTGCGTCTACAGCAGCGGATGGAAGAGAATGATCAGAAGATGAAAGCAAGAATAGATGTGCAGGACAGCAAGATTGACACTGTTGTCAACATGGTTCAGAAGCAGAATGAAACTTCTGAAAAGATTCAAGCAATGCTGGAAAGCCTGTTCTCACGCATGCCCCCTCAACCTTAAATCTTTTTCATGCATAACTTTTTCATGCTTTCTTCATTTTCTGATGTACTGTTTTGACTATGTTTTGTAATGTTCCTTTGCTCTGATTCTGAACTATTTTAATATAATTTGTCTTTCTGATCTAAATTTGTTTTAGCACATCACCAACACTTTTTGATTGCTGACAAAAAGGGGGAGAACAAGAATGATATTTAAAATCAATAACGGCTAACTAGACAGAAATTCTCAAACATTCTAACTCTATTACTTGAAATGTTTTTCTGTTTTGTTTAAAGTCTACAGGCACAAGGAAGCTCCTGAACACTATGAAGACTAGAAGCTCTGATCAAAATGTAGAAGCTCATGTTGCTCTGATCAAATATGAAGTTCTGATCGACCAAATACTCTGATCCAAAGCAAAGCTCTGACAGGAAAAGCTCTGAAGCTCTGCTCTCTGATAAGTCAAAGACTCTTATAATCTGATGTTCAAAGAAAGAAAAAGATCTGATCCTGAAGAACACGTATATCAAAGGGAAGTAACAAACTCAGGGGGAGTATCTCTTAACTCTGACTTCTCCGTACTTCTTATTCTGATACATATCCAGACACCTTTTCACGTTATTTTTCATTTAAAATATCTAGTTTTTGTCATCATCAAAAAGGGGGAGATTGTTAGAACAATGTTTGAATCTACTACCCTATATTTGAGTTTTGATGATAACAAAGTGAAAAGATATAGTATTTATATGTTTCATGTTTGAACTATATGCTGCCTAAAATTACTATGCTCTGACTTGCAGATACGCTGATTAAAATAAGCAAGATCACTTCTTCAGCATCAGAATTTGATTTCATACACCAGCATCAGAAGTTGCTGAATCAGAACGTCAAGATCAGATGATCAACTCACGCACATGCTGAAGCTTGATGAACAGAACTGCGCGTAAACACTCTGATACAGAAACACAATAGTTCATCAGCAGCGAAGCAGAATCAGAATGAGCCAAGCCAGAACGTGCATTGAAGAAGCAACGGTACTGTGCATTGAACGCTAATTAATTCCAACGGCATCATTCTAGACAAGATCTGCTCAAAAAGGAAAGCTTGTTATTAGCATTGAATCAAGAATATTGCATTCAACGTTCATCTTCTCAAGTGCTATATAAACAAGGCTTCGAAGATTATAATGGCTAATGCTCTCCAAATCTCTACACGCACAAAGCTGAACCATTATCTTCACTCTACCAGTTTTGCTAAACCAAACTCTGATATTCATTATTGTTTAGCAATCTAGTTTCTAAGCTTCATTTGTGTATACATCACAGTTGTGATAAAGTTTTGTAGAAAACATTCACACACATTGTTTATACCTTTGTAAGAAAGTGTTGCCTTGACAAACCGGATTGTGGTTTGAATCAAGAAGGCTTTAGCAGTTGTTAAAGCAGTCTGTAATATTCAGTTGAATATAGTGAATTAAGACCTCGTTGGAGAGAGGCGAAATCACCTTGACGGGTGGACTGGAGTAGTTTGAGATCAAACGAACCAGGATAAAAATATCTTGTCAATTGCTTTAAGATTCCAGTTTTACAATTCAACCCCCCCTTCTTGTGTTTTTCACCCCTTCAAGATTAAGCACACTGCTTCTAATGAGCATCGTTTCATCCTTGTCGCTATTGTTTACTTCACAAAGTGGGTAGAGGCAGCCTCGTTTAGGTTCGTTACCAAGAATGTTGTGGCTCGGTTCATTAAGTATAACCTTATATTTCAGTGTGGCATCCATG
Source organism: Vicia faba (assembly GCA_948472305.1). Lineage (NCBI taxonomy): Eukaryota > Viridiplantae > Streptophyta > Magnoliopsida > Fabales > Fabaceae > Vicia > Vicia faba. The sequence continues at coordinate 1,457,586,191 of OX451739.1, forward strand.
AAAGGATCGTCACGGAAAATGGTACAAATCTTAACAATACTATGATCACGGAATTCTACATGCAGTTCAAGATTAAGAATCACAATTCTTCTCCGTATCGGCCAAAGATGAAGGGAGCAGTGGAAGCCGCCAACAAGAATATCAAGAAGATCTTACAGAAGATGACAGTGACATACAAAGATTGGCATGAGATTTTACCATTTTCTCTGCATGTTTATCGCACTTCATTATGTACATCAACTGGGGAAACCCCATTCTCTTTAGTCTATGATATGGAAGTTGTCTTACTTGTTGAAGTCCAGATTCCTTCCCTAAGGATTATGAAAGACGCAGGTTTAGATGAAGACGAATGGATTCAGGCTCGACTTAACCAGATAAATTTGATTGATGAAAAAATGCTTGCGGATGTTTGTCATGGTCAGATCTATCAGAAACGCATGATTAAGACCTTTAATAAGAAAGTCAAACGCCAGGTGAACCAGGATGGTGATTTGTTAGTAAAGTGCATCATCCTACCATAAGGCGATCCCAGGGGAAAATGGACTCCCACATATGAAGGGCCATTTGTGATCAAAAAAATATTTTCTGGCGGTGCTATGATACTTACCACCATGGATGGTGAAGATTTTCCACACCCTGTGAACAAAGACATAGTAAAAAAATACTACGCATAAAAGAGACGCACTAGGTTGACAGGCCTAGGAAAAAATAAAGGCACCTCGACGAACCAAAAGGGTTTGGGAAAGATTAGGGATATATATATATATATATAACTGAACATCCGGCAAGTCAAAAACCTGAAAAGGCGGCTTGGGAAAAAAAGGATATCCCGATGGACTGAAAAACTGAAACAGTGGTCCAGGAAAAAGTTAGGGATTAAAGTGTACGACTATGTCCCGTTGGATCACCCATCTACTTACAACTAGCTTTATTACTAGCATCAAGTTCAAATGGTATAGATCAATTTTATCATCTTATTTCGATAACAAGTGATGAGATACTTGAAGACATAAGGGAAATAGTAGAGTTGATACTCGATGGGATCATTTCCACATAGCTGTTTTTCTTTGTTTTTAATTTTTTTCAATTTTTAAGATGATTTCCTCTTACTAGGGTCTCTGTCTTCTTGTATAAAACTGCCTGCTTATAGGTAAAATTTTAGAATCAATGCAATTTAAAAATTCAAAATTGTTTTTACTTTCTTTGTTTTGTTTGCAAAAGACGTCTAATGATTACGTTGAATGAACATATCCATTTGAATATGATTACTATTTACAAAATATATACATGAAAACTAGATTAGCATTACTAAAGACTCTAGAAGTTGGGATAATGTTCAAGTTATCCACAAATCCCCCCAAAACAATCTCCATAGAACTATCTCTAGAGAGTTATCTTCACAAGCTCATCCCCAACAAAGATATATTCCCCAACAAATCTAATATGCCCTCAAAAAGAAATTGTGGCATCTTCCAACAGTTCACCGCCATATCCCTGATAGAGAGCTTGACATGATCATCTTCCTCAATAGGTCCTCTAGCAGATAAGGAAGATTAGATCATTTCCCCAACATACAGTGGAATCTACCTCAGTTTAGCCTATGAATTTCCAACCCCCGTCAGAGATTATATCCTCAATGTAGTCTATAGGATTTAATTCCCCAACGGAGTTTATTTCTCCGATACTGCAAATTCCTTAATAGAATTCGCTTATCCAGCCAAATGTCACTCGACATTGTCCTCCCTAGAAGAGTTAATACCCATATCTGAAAACCTGGTCAAATAACGCATCAAAGGAATATCCATCTCTTTTATCCCCGGTCAGGATACATAAGAATCAAATTCTTCAATAAAAAGAATGACAAACAACTGACTCTCCTTGAATGCTTATATCCCTAAGCAGAAGTCGGACATCCCTAGTGGACTGTCCTTAAAAAGAAAGCGGAAATCTCCAGTATAGTCGTTCTAAAGAAAAATTAAAGATTTACTTTCTTCATCCCCAGCAACAGTTAGGGATTTATTTTCTCCAGCTAGACGTTGTTACAAGAAGCTACCGATATGCTCCAATGACATATTGCATCCATACATCATTTATAAAATATCATAGCATATGCATATGAAACACATATAATATTCTCATTTATTTTGAGAGCACCATTACGCAATGAATTACATACATCATGACATTGCATAAAACTAACTTTGTCATTTCAGGTTAGTTCCCGAACAGATAAATATTTTCAACAGTTTATCACCTTTAAGATGCAATCAAGAAAGTGATCCGTTCTGATAAACACATCTTTTAAAATGCAATAAGTCGAAGATCAACTATAGGATACAGTCAGGCGTAAACTCATTCCAATACATTATTCGGATACAGTAAGGCATAGAGTTATTCCAACACATATTTCATACACATTCAGGAAAAGACTCATTCTAATCCACTTCTGGATACAGTCGAGTATAGACTCATTCAAGTACATCATTCAGATATAATCGGGAGGAGATTCATTCTGATCCTCTTATAGATGCAGTCAAGACATAAACTTATTCTAGAACATCATTCGGGTACAATCAAGACATAAGATTCATTCTGACACTCCCCAGCACATCTGCTAGATATAGTTGGACGCAGACTCATTCTAGTATACTTCTCAGATACAGTCAAACGTAGACTCATTCTGATGCTCCTATCAATAGACACTTTGGATGGCATCTATAAGCCCATCTTTGTCTACACTCTATCACTTATCCAAATGGAATATTTAAGCCCGTTTAAGAAGTAAAATCAACCTCAGCATTACTTCATTCACGTGTGAGTTTAAATTTTTGGGCACTTATAAGTATTCAATCCTCTTCCACCTTCAGATCACGAAAGGCATGCATGCCAATCTAACTCTTCAAGTTTAAGAAGATTGAACAGGGGAAGCTATTGTACCCCAAAATTTTCCCTCCCATATTAAATACAAATTTATTTAAGATACCTCCTCATGCTCATGAAGGTCTCAAACACTCAAGACTACTCAAGGATTGACCAAACAAACTCTCGTCCTAAGAAATTGACCTGCAACTAAAGTTTTGCTTCTCATAAAGTAAATTGAGTTTCTAATGCCTCAAATGGACTTCATGGTTTCTCATATGTCTCAAAGTATCATCATACTCAATTTCAAGCCCTACACCACAAGTTTGCTTAGTCAATTAGCCAAATGATTAAAAATTAACTGTATTGGACAAAAAGTCAACTTTGACCAATTTACAATCAAACTTCAATATTTTTGGTCAAGATTAACATTTTGAACTCATATTCATAATTTTATCATAGGTTGATGATGATTCTGATAATGAGAAATCGTATCGTATAATTGCTACGTTTTTAGTCCATTGTCATACTGCATCAATCCATTTAACTCCCGATTGTTCCGAGTTTTTATGTCTTTTCACAGGTACAACATGTCTCAAGTCAATTTAGTGGAAAAAGACCATATGAAGAAAGTTAACATGAAAGCCAGAAGAAAAGGAACAATTCTGCAAAGTTATGCAGTTTTTGATGTTGTTACGGTCGTCACACGTCACTTACGACCGTAACACGCTTATTACGTGAAGAATGCTCGTCACACATCATTTACGAACATAACGCGCTGTTAAGCGTCTTACGCCCGTCACCTTGGTGTTACGACCGTAACACGCTTAATTGAAGAACGGTAAGAACGTGGAGACGTGGGCAACATAAAGAAAGGAGTCTTCAAATACTCCTACAATCTCTCAACCTCACAAACGCCCAGTCTTCCTGTTTTTTCTCCATAACTGAAGTGCAGCCCACGTTCTCGTTTTTTAACTGTCAAATTTCTCCTCTATAAATACGAGAGATTTTTGATGAAGAAGTTTACATAGTTTTATTTTAGACAGAGATTTATTTTCACAAATTTCTTGCGGAAGCTCTACCGGATTTACGAACCAATTCCCAGTTTGCATTTTTCCTACTGTTCTTGTTTTTATTTCACTTTTACCATTTAATAGCCATTTCCAACATTAGGAAATTGCTATCTTAGTTAGAATTTGTTTTTAGCCTCAGACTTTGTTTCGAATTTCGATTCCGAAGGTTCCAATCTTGCCGACTTGTGGAAGAGGGAGCTTGAGGAATAATATTATTATTCAGGTTTTAATCGCATTTAATTTAATTTTAAGTACAATTTGTTTACGTTCAATTACTGTTATTTGTTTATCATGAATGTTTCACTGCTTTCCAATTATATTTCCTGTCTGTCTGTTTCAAGTACCATGGCTAGCTAAATTTCTAGAGTCGGGATGTGATAATAGTAACTAAATGGATTAAATTGTTCCTAAGCTAAAATCCAAATTAACTTAATTCTTGGCTGTGACTTTTTATAATTAAAATCAATCCTTTTGTTACGAGAGTAAGAAAAGTAGAATAGGTTAGGACCAAGACCACGAGAGTGTGAGTTTTTAACCGGATAGCTAAAGTTAGGCATTTGATTTAAATACAGCGAGATCGCTTTAAAATGAATTAGACTTTATTAAGTTTTCAAAGAGTATTTTCTAAAAACTTATGGGCTAGCGAGAGCAGGCATAAGGATTTAGGGGTATAATCCGAGATAAGACCACGAGAGTGTGAGTTGAGGGTTTTTAAACTAATAATTTCTACAGAACCATTTAAGTTAAACATCTTTATATGCTTAGGTTCGATTAAATCCGCTTAGGTTCACTATATTACATACCGACCGCTTTACTATTATTATTCCCTTAGTTCGATTTAGTTTTCCTCTACTTTAACTTCTAAAAACCAAACGTGACAACATCTGCCTTAGCTAAACTAGCAAACCTTTATAGCACTAGAGTGATTACAAAGTCCCTATGGTTTCGACATCGTTTTATTACTACCACGATAGGTTGTGCACTTGCAGTTAAGATACCGTTAGACACATTAGGTCGATCGCACATCAAGTTTTTGGCGCCATTTCCAGGGACTTTGATTTAGTCACTAGTGCACTCATAAAGTAGCACTTTATAGACTAAGGCAACTATTTATTTTTCCCTCTGTTGTATGTTAAATACTCGCTCCCGAAGCGAGCCTTTGCATCTACAAATCAACGATATCGAGTTCTATCTCAGAGTAAGATGTCGAATTCAAGAATACCGTGATCTCAACAATCTTCCTCCGACTAAGCTTCCTGATATCTCAATCCCCGAGTTAATTAAAGAATCGAAGATGGCTGACGTACCAAATCCACCTCGTCCTCTTAAGGATTGCGCAGTTCCTTCTCTAGAGGAACCTCACAACAACATTGTCGCTCCTGCTATCGCTCGAAACGATTTCGAGCTGAAACCTTCGCTTCTATCCGCCGTTCAGCAGAACCAATTTTCTGGATCTCCTACTGACGACCCAAACCTGCATCTGTAAGTGTTTGTGCAGTACACAGGCACTGTAAAAGCGAATGGTGTAAACGCCGAGGCGATATGATTGCGCCTATTTCCTTTTTCTTTAAGAGACAGAGCTCGAGCATGGCTGAAATCTCTTCCTTCAAACTCAATCACCACATGGGATAAGTTGAAGAAGGTCTTTTTTGCTAGATATTTCCCACTGAGAAAAAATGCTATGCTCAGAGCCAACATCAATGGTTTTAGACAAAAAGATAACGAATCACTTTTCGAAGCGTGGGAACGCTATAAGGACATGATTAGACTTTGTCCTCATCATGGTTTAGAAGAATGGTTGATCATTCATACGTTTTATAACGGTCTCTTGTACAACACAAGATTGACTATAGACGTTGCTGCTGGTGGCGCATTGATGGATAAACCGTATACCGAAGCAAATCAACTTATCGAAAGCATGGCTCAGAACCATTATCAATGGGGAAGAGAAAGAGCTAATATGGAAAAACCTCAAACAAAAGGTGGCATGATTGAAGTTAATAGTCTGGATCAAGTTAACGCTAAAGTGGAAGCCCTTACCCAAAAGCTAGAAAATCTTACCACCGCTCCCGCAGCTACCGTAGCTGCAGTAGCTCAAACTTGTGATCTATGTGGTCTTCAATCATATCCTGCTCTAGAATGCCCACTTCTAACAGGAGTTCCAGCTGAACAAGCGAATTACGTACAGGGAAACCCTTATAGTAATACCTATAACCCTGGTTGGAAGAATCATCTGAATTTTTAGTATAAAAGAAACAATGCGTTTTACACACCTGGACAAGCTCGTGCCACACCACCTGGCTATCCAAAAGCTATCCCAAATCACCCTAATAATGGACCTAATACATACAATGTCCCTAGGAAATCTAATCTTGAAATCATGATAGAACACTTCATTGCTTCTTAATCTCAGACTAATAAAGATGTTCTAAATCAGAATTTACATACTAATGAGAAGATTAAACAATTATCTAGTAAAGTTGACGCTTTAGCTACCCATAATAAGATGCTTGAAACTCAAATTTCACACGTAGCTCAACAACAAGCACCTACTGCTGCCCCTGCCGGAATTTTCCCTGGTCAACCACAACCTAACCCAAAAGGACATGCTAACACTGTGATACTGAGAAGTGGAAAAGAACTTGACGGACCTGTTGATCCAAGACTCGGAAATCCAGCCATGTATCAAAAGCAGAACAAGCCAACTGAAAATGAGAATGAACCAATAGAAAACGAAAACCACGAGGCAGTGGAGAAAGAGAAACCTTATGTGCCTCCACCACCCTATAAACCGTCGATTCCGTACCCTCAGAGACTTACCAATTCCAAAACGATGGGCCAATTCAAGAAATTCGTTGAACTTTTGAAACAACTGAATATCACAATACCATTTACACAAGATATCACTCAGATGCCCTCGTATGCTAAATTTCTCAAGGAAATCCTATCTAACAAGAAAAAGATAGAAGACAACGGAACAGTTACACTTACTGCTGAGTGTAGCGATATTATTGAAAATGATATGCCCCCTAAGTTAAAAGATCCAGGTAGTTTCTCTATACCTTGTAACATTGGAAAGTTTGTCATAGACAAAGCTCTATGCGACTTGGGAGCAAGTATCAGTGTCATGCCCCTATCTATTTGCAAAAAGCTGGAGATGGGAGAGCTTAGACCCACAAAAATGTTTGTTCAATTAGCTGACCGATCAGTTAAATACCTTGTAGGTATACTGAAAAACGGTCCAGTTAGAATAGGTCAATTCTATATCCCGACCGATTTCATAATCATGGACATTACCGAGGACTCAGTTACTCCTATCATATTAGGAAGACCCTTCCTAGCCACAGCAGGAGCTATAATTGACGTAAAGAAGGGTAGACTAACATTCGAAGTTGGAGAGGAAAAAGTGGAATTCATCCTCACTCAATTCTTACAAGCACCAGCCATGAATGACACATGTTATCTAATCGAAGTTATAGACGAGTGCATAAGAGAGATGGAAGAAAAACAGACCACATACTCTGAAATAATGAAAATCCAAACCCCTCTGATATTCGAAGACGACAATTGGTGTGAACCATATCAAGATGATAGTCTAAGCGAAAGTCTAGCACTTACACCTGATCATATGCCATGTCCAAAGAAATCGGGTTTAGAATTAAAAACCTTACCCAGGAATCTAAGATACGAATTCCTAGATACCGAATGTATGCGACCAGTAATAGTCGATTCCAGTTTAGGAACGCTCGAAACTAAGAAACTTTTAGACGTCCTAAGAAAGTACCCGACTGCATTAGGTTATAACATATCCGACTTGAAAGGAATATGTCCTTCAATTTGTATGCATCGTATTATACTAGAAGAAGATTGCAAAACCTCTAGACAACCTCAAAGAAGGATTAACCCAATCCTTAGCACTGTAGTCAGAGATGAGATTAAGAAGCTATTGGAAGCAGGAATCATATATCCAATCTCCGACAGTAAATGGGTTAGCCCAGTACACGTCGTACCGAAGAAAGGAGGTATCACTGTTGTGAAGAATGCAAAAGGAGAACCGATAACACAAAGATTGGTTAATGGGCATAGAGTGTGCATTGATTATAGAAAAATAAACAAAACTACTCGAAAAGACCATTTTCCTCTACCCTTCATAGATCAAATGTTAGAGCGATTAGCCAACCATTCCTACTTCTGATATCTAGATGGTTATTCCGGATTTTTCCAAATTCCTATTCACCCTGATGATCAAGAGAAGACTACATTCACGTGTCCCTATGGAACGTTCGCTTACAGACGAATGCCCTTCGGATTGTGCAATGCCCCAGCAACCTTTCAACGATGTATGATGTCAATCTTTGCAGATTTCATCGATAACCTCATGGAAGTGTTCAGGGACGACTTCTTTGTGTGCGGGCAAAGTTTTGAAGGATGCCTATCAAACCTAGAAAAGGTTTTAGAAAGATGTGTGAAAGTAAACCTCGTGCTTAACTGGGAAAAATGCCATTTCATGGTTAGAGAAGGAATCATACTAGGACATGTTATATCTAATAAGGGAATTGAAGTTGATAAAGCTAAGATAGAAGTCATAAAATAACTTCAACCACCTAAGACCGTTCGAGAAATATGAAGTTTTTTAGGACACTCCAGTTTCTACCGATGATTTATCAAAGATTTCTCGAAGATCACTAAACCACTTACCGGTCTATTAATGAAAGACGCTGAGTTCATATTCGATGAATATTGTCTTAAAGTGTTTGAAACTCTAAAATCATCCCTTATCACCGCACTAATCATGCAACCACCCGATTGGAGATTACCTTTTGAAATCATGTGCGATGCGAGTGACTACGCCGTAGGCGCAGTTCTTGGACAGAGGAAGGACAAGAAACTTAAAGCGATCTACTATGCCAGTAGAACGCTAGACTCAGCTCAAATGAACTATGCCACAACTGAGAAAGAGTTGTTAGCAGTTGTCTTTGCACTTGACAAATTCTGTTCTTACCTAGTATGAGCAAAGATAATCATTTACACATACCATGCTGCTATCCGATATCTACTAACCAAGAAGGATGCAAAACCAAGACTCCTCATATAGATCCTACTTTTGGAAGAGTTTGATCTAGAGATTAAGGATAAGAAAGGAACCGAAAACGTCATAGCAGACCACTTATCAAGATTAGAAGGTATAAAACCTGAACAAGTACCGATTAACGACGATTTTCCGTATGAACAGCTGATAGCGCAAATAAGAAGCGATCTAGCTCAATTGGATCTAAACAAACCAAAAGCCAAGGAATCCGTGGAAGCGATCCATACAACCATGGGATTGCCATGGTATGCCGATGTAGTTAACTACTTAGCTGCAGGCACGCTCCCACCGGACTTAACTTATCAACAGAAAAATAAATTCTTCCATGATCTCAAGTATTATTATTGGGATGAACCTTTATTATTTAAAAGAGGATCAGACGGAATTTTCCGCCGATGCATACCTGAAGAAGAAATAAAAGATGTTATTTCTCACTGTCATTCATCTCCCTATGGCAGACATGCAAGCACTTCTAGAACTTGTGCAAAGATCCTACAAGCCGGCCTATTCTGGCCTAATCAATGGAAGGATGTCCAAATCGCTGTTAAAAACTATGATCGGTGTCAACGCACCGGTAATATTTCAAAACGCGATGAAATGCCTCAAAGAGGAATACTGGAAGTAGAAGTCTTTGATGTTTTGGGAATCGATTTAATGGGACCTTTCCCATCTTCTTTCGGAAACAAGTATATACTCGTAGTTGTCGATTATGTTTCAAAATGGATTAAGGCTATAGCCTCTCCTACAAATGACACACGAGTAGTAATTAAGCTCTTTAAAAACACAATCTTTCCAAGATTTGGTGTGCCTAGACTTGTCATTAGTGACGGTGGCTCTCATTTCATTTCGAAGATATTCGAAAAATTATTATCTAAGTATATAGTCAAACACCGCGTAGTAACACCGTATCATCCGCAAACCAGTGGACAGGTCGAAGTCTCGAACAGAGAAATTAAACAAGTCCTAGAGAAAATTGTCGCCATATCTAGGAAAGATTGGTCATCTAAGCTTAACGAGGCTTTATGGGCTTATAGGACAACCTACAAGACTCCTATAGGAACTACACCCTTCAAGCTTGTGTACGGAAAGTCCTGTCATCTCCCGGTAGAATTAGAGCACAAGGCATATTGGGCAATCAAAACGCTCAATATAAACTACACTGCTACTGGAGAGAAGTGAATCCTCGACTTGAATGAATTAGAAGAATTGAGATTAGACGCTTATGAGAACTCTAAGATATACAAGGAAAGAACCAAAAGATGGCACGATAAGCGCTTATCCCAGAAAGAATTCAGTGTGGGAGACGTTGTGCTACTATTCAACTCTAGACTTAGGCTCTTTCCTAGAAAAATGAAATCCACATGGTCTGGTCCTTTTGAAGTTACAAAAGTATTCCCTAGCAGAGCAATAAAAATTAAGGATAGGAAAAGTGACTCGTTCACAGTGAACAGACAGCGATTAAAACAATATCATCACATTGAGAATAGAGACTATGCGAATAGTCTAAAACTTTTAGGATTACCAACTATTTCCCCTTAACGATCTACTGCTAAGCACTACGTCAGGCTTATGACGTTAAAAACAGCGCTTAGTGGGAGGCAGCCCACCTATTTGTTTTTGTTATTGTTTCCGTTTGTTTCTATTTATTACTTTTGATTTTCTTTTCCGTTTCTGCATTTATTTCTTTTAAAGACTTATTTTCATTTTTTTCTTTTCCATTTTTTCTAAAAATCTTTATAAAACTGCTGCTGATTTTAAAACAACTTTACCTGCTACAGGATTTCTGAAAAGTCTTTTTCTATCTTTCCTTCTCCCCTGATTTGTTTCCCCATTTAACATTTACTATGGAACCACAACCACAGAACTTTATGAAAACCACTTTTAGAGGAAGGAGCCAAATGAGGAGATTTGAGGAATTGTCACAAAGGAACATCGGTATGACTCTGTATTATGATGAACCAACCATGGACACCTTAGGTATTAAGGATAGTGTCCTTTATCTGTTTAACCAACTGGGATGGGAAAAATCCCACATTAAGTCTAAGTTTGTCACATACCGCGAGCTTACCTTTGAATTTTTTAGCTCCCTAGTTCATATACCTGAGCGCGGTTTCGGAGCCAGAAAAGGATTTATAGCTTTCAGACTATTCGGTATTGAATTCGTTTATAACCATAAATAATTAGCTGACCAACTAGGATTCTCTAGCGGACCTTTTGCTTTTAATACCACCCAGGTGGAATTAATGGATTTCGAGCTAGATTACTTTTGGGGAACCTTAACCAGAAACTATCACCCTGAGCCGGATAGCATGGACAACAATGAAATACATAACCCCGCTATCCCCTATTTTCATAAGATTCTAGCCCATACTGTATTCGGAAAAGAACAGAACCGTACTGTAGTGTCTAAGAATGAGATGTTTTTACTGCAATGTATGACCCAAGGCCGACCTGTTAATGTTGTGCCATTCATGATGCAAACCTTTCTCGCATTGTTCAGGACCCTAATGAACCGATCATCGTAGGAGGCCTAGTCACCATGATTGCCAATACCCTTGGACTTAGATACAAACTTCATAAGTGTACACACTTCGGTTTGATTCGCCCTATGAATATTGATTTTTGTTTCGACCTACGCATAATAGGATATCTAGGTCCTCCACCTTTTGAATACCTGATAAGGAATGAAGTTGTCACTTTATTTACCCTTCCAAACCATGCTAAAGTGAGTGTCCACAATCGCGATAACTGGCTTTATGAGCTAAACCCTCTTACCATCCTTCAACACCTGAAACACCACAATCTTACCAAGTTACTGATGATAAAATGTCTGATGAGAGTGATCCTGAGACCCCTCGTAGTTACTATGACATTAACAACATTACAGAGGATACTAAAGCCCCTGAAATAACCAAAGGAGAATACACTGAGAATTTGAACAAAATCTTACCCACACTAGATGTTTATCAAACTGACATTAATGGAATCAAGGACGAATTGAAGAGCATGCGTCTGGACATAATAGGCTTGACTAACATAACTGTGGAGTTATTTTATCACATGAATTCAGCTTTAGAAGATTTAAAAACGAGACTTGAATGAAGTAGCAGTGATCAGCATTTGTTTCTACTTTTATTTCTGTTTTTTTTTTGTTTCTAGGTAGTTTCCCTTTCTGCAAATTTAAGATTTCATTTTAATTCTGCATAAGTTTACTTTCTGCAACTTTTAAACTTCTGTTAAAGAACATATATTCATTTCAATGCAAATTTCAGTTTGTTTTTTTATTTACAAATTTCATTAAATTTAGTGCATGCTACAGAAAAATTCAATTCACTGCATATTTATTATCATTCTGCAAATTGCTGCATATTTATTATCATTCTGCAAATTTTGTTATAAGGTGTGTTAGAATTCATCTGTTTCATTTATGAAATAAGTGTTGTCCGATTTGGAATTGAAATTATTGTAGCTGTAACGGTCGTAACAAACCTATGACGATCGTAACACGCGTTTCACCGTGTTACGCCCGTCAGCCTCCCTTGACGATCGTCACGCGCGTTTGAAACACGTCTTCTGCTATTCCAGAAGCAGTTCTCCTTCCCACTTCTCCCTCCTTTTCCTAAAACCGTCCACCACCCATTCAAATTATTTCTTTAATCACCCACTCCAACATTTAAATTCCATTACTCCACTCCACAACCCCTTTCACATTTCAATCCCCTTGTATGCAATGGCCAACAACCAGCAGTAAATCCCTAACATCGTTCTCAGAGCAGGAGACCAAGGAGAAACCCAGAGAACAAAGTTCCAAAAATTCCAACGCCGCGGTCTCCAACCAACTCGGTATGTCGACCTCGACTGTCTGAGCAATTTGGGACTGCTTGAGAGCGTCCAACAACTTCTGCAAAATGTCAATTTGTGGAATCTGTGCAGCCAACCGCAACCTATCTACGAATCTCTCACTTTGGAGTTTCTGAGTTCATTTTCTTACATCACCCCTATTGGAGCCACCAACCAACTCTCTGGCGTGATCAAATTTCGTATGTTCGGCACTGAGTATCAGCTAACACAAACTGATATCACGCGGCTGCTCGGTTTCAGTTCCGATGAAGGTGTCCACCTTCGTGTGCCGAATAATTTCAGCGAGGAAGCATTCAACTTATGGCACAGCACGAAAAACATTTGTGCCAGCTCTTATGAACACCTTAACGCCACCCATATCCATAATCCAGCCATCAGATATTTTCACCGCATCCTTTGCAACACCATCTTCGCCAGAGATAGCAACCACCAGCTCAACTCCAATGAGCTTTTCCTCATGCACTATGCATTTACCGGCCAGAAGATCAACGCCACTCCATTTCTATTGGCCCATATTCACTCCACCTGCACTAGAGGCGGCAAACCCTTCTATTTCAGAGGGATTGTCACTTCTCTTGCTTTAGCTTTGAATCATGGTGCCGCTCTCACTGATATGCCTTCTATGGCACCGACATTGCTTACTCTGGACCACTGCAAAGCTGTCCACCTCATTTATGAGCGGGAAGATGGCAAATCCCACTCTGTGATCTGAAACATCATTTATAATAACATTATTTTGCCTTGCAGGGACCGAATTGATCCTCAAAATAGAGCCAATTGGCTATTCGATCCTATAGCTCCCGAGGGTCATGTTCCTATTCATGAAGAACAGTCTGATGCCCCCGCAGAAGAGATACAAGCAGAGTTTGACCGAGCTTCCCCCGTTCATGAAATTCCAAAAACTTCATCCGCACCACCTTCTATCACTCTTGAAGAAATTCTCCGAGCCATCCACCAGCAGAATCAAATGGGTGCAGCACTTGAGAGAAAACATCAGGAGCAGTATGACAGTTTATGTGCACAGAACGCTCAGATTTTGAGTGGCCAACGGAGCATGAACGAGAGGTTAGACGAGGCCTTGTCTGAACTAAACGCTTTAAGGATGGACGTCAGCACTCTTGGCTACCATGACACTGATACCGAAGTCACGCCTACCAGGCGATCACGCACTAGGAGCAGAGGATGTGGACATCAGTAGTCTTTATTCTTAATTAGTTTACTTTTTCTGTTTCTTGTTGTATTTGTATTTCCCCGCCATTATACCATAACATTGAGGAAAATGTCTGATATAGTGTGGGAGAGGTACCTTTCCCTTTCCACATTATCCAATAAAAAAGTATTTTTTACGATATTTCTCAGTTTAAATTCTTCCCCGCTTTATTTAGCCATACCGAAATTTTTTTGCTTTATCTTCGCATAGCCCGACATACCTACCTTAACGAAATCCTAGTTAGGAAGCTGAGAACGATTCAACAAGATCGATACGGTTATGACACCTTAGACTTCCTACTTACGTGATCCATTTCAATAACCGTTATACCTATATCTTGAGTTTTAGTTCTAAAGTAACCCCTAGTAGTTTCTACTAGCAGTCAGCACCATCTAGACACAAACCACGTGGGGAGCCGATGAATATAAGTGTTTGATGCCTAATCAATAAAATATCCTTCTTATCTCGCTGCTAAAAAGGAAAATTTTCACCAAAGTACAAGGTCGCATATAAGAGATGAGCAAATAATGAAGGAGTCCATTGTTGGTTGGTTCAGAGGTATCTGGTTATGAACTTGGTAGGGCATGCTACGGCTCGATCCCCCACAACCTCCAATTTGGATAATATGTGTATGGTTGCCATATTCGTGTACTAGACCCCGTGCTAAAAAAGGATTAAAGTCACTAACCGGTTACTCCACTACGTGCGTGCTAAAACAACGAACTTAATGTGATTGCGCTAGAACAAACCGGGTGAAATAGGTACAAGAGACTCTGGGTAGAATTATAACATAATTATTAGACCTTTTGTTTAAAATGGAAGTCCATGACTTAGCTTGTTGCTTGTGTCATTAGCGTATTGTTAGTGTTTTACTTAAGTATCGGTCGAACTAACGATTGATTTCCCGTAATTGTTTTGAAAACCAAAGGTATGTTATGCATGTGCGTCTGATAAAACTTGTCTGATCTTTCTAAATGATTATTTGCTTGAGGACAAGCAAAGGTTTAATTATGGGGGATTTTGATAACGAGAAATCGTATCATATAATTGTTATGTTTTTAGTCCATTTTCATACTGCATCAATCCATTTAACTCCCAATTGTTCAGAGTTTTTATGTCTTTTCACAGGTACAACATGTCTCAAGTCAATTTAGTGGAAAAAGACTATATATAGAAAGTTAACATGAAAACCAGAAGAAAAGGAACAATTCTGCAAAGTTCTATAGTTTTTGATGCTATGACGGTCGTCACATGTCACATACGACCGTAACACGCTTATTACGTGAAGAATGCTCGTCACACATCATTTACGAATGTAACGCGCTATTAAGTGTCTTACGCCCGTCACCTTGGTGTTACGACCGTAACACACTTAATTGAAGAACGGTGAGAACGTGGAGACATGGGCAACGTAAAGAAAGGAGTCTTCAGATACTCCTACAATCTCTCAACCTCACCAACGCCCAGTTTTCCTATTTTTTCTCCACAACTGAAGTGCAGCCCACGTTCTCGTTTTTTAACTGTGAAATTTATCCTCTATAAATACCAGAGATTTTTGATGAAGAAGTTTACAGAGTTTTATTTTTGACAGAGATTTATTTTCACAAATTTCTTGCGAAAGCTCTGCCGAATTTACGAACCAATTCCCAGTTTTCATTTTTCCTATTGTTCTTGTTTTTATTTCCCTTTTACCATTTAATAGCCATTTCCAACATTAGGAAATTGCTATCTTAGTTAGAATTTGTTTTTAGCCTCAGACTTCATTTCAAGTTTCGATTCTGAAGGTTCCAATCTTGCCGACTTGTGGAAGAGGGAGCTTGAGGAATAGTATTATTATTCAAGTTTTAATCGCATTTAATTTAATTTTAAGTACAATTTTTTTATGTTCAATTATTGTTATTTGTTTATCATGAATGTTTCACTGCTTTCCAATTATATTTACTGTCTGTCTGTTTTAAGTACCATGGCTAGCTAAATTTCTAGAGTCAGGATGTGATAATAGTAACTAAATGGATTAAATTGTTCCTAAGCTAAAATCCAAATTAACTTAATTTCTGGCTGTGACTTTTTATAATTAAAATCAATCTTTTTGTTACGAGAGTAAGAAAAGTAGAATAGGTTAGGATCAAGACCACGAGAGTGTGAGGTTTTAACCGGATAGCTAAAGTTAGGCATTTGATTTAAATACAGCGAGAGCGCTTTAAAACAAATTAGACTTTATTAAGTTTTCAAAGAGTATTTTCTAAACACTTATGGGCTAGCGAGAGCAGGCATAGGGCTTTAGGGGTATAATCCGAGATAAGACCACGAGAGTGTGAGTTGAGGGTTTTTAAACTGATAATTTCTACAGAACCATTTAAGTTAAACATCTTTATATGCTTAGGTTCGATTAAATCCTCTTAGGTTCACTATATTACATACTGACCGCTTTACTATTATTATTCCCTTAGTTCGATTTAGTTTTCCTCTACTTTAACTTCTAAAAACCAAACGTGACAACATCCGCCTTAGCTAAACTAGCAAACCTTTATAGCACTAGAGTGATTACAAAGTCCCTGTAGGTTTGACATCTTTTTATTACTACCGTGATAGGCTATGCACTTGTAGTTAAGATACCGTTAGACACATTAGGTCCGTCGCACATCAGATTCATCAAGAAAACTCAAGATTCATCAAAAGTCAAAAGTTACTAAATTAGGGTTTTCTTAAGGAGAAGTCAATTGAACATTGACCAAGCACAACTTTCACATACTTCATCAGAAACTCCTCATACAAATCCTAGCTTGAAGGAAGTCCAAATCTCTACAACTTTGTTTCTCTAAGCTCAAGGCCAAAAATTCTTCATTTGAGAGATATGGGCCAAAACATTATAGGTCATTTTAAAAGTCAACAAAAATACATCTTTTGTCAAATAAATTTACATCAAGTTAAACACTTCAAATGAAAAAACTACCAACATGAAAGTTGTAGGGGACATCTTGAGCTTTCCATAGAATCTAAGATCGCATTAATATGATAGAAATTGAGAGAGTTATGAGTTGTGCAAGTTGAGACATTTTTGAGAAATGCATAAAACATAAATTGATCGATTTTGAACTTTTGGACTAATGGGCCTATCTTTTGAAGTTTAAACATGTTTATAACATGTTAGAGGACCTCTAATTCAATCCATGCATAGCCTTTATTTTTTATTTTATTTATTTTAATTTTGTTCACATATTTTTAACATAAATCAAATAAATTGTCTAGATGATGGACCAAGGCACAAGGTTGTTGTTTTGGATTAGATTTGAAGCCCCAAAAGCTCATAACCAGCTTGCAAAACCGTGTGGGATCATGAATATTTGATTTGGCCTAAAATAGAAGCTTTTCATGCAAAATTCAAATCAAATATTACACCATGATTGCACAAGATCTTTTCCATGTTTGGAGACCTAATTCTTCTCCTATAAATACTCAACAAGCTCAGACCAAGAGGACACGGTTTTTGCAGCCAAAAGAATAGGGTTTGAATTACAAAAATTCAAATAGAGTTTCAAATTCCAAGAAGTCTCAATCCAAACAAAAGCCAGCAATCCCTTCTTGAGGATCAAAGGAGTTGATCCAAGTCATTTGTCAAGCAATTCCACGTCAAAACAACCATATCCATCATCATCGGTTGAGGTATAAAACTCAAACTTGAAACTTCCATCCTATGTATTTTCAATACCATTTAGCATTCAATTTTCATTCTAATGATTATAAGGAATAAATCTACGCAATTGTTCGAAAGAATGGAGGCCTCGATCGTGAGATGCAATTGTTAGGGCACGATCTGAGGTTGCATTTGAATCTCTTATTTCACTAACTTTTTTCCCTTTTTGAGTCCAGATTTGAGTTCAGAAGGAAATTTTAAGCAAGATAACATCTTTCTTTTTTCGATTTGAGGGATTTTTTCCGAATTTTAGAGATTGACCGCCGGAGAAGACGGTGGTTTCCACCACCTCCGGCCGGTCTGACTTCTACAGGGACGGTCAAGGGCTTGTGTGCCGCTTTCATGTGTTACGATTGGCCCATTCAAGCACTCTTAGGCCCGCGCGTGATTCTTATTTTTTGATTATATTTGAAGTCTATTTTATTATATATATTTTTACTCACATCTAAATAACAAGAAATAACAACTGGACTGATCGTAAGAAGCGTGACTGGTATTGCAATGGGTGTGGTTTCGATCCCAAATTTTATCAAATGTTTTTTCTTTTTTAGGTTTCAACGCAGGTTAACACCAAATTGGTTGGTTCCTATTGTCAAACACAAACACAACGCATGGCCTAGTGGAACGCAGCGCATCCTATGATCTCCAGGGCATGGGTTTAACTCCCACCCCATGCATTTGTTTTTTCTTATTTTTATTAACCCTAATTTTCATTATAATTTCTTAATTAACTATTTTCTAATTAACCATTAACCTTAAATTTTTTTTCAAAACATAACAAATTAGGATTAGGGTTTTTGACATATTTTTATTAATTAAGTTAATTATCTTTTTTTCCTTAATATTAAAATTAATTAGAATAAATAGGGTTTTATTAATTATTAACTTAAATTATTTTCTATAAAAAAACACAAAAACATTTAACATTTTTCTAACATTATTTTTTCCCATCTTTTGCTATTTAAATTCATAGAAAAACTGTATAGGTCGCACTCCCCGATGTAATAACGTAGATTTATTTTCTCGCATCTTTTCCTATAATGTAACTGCTCACATGATATAATAGCTTAGGTTTAATTTTCCGCAGTTTACATTCCACACATTAATTTCCTGTACATGTTTTACTGTTAGTAATTAGGGTTTATATGGAAACACTAAAAGTAAACATAGAAAACCTAATTTTCAAGACTAAATAACTGAAAATACACACTTTTCACACTTGCACCTCTAGGGTAACCTCTCTTGTTGCCTTACGAATATTGGTCACGACCCTTAAAAGTGGGGTTACTTTAGCAAAAGACCCTCAATTTAACAATATCGTCGTGGTCCCTTTCGAATAAAGATCATAGTCCCTCGATGACCCTCCAAGTTGCCTACAAAATGATCTAGTCCCTCGATGACCCTATGAGAAAAATGAGTATAGTCCCTTCGACACAATTGTTAAAGTATCCTTACATGTTGCCTTCGATGACCATACGATGACCCTACACATGTCCTTTGACATCCAATAGATAGGATTACCTACCAACTAATGGTATGAATAATACTATCTCCAAAGGAGAAGGAAAATAACAAGAAAGACCTTAGTGGGTAAGAACTCTTGAATGCTTGCTCACAACCTTTTCATAAAATAAAACATTTTTCACACTACACTTTCAAACAAATATTTTCAAAAACACTTTGTATACATTCTTGAGGACTAATACAAGAATTATTACAAAGTTAGCCTTACATTGGGATTTCAAAATATTTTCAAACAAATCACACACACACAAAGCATGTTTCTAAAGTGAGCTAAGTCATTAAGAGCTCGTAGATAACTACGGATGAAAATGGTGTTCACACCTTCCCTTTTCATAACTTACCCCCTGAACTCAAAATCTATTAAAGGTCTTTCATGTTCTTTTCACCTTTTCTAAATATTGGATAAAAGAAAAGTCGGTGGCGACTCTTGCTAACCGCAACACTTGTGATAAAACCAAAATGTCAGGTCTCCCATCACATTACAGTGGGTATATGAATTCTCAGGATTACGTTGTTCACCCTCTAGGTCGTGATGAATAGGTAAGACTACCCTCGTGTTGCTTATCCTCTAGGTCGTGATAAACACACAAACTTTTCAATCATCTATCCTCTAGGTTGTGGTAGATGTGCGAATTATCAGGTTTATGCTATTCATTCTCTAGGTCGTAATGAATACATAAGTCTATCTTTGTGTCGTTTATCCTCTAGGTTGTGATAAACACACAAAATTTTTCAATTATCTATCCCCTAGGTTATAATGGATATGCGAACTTTCAGGGTTATACTATTCATCCTCTAGGTCGTGATGAATACATAAGCTTATCCTTGTGCCATTCATCCTCTAGGTCATGATAAATGCACAGGTTCATCCCCGTATTATTTACTCTCTAAGTTGTAGTAAACATAATGAAATATGCAATATAATTTATTTGGTTAGTCTTCATGCAACAATGTATTATCAAGCTTTGTTTTATTCATCCCCTAGGCTGTGATGGATAGACAAAATTTAAATCTTAAGCTTACTATGTTAGTCTCAAAGAATTAGTAAGTCAATTTTCAAACTTGTGTTTACCTCCTAGGTTACGGTGAATACACGACAAATCTATGACCTCTTTTAGATATTGACCAGATATCCTCATCGCCATATCTAAGTTAATCTAAACTTTTGTTCAAACTCGGGTAAGATGATACGTCATCATATGTGCCTACTTTCTTAGTACTCTTGGGAACACTGTAAAGCGTATCCTTATAATCTTTTGGTAAAATTTTGGGGTCTTCCATTATTTAATAAACCTCTGATTCAAATGTGCGAGACCTATGTATTCTTGCTCTATTTGATCGAAGATGGTTAAATAGGGGCAGTTGTCATACCCCAAATTTGCCCCATCGATTCGATGTTCATTTTACTTTTATTTCAATTTTTTTACTATGTTTCCAAAATTACAAAAATTATCTTGTTTCAATTGGTGTACTCTTGGGCCTTATTGGGAAGGGGGTTTAAACGCATAAGAGGGGTGTATTGTCTTAAAATGGACCATCAAAATCTGATGTCCCATTATGTTTTTTCTTATAATCAGAGAGGGGGAATATTTGTTGTTTCGATTTCATCCCATTAAAGGTTTGTTTAAAACAATAGAAGATGGTTTTGTTGGTTACAAAGAGGGGTGTTCATGTGGAATGTCAATGATCCATTAACATTTTTTTCTCAGGCCGATTAAGGGTTGGCGGTTCATTTTCAACAAATAATAATAAGAGGGAGTTATGTTTAGAAGAATTCAGCAGGCCTATATTGAGTTATTTTTTGGAGAGCCCATTAGCCTCATTTAATTATCTCCACCATAATTTTTAGCAAATTAAATTGTTACTCTTTTTATATTATTATCAATTTAGTAATTATTTTTATTGTACGGATTATAATCATTAAAGCAATAAATATTATTATTAATATTATACTACTATTAACATTTTTTATTTTATTTATTAGTAGTATTATAAATAGTTTATTATTAAGTTTTTATTATCATGAGTGTTGACCGGAGGTCAACACAAGGGTTGAAACCCTAGAATTCCTAGCGGCAGCCTTTATCATCCTCATCACTAAGCAAACTCATGACCAGTATAACCAAGTCCAGAAAATCAAAACAGAATCGAATCTTCGTAAAATAAATCAAAATTTTTAATTGAATCTACATAGAAAATCATCTAAATACACAAAGTCATAATCTAATTTACAATAGAATCAATTACAATCAATTCTAACCCTAAATCTTTACAATTCTTGATCTAATTTCTAATTTCTAAAACAAACTAAATGTAACGACAATCATAACAAATTTCATAAACAATCTCTAAATTAAACCTATAAATACCTATAATCTAAGACCTAAAAGAGAGGAAAAAATTCACAAAAACAAAGATTAAGAAGAAGGAGAAGAGAGATCCGGGTTTCAATTTCTAAAACTCTAGATCTATTGACTCATGCACCTGGCGCCGCTACATCTCCATCATCGTCACCATCGCCATCTTCGGTCGTACCTGAACATCAAAGAGAAGGAATAGCATCAGCATCAAGGTGAAACAGAGGAATCGTTGAGCAATTTCACAGAGAGGTAAGCCTAACACTTTGCTTAGAGCTTATAAATTATTGTCGTCAGTTGATGTTTGAAATTGGTTTTTGATTTGAATAGAAGGTTTTTGGGTTTTGTTGGGGTTAAGGTTTGATGATTCAGGGTTAGGGGTACATAAACAAGTTAGGGTTGATCGATCTTATTAGGATTTGGAGGTACATTATGTTTAACTTAGGGTTCATCTCAGAACCCTAGGGTTCTTTGGGTTCATAGGGTTTCGATGAAAACATGTTAGGGTTCTTAGGATTAGCCTAAGGTTCCAGAGGGTTGGGTGAAGTTGTTAGGGTTCGTGAGAACCCAGATGAAGATTTATGATGGCTTGGATGAATGTTTGAAGATTCTGGTTGAACTTCAATCGGAAATCCTGGAGGGACGGTGTTTTTACGATGACTAAGGGTGGAGCCGCCGGTGGTAGCGATTTTTGTCCGGCTGGGCGATTTCTGATAGCCTAGACCCTAAAAGTTTTATTTTATGGAGAACAATTATATAGAGAGAAGGAAGAGAAGAAAATGAGCTACAACATCGGCAATTCGCATAAATATACTCCGTCGTGATCTTGTATACTCCACTTATCATGAACCCTCAACCCACACCATTTGATCATCATCAAACAACAATAACCTCACGAACTCACCGTAATACCATAGCCCGCCCGCGTATGATCCAAACGAACCTCTAAATATCCAGCATTAGGCCAAGCCCAATTCTTAACGCACCCATGTGTTTTGTTATTTTTCTACTACGTTGAAAGATACCCCCCTCATGCGCTATTGGGCCAAGTCCAACATATGGAGTTGGGCCCTTGCTTCTTATACCCCCCCCCCCTCAGTTTTGCTACCTAATTCAAATCCATACCCTCTTTAATTTTGGTCCTAAATCCAATATCTGGATTTAGGGCCCTGTTATTCACACCCCCAGGAATTACTAAGCCTAAATAATTTGCACCCACCTGCGATTTTAAATAAAATTAATTTATTTTTACAATTTAATTTATTTATTTATTTATTTGTTGTTATTTTGAGTAATTAATTTTTTTTTATATTTAAGAAACTATAATAGCATTAATTAAATTGTTTTAATACTAACCCCTTTCAACTACTTCAATTGCATTAAAATAATTTTTTCACGCATTAAAAACTATTTTTCTGATGTTGCATAATATATTTGTAAACATCTAACCAAGCAATTACTAACCTTATTTTACTATTATAATTCAAACTTACATTTATTTTCAAAAAAGGATTATGGGAATTTCTTTTATCGACTTCGAACTTCGTCTACAATTCCACTATTCATATATCTAGACTTCGTTCAAGGAGAATTCGAGATATTTCCATAATCCATAAACAAACTAACAAAACAACTACAACTACGAGTTGCGACTTTGATTTCTCATAAGAGGATACGTAGGCATACGACTTAAAATCGTGGCGAGTTCCCTAATTAAAAACTAAAACCCTATTCCTAAACCTTTAAACGTAAACCCTAGTATTCTTGTGAAAAAAGTAGATGAAGGGTGTCTAACACATTCCCTTATTCTAAAACGAGTCAACAACTTAGATTCTCTTATCAAATTAGGGCTATCCATTATATTCTCTTCCCTAGGATAAAAATTAATGGTGGCAACTCTATATTTTTAAACTGGTTATTACACCATGGCATCGTATTGCCTGGTAAGAAGAGTAAGGGAAGCAAGTATCCTGCAAGAAAACCAACAATCCGTACAATACACAATATACAAGTATACACCTCATAACTGAGGGAAAAAAGATAGAAACATGCGAAGAGTGGTACCCCACACATAAAGCGGAGTACCGAGATATCGACACATGAGATATGCAATATCCCACTAATAAAGTGAAATACCAAGCAAGTATGTGCCATCGAAATCCCTTATGTTAATCCTTGTACAAACTCAACATAAAAGTTATTGATAATAAGAAAGCAACCGACAATTACATCATCGGCTCATAATGTGAAAATCAAGTGATGACACAAAATGGTAAAAGTGGTTATGTCAAATCACAAAGTGTACATGGAATGAATATAAAGCAAGATAACCTAAGTGCAATAGTATAAAAATAACCAAGGAAACATGAATACAAGTTAAGTAAAAGTCAAAGCACAAGGTACATATCAATCGGTATTCCAGCTTCTACCCTCTCTCCCGTTAATATCAGCTCGATAAAACTAGTTGAGGAGCTACCAATCAGGTGATTGAAGAATGCACCAGACAGCATCCCAAGAAACATGTCAACCAACTCCCTATCAGACAAAGGGGGTTGGACTCTCCCAGCCAAATCTCTCGAATTATGTGCATAGTCCTTAAAGCCTTCACCCGCACCCATGGACATACTCTGGATTTTAGTACGAGTAGGGGCAAGGTCAACATTGTATTGGTACTGCTTATAAAAAGCACCAGCCAAATCCTCCCAATTTTGGACACTGGTTCCCTCCAGTTGATAGAACCATTCCAGCTGAGTCCCTGACAGATTGTCTTTAAAGAAGTGAACTCACAAATTCCTATCAGCAGTGTTAGGCTGAATCTTCCTCACATAGGAACGGAGATGGAGCTTTGGGAAAGACACCCAATCGTACTTTGCGAAAACTGGAGCCTTAAATTTTTGTGGGATGACCACTCCCGACACCAATCCAAGCTCTTCAAAGTCCAACCCAGTTATTCCATGGATTTCCATAGCGCTCAACCGATCCTCTAACTGCTTGTTTCTATCCTCAGTGTAAGGATACTGCTCATCATTGTAGTCTGTATCATATCCAGAAACTTCAGGGCTAGGGTCCTTCTCCCTTGTCTCTCTTTCTTGATTCTCCCCTTCTTTAGACGAGGAGGTTAGATCAACTGGTTGCTTTAACGGCCCCTGAACCTTCAGCCCAGATTCAGAACACTAGAGACCTTCTTCTTCTTCTTTTCCTTTAGAATGAGGGCCTTCAGATCCTCCTGCCCTTTTTCCCAAGTTATGAACATCTGTTGAAATTGGGCCTTTTGTTCCTGAAGATCTTTGATGCTTTGTTCAGAAGACATTTTTTCGCTGAAATAAACAGCGAAGAAGATGAGAAACCTGTAATGGTACATGTTTATGCAATGTCATGGATGGTATGCGTATGCAATGATTTCAAGGACTTGTAAAGGCTCAAATTTGTTTAACCAAAAAGAAACACACGTTAATTGTATTAATATGTTCAGACTGTTACAAAGAGTTCCCTTTAGGATTACAATTAAACAAACAAAACTTAAAACAAAAAAGAAACTAGGTCTCCCAAGAGCGCATCCTTTTTGGTGCAATGTAGGCGTTTATGTTTCTTTCTTCATGAAGTAGCCTAGTGATCTCCAGGACCTTCTTCTCGCTGGCATAGAATTGAGCTTCAAACGTATCCCGCTTCTCTTTAAGTTGAACCCAAGATTTTTGTAACTCCTCATGATTAGTTGGCATGTCAAGATGATGAACAAGATAAGGAGTGTCTCCTTTAGCAATAGGTTCCACAATTATTGGTAGGACAGCAGGGTAAGGCATCATAAGGCTTTGGGCGCGGGCTCGTACCCATCGGAGATAAGGCTCAAGAGGGATAGAATTCTTGTGCCCCAGTGCCTTGCTATCAATTTTATGTACCATGCCCCAAGCTCTTATTAACCTTTTGCGGTAACCTTGAGCATCATTCTCATAATTGAAGGTGATTCATTGGATAAGTGTATCATGAGTACCATCCCTTCTCGCATAACCATACTACCCTAGTGCCAGACAAGGGTTATAAGTGATTCCTCCCCTAATGCCTAAGAGAGGTACATTAGGAAATTCACCACAGCGATCGATGATGATAACATCTTCCGAGGACCGTGAACACCATTGAATGTCTCAATGTGTAAGGGACATCAGCCTATGAGACAATTTCATACCCTACTCATTCTTCAAAATAGACCTAAGTAGGTGCAAAATAAACCACCTAGCTAATAGAGGAGTGCAACACAGGAGGGTCCCCCTTCTCTTTAGAGTACGATCATACAGAGAGTGTAAAACATCCCCAACTAATGTAGGCACTGGATTGAGACAGAAACACCTTAATCGTATTCACATCTGCGAGTTGGTCCGCATTATGGAAAAGTACCATCCCATAGATGAGGAGTGCCAATACCTCTTCAAAAGCTTGTAAATCCAGGGTATCCCAACAATAGTAAGCCTTCTCGAATAGAAATTTAACCGGGATTCCTTAGACACTTCCCCTAGTTTCTCAATTTGTCACTATGTTGGACCGTTGTAAGGACAGGGCTCGAGCAATCTCTTCAAGATTTGGATGTTCTTCCGTACCGTTGAAAGGTAACTGATCAAGAATAGGTACCCTAACGACTGATAAAATTCCTCCATAGTAGGCACTAGTTGGTAATCCGGGAAGGTGAAGCAGTGGTGCAAAGGATCAAAGAATTGAAATAGCACTTTTAACAATTCTTCATCAGGTTTTGTAGTGACCAAGTTGAGCAACCGACCATGTTTCTCAGTGAAGGGAGAGCTTTTAGGAATCCTTAATGCCAAGTCCTTTAGTTGGAGAGGCACTTTCACAAGGTTAATCTAGATAGTGTTCCTACGAGCGGGTGCCATGTCCTACAAAACAAAGCAAATATGAGCCCTAGAACGTCCCTGAAATGGTTAGTATGATTTGCCATGCTTATGATGTCATGATTATGCTAAAAAAATCACATGTATAGCAAGCAAAAAACAAGTCACACCAAGTCCTTAGGTTTAAGGCCTGCACGGGTTTTAAGGTCATACCCTCTTGAAGATGGATTGCTTCAACCTGTCCTATAAATAGTAACTGGGTTCTAAGGGATCTCAATATCATTGATATTTCCCCGAAGCTTCGTTTAATAGGCGATTGACTCGCAACCAAACAAAACTCAAGAGTCAAACCTCAATGAGTGTAGCATCGAGTATTTGTCGACCTTGGGAATACACCAAAGCTGGCCATCTCGCTACGTCCTACTGGCCAAATTGTGCAATTAAAGGTTCTAAAGTCAGTTGATGCTTTATGACACCACGCGGCGGCCCCGTACTCTCCCTGATTGACTCAAGGGTTACCGGTGCCAACCAAAGTACCACATCAACGTAGCTACTACTTCAACCGTGTCAGTATACCCCACACAGTTCCCTCATAGTTTATTGTTACTTACCTAAAAAGTGTCCCCAAATCTGGGTGTATGATCTACATAACCCCGACAAAAACCTTGAATATAAAGCAGGCAAAGAAAAAGACAAGCAAGCAGTTTTTAGAAGTGACCTAAATCCTAAGGTATATCCCACTTATTAAGTCCCCAGCAGAGTCGCCAGTTCTGTGATATGGTGGTAGAACCGAATGTTATATTGGTTTGCATTTTGTATTCGTAAATGTCGCGGTAAGCAAGAGTCGCCACCGACTTTTATTTCACCCAACAAAGGAAAAGGAAAAAGAACAGAAAAAACCTTTTTTCGAGATGTTTGAGTACGGGGGGTAGATTATAGAAAGGGGAGGTGTTAGCACCACTTCTATATGTGGTTTTCCACGGGTTCTTAGGTACTTGCTCATTTTTAAAAATTGTTTGTGTGTGTTTGTTTGGGAAAGATTTAAAAATGCCTTAGTGCGGCGTTTCACTTTATGGCAACCCTTGTATCAGTCCTCAAGGGTGTGATAAAATGTTTTGAAAAAAACTTTGTTTGAAAAATGTTTGAAAGTGTCAGTGTGAAAATTTGTTTGTTTTGAGCAAGTACCTATGAACTATCTACCTACTCAAAAAAAGTTTGTTCATTTTCCTTTAGACAGCGATATCCTACTATTAAGGACTAGGTAGCTCCATCGTTGGAGTTTTAAGGGACATTGAAAGGGACGAAATGGTCACTGAAGGCAACAAGTAAGGCTACCTTAGCATTTCGAAGGGATTGTCGTCATTAGATCATTTCTCGTAGGCAACTCGAGGGACAATGAGGGACAATGATCTTTATGACGACTTTGAAATGCGGGTCATTGCTAAGGTATCCCTATGTTCGAGGGACACGACCATTATTTATGAGGTAACAAAGTGAGGTAAAACCCTAGGAGTGAGTATGTGCAAGTGTTTGATTTCAGTTTCATTTATCTTGTACATTTAGGGTCTTCTACTGTTTTAAATTGATTTATCTTACCATTCAATCCTATTATTCGTACATCTAGGCAGTTTTAATTGCGAAAAGTAAAGTGCGAGAAATTAAAACCCTAGCTATTATAAGGCTTTGGGAGGGGATTAAATAATCAAAAACCGGGGAAAATAATAAATGCAAAATAGTAAACCTAATTAACTATTACAAACTCGGAGCAGTTACAATAATTAAAATAATGGAAACAAGACGCGCGCGAGTAAATCAAACGGGGAATTAATGTCAAGTTTCGAAATAATTAATTGTTGAATAAAGAAAAGATATTTTTGGATTTTTTTTAGAAAAGTAATTAATTGCAAATTAACCTAATTTCTATTAAATTTTAATTATGAAAAAAATATTTAAGTTAACCTAATTTCTATTAAATTTTAATTACAAAAAAAGTATTTAAGTTAACCTAATTAAATTAATTAATTAATGAAAATAAATATTTTTATGGAAAAAAAACTAAACCTAATATTTTTTGTAATTTTCTGATTTTATGATTTAATAATAATAAAAAAATGATTTTGTAAAAAAAATAATTAAGACAAATAATAAAATAAGAGAAATAAAAAAGAATTGGAATTGGGCCTGATATGATGAGTAATTTAGGGGGTGTGTTGCCAATTTTGTGATAGGCCCAGAATGATGGCCCAAGGATCTTGCACCAGATCCACTGCATCTTTCTTCTGAGGGTTCATGGTGTGCCTTCAATCCTGTGGCACTGGATCTACATGATGATGCATCCCAAGGATGAGATCTGGGGCGTATGGTGGACGCTGGGCATTGAGGCATGATGGATCTGGAAAGTATTTGAAAGAAAAATACAAAAGAAACACGCCTAGGATCAAACCCATGACGTTTGTTTCAAACCCTCTGTCCTTAACCATTTGTGTTGGCTGTTCATTTGTTAATATAATAACAAAATAACATTATATTCAAAGTAACATTAATCATCATAAAAACGTGCGTGTAATTCAAATCTCCCAATGGGAGTTTTCCACCTAACCTTCTTCTTCTTCAGCACTGTCGTTTCAGATGATGGACTTTTACCCACGATTCCATGTATGTAACTAAAACATGTTCATCTCAAAAAACTTAAACAAACAAGATAAATAAAATCCAAGTATGTCAATCAACCAGGCTTGATCTCGTGAGCATGATGGTGCCCATATTTGCCCCTAATTTACTTGTATAATAAAACCCTAAAATTCAACCTTAAACCCTAATAATGGAAATTGTCCTTGTATGCATCAAAACTTATAAATAATCATGCTAACACGTTCCAAATGACAACACAAACATGAATGTATGTTTAAAAAACGTTAACCATGCACAAATAATCAAAACCAAAATCAATAAATATGGCAAACCGTGAGAGACGTGGAGGCTGGTTCTGGGCGTCTTAATGCGTGCATATGGTTGGAAAAGCTTCTGAAGTTGTCCAGGAACATGTTGCAATCCTTAAATATCCTTGAGAATGGATGTAGTATGGTATCCGATTTGAGATTTTTTTAACAAAAATTGCAACTTGTCCTTGTTGTTTCACTCGATCAACCCTTGTTCTTGTGTATTGGAGTTATTGTGTATATGTAATAGATTGCATTAGGTCAACAAAAGCATTCATATCTTTGCCAATTATCAAGATTTGATTTGATTTCCTCTTTGCATTATTTCTTTCTAAATCAAGCCAAATCATACCATTCTTATCGCAATCACCCTTGGCACGATTTGATTATGTTTGACATCATAAATGGATTGTGATTCTATTCAAAATCAGATCAAAAACAAATCTTTACTAATTTATATCATTTATTTGATTTAATTTGATTTTTAAATGATTAAAATCAAAATAAATTAAATAAATAAAGTCAATAATATGTGGGAGAGTGTTTGGGTCGTGGATCATGTTAGAAGTAAGGTGCCTGCATAAAAAGTTAGGCCCATTTGACAAAAAAATGCAATTTTGGGTATTGTTGACTTTTGACAATTTTCCAAAAATGGCCAACTTTGACAATGCATATCTCCTTCAATTTTGACCCTAAGAGGGTGTTCTTGGACTTTTTAGAAAATGTGAGGTGTCCCCTATGAAGATGTGGAAAACACAAGAAGGGGGGTTGAATTGTAAAACTTAAAACAAATGCTTAGACAACACAGTATTTTTATCCTGGTTCATTTGAACTCAAACTACTCCAGTCCACCCGTCAAGGTGATTTCGCCTCTCTCCAACGAGGTCTTAATCCACTATATTCAAAGGATTACAATAGCTACTTTAACAACTGTTAAAGCCTTCTTGAGTATAACCACAAACCGGTTTATCTCAAGGAAATCTTTTACAAATAATTTGAACAATGATGTGTTAATGTTTTCTAACAAAACAATATATCACAACTGTGATAATTACACAATTTAAGCTTGGAATAAACTGAATTTGCTAAAGCGTTTGAGTAAGCATGTATTTGAAGGCTTGGAAAATTATGTGAGTGCATGCGTGCGTCTTTTCTCACACAGACTTGTTTAAATAGGCAAGGCAGAGATACGTTGTCCATAAAGCCATTTTAATGATAATAACGCACTTTCCTTTTTAAGAAGGTCTTGTCTGAGGATAGCCGTTAGTAATTAATTCTATCTTGAATACTCAATAACGCTTCAGAGTCTTCTTTGCTTTAACTTATGATAACGCTTCAGAGTGCTGATGACTTGGAAAAGATCTTTGATCAGAGTTAGAGTGTATATGTTTATGTGCAGATTCTGGTCATCAAGCTTCAGCGTATGATCTGGTAGCTTCAGCATGTAGCACATGTTACTGATCTTCTGATGCTTCTGATGCTGATGATGATTCCATCAGAACTTCTGTATATACAAAACATAATTTTAAGAAGCATATTTGTCTTATATATAAATCTTACAATTTATTTATTCTTTGTATTTTTTTATCATCAAAACTCTAATTAAGGGTTGTAGAATCAAACTATGTTCTAACAATCTCCCCCTTTTTGATGATGACAAAAACCAGTTTTTTTCAATTAAAAATAAAGATTAAAAAAGTATAGAATTAAGAAGAGAAACTCCCTCTGAGTTGATTACTTCCCTTTAATTCCATGAGTCTTTGAGCATCAGAATCTTACTGTATCTTTTCATCAGAGTTTTGTACCTGTTCAAGCTTTTCAGAAGAGAAAAATTTAAATAGATCAGAATGTTTGAGACTTATGTCTCAGTAATCCATAATTGAAAAATATCATTCGTTCTCCCCCTTTTTGTCAGTTATCAAAAAGAACAAATAATCAAAGTCAAAATGCATTTATATTGAAAACCAGAAGCAATGATAAGTTCAGAACAATGTAAGAAAATTACAGATAAGTCTAAGACAAGGAAATTCTAAGAGGGAGGAGGTAGACGCGTGAACAAGGTTTCCAACAAGCTCTTGATCTGGATGTTGGTTTCCTGTTGTTGGGTTAACATGCTCTTGATTTACTCAATTTTGTCGTCCTGTTTATCCATTCTTTCATTCATCAACATATCATATCTTTTCAGGTCTTCTAGAGTTTGCTTGTCATAGGAGGAAGCTAGGGGATCTTCAGAAACTGGATGCTTCTCAGAGCTTTCTACAATATCCTCCTTGTGACCCATTGCTTCAGCAGGAATCATCTGCTCTTGAGTATCAGTCAGATTGAGATCTTTAGACCAGGGAGTAATGTCCTGAGGGAGAACTTCTTCCTTAAGAAGCTGGCTTAGAACTGGACCTTCAATTTCTTTCAGCAGATTGCTGAAGTTCTGTTGTGCTTGTCTGTAGCTCTGTTCTTGCAACTTATGAGTTTCAGAACATACCCATCTTCTAAACTTTTTCCAAAGGTAGTCTGATGCAGCAGGATCAATCAGCTCAAGACTAGCTTGCTTCAGAGAAGTGATCCACTTCTGTACTTCTGTTTCAAATATCAATAAGCTGGTACCAACATCTAGAGAGGGTTCAGATGGTTTTGGTTTTGGGATAGCTGTTTTGTGGGTTATGGCAGCAAGACGTTCAAAAACCGTTAAATCAATGACAGTCTTGTTGTGGTCATCTGGATTGTTCTTTGGTGAGGGAGTGGGAGAGTCAGGAATTATGATTGGACTTGATGGGGTGTTTGGTGGAGTTGATTCTAGAGAAGAGGGAATTTGGGGAAAATTCACAATGGTACCAAGGGGCATACGAATTTCCAGAGGTTCTGTGATTCCGGGAATGGGAATGGTATCAGAATCAACAGTTTGGTTTGATTCATCGTTATGAGGTTCTGGTTCACAGGATTCAGAAGGTTGAGTCTCAGAAGATTAAACTTCTGGGTGAGATAGTTCAGGTTGAGGAGAAGGTGGATGTATTTCTGGTTGAGGAGATGGAGGTAGTGGTATTTCTGGTAGTGGAGAGAGGGGAATTTCTGGTTGTGCTTCTGTGGTGGTTTCAGGGTTTGGATTTTCTGGCATGGGAGCATAAGTATGTTGGGTTGCTTCAATATTTGGATTTTGAGGTTGGGAGCGAGATCTTCTAAGAGTTAAGGATTCAGAGGGGTCAAAATCAATGTCAAAGTCATATAATGTTTGTGGTGTGGGGTTTTCAGATTGAGTGGGAATTGGGATAGATGTTGATACAAAAATTGAATTTAAAACAGTTACAAAAGAAGGATTACCTCTCTTTTTAGGAGTCTGCTAGGATGATCCTTCTGCTACAGCTTTCCTTTTCATGGTTTTCTTCAGCACAACTTCTGGAGCCTTCTGCTGCAGATCCTGAATGTTCAAATTTGGTGTTGTACCATCCGCCTTGCAAGCATCTAGATATCTGACTATTATGTCAGGTTTAGAATCAATCTCTGAGAATAGAGGGAAGTTATCCAGAGGGACTCTTCTGCTGGAGATTATTGCAAAATAAGTGACGCTGGGTTCCTTCTTGATGTTCTCAATCAACTTCATTTTCTTCATATTCTTTGCATTCAGCTGTTTGCCAATAGTAGCTTCCAAAGAGTTGATTTCCTGAGCCTCCGTAAGATGATCAATCAGCTTATTCTCTATTAGAATATCTGATATAAGTCTTCCTAGGGGTATCCAGTCCCTTTTTATGCGCTCCTCTTTTATGGTTTCCTTAACACTGGTCTTTAGATGGTTAAACAACAGATGAGCCAGATTCACCTTAATCTTCTGGGAGATGAAATAGATCAGAAATTGCTGATCAATATTGATGTAATCAGGAGATCCGGTAGGCTTCCTGTGGTTTATGCATCCCATAATGATCTTGGCCCATATTCTGTGATGGTCTTTTAAATCTCTTATCTTGTTGGAGGGAAGCCCCAGAGTGAAGATTTCTCTAGCAATTAGGGCAACATCAGCGCATCTTTTAGCCATGTCAATGCAACGTACACCACCACCACTGTAGCCTATTAATCTTGCAATGAGGTCCTCAGTAATAACTATCCTCTTCCACATAATGTATGAAGTAACTTGATGGTTGGAAGATGAAGCATGAAACCTAAATTCATTTACCAGAATTGGGAATGTTGGACCCACCAGTCTGTCAAAATATCTTTCCCAGCCTTGAGCCTTAACCTCTTCAGAGAGATTAAACCCGTTCTCTTGAAGACTGTTGAAATCCATGATCAATTCTGAAAGAACTTCTAGATTTTTGATGGGTGTGAGAAGAGTTCTGTAGGGTTCTTCATATTGTTCGGAGGAAACTGTTTTCTGGGTACTGGGAGTAGGGATGCTTGAGGAAGCCATGTTCACACGAAGGTTTTGAAGAAATTGAAAGGGTTTTGAGAAAGGATGCAAACTGAAATCAGTATGTTTGAGAGAAAATGAAAGTGAAAGTAAAAAAGTGTAAGTGGTGAGAAATGTGTTTAAATAGATTTCTAAACAATTTTGAAAACATAAACGGCAAGAGAGAGAAATTAAATATAATGATTATGAGCATTTAATAATAGCTGATTTTGGGGGATTCAAAAAGATATTGGAACGGTTACCCATGACATGTGTCTCAATGCAACCAATCAGCGCTTTTGACCTTTCAGAAACGTGAACGCGTGTTCAGCCTCAGAAGTAGTTGATGACTGGATGACACTTGTTTGCTTGAGTGAAATGCACATTTCTATCCTTGATTGTGATAGATTCTGATACAATCTGTACTTCTAAAGATCTGAAGAAAGATTGATCAGTAGTTCACAAAAAAAACAAAGTTCTGAAGGTTAAGATATGGAATCAAAACAGTTTTATTCTGGGCAGAGCTTCATGCTGAGATGTTTCAGAATGAAGTTGAACCTATCTTCAGAAAGAGGTTTTGTAAAGATATCAGCCCATTGATGGTCTGTGTTAATAAATTTTAAATTTAGAATCCCTTTCTGAATATAGTCCCTAATAAAATGATGTTTTATTTCTATATACTTAGCCCTAGAATGCAAAATAGGATTTTTACTGAGACAAATAGCAGAAGTATTGTCACAGAGGATAGGGATGTTACTCTCAAATATCTGGAAGTCCTCAAGTTGACTTTTCATCCAGAGCATTTGTGTACTGCATCCAGCTGCTGCTATGTATTCAGCTTATGTTGTTGATAGAGCAATTGTGGATTGTCTTTTGCTGGTTCATGAGATCATATTTTCTCCCAGAAACTGGCAGCTTCTAGAAGTGCTTTTACGTTCTACTCTGTCTCCAGCGAAATCAGCATCAAAGTATCCTATTAAGCTATAATTACTTGATTTTCTATAAAACAAACCCAGATTAGTAGTACCTTTTAGATACTTGAAAATTCGCTTAACTGCTGTTAAGTGAGATTCTCTAGGATCTTATTGGAATCTAGCACAAATGCAAAAACTGAATAGAATGTCAGGCCTTGAGGCCGTCAGATATAGAAGAGAACCAATCATACCTATGTAGACCTTCTGTTCTACCTTTTTACTTACCTCTTCTCTTTCCAGAATGCACGTGGGATGCATTGGAATCTTTGATGGCTTACATTCTGAGAGATCAAATTTCTTCAGAAGTTCTGACATATTTGCTCTGATGAATGTAAGTTCCTTCTGGGGTTTGATTAATCTGAATGCCCAGAAAGAATTTTAGTTCCCCCATTAGGCTCATCTCAAATTCTGCCTGCATACATTGAGCAAACTTTCTTCCCAGAGAGGGTTTAGTGGATCCAAATATGATGTCATCAACATAAATCTGACATACTAAAATGGTTTTCTTAACTGTCTTACAGAACAAGGTTGTGTCCACTTTCCCTCTGGTGAATTCCTTTTCTAGCAGGAAGTTACTTAGTCTTTCATACCATGCTCTGGGAGCTTGTTTCAGACCATAGAGTGACTTCTTTAGTTTGAAAACATATTCTGGATTTTTGGAACTTTCAAAACCACGGGGTTGGTGCACATATACCTCTTCTTCTATATAGCCATTTAAGAATGCACTCTTAACATCCATCTGATACAGAGTGATGCCTTTATTAACAGCAAATGAAATTAAGAGTCTGATAGATTCTAACCTGGCGACTGGAGCAAAGGTTTCTATATAGTCTATCCCCTCTTGCTGACTATAACCTTGTGCTACCAGTCGTGCTTTGTTTCTAATGACTTCACCTTGTTTGTTCAGTTTGTTTCTGAACACCCATTTTGTACCAATGACGTTGAATCCTTTTGGTTTGGGAACTAGATCCCATACGTCATTTCTTGTGAATTGATTTATCTCCTCTTGCATTGCTAGAATCCAGTCATTGTCCAGAAGTGCTTCATCAATTGTTGTTGGTTCAATTTGAGAAACCAGTCCCATGAGGGATTCTTCAGAGTTTCTGAAGGAGGATCTTGTTCTGATTGGATGTTCCTTCCTTCCTAAGATTGTTTCTCTTGGGTGATCCATGCTGCTTCTGGATGGTCTTTTCTGGAGTTGATCAACAGAAGGTGCTGGATTACTTGCAGTGACTCTTGCTGATGTTAAGGGAGTGTCTCTGTTGAGAGCTTCTGATGATTTGTCTTCAGTACCTGTGAGTTCAACTTCCATACCTGCAAGGAATTCATTCTGCTTTGACTTTTGAGAGTCAAGCTTATCATCAAAACGAACACGGATTGACTCTTCCACAATCTGTGTTTCTGTATTGTATACTCTGTACCCTCTTGAGCGTTCATAATATCCTAACATAATACACTTTTGTGCTTTAGAGTCAAACTTGTTCAAATAAATTTTTGTATTCAGAATAAAACATGTACATCCAAATGGGTGAAAGTAGGAAATGTTGGGCTTTCTGTTCTTCCACAATTCATATGGAGTCTTTTCCAGAATAGGTCCTATGGAGATTCTATTCTGAATGTAACACGTTGTGTTTATTGCCTCTGCCCAGAAGATCTTAGCAACGTTAGTCTCGTTGATTATGGTTCTGGCCATTTCTTGCAATGTTCTGTTCTTTCGTTCTACAACTCCATTTTGCTGGGGAGTTCTAGGACAAGAGAAATCATGCAGAATGCCTTTATCATTAAAGAATAACTCAAAATCTTTGTTTTCAAATTCTCCACCATGATCACTTATGACTTTGACGATTCTAAGATCCTTTTCATTCTGAACTTGGTTGCAGAAGGTAACAAACACAGAGTGTGACTCGTCCTTATGCCTTAAGAACTTTACCCATGTCCATCTGCTATAGTCATCTACGATTACTAACCCATACTTCTTGCCACTGACTGAAGCAGTTTTAACTGGTCCAAATAAGTCAATGTGCAGAAGTTCTAATGGCTTGGAGGTGGAAACAACGTTTTTGGATTTGAAAGCTGGTTTTGCAAACTTGCCTTTCTGACATGCTTCACACAGAGCATCTGAATTGAACTTCAGGTTAGGAAGTTCTCTAACCAGATTGAGTTTGTTAATCTGAGATATTCTTCTCATACTAACATGTCCCAATCTTCTGTGCCAGATCCATTGCTCGTTGTTAACAGACAGTAGACATTTTACATTCTGACTTTTTAGTTCAGAAAGTTTTATTTTATAAATGTTGTTTTTCCTCTTTCCATTAAATTGGATAGTCCCATCTTTCTGACTAACAGATTTGCATGAATTTTGATTGAAGATTATATCATAACCGTTATCACTTAATTGACTTATGGATAACACATTATGCATTAACCCATCAACTAGTAAAACATTACTTATAGAGGGAAGATTTCCATTACCTACTGTTCCAGAGCCAATGATCTTTCCTCTCTGATTGTCTCCAAAACCTACGTGGCCTCCAGGCTTAAGTTCCAGGCTTTGGAACATATGCCTTCTTCCCGTCATGTGTCGTGAGCAGCCAGAGTCCAGGTACCATGATTGGTGTTTTTGCTTTGCTGCTAAAGATATCTGCCACATGTATTATTTTATCCTTAGGTACCCACATTTTCTTGGGTCCTAATTTGTTAGTTTTACCAAAACTCTGGTTGAATTTTGGTTTGACAGAGTAATCACTACTTGTATATTTTATGTCATGTGTGTGCCCATATATAAAGTGTGAATCAAGTGGAGTACGTTTTATAACTAAATCCATGGCATTTTTTGGTGTAGGTACCTTACCTTGATATCCTATCCCTTTTCTTCCATTTCTGCTAACTCCATAGATCATTGAAGCCATTTTGCTTCTGTCTATGTTTTTAGCTAGAAACTTCTGAAAGCTGTGATCATACTCCTTGATGATCTCATCAGCATTGCTGGGAGTTTCAGGGATTTTTTCCTTCTGAGAGTTTTGCAATTGGTTTTCTAATTTTGAAATTTTATCTTTTAACTCAGAATTCTCCAATTTGATACTCTCAGTATTATCAGAGTCAGAAGCAAGATTCCTTTTCAAGTTTCTGAATTTGACTCTGATCTGCTGATATGTTTCCAGAATTTCATTAAGGCTTTCAGCTAGTTCAGCCTT
Source organism: Vicia faba (assembly GCA_948472305.1). NCBI lineage: Eukaryota > Viridiplantae > Streptophyta > Magnoliopsida > Fabales > Fabaceae > Vicia > Vicia faba. The sequence goes on from OX451739.1 coordinate 1,457,624,172, forward strand.
AGTAAAGTTTATAGTAAAGTCAGGAAATACCTCTTTTGTATCTGAATCATATTCTGACTCAGAAGCTTCACTGTCTTCTGTTATGTTTGCCATGAGAGCTATGTTTGCTCTTTCATCATCTGATTCTGAGTCAGCTTCAGATGTGTCAGAATCATCCCATGTAGCCATGAGACTTTTCTTCTTTTCCTTGCCAAACTTCTTTTTGGGCTTCTCCTTCTGAAGCTTTCGGCAATCACTTTTGTAGTGCCCTTGCTCGTTACATTCATAGCAGATGATGTCTTTGTTGTTTGGCTTTCTGTTTCCTGAAGAACCTTCAGATCTTTTGTGTCCAGAGGAGGATTCTGACCTTCTGTATCTGGAGAAAGATTCATTCTGATTTTTTGATCTTCTGGGATTCCTGAACTTCCTTTGCCTCTGCTTCCATAATTGGTTCACCCTTCTGGAGAGGAGAGATATTTCATCTTCTTCTGATGAGGACCCATCAGAGGTTTCTTCCACATCCTGCAAAACTTTGGAGTCAGATTTTCTGTTAGATTTTAAAGCTAATGACTTACCTTGCTTTTGAGGTTCATCTTCTTCTAGCTCTATCTCGTGACTTCTGAGGGAGCTGACAAGTTCCTCCAGAGAGATTTTGTTGAGATCCTTGGCTAGCTTAAGCACTGTGACCATTGGCCTCCATTTTTTTGGAAAGCTTCTGATGATCTTATTAACATGATCAGCAGTAGAATACCCTTTGTCAAGAACTTTTAGACCAGCAACAAGAATTTGAAATCTTGAAAACATAGTTTCTATTGATTCACTCTCTTCCATCTTGAATGCCTCATACTTCTGAATGTTGCGAGGGCTTTGGTTTCTTTGACTTGAATGTTACCTTCATGCCTCATTATTAGAGAGTCAAACATATTATTTTCAGTGTCTCTGTGTAATATCTTATCATATTCTAAGTAAGAGATGGCGCTGAGAAGAATTGTTCTGGCCTTGTGATGATTTTTGAACTCACGCTTTTGCTGATCAGACATCGTTTTCCTGTCAATCTTCTGACCACTTCCATCCACTGGGTGCGTGTATCCATCAGCCACCATGTCCCATAGATCAGCATCATGGGCCAGAAAGAAACTCTCAATTCTGTCTTTCCAGTAGTCAAAGTTCTCTCCATCAAAGATTGGAGGTTTGCTACTGAATCTGTCTCTTTCTTCATTGTTGTCATTGCTGATGTTTTGATTTGGTCCTGCCATTGTGTTTTTCTGACGCTGGATCTTGTACTGACACGGTTAAGTGTTATAAGCTCAGAACCAGGCGCTCTGATACCAATTGAAGATGTGAAAAACACAAGAAGGGGGGTTGAATTGTAAAACTTAAAAGAAATGCTTAGACAACACAGTATTTTTATCCTGGTTCGTTTGATCTCAAACTACTCCATTCCACCCGTCAAGGTGATTTCTCCTCTCTCCAACGAGGTCTTAATCCACTATATTCAAAGGATTACAATAGCTACTTTAACAACTGTTAAAGCCTTCTTGAGTATAACCACAAACCGGTTTATCTCAAGGAAATCTTTTACAAATAATTTGAACAATGATGTGTTAATGTTTTCTAACAAAACAATATATCACAACTGTGATAATTACACAATTTAAGCTTGGAATAAACTGAACTTTGCTAAAGCGTTTGAATAAGCGTGTATTTGAAGGCTTGGAAAATTATGTGAGTGCATGCGTGCGTCTTTTCTCACACAGACTTGTTTAAATAGGCAAGGCAGAGATACGTTGTCCATAAAGCCATTTTAATGATAATAACGCACTTTCCTTTTTAAGAAGGTCTTGTCTGAGGATAGCCGTTAGTAATTAATTCTGTCTTGAATACTCAATAACGCTTCAGAGTCTTCTTTGCTTTAACTTATGATAACGCTTCAGAGTGCTGATGACTTGGAAAATATCTTTGATCAGAGTCAGAGTGTATATGTTTATGCGCAGATTCTGGTCATCAAGCTTCAGCGTATGATCTGGTAGCTTCAGCATGTAGCACATGTTACTGATCTTCTGATGCTTCTGATGCTGATGATGATTCCATCAGAACTTCTGTATATACAAAACATAATTTTAAGAAGCATATTTGTCTTATATATAAATCTTACAATTTATTTATTCTTTGTATTTTTTTATCATCAAAACTCTAATTAAGGGTTGTAGAATCAAACTATGTTCTAACACCCTAAATAACCCTTTTTATTTCATTTCAATTGGATCTTCCATGTTCCTGTAAGAAGCTTTGACCCAAAAGGTGTTTTTGTTGACTTTTGAAAAGGACCTCTAATGTATGAATTTATAACTTTTCATGAGCGCATTAATTGAACTTGAGGGATGAAGATGAGTTTTAGGGAATTTCATTCTATTCAAAATTAGCCTTGGATGAGAAATTTCTAATTAAGTATGAAAAAGTTATGCTTGGTCAAAGGTTGATTGACTTTTCCTGAGAAACCCTAATTTAGCAACTTTTGAGTTTTGATGAATTAGGAGAATTCCTTGGGGAATCATGATCAACCCTTAATCAAATAATGTATATTACTTTAAAATATTTATCTTGACCAAAAATCTTGAAGTTTGACTGTATGTGGGCCACAGTTGACTTTTGACCTAACATAGTTGATTTTCAGGCATTTGAGCAGTTGACTGAGCAAACTTCTTGTGCAAGGCATAAATCTTTGCATAGATGGTCTTGATAGCATATTAAGACTATGGAAGAGGTTTGAGACCTTTGGAGTTCACCCATCATGATGAAAATGGAAACCCTAGTTTGAGGTTCATTGTCTTAGGAGAGCATTTGCCTGATCAATCCTTGGGCATCCTTGGGCAAGTTGAGGATTTCAATGAACATATGTTGAGTAAAATGGGAGGGAAATTTTTTGGGTATAACAATGATATTATAGGTGAGGGCACAATCAATTTCATCAAATTGATTCATAGATTCATGAGTTTATTTCCATGCCTTCTTCAACAAAGCTTTATTGAGATTCAAACTTCATTATTGAAGATGATTTAAAGTAATATCTTGACAAGGTCTACTATAATTCATCATTCCTCAATTTGTTAAAGAAAGTCAAAAGATGCAAGAGTTGATTGAAGAAGTTTGACCTAATTGGACAAGTTCTTGATTTCTTGATCACAAGTGCATAACTGTCTCAATTCTTAACGTTTTGAGGTGGTTTTTGGTGCTATGGTTTCTTATTATAATCCTAAACAACTTATATTCACATTGGAAAAGGATTCATGCAAGAAAGATTGTCAAAATTGAAATGGCTTTCGAAGTCATTTTTGATGCTCTAGGAGCTAGGGTTTTAAATTTCTACGGGTTATATCTTGCTCATCTTTTGAGATTTTTGAGTAATTCCAAATACATATTTCTCTTTAAAGGGTTACCAACTAATCACTTCAAGAGTTTCAAGAAAATTTTATGTGGAAGTGTCATACCCCAATTTTTGACCTAAGATCCCACCCTCCATTTGCATCATTGCATAACAAGTGTTCACGAGTGGTTCGACCTATTTTTTCCAACTCTCGGTCAGATCTCAAAAATTCATAACTTCTTCAAGTTATGACCTTTTTGAGTGGTTGTTTTTCGCATATGATTTTCCTTGACATCATCTACAACTTTTCTTTACAACTCAAGGGCAAATTATGTATTAAAAAGCCACGAAAAATTGTTAACGTTAGAAGTCGTTTCACGAATTTGATTCTTAATTTTGGACTATGTTTCGTCCGACCATACATTTTACACTTTCTCTTATTTTATTCTTATTTCCATTAAAAAACTCACAAAAGACGCACTTAACATCATGTTATTATTTTTATTTATTTATTTACAATTTTTTATTTATTTATTAGTTTTATTTTAAATTTATATGTCTGTATCATTTTATTTCAAAAATATGTAGTTAGTATTTTGTTTTTAATTCTTTTTAGTCATTATAATTTTAGTTTCTTTTTAATCTAATATTAATCTTGATTTGGTTCTAATTTTAATTTAATTTTAAAGTTGAATTATTATAAAAATTAAAATCAATTTTAATATCTCTTACTTTTATTTTTTTTGTAATACTAATACTTTTCTGTATTTTGTATTTTTAGTTTATTTGTTTAGTTGTTGCTAATATTATTATTATTGTTATTATCATTATTATTAGTGTTTCTCTTTGTCTTGTTGTCAAATAAAATAAGAAAGTAAAAGTTGAGACCGCAATATCCATCCTCAAGGCAAGTCATGGACCTGCCACTATTATGCATTCCAAAGTTGTCCACAAAACATCAAGCTATATGAGTCCAAAACCCTGTATCAGCCTACAAAAATTAGTCAAAAGCATCCCCATAAAATGCCAAATCTTACACCAATTTAACAAGAACATCAACCTACCTCAAAAGTGATAAAACAAAGTAGTCTATTTGTTCAAACTTATCAAAGTTTCCCCACAAAATACAGATTTTCCAACTATAAATAAGAGAGGTTTTATACATAAAAAGGGAGAGAAGCAGCAAAAAACAAACAGAAATATCACACAAAAACATACGTTCAACTCTTCTCCAAAACCGTGACAAACCCATTATCTGCTTCAACAAACCTGCTGCAACATTTTCACCTTCATTCTGCCATAGAACACAACCTTTAAAATCTCATTGCAATCACCTCTTCCATTGAAAACCTTTTTTTTTCACGGTACAAATACACTAACCTCTATCCATCTTTTTCGGTCATCATGGAACCGCCGTTGGTACTCTTTTCTCCTTACACTCTACCTCTATTATTTGATATTTTATGGGTTTGTGAAATTTGAACTTTTTTTTTTGTTTGAGAGATGAACAAGGAGACAATATTTTGTCTTGTGAATTTTGTTGGTGAGAGAGAGAAGAAGTAACTTTAGTGATGTATTGTATTTCCATGTTACTGACATATGATGCCTTTTATTATTATTTTTCTTATAATGCCACTACATGTCATTTATTGAATGACCATTTTATCTTATAATGCCACTACATGTCATTTATTGAATGACCATTTTATATAGTTGAAAAGTCAAAATAAGGATAACAATCTCTTAGCATGTACCGATGAGTAAAGTAGGGGTTGCACCCTCCATGTGTTTTTTCTCTTTCATGATATATTTTATTATTTAGTAGAGACTAAGAAATTAAGTTGGTGTGAACTCATGAGAAATTGTTTAACTTTACACATCAAGCTTTGATTCATAGTTATTTCTGTTTCATTTATTTTGTTCATAATTTTAATTTTCCCCTGTTATTTAGTTATTAGCTTAATTCATTTTGTTTTTTTTTAAATAATAATAAGGGGTCATGTGTCATATCTTGATTGGCTTTTAGTTTCAAAACATATAGAAAGAAAAACAACAATAAGTTTGGCTACAATAATGCAGAGCCCCATGACTTTCTTTTTTTTTTCTTCTTTTTTTTCTTCATTTTATTATTAGTTACTTTTGACTAGTATTGCTAATTTAATTAATTGTTATTAAATCATTAATTTCGTAATTTAGTCACTTAATCTCATATTTGAAATTTCTTCTATCCACTCCTATTTTGTTTTTTTTTGTGCTGCAAATAATAATTGTTTGGGCTTCAATCCAAATTCCCTATGCCCAATCTGATTTTCCTAATCAGCAGGCCCATCCAAAATTTATTGATACCACCCCTTAAATTTCCATTTTCACACATTTTCTTTTATAATTAACTTAGTTTATATTTAAATTAGTTTAGATATAATTTAATAACTTTAGAGCTTTAATCACTTTAGAATTTCTATTTAGATTTGATTTAATAACTTTATAATTTCTATTTAGATTTAAGTTAATAATTTTAGAACTTTAATTTAGTTTAGATTTAATTTACTAATTTTAAAATTTTAGTTTGTTTTGATCTAATTTAGTAATTTTAGAATTATTTTTATAACTTTAGAATTTGTAGTTAGTTTAGAATTATTTTAGTAAGTAATTCTTTAATTTAGTTCAAATAACTTCTTTAGATAATTAGTTACATTCTCTTTGTATTTAAATACCTCTATCATTTTAATATCTCGGTGCCTTTTGGTCATTAATCTGTTTCGTTAGATTTATTTTTCTTGTGAATTTCCGAATGCTTACATTTTGATGTTCATTTTATTTTGCTTGCTCGATTCACTCAAAGGGAAATAATTAAATTTGTTGACTTCATGTCATCAAATATATCTTACACGATCGTGTGAATCCCTTTATTCATTTTGTTTTACTATTTTTCTAAACTTAAGTTAATTTTCATAAAAGAGTCTATTTTAAAAACTCACACCCCTTTAAGTCAAAACTTCGACCCTAGGTCGTCGTATCTTCAAAATCTAGTCCGCACCCATTTTAACTAAACAAACCATTTTCAATCAAACAAACAATTATAAAAACAGATATTTCAAAAGGTTCCTGCAGAGTACCGTAGATACATTGGATGCTAATACCTTCCCATTGTATAACCAACTCACGAACTCTAGATCTCTTTTCTAAAACACATTGTATTTTCATTATTTTTTAGTACTATTTTATATTGCATATTTAAGGGTTTTATTTCTCTCTTTTCCCTTTTCCCTTGGAAATAATAAAGCGTGGTGGCGACTCTTACTTTTGTGAGACGAGTTAATTAATAGCTCGATCTCCGATTTACCCCGCTACAATTTTTTATCGCTACAGGAAGATGCCTAATGATGAGAAAGATTACTAGTCCTCTAGATATTAAATTCCCTTATGTGATTTCAAAAGACCATAACTTGGTCAATTTTTATCTCCTTAAGCCCATTATTTTTCCATATTGATCTTAAGAATGTGAACACCAACTTTTATTTTATGTACAAAGCTTGAAAATGGTTGGAAGATGCCTCAAGAACCAATAATATTATAGGTCACCTCATGGATTTTCACCAATTTTACAAGGCCATAAATTTTTCAATAATTGGTATTTTTGAGTTATTCAAGTTTCACAATTCTCTTTAGGAAGTCTACTTCAAGATAGCATTAATGATCAAAGCTTAATTTTGGAGGAATGCCTTGTTTGAACTCAAAACATTATAGGTCACTTTTGAAGAAAAACTTAGAATTTTTTTAAGTACAAAAAGTCAGCATCTTTTTCTCAACTTTGACTCATCACAAATTTTAGCTCAAGCATCCAATTGATTTCACTCTTTAAACACTGTAAAATTTGTGGCCTTATCTTTCAAATGCTTCAAGAATCATGCCCTAAGACTCCTTGAGCTGTGAACACCATGGATTCAAAGATGGTACCTTGAAAATGAAGTTTCACTTCAAGTCAGATCACAAAATTCATAATTTGGCTTCTAATCACCATATTTCCATGTGTTTTCTAATTAAACATGATTAACACATATGTTTGGATAATTTAGAATGATAAAACACATCGTTTGATTGAGTTATTATGCACATGTGATCATACTTTCTTCATGATCACAGATGTGCATGAACTCAAGGGAAATTGCATCATTCACCCCTTCCCTTGATTCTATTCGCTTCTCCTATAAATAAAATCTCTATTCTACTTATTTTAACAAGCTTTTGATAGCCAATTGACCCATGCTCCGATCCCACACGAACTCTGAATTTGAATTTATGATTTCTTGCATTCTCACTCCAAAACACCAAAAGCTCTATTCAGTTAGCTTCATTGAACTTCTCTGAAGATAACCATACTCTTACCTTCAAGAATTGTAACCTATATTGATCTAAAGAAGTCCAATTTTAAAGCCACCTTTTTCTAATTCGTTTAGGTAGATTTCTTGGTCAAATCGATCCAAATAAAAGACTAATCTACTCTCTTCATCTATCTGATTCTCGGACTTATTATAATTTGTAATTTCATTGAGATTTGAGTGAGATATTCCAGAATTATGAGCTCGCTATTATTTCTACATTTTATCAATTCAAACCTTGCTCAGTTTATATAAATTCTGCACGATGGTACCATTAGAATCGTCATGAAGAGACGAATCTAATGGTACCGGTCTGGTCCTCTAATTTTACAGTTTAAGGAATCTCAATCTAGGGCGTCTAGAGGTTGAAGACGACCTACATGTCGTGCTTCAAACAATGGAAGTGTGACATGTGATTTTTTGAATTCAATCCAGTGGTTTTGCTTTATCATACATGCGTTTTGAGAGCCCTTGGATCTGATTACTTCAATTAGTCACATTCCATCCAACGTGCCAGAATTTTAGTTGTTTTTAAATATTAAAAGGTCTGGTGCAATTTCCAAAGCTGACCATGATATGCACATCGTGCCTGGTCCTTTGGATCTAATTACTAGTGTGTTTTGATTATCATTTAATGGTCTATATTTTTTTAAACTTTATTTTATTTTCTGTTTTTTACACCAAACTTCAAAAAATCATAGAAAATTCATTTAAGACTAAAAAATTATGAAAAAATTCACATAAATATTTTCAAATATTCTCTTTCTGACTTTTATTTTTTCATGATTTTATTTTCAGATTTGATATATTTTCTGATTTTTCCTTTATTTTTACTTGTTTTTATTATTTAAAAATACTTTTTGATATTTTTAAATTCTAAATTTTTTTATAAAAATCATTTTTCTCATTTCTGAATTTATGAAATTTTTCTAGAATTTTACTTTGACTTCTATTATTTTTTTATTCAAATATTTCCCTTCCTTCTTCATCTTATCCTTTTCTTACATATGCTACATGTTATTAGAGGATGATCTACATATCATCTCTCTAAACATATGGCACATAGATTGTTATTGACCGGCCTCAAAATAGGTGTGACTTCTATATAAGTCCACTTATGATTGCTTATTATAACGCTAAATTTTGTCCCGATTCGAGAAATGATAATTCGTGACCCAAACCTATGTTTGCAAGCCCATGTATGTTTAATTTGAAACCTTTGATCCAATAACCTTGAGGTACAATGTTAGGAGGCTTTGGTCTTATCAATCCTCTAATGGACTTTCATAAAATTTGGTCTAAGTGAATCATTTTACCATCATTGATCATTTGTTGTTGCCTTGAGAATTTGAAATGAATGATATACTTGACAAAAAGCAAATTAAACTTGTTATTGAGAGGCTTTGATTTTATCAATATTCTAATGAGTTTTCAAATGCAAGTTTCAAGATGGTCATTCAACTAACCTATAATTTCTAACTCATTAACAATTAACTTTTATATTTATGCTTTTACTTTAAGCACTGTTTATTTTAGCTTTTTCATTTCATGCTATTTTTATCTTTGCTCATTTGAGCATTTATTTTTTATGTTATTTTTTACTTTGCTCACTTGAGCTTTCATTTCTTTTTGAAGATACCTAATAATCAACTTTAAGGTTACTTGGACTATTTGGTTTCTATCATTGGAATTTTGGAGTTATGGACTTCTTGGACTTTGAATTAGAGACCTTGACCTACCTTGAGACCATGTGACTTCTATTTCTATTTTGTCTGGAGTTCTTGGGGTTTACCCCGACACATTTTGGAGTTATTCTGATTATGTACTTTGTCTGTAATTGAGAATTTATCTGTATACAGCCGTTACTCTGTCCAATTTTTGTGTAGACATAATGCATCTGAAGATTGGTTTTCTTAAGATATTTATTATCTTTACTTGTTTGGTTTCAATCTAAATGATGGGAATTCTACATTGACTCATTGTGTCAAGTGTTGGCTTCTTGTTGGTTAGATGGTTCTTTTCCCTAGCTTTTACATTATGCTTTATGATAGTCCCTTCTGAAGAAGTGAAAAACACAAGAAGGGGGGGGGGGGGAGGGGGTTGAATTGAAAACTTGAAATCAAATGCGCAATGACATAGTATTTTTATCCTAGTTCATTTGATCTCAAACTACTCCAGTCCACCCGTCAAGGTGATTTCGTCTCTCTCCAACGAGGTCTTAATCCACTAATCTCAAAAGGATTATAATCACTAATTTGACAACTGTCAAAGTCTTCTTGAGTACAACCACATTCTGGTTAATCTCAAGGAACACTGTCTTAAACAAAGATACAAGAATGTGAGTACAAATGTTTTTCGTTACAAAAACAGTTATCACAATTGTGATATTTTACACAAATTTATAGCATGGAATAGATGAGTAAGCTTGCAGCGTTTTTGAATTCTCGTGAGTAGTATGGGAAAATCGTGAACGATTTGATCACTGAGCTTGTTTATATAGGCAATGGATTCCTGTTGAACATTAAGCGTGATAAATGTTATTAACTCAGTTTCCATTTGGAGAAGATCCTGTCTGAATGAAGCCGTTGTAATTGATGTTGTCTTGAATGAGTAGTAACGCTTCAGAATCTTACATCCTTGCCTGCTGCTGATGCTTCAGAACATTGATGACTTAGATTATTATGCTCTTGTTCAGAATCAGAGTTTACTTCACTTAAGCGCAGGTTCTGGTCATCAATCTTCAATGCAAATTCTGATTGCTTCAGCGTGTAGCTTCTATAGCTTAACTTCTGATGCTTCTTTGGTCAGAACTTCTGTATACACAATAACATAATTTTTAGGGTGCATATTTGTTCTTTGTATTTGTTATCATCAAAACTCTAACTAAGGGTTGTAGAATCAAAGTATGTTCTAACAATCTCCCCCTTTTTGGTGATGACAAAAACTAGGATTTTCAATGAAAATAAAGAACAAAAGGTTTGAGAGAAACTCCCCGTGAGTTGATTACTTCCCTGAAGTTCCTTCTCATCAGAGTTTTAACTTTATCTCCTATCAAAATTTGTTCCTGTTCAAACTTTTCAGAAAGTAGAGGTTAAATAATTCAGAATGTTTGAGACTTTTGTCCCGGTAAACCATTATTGAAAATATCTTACTTTCTCCCCCTTTTTGTCAAGTATCAAAAAGGAAATATAATCAGAGCCAAAATAGATGAATTATATTTAAAACATAATGCAATGACAAGTTTCAGAAGCAAAGAGGTAAAGATAAAAGTTACAGATAAACAATTTTAAAATAAATTCTAAGAAGGAGGGGAAATACGTGTGAACAACGCTTCCAACAAGCTCTTGATATGAGTGCTTGACTCTTCCTGCTTGCCCAGAATATCTTTGATTTCCTTTGTAGTATCTTCTTGTTTATCTAGAATTCCTTTCATCTCTTTGTTCGTATCCTCTTGCTTGTCCAGCCTTGCATGGATTAATGCATTCTCTTTCTTCAATTCTTCCAGAGTTTTCATGACTAGAGAGGAAGCTAGTGACTCTTCAGGTATTTCATGTTGTTCAGAATATTCTGCAGCTTCTTATGAGGGAACCACTTCTTCTTCTACAACCATGTCTTGTGGAGCAGCAGTCAGGGAGAGACTATCTGAATCTGGTTCAGCTACTTTTGAAGGATGATGCTCTTTCTAGGGAGCATTATCCAGCGAGAGAATTTCTTTCTTGCACCATTGACTCAGAACTTGATCTTGAAAAGCTTTCACCTGATCACTAAAGTTTTGCTGAGCCTTTTCATAACTCAAATCCTTCAGCTTCAAAGTTTCAGCGTTGACCCATTTTTTAAATCTTTCCCACATATAATCAGAAGCAGCAGGATTAGAAATCTCTTAACTTGCATGCTTCAAAGAATTGACCCATTCCTGTTTCAAAAATCAACAAACTTGTACCAACATCTGATGTGGTTGCAGTTGGTTTAGGTTTGGGAATGGCAGTTTTGTGTGAGGTGGAAGCTAGTCTTTCCAGCATAATTGGATCAATGACAAGTCTTATGTTGTCAGCTGGACGGTTAGTGGGTGAAGGAGTGGGAGAGTCAGGAATTAGAATTGGTCTGTTAGGGGAGTTTGGTGGTGTGAATTTAAGGGATGAGGGAATTTCTGGAATCTCATGAATGGTTAGAGGCATGCGAACCGCAAGAGGTTCTGTTATTCCAGGTATTGGGATTATGGTATCAGAATCTGAAGGAGAGTCTTCGGATTGGTTTGTGGCAGCATGTTGGGTTTCTGATTCAGGAATATCAGAAGATGGAATTTCAGAAGGTTAAATTTCTGGTTGTGGTGAGTTGGGGTTCAGATCTTCTGGTTGAGGAGATTGTGGTTGAATATTTTCTGGTTGTGGAATTTCTTGTTGAGGTGATTGTGGATGTGGAATTTCTGGTTGAGAAGATTTTGGGATTTCTGATGGTTGTTGAGTGTTTGGATTTTTTGGTATGGGAGAGGAAAAATCTTGATCAAATAATTCAATGTCAGCCAGAACTTTGGCAAGTTCTGGTTGATGATGTTCTGGATATGGATTTTGAGTAGGGGAGTGAGGTTCATTAAAAAAAATTACCTAGAGTTACAGATGGATCAAACTCTATGTCAAAATCTTCAAAGGTTTGGGGTGATGAGTTTTCTGGTTGAGAAGGCATGGCTTCAGATGTTGAAACAATTATTGATTCTATAACAGAAACATAAGATGGATTACCTTTCTTTTTGGCAGCTTTAGGTGTCCTCTAAGAGGGTCTTTCTCCTGCTGCTTTCCTCTTCTTTGAATTTATTAACACAACTTCTAGAGCAGCCTTGTGCAGATCCTGAATGTTGATTTCTGGAGCAGTCCCATCAGCCTTACAAGCTTTAAGGTATCTGACAATGATTTCTGGTTTGGAGTCTATCTTAGAAAATAAAGGAAAATCCTTCAGAGGTATCCTCCTTGAATTAATGGTCTCATGAGAAGTAACAGTTGGTTCCTTCTTGATATTCTCAATGATCTTCATTTTCTTCAGATTCTTGGTGTTCAAGGGCTTCCCAGCAGTTGCTTCCAATGTGCTTATTTCCTGAGCCTCTGTTAGATGTTCTATCAGCCTGTTCTCTGTTAGAATATCTTATATCAGCCTTCCTAAGGGAATCCAATCCATCTTGGTCCTTTCCTCTTCTCTGGTTACCTTCACACTTGTTCTGATATGGTTGAAGAGCAAATGTGGAAGATTTACCTTTGTCTTCTTAGCAATGAAATAGATCAGAAATTGCTGATCAATATTGATGTAATCAAGAGAGCTTGTAGGCTTCCTGTGGTGGATATATCCCAGAATGATTCTGGCCCAGATTCTGTGATGATCCTTCAAATCTCTGATTTTACTGGAGGGCTGTCCAGAAGAAAAAATTTCCTTTGTAATTGATCTTAGGTCAGAGCATCTCCCAGCCATGTCAATGCATCTGACACGACCACCGTTGTATCCAAGAAGCTTCGCAATAAGATCTTCTGTAATCACAATTTTCTTCCCTATGACATAAGAAGTAACCTGGTGATTTGATGAAGAAGCATGTATCCAGATTTCTTTGACGAGAATGGGAAACGTTGGACCAACCAGACGGTCAAAATACTTGTTCCAACCTTGAGCAGTCACGTCTTCATAGAGATTGAACCCATTTTCTTGTACTCCCAAAATCAATGATCAGTTCTGAGAGAACTTCCAGGTTATCAACAAAAGTGAGAAGCGTCCTGATGGGTTCTTCATATTGTTCCGTTGATGCAGAATCAAGAGCACTGAGATTTTTGAGACTTGATGATGCCATTGTTCACACGGGATTTTGAGGAAGATGAAAAGGGTTTTTGAAAGAAAGAACTTGGAACAAGAGAAAATATTAAGGAGAGTAAAAGTGAATGAATGAATAAATTAATTTTGAGTTTAAATAGGTTTCTTGAAAACGTAAACAGTAAGTAAAAAAAATTAGTAATGATTATATGCATTAATGACACCTGAATTTAGGGGATTTAGAAAGATAATGAACGGTTACCGCATAAAAGTGTCTCAACGCATCCAATCAGCGCCTTGTACCCTTCAGAAATTGAACGCGTGTTCAGCTTCAGAAGGTAGCAGGTGAGAGGATGACAAGTGTTTGATGATGTGAACTGCACGCCTCTATCCTTAAAATGAAACGCTCAGATCTTCAAGGATAGATTCTGAGGTAATCTGTACTTCTAAACTCTGAAGACAGGTTGATCAGTTGTTCATAGAAAATAATAAAGTTCTGAGGGTTAAGATATGTAAGTAAAACATTTTACTCTAGGCATAACTTCATGCTAAGATGTTTCAGAATGAAGTTGAACCTATCTTCAGAAAGAGGTTTTGTAAAAACATCAGCCCATTGATGGTTTGTGTCAATAAATTTTAAGGTTAGAATTCCTTTCTGAATATAGTCCCTAATAAAATGATGTTTTATTTCTATATTCTTAGCCCTAGAATGCAAAATAGGATTCTTACTGAGACATATAGCAGAAGTGTTGTCACAGAGGATAGGAATGATACTCTCAAATATGTTGAAGTCTTCAAGTTGACTTTTCATCCAGAGCATTTGCGTGCTACATCCAGCAGCTGCTATGTATTCAGCTTCTGTTGTTGATAGTGCTATTGTGGATTGTCTCTTGCTGGTCCACGAGATCAGATTTTCTCCCAGAAACTGGAAGCTTCTAGAAGTGCTTTTACGTTCTACTCTGTCTCCAGCGAAATCAGCGTCATAATATCCTACTAAGTTGTAATTATTTGATTTTCTATAAAAAAACCCAGATTAGTAATACCTTTCAGATACTTGAAAATTCGCTTAACTGCTGTTAAGTGAGATTCTCTAGGATCTGATTGGAATCTAGCACATAAGCAAACACTAAATAAAATGTCAGGCCTTGAAGTTGTTAGATAAAGGAGAGAACCAATCATACCTCTGTAGGCTTTCTATTCTACCTTTTTACTTACCTCTTCCTTTTCCAGAATGCACATGGGGTGCATTGGAGTCTTTGAGGACTTACATTCTGAGAGATCAAATTTCTTCAGAAGTTCTCTGACATATTTGCTCTGATGAATGAAAGTTCCTTCTGGAGTTTGGTTTATCTGAATGCCCAGAAAGAATTTGAATTCCCCCATTAAGCTCATCTCAAACTCTGCCTGCATGCATTTAGCAAACTCTCTTCCCAGAGAGGGTTTAGTAGATCCAAAGATGATGTCATCAACATAAATATGACATACTAAAATGTCATTCTTAAATGTCTTACAAAACACGGTTGTGTCCACTTTCCCTCTGGTGAATTCCTTTTCTAACAGGAAGTTACTTAGTCTTTCATACCAAGCTCTAGGAGCTTGTTTCAGACCATAGATTGACTTCTTTAGTTTGAAAACATATTCTGGATGTTTGGAATTCTCAAAACTAGGGGGTTGGTGCACATATACCCTTTCATCTATATAGCCATTTAGGAATCCACTATTGACATCCATCTGATACTGAGTGATGCCATTATTTACAGCAAATGATATTAAAAGTCTAATAGATTCTAACTTGGCGACTAGAGAAAAGGTTTATGTATAGTCTATCCCCTCTTGATGATTATAACCTTGTGCTACCAGTCGTGCTTTGTTTCTGATGACTTCTCCTTGCTCGCTCAGTTTTTTTCTGAACACCCACTTTGTTCCAATGACGTTGAATCCTTTTGGTTTGGGAACCAGATCCCATACGTCAATTCTGGTGAACTGATTCAATTCCTCCTGCATTTCCAGAATCCAGTCATTGTCCAGAAGCGCTTCATCAATTGTTGTTGGTTCAATCAGAGAGACCAATCCCATGAGGGATTCTTCAGAGTTTCTGAATGTTGATCTTGTTCTGATTGGATCATCCTTCTTTCTCAGTATTTTATCTTCTGGGTGAGCTATGCTTCTTCTGGATAGCCTTTTCTGAAGTTGATCAACTGAAGGTGCTGGATTGCTTGCTATAACTCTTTCTGATGTTGTGGGAGCGTCTCTGTTGAGAACTTCTGACAAGTTTCCTTCAGTACCTGTGAATTCAACTTCTATATCTGCAAGGAATTCATTCTGCTTTGACTTTTGAGAGTCAAGCTTATCATCAAATCCAACATTGATTGACTCTTCAACAATTTGTGTTTCTGTATTGTATACTCTGTACCCTCTTGAGTGTTCAGAGTATCCTAACATAATACACTTTTGTGCTTTAGAGTCAAACTTGTTCAAATATTTTTCTGTATTCAGAATAAAGCAAGTCCATCCAAATGGATGGAAATAGGAAATGTTGGGCTTTCTGTTCTTCCACAACTCATATGGAGTCTTTTCTAGAATAGGTCTTATAGATATTCTATTCTAAATGTAGCATGCTGTGTTAATTGCTTCTACCCAGAAGATCTTAGCAACGTTAGTCTCATTGATCATGGTTCTGGCCATTTCTTGCAATGTTCTGTTCTTTCGTTCTACAACTCCATTTTGTTGGGGAGTTCTAGGACAAGAGAAGTCATGCAAGATGCCTTTTTCATTAAAAAATGATTCAAAAATTTTATTTTCAAATTCCCCACCATGATCACTTCTGACTTTGACAATTCTAAGATCTTTTTCATTCTGAACTTGGTTACAGAATGTAACAAACACAGAGTGTGACTCGTCCTTGTGTCTTAATAAATTTACCCATGTCCATCTGCTATAGTCATCTACGATCACTAACACATACTTCTTGCCACTTACAGATGTAGTTTTTACTGGTCCAAATAAGTCTATGTGCAGAAGTTCTAATGGCTTAGAGGTGGAAACAACGTTTTTAGATTTAAAAGTAGGTTTTGAAAATTTCCTTTTTGACATGCTTCACATAGAGCATCTGAGTTGAACTTAAAATTAGGAAGTCCTCTGACCAGATTGAGTTTGTTAATCTGAGATATTCTTCTCATACTAACATGCCCCAATCTTCTGTTCCAGACCCATTGCTTGTTGTTAACAGAAAGAAGGCATTTTACGTTCTGACTCTTAAGTTCGGAAAGTTTTATTTTGTAAATGTTGTTTTTCCTCTTTCCATTAAAAAGGGTAGTTCCATCTTTTTTACTAACAACTTTGCATTAATTTTGATTAAAGGTTATATCATAACCGTTATCACTTAATTGACTTATGAATAACAGGTTATGCATTAATCTGTCAACTAGTAGTATATTATTTATAGAGGGGAGATTTCCGTTACCTACTGTTCCAGAGCCAATGATCTTTCCTCTTTAGTTGCCTCCAAAGCCCATGTAGCCTCCAGGTTTAAGTTCTAGGATTTGGAACATATGTCTTCTTCCCGTCATGTGTCGAGAGCAGCCAGAGTCCAGGTACCATGACTGGTATTTTAGCCTTGCTGCTAAAGACATCTTCTACATATATAATCTTATCCTTAGGTACCCATATCTTTTTGGGTCCTGGTTTGTTAGTTTTACCAAAATTCTGGTTGAATTTTGGTTTGACAGAGTAATCACTGCTAGTGTATTTTATGTCATATGTGTGCCCATATATAAAATGTGATTTGAGTGGTGTGAGTTTTATGACTAAGTCCATGGCTTTCTTAGGTGTAGATACCTTACCTTGACATCCTATCCCTTTTCTACCATTTCTGCTAACTCCATAGATCATTGAAGCCATCTTGCTTCTATCTATGTTTTTAGCCAGAAACATCTGAAAGCTGTGATCATACTCTTTGATGATCTCATCAGCATTACTGGGAGTCTATGAGATTATTTGCTTCTGAGAATTTTTCAAATCATTTTCTAATTTTGAAACTTTTTCTTTTAACTCAGAGTTTTCTAATCTGAGACTCTTAGTCTTTTCAGAGTCAGAGACAAGTTCCTTTTTCAGGTTCTTGAATTTGACTCTGATTTGCTGATACCTTTCCAGAATTTCATTTAGACTTTCTGCAAGTTCAGCTTTAGTGAAATTAATAGCAAAGTTAGGGAATACCTCTTCAGTGTATGATTCTGATTCTGAACCAGAAGCTTCACTGTCTTTTGACACGTTTTCCATGAGAGATATGTTTGCTCTTTCATCATCTGACTCTGAGTCAGCTTCAGAGGAGTCTGAATCGTCCCATGTTGCCATGAGGCTTTTCTTCTTTTCCTTGAAGAACTTCCTTTTGGGATTCTCCTTCTGAAGCCTTGGGCAGTCACTTTTGTAGTGGTCTTGCTCATTTCACTCATAGAAGATGATGTCCTTGTTATTTGGCTTTTTGTATCCTGAAGAACCTTTAGATCTTCTGTGTCCATAGGAAGACTCAGACTTTATGTATCTGGAGGAGGATTCATTTTGATTCTCTGGTCTTCTGGGATTTCTGAATTTCCTTTGTCTCTGCTTCCACAATTGATTCACCCTTCTGGAGAGGAGAGACAATTCATCTTCTTCTGATGAGGATCCATCAGAGGTTTCTTCCATAGCCTGTAAAACCTTGGAGTCAGATTTTCTGTTAAATTTTAAAGTTAGTGTCTTACCTTGCTTTTGAGGCTCATCTTCTTCTAGCTCTATCTCGTGACTTCTGAGGGAGCTGACAAGTTCCTCCAGAGATATCTTGTTGAGATCTTTGGCTAGCTTAAGTGATGTGACCATTGGCCTCCATTGCTTGGGTAGACTTCTGATGATCTTCTTTACGTGATCAACAGTAGAATATCCTTTGTCAAGAACCTTCAACCCAACAACAAGGATCTGGAATCTTGAGAACATTGTTTTTATGGATTCAATATCTTCCATCTTAAATGCCTCATACTTCTAAATAAGCGCAAGGGCTTTGGTTTCTTTGACTTGAATGTTGCCTTCATGCGTCATTCTCAGAGAGTCAAACATATTTTTGGTTGTCTCTCTGTTTGAGATTTTTGCATATTTTGAATATGAGATAGCACCGAGGAGTATTGTTCTTGCCTTATGATGATTTCTGAAGTCACGTTTCTACTAGTCAGACATCATTTTTATTTCTATCTTCTGACCCCTTCCATCCACTGGATGTGTGCATCCAATAGTTACCATGTCCCATAGATCAGCATCATGGGCCAGAAAGAAACTCTCAATTCTATCTTTCCAGTAGTCAAAATTTTCACCATCAAAGACTGGAGGTTTGCCACTGATTCTGTCCTTGTCTTCATGGTAGTCATTGCTGATGTTTTGGCTTGGTCCCACCATAGTGTTTTTATGAAGCTTGGATCTTGTACTGACACGGTTAAGTGTATGAACTCAGAACCAGGCGCTCTGATGCCAATTGAAGAAGTGAAAAACACAAGAAGGGAGGGGGGTTGAATTGAATACTTGAAATCAAATGTGCAATGACACAATATTTTTATCCTAGTTCGTTTGATCTCAAACTACTCCAGTCCACCCGTCAAGGTGATTTCGCCTCTCTCCAACGAGGTCTTAATCCACTAATCTCAAAAGGATTACAATCACTAATTTGACAACTGTCAAAGTCTTCTTGAGTACAACCATAATTCGGTTAATCTCAAGGAACATTGTCTTAAACAAAGATACAAGAATGTGAGTATAGATGTTTTTCGTTACAAAAACAGTTATCACAACTGTGATATTTTACACATATTTAGAGCGTGGAATAGATGAGTAAGCTTGCAGCGTTTGAGAATTCTCGTGAGTAGTATGGGAAAATCAGGAACGATTTGATCACTGAGCTTGTTTATATATGCAATGGATTCCTGTTGAACATTAAGCGTGATAAATGTCATTAACTCAGTTTCCATTTGGAGAAGATCATGTCTGAATGAAGCTGTTGTAATTGATGTTGTCTTGAATGAGTAGTAACGCTTCAGAATCTTACATCCTTACCTGCTGCTGATTCTTCATAACATTGATGACTTAGATTATTATGCTCTTGTTCAAAATCAGAGTTTACTTCACATAAGCGCAGGTTCTGGTCATCAATCTTCAACGCAAATTTTGATTGCTTCAGCGTGTAGCTTCTATAGCTTAACTTCTGATGCTGCTTTGGTCAGAACTTCTGTATACAAAATAACATAATTTTTAGGGTGCATATTTGTTCTTTGTATTTGTTATCATCAAAACTCTAACTAAGGGTTGTAGAATCAAACTATGTTCTAACACCTTCATCTCCTATCACCTTCTTTAATTTCAAAAATATTCTCCCTCCTTTTTGAAAACTCTTCTTGTTTTTTAAACATGGACCGCTTTCATAATAAACTTGGACTTAGGTCCATGCATTTTCAAAAATATTTTCTTAATCAAAATTTAACTAACTTAATCAGACTTTGACATTTTTTGTGAGAAGACTAAAAGTAAATCAATCTCATTCAAACCATTTTTCCACTTTGGCTTTTACCTTAAAACTTTTCTCAAAAGGTTAGACTCTTGTCAATCTTTGTAGTGATGTGAGCTACTATACTTCTACGATATATAGTGAAGTGATATATTTTCCACTTCGGTGTTGAGAGAGGCTTTGTTGATTTCAAAATATAAGCTATATCCTTCACTTTGAGATGATGCAAAATCTCCTTTCTCATAATCAAGGGTAGTAAGTATGTTCTTCCCCTCGGATATGACGATGATGTCTCGTCTCTTAAAATTAACCAACCCACTTTGTAGTGATGTGAGCTACTATACTTCTACAATATATAGTGAAGTGAGATATTTTCCACTTGGGTGTTGAGAGAGGCTTTGTTGATTTTAAAATCTAATCTATATCCTTAACTTTGAGATGACGCAAAATCTCCTTTCTCATAATCAAGGGTAGTAAGTATGTTCTTCCCCTCGGATATGACGATGATGTCTCGTCTCTTAAAATTAACCAACACACTTGTGTTTTAAAATTTTTAAAGGTGAACTACGAATACCCTGATCCTCTATTGCATGGAAGGTGGTATGTAGGCACTAAAGTTTGCAACCGCGAGGGGTGCAAAAAACGTAAGCAAATACTTCTTTTTTCATCCCCACAATCTATTTTTGTATATAACACTTATAGCCAAAATTCATAAATTTACAAAGAGGTTCCTACGGAGTACCGTAGATGTTTAGGGTGCTAATACCTTCCCTTTGCATAACCAACCCTCCAACTTAGATTCTCTCCCCCTCTTTTTGGGTTATTCTCTCTTTTCTCATTCCTATGGAAACAATAAAGCGCGATGGTGATTTTTATTTGATATGTACGAGTCAAGTCAATCCAATGGCTTAGTATCAACATTTCTACCGCTACAAGGTCATATACAAAAGAGGCATATTGAAGAATGCTCTAACAAGGATATCAACATGTCTGGATTTTGTAGAAGGCACATAAGAAACATACTGGAAGAAAGGATCTAACCAAGATATCACATATACATGTCTGGATTTGGTAGCAGACACAAAATAGGAGAGAGGCCGGAGGAAAGGACTTTAACCAAAGATATTACAACTATATGTTCAGAGTTAGTAGCGAACACATACGAAAGAGGTCGGATGAAAGGACTCATTCAGAGATATCGAGAATATACGTCGGGAGGAATTGACATATACAAGGAGAGAGGTCGGAGGAAAGGACTATTTACCCAAGGATATCAGGAATATACATCCGGAGTAAATGACATATAACCAAGGATATCGATATTACATGTCTGGAGCTGGTAGCAAACATATAACCATAAAGAGACAGGAAGAAAGGACCCTTTAAACAAGATACCACAACCACACATTTGTAGGAAAGAACATATGCGATAAAGACCAGATGAAAAGGCTCTATCGAGGGTATTAAGAATATATGTTCAGAGTTGGTAGAGAATATATAACAAGAAAGAGTCCGGAGGAAAGGAATCTTTAAAAAAGATATCACGAATATATGTTCGGAGTTGGTAGCGAACATATAACACGAAAGATACCAGAGGAAAGGACTCTTCACAAAGATACTGCAGATGTACGGTCAAAGGCGAACTCACAACTAGAAAAGAGACCGATTGTGAGGACTATAGACAAGGGTTGCCAACAATCCTTGGACTTTAAGAGAATGAAAATATGCAAGAACTACAAAATCCCTCAGGCCGAAGGTGGGGTGTAATTTTTCAAGAGTTGAAATTATCTGAATTACGGCACACCAAGTATGGATACTCAAATACTTGAGAAATAAGAAAGGTTATACATCGAATCTTACTTGCACTCTAATGGAAAAGTATACACGGGGAAAATAACCAAGGGCTTGCAAGGGCAAGAGAAAACCACAACTTATTGGGGAAATGGAAACCACAACTTATGAAGATCAATATCAATGGGGAAGTAACTTCCTGGGGAGGATACTACAAAAATAAAATATAGCTCAAAGAAAAATTTTGAACTCTGATCAGACTCCTAACTTCCTAGGGAACATATCCCTTTGCCTTTTGTAAGGTTTAGGAGAGCTTCGCTAGAGATGGAAACTTCCTTGAGTAGAGCTTCTCGATGAAGATAACATCTACTAGGAATCATAGTAATTCTTAAATAAAAATATTTCTACTCGGACCACACTGGGGATAACACCGCTGGGATAAAAATCTTCACTTGGGGAAGAAACAAGCATCTTAGAACAAAAACTCCAATGGGGACAGCTCAACCTTCTTCTATAACTGGGGATGAGAAGAGTTATGAGTAGCACTTCTATGCATACCACACTTGGGAGACAAGACACTTGCTGGGGAAACACAATGTGCTCCACTGGAGAATAGTAGGCAAGTTAGTCCAAAAGGTCCTCGAAATTCGAATTCGACTGGGGACAAAGACTACCTCTTACACTGGGAAGAAGAGAAAACTTTAGATGGTAACATCAACAATACCCATTGCACTTGGTGTAGCCATCTCTGCAAGATTCAAGCCAACAAGGATTTTCTACTAGGGAGCTTTTCAAGAAACTCTAATATGGGGTAGACCGCACTCGGGAGGAAGGGTGCAAACTTCACTGAGAAGGAGAATGCATACTTAATGGGGAGAAAAACTACCAACCTCACTAGGGAATCCGCAAAATGTCGACTTCAAATGGAGTATAACAAGAATATGTGGTTGTTAAGTAAAATGATTCTGCTGAGAAATCCGAAAAGAAATGAACTGGACCGAGGAAAGGAATGATACTCGGACGAGAGTACACCTTCACTAGGGATAAATGATCTTTTCTTAAGCAGAGGTGAGTACTCATTGGGGAATTCGAATTTCATTCTATAGAGCTCTTCATCCTTTTAAGACCCTCATGCCCGTCACATACAGACCTTCCTTTTTTCATTTGTTGGTACGCTTCTTGTCATAAAAGACCAACAGTACTTGCAAAAACAAAAATTGTGGCAATTTTCCCCATGTGTGGAATGGAAACCTCTGTTGATGAATAAACAGTTTGAACTACCGACCACTAGGTAAAAAGTGTGATGCAAGATTCCAACTTTAACACATCAACTCTGAGGAGGAATTCCACTAAAGAGTGGACTTTGGAGAGGACACTACAAAAATAAATTGCAGTCCACTAAAAAGAAATCATATTGACTTCAAACAACTCCTAAATTCATGGGGATACAATTCAATCTCCTCCTACAGAGAAATGAGGGAATAAAGATCTTTGAAGAGAAACCCCTTAGCAGACATACTTTTGTCAAGTGGCAGTGGATCCTTTACTGGGGAAAAGAGTCCTTTTAGGAAACATCATTTCCATTATGAACCTTGTATGAGTAGCAACCTCAAACACTCCCTACTCTCTTGCTTGTACCCTGCTGAGGATAACAATCCAATACTTCGACTAGAGATGATGATCTTGACTTCTGTCAAAATATTCCAACAACCCAAATTTAGGTCTCTGGCTTCTGATGGAGGAACACCAGTACATGGACTTAAATCCCTGATGAGCTGAGGATAAAAATCCTAACTTACTGACATTATGTTTAACTCACAAGTTGTTTAGCTTGTGCATGGACTTAACCTGATCATCTCTGAAGTGGAGGAATGCCCCTGCATAATGCCTTACCCCAGTCTATAAGGCTTTGGAAAAAACTTTCCTCAAGAGGACTTCTTGAGATCTGTACAATCAAGATAACATGCCCTAGTGTTATGAACCATGAAACACTTCCCCTGACATAACAAGTGTTAGAAGCAGTTTCAACCATATTTGGGTGACTGCCCCTGATTACTTAACATTTTGAGAGATTCTTCGAATATTGACGTAACTTCCCCAGATTCACAGAACTCTTACTCAATGGAGTATTCACACTCTTTGTCCCCTTAGGGTACTCAAACTCTGAGACACCTCCATCTTTGCTCGACAAAGTATTGTCATTAAAAATAACTTTCCCCTAATCAACAGAGTCTTGACAAACCATTTCCTTGCCTCATGCTTATAGAGGAATGAAAGGCTTGAGGATTTTTGAAGACAACACCTTTTCAGGGTAACTGACTTGCATCTTGAAAGTAGGCTACTTCACAACCGTACTTATCAATTTGCAATGCTTCGTTCTCAAACAAATACTTGACGAAATTGGCCCCTCAAAACCAACTGAAAGTGGTACACCATTGTTGCACAGAAGCTTCTGGCCAATCATACTTTCCACATGATCTACTTCAGATCATTTTCTCAAACTGGTCTTCTATTACTCAATGGAGCCAATAGAAGGCATGCCCCATATTAAGATTATCTTCAAAAATGATTTACCTCTCAACGGTATCCTTAAGCAATTTATCCCTCAATATAATCAAATTTTCATCTGATGCTCATCATGCAAGCTCAGTTAATGTTTAAGCACTTATTCTCATGCAAAGAATTTTTATTCTGAGAATGATAATTATAATGCAACGCTCATATTTGTCTTGAATTTTAAAAACTTCTTATTTAAAAGATGTTAAAACATCGAGTTTTTTCTGTACAAAAGAAAGTAAAAAGATGGAGTGATACCAACTCAAAAGTTTTAGCAAGCCTCCTAGGAGTCAAATTACCGTAATCTCGTTACAGTTTTTCTTTTGCATTAACCCGTGCTTCAGTTATGACTTTTCAAGGTTGTAACGTGGCCTAGTTCACAGTTTTAGAAAAAAAGGATTTAAGGCTCAAAATATTTGGTGCCCACTCATTCTCCACGATATTCTTCATTCCTACGTTCAGTTAACTCAATATGAGCACTCATCTCTCAAGAGAAGTTTCGAATGGTTGAGGAGTCAAACAACGTTTTTTGGACATGCAATCACTCACATTCTCATCCTTATGGTTTATTATCACATGAATTTCTTCTTGCTCGGAAACTTTCATCGTCCCTTTGTAGCAACTTAATTTTTAATCAAGAGTCGCCACTATTAGTTCTTATCCTAGGGAATGGAATCTAACAGTAAACCCTAATTCGCGGATAGAGATTCTAGGTTTCGCATTCAATTAGACAAAAGGAAGGTGTTAGTCACCTTTCATCCACCTTTTTCACAAGGATATTAGACTCTAGGTTTATGTTTGGGGTAAACAGGGTTTTAAGTTTTAATTAGCAAGACTCGCCACGATTTTTAGATCGCGTACCTACGTATCCTCTAATGAGAAATCAGAGTCCCAATTCATAGTTTGCATGGGTTGGTGTCTTTTAGCAGTTTACAAACATATTTTGAATCACTTCTCACTCGGTCGGGAGTAGTGATTGTGGAGATTTTGACTGAGAACGCAGTAAGTCAAAATTAGTTTGAAACCCATTTGTGAAAAAGAAGACTCTTGATTAGTTTAATTTGTTCGCTAAAATAGTTTGAGGTTTGTTAGATGTTTTTAATGATATTAATTGCAAAATGTCTTTATTATTGCATGATTAAAAATATTTTAATGCAAATAGTATAGAAAATAATATATGCAATTTTTACATAAAAACGAATTATTTTATCATATAAAAATACTTACATATAATAAATAGTTATTAATATAGGGTAACAAAAATTAATAATAACAAATATAATTATTAATAAATAATTAATAAAACATAATATAAATAAAATATAATATATAAAAAAACTATAAAGAAAATAAAAAAATATTATTTTTTAAAGAAAAACCTGGGGGGTGAACTTCTTAGTTGGCTATTAAATAGGGGTGTGTTGGAGGTAAGCTGGATAAGCCCAAAATAGTCCAGGCAGAAGGGGGGTGGCTCGGCTCTACATTCTAGCAACTTAGCAAAAATTGGGGGTTCTAAAGGTAATGGGTTGGGCCCATTAAGCGCTTACGAAGGGACTGGGAGATTGAGTATGCGAGGGTGTACGAAACTTATGGTACAGACTTGGCCCATGACCGTCTGATCAGAATTATGCGAACGAGATCTGAGGGAGTACACTAACTATTATGGACCAGCATGCACAAGATTGAAATGAATTTACATTTTTGATTTTTGTTTCATTACAGTCTTATTCCATTACATCCTTATCTCTTTCTTTCTCGTTCAAATAACAGTGTCCCTCTATCTCACTATTCTTCCTCTCCCGCTGCACAAACCCTTTCAAACCCTAGCCCTGGAATTATATCATCGCGGCGGATTCAACTCTAACATCCACACTTTCCCTGCAAACACCTAACAAACCCCAACCCAACTACTCAAAAAGAAAAAAAAATGAAAAGATAAGTATCAATTACCCTCTCGCGATTTCTGAATCTTGAATCTCCTCTGATTTTTCTGCTAAGTTTACTTTGTCTTCTTTGAGCTGCAGATGACGGCGGAAGAATGGTGCTTGAAGATTATGATGATTAGTGTGACAACAGCGAGCAGAAGGCAAACAACAGTGGTTTAAGGGGGATTAGCTTTTCGATCTAGAAATTCTAATCACCTCTATTTTCAACACAAGGGTTCGCCTTCTGTTTTCGAATCTTCTCTTCCTTTTTCCCGTTTTATTGTCTGCGACACCCCTTTTCTGTGTTCTGTCCCTTCTCTTTATTTATAGCTTAGAATTTTAGGTTTAGTTTTGCAGTTACAGATTATTTGATTTTAGGGATTTAGATTATAGTTGATTCCATTTATGTAATACACGGATTCAGTTTAGATTTAAGCTTATTGATTTGTAATCTTGATTGAATGTAATTTGGGATTCTATTATTTGAATTGAATAACATTGATTCTGTATATTTCTGAGATTTATTTTGTAGATATTTGTTTGTTCTTGATTTAGTAACTTCAGATTTGCAGATTTTATGTTTTTGATTTGCAGATCTAATAAATCTCCACAGTATTTGTTATACTGAAGAAATACACGCATAACTACTGGATGATTGATATAGTGCATATTTTTCACTTTTGGGCCTTGCATTAGCTGTCTCTTTCTGCCCAACAACAAAAGATTTTTTTTACGCAATAATCCTTTTTTAGATTGGCCCGGTATTAGGCCTTTTTCCTTTATAAAGCACAATTTTTTTTCACCTATTAAACTTATATTTATAGAACTCTTATTAAGTATTTATATAAAACAACAAAAATGTTTTAAAAATAATATACTTATACTAAATAGCCTTATAATAACTTTTTCTAAAATAAAACATTAAAACGTTTAAATGGGCTTGACTAAAAAAACTCAATGGGCCTAATATCATAACCATACCCCCTTCTTTTTCTATTTGACAACAAAAATGGAAATGGACCAAACGAAATGGGCCTTTAATTTGCAATCCAACCTCTTTCTATTTTCACTAAGATCAACTTAACCTAAATAAGTTTATACCATTTTAACTCGAGCGAGCTTAATTTATTTTCGACCTCCCTTCTATTAGTAATTATAATGTAGAACTTTATAGTTACTCTATTAATTTCCATTTACGAATCCCATGGGCCAATGGCCAACATGTCTCGCGAATGGATTTATAGATATGCGAGTCTTTCTAATTTTGAAATCCCCCCGTCTTCCTGAATTAAAGATACACCCCTGATTGATTTAAATATTAAGAATGGGCCATCAGATACTGCTGTACCATCCTTGGTTAAATGCTTTTTTTATTATTCTAATCTTGGAAGACATGATCATCGGGGTAGGACAAATTTGGGGTACGATAACTTCCCCTATTCAATTATCTTTCGATTGAATAGTGTGAGAAAATTCGAGTCTCGTGCATTTGATTGGAAGTTTATTGAATACTTGAAGTGTCCCATAATTTGTCCGACAAACACAAGGTTACACTGATATAGCATACCCTTAAGTGTCTTAAGGAGGTAGGCGAGGCCGATGATATATCGCTTACCGGGGTTTGATAACGAGGCAGATAGCGCAACACTGCATGTCTTGGTTTACTCAGCCATTTGGAAGTTGGGTATAGCAATGATTGATGATGTATGGCTGTTTTGAAGACTGAGGACATGAATTATGTTTGTTGCCTAATATCGAAGGCAATGGTTTATGTTTGCAGATAACCACATGAAGTCTGATGTGATAAGCTAAAAAAGAAAATTTTGTTTCGAAGATCGTTGCATGGTGGTTTAAGTTTAGGTAATGCATTGCGGCTTAGAGGCAATTCATTTGAATTGGTTGGTATATTGCGGCTCAGAGACAATATGTTGATCTGGAAAGATACATTGCCGCTTAGAGGCAACATATTTGAATTGAATGGTATATTGCGGTTTAGAAGCAATATACTTAGCTTTGCCAATGCGTTGCGTCTTAGAGGCAATGCAGTGGGTTTTGAGAATGTGTTGCGGCTTAGAGGCAAGATGTTGAGTTGGAGGATACATTACGGCTTAAAGGCTATGTATTTGAGTCTGAATAACGCATTTTGGCTAATGTTCTTGAATTTGAAGAACGCATTGCAGCTTAGAGGCAATGTGTTGATTTGGATAATATATTGTGGCTTAGAGGCAATATGTTGATCTGGAAAGATACATTGCAGCTTAGAAGCAATGTGTTATGTTTTGCAAATACATTACGGCTTAGAGGCAATGTAATGATCTTTTGCGAATACGTTGCGGCTTAGAAGCAACGTAATGAGTTTTACAAATACATTGCGGCTTAGAGGCAATATAATTAGCTTTTGCGAATACGTTGTGGCGTAGAAGCAACATAATGAGTTTTGCAAATACATTGCGGCTTAGAGGCAATGTAATGGGTTTTGAGAATGCATTGTGGCTTAGAGGCAACATACGAAGCGTCGAGGATTCACTTGCGGCTTAGAGGCAAGGTAATGGGTTTTGAAGATAAGTTGTGCCTTAGAAGCAACATAATGGGATTTGAAGATATGATGCGGCTTAGAGGCAACATACTGAGTTTGTAAGGAGCTTACCACTGCAGGAAGACTTAGGTGATGGGTTGAATGTGTCACGACATAAAGGGTGAGGTAACAGCTTGAACCGTAGGAGGAGTATTGTGTGGATTGACCCTTAAATGGTTGTATCGAGGGTAAAATTATTTGTCTGCTCGCTCGGTGATATATGTATGCATGTGCACTGAATGTTGTTGGTATGCAAAATGTATGATGTTTGATCTTGACATGGAACCCTGACTATATGCACATTGTATGCAAAAGCGCTTAGTGTATGTATGCTCGGGATATGCAATATGTATGTGTGTAAGATGTGTGTATACCTTGGAACGTTATGAAAATTCTTTTTGGCATTCTCTGTTAAACCACCGGTTTAGAATTTACCAATTCCTTGTTGTTGTATGTTGTGTCGTCATGGTATTGTTAAACTTTAGTGTTAGCAAAATTTGAACATTGATTTTGTATATATGTTGGTGTAGACGTAAATGACGGCCTATGCGTAGATGTGTAGGTGTAAGAGTCGCCACCGACTTTTATTTTATCCAACAAAGGAAAAGGAAAAAGAACAGAAAAAACCTTTTTCGAGATATTTCTGAGTACAGGGGGTAGATTATGGAAAAGGAAGGTATTAGCACCCTTTCCATCCATGGTTTCCCATGGGCTCTTAGTTACTTCCTCATCTTTTAAAAGTTTGTTTGGTGGGTTTGTGTGCTTTTGAAAAGTTTTGAAAATTCCTTAGTGCGGCGATTCACTTGATGGTAACCCTTGTATCAATCCTCAAGAGTGTGATAAAGTGTTTTGAAAACTTTAGTTTGAAAAGAGTTTTGAAAGTGTAGGCTGTAAAAAGTTGTTTGAGCAAGTACCTAACAGTTATCTACCTACTCGAAAAAAGCTTATTATTTTCCATCTATCCTTTAGATCGTGTTATCCTACTATTAGTGAGTAGGTAACCCTAGTCGTTGGATGTTGAGGGACTATCGAAAGGGATGAAATGGGCATTAAAGGCAACATGTAAGGTACCTTAGCATTTCGAAGGGACTGTCATCATATAGGCGTAGGAAACACCGAGGGAAAAGATCATTTCTCGTAGGCAAATCGAGGGAAATTGAGGGACTATGATCTTTATGATGACTTTAACCGAGGGTCTTTGCTAAGATACCCCTACATTCGAGGGACATGACCATTGTTTCTGAGGCAACCAAGTGAGGTATACCCTAGGGGTGCAAGTGTGCAGCAGTGTTTGTTTTCAGATATTTATCTTGTAATTAAGTGATGATATGTTTAATTAGTTTACCGGTCTTTCCATACAATCCTATTAGTCTAAGAATTGCATAAAATATAGTAGCAGAAGGTAAAAGCGGAAATGTAAAACTAGGCTATTACAGAGCTTTGGGGCAGTTACATAATAATGAAGAGTGTGGAAAAGAAATCCTAAAACTATTACATCCCGTAAACAATTACATAATAAGAAAAAAAATGCGAGAAAAGATAATCTACGCTATTACATTGATAATGCGATCTATATAGTTTTTCTAGAAATTAAAATGTAAAAGAATAAATAAAAAGAAATTAAAGAAAAATTAAAACCTAAAATTCTAAGTTAATATTTTTGGTGTTTTTTTGTAGAAAATAATTTTAAGTTAATTAAAAAAACCTAATTCTAACTAATTTTACTAAAAAAAATTTAATTAACTTAATTTATTAATAAATGAAAAAAACCAAAAATTCAGTTACTAACTAAAACAAAAACCTAATCCTAATTTATTAAAAAATGGTTAATTAAAGAGGTAATTACAAAGAAAACCTAAAATCTAATTGTTTTTCTAATTTGCAGAAAAAAAATTAATTAATTAAATTAAAGAGTTAAAAAAAAGAGTTAATAATAATTAAAAAAAACTTAAAACCTAAATTAATTAGGGTTTGTAAAAAAAAAGTTAAGTTTGCCAATTAGTAGGGTATTTGATTTAAATAAAATTAGAGTTTATATGAATTTAGGATTTTTAAGAAAGATATAAAGGAGAAAGAAATGAGGCAAAAATGGTTAAAAATAAGCAAAGTTTTACATATTGTCAGGGGTGGGTGTTGAACCAAAAATTAATTTAAAATCTAAAATTAGATTAAAAAAACCTTAAAATTAATTATTCGAGGTTATTATGAAAAATCAAAGGTTTGTGAAAAACGTTAAGTTTTATGAAAAAATGTTTTAAACAGAAAGAATGAAAATAGGTAAAAGGATAAATAGAAAGGAAGAAAACCAAAACCAATAGAGGTGAGTGTTGAACCCACGCCCTTAACCTCCTTAACCTCCTCAGGATGCATGCCTTGCCATGAGTCATGTATTGTTGGTTGTTCTGTTTTAGCGTTTTGGCCTCAGTGTTCTGTAATGAACCTGCATGGGACTCTGTCTAAATCTGCAGTGTTGAATCTCATGAACACATTAAATAAATTATTATATCATGAAATACAAATAAAGAAAATATATGAAAAAATTTAATGTTAAAACCGATATGGCATGTATGAATGCTTCTACACCCTTTTGATCATGGAGATCAAACCAGTCTTACCCTTATTGGAGAAGTAGTGAGATGTGGGTTTGTAACAAGGATGACTTGTTTGTAGTGTTATGAGGTTTTGTTGGGGGTTTGTAACAAGGATTTCAAGATTTTTAGGATTCTTGAAAGAATTTGATATTTTGACAGGGTTGTGGCAAAGTTCTTTTTTCGTTTGTCGTGTCCTGTTTGTGTGAAAAGTGAGATTATATAATGGAAATTAGAGAAAAGATATGGGCTTTGAATGTGCAATTAGGCCTCCAATAACTACAAGCAATAATGCAGATTTTTATTCACTTGAGTCTGTCATGTTCTAGGATAAATCGCAGGGGCTTAAGTGTAATTTTTAATGTTTAAATGTGAAAACAAAATGTAGCCGACACCGAGAACTAACTCCTGTCTGGAAATGGTATCAATCGGATAAATGGTGAATTAGTTATGAATTTTTGAAGTTTTGGCTCAGACAAACTTATTTTGGGCTCCAGTGTCAACTCTGACACGTTCTTCAATAAAAACCTGATATTGATCGGAACATAACTCGGTTTCAACTTTGGAAGAAAAGTTATAGATCTCTGAGTCAGTGACCTTGTATAAAAATATGGGCACGATCCGATAAAAATTGACCGAGTTATGAATTTTTAAAGTTTCGACCCAGATGAAATAATATTAAGCATTCAGGATTTTCGGCGCGTCACGTGCACTCTGGGAAAAAAACGAAGGCCTTTTGGATACCGTTCAAACTCGATATATCCTGTGAAAATGTAGCCAACTCAATTTGTGAAATTTTGGCTTCGGAACCAGCTCAATACAATGAAAATCGACAAAGTTGTGATTTTCTGAACATGACGTAAATAAACTTCTGTCACAAATTTTCTGTATAAAAATACTTGATAAATCCGCATTTTTGAAGATCTTCTGATCAAAAATGGCTTCCATCCGTGAGATATGAAAACGTAGATGACGTCAAGACCGAATTTTGGCCACCGAAACAGGTTCAAAACAAGCCACGATCTTCAAGTTATGAATTTTATAGTGCGTAAAAACTGCACTTTCAACACACTTTTTCACCACGTTTCTTCGGGAAAAATCACACATTCAGAGACCTTCTTTAAATAATTTACTCTTGAGTCGAACCTGAATTTGAAAATATGTTATCAGAGATATCTTGGCGAAAGAACACCTGAATATGACGCGCCGGGTTGGACTTGTGAATCTTTGAACCCCGAATCGTTGCAAAACAGCGAACAGATCTTCAGCATGGAAAATACTCTGAGAACATCTATTTGCGAAATAAACGTCACTTGTAACCTGAAGAAGCTTGCTAAATATACCTTAATTCCACAACCATAAAACCAATGATATGCGTGTATGTAATAATGAAATGTAAGCCAAAAGGTCGAAATAAAGAGGGTAAATTTTGGGGTACAACACTTTTATTCTGTTAATTCCCCGAAATTATTTCAAGATAATATTCATGAGTAATAATCGTAGTATTCTGTAAACAAATCTAAGAAAGTAAAAACATGATTCGACAGATATAATGAAAACAAATATTTTATTGATATGTCCCAGAGTGGGCGAGAATACAAGATGCAATTCCTAGAAAGAGGTAATTACAGAAAGTCTTAAAACCGTAAATGGCAATGAAAAATGATAATTGCTACTGTCGTTCCCCCATATCTTTTGATGTTCTTATCCCCCTTGCCTCTGAGTTTTATGATTCCAATATATCCTTTCCTTCGTGGTTCATAGTCGTAGCTCCCAGATCGCAGTCTTTTTGTCCTTTATTTCTTTGTATGAAATCCCTAACTTTTGCCCGGATTGGCCTTTCGGGTTTTCAATCCACCGGGATAAAAAAATTTATGTGTCCCTAATTTTTTCCTGGATCGCCCTTTAGGGTTTTCGATCCACCGGGACGCTCCTTTTTTGCTTAAGTCGCACCTTTTGGAGGTTCGATCTTAACGAGCTTTTTTTTATACATAGTATTTTTTGACTGCTTCCGAGTTGGTTGGATGTGGTGGTTCTTCCCCATCCATTATTGTGAGGATGAGACCATCTCCAGAGAATGTTGTTTTGACTACGAATGGACCTTCGTAGTTGGGCGTCCATTTACCACGTGAATCGAGGCGAGGTAGTAAAATCTTTTTGAGCACAAGATCCCCTTCTTTGAATATTCGAGGGCGTACCTTCTTGTCGAAGGCCCTCTTCATTATCTTTTGATGTAATTGACTATGACACAAAGCCGTTAATCATTTTTCTTCAATGAGGTTGAGCTGGTCGAATCGAGCCTGTACCCATTCTGCCTCTTCCAGTTTTGTTTCCCTCAGGACTCAGAGTGATGGTATCTCAATTTCCACCGGGAGTACTGCCTCCATGCCGTATACAAGTGAGAAAGGAGTCGTGCCTGTTGATGTGTGTATAGAAGTGCGATAGCCGTGCAGAGAGAAGGGAAGCATTTCGTACCAATCTTTGTATGTCTTCACCATTTTCTGGATGATTTTCTTAATATTTTTGTTGGCTGCTTCGACGGCCCCGTTCATCTTTGGTCTGTATGGTGAAGAATTATGATGCTCGATTTTGAAGTCGTCGCATAATTCCTTCATCATCTTGTTGTTTAAATTATACCCGTTATCTGTAATTATTCGGCTTGGGACACCATATCTGCATATGATATTCTGTTTGATAAAACGTGTAACCACTTGACTTGTTACGTTGGCGTAGGATGCTGCTTCTACCCATTTGGTAAAGTAGTCGATGGCTACCAATATAAAGCGGTGTTCATTGGATGCTTTCGACTCGATCATACCAATCATATCAATTCCCCACATCGAAAATGGCCAAGGGGAGCTCATGATGTTTAGAGGAGTCGGTGGTACATATATCCTTTCGGCGTAGATCTGACACTTATGGCATGCCTTCGTGTAGTGATAGAAATTAGCTTCCATTATTAACCAGCAATACCCTGCTCGCAGAATCTTTCTAGCCATGGCGTGCCCGTTTGTATGTGTCCCGAAGGTGCCTTCATGGATTTCTCTCATGAGTGTATCTGCTTCTTTCTTTTCCATGCATCTGAGTAATACCATATCATAATTTATTTTGTATACCACTCCATTACTTAGAAAGAATTTGGAAGCTAACCTGCGCAGGGTTTGCTTGTCAATGATAGAGGCATTTTTTGGGTACTTCTGCCTTTCCAAGTACTTCTTGATGTCATAAAACAAAGGTTTACTGTCGGGTCCTTCCTCAATAGCAAGGCAATGTGCAGGTTCTTCGAAATGCCTAATCGTAATACGTGGTTCGTGATTCGTCCAAGTCACTTTGAACATAGCTGATAGGGTTTCCAGAGCATCTGCCATTTGATTTTCTTCTCGTGGGATATGACTGAAAGTGATTTCTGTAAATTCTACAACTAACTTTAAAACATGATCCCGATATGGAATTAGTTTAGGGTGTTTAGTATCCTATTCGCCATTAACCTGGTATATGACTAACGCAGAATCCCTGAACACTTCTAGGTGCTTTATTCTTAAATCGATGGTAGCTTTTAGCCCTAGTATACAGGCTTCGTATTCGGCAATGTTGTTGGTGCAATCAAAACATAACCTGGCCGTGTAGGGGTGGTGGTGATTCTTGGGAGATGTTAACACTACCCCTACACCGTGACCTAGTGCATTTGAAGTCCCGTCGAACGTGAGTGTCCAATGTGCCCCTGGCTCAGACCCTTCATCAGGTCCTAGTATTTCGTAGTCAGCTATAAATATGACATCTTCGTCGGGAAAGTCGAACTTCATGGGCTGATATTCGAATAGCAGTTGATGAGCTAGATGATCAGCTAGTACACTACCTTTGATGGTTTTTTGTGTGACATATTAGATTACATATTCTGATAGTAACATCTGCCATCGTGCAATTCTTCCGATAAGAGCTGGCTTTTCAAACACGTATTTTAGAGGATCCATTCTTGCTATTAACCATGTAGTATGGGTTAACATATATTGCCTCAATGTCTTGGTAGCCCAAGCCAATGCGTAACAAGTTTTCTCAAGGAGTGAGTACCTGGTCTCGCAATCGGTGAATTTCTTACTGAGGTAATAGATTGCATGCTCCTTTTTACCAGTTTCATCCTGTTGTTCCAAAACACAACCCATTGACCCTTCGAGCACTGTCAAGTATATGATGAGCGGCCTTCCGGGGACTGGTGGTATAAATACGGGTGGCTCTTGAAGATATTGTTTTATTGTTTCGAAGGCATTTTTACAATCGTCATTCCATACTACCGTCTGATCCTTCCGTAATAACTTGAATAATTGTTCCCACTTAGCTGTTAGATGTGATATGAACCTTGAGATGTAGTTCAATCTCCCTAAGAAACCACGTACTTCTTTTTCTGTCCTTGGAGAGGGCATCTCTTGTATGGCTTTTACTTTGTATGGATCCACCTCAATGCCTCATTGGCTTACGATAAAGCCTAACAATTTTCCTGATCTGACGCCAAAGGTGCATTTATTCGGGTTCAACCTTAGTCTGAACTTACGTAGCCGCTCAAATAACTTTTGTAGATGTGTGATATGCTCCTCCTCCGTATGGGATTTGGAAATCATATTGTGATACGGTGGGAGAACTGACTTGAGGTTTTTGCGTTTGTATTCGCACTTGTTCGGTTTAGCAAGAGTCGCCACCGACTTTTTATTTTATCCTAAAGGAAAGGTTAAAAAGCACAGGAAAAACCTTTGAGATGTTTTCGTGGGTTCGGGGGGTAGATTATGAAAAGGGAAGGTATTAGCACCCTTTTCATCCATGGTTATCCATGGGCTCTTAGTTACTTGTTTTAGATCACTTGCCTTGATTTTCAATTGTTTGAAATGGTGCTTTGTGTGTGTGGGTTTTGAAAATGTTTTGAAAAAGATGCCTTGTCTAGGCAACCGTTGTAACAATTCTTTACTCGAATGTTTTACAAAGGTGTGTGTCTTTTTGAAAAGATGTTTCAAGGTTTTGAAAGTTGTTTTTGGAAATTGTATTGTGGAGTGTGTTTTGAAAGTAGGCAAGTGTGTTTTACAAGTTTTGATCAAGTAACTAAGAGTTGTCTACCCCTAAATTTACTCAAAGATTTTTCTCATGTTTTAACCCTTTTAACTGTATTGTTTCACCATTGTATTTGATGAACAATCTTGTGTTAGGATGTTAACGGGACGGGCGCGGGTCATCGGATAGACCATGAATGCAATGATGCCAAGTGTCTTTGGCAATTTTGCTTGAAGGGACTATGATCATTTTGTTTAGGCAACTTCGAAAGCGTCATCGAGGGACTATGATCATTTTGTTTAGGCAACTTCGAAAGCGTCATCGAGGGACTATGATCATTTGATTTGTTTTTTGTTTTGCCAAAGAAACTCAACATGCAAGCATGGCCCATTTTTGAAGGCAACAAGCGGGATTACTCTAGGGGTGCAAGTGTGAATGGTGTATTTGATTTTCATGCATTTATTTTGTGTTAGGTTATCTAGCGGTTGATTTTATTGGCATACAAACCCTAAGTATAAGCATGGTATAATTGAAAGCGATAAATTGCGAGAATTTAAAGTCCTAAACTATTACAAATAAGTATCCGGGGATGGGGGTACAAATATTTACAAATGGGGGATGATACTTGTCGGAATAGTGGTGTCCAAATAATATTTACAACCAAATCGAATCGCATTCTCAATGTAAAGTATAGCAATGTATAAGAATCAAAAGAGAAATAAAAGTATGTAAGATGCACATGATTATTTACAAATGATGCAAATATTAACCTAATATTCTTATTAAGTATTTATTTATGTATTAATATCATTTTTGGTATTTTGTTAATTAAGTATAAACAAAGGTTTTAATGAAAAGAAAAGAAAAAAAATGTTTAAGTTTGTGAAAATTAATGTTTATGTATTTTAGTTAATATTTTTATGTACAAGGTTTAAATTAAACAAAAATGCTAAACTTAATAAACCTAAGTTTTATGCCGTTTTAATTATTCTAAAATAAAATTAAAAAAAAAACATTCTAAGAAAATTTTGTATATAAAAAAGGTTAATGTGTTATTTTTATTTACCAAACAAATTATGTTATATAAAAGGAGAATAAAATAAAAAAAAGAGTGTTAGTTTATAAAAAGGAAAAAGGAGTGAATGGGCTTAAGGGGAAAGCTGGGCCCAAACAATTAATCAGAATTAAAAAAAAAGGGGTGCGCATGTTTTCTGATGGGCTTTAGGGACTTATGCAAAGGGGCAGGCCCGGTTGGTTTGGAACAAAATTTTTAGGGTTTCATTTGTTGTTATTCAGAACAAGGGTTACAAGATTTGGGATGGCCCCGCTTCTTATTTCCTTCTTCGTATTTCTCTTCACTTTCTCAAGCCACAGTCGTTGATGTTCTTCCAACCGCCTCAGGCCACCATGCGCCATCGTCAACTCTTCCTCCCTCCATGTTCGTATCCGGGCGATGTTGTAAGGTGACGACCTCTTAGTTCTGTACGTCTTATTCTTTTGGGGTTTCAAGCTTCGCATGTTTTTAATCTTTGACTAATTCTGATTTTTTATGTTATCATTATTTGTGTGAGGTATGAAAGAAAAGGGAAGAAGAAATAAACCTTTGGAGAGGATACGGAGGAATGAGTTGGAGGCACTTTAGGCGGTCGGAGGCGGAGGGAGTATGATGTTGTGCTTGCTGGAAATCTGGTATTCGTATTTTGCTTTTTTATGGTTTTATGATGAACACTGAAAACCCTAGCTTGCTCGCTTCTTTTCCTCTCTTTTGCTTGCTTCTGTATGATTATTTGATGATATTCTTGCTTCTGCCAATGATGGTAGCTCTGAGATAGTTTTGCTTCAGTATTGCCTTCTTCTGAGTTTCTTGGTATTGATTCTGAGTTGCCTTATTGTCTCACTTCTGGCTCTTTTACTCGATGATGAACTCAGTTCTGAGAGTTTGGATTGGTTTGGTGTTCTTGCTTCTGGTTTGAAAGGCTTGAAACAGGCTTGAGAGTTTGCTTGACACAGGTTTTGAAAGGGGCTATCTTGTTTTTGTGATATGTTGACTTTTGAAACTGAGTTTTGACAGGCTTCAAGCTTGTGTTATTTGTTGTTTGAATAAGTTTTGAGGGTTCTACCTCTTTTCTGGTTTTGATGCAGGTTAGGCTGTGGCTTTTGTTTGTTACAGGCTTTGTTGTAGTTTTGTATAGTTTTACACAGGTTTTTTGAAAGGGCTTCTGTTTGAAGCAGCTTAGAGGTTTGGGGCTGTTAGTTTGTGTTTGACAGGATGCAAGGCAGGTTTTGAGGCTAGCTGTTTGATGGCTTAGAACAGGTTGGAGGCAATTTGTTTTAGGCTTGTGGGCTTGAATTTTGACACAGTTGTGTGGTTACAAGCTTTTGTGTTATTTCTATTATGTGGTTCTGCCCCCTTTTGCTTGTTCTGATATGTTTGTTTTATCTCTTAAGCCTAAGCCTGCCCACTGTAAGCCTCTTTTCTCTCTCTTTTCTCTCTCCACAGAAAAGCATTCTTTATTGCTTAGACTGTACTATTCTGCTCTGAAAAAGTATTGGCTGGAAAGTGATGGATAATATTTGAATATGTTGCTTGCATTATGGTTTTGCTCTGCATATCTCTTTTCCAGATTTCCTGCATATCTCTTGACAACTTTTTGTACTTTCTTTGGACAGTTATGCACTTGGTTAGGCATTGTGCAGTTCAGTTTGCCTTTGTGCATTGTTTGTTCAGTTTGAACTTTGTAGTTTGTACATGATGTTTGTTTGGAATTTTGAACTATGCAGCTTACTTGGCTTTTTTGACAATGCAATTTGGTTGGAAATTATGCATTTTGTTTAATATGCTGCCTTGTACATTTTTATATTTGCAAGCATATTTTCTTTCTCTCTTTGTGAACCAAGAATTTTCTTGTGATTTGCAGAGGGAGTGAACAAACTGATTCCGGCCAATCACTTTTAATGATGAGCTTTTTTATGATTAACTGTCTGCCTTTTTTATTTCATCTGCATTTGACTTCTTTTCTTTTCTTTGTTTTTGCAGATAAAAATTAATTGAGCAATGGGGAGCATCAGTAGAAGATGAAGACTTAGGAAACTTTAGGATAGTTTTATTTTATTTCCAATTATTTGTAATAACATTATTTGTAAATACTGTAAATGTATCCAAATAACATTTTTACCAATAATTAAAAATAAATAAAAGCTCTTTTGTCAGTTAATCTCTTTTAATTCTTCTTCAATTGTTTATTTAATTATTTATATTTCTTAAATTATAATAACTGGAAAATATCCAATAATTTTAACTTAGAAATGATAAATAATCAATAAATGTCCGGCGTTCCGAATAATCAAAAGTATTGCACAGTCAATCACAAAAAATGCCCATATGTCCTTTCCTTTTACTGATTAGACCAATACTTCAAACTCTCAATCAGCAGCCTCAGCCCATGTCCCAGATGTTTAGACCTTGAGAAACAAGCAGAAATCTTGAGCAAACGTCAAAGCCTTGTAACAGCCAATTAATACACTGTGGATTCAAATTCTTCTGAAAATGCGCGTGCAAACCCTAATTCTTGATTTATCGCCAAAGAAGCGTCTGCCTGATCAAACCCTGAGCCAAACTCAAACAATTTAACAAAAACCCTATAAATCTTCTTGGACTGATTCAAAATCAATAAAAACCCTAATTTTGTGTGACTGATAAGAAAAGTCTGTTTGACCGATTCTTAAGCCAATCGGAAAAATCAGGAAAAACCCGAAGCTGTGATTTCTTGTGAAAAAGAGAGGGCAAATTTTGGGGTACAACACATATCATCTACATATACTTCAACCTCCTTGTGGATCATATCATGGAATAACGTGATCATTTCCCTTTGATAAGTTGCCCCTGCGTTCTTGAGACCGAATGGCATTACTTTGTAACAGAAAGTTCGCCAAGCTTTCATGAAGGTAGTCTTTTCCATGTTCTCAGGCGCCATTTTGATTTGGTTATAGCCCGAGAAACCGTCCGTAAATGAGAATACCGAGGCTTGAGCTGTATTGTCCATTAGGACATCTATGTGAGGTAACGGGAAGTCATCTTTGGGGCTTGCCTTGTGCTCAGATTAATGGTCTTAATAGCCTCTTGATATGGTTGTATATTATAAGCCTTTCATTTTGTTTCCCTCGCCATTTTCTCAGAGAGTTCAAGATCTATATCATCTTCCTCTTTAGCTTGGTTGATAGGAGCATCAAAATCATATCGGGTCGCAGCAGTAACATTATCGGTGGATTTGGGCATGAACTTGCACACTTATCATGTTTTGGTGAAGATTTAGTATATGAAATTTGAAGATGTGTATGCAGAGAAAGTATTGCCATTTTTAAATTTACAGAATAAATGCAAGAGAAAGAAAAGGATCTTAATTGAAAACAAAATATAACTTTTATTAATCGTAAATATTGTTTGAAACAAAACAGGGAACCCTTACAAGCAACCCCTATGCCTCGAGCTTGACATAGGTTCTTTCGAAAACAAGAAAAATTAATTAGGAAAGAAAAAGATCTCAGGAATCTCCACGACGGTCCATCTTTTGAGTTCTTCTTCTGGGGCGCATTCTCGGATGAATTAAGTTTCCCCTTTGGCTTTGTTGGATACTTTCACCACGTGTCCGCCATGTTCTATAAAGGTCTCTTGGGTCGGAGGAAAATGTTCCTCACCCTTCAGAGTAGCTTTATGTTCATTTTCAGGGTATGGTTCGAATTGGACTATCCCCTGGTCCCCTAGCATTTGTAGCATTCTCTCAAAGGCTTCATCATGTTCTAGCAGGAATCCACATCCCAACAGATATTCTTTCAGCGAGTTTATCAGGGTTTTTTCTTTTCTGCTTGCCCCAGAGTCAGTGACTACTTCAATTGCATTTATTGTCATCCCATTGTGCAAAGGCGTAGGGTCTGATTTGATGTTAGGTTTTTCAAAAGTGATTCCTTGAGATTCTAACAAGTCTTGGACCTTATGCTTGAATGGCCAACGTTGCTATATGGTATGTCCAGGAGAATTTGCATGATACTCACATCTGGCGTTGGCATCATATCTTCGTGGGAGTGGCCCGATTGGAGGAGCTAGAGGCTTGAGTTCAACTAAGGATGCCTTAACCAGCTGTTGCAATAATTGGCTAGGTGGCATAGAGAGTGGATCAAATTTTCTGGGTGGCCTTCTATCTTGTTGCTGCCCTTGTGGGATCACTAATGGTTGTTGTACCCTGGGTTGTGATGCTACAACATTAATTTTTCCCTCTTTTCATTTAGGCAAGTTTGAAGCATTCCTTTTCGAATTATAGGGAACATTTGATGGTCCCCTTGTCGGTCAATAATGCTCTTCAAATCCATAAAAACATGACTCAAATCTCCTTTCATTGAACTTACGTCGCCCTTTACTTGGTCGAGATCCTCTTTGAATGCAGCCTGAGCTTCCTCGATTTTCTCCATTGCTTTCTGTTTATAAGCCCTTGTTTGATATGGAGGCCAAGAAGTTGGAGACCTTCTTCTACCAATGGTTCAACTGGAGAAATGTTTGTGAAAAAATGAGTTTTGATGTGATATGCGGGTGTTCGTGAATGCATGTGTGTGAATGAATACGTATGAATATAAAATGGTTACTTGTTTTGAATGTCTTATTCACTTGGGTATGTATTTATCTTTTGATTATTATTCTACTTAGCGACTATCTTTAAAATAGATACGCGAACGAGATGTGGAAACAAAACGCCTTTATTGAAGGTAACATAATTCAGATATTAAAAAATATTAAAATGTTAAATCAAAACTCTATTTGCGTGAAATCAAGCAAAAAGGAAATAAGTCTTCTAGGTGTGCCTGCGGACATCTGATCTTGAAACCATCCCCCATTGTTGGACAAGCTTGAGAAAGTCTTCAGCATATTATTTCCCTTTTGTGGCCTTGATTTCAGACATGTTTACCGTGCTAACACGGGCAAGTTGTTTCCTTTGGTATCCATTTTAAGAGACAATCACTGAGATCTTGAGTTTATTATTACCTTTTATACCCCCTGTGAATAAGACAAATGTAGGGTGACGAATATAAGAAATGCATGACAAATACATGAAATTTATGAATGTCTGGGTGTAAGGTTGAGTGACGGGATTTTTGTAATAAGTACCCTTATAAGTTAGGTTCCTTAGTCTTGACCTACAGTTGATCAAGCCTCCCAAGAGATGGTTTCCTTAAAGGTATCATAAATATCACCAGAGGGAAAAGGCCCAAGGGTCTCCCTTAGGTTGAGCCTCTTTACGAACCTAAACTTTCGCCTCAAAGCCGTGAAAGGTCTCGTCATGAGATTTTAGGTTAAGGCCGTTACAAAGAGTCATGGGTGACCTTCCAAAGTCCTACTCGCAAAGAGGATATCTCTCGATAAATATTCTTTTTTTTTTAAGTTCACTGACTCTAGGCGAAGTCGTTACATAAACTCACAGGGATGATGTACCCCCTAAGCTAATAGACGAACCTTCTTTCTAAGGGCTATATTGAAAATATTTTTGAGATAGAAATTCCCGCCACGCAGTAAGTATATGATGATAAGAAAAATTGAAAACAAATAAATAAACGCAATAAAATAGATAAATGAGATAAATAAATAAAATACAAAATCCCCAAAGTAAAACCTAAAACCTAGGGTTAAGGAGAGTCTCCAACAGAGTCGCCAGCTGTAGCAACTGGTTTTTAAATCAAGAGTCGCCACTATTAGTTTTTATCCTAGGGAAGGTAATCTAACAGTAAACCCTAATTCGCGGATAGAGATTCTAGGTTTCAGACTCAATTAAGCGAAAAGAAGTTGTTAGGCACATTTCATCCATCTTTTTCCCAAGGATATTAGACTCTAGGTTTAGGTTTGGGGTAAACAGGGTTTTAAGTTTTAATTAGCAAGACTCGCCACGATTTTTAGATTGTGTGCCTACGTATCCTCTTATGAGGAATCAGAGTCCCAATTCGTAGTTCGTATAGGTTGGTGTCTTTTAGGGGTTTACAAACATATTTTGAATCACTTCACACTCGATCGGGAGTAGTGATTACGTATATTTTGACTGAGAATGCAATAAGTCAAAATTAGTTTGAAACCCATTTGCGAAAAAAGAAGACTGTTGATTAGTTTAATATGTTCACGATAATAGTTTGAGGTTTGTTGGATGTTTTTAATGATATTAATTGCAAAATGTCTTGATTAATGCATGAATAAAAAATATTTTAATGCAAATAGTATAGAAAATAATATATGCAATTTTTACATAAAAACGAATTATTTTATCATATAAAAATACTTACATATAATAAATAATTATTAATATAGGGTAACAAAAATTAATAATAACAAATATAATTATTAATAAATAATTAATAAAACATAATATAAATAAAATATAATATTAAAAAAACTATAAAGAAAATAAAAAATTAATTTTTTTAAGCAAAACTTGGGTGGTGCACTTCTTAGTTGGCTAGTAAATAGGGGGATGTTGGAGGTAAGCTGCCTAAGCCAATAACAGTCCAGGGAGAAGGGGGGTGCGCTCGGCTCTATGTTCTAGCAACTTAGCAAAAATGGGTGGTGCTAAAGGTAATGGGTTGGGCCCATTAAGCGCTTACGAAGGGACTGGGAGATTGAGTATGCAAGGGTGTAGGGAACTTATGGTACATACTCGGCCCATGGCCGTCTGATAAGAATTATGAAAATGAGATCTGAGGGAGTACACCAACTATTGTGGACCGGCGCACGCGATATTGAATTGAATTTACATTTTTTTTGTTTCATTACAGTCTTATTCGATTACAACCTTATCTCTTTCTTTCTCGTTCAAATAAAAGTGTCCATCTATCTCACTATTCTTCCTCTCTCGCCGCACAAACCCTTTCAAACCCTAGCCCTAGAATTAGATCATCGCGACGGCTTCAGTTCTAACATCCACCCTTTCCCCGCAAACACCTAACAAACCCCAACCTAACAACTCAAAAAGAAGAAGAAAAAAAAGAAAAAGCTAAGTATCAATTACCCTCTCGCGATTTTTGAATCTTGAATCACTTCTGATTTTCTTCTAACCTTGCTTTGTCTTCTTTGAGCTGCATATGACGGCGGAAGAACATTGCTTCAAGATGATGATGATTGGTGTGACGGTGGCGAGCGGGAGGCAAACAAAGTGGTTTAGGGTGATTAGGGTTTCCGATCTGGAAACTCTAATCGCCTCTATTTTCAATGCA
Source organism: Vicia faba (assembly GCA_948472305.1). Classification (NCBI taxonomy): domain Eukaryota; kingdom Viridiplantae; phylum Streptophyta; class Magnoliopsida; order Fabales; family Fabaceae; genus Vicia; species Vicia faba. Next base: position 1,457,668,908 of record OX451739.1, read on the forward strand.
AGGGTTCTCCTTCTGTTTCCGAATCTTCTCTTCCTTTTTCCTGTTTTACTGTCTGCGACACCCCTTTTCTGTGTTCTATCCCTTCTCTTTATTTATAGCTTAGAATTTTAGGTTTAGTTTTGCAGTTACAAATTATTTGATTTTAGGGATTTAGATTGTAGTTGATTCCATTTATGTAATACACAGATTCAGTTTAGATTTAAGCTTGTTGATTTGTAATCTTGATTAAATGTAATTTGGGATTCTAAGATTTGAATTGAATAACATTGATTCTGTATATTTCTGAGATTTATTTTGTAGAGATTTGTTTGTTCTTGATTTAGTAACTTCGAATTTGCAGATTTTCTGTTTTTGATTTGCAGATCTAATAAATCTCCACAGTATTTGTTATACTTAAGAAATCCACGCATAACTATTGGGTGATTGATACAGTGCATGTTTTGCACTTTTAGGCGTTGCATTAGCTGTCTCTTTCTGCCCAACAGCAAAAGTTTTTTTTACACAACAATCCTTTTTTAGACTGGCCCGGTATTAGGCCTTTTTTCCTTTATAAAGCAAAACTTTTTTTCACCTATTAAACTTATATTTACAGAACTCTTATTAATTATTTATATAAAACAACAAAAATGTTTTTAATAATAATATACTTATACTAAATATCCTTATAATAACTTTTTCTGAAATAAAACAGTAAAACATTTAAATGGGTTTGACTAAAAAAACTCAATGGGCCTAATCTCATAACCATACCCCCTTCTTTTTCTATTTGACAACAAAAATAGAAATGGACCAAACGAAATGGGCCTTTAATTTGCAATCCCACCTCTTTCTATTTTCACTAAGATCAACTTAACCTAAATAAGTTTATACCATTTTAAATCGAGGGAGCTTAATTTAATTTCGACCTCCCTTCTATTAGTAATTATAATGTAGAAATTTATAGTTACTCTATTAATTTCCATTTACGAATCCCATGGGCCAATGGCCAACATGTCTCGCGAATTGATTCATGGATACGCGGTTCTTTCTGATTTAGAAAGCCCCGTCTTCCTGAATTAAAGATACACCCCCGATTGATTTAAATATTAAGAATGAGCCATCAGATACTGCTATACCATCCTTGGTTAAACACTTTTTTTATTATTCTAATCTTGGAAGACATGATCATCGGGGTAGAACAAATTTGGGGTACGACACCCTTTTTCATTACTTTTCTATTTGGCCGCCTAAGTTGTTATATATATATATATATATATATATATATATATATATATATATATATATATATATATATATATATATATATATATATATATATATATATATATATATATATATATATATATATATATATATATATATATATATATATATATATATATATATATATATATATATATATATATTGTTATTTATTTTTTATTACTATTTTTTTGACTTGGAGGGCTCTCATTCTTTCCCTTTTAACAAGTCATTGATCTTTACGTCGCCTTCGATTTGTTGGAGGTGATTGTGACTGCCTGAGTCCTTGGTAGATGAGGGATAACCATTTTTGTATCCTCATCTGCTGACTTCCTGATGTGCGAGAGATACCCATTGGGATATTGTCAATTGACGCACACTCTTGATAAGTGAAGGTTTTCCATTGTTATTTACACTTTCCTCGGCCTTTCGATGGATAACAATTGTTGTATCCTTTGATGTGCACTCCTAATAAGTTTTGAATGCTCAATCAAATTAGTTGAACATTACCCTCCCCTGGGTTCAAAAATAAGGTTTTTTCTGAATACAAAAGAGACTCCTGCTTCGAAGGCTCAAAGGTGTTAATGATGGTCTATCTCCCTTATATCTTCGATGTTTAGGAATTGAAACAAGGCATGTACATCGTCAGCAGGGTTCTTACTCGAAAGCATACCGTTTGAATTTTTTGGTATATTTCTCATCATCCTCTCTCCAGAGGTATTTTGCTTTATTTAACAATAGTTAAGTATCAAAAAGCAAAGAAAAACATTTATGAGTGACTATGAATGGATTAATTCAAGATAAACATATGCAATGCATTATGATTAGTATTCAAAAATTAACAAATTTTGCATACAAGAAAGTACTAAGAAAAACAAGAAAGATTACAAATGAGAATGCAAATGTAATTAGAAATTTCCATGTTGAGGATACTAGTCTCTGTATGGACTGATTGCTTCGGAAGATGCACTTGGTAGTCTTAACCATCACTAATTCAAAGGAGAATTCGAATCTGACTATCTGGCCCAAAATTGATAGCCTTTGCATTAAGTAGGTCTTGTACCTTTTCTTTGAAGGCCCTGCAGTCTTCAATAAAATGGCCTAGTGTTCGAGCGTGGTAATCACATTGCACATTAGGATAAAAATACACAGAATAAGGAGGAATGACAGGCTTCAATGGCTTATGTTCCACCAAGGAAATCTTGAGAAACTAAGGGAACAACTAGACATAAGTCATATAAACAACATAGAACACTCTTTTTGGCTTCATATCACTTTTGATACCTTATTGCGTATGTCTCTGTCAATAGGTTTGCTACCGAGGAGCAAACTGAACATGTGTAACTGCTGGTTAGTTAACAGTTACAACACAAATATGTAGATTATCCTGGCTAGGAGTAGCTTCCATCACCTTACAAGCGTAGCGGTAGAAATGTAAAGACTAAGCCATTGGATTGACTTGACTTGTACAGATCAAAATAAAAATCGCCACCATGCTTTATTGTTTCCAAAGGAATGGGAAAAGAGCGAATAACCCAAAAGAGGGGGAAAGGTTCAAGGTAAGGGGTTGGTTATGCAAAGGGAAGGTATTAGCACCCTAAACATCTACGGTACTCCACAGGAACCTCTTTGTAAAATCTATATAGTTTGGCTATAAAATGTTGTATAAAAATAGATGGTGAAGGTGAGAAAAGAAATATTTTTTATGATTTTTGCACCCGCCGCGGTTGCAAACCTCTAGTGCCTACGTACCACCTTCCGTGCAATAGGAGATCAGGGTACACGTAGTTCCTCTTTAAAAATTTAAAATACAAGTGTGTTGGTTAAATTTATGAGATAAGACATCATCTTTATTGTCCATGTGAAAAACATACTTACTACCCACAATTATGAGAAAGGAGAATTTGCATGATCTCAAAGTGGAGGATATGGCTTGGATTTTAAAATCAACAATTCCTCACTCAACACCCAAGTGGAAGATATATCACTTCAGTACATATTGTAGAAGTATAGTTGTTTACATCACTACAAGGATTAACAAGAGTCCAATATTTTAAGAAAAGTTTTAAAGGTAAAATGCCAAAATGGAAAAATGGTTTGAAATGAGATTGATTGACTTTTAGTCTTCTCACAAAAAATATCAAGTTATTATTAAGTTGATTGAAGTTTATTTATAAAATTTTTTTTGAAAATGCATGGACATGAGTCCAAGTTTATTATGAAAGTGGTTCAAGTTTAAAAAACAAGAAGGTTTTCAAAAGGAGGGAGAAGATTTTTGAAATTAAAAAAGATGGGAGAAGAAGAAGAGACTATCCTAAAGCATAAGGTAAAAGTTATTAGGGAGAAGAACCATCTAACCAACAAGAAGCCAATACTTGACAATATGCGTCAAGATAGAATTCTCATTCTTTGGATTGAAACCAAGCAAGCAAAGATACTAGACCTCTTGAGAAGACCAAACTTCAAGTGTATTAAGTCTTAAAAAATTGGGCAGAGTAACGGCTGTATATAGATGATTTTCGGATTGCAAACAAAGTATGTAATCACAATAACCTGCACACAAAACAAACAAACAAACAACCCAATGTCTTGAGGTAAACCTCAAGAACTCCAGACAAAATATCAATTAAGGTCACAAGGTCTCCAACATAGGCCAAGGTCTTTAATCCTAAATCCAAGAAGTCTAATACTCAATAATACCAAAGATAGTAACCAAATAGTCCAAGTATCATTAATGTTTTTTATGGTTCATGTTGATTATTAAGTATCTTCAAAAGAAAAGAAAAAGCCCAAGTGAGAAAAAAAATGACATAAAAGTAAATGCTCAAGTGAGCAAAGATGAAAATATCATAAAATGTAAATGCTAAATTAAATGGTACATAAAGTAAAGATCATAAAATAAAAACATAAAATAAAGTCAATTGTTAGAAATTAGTGGTTACTTAGATGACCATCTTGAAAATTGTATTTGGAACTCATTAAAGGATTGGTAGAACCAAAGCCTCTCAACAACAAGTTGCATTTGCTTTTTGTCAAGTATATAATCCATTTAATAAATTCTCAAAGCTACATTTAATGATCAACAATGTTTAAGTGATCCGCGTTGACCAAAATTGATGAAGATCCATTATAGGATTGGTAGAACCAAAGCCTCCACACAATGAATCTCAAGGTTATTAGATCAAAGAGATCAAATAAACATACTTGGGCTTGCAAACATAGGTTTGGGCCACGAATTATCATTTACTCGAATCGGGACAAAATTTAGTGCTATGTTAAGTAATCGTAAGTGGACTTATGTAGAAGTCGCGCCTATTTTAAGGCCGGTCAATAGCAATCTATGTACTTCATGTTTTGATAAATGATATAGAGATAATCATCCCTTAACATGTAGCAAAATTAAAAAAGAAAGAGATAAGATGAAGAGGGAGGGGAATGATAAGCTAACTTGGATCACTACCTCTAATTTCTTTCATCCTTAAGTTCAATCACTCATCTAGATGAATTAAAGCACTAAACATATAATTAATCCAAAGCACCAAAAATGAATTAAATAATTCACTCTTTGGTAGATTTGAATTGGTGAACATTTATCCAACTTCATCTACACTAAAAAGTCCATTGAATTTAAAAATAAATTGGACATTTAAAATTGCAATCCAAATCAACAATCAAAGGAGTGAGTAGAAAAAACATTTTGGATCAAAGCTGCCCCAAAACAAGGCAAAAAAATGTATTATGTTTCTGTGCAAGTTAATTGCACTACAGTGCAAATCGATTTGCATAGTGAAGTTTTAAAAAATTTGCGTGAAATTCACTTAATGCAATCGATTGCACTCTGGGAGCAATCGATTGCTCACAGTGAAAAACAGAAAATCAGTATTTCAAAAGGCCAAATTCTTGTTCAAAATTTTCCATCAAACACCTTATGTTCATGGATTCAATTGAGCACGAAAGTTCTATTAAATTATGATAAAATAGCACCATTAGAATCACAAAACAATGCTCAATGAATTAAACCCAAAGATAAACAAGAGATCACATTGTGAAAGATGAATTATCCAACTTACCAAAGGTAGATCAAGAGAATTTTAAAAACAACTTCAAGAATTTGCTTCAATTCAACCACAAGAATCAATTGTCCAAGCTTGGATGTAGAGAATTGATGAAGAAAAAGTGTTCGGATGAAGGTTTAGCTCAAAGATTAGTAAGCTTCAATGCAAAGCTTACTAACTTTTTTGAAAATGGAGCTTTGAGTGAATTTGGTAGATGGAGAGAATTGAGAGATTTTTTAGCAAGGTGGATTTGGCTATCAAAAGCTTCAAATTTGAATGAAATGAGGGCTCTATTTATAGAGTTTAAGTTTGGGATTAGTGGTAATTTGGTAATTGATTCTTGGAGCCAAATTTTGAATTAATGATATATCTTTCAAAAAAATGAAAATTTGGAGCCAAAATTTGAATTAATGATATATATTTCAAAAAATGAAAAATTAGCACCAAAATTTGAATTAATGATATTTTTTACAAAATGAAAAATTGGCACCAAAATTTGAATTAATGATATATATTTCAAAAATGAAGAAAAATTGGCACCAAAATTGACAAGCTTATAATTGCTGGTTTTTCAATTTTTCACATTGTACAATCGATTGCACTCTGAGAGCAATCAATTGTATCAGTGTATTTTTTCAAAAATGGCCAAAAGGCACTTTGTGCAATCGATTGCACTCTTAGAGCAATCGATTGCATCAGTGAAAAAAATGAATTTTTTTATTTTTTCTTCGCAAATAGAGATTTTAGGAAAATAATACAGGAAATCCTTATTTGTCAGATGCTTTGACTCGGTACCTACAAAACACAAATATGCAAAGACAAAGACAAATATTTTTTTGTATTTTGATTAGAAGTTAGTCAACAACACATATACAAAATACACAACTAAGGTGCTTGGAGATTCCTAAAGAGAAAACTTAAAGATAGGAGATAGAGAAAGAGGAATAACCAACCCTAATGTGATCTTGTTATGATCTAGTTGATATGATATGATAGGGGAATCTTAGGGGGGGAAATTGGGGTACAACAACAAGGAATCTGAAATGTAGGATAAGCAGGAACTTCTTCGTCGTCCTCAGAGACTGCATTAGTTTCATCATTATCCTGATCCGGGGATTCAAAAGTAGTAGCAGCATCCAGGATCTTACCAATCTTAAGATCGTGCTCAATTCGTTCTCCTATCATAATCATTTTTGAAAATTCAGAAGCACATCCAGCCGTCAGATAAGGACATTGCAGAGTATCTAAGAACATATCATCAAGTTCTTGCTCTAAAAGAAGAAGTTGAACTCTAGAAGCTAGTTCTCTCCACCTGTGTGCATACTTTTTGAATTATTCATCAGCTCTCTGAGTCAAATCTTGGAGTTTAATTCTGGTAAGAGCCATGTTACTGTTGTAACTATATTGCTTGAAAAATGCTTCAACTAATTCTTTCCAAGTTCGGATGTTAGTTCTTTCAAGATGAGTATACCACTCAAGAGGTGCTCCATTGAGGCTATCCTGAAAGAAATGAATGAGAAGCTAGTCATTTTCCGCATTAAGAGCCATCTTATTGCAATAGGCTTTGATGCGAGTCATCAGACAAGTAGTACCCTTATACTTCTTAAAAATGGGGACTTTGAACTTTGCAGGGATCTTGATACCAGGCACCAAGCACAAACTAGCAGCGTCTAAACCAAGGGAATTACGACCCTCAATAGCTTTCATCGTCTCCTCCAGGAGGTGAAGCTTTCTCTCAGACTTAGTCCATTCAATCTAGAACCTGAAGGTGTCATATGACGACATAGAAATATTCTCATGGTGAGTACCTCCATTGACAGGAATCTGAATGGTATTTCTGACATTCTGATTCAAAGGAACCTTTATTTGGTTAAGATTAACACCTGGTGGATTAACGTGATCAAAAATAGCAACTGCAACCCTTTGAACATTTTGTCTCAGCTCTTCTTGTCCAAGGGTGAGGTTCTGAATAACATGCAGGAATTGGCCCTTCCGAGTCTCCATACGCTTTCCCATCTCAATTATATCTTCTTGAAGTTGATCCACGATGATGACAATGTCGGGAAGTCAGTCTTGTAGTCTTGAGATTCTGAATAAGAAACCAGGTTGCAATGAATATCCAGGCTGAAATGAATGAAATGCATGAGAATGCTTGGATGATAAGAGAAATAAACTCTTATAATGATTGATGCAATGCAACACCATAGGTTCCAAAGTTCATCACAACGGGGATAACAACTATACAATCCTCTAGATAACTGTTGTATAAATCTACTGAATAGCATGGATATCACAGGATCGAAGGTTCGGAACCAATTTCAGAATACCAAAGAACCGAGTACCATGAATAACTATTGTATAATCTCTGAACATGTTGAATATTTCAGGATCAAAGGTCCAGAACATAACCAAAGAACCATATTCACCAATAGAACACGATCACCAACAGAACATAGTCACCATCTGTACCTGTAAATATTTTTCCCTCCCCACTCACTGGTGAAGACTTGGTCAGGGTAAGCCAATGGTAACTTAAAATCACAGGTTCGCATGAAAGCACTACCATCAAGCCATAGACGTGGATGATTATAACACCCCATTTGAACCTCACTGATCGTAGACTACATGATTGCGCTGGTAGGACCTTCGTCCAATAGCCATCATGTTCTACTTTATTCCTAGGTTTCCTGGATAGTGCACTCTAGCCTGCGTATTGAGTCTTTTACCTCATAGTAACACCCACCCAACATGGAAAACCATAATCCAGTACAACAGATAACCAATATGGAAAGCGATAAGATGCAATGCAAATATATGCTCAGATACAAAATGAACAAGCTATAAATAATAAAAATAAACACCCAAAGAAAAGAAAACAAGAGCTAGGAGAGACTCTGGGATGGACCAACAATCGCTCAACCTTTCCCCAGTGAAGTCGCCAACTGAACTGGTTCACTTCAGAAAGGATTCCCCAATGAAGTCGCCAGCAAAACTGGTTCACTTAGGAAAGGATTCCCCAGTGAAGTCTCCAGTTGAAACAACTGGCTGAAATATCACTGAGATGAAATCAATAAAGTCTCCATTGAACGTTTTTTATCCCACATGAAGGGAAAGTTAAAAATTGAGTAAACATGAGAAGGGTGAATTCACGATCAATTAACCGAGAGATCGGTTAAGGGAGTCTGTTCTACGAGGGGGAGGTATTAGCACCCCACATGTCTGTAGTACTCTACGGTATCCACTCATGTTATTCTAATCAAAGTGTGTGTTCAAATATAATGCATAAGAGCTAAAAATAAAATACAAATAGGGAATGCATGCAAAAGAAAACATGGGGAAAAGAAAGAAGTATTTACAATGTTTCGCTCGGGTGAGCCCCACGACCAGATGCCTATGTATCCCTTTTAAGAAATTAGAGCATCGTAGTTCGGCTCACATGTTTCGATTTGTTTTGTGTTTTTTAATGAATAATATTAATTTCTCCTTCTATTGCATCCCGACCTTTGGAGACTCACGCGTCAGCACAGAAGTGAATTAACATGTTTTTTTGAAAAGTTTGAAAGAAAGGGCCCGAAGGAGAAAAGAGTTTGCATTGGTTGATATTTTTTACCTTGAAAAAGGATTTGAAAGTTGTTAGATGTTTTATGATTTTGCCAAGAAAAGAGTTTTAGTCTTAATGATGCAAAAAGAAATAAAAAAAACTAAAGGAGACTAACCTATCTTTAATCCATAATGTTATCATACAATGATGGCCCTATGGTCGAGGATGAAAAGGGGAAATCTCTACCTACGTTAGTATGCATGGATACCTATCCTAATGTTTAGCTCAAAACCTAACCTAATTCAGTGAGCCTAAGGGAATATACAAAGATTCAAAGCCTAAGGAAACATGGTATACACAAATATGAAAATAAATAAACAATCCACACGCTCAAGAGAGCACACACATGTCATTAGCAGCGCACACTACCTTAAGTCATAAAGGCCTAACCAAGATATTACGCATCGAGGTAAGAAATGGGAAGCTTTAGACAATGGGTCATATCAACCGCGGCAAACAAGTGGGGTAAGATACGGGAAGCTTTAGCCAAGGGGTCATATAAACTGAGGCAAACAAGCTATCTGCGAGAATAAAATATGTATTGTGGCAGCGTATTTCCAAGTAAGAAGAGTAAGGGAAATAAATGATGTCAAAAGCGACTAAGCACATAACCAAGATATCAAAGATCGAGGCAGGAGGTAGATGATGGAACAAACACACACAGATAGTCAACATTGGCCAATGCAAACTCCTGACAAAATGTGGGGGATTGATTACAAGTCCTTTTCCACTTGACGACTCGATAACAAGAATAGCTCAACTCCAAAGCATTGTGGTGCATCACAAGCTAAGGATGACACAAATGAAATGCAGGGATTGATTGTGAACCCTTTTCTGCCCGCCTTATTTGAGGACTTATATAGGGGAATAGGAATCAGCGCCTCTTTTTGAGGTATTTAAGCACTAATGTAAACACATAGCAAAACGCCTACTTCGAGGTAGGTCTTTAAACAAACCACAAACACAATTAGCAAACAAGTGCGAAATTACCTTAAACAGGTCTTTAAATAAACCAGAGGGACTCTTGACATAATCCACAACGGATGTCCCCTTCATACATCTATATCCTACTTCTCATGGAATCAGGAAGCTATAAATTCCGGTAAAAAGTGTGAGAGATAAAGGAAATAAATCGGACAACCAATCAAGCAAAAACATGTCACTAAACCAACAGCAGTAAGAAATCCAGAGAACCTCGAACGAGCTAGCATTAACAACAAACAAATTCAGAATATGCATCGAAGCTACCAAAGCAACATAAGCGGTGTGTGTCTGTCACAATTGAACAAGTATTCTACAAGAAAACCAATGATCCAGACAATACACAATATACAAGTATACGCCTCAACTGAGGGACAAAAGATAGAAACATGCGAACAGTGGTACCCCACACATAAAGCGGAGTACCGAGATATCGACACATGAGAAATGCAGTATCCCACAAATAAAGTTGAATACCGAGCAAGTAAGTGTCATCAAAATCCCTTATGGTAATCCTTGTACAAACTCAACAAATAAGTTTGTGATAACAAGAAAGCAATCAGCAATTACATCATTAGTTCATAATGTGAAAGTTAAGTGATGGCACAAAATTGTAAAAGTGTCTATGTCAAATTACAAAGTGTACATGGAATGAATCTGAAGCAAGAAAATATAAGTGAAATGGTATAAAAATAACCAAGGAAACATGAATACAAGTTAAGTAAAAGTCAAAGCACAAGGTACATGTCAATTGGTATCAAAAACCACAAAATCGGGAAACAGGCGTCAAAGTTTATTGACCCAAAATTAAACAAAATCATGGTTGATTGAAAACGAGTCAACGGACTCAAACGAACTCGATTTGAAATAATTTTGCATGAAAGTGGGTCTTTTAGGTCAATTTCGTCAGTTGGCAGTAGCGAGAGGTGGAAAATAAGTATTTGAAACTTAAACTAAAGTACACCAATAGCTCCGGAATCATGGAGAAAGTCAATTTCCAATAATCATAAGTGTAAAAACTCATCATGGTTAAGAAATTAGCTCAAAAATGAGATTATGTCAAGTGTTAGAAAAAATTCAGGAATTATGACATTTTCCACTTATCTCAAGTTTTTATGTATCAAAATAGGTTGATAATATGTTTTAAGTCAAATGGAAGATGTTACATCTCATGGATAAGAAAATGTTAGTATGAGTGTGTGCATATTCACACAATTACAATATTACATGTTATGGAAATGTTAAAGTAAGTGAGCAAAACTAGAATTTACCACTAAATATTAGTAAGCAAGACTTGAATATTAGTACTAGGAATTAGTAAGCCAGAGTATGCATATTATGGTGAATAGCATAGAACAAACAAAACATAAGTTAGTAATCACGGTTCTGGAAAATTAGCATTTAGGCACAACCCAATTAAGCTCAAGACTCAACCAATTCCAGATCATATTTGTTCATAATATCAAGAATCTCACATCAACACGAACCATTACAATTAACTCTATGTCAAAATATTAGCATAATATCAAGAATTAGTTCTTATGTCAAGAATTTGCAATACAATTCTATGAGGAATTTCTACATACACCTAATGTGAAAAGGTTATATCTACAAATCTATGTCAAAATCTACATCATAAATTCACATAGACATTATCACAAACACATAATTTTCACTAGAATATTACAAATTATATGTCAATAATTCTACATATAAATTAATCTACTTCATCAATTCATGCACAATTCACATAAACAAAATCAAATTACTCAAGTATTCAACAAAACTATGAGAATCAAGTAATGTTACCTAAGATAATTTGTAGAAAATTGGAAGTTGAATGATGTTGATGATGATGCTTACGATAGCTAAGAGAGAAGGGAAGGAGTGTCTGATCAAAGCTACCATGAATGGAGGGAGTATGCAATGAAAGAGAAGGTCGTGGATGGATGGCGGATCACTGGAGGCAGTCAGAGCGACGGTGGCGGTGTGGGAGAGAGAGGCCGCGAGTTCTTCTTGGAGGGAGAGAGAGAGAATTTTCTTCTCTTTGATTTTTGTGTTGTTGTGTTGAGAGAATGTGAGAGAGTTTGAGATAATAGAGAGAATATAAAATGAAATTCTGAGAGTCTCCTTGTAAAAAATTGGAATTCAATATATATATATATATATATATATATATATATATATATATATATATATATATATATATATATATATAGTTTGGCTCCAAAGTGGTGTTTGACTTGCTTTTTTCTGCTTTTTTGATGCATACAAGATAAACCCAATCCTCAAAATAATTGGCGCAAAATCAAGACCTGTGGTCAATAGCAAAATCGTTTGCGAGGAAATGTGTGACACGGTTCAAAAATAATGGACATGACACGATAAAAATTTATTGAGTTCGACAACTTTAAGGGACGAGATCTCAAATCGGAAATTATAAAAGTGGATTTTGCATTTTATTTCGAGCTTAAGTGACAACAACGTGCCTCTCGGAGCAAGATACAGATTTAGGACCTGAAGCAAAGTTTTAGACGATGAAACTTATGATGCAACACAAAAAGAATAGGCTCAATCAGATTAGCTATGAGGAAGTTATGATTTTTTTAAGTTGCACTAATGCATATCAGAATGAACCAAAACAACTTTTTCTCAATTAATGTCATTGTTCAGTCCGAAAAGAACCCCTTGAACGACAATGCTCTGTTTAAAATTTGAATTTGGCATCTGAATCAAACTTGTAGCTGATATCATTTGTAAATTTTTCCGAAAAAAGAACCTTATCGATACGATAAAAATCGAAGAAGTTACAAATTTTACAATATCAAGAAACAGTGAATTACAATTCCAGTTCAGCATAATTATTTCTCTGATTATCCATAACTTCAGGGACCTTCCTCAAAGAATTAGATTTCAGTCCGAATACGAGAGTTGAAAAGGACATCAAGCATATTCGAAAGTCTTCCTCAAAGAATTATCTTTCAGTCCGAACATGAGAGTTGGTGAAGACATTAAGATGCTTTTAATGCCTCCAGAATCTCCCCAAAACAGTATTCCAATCAGAAGATACAAATTTTTGATTACCCTCGTGACGATGGGCCAATAAATAATTTCAGTTTACTGTCTTCAAAGAATTAAAAGTGTAGGAGATTTTCTTCACACAATTAACTTTTGATCTGAACATGAGAAATGATAAGAGAATCAATATAGTCTCAATGCTCGAGGAATCCACTAAAAATACCAAATCGAATGAAATTTATGAATTTCCAAACAACCGGTGAAAAGATGAGTAGTCATTAAATCCAAATACAGCTTCAGAGAAAACAAATTATTCGGAGACTTTCTGCGCATAGTTGGCTTTCGGCATGAACATATGAAATAAAGAAAATACCGAGACGATTCCAATGCATGAAGAATCAGCTCGAAATAGTATTCTGATGGAAATGGCAAATTTCTAAGCTCAAACCAGCAAAGACGTTGTTTCTGGTTCACATTGCCTCAAATTCACCCAAACAACCAATTCCTCCACAATTCAGAGTGCATTGAAATACACGAGACCTTTGATGAAGACTTTCATTTCAATTGCTTGGATAACTTGGAAATTGTGTGGAGCGCATTAAAATGCGGAAAACCTTGAATTTCTATTTTTGTTGTACCGCTTGGTAAAACACTTGTCTCAGAGCTTGATGCTGATAAAATTCCTCGATCCCATGAGTATAGATCCAATGACATGTATGTATACATATGGTAATGAAATATAAGCCAACTAGAATTAAAATGAAGAGGAAATTTTTTTGGGTACAACACAAACCTCTTAGTATTCTCCTCTTCAAGTTGAATATCTTTAGCCTTGAGGTGTCCTTCTAGTTCCTTAACCTTGGCCTTGTACTTATTCTTGGATACTTGTAATCCTACACATTCTCGGTGTTTCTGATCAAGCTCCTTTTCAGCCTCCTCAAGAGCTTTCCTATGTTTTTAAGCAGAAACAATGGTGCCTCCTCTTCCATCTTCAACTCTATATCTCTTCATAGCCTGCCCCACTCCAGATGTACCTCCTTCAAACCACTTAAGTTTATGATCTAGTTGATATTTTTCTTGGGAAACTATAAAGAGTTCCATTCTGGTCTCACGCTCTTTCTTGTGGAGTTGTATATTGTAACACCCTCTAAACCCCGCATAAAACAAATGGCATAAATCAGAGTAAAGTTAGCATGCACATCACAAAAAGGCGTCACGGGAGCACGATGTCCATCGGCACCACACTTGTAGCACCTAATCGGAGTAGAAACCTCTCCCCCACTCGGCTTTTTGTCATCACTAGCTTTCTGTTTCCATTTACCAGCATAAGGATTTCCTATGAATTTCCCTTTTCTCTTTTTATCATGCAAAGTCTTATAGTAAGCAACACAATCTCGACTATCCTCATCATAGATCCTACTCTTATTAACCAGCTCAGAAAATCTAGTAATCTGATGATAACCCATAGCCTTCTTAGTTTCATGTCTCAAACCATTCACAAACTTAAGACACTTAGATCTCTCAGCATTAGCAGTGTTGTAATGAGGATAAAACTTAATCAACTTTTCAAGATTTGCATCATACTCCACCACAGTACCATTACCCTGCTTCAGCTCAAGAAACTCAATCTTCTTCTTTCCACGCACATCTTCAAGGAAACACTTCTCCAGAAATGCATCCCTAAAAAGTTCCCAAGTCACCTAAATCCCATCTTCATCAAACCTTTAAAGATATTTGCTCCACCAATCCTAAGCTTCCTTCTCAAACATATGGTTGCCAAACTACACCTTTTGTGCATTAAAAGAATTCATGACCCGAGATATCTTTTCAATCTCCTTCATCCAAACAACAACCAACACTTATCAGACAAACAATACCGATTGTGTAAACAACATACATCAAATACAAAAGGAAATAAACACATTAATAACCAGGCCAACTAACCGACCATGCTCTGGTATACCTAATGTAACACCCTCTAAACCCCGCATGAAACAAATGGCATAAATCAGAGTAAAATTAGCATGCACATCAAAAAAGGGCATCACATTTATTTCACGACAACAAATCTAATACACTAGTCATATTCATAACACGTATTTAGAATCATGTTCCATACCATAACACATAAGCATCTCGCAATAGAATAATTATTAACTTCAATTAATAATATTAATGATTGAAATCCCATAATGACAATCATATCATAAATTACTAGGCACTAAAGGCCATCGTCACATATATCTCAATCAAACATAACTATCCAGAGAGTATAACAACATCTCTTAAATAAACATGAATATCATAAACATAACATGAACCCAAAGGTTCCCCGTGTTACATAGACCAGAGTATGACTCACTACCAAAGAAAGCAGATAAATAGGAACTAGCTCCTCTGTCTAATCATTTTTATGAGCCCCACTAACTTCGGTACCTAAGTGATGTCGTATAAAACACCATTCCAACGAAAGGGTGAGAATTCATATAATTATAGAAATATAAAAAAATAAGAAATGCATAATAAACATACATCAAATGAATTCATCACACTTCACATAATCATATGTTCAACATACTTCAACACAATTCACATGATTACATATACAACATTGCTCAATGATACAAGATTCAATGATAATTAATTACAAATACCACATATGTAACATTCACACCAATATCACATAATGCATACCAATTGAACATATCACATCGACACATGTGACTCCCATGCAACTCAATGCAATATGAATGGGGTACCAAATGTTATCCTTATCGGTCCAGCCCGGTCCATCCCTCAGACAGATAACCACCAATAAAAGCTCGATTCAGCCTTAAGCTTTCAAACCCCATTCGGCGTTAGGTTTGGGATAAGTCAATGATTCCCACGAAATAAACATTGCCTCTTGACACAAATGATGCAAGTACATGTAAAATCTCAACAATCATATGCCATTAAGAGTGTCCCTAATCTTAATCTTACAAGCATATTTCATATAATTTGACACATTTGAATTAACTTCACCAAATTTTACAACATACATACATCACATCATCAAACACATACAATGCATCGTCATAGCATTAATCGTCTCAACACATCATTATAACATTTAGCGAACAAGTACAAACCATGTTATCTTTAATCAACATCAATTCCCAATAATTACATACATAAATCAAGTGCCATGTCTCTCATCAAAATCCATCCAAAACCAATCTAAAACACATCAAAAAATTATTTAAATTCATGTAAATTAATGATAAATCATAAAATACAAGACTCCCATCTAATTAAACAAAATAAAATATTTCTGTTCATAAGCAACCACACTAAGCGTCCTTGCGATTATGCAGAAAAATCTACTTGCAGACAGTTCTATCTTGTTACGAATTTTTCACCAAAAATCCAATCCAACACCCATTTTTCACCAAATAAATGTATTATAACCTATACCTATCATAAAACATCAAATACAAACATCAAAACATGATTTCTAACATCAATTTTATGATTTCACATTCAAACCCTAATATATCAAAATATGAAAATTGAAGAACAAATGCATAAATCATGTTACTACCCATTACATACTCAAATATAATCCCATAATAACAAGAAATCCGACCCTTACCTTAGATGTAGATTCTTCCTAAGCTTTACTTATTCTCTTCTTCTCTTCTCCCTTTTTTATCATTTTCTTCTCTTTTCTTGTTTTACAATTCTATCTCTATTGTTTCATAACACTTTACTAACCCTTATTTAATTGATGAGCTTATCTCACCCACCCATTCTAATGTGACACTTAAGGCCCAATACTCAATATTGTTATTCTAACACTTATTAACCCAAAACACAATTAAACAATTAATCTAAATATTCACAAAATCACACAATTTAATTAATTACTATATCAAATAATAATTAATAACATAAATAACTATTAAAACAATTACTAAATAAAAAGGGATGTTATAACTCTCCCCCACTTAAAATATTTCCATCCTCCAAAATTACCTCAAATAAAAAACTTGGGATAAGAATCTCTCATCCGACTCTCCAATTCCCAAGTCATGTTTCCACCCGTCGGTCATTCCCAAGCTACCTTCACTAAGAAAATATATTTACCTCGAAGTTTCTTCAACTCCCGATCCTCTATCTGCATATGTGATGTCTCCAAAATCAAGTTATCTCTCACATGTACATCATCTAATTATACAACATGAGACAGATCCACAATGTATCTCCTCAGTTGAGACACATGGGACACATCATGGAAATTAGCAAGTGACGATGGAAAAACAATCTGATAAGAACCAATAAAACTTGGCGTCAACTTACGTGTCTTCAAAGCTCGACCAACACCCGTTACTAGAGTAACTCTAAGAAAACATGATTTCCCTTCTAAAACTTAAGATCCTTCCTCCTCTTATCATGATAACTCTTCTGACGACTCTAAGAAGCCTTCATCTTCTCTCGAATCATCCTAATATTATTCGTATTCTACTGAACTATCTCGGGTCCAACCACAACACTCTCTCCAGATTCATACCAATACAAAGGCGTCCTACACCATCTACCATACAAAGCCTCAAATGTTGTCATTCCAATACTCGAATGGAAATTATTGTTATAAGCAAACCCAATCAAAGGAAAGTAATTATCCCAAGCACCTCCTTGATTTAAAACATAAGCTCTCAAAATATCCTCAAATGATTGAATCGTCCTCTCAGTCTGACCATCTGTTTGCAGAAGATAAGCAGAACTCAAATCCAACTTCTTATCCAAAGCATTCTGCAAACCTTCCCAAAATCTTGAAGTAAACCTCGTATCCCTATCTGACACAATACTCAACGTAATACCATGAAAACTTATAATCCTCTCAATGTACAACTTATGAGTCACTCAATCGGATAATCCATTCTCATCGAAATAAATTATGCAGGTTTCGTCAACCTATCCACAATAACCCAAACAACTTCACAATTACTTGGTGTTCTAGGTAAACCAGAAACAAAATCCATAGACATACTATCCTGTTGTACCCTAAAATTTTCCCTCTCACTTATCAAGAATTTTCTCACAAAATCTCCTTGGGCTCAAGATTGCACTAGGGTTTGATCAGCTCAAGACACCTCCTTATGCACTGATGACCAAAATTAGGGTTTGAGTTTGCCCAAGGAGTTTTGAACTATAAATGCTTCATATGACTTTAATGGACCATTTTGGACCCCCAAGATTACTCATGTCAAGTTTCAAGCCTTGGATCACATTTTTACTCAATCAATTAAGCAATTGACCTAAAAATCAGTTGTATTGGGGAAAAAGTCAACCATGGCCAATTTACAGTCAAACTTCATAAGTTTTGATCCACATAAACATTTTAAACCCATATGTATCATTTGATCAAGTTTGTACCACAATTCCTCAAGAAATTTGATCAAATCTCCAAAAGAGCAAAATGGTCAAAATTAGGGTTTTTGACTGGGAAAGGGAAATTTCTGATTTTTGACCTAGAAAATGGTCAATTGGTTTAAGGCATGATCTCAAGAGTCAAATTGAATCATTTTGACCTAATGACATGATTCAAAACACTTCAAATCCATTGGATTGACAGATGAATTTTGTAGTCAGCTCATCAAAAGTCAATTGTATACTGAAAAGTCAAACTTTAACTTTTTGGTCAAATTCAAGTGCCAAAAATCATAATTCATCAAAGTGTGTCAAATATGAAACTTATTCATCAAGAAACCAAAAATTCAAGATTTAACTTTGAAAAGTCAAAATTTCTAAACTTAGAAATTTTTCTAAGTGTTGGAAATTTCATGTTTTTTCATAACTTTGAGCCATATTTTCACCATGATGCAAGATGATTCAAGAGAAACTTCCAACATGAAAGTTGTATATCTACATGAAATCTACAAATTTTATTCACACAAATTCTTCCAAAAGTGCTTGGATCTCAAGTTATAATTTCAAGATTTTGACCTAACTTCATGGCACTTTTTCATATAGTTACAAGGGGAATCTTCAAAAGCAATTCAAATATGGGTTGTATAGAATATTGCAAGCTTTCAAAAATGTCAAAGAACTCCTTGAGATCATTCTTGAGTAGGGAGAATCAAAGAGATGAAGTTGGTGTTTTGTCACTTGAATCACAAGGCATTTTGTGATGAAAAAAATCCAATTTCAAACCTATGCAGCACAATCTTGTTTTGCAGACCTCTAAACCTTAAGATCTCTCCATAATAAAAAGATTACACTTGCTTTTGATCTATTACCCAAGTGTTCCAAGCATTGTCCAAGCCAATTTGCCATTTTTGGAAGAAAGCTACCATTCCATTCTTGAAAAGTTGCTTTAATCACAAAGTCAACTTGTCTTGAGCTTCTAACTTGTTCTTTCTGCACACATAACTCCTATAAACCAAAAGCAATGTGTCTAAAATCTAAGAAAGCTCAGAACATGCTTGTACAATACTTGAGATTTGTCATTTCACTTTTCTTCAAAAGCAAATTATAGAGCCATAACCCTATAACTCAGAAACCTGGAGTGATTTTGTGCTCCAATCTTTTCCATACATATTAACAAGTTTATTGTAAGCTAAGTCACGATTTCAAGCACCCAAAAACTGTCCCAAACACCTTTGCTGCACAAGACTGCTCAACTTGACAATTTTAAACCAAAACTCTCCATCTCTATTTCCACTCGTGCATTTTGATTCTTAATCATTCAAACACCTTACATACATCATACACAAGAGATCCGGCCCCCTATTTCAAGGATGTAACTCCTACATCACTATCCACCATTTTCAAATATCAAGATTGCAGGTTGACTTGAGTAGGGACATTCACGGACTTTCAAAGCAAAGTAAGAGTTGTAATACACTCAAGGAGGTCCAGGAAAGCTAAACAGATCATCAGGCCATCTCCAAAGTTGCTCAAACTCCATTCACAACTCCAGCTGCAAGAGGTATGTTTTCAAACTTCCATCTCTTCATACAGGTATCATTTGTTTCTGATTTGTGAAGATAAAATGTAGATATCATTGCTCTAAAACTAACCATGTTCATAGTTTTCATTTATATTGATTGTATGTAGAGAATTTTAGATTTGAACTTTCTGAAAAAATTAGGTTTCAATTTAGGGACAGCAAAATTAGTCTTCATCTTTGACTTTTAGCTTACATAAGTTATATGGTTAGATTCGTGAGGAAAAATAGCACAACTTTCATGTTTGCATTTTTCATTTTTGTTGAGAAATGAATGAGATATAGATGGTCCGGCTTGCTGAAGGTTGAAGATGAAGTACAGGTCATGGAGACATTTTACCTTATGTATTTATTGTTTCATTTGT
This sequence comes from Vicia faba, assembly GCA_948472305.1. NCBI lineage: Eukaryota > Viridiplantae > Streptophyta > Magnoliopsida > Fabales > Fabaceae > Vicia > Vicia faba. Next base: position 1,457,689,161 of record OX451739.1, read on the forward strand.
ATTAACGGATGTATAGCCACCCCAGTGGCAAAGGTAGCGCGTGTGTATTGAAGGTCTTGTGTTCGATACCCAACGCTACCTTTTGCTATTATTTTTTTAGCATTTTTCATCATTTTTGTTCAGCTAGGCGCCTGGGCTTTCAATAAGTGGGCCTTGTGTTTTTTTTCTTTGCTGACTCCCATCCTGACTTTTGGCACCCCCTGGCCCATTTGTATTTATTTATTTTTTTTATCTTATTTTTCCTTTTTAATATATTTTCTAAAATACTAAAAAAATCATAAAAAATATAAAAATAGTATATTTATGTTTTGACATAATTTAAATATTTTTCTCACACAAAAAATTATTTTTATTCATCATATTTTATTTATCTTTACTAATTATCTTGTAAATTAAATTAAAACTAGGTTATTATTTATTTTCTTTCATACCTATTTAAATATACTATTTTAATATAATATTAAAAAAGGCTAAAAATATTTTACAACACCATATATTATTTTCAAGGAAAAAATACAAAAATACTTTTTCTCTAAACTTATTTTCTTTTAATCAACTAAATAGAATTAGGGTTTTATTCAAAAATATTTTCTTAATTAATTTATTTTCTTAATTAGTTTAAGTTAATTTAATTTTGATTAATTATTTTTTTTCTCTAATTAGGTTTATGTTAAAACCCCTTTCATATAAAAATTCAAACAAAAATCATTTCTCTCCATTTGCATTTGTACTTTATATTTATTCATTTTATTGTACATTTATTCAATTTGGTTGTAATATATTAATTAGGTTTATATTATTGCAATCCCCATTCACAAATTATATACTCCCTCCCACAAGTATTGTAATAGCGTAGTAACTTTAAATTCCGCAATTTATCGCTTTATATACAAATACTAGTAATTAGGGTTTGTAGGGAAAGAACAAAATCAATCAAATAGAAAAACCTAATTCAAGACAAAATCAAGCATGAAAACAATACACTTGCACACAAGCACCCCTAGGGTTACCCCACTTGGTTGCCTTATACAAAATGGTCATATTACGCATGTAAGGTATCTTAGCAAAAACAAGCAAATACAAGATCATAGTCCCTTGATGACGCTATCTAAGTTACCTTTCAAAATGATCTTAGCCCCTAAAGAAAAATGCTAAGATACCTTGCAATATTTCTAATCATGGTTATGTGATGACCCACGCCCGTCCCGTTTACATCCAAAGATAAGGTTACTTACCAAACCAATGTTAAGACAACAATGTTAAAGGAAAAGAAAATGAACAAGAAAGACATTTGAGTAGGTAGATGGATCCTAATTACTTGCTCCATTTCAAAACAAACATCCTTTCTATTTTCAAAACAATCACATACACTTTCAAACATCTTGCAAAATTGAAAACATTTTCAAAAGATCAAAACATTTTTGTATACATTCTTACAAACAAGAATCATTACAAAGATTGCCTAAACAATGAACTCTTTACAAAATACATTCAAAAATAACATCAAGCACAATTTCAAACAAAAAGCAAGTGATCTAGAAAGTAACTAAGAGCCCATGGATAACCATGGATGAAAAGGGTGCTAATACCTTCCCTTTTCATAATCTACCCCCCGAACTCAAGAAATAATCTCAAAGGTTTTTCCTGTGCTTTTTCACCTTTCATTTTGGATAAAAGAAAAGTCGGTGGCGACTCTTGCTAACCGCAATATTTGCGATAAAACGAAAAACACCCAAGTCAGTTCTCCTACCGTATCACAGAACTGGCGACTCTGTTGGGGATAATTCTAAAAGTGGGGTTACCTTAGGGATAGATCACATTTATTTGCTTACATTGTTTGACTTGTATGCTTTACATTATGGTTCTTTGTTTGGGGTTTGAATCCTCTACCCGGATTTGGGATACATTATAGGTAAGTAGCAATATATTGTGGAAACTGTGCGGGGTATACCGACATGGTCTAAGCAATAGCTACGTTAGTGTGACATATTTGTGGGTACCGGTAGCCTTTGAGTTAATCAAAGAGAATATGGAGCCTCTGAGTGATGTCATGAAGCACTAATGAACTCTTAGAACCTTTACTTGACCAACTTGGCCTTTAGGATGTAGTGAGATGACTGGCTTTGGTGCAGTCCGAAGTTGGTAGATACTCGATACTACACTCATTGAGGTTTGGTTTCTTGGGATATTTTGGTCTCCATTAAAGAGGCTTATGCTGAAACAATGACCAAGGAAACAAACCAGTGATATTGAGCTCCTTAGAACCCGGTTACTATTACTAGGAGAGGTTTAAGCCAACTAAACTTCAAGAGGGTACTTACCTATAAAACCCCATGCAAGCCTGAACCTAAGGATTTGTTTGTTTTGTTTGTATATGTATACTTGTACATAACATCATGAACATCATATACATCCACTAACCATTTCAAGGATTTTGGGATTCATCTTTGCTCTTGTTTTGTTAGATATGGATTCACTTTGCAGGAAAACTATTCAAGTCAATCTTGTAAGGGTCCCACCACAACTTAAGGAGATATCTTCAAGGATTCCTGAAAACTCTCCATTTACCGAGAAACATGGTCGCCTACTCAACTTGGTCACCTCCAACACATATGAGGATATGATGAAGGTGCTCTTTCAGTTCTTTGATCCTTTACACCATTGCTTCACATTTCCCGATTATCAACTTGTGCCTACTTTGGAAGAATTATCCCAACTATTGAGGATTCCCATTCTCAATCAACTACCTTTCAACGGTACAGAAAGAGACCCAAAGCTAGAAGAGATTGCTCAAGCTCTACACTTTCACTCATCTGATGTCACAACTCATTGGGAAACAAGGAGTGGTGTCAAAGGTTTCCTAGCAAAGTTCCTGTTTGAGAAAGCCCAAAATTGTTGGAATTCCTTGGACTTGCACGCCTTTGAGGAAATTGTGGCTCTCCTCTTCTATGGGATGATTTTGTTTCCAAATCCTGACCAACTCATAGATGTCAACACCGTCAAAATCATCATATCCCGCAACCCGGTGCCTACATTGCTAGGAAATATCCTACACTCTTTTCACACTCACACAATGAGGAAAATAGGTGTCCTTATGTGTTGCAATCCTCTCTTGGCAAGATGGTTTATTTCACATCTTCCCCAATCTGTATTAAAAAATGAGCAAGGTTTAAGGTGGTCACAAAGGTTGATGACGCTCAAACATTCAGACATTCATTGGTGTTCCCGATCCAAAGAGAATGTTATCATTGTCGATCGTTGTGGAGAATTCCATAATGTACCTTTACTTGGAATTAAGGGAGGTATCACCTACATCCCATGTTTAGCCTTACGACAGTTTGGTTACGTCCGAAGGGATGGCCCGCACGAGATGCTGATTTAAGGTTTGGTATTTGACTACGACAACGACGATCAAGGTCTTCGCCAGAGATTTATCCGAGCTTGAAGGATGTTGAATAAGGTGGATAGCAAGACTTTGGGGCACAAGAATTCCATCCCTCTTGAGTCTTACCTCAAATGGGTACGAACTCGTGCTTAGAGTCTTATGATGCCTTACCCCTCTATTCTCCCGGTAATCATGGAGTCTGTCATGGAAGGAGATGTTCCATACACTATCCTACATCCTGATATGCCCACCTCTATTGAATACCTACAAAGAGATTGGATACAACTCAAGGGGAGCGAGATACTTTCGAAGCCCAATTCTACACAAGCGAGAAGAAGGTTTTGGAACTCACTAGGCTACTTCATGAGGAGTAGACTCTCAATGCCTACATTGCACCAAAGAGGATGTGTACTACCTTTTTATCTTAGAGTTTTTGTATTATTTTTCCCGAAAAGGCATTGATGTACTTGAGCTTTAACCTATTAATATAATGTGTGTTTCCTTTTTGTCTGAAACAAATTTGAATCTTTAAAATCCTTGAAATCATCGTATATACATATACCATTCATCATAACATAAGCAGGTCTTTTGTAACAAGTATCCTCATCTCTCTACTGTTTATTTTAGTAGGATGGATCTCGAACAAACAGTGAAGGACCTCCAAGCTCAGAATACACAATTTCAAGAGTTTCTCTTGACCCTAGCCAAAGGACAAGAAGAGTTGAAGACTTTGCTGGTTGAGGAGAATAAAAAGAAGACAAAGAAAGTGACCGAAGTCCTAAACATGGGAAGAAGATTTCATGGGCAGACAAGAAGGACTTTAGACTTTGTGACGACATCTGATGAAAGAGACAACCAAGATGGGAAGGGCAAGGAAACAGTTGTCCCGTCAGAACTAGAAGAGGAAGAAGAAGACTATTCTGAAGAACAATACCCTCCAGCTGATGACAAGTATAAACATCTTGAAGAGCAGTTGAGTGTGATGGAAATCCAAAAAGTGCCTGGCTTGGACTTTGAGGAATTAGGGTTAGTGTCGAGGATTGTCATTCCTCCTGTTGTACCCCAAAATTTGCCCTCCCATATTCCTCAAGATTTGTCAAGAATAATCTTCAAATTACTCAAAATGGCTCAAGAGGTAGACAGTCAAACCACCTCCTAAGCCAACTAAAATTAGGGTCTTGGTTCTTTCAAGGAATTGGAGGTTTTAAATGGCTCAATCAAGTCTCATATGCCTATATATATTCTCAAGCACCTACATGTCAAGTTTCAAGACTCACAGTGCCAATTTGCACAGTCAAAAGCTCCATTTGATCCACAATCAACTGCAAGGGCAAAATGGTCATTTTGCAGTCAAAAGTCAGAATTTTTGGTCAACATCTTATTTTGAGTCCACAATCATCATTTGTTCAAGTCTTGATCATGATTCCACAAGGATAGCTCAAAAATCATCAAGGTGTAAAAAGTTACTATTTTTGGACAGTAGAAAAGTCAACTGTATCTTGACCAGGGCATAACTTTTTCATGGTTCATCATAAAAATCCCATACAATGCTCATTTTGAAGGGGTTGACATTTCCTACAATCCATCTTCACATTCCAAGTCCAATAAATGCTCTCATAAAAAGTTATCAATTTCTACATTATAGGTCAATTTCAAAAGTCAACAAAAGTACCTTTTGAGTCAAAGGCCATAACTTGAGATTGGTAAATCCAAATGACATGGGACCAAAGGAATTGGTTAGAGGACTTCAAGACCTTTCCAAAATGTCCAAGAACATGGTCATATGATCCAAATTGAGCAAGATATGCATTGGAGAAGTTGGGAAATTTTTATGAATTTGCAAAAGTCAACTTTGCTCAAAACACCTTATTTTTGCTAATGGGCCTCAAATCTCTTCTTGAAACTTCATCCATGACTTATGCATGACCCATCAAGCTTAATGGAATTTATTTTCTTATTTTTATTGATTAATTGGATTTTTAATTAATATTAATTCATTTAATTAATTTAAATTGTAGGAAAATAGAAGATTTGAGGTTTTCAATCTTTTTTTGAAGCAAATATGGTCAAGATATGCTTGCAAACTCGTGCTCAAAGTCAAAGATACAAAAAATCCAAAATTGGCAACTTTGTTCAATCATGAAAATTCAAAAAGATTTAATTTTCAATCAAGGATTAAAACATCAATGCAATTGATTCTTGCTCAAGTTGTTGACCTAATTCAGTTGCCCTATTTATATGCAAGCAAACCCTAACCAAGAGACGTGAAAAAGCTGCAGAGAGACCTTGTCCAATTTCAAGAAATACCAAGAAAACTCAAAACTGATTCTTGCATTCCAGGCCAATTCAAGGCATTCTATTGATTCAAACACATTGCAGGAAGTGTCAGGAACGTGTGGCAATCAAATTCAGGCTTTAAAGCTCAAAGAATCGTCCTAGACAGTTTCACGGTTTACACCTTTTATTCAAATTCGTATTGCTTAATTCATGTGCATTTAACATGTTTTCTTGATTGTTTTGCATTGCTAGAACCCATATGAAGCTGATGGAATGGTTTAATTGAATTATAATGCACTGAATCAAAAGATGCCATGAACGATTTCTAGGGTTCTTGAGCTTTGAAATTGGGGCTTTCTGAACCAAGCAAAATTAGGACTCATAAGGCACATGGTTGAGATCATGAGAACCAGACGAACCTAACCCACCTATCGCGAAATATTTATGTTTGCTGTAGCTCTAATCGCTATTTTCCTTTGCAGTATATAGTGTGGGTTAAAAACTCTCGCTATCTGATAATATTTTTTGCAGAAACAATGAAGAAGATGATGAGGTGGTAGCGTCCTATTGGCTCCTTTGAAAAATCGCGCGCTTTTATTTTGTTTTCAGACATATTTATTTATTTGTTAATATATTGATTACTTGTTTATCCAATATCAATTAAGGCAGCGTGGTGGAGTGGTTGAGCAAGCATCCAATAAGCATTGGGACCTGGGTTCGAATCCCAGGTCCCCCCAAAATATTTATTCCATTTTTCCCTATGTGTTCATATGCAGATTCCAAAGTGGTGTCCACCATGTGCTTCAGATCTCAGCACGCCAAGTGGCCTCTAACTCAAATCGAATGGCCCTGACTGGAAGACCATCATACTCTCAGTCAACAAACGCATAGACAAGCCAGAAAGTCAAACAGGCTGGAATGCTATTGGGCTTCAATATTACCAAAGATACCTCCTAATTGGGCCAGCACCCCCCATGAGTTTATTTTCTTCTTTTCCTTTTTTATTTTTCCATTTAATTGTTTTATTATTAATAATTATTATTATTACTTAATTAACCCAAATTAATTTTTCACAATAAAATCAGAAAACTAAAATATAATATTTTTATTATTATTAATTAATTTCACCCTTTTATTATTGTGTAAATAAATATAATTAACTAACTTAGTTTTAATTAGGTTAATTTTAACTTTTTTGCAATAAATAAAATCAATGTAGAATTAGGGTTCTTGTCAACTTTTAATTATGTTTTCTTTTTTATTTATTTCCTAAAAACATAAAAAACTCAAAAATATTTCTTTTTATTAATTAATTAGTTTTAGGTAATTTAATTTAATGCAAAATAATAAAAACTCTCTTTCTTTCTCAAAAAGGGTCAAAACCCTAAGAACTTCTCCGATTCAATTTTTCTCGCGTGTGATTTTTGATTCCTATTATTTTTTATCCATATTTATGTAATTGTTCCAAGGATGTAATAGCTTTAATTAGTAATTTTTATCGCTTTCTTTAATTTCCCGCAATTTACCTTTTCAAGGGTTTGTTTTTGGCGATGTAAATACCCGACGCCTTGTAATAGCTTAGATTTATTTTCCGCAGCTATTAACTGTTAGATGTATGTTAATTAGGCTATGCATGACAAGACTTATCTCTGAAATTAAAATCAACCCGTAGCTCACCATAACATGTACAAAGATAACTTAACTGAATCCTGACACACTCGCACATGCCACTCCTAGGGTACGCCTCACTTGGTTGCCTCGACGTGGTCATTGAGTATAGGGTGTTTTAGAGGTCGCCCTCTTGTCTAAATATCCAAGTTACCTCGAAACAGTTGCCTCGGATAAAAAGGATCTAGGACATTAGGGTTACCGCTATGGCGTCCTACTATTGCTTTGGTGACCACATGTCCCTATAATCGAATTGACCCGAAAACTCCAACGACGGTGCTACCTACTTCTCAATAGTGGGATGGTACTGTCTAAATGACATTTACACAACTTAATTTCTTTTGAGTAGGTAGAGGTTCTCAGGTACTTGCTCTTTCAAAACAAAAAAATACTTTTCGCACCTACACTTTTCTGACAAAAGTTTTCAAACAAACACTTCATACACTCTTGAGGACAGATACAAGAGTTAAATTGAAGTTTTCAAACAAACTTTTTTTTCAAAACCCACAAACACAAGAAAAGCAAAACATTTTGAAAACATAGTGAGCAAGTACCTAAGAGCCCGTGGATAACCACGGATAGAAAGGGTGCTAACACCTTCCCTTTCTATAATCTACCTCCCGAACCCGAGAAACATCTCGAAAAGGAATTTTGCCGTGCTTTTGTCCTTTCCTTGTTGGAGAAAATAAAAGACGGTGGCGACTCTTGCTTACCGCGACATTTCGTGAACCAGCATTTCAAAACAGTCAGTTCTATTTCCACCGATCACAGAACTGGCGACTCTGCTGGGGAATTAATAAGTGAGGTGTACCTTAGGATTAGATCATTCTATGTTTTCAATTGTATGCCTTGTATGCTTTAATTATGTGGGCTTGTATCGGAGTTTCATAGATCCTAACCCGGATCTGGGGATACCCTTTTTTAGGTAAGTAGAAATAAACTGTGAGGGATCTGTCCGGCATAGACCGAAATGGATGAAGCAGTAGCTACATTGGTGTGACACCTTGGTCTGTACCGATATCCCTTGTGTTGGAACGAGGAGAATATGGGTCTTCTGAGGAGTCATTAAGCACCAGCTGACCTTAGAACCTTAAATTGACCAACTTGGCCATAGAACAGTAGCAGTATGCTACACTCATTGAGGCTAAACTCTCGCGATGGTTCCTGCCGCCAGAAAAGGTTGCTAAGCTGGAGTTATGACCGATTGAGGGTAGTCAATAATATTGAGATCCTCTAGAACCCAGTTACTATTTTTAGGACAGGTCTTAACCAACTGAAACTGAAAGAGGGTAGTACCTAAACTTCATGCCAGCCTGAAATCTAAGGGCTCTGTTGTGTGACTTGTGTGCCTTTACCATGTTTGCCTTTTGTGAATACTTGTGGTGTGCCTTTATCATAACATCATAACATCATAACTTTGCATACATCTTACATAAGGACTAACCCATTTCAAGGATCTCAAGGGTTCGTGATGCAGGTCATGATGAACCAAATATCTAGAAAGGGGCAAAGGGGATTTATTTTCCTCTAGCCAAGGTTGTTTGGATATCAAAACATGATAACCTGAGTCAGGGGCTATGACCCACTCGATATGGTAAGCCTGGCTCTTGAAGAAGGACTCTCAACAACATAAAGTTCCTTCAATCAAGCTACCAGATTCAAGTTCTAACAAGTTTCTTTGTTTACCCCGCGAGATCCTTGAAAACATTGCATACATATATCATAAATATCATTGCATTACAGGTACCATTACAGGTCTCTTATCTTCTTCGCTGTTTATTTCAGCAATCATCATGTCTACTAAACCTTCCACTGAACAAGCTATCAAGGCCCTCCAGGCCCAGAATGCCCAGTTCCAAGAGTTGGTTATGAGCCTAGCCCAGGGTCAACAGGATTTGAAGACTCTGATTCTGAAAGAGAGGAAGAAGAAGAAGAAGAGGACCGTCTTGTTCAACACTGGACGCAGATTTAGGAATGGACTGCAGAATGAGGTTGATCTGACTACTTCATCTGTAGGGAAAGACAACCCACAAGAGAGAAGGGTTCCTAGTCCCGTGGTCTCCGACAACGAGACAGATTATGATGAAGAACAGTATCCTCCTGCTAAGGATAGGTAGAAACAGTTGGAAGACCGCCTGAGCACCATGGAGATACAGAATGTGCCCGGGTTGGACTTTGCAGACCTAGGCTTACCCTCTAGGGTGGTGATTCCCCATAAGTTCAAGGCACCAGCTTTTGCCAAATATGACGGAGCTTCCTGCCCAAAGTTGCACCTCCGGTCGTATGTAAGGAAGATCCAGCCTTACACTGCTGACAAGAATTTGTGGATCCATTTCTTCCAGGATAGTCTTTCAGGGACTCAACTCGAATGGTTCTATCAGCTGGATGGAGCCAGTATCCGTAACTGGGAGGATTTGGCTACTGCGTTCTATAAGCAGTATCAGTATAATTCCGACCTCGCTCCTACGCGTACCAAACTCCAGGGTATGTCACTAGGGACGGGTGAAGGATTTAAAGAGTACGCTCAAAAGTGGAGAGACCTTGCCGGAAGGGTGCAGCCACCTTTAACTAACCGTGAGCTTGTGGATATGTTCTTGGGGACCCTGTCTGGTCCGTTCTTCAACCATCTGATTGGAAATTCTTCCGTCGGGTTTACAGGCCTTATCTTGACTGGTGAAAGAATTGAAGCTGGCATCAAAAGTGGTAAGATTCAAGAAGCTACACCCTCCGATGCTCAGAAAAAGCCCAACAATGGGAAGAAAGAGTCCAATGTTGTGGGTATGGTCAAAAGAGTCGTCATGACCAACGCGTAGGAGAAATCTTGATCTCTAATCCTACGCCTGCTCAACAAAGACAAGGGGCATCAACGTAAGGAGGTCGCACCTAAAAGACAATTCACTAAGATTAACATGTCACTGACTCAAGCGCTATAGCAAATGTTGAAGGCAGGGATGATTACATTAAGGGCTCCTCTCCGGAATCCAAACACTTCTGCTCCTACCTATCATCCCAATGAAAGGTGTGCATACCACTGACAGTCTGGGACATGACACAAACAACTGTTGGGATCTGAAGAATAAGGTTCAAGACATGATTGATGCCAAAGAAATCCAGTTTGACCCTCCAGAGACTCCAAACATAATCACTGCTCCTATGCCAAATCATTGAAGGCTTTTGTTTTATTTGAATTTTCAAGTTGTATTTTTCTTTGCTTATTCAAACAATTATTGTCATGGCAAACTTTTTTATTTCATTAATGCATCGCATATGTCTGTTTTGAATCAATCCATTCGTATTCACTATATTTAACTTGCTTTCATTTTTTTATGATGTTCAACTCTCGATTAAAAAATTCTAAGCCTTTTGAGGGAGGATGACGAAAACGATACCACGATCTTTACAGTATGCTTTTGAACAGACCCCGCTGATGAGGTACAGGCATTGTCTCAAATCCTAAACAGTGGAGTTATAAGGAAGATAATCCCTCGTCAACCCCTTTGAGCCAAAAAATTGGAGTTTTTTCTTTTCGCAAAAAAAATTAAAACCCTTAATCATAACCTGGGGGCAGGGTAGTTCTCTCAGTTGATCCCGGTGCACAATGAATGACATCAAAGAAGTCCTTCCGAGACAAAAAGACAGTGATGGTTCCCTATAATCGTCAAGACAGGCAGTCGTTGTCTTTCAAAAACAAAAGCCCAATAAGTCAAAACCTATGAAGGAGACTTACAAAACTGGGGCATCCCGCTGACTGTAATCACAAAAGAAACAGTTCAGGCAAAAAAGACAGGGATAACGAAATCAAAAAGGGAAGAGATCCTGCAAACTCTCATAAAAATGACTGTCTGTTCAAAATAAACTGTCAGTATCTGAACCATCACCGGAATATCAGAGCAAGGATTCAAACAAGATCTAATGCACGATTAGCTGAGTTTAGGATCGAAGAACATCACGAAGAACGGGTGGGTACAAATAAAATTTGAGCCTTTATCCTTTGTTTCTCGAACCGTGAACCAGACCACGTTATAACCCTTAAAAGTCCTAGATGAAGCATGGGTTAGTTCGAAAGCATACTGTTACGAAAGATATCCCGACTCCTGTAGGACTTGCTGTAAATCCTGAGTTGACATCACATTTTACAAAAATTCATTTGTTTTATTGAAAACTGCATTTTCAAAAAACTTCAAGACAAACATAAGCTTTGCATTTTTAATATAACATTGTTTTCATATGACTATTTGTTCGAACAGCAGAGAAATTCGCACGACGAATATCTAGTGAGCAAAAAGCCTCTTCAATAAAAAGGATCACATCAAGTGGAAAAACACTTCCAATCCAGGGGCACGACATGAGCATTATACATCATCTGGGGCAGTCGAGTCAAGATTCAAGGAATCTCTCAAGATGCCAAATAGCCAGGGGCAAATCTCCGCCTGAGTCACTTGGGGCATTGGACATGAATTCCAGCAACGAATCTTGCATGATCAGACATCTTCTGGTAGTATGGCGACACAACACTACTGACAGTGACAACTCCCTGCGCTCTGAGAACGTGGACATAGTCAAAAAGAAAAATACTATGTATAATAAAAGACCCGCTAGGTCGACTGGCCTAGGCAAAAATAAGGGCTTCCCGGTGAACCAAAAGGGTTCGGGCAAAAATAAGGGATGAAAATGAAAATATGTACACCCGGCAAGTCGAAAACCTAAAAAGGCAGCTTGGGCAAAAAAGGGTATCCCGATGGACTGAAAACCCGAAAGGGCGGTCCAGGCAAAAGTTAGGGATCAAAAGCGTACGACTATGTCCCGTCATCTCATCACTTTCCTACCAGAAGAAGATTTGTCAATCGGCAGTTATCAAGCACCTCATAGACCTTCGTCTTCCACAGAAACTGGGGCAATAAGAATCGTCCGAACTGTACAAGTGCTCTGTCCATCAGGTACCAAGGTATATATTCAGTTGAAGAGTGTGACCAAGATACCTTCACTCCCCGCAGAGTAAGACAGTAATGGAAGCTCTCCCCACTGAGACTTGCAATTATGAACAAATCAGCAATACTCCCCCGAAGCAGAGTTGGACTACCATCAGCCCTAAAAAAGTTGGGTATCCCCAGTAGATCTTAATATTCCCCAGCGGAGAATAAAGATATTCCTCAGCAAGCATCCCCGGCAGTCTTAATATTCCTCGACGAAATATAAGAGTGTTCCCTGATAGAATACAAGATACCCTAGTGGAGCCGTTTCCCCAACGCAGTCTAAAGAGCTTCCCCGTCAGAGTTGAATCATCCTCCCCAGTAGATTCTGGAAGCTTGTCCCCTGCAGAGTACAAATGCATCTCCCCATCCATATTTAGAAGGTTATCCCACAAGAGTCTAACTGGGTTATCCTCAGCAACTTGCAAACGGAAAGATCATCCCCAGCGAAGTTCTTTCTATCCCCAGCGGAGTTCATCGTCAAAATCCCCAACAGAGCTTATCAACGGAATCCCTAGCGGAGTTATCATTAAAACTCTCAGCAGAACATCTCTCCCCCACAGAGTATTTCCCCTCGGGATAATCTCTTTCATCAAGTTTATTCCCCAATGGAGTCCTTTTCTCCTGCAGGTTTATTCTCACAATCATCTTCGTTCACCATCCCCAGCGGAAACGAAGAACTCAACTCTATTCTCCAACAGCTCTGGGATTTACTTTCCCCAGCTAAAACATCACATTTTCATACATCATGATACATGCATATACGCATCATATCATACGATCTCATTTATGTTGAGAACATCATTGCTTGATCCATCTCATGCATTGCATGTGATTGACCTTTACCTTTCAGGAAAGATGCAGTTAAGTTCTCAGCTTAGTCGAAGATCTGACCAGTTCTTAAATCTCAATCGGATTATCCTCGGTTGAAGTTCAGATAAGGTTCTCAATCTCGACAGTTTCTCTACATCATAGGGTGGACAAGTATTATAACCTCAACGGTATACTCCATTGAGCACGAGTCAGTTCCTAGATCTTGATGATTTCCTCCGTCATAGTACGGACCAGTTCTATAACCTTAGCGGTTTACTCTATTGAGCAAGAGATAGTTCAGATGTGATCCAGATATGGCGACATTCTGATACTTATTCCAGATTTCCTGCTAGAGATAGTTCAGATGTGACCCAGATTTGGCGACATTCTGATACTTATTCCAGATTTCCTGCTAGAGATAGTTCAGATGTGACCCAGATTTGGCGATATTCCGATACTTATTCCAGATTTCCTGCTAGAGATAGTTCAGATGTGACCCAGATTTGGCGATATTCCGATACTTATTCCAGATTTACTGCTAGAGATAGTTCAGATGTGACCCAGATTTGGCGACATTCCGATACTTATTCCAGATTTCCTTTCAGAGACAGCTTAGAGATGCTCCAGACTCGGATGCTATTCTATTGCTTATTCAGATTTCCTTTCAGAGACAGCTTAGAGATGCTCCAGACCCGGATGCTATTCTATTGCTTATTCAGATTCAAACTTCTAAAGACAACTTAGAGATGCTCCAGACACGGATGATATTCTATTGCTTATTCCAGATTCCTTCCAGAAACAGTTCAGATGCGACCCAGATATGGTGACATTCTGATACTTATTCCAGATTCATTCAAGAGACAGTCTAGATACGATCCAGATTCAGATGTCATTCTGTCACTCATTCAAATACAGTATGGATACACCCCAGACACGGCGGTCATTCTACTACCTATTCAGACGTCAGCAATTAGATACAGACTAGATATGCTCCAGACGTGGAAGCCATTCTATTTCTCGTTCAGATTCAATTATCAACTTCAAGTGCAGATACACTCCAGACACGGAAGTCATTTTGTCACTTATCCAGATCCCAGTTACAGCACAGATACGTTCCATACACGGAAGTCATTCTTCTACTCATACATATCTCAATTTCAAATACAGTCCAGATACGATCCAGATTCGGATGTCATTCTGCCACTCATTCAAGCACCGTTCAGATACGATCCAGATTCGGATGTCATTCTGTCACTCTCTCAAACCCGTCAATGAAGACAACCCATCATGAAGCAACCCTATACCGTTTCCTTCTATTATAAGATGCAGTTTTACACGAACTCATCATCAGGCAACCCTACACAAGTTTCTTCTTTCAACCTACCAAGTTACAACTCTACAAATAATCTCCATATGGAATCTATAAGCCCATCCTCCTATCCATCATCTCTCCAAATGGCATCTGTAAGCCCATTCCCGACATCACATTGCTGATACTACACCATGTGAGTGCAAATTTCTGGGCACTTTAGTGTTCAATCATCTTCCACCTTCGGATTACGAAAGGCACGCAAGCCAATCTACATCCTCAAGTTTCAGAAGATTGAACAGGGGCAACTGTTGTACCCCAAAATTTGCCCTCCCATATTCCTCAAGATTTGTCAAGAATAATCTTCAAATTACTCAAAATGGATCAAGAGGTAGACAGTCAAACCACCTCCTAAGCCAGCTGAAATTAGGGTCTTGGTTCTTTCAAGTAATTGGAGGTTTTCAATGGCTCAATCAAGTCTCATATGCCTATATATATTCTCAAGCACCTACATGTCAAGTTTCAAGACTCACAGTGCCAATTTGCACAGTCAAAAGCTCCATTTGATCCATAGTCAACTGCAAGGGCAAAATGGTCATTTTGCAGTCAAAAGTCAGAATTTTTGGTCAACATCTTATTTTAAGTCCACAATCATCATTTGATCAAGTCTTGATCATGATTCCACAAGGATAGCTCAAAAATCATCAAGGTGTAAAAAGTTACTATTTTTGGACAGTAGAAAAGTCAACTGTATCTTGACCAGGGCATAACTTTTTCATGGTTCATCATAAAAATCCCATCCAATGCTCATTTTGAAGGGGATGACATTTCCTACAATCCATCTTCACATTCCAAGTCCAAGAAATGCTCTCACAAAAAGTTATCAATTTCTACATTATAGGTCAATTTCAAAAGTCAATAAAAGTACCTTTTGAGTCAAAGGCCATAACTTGAGATTGGTAAATCCAAATGACATGGTACCAAAGGCATTGGTTATAGGACTTCAAGACCTTTCCAAAATGTCCAAGAACATGGTCATATGATCAAAATTGAGCAAGATATGCATTGGAGAAGTTGGGAAATTTTTTATGAATTTGCAAAAGTCAACTTTGCTCAAAACACCTTATTTTTGCTAATGGGCCTCAAATCTCTTCTTGAAACTTCATCCATGACTTATGCACGAACCATCAAGCTTAATGGAATTTATTTTCTTATTTTTATTGATTAATTGGATTTTTAATTAATATTAATTCATTTAATTAATTTAAATTGTAGGAAAATAGAAGATTTGATGTTTTCAATCTTTTTTTGAAGCAAATATGGTCAAGATATGCTGGCAAACTCGTGCTCAAAGTCAAAGATACAAAAAATCCAAAATTGGCAACTTTGTTCAATCATGAAAATTCAAAAAGATTTGATTTTCAATCAAGGATTAAAACATCAATGCAATGGATTCTTGCTCAAGTTGTTGACCTAATTCAGTTGCCCTATTTATATGCAAGCAAACCCTAACCAAGAGACGTGAAAAAGCTGCAGAGAGACCTTGTCCAATTTCAAGAAATACCAAGAAAACTCAAAACTGATTCTTGCATTCCAGGCCAATTCAAGGCATTCTATTGATTCAAACACATTGCAGGAAGTGTCAGGAACGTGTGGCAATCAAATTCGGGCTTTAAAGCTCAAAGAATCGTCCTAGACAGTTTCACGGTTTACACCTTTTATTCAAATTCGTATTGCTTAATTCATGTGCATTTAACATGTTTTCTTGATTGTTTTGCATTGCTAGAACCCATATGAAGCTGATGGAATGGTTTAATTGAATTATAATGCACTGAATCAAAAGATTCCATGAATGATTTCTAGGGTTCTTGAGCTTTGAAATTGGGGCTTTCTGAACCAAGCAAAATTAGGACTCATAAGGCACATGGTTGAGATCATGAGAACCAGACGAACCTAACCCACCTATCGCGAAATATTTATGTTTGTTGTAGCTCTAATCGCTATTTTCCCTTGCAGTATATAGTGGGGGTTAAAAACTCCCGCTATCTGATAATATTTTTTGCAGAAACAATGAAGAAGATGATGAGGTGGTAGCGTCCTATTGGCTCCTTTGAAAAATCGCGCGCTTTTATTTTGTTTTCAGACATATTTATTTATTTGTTAATATATTGATTACTTGTTTATCCAATATCAATTAAGGCAGCGTGGTGGAGTGGTTGAGCAAGCATCCAATAAGCATTGGGACCTGGGTTCGAATCCCAGGTCCCCCCAAAATATTTATTCCATTTTTCCCTATGTGTTCATATGCAGATTCCAAAGTGGTGTCCACCATGTTCTTCAGATCTCAGCACGCCAAGTGGCCTCTAACTCAAATCGAATGGCCCTGACTGGAAGACCATCATACTCTCAGTCAACAAACGCATAGACAAGCCAGAAAGTCAAACAGGCTGGAATGCTATTGGGCTTCAGAATTACCAAAGATACCTCCTAATTGGGCCAGCACCCCCCATGAGTTTATTTTCTTCTTTTCCTTTTTTTATTTTTCCATTTAATTGTTTTATTATTAATAATTATTATTATTACTTAATTAACCCAAATTAATTTTTCACAATAAAATCAGAAAACTAAAATATAATATTTTTATTATTATTAATTAATTTCACCCTTTTATTATTGTGTAAATAAATATAATTAACTAACTTAGTTTTAATTAGGTTAATTTTAACTTTTTTGCAATAAATAAAATCAATGTAGAATTAGGGTTCTTGACAACTTTTAATCATGTTTTCTTTTTTATTTATTTCCTAAAAACATAAAAAACTCAAAAATATTTCTTTTTATTAATTAATTAGTTTTAGGTAATTTAATTTAATGCAAAATAATAAAAACTCTCTTTCTTTCTCAAAAAGGGTCAAAACCCTAAGAACTTCTCCGATTCAATTTTTCCCGCGTGTGATTTTTGATTCCTATTATTTTTTATCCATATTTATGTAATTGTTCCAATGATGTAATAGCTTTAATTAGGAATTTTTATCGCTTTCTTTAATTTCCCGCAATTTACCTTTTCAAGGGTTTATTTTTGGCGATGTAAATACCCGACGCCTTGTAATAGCGTAGATTTATTTTCTACAACTATTAACTGTTAGATGTATGTTAATTAGGCTATGCATGACAAGACTTATCTCTGAAATTAAAATCAACCCGTAGCTCACCATAACATGTACAAAGATAAATTAACTGAATCCAGACACACTCGCAAATGCCACTCCTAGGGTACGCCTCACTTGGTTGCCTCAACGTGGTCATTGAGTATAGGGTGTTTTAGAGGTCGCCCTCTTGTCTAAAGATCCAAGTTGCCTCGAAACGGTTGTCTCGGATAAAAAGGATCTAGGACATTAGGGTTACCGCTAAGGCGTCCTACTATTGCTTTGGTGACCACATGTCCCTATAATCGAATTGACCCGAAAACTCCAACGACAGTGCTACCTACTTCTCAATAGTGGGATGGTACTGTCTAAAGGACATTTACACAGCTTAATTTCTTTTGAGTAGGTAGAGGTTCTCAGGTACTTGCTCTTTCAAAACAAAAAAATACTTTTCGCACCTACACTTTTCTGACAAAAGTTTTCAAACAAACACTTCATACACTCTTGAGGACAGATACAAGAGTTAAATTGAAGTTTTCAAACAAACTTTTTTTTCAAAACCCACAAACACAAGAAAAGCAAAACATTTTGAAAACATAGTGAGCAAGTACCTAAGAGCCCGTGGATAACCACGGATAGAAAGGGTGCTAACACCTTCCCTTTCTATAATCTACCTCCCGAACCCGAGAAACATCTCGAAAACGAATTTTTCTGTGCTTTTGTCCTTTCCTTGTTGGAGAAAATAAAAGACGGTGGCGACTCTTGCTTACCGCGACATTTCGCGAACCAGCATTTCAAAACAGTCAGTTCTATTTCCACCGATCACACCTCCCAAATTCAAAGCACCTGTGTTTGCCATGTATGACGGAGTCTCATACCCTAAAATGCATCTCCGGTCCTATGTGAGGAAAATCCAGCCCCATACTGCTGCCAAAGACTTATGGGTACACTTCTTCTAAGACAGCCTGTCTGGAACTCAACTTGATTGGTTTTACCAGTTAGAAAGAGATAACATTCACAACTGGGAAGATCTTGCTGCAGCCTTCTACAAACAATACCAATACAATGTTGATCTTGCGCCTACCCGTACTCAACTCCAGAGTATGGCCATGGTGTCCAATGAAGGTTTCAAGGACTATGCGCAAAAATGGAGAGATTTAGCCGGAAGAGTTCAACCCCCTCTATCTGAGATAGAATTAGTAAATATGTTCTTGGGCACCTTGTCTGGTCCCTTCTTCAATCATTTAATTGGAAGTTCATCTGCAGGTTTTACTGAACTAATATTGACCGGGGAAAGGGTAGAAGCCGGTATAAATAATGGAAAGATCCAAAAAGATACATCCTCCTCTGCTGCCATAAGGAAGCCAATTATCGGAAAGAAAGAAATGGTTGCTGTTTATCCTCAGAGAAATCAAGATAGGTCCGAATGCCGACCAATGGTGGGGGTTGTATGATTCCTAAGCCTGCACCTGATCAGCAAAGAAACAACCAACCAAGGATGGAAAGACCAGTCAGACAATTCACCAAAATTAATATGACCCCATCTCAGGTATTACCACATCTACTAAGATCCAATTTGGTGACCTTGAAAGAAGCTCCGAAAAACCCCAACACAACATCTCCTCACTCTTATCCCAATGCCCGTTGTACATACCACTCTGAAAGTCCCAGCCACGACACTAATAACTGTTGGTCTCTAAAGAACCAGATACAAGATCTCATGAAGCAAAAGAGATTGAATTCGATGCGCCCGAAAAGCCAAATGTCATTTCTTCCCCTATGCCCAAACATGGCCATAATACCAATGCCATTGAAGAAGAAATGTTTGTTACTTTAGTTGATGAACTTATGAATCCACTCCTGACTATTAAAGTGAACTTGTTGAATGTCGGTGTGTTCCCGGGCTGTGATGAAGGTTATCATTTCTGTTTGTCCTCACCAACCAGTTGTCGTTGAAAGTAGGCGTTCAGTTCCTAATAGATAACAAAGAAATCTTGTGTGAAAAGACTTATGTTCCACCTGTTCCTTTTGAAGATGTTTCTATCATTATCATTTCCGCCAATTCTTCCAGGGTCTCCACCAAAAGACCCGTTAGAATTACATCTGTTCCAAAAGCCACTCCTTTAATAATTACAATGCCTGGACCAGTCCCGTATTCGTCAGACAAAATTGTACCATGGAATTATGGAGGGGATGTCTACTACAACGGTATTAAGCAAGATTGGCCAGGTACCGAAGATTCAAGTTCTGAGAAAGTGGATTCCGACGTCAGTAATATTGTAGGGACTAGTAAGATTACCCGAAGTGGTAGGATCTTCTCTCAAGAAATTGCTCCCCCAAAAGCAGTTTTTGGACCCGTAACATTCATGTTATTGCTGCTCCTCCGAAGGCTATTCCCAGTCCTACAATCATCTTTAACAATACTCCAACTGACAAAGCTGTTACAACCCTTGTTATCATTCCTACTGACACTCCTGCTACCGAGTTAACCGAGACTCGAGGTAAAAGTATTATGATTGAGCCTGTCCAGACGAAGGCTCAGTCATTGGCTATCCCTGAGACCTCCCGGAAAGAGATGCAGGAAATTTTGAAGATCATAAAAAGAAGCGACTACGATGTAGTTGAACAACTGGGGCAAACTCCCTCTAAAATTTCCATGCTGGCATTACTACTATGTTCCGAGGCGCATGCAAAAGCCTTGGTAAAATTCCTGAAAACTGCCCATGTACCCCAAGAGACATTTGCCGATCATTTTCAAGACTGTGTAGCCAGCTTGGCTGCAGATAATGGTCTAGGTTTCTCGGATGCTAATTTAACTCCAAGAGGAAGGAAGCATAATGAGGCATTGCATGTCTCAGTTGAATGTAGGGGCATAACCTTGGCTCGTGTTTTGGTAGACACTAGCTCATCTCTGAATGTATTACCTAAAAATGCTCTTGATAGGCTTGACTGTGAGGGATTGACATTGAATCCAAGTAACATAGTAGTAAGGGCTTTTGACGGCTCAAAAATAATGGTACATAAGGAGGTAGACATTCCCATAAAAGTTGGAACACAAACCTTTTATTCAACCTTTTATGTAATGGATATTCGTCCCTCATATTCCTGCTTTCTAGGCCAACCATGGATTCACAATGCTGGCGTTATCACTTCTACGTTGCACCAAATGCTAAAATATCCAATTCAAGGGAAGATTATCACCGTTCATGGAGAAGAAGAGTATATGATCAGCCATCTCAATTCCTTCAGATATGTGGAATAAGATGGTTAATTTATTGAAACTCTATTTCAACACTCTGAAGAGGTCCCGCAAGATGTGGCAGTAATCAAGGTTGTTCCCAAGATCACAAGGCCTCCCCTCCGGATGTCATCTCTGAAGGATGCCAAAGCAGTGGTAGAATAGGGTGGGTGCACTATCTGGGGACAACTCCCAAATATCCCATATAAGTCTGAAAAGTTTGGCTTGGGTTTCACTTCAAGTGCCTAGAAGGTTGTGCATCGCGCTCGTGCCGGAGGACCACCCCTGAAGATCCGCAACCGCGAGGTTAACACCGTAGAAGATGATGAAGATAGTTGTGACTTGGAGGACTGGATATTCCCAGCCGTCAGAGGAGGGCTCAGCAACTGGGAGGCTAGAGATTTTGTCCTGATCCCTTTTATCCCACAGTAATTTGTCTTTACATTTTGTTGGATCTATAATATTAAAACAATTCACACTCTTAAAACCTTGTGTCTTACCCGAGGCACAATGGTCCATTTGTAAGGGTTATTATCTCATTTTCATATGACATCAATGAATCATGGACGTTTTTACATACAAACTTTTGTGCTCATTGTTTTTCTTTTTACATTTTTTATTTCTTTCAAGGATAGTTATACCCTTACACACACTCACACTCACAATGCAGGTATACATCCATTCGGAATCCCATGGGTAACGATACTGCTATGGCCTTTTGTGACTCTGAAAATCTAATCTACCAAGCTGAAGTTGAAGGTGAGGAAGATTGTGAAGTACCAGGGGAACTTTCCAGACTACTACAACAAGAAGAGAGAACCATTCAGCATCACGAGGAACCCGTGGATACAATCAACCTAGGTACCAAAGAAGACAACAAAGAGGTCAAGGTGGGTACCAATCTGGAACCCAGTGTCAAGGAGCGTCTGATTCAGTTGTTACACGATTATGTTGAAGTCTTTGCCTGGTCGTATGAAGACATACCGGGACTTGATGTAGACATTGTGGTACATCATCTGCCTACAAGAGAGGATTGTCCACTGGTAAAGCAAAAGGTTCACCGCATGAGGCCTGATATGTCATAAAAGATTAAAACATAAGTCATGAAGCAATTCAACGCTGGATTCTTGGCTGTCACCTCTTATCCCCAATGGGTTGCCAATGTTGTTCCCGTGCCCAAAAAGGACGGAAAAGTGTGGATGTTTGTGGACTACAGAGATTTGAATAGGGCAAACCCTAAGGATGATTTTCCACTCCCCCACATTGATATTCTAGTTAACAATACGACATAACACAGAGTGTTTTCTTTCATGGACGGTTTCTCAGACTACAACCAAATCAAAATGGCACCTGAGGACATGGAGAAAATAACATTTGTCACACAGTGGGGCACATTCTTCTACAAGGTGATGCCATTCGGACTAAAGAATGTTGGGGCAACCTATCAACGTGCCATGGTAGCTCTTTTTCATGACATGATACATCACAAAATATAGGTCTATGTGGACGACATGATAAGCCATATCTCAAACAGAAGAAGAGCATCTTGATCACTTACAAAAACTGTTTGAGAGACTGAAGAAGTACAAGCTGAGGTTGAATCCAAACAAATGCACATTTGGGGTACGATCTGGTAAACTCCTAGGCTTTATCGTTAGCAACAAAGGTATTGTAGTAGATCCTTCCAAGGTAAAAGCAATACAAGAGATGCCTGATCCTCGTACTGAGAAGGAAGTCAGAGTATTCTTGGGGCGTTTGAACTACATTTCCAGATTCATCTCTCACTTGACAGCTACTTGTGAACCAATCTTCAAATTTTTGAAGAAAGATCAAATAGTCAAATGGAATGACGAGTGCTAAGTTGCTTTTGACAAAATCAAATAATACATACAAGAGCCTCCTGTGTTGATGCCACCAGTCGAGGGAAGACCATTAATCATGTATCTGATTGTTTTAGAAAACTCAATGGGGTGTGTATTGGGGAAGCATGACGAGTCTGGCCAAAAAGAGCATGCTATTTATTACCTGAGCAAAAAGTTTACCGACTGTGAAACCAGATATTCACTGCTCGAGAAAACTTGCTACGCTCTGGCATGGGCTGCTCGCCGGCTAAGACAATATATGCTGACTCATACTACTTTGTTGATATCTAAAATGGATCCAATAAAATATATCTTCGAGAAACCTACTCTCTCCGGGAGAGTAACGAGATGGCAGATGATCCTGACAGAATATGACATACAGTATACTACCCAGAAAGCAATAAAGGGCAGTGTATTAACTGATCACCTTGCTCACCAAGCTGTAGAATACTACCAATCCATGAAGTTCGAATTTCCAGATGAAGACATCATGACGGTAAATAACTGTGAAGAATTCAGGCCATATGACGGACCTGAACAAGGATCCCGATGGACCCTGTTCTTTGATGGGGCATCCAATTCACTTGACAATGGTATCGGTGTTGTACTCATATCTCAGGAAGGGTGTCATACTCCCTTTATCGCAAGACTCTGCTTCAATTGTACAAACAACATGGCGGAATACAAAGCATACATCTTTGGTCTCAGAGCTGCCATAGACTTGGGGATCAAATCCTTGGATGTATTCGGAGATTCAACTTTGGTTATCAGTCAGATCAAAGGGGAATGGGATACCAAACACCCTAACCTTTGCTACCACATTTTAAGAAGATTACCTTCGAGCATTTCCTGCGAAAAGAAAATCAGCTAGCATACGCTCTGGCCACAATGTCATCTATGTTTAAACTTAATTGGTATAACGAGGCTCCCCAAGTCACCATCGAACGAATGGAGGAACCTGCGCACTGTCACGAGATTTATATTGAATAAGTAGTGGACTAGCCTTGGTTTCACAAAGTCAAGAAGTATCTCGAGGCTCAAGAATATCCAGAAGGAGCTTTAATCAATGATAATAAGTTCTTAAGGAGATTCTCTGCTAAATTCTTCCTTAGTAATGGCATTCTTTACAAACACAATCATGACTCTGTGTTACTTCGGTGTGTAGATAAGGTTGAAGTTGAAAGGATCATGGCTGAATTGCATGAAGGCACTTTTGGCACCCATTCAAGTGGGCATACGATGGAAAAGAAAATCCTACGGGCAGGCTATTACTGGTCTACCATGGAAGCAGATTGCTATCAACACTCTCGAACTTTCCATAAGTGTCAAATTTATGCTGACAAGGTGCACGTACCTCTGGTTCCTCTGAATGTCTTGATAGCTCCTTGGCCCTTTGCTATATGGGGAATATATATGATTGGGGAAATCAAGCCGAAAGCCTCTAATGGACACCACTTCATCTTAGTGGCCATTGATTATTTTACAAAGTGGGTGGAGGAAGCTTTCTTCACTTCCGTTACCAAGAATGTTGTTGCCCGTTGCATCAAGAAAAATCTCATTTTCCGGTACGGTATTCCGGAAAGGATCATCACTGACAATGGTACAAATCTCAACAACACTATGATCACCGTCTTGTGCAAGAAATTCAGGATCCAGCATCACAATTCTTCCCCTTACCGGCCAAAGATGAATGGTGATTTCGAAGCTACAAATAAGAATATTAAAAAGATCATACTGAAAATGGCAGTCACATACAAAGACTGGCATGAGATGCTACCATTCGCTCTCCACGGGTATCATACCACAACTCGCACATCAACTGGGGAAACACCATATTCTCAAGTTTATAGCATGGAGGTTGTCTTGCCTATCGAGGTCCAAATCCCCTCTCTAAGAATTATGAAGGATGCGGGGCTGAATGAAGAAGATTGCATTCGGACTCGACTTGATAAACTAAACTTGATTGATGAGAAGAGACTTACTGCTATTTGCCATGGTCAAATGTATCAAAAACTTATGATCAAGGCTTTCAACAAAAAGGTCAGACGCCAAGTGTATCAAGTTGGAGATCTGGTGATCAAACGTATCATACTGTCACAAGGTGATCCTAGGGGCAAATGGACTCCTACCTATGAAGGACCATTTGTAATCAAATATATTTTCTCTGGTGGGGCAATGATCTTAACCACTATGGATGGCGACGACCTGCCGCATCCTGCGAACGCGGACATAGTCAAAAGATACTACGCATAAGATACCGGCTGGGTTGACATGCCTAGGAAAAACAAGGGCATCCCGGCGAACCCAAAAAAAAGGTTCGGGCAAAAATTAGGGATAAAACAAAAAAATCTGTACACCTGGCAAGTTGAAAACCCGAAAGGGCGGCTTGGGGAAAAAAGGGTTTCCCGGTGGACTGAAAACCCAAAAGGGCGGTCCAGGCAAAAGTTAGGGAATGTAAAGCGTATGACTATGTCCCGTTGGATCACCTTACGGACAACCTTTGGCTTCAACTGACAAACTCAGAGGTTCTGATCAATTCAATCATCTTCAAACGAGGCAATAAATAGACAAGAGGCTCGGAGATACAAAGGCTATGGAAGAATGGGATTCCCATGGGATTATTGCACATAGATATCTTTTCTTTGTATTAAAATTTTCATTTACGACGGCATTCTCTTACTAGAATGTTTGTCTCATTATACAAATATTTAGTCAAAGTCAATACAAAGATATTCCTTTGAAAGTGCAAAACTATCTATTTTTCTTTACTCTTGTGTTTTGTTTACAAAAACATCCAATGATTCATTGTTGAACATGTGTATTTGAACATAATTACTGTTTACAAATAAACAAAATAAAAGACGATTACTAATGGCTTTAAGAGGTAGGGAAATCTATCTAAGCTATTTCCATAAATCTCCCACAATTTGCAAGTTAATTCCCAATGGAACAAGCTTCCAATTATCAATCCCCGGTAGAAGTCGTCAAATTTCTCAAGATTCCCCAATAGAATTTTACAAGCAGTATACGGCATTTCCCTTACAACAGAGTTTATTTCTCTAAGAAGAAACTCTTCAACACTTAGACTTTACAACATGAAGGATTATACTCCATATCCTCAGCAACAGTTAGGGATTTATTTTCCCCAATCCAACAGCAATGCAACAAACTAGCTCACATACGCATACATTGCATCCATATATCATAAACATTGATAACACGAAAGCATTATATCATACATTTCATACAACATGACTTTGCATTTTTGCTAACATTTTACCCTTTTCAGGATAAGGTTAACAACTGCCATTAACAATGTTCAAAGTTTTCAGATACGCTCCAGATACGGACGCCATTTTGATACTCATTTAGATTCAACTTTCAGATATAGTTCAGATAAGCTCTAGACACGGATGCCATTCTGATACTCATTCAGATTCAACTTTCAGATACAGTTTAGATACGCTCCAGACACGGATGCCATTCTGATACTCATTCATATTCAACTTTCAGATACAATTCAGATACGCTCCAGACATGGATGCCATTCTGATACTCATTCAGTTTCAACTCTTAGATACAGTTTAAATACGCTCCAGAAACGGATGCCATTCTGATACTCATTCATTTTCAACTCTCAAATATAGTTCAGATATGCTCCGAACACGGATGCCATTCTGATACTCATTTAGATTCAACTCTCAGATACAGTTCAAACACGCTCCAGACATAGATGCCATTCTGACACTTATTCAAAACTAGCTTTCAGATACAGTTCAGATACGCTCCAGACACGGATGTCATTCTGATAACCAGCTCCCAGATACATTTCAGCTACGCTCCAGACACGGGCACCATCCTGATACTCATTCTTCCAGCTTACAAATTATAAATACCAATAATCACTCTTGGATGAAATCTACAAGCCCATCTCCAAAAACTTTCTATCACCTCTCCAAATGGCATCTTTAAGCCTATTCCCTCAACCGTCACATCACCGAGTGCAAATTTTTGGGCACTCAAGTGTCCAATCATCTTCCACCTTCGAGTCACAACTGGAAAAACATGCCAATCTAACTATTAAGGCTTAAGAAGATTGAACAGGGGCAGCTGTTGTACCCCAAAATTTTCCCTCTCACTTATCAAGAGTTTGCTCACAAAATCTCCTTGGGCTCAAGACTGCACTGGGGTTTGATCAGCTCAAGACACCTCCTTATGCACTGATGACCAAAATTAGGGTTTGAGTTTGCACAAGGAGTTTTGAACTATCAATGCTTCATAAGACTTTGGTGGACCATTATGGACCCCCAAGATTACTCATGTCATGTTTCAAGCCTTGGATCACATTTTTGCTCAGTCAATTGAGCAGTTGACCTAAAAATCAATTGTATTGGGGAAAAAGTCAACCATGGCCAATTTATAGTCAAACTTCATAATTTTTTATCCACATCAACATTTTAAACCCATATGTATCATTTGATCAAGTTTGGACCACAATTCCTCAAGAAATTTGATCAAATCTCCAAAAGGGCAAAATGGTCAAAATTAGGGTTTTTGATTGGGAAAGGTCAATTTCTGATTTTTGACCTAGCAAATGGTCAATTGGTTTAAGGCATGACCTCAAGAGTCCAATTGCATCATTTTAACCTAATGACATGATTCAAAACACTGCAAATCCATTGGATTGACAGATGAATTTTGCAGTCAACTGATCAAAAGTCAATTGTATACTAAAAAAGTCAAACTTTGACTTTTTGGTCAAATTCAAGTGCCAAAAATCATAATTCATCAAAACATGTCAAAATATGAAACTTATTCATCAAGAAACCAAAAAGTCAAGATTTCATTTTGAAAAGTCAAAATTTCTAAACTTAGAAATTTTTCTAAGTGTTGGAAATTTCATGTTTTTTCATATCTTGGAGCCAAATTTTCACCATGATGCAAGATGATTCAAGAGAAACTTCCAACATGAAAGTTGTATATCTCCATGAAATCTACAACTTTTCTTCACACAACTTCTTCCAAAAGTGCTTGGATCTCAAGTTATAATTTCAAGAACATAGGGTCATGAAACTAAACACTTAGTGAAATTTTTCCCTAATTTGGCCAGGATTTTGACCTAACTTCATGGCACTTTTTCATATAGTTCCAAGGGTAATATTCAAAATAAATTCAAATATGGGTTGTATAGCAAATTGCAAGCTTTCCAAAATGTCCAAGAACTCCTTGAGATCATTCTTGAGTAGGGAGAATCGAAGAGATGAAGTTGGTGTTTTGTCACTTGAATCACAAGGCATTTTGTGATGAACAAAAATCCAATTTCAAACCTATGCTGCACAATCTTGTTTTGCAAGCCTCTAAACCTCAATATCTCTCCATAATCATAAGATTACACTTGCTTTTGAGCTATTATCCAAGTGTTTCAAGCATTGTCCAAGCCAATTTGCCATTTTTGGAAGAAAGCTACCATTCCATTCTTGAAAAGTTGCTTTAATCACAAAGTCAACTTGTCTTGAGCTTCTAACTTGTTCTTTCTGCACACATAACTCCTATTAACCAAAAGAAATGTTTCAAAGACCTAAGAAAGCTCAGAACATGCTTGTATATTACCTGAGATTTGTCATTTCACTTTTCTTCAAAAGCAAGTTATAGAGCCATAACCCTATAACTCAAAAACCTGGAGTGATTTTGTGCTCCAATCTTTTCCATACATATTAACAAGTTTATTTCAAGCTAAGGAATGATTTCAAGCATCCAAAAATTGTCCCAAACACTTTGCTGCACAAGACTGCTCAACTTGACATTTTTGAGCCAAAACTCTCCATCTCCATTTCTACTCGTGCGTTTTGATTCTTAATCATTCAAACACCTTACATACATCATACACAAGTGATCTAGGCCCCTGTTTCAAGACTGTAACCCCTAAATCACTATCCACCATTTTCAAATATCAAGCTTGCAGGTTGACTTGAGTAGGGAGATTCAGGGACTTTCAAAGCAAAGTAAGAGTTGGAATACACTCAAGGAGGTCAAGGCGAGCTAAACGGATCATCAGGCCATCTCCAAAGTTGCTCAAACTCCATTCACGACTCCATCTGCAAAAGGTAAGTTTTCAAACTTCCATCTCTTCATACGTGCATCATTTATTTCTAATTTGTGAAGATAAAATGTAGATATCATTGCTCTAAAACTGACCATGTTCATAGTTTTCATTTATATTGATTGTATGTAGAGAATTTTAGATTTGAACTTTTTTAAAAAATTAGGTTTCAATTTAGGTCCAGCAAAATTAATCTTTATCTTTGACTTTTAGCTTACATAAGTTATACGGTTATATTCGTGAGGAAAAATAGCACAACTTTCATGTTTGCATTTTTCATTTTTGTTGAGAAATGAATGAGATACAAATGGTCCGACTGGCTGAAGGTTGAAGACGAAGTACAGGTCATGGAGACATTTTACCTTATGTATTTATTGTTTTATTTGTATTAACGGATGTACAGCCACCCCAGTGGCAAAGGTATCGCGCGTGCGTATGGAAGGGCTTGGGTTTGATACCCATCGCTACCTTTTTCCATTATTTTTTAGCATTTTTCATCATTTTTGTTCAGCTAGGCGTCTGGGCTTCCAATAAGTGGGCCTTGTGTTTTTTTCTTTGCTGACTCCCATCCTGACTTTTGGCACCCCTGGCCCATTTGTATTTATTTATTTATTTATTTCAGTTTTCCTTTTTAATATATTTTCTAAAATATGAAAAAATAATAAAAAATATAAAAATAGTAGATTTATGTATAAATATTTTTCTCACACAAAAAATTATTTTTATTCATCATACTTTATTTATCTTTACTAATTACCTTGTAAATTAAATTAAAACTAGGTTATTATTTATTTTATTTTATACCTATTTAAATATACTATTTTAATATAATATAAAAAAGGCTAAAAATATTTTACAACACCATATATTATTTTCAAGGCAAAAATACAAAAAATACTTTTTTCTCTAAACTTATTTTCTTATAATCAGCTAAATAAAATTAGGGTTTTATTCAAAAATATTTTCTTAATTAATTTCTTTTCTTAGTTAGTTTAAGTTAATTTAATTTTGATTAATTATTTTTTTCTCTCTAATTAGGTTTAGGTTAAAACCACTTTCATATAAAAATCCAAACAAAAATCATTTCTTTCCATTTGCATTTGTACTTTATATTTATTCATTTCCTTGTACATTTATTCAATTTGGTTGTAATAGATTAATTAGGTTTATATTATTGCAATCCTCATTCACAAATTGTATACTCCCCTCTCACAAGTATTGTAATAGCGTAGTAACTTTAAATTCCATAGTTTATCGCTTTATATACAAATGCTAGTAATTAGGGTTTGTATGGAAAGAACAAAATTGTCCAAAATGTAAAGAGATAGAGAGAAAGAAAAATAATACACAAGCAATTTGGTAAGGATGTTCCCCACTGCCGTCCTCGCGTTTGGGTACGTCTCCCTCTCAATTCCAAAATTGAAATTGAGAACTCTTATATAAATTTTGCTGAAAGATTGTATACAAGATTACACTACAAAGACATAATGAAATCCCTATGATCTTCTTCTTCTTGTAATAACCTCCACTTGATATGAGCCTATCAAGATTCCCTGCAAGATCCACAATCAATCCTCCGCTTCCACGACCAGTTTGCAAAAATCCATCTGATTTCCAAACCCCTCGCTACAGCTGAATCTGACTTGTGCGACCGTGACTAACAAACCCTCAAGAACAAACCCGTTATTGAAGGACAAACCCTTGGTTTTTCCACGAATCCCCCTTCTGAATCTTCAACCCAGCTGAGATCCCTTGAATGAACAACTGAATGTTATCTCTTGATCTCTTGATCCAATTGAACAAAGATGTTTGACTTTCGTTATTGTTGTTGAATTAAGATGATTGAGAAGATGATGAAGATGATGTATCTTTCAGACTTCTTGTTTCTCAGTAATTGATGCACACAATTGTAATAATATGTCACACTTAATTTGCTTCTGAAAACTTACTAATTTATATATATATATATATATATATATATATATATATATATATATATATATATATATATATATATATATATATATATATATATATATATATATAACAGAAAATGGTTAGAGACAGAAATTTGCATTATGAGTTGATGCATGTTAGCATGAGTCGATGCAAGTTGTTATGAGTCGATGAAAACTGATAATACAACATATTACAGATCCAACCATTTTACATGAGTCGATACATTACACGTATGTGTCGACACATACTGAATTGAATTTTGATTTTTGAAGATAAAATGTGTTATGTGTCGATGCATGGATTTATGTATCGATGCATAAAAGTTGAAACTTGTTTTCCAGGGACATCAACATATCATGTGTCGATGCATGAAGTTATGTATTGATTCCTAAAGGTTGAAACTTGTTTTCCAGAGACATCAACATATCATGTGTCGATGCATGAAGTTATGTATCGATGCATAAAGGTTGAAAATTGTATTCCAAGAGCATCAACATGTTATGAGTCGATGCATGGCATGGATGTGTCGACTCATACTAAAGCAAAATCGTTTTTATGATTCTTTTCTTAAGTATGTATCGATGCAAAGCTCTTTGAGTCGACTCATAACAGTATTTTATGTTTAAAACACATTCTTAACTCTTTTTAAACATGTTATACTATATTTTTACAATGCACACATATAGGTAAAGCATTTTCCACATTCATTGATTATTTCACACATATTTGTTATCATTCAAAACTAATTATATGAAGGGGTTGCTCACAAACTCCCTTTTTGATGATGGCAAATATTTGATGATGTGTGATGATACAGTATGGATGAATGAGCTGCTCCCCCTGAGTTTGTGCATGTTAAGTATACTTGTCTATCATAATTATCTTCTCCCCCTTTGATAACATCAAAAAGAGAATAAGATAGATTTACAGTATTTCGGCACACATATGAATTGAGATGCAATCTCAGCAAACTTGTAACGAAACAAAACCAATGTCATTCACACAGAATGAGTCTTGGCATACGCATGGCAATAGATAAATTTAATAATCAAGTAAGAAAAATTAATTATGGTGAAATCATTTAACTCATAAAATATTCAATTTAACATAAGTTATGACAATAATTGTTTGAATAGAACATGAATACAAATTTTAGAACAAAAGACATAAGATGATTATGAAAAATGAACTATCTAAAGATGATTATGCATACATAATGATGCAATCCAATTTGCATATGTCAAGTTCAAACAATTTATGTAAAAGAAATGTATAGACAATATTAATGGAACAATTAAGGTCGATTTACAAGTAATCATAGAATTCTTAGAGAGAAAGTAGAGAGGAACGATATTACCTCAGTTGATGAGATGTTAAGACACACATACTAAGGTTAAAAACACATCTCAACAGCATGGTGATATATATATATATATATATATATATATATATATATATATATATATATATATATATATATATATATATATATATATATATATATATATATATATATATATATATATATATATATAATTTAAGTACATGGATTCTTAAGACATCAAGTAAGAGAGATCTAAAATCCCTAGCTCACGACGAATGTTGAAGAAAGGTTCTATTGCTAGTGATTTTGTAAAAATATCAGCAAGTTGATTTTTAGTACCAACATGCTCAAACACAACATCTTCCTTTTCAACATGATCGTGAAGAAAGTGATGCCTAATCTCTATGTGTTTAGTGCGTGAATGTAAGACAGCATAAGATTTATAGCACTTATGTTGTCACATTTTATTGGAATATGTTTTAATTGAATATCATAGTTTTGTAATTGTTGCTTCATCCATAAAATCTGAGCACAACAACTACCGGTTATAACGTATTCAGCCTCAGCGGTTAACAATGCAACAGAAACCTGCTTTTTGCTATGCCAACTCACTAAATATTTTGAAAACAAATGACATGTGCCACTAGTGCTTTTTCTATCTCACTTGCAGCCAGAAAAATCAGAATTGGAGTAACCTACTAAACTGCAATCGCTTCCCTTGGAGTACCATATCCCATACTTAGATGTACCATTGAGATACCTAAGTATACGCTTGACAGCTTTCAAGTGGGATTCCTTAGGATCTGATTGATATCGTGCACATATACAAACACCGAACATGATTTCAGGCCTAGATTCCATAACATACAAAAGGGATCCAATCATACCTCTATATTTCTTGACATCTACACTCTTACCATGTTCATCCTTATCTAAGTTATTGTTGGTAGGCATATGGGTGTCAATTGATTTTGAGCCATTCATTCCAAAGCGTTTAAGCAACTCTTTGCAATATTTTGTTTGACATACAATTGTGCCCTCATTAAGCTGCTTTATCTGAAGATCAAGGAAGTAGTTTAGCTCCCCCATTAGACTCAACTTAAATTCACACTGCATAACCTTAGAAAATTCTTCGACCAAATGTAGGTTAGCTGAACTAAAAATAATATCGTCTACATATATTTAAACTAAAATAATTTGATTTCCTTTATGTTTACTGAAGAGAGTGGTATCCAATTTACCTCTTGAATATCCATGACCAAGTAAAATTTTACTAAGTCTTTCATACCAAACCCGAGGGGCATGCTTAAGACCATATAATGCTCGTTTTAATTTGAAAACAAAGTCTAGATATTCATTACTCTAAAAACCAGGAGGTTGTGAGACATATACCTCTTCATTTATGACACTGCTTAGAAAAGAACTCTTTACTTCCATTTTATAAAGCTTAAAATTTTTAGCACACACATAAGCGAGCAAGAGACATATAGCCTCAAGGAGAGAAACTGAAGCATAAGTCTCCTCATAATCAATTCCCTCCTCTTGGTTATTCCCTTGTGCCACTAAACGTGCTTTATTGCGGGTTATCACTCCATTTTCATCATGTTTATTTCTAAAAACCCACTTAGTGCCTATGATATGATAGTCTCGCAGACGAGGGACAAGTTCCCAAATGTCATTTCTTTTAAATTGATTAAGTTCTTCTTGCATAGCCATTAGCCAAAATTCATCAATCAAGGCCTGTTTGGAATTTTTAGGCTCTACTTGTGAAACAAAAGCGAAGTGATGAAATAAATTACTTATCTTAGAGCGGGTAATCACTCCTTTTGAAATATCTCCCAATATGTTGTCAATAGGATGGTCTTTTGAGGATTTCCAAGCTGGTGGAAGATCATTTACTTCCGTTGGCCCTTCTTCCTCATCTTTTGCATGGCTTTTATCTTCTTCGTCCTCATTGTCAACTATTTTGGACTGATCAATTTCCTCAATAGTTTCCTTGAGTATGTCTTCTGTAGATACACCTGCACCATCAAGAGAAATACCTTTTCTAACATTTTTCGGATAAGATTCATCAAAACAAACATGGATTGGCTCCTCAACAGTAAGTAAACGATTATTATATACTCTGTATGCTTTACTTTATTGTGAGTAACCGAGAAAGATACCTTCAACTTCTTTTGCGTCGAATTTCCCAAGATTTTCTTTACCATTATTCAACATAAAACATTTACAACCGAATATGTGAAGGTGTGACAAGTTTGGCTTTCTTCCTTTTAAAAGTTCATAAGGTGTTATATCCAAAATAGGACGGATTAATATTATGTTTAAAACATAACAAGCTATGCTAACTACATCAGCCCAAAAAATTTTTGGTAATCCACCCTCATTGAGCATTGTTCTTTCCAACTCCTCTAAAAAGAGAATTTTGTGCTCCACAACTCCATTATGCTGTGGAGTTCGAGGTGCTGAATAGTTATGCTCAATACCATGATTGTCACAATACTTATCAAAGAGACGATTTTGAAATTCACCTCCATGATCGCTTTGAGTTGTAATTATTTTTAATTCCATTATGTTTTGGGATAGTTTTGCAAAACTCTTAAAAGCAGAAAAAGTTTCATCTTTGCTACGAAGGATAATAGTCCAAGTAAATCTAGAGTAGTCGTCAACAATTACAAAACCATAATAATTTCCACCTAGACTTTTTGTTTTAGAAGGTCCAAAGAGGTCCATATGGAGAAGCTCAAGGGGTCGTGAAGTGGATATCATATTTTTAGATTTGAAAGAGACCCTTGTTTGCTTTCCCATTTGGCACGCGTCACATAGGTAATATTTTGTAAATTTTATCTTTGGAAGACCGACTACTAGATCCTTAAATACAACCTTATTAAGTAAATCAAAGTTAACATGCACTAGACGTCTATGCCAAAGCCAAGAATCATCATTCAAGGTGACTAGACACTTAGAGCTTGTTAATGATACATCAAAAAGGTCAAGCATATAGACGTTGTTTACTCTAATACCCTTAAACACAATATTTTGTTAAGTGTTTTCAATTATGCAACAAGAGTTTGTGAAAGTAACTTTATAACCCTTGTCACATAATTAGCTAATACTTAACAAATTGTGTTTAAGCCTCTCTACTAAATGGACATCATAAATAGTAGTGGTAGAGGGATTACCTACACTATCTTTACCGAGTATTGCTCCTTTGTTATTGTCTCCATAAGTAACATATCCTTTCTTCTTTGCTTTGAAGTCAGTGAAAAGCGATATGTCACCTGTCATATGCCTTGAACACCTGTTGTCTAGAAACCATCTTCTATCCACGAATGTAAAAACTTTTCCTACAATATCAAAAGAGAGAGGTAGGTACCCAATTTTCATTGGGTCCATGTGGGTCAGTGGTAACACGGTTTCCTTTAGGCCTCCATTGGTAAATTCCTTTAGGAACAAGAATTCTCCTAAACTTGCATTTTCAATGGTATGACCAAAACGACAACAATAATGACATAAACCATGATGATGATGATGTATTTTCTTACTTTTGCTCATTGAATCCTTTGGAATCTTTTCTACAAAATAATATTTTGCATATGGTGGATTCAACGTTTTCTTAAAAAGTCTAGGATCAACGAAAAAGTAACCTTGGGCTGTAAAGATTTTTCCAATTTGGAATTAAGACTTCTAACCTCTTGTTGCCAAATATGACAAACTTCACATTCCCTTCTAGGAATGCATCCTCTAACATCCTTATCTTTGAACTTTCTGCAATACTAGCTTCTAGACATTTTAAGTCTTTTTCAGCTTTATAGACTTTACCCTCCAACAATGAAAATATTTGTTTATCAGAGGATAATCTCTTAAAAGCATCTTCAGCTTTGTTTTGCAGTTTTTCAAAATCTATTTTCAGTTCAAAAAAAGACATAGAAGAAAAATTGTTATGATATGCTTGTCCTACTTGCTTGTCATGGTTGTTTTTCTTGTGGTAGGACTGATTTTTGGTGTGTGCCATGAGAAATAAATTTGTAGTCTAATCACTATCACTCAAACTGTCATCATTTGATGAATCACTATCACTTTCCCACGCAATGTAAGCTCTTATTTGTTTATTGAACTTCTTTGGTGGAGCTTTTCCTTTGTCCTTTTTCATCTTTGGACATTCTGGTTTTTAGTGTCCAACTTTACCATAATTGTAGCAAGGTCATTTACTTCTTTGTTGTTTATTCTCTTCTTGTCTTTTCTCTTTGGACTGTTTTCTAAAATTTATGAGATTCTTATTGGAGTGCTTGATTCCATTCTTTCGAATAAACCTATTATATCTCCGAACAAAGAGTCACATTTCTTCATCATCAGAATTCTCATTACTACTTGAGTCATTATCATTTTTCTCTTTGTTTGAGGACTTGGGGCTAGAAGCCATTAGAGATATTGACTTCTTCTCACCCTCCTTGCCTTTATTCTTCTCCTTCTTACTCTTGTTTTCATATTTCTCAAGACTTTCCAGTTCTTATTGATGTTCTTCCAGCTTGTCAAACAGAGTTGTAACGGTAAGCGTAGTGAAGTCATTGGCTTCCTTGATAGATGTTACTTTAGGTTTTCATTCCCTGCTAAGACATCTCAAAATTTTATTAGTAGCAATTTCATTGGAAACAGGTTTTCCAAGTGCATTTAAACGGCTTACAAGATTAACAAATCTCCTTTGCATGTCGGAGACAGATTCTCCTTGTTTCATGCGAAAGAGCTCGAACTCTTGATTGAGTGTGTTAATGCGGGACTGTTTAACTTTAGTAGTTCCCTCATGGACAATTTCTAAATCATCCCACTTTTCTTTAGTAGACGTGCAATGAGACACCCTATAATACTCATCAACACTAAGTGCTGAGATTATCATATTTCCGCCTCTCCAATTGCACGACCACTTCTTTTCATCTATTTCATTTCATTGATCCTCTGGTTTAGATACTATTGCACCTGCATCATTCCTCATGGTAATTTGAAAAGGACCATTCTGAATGGCAGTCCATACATTCCTGTCAATGGAATTTATGTGTACTCGCATGCAGTCTTTCTAGTAGCCATATTTTTCACCATTGAAAACAGGAGCTCTATTATACGCCCCTTTTGGTTCAAAATCCATAGTGTTACTAGTAGACACAAAGCACCAGCGAACTGGCGCTCTGATACCACTTGTTAGATGGTGTGACAAGTGAACTAGAGGGTGGATGAATAGATCACCTCCTTTTTTATCAAGGATTTAAAATCTTTTATCAAAGTTTGTTAAAAGTAGCGGAAAAGTAAGGTCCAAAATAAACTTTCGTCTATTTTGAACCAACTACTAGAAAACAGGACATACGATAAACTTGCTCGATTTTATTAGTATGAAATAGATGAATATTAAACACAGATTGATTAACGTTTTTAATACACTTATGACTAGAACAATGTTTCCAATGAATTAAAACTTGCAAGCAATTTTGTCAAACGGTTGGCGTGTGCTTGTTTGATGATTAATAATGGTGATTTGATGAAAGTGTTTGAACCATTATTTTATCATTAAACAGAAAACCCAGCAAGCCAATTGAATTACAAAATTGTAGAAAATTTAAAGAGATAGAGAGAAAGAAAAATAATACACAGACGGTTTGGTAAGGAAGTTCCCCACTGTCGTCCTCGCGTATAGGTACGTCTCCCTATCAATTCCAAAATTGAAATTGAGAACTCTTATATCAATTTTGCTGAAAGTTTGTATACAAGATTACACTACAAATACATAATGAAATCCCTATGATCTTATTCTTCTTGTAAGAACCTCCACTTGATATGAGCATATCAAAATTCCCTGCAAGATCCACAATCAATCCTCTGCTTTAACAACCTGTTTGCAAAAATCCCTCTGATTTCCAAACCTTTCGCTACGGCTGAATCTGACTTGTGCGACCGTGACTAACAAACTCTCAAGAACACACCCGTTCTTGAAGGACAAACCCTTGGTTTTTCCTCGAATCCCCCTTCTGAATCTTCAACCCAGCTGAGATCCCTTGAATGAACAGATGAACATTATCTCTTGATCTCTTGACCCAATTGAACAAAGATGTTTGACTTTTGTTGTTGTTGTTGAATTAAGATGATTGAGAAGATGATGAAGATGAAGTATCTTTCAGGCTTCTTATTGCTCAGTAATTGATGCACACAATTGTAATAATGTGTCACACATAATTTGCTGTTGAGAACTTACTTATATATATGTAACAGAAAACGGTTAGAGACAGAAATTCGCATTATGAGTCGATGCATGTTAGAATGAGTCGACTCATGTTAGTTATACAACACAAAATGAGTCGATGCAAGTTGTTATGAGTCGATGCAAACTGATACTACAATATATTACAGAGTGAACCATTTTACATGAATCGATACATAACACGTATGTGTCAACACATACTGAATTGAATTTTGATTTTTGAAGATAACACGTGTTATATGTCGATGCATAGAGTTATGTATCGATGCATAAAAGTTGAAACTTGTTTTCCAAGGACATCAACATATCACGTGTCGATGCATGAAGTTATGTATCAATGCATAAAGGTTGAAACTTATTTTCCAAGGACATCAATATATCATGTGTCGATGCATGAAGTTGTGTATCGATGCATAAAGGTTGAAATTTGTATTCCAGGAGATTCAACATGTTATGAGTCGATGCATGACATGGATGTGTCGACTCATAATAAAGCAAAATCGTTTTTATGATTCTTTCCTTAAGTATGTGTCGATGCAAAGCTCTTTGTGTCGACTTATAACAGTGTTTTATGTGTAAAACACATTCTTAACTCTTCTTAAACATGTTATAGCATATTTTTACAATACACACATATAGGTAAAGCATTTTCAACATTCATTGATTATTTCACACATATTTGCTATTATTCAAAACTAATTATATGAAGGGGTTTCTCACACATCAATCATATACAATGCATTCTCATAGCATTAACCATCTCAACACATTATTATAACATGTAGAAAACAAGTACAAAACCATATTATCTTCAATCAACATCAATTCTCAACAGTTACATACACAAATCAAGTGTCATGTTTCTCAACAAAATCCATCCAAAACCAATGCAAAACACATTAAATAAATTATTTAAATTCATGTAAATCAATAATAAATCATAACATACAAGACCCCCATCCAATTAAACGAAATAAAATATTTATGTTTCCATGCAACCGCGCTAAGAATCACAAAAACAATATCTCAATCTCAATCTCAATCTTAAACTCAATTACAACAACTAAACAACAACATATAACTTTTAAAACTTTTCTATGTAGAACAACTAAACTTCAACAACAACTCAAAAACAACAATCTCAATCTCAAAAAAACTACAACAACATCAACAATAAACCTATTAAGTACTTATCTCAATAAAAATAACAACATATAACATTCAGTCTCAGTCTAAACAAGAATAAAAACATTGAACAACAACTGAAAAGTAACAATCTCAATCTTAACAAAATTACAACAACGTCAACATCAACAATAAACTTATTACATATTTATGTCAACAAAAACAATAACATGTAGCATTCAATCTCAAAATAAACAACAACAACAACAACATTAAACCTCCAGGGTTTATGGTCTAAACAACAATAACAGTAACATTAATGTAACATGAGTAATGATGTTTCACGTAACATGAAACAATAAAAACAACAAAAACATTAATGTAACATGAGCAATGATGTTTCACATACAAAATATGTGAAGAATAAGTCAAAGAAATAATTCCGGTCTTTCGTTTTTGTAAGTATCGAACAGGAGCTCTAAACACATATCATCTTCGTATTTCCTTAATTTTTACGAGTTTGAGAAGATATGTATATAGAGTTATGATATGATGGTGAACGAGTTGAGGCTGATAAGTGTTTAGGGTTCTCGTTGTTGATGGAAATGATAAACTCCATTGGTATTTTGGGTATCACTACAAAATAATAATACATTTCATGACGTACCTTTCACCTTAGTCAGAAAAAAAAAACAATTTATTATGCCAAGGCGCGTCATATTTATTATTTATAAAAATAAAAATAACATATTTCCTGGGTTTTAATAAAACTGAGGGGAAACACAAATCAGGACATGTTTTGAGTCTCAACTATTGTAATTTATGTTTTATTTGTTTATAAGTGAAAACTAAATGATCTATCACTTCAGTTTCCTTAATAACCTAGAGATAAAATAATCATATTTTACTATAAAAGTACTAGTTAAATAGATTTTACCTTAATAATAACTTATACGTTGTCGCCCCAAACTAGTAAGCATCATTCTTTGAG
The DNA here is from genome assembly GCA_948472305.1 of Vicia faba. NCBI lineage: Eukaryota > Viridiplantae > Streptophyta > Magnoliopsida > Fabales > Fabaceae > Vicia > Vicia faba. The sequence goes on from OX451739.1 coordinate 1,457,729,572, forward strand.
ATTATGAATAATTAGATGATTGTAAAAGATATTATACTCTTTTTAGTGTTATGAATAATTAAATAATTATTTTCAATAATTTTATTTCTTATTTATAACAATTTATATTTATTACATTATCTGAATATCATCCTATAAATATATGAGTTTTGTTGCAAGCATGAAATATAAATAATTATACTATTAATGAATGTTTCTTTCTATTTGTGAAAAACCTGCGTGAAAATATTAAGGGAGAGAATAACAGTAAAATAGACATTTCTGAATAGAGGAGATTAAAAGTTGTAAAGTTTATTTTGAGCATAATTTGTAAAGTTTCATTTATAAATTTTACAAAAAAAGACCTATCTTTTTATATTCCACATGTACAAACTGTACATCCACCATACACCAAAACATTTATTAGTATTATTGTTTCATTCTAATTTTTATTAGGCTCACTTATTCATCACAAAAAATAAATAAATTTAATTAATTTTTTATAATAAATAAAGAAATTACGAGATTTAATTTAATTTATAAAATGAAAACAAGTTTTAGTCTCTTAGAAAAATAATAATATATTCAATATTTAAATCGCTCACTAAAAAGAATAATAAATTATTTAACAATAATTTATAGATACAATTTACTATCTGACAATTAAAAAAATCAAAATTTTAATTCTAACTAAAAAAAATGCTCTTGAGATGAAACTAAAATTTCTATATTTTTTTATATAATAACAAATATTACTTTTGTTGTACATATCTTTTTCGGTACATATCAATATTTTTCACAAATTAAACTATAATATATGATATTTTAATTTATAAAAGTTGTAAATAAAATATTATTATTGAAAAAATTATTTGTATCTATAATTTTTAAATTTATAGAAACGAAAAACATAAATAAAATTGAATTTCAAATTATTTTTTTGCTACGCGCTCTTGCGATTATGCAAAAACAATCTGCTTGCGGGCAGTTCTGTCTTGCTATGAATTTTTCACTCAAAATCCATTCCAACACCTATTTTTCAGAAAATACCATAGTAACAAGAAATCTCATTCTTACCTTAGATGTAGATTCTTTCTAAGCTTTCATTCTTCTCTTCTCTTCTTATCCCTTCTTTTCTCATTTTTTTTCTCTTCTATTGTTTTTACAATTCTATCTGTATTCTTTCACAACACCTTACTAACCCTTATTTCACTAATGAGGTTATCTCACCCACTCATTCTAATGTGACACTTAAGGCCCAATACTCAATATTGCTATTCTAACACTTACTAACTCAAAACGCAATTAAACAATTAATCCAAATATTCACAAAATCACCCAATTTAATTAATTACTATATCAAATAATAATTAATAAAATAAATAACTATTAAAATAATTACTAACGAAAAACTGGGTGTTAGACCTCTCCCACACTTAAAAGATTTTTGTCCTCGAAAATTACCTCAAACAAACAACTTGGGATGAGACTCTCTCATCTGACTCTCCAATTCCCAAGTCATGTTTCCACCCGCTGGTCCTTCCCAAGCTACCTTCACCAAAGAAATCTCTTTACCTTGAAGTTGCTTCAACTCTTGATCCTCTATCTGCATAGGTGATGTCTCCATTGTCAAATTATCTCTCACTTGCACATCATCTAATTGGATAACATGATACAGATCCGTAATGTATCTCCTCAACTGAGACACATGGAACACATCACAAAGATTATCAAGTGAAGGTAGCAAAGCAATCTGATAAGTCACTTCACCTACCTTGTCTAGAATCTGATAAGGACCAATAAAACACAGCGTCAACTTACGCGACCTCAAAGCTCGACCAACACCCGTTAACGGAGTAACTCTAAGAAAAACATGACCTTATTTCTCAAACTTAAGATCCTTCCTCTTCTTACTATGATAACTCTTCTGACGACTCTGAGAAGCCTTCATCTTCTCCCAAATCATCCTAATAATATTCGTAGTCTGCTGAACTGTCTTAGGTCCAACCACGAAACTCTCTCTAGATTCATACCAGCATAAAAGCGTCATACACCTTCTACCATACTAAGCCTCAAACGGTGTCATTTCAATACTCGAATGGAAATTTTTGTTATAAGTAAACTCAATCAAAGACAAGTAACTATCCTAAGAACATGCATCCTTCCTCTAAAATACAAGCTCTCAAAAGATCCTTAAGTGACTGAATCGTCCTCTCAGTCTGAACATCTGTTTGCAGATGATAAGCATAACTCAAATGCGACTACGTATCCAAAGCATTCTCAAACCTTCCCAAAATCTCAAGGTAAACCTCGTATCCCTTTATGATACAATACTCGTAGAAATACCATGCAAAGTTACAATCCTCTCAATGTACAACTTTGTAATTCTCTCCATCGGATAATTCATTGTCATCAGAATAAAAGTGTGCAAAAAGTGTTTCTAGTGGCCTCCTTGCCATTCTCTGTGTTGTTTTTCATTCTTGACGAAGACAAATACTTTAAAATACTCTAGAAATGACATGCGTATGCAAGTTAGTAGAATATCTGGTACGACAAAACCAAGATGTCCAAAGAGGGTGTCAAGACATCTGGTCCAACAGAAATAAACATAGGAAAGGTATAATCATTAAAACCAGTACTGAAAAGCATAAAAAACACACAAAATTATTTACCCAGTTCGATCTAACTACCTACTCTGGGGGCATACCAAGTCAAAGACAAATCCACTACTAGTAGTATCAATTCAAGGCTAAACTCCTAGTTTACAACTTATCACTTAATCATTACCCTCACTAGATTTCTATCTAAGACTCGCCTAGTTATGAGGCCCTCCTCAATGCCTCTTCAATCACAAACAATGATTGGATCAACACAGTTCTGAACAAACGGGAAGACACACTTCCATGACAATACCTAGCTAAGACCTAAAGTTAAACTCCACCATTTACAACTTTACTTCTAACTAAGAACAACACTTGGAGTTGCTTCAAAGCTTCCTCCAAGAACAATACTTAACTCTTTCTTCAAAGCTTCGAGAGAGCATGGTGACCATCCTACAACATGGGTGGTTCACCTTGACAAAGCCCTAGAGTTCTACATCTTGAACTCGTGTCAAAACATATTAAAAATCCCTATTTTTATAACTCATTCCCAACTGGACTTGGGCTTTCTAATAACAGCTATTTGCTGTTATGAACCAACAGAAACATTTGCTACAAACAAGGTCTTCAATCATTATTTTCCTAAATAATCTCCATATTTAGAAACTATATATTCTTCAAATATTATGACTTGATTCTATTGACCTTGAATTCAGCGTCACATAAGATTGTATAATATTCCTTGAATATTCTGGACTTGTTAAATCATAACAGATTTACCAAAATCTCTTCAACTCAAGCGCGATGTCTTATGCTGCTTCATAGGACATCTTATTTGACTTGTTGTTCTAGATGTTGAAATTTCTTAAACTAAACATGTCTTAACATAGGATAGGAGTTCTTTCTTAACATAATCCTGTTAGCAATTTGTAGTGGTAGAAATGTTGGGACTAAGCCATTGGATTGACTTAACTCGTACAAATTAAATAAAAATCGCCACCGCGCTTTATTGTTTCCAAAGAAATGGGAAAAGAGAGAATAAACCCAAAAAAGAGGGAGAGAATATAGGTACGGGGGTTGGTTATGAAAAGGGAAGATATAAGCACCCTAAACATCTATGGTACTCCGCAGGAACCTCTTTGAAAATCTATGTATTTTGGCTATAAAAAGTTTATACAAAATAAGATGGTGGAGATGAGAAAAGAAGTATTTTTTAGAATTTTTGCCTCCGCCGTGGTTGCGAACCTTTAGTGCCTACGTGCCATTTTTCGTGTAATAGGTGATCAGGGTACTCGTAGTTCACCTCAAAAATTTTAAAACACATGTGTGTTAATTAATTTTAAGATAAGATATATCATTGTATTATTTGAGTGAAAAACATACTTATTACCCACAATTATGAGAAAGGAGCATTTGCATCATCTCAAAGTAGAGGATATAACTTGAATTTAAAATCCATCACTCAACAACCAAGTGGAAAATAGATCACTTCACTACATATCATAGAAGTATAGTAGCTTGCATCACTACAAGAATCAACAAGAGTCTAATCTTATGAGAAAAGTTTTAAAGTAAAAAGGCAGAGTGGCAAAATGGATTGAATGAGGAAAATGACTTTTAGTATTTCAAAAGATGTCAAAGTATGGTTACATTGATTAAAGTTTGATTAAAAAAATATTTTTGATAATGCATGGACCTAAGTCCAAGTTTATTATGAAAGTGGTTCAAGTTAGAAAACAAGAAGAGTTTTGAAAAGGAGGGAGAAGATTTTTTTAAAATTAAAGAATATAGGAGGAGGTGAAGGGACTATCCTAAGTATACAAAGTAAAAGCTAAGGAAAAGAATGGTCTAACCAAAAAGAAGCGAACACTTGACATAAAGAAGTCAATGTAGAATTCATATCCTTTGGATTAAAACCAAGCAAGCAAAAATACTAAACCTCTGAGGAATACTAAGCTTCAGATGAATTAAGAACCAAGCAAAATCTTCATTGACAAAAATTGGCCAGAGTAACAACGGTATATAAAGTAATTCTCAATCACAGACAAAACATGAAAACCAGAATAACCTACACACAGAAAAAATTCAAACCAATGCCTTGGAGTAAACCCTAAGGACTTCAGAAGATTACAGAGTTCCAAGGTCACAAGGCTTCTAATCCTAAGTCTCAGGAATCCGCAACTCCACGGTGTTTGGGATAGTAACAAGACAGTCTAAGTAACCTTAAAGATTTTAATGCTCAAGTTGATTATTAAGTGTCTTTAAAAGAAAAGAAAGCTCAAGTGAGAAAAGAAAAAATTACATAAAAATAAATGCTCAAGTGAGAAAAAGAAAAATTACATGAAACATAAATGCTAAAAAATGGTAAATAAAAGTAAAGGAACAAAATAAAGGCATAAAGTTAGTTGAATTATAAGTATGACAAAAAGTTAGTTGAATGACCATCTTGAAGCTTGCTTTTGAAAACTCATTAGAATATTGATAAAATCAAAGTCTCTCAACAACAAGTTTCATTTTATTTTTGTCAATTATAACATTCATTTCAAGTACTCAAGGCAACCACATATGATTAACGATGTTCAAATGATTCGCTTAGACCAAAAATTTTAAAGTTCATTAGAGGATTGATAGAATCAAAGCCTCCTAACAATGAACTTCAAAGTTATTGGATCTAAGGTTTCAAATTAAACATACTTGGGCTTGCAAACATAGGTTTGGGCCACAAATTGTCATTTTTTGAATCAGAATAAATTTAGCGCTATGTTAAGCAATCATAAGTGGACTTATGTAGAAGCCACACCTATTTTGAGGTCGGTCAATAGAAATCTATGTATCATACATGTTAGATAAATGATATGCAAATCATTTTCCAAAAACATGTCGCACAAGTAAAAACAAGAAAGGGATAAGATGAAGATGAAGGGGATGGTCATGATAAAACCACAAGTCCACATGAATCACAAAATTAGGTCAAAATATCATTAATATCATTTATCTAATTTAATGGATTTGGTTATTTCAAACCTATCAACATCCTAGATCCAATGATATTAATGAAGTTGAACCAAGGTATCACCAATTAAGTCCAAAGTCAGAACCAATCCCAAGAGAAATAAAACCTCAATTAAAATCATTAAAAATGATTTTTATTTGGCCAAATAATAAAAAATTATTGATGAAACACTCATAGAGCATCCACACACCAAAAAAATTTCAAATGAGACCATCATAAAATCAGTAAAGCTATTTAAGATTTTTATAAAAAGATTTGGTAATTTTCATAAGCCTAAAACTATTTTGTAACCAATTAAAATCAAGTAAACAAGGAAAAATTAAGAAAAATAGTAAAATAAAAAATAAAATTCTGAAAAAATATAATCAGAAAGAGAATAATAAAAGAAAATTTTAGCAAAAACTTTGGTATTTTTTAGAATTAAAATCAGAGAGTTATTGATTTTTAAAAATAAAACAATTTTGTAAAATAAAATTAAATTAGAAAAAACATAAGGCGTTGGATTCAACTCACTTATCCACCATGTCAGATCCAAAGGCGCTGAAGCTACGATGTATGGTGATCATCACTGAAACGCGTGTAGGCAACACAAAAAGCCCCAACCAATCAGATTAAAACAAATGGCTTAAGATCATTTGTTGAAGAGTGACACGTAGGTCGTCTTCAACCTCCATCCATTTGCAAATAGGGCAAGGGAGAGATTTTTCAAACGGAAACATTAGAAGCTCAGAGTGGTATCATTGGATTTGTCTCATCCAGACGATCCTAACCACATGCTCGCAAAAAATTTACTTAAAGTGTAGCTCACTCGATTTGGAAAAAACCAAAGAGTTTTGAAAATTTTGAATTCGAAAATAGATGCATCAAATGCAATAATTAAACAAAATTAAATCAATAGCAAGTCTCAGTAAACATCATAAACCATTCATGTAATTTGAGTTAGAAGAATTTATACCAATTCCTACCTGAACATAGTCCACTGAAATTGCTCTGAATCTTAGCTTGGCTAGCAGATTTAGAGCACCTTAAGGCTTTGTTCTTTTTATGTTAGCTTCAGTAGAGTTCAGTGGTGAAGAATCAATCAAGAAATAAGAGCTGGAAGTGAAGGAAATGAGAAATCAAAAACTCAGAAATGTGAGATATGGAGAGAATTTAGCAGGGTGATTTTGGTTGTTCAAGCTAGAGGAAATGAATGGAATAGCACCTTCGGTGTCTGATCGGGGAAGTTGTTGGGTTTTTTTGTCAGCCAGAAAGTGATTAAAGTTGTACCCAGATAAGGTCAAAGAGATCCAAGAAATGCATGCACCAAGGACTAAGAAAGTTAGAGGCTTCCTTAGGCATATGAATTATATTTCCAGATTCATCTCTCACATGATGGAAACATGTGAACAAATCTTTAAGTTGATAAATAAAGATCAAGGTTGTGTGTGGACACATGATTGCCAAAGGGCATTTGAAAGTATCAAATAATATCTACTTGAACCTCCTATCTTACTCCCTCCCGTTTAAGGAAGACTGTTGATCATGTATCTAACAGTGTTGGATAGTTTTATGGGTTGTATTTTGGGACAACAAGATGAAACATGAAAGAAAGAATATGCCATATACTACCTCAGGAAGAAATTTACTGATTGTGAGTCATGATATTCTATGTTGGAGAAGACATGTTGCGCTCTGGCCTGGGAGACAAAGTGGTTGCGAAAATATATGTTGAATCATACTACTTGGTTGATTTATGTTGTATCCCAATTTTTTCCCTTAAGATCCCTTCATCATACCATATTGATTCAATCACAACAAGATCATATTAGGGTTTTTGGTTCTCCTCCCTATCTTTATCTTTGCTCTTTGAGGAATCACCAAGAATCTTGACTTGTCTTTCTTTTTTGATCATTCATGTTTTGTTTTGACTTTTCTTTTAATTAATAAAATACAATGTTTGTTTGTCTTACTTGTTAATAATGTAGGTAAAGGCAATGTGGCTTAGCAAGTTGATCCATATGTTCAAGAGTTTATTTCCATGCCCTAGTCAATAAAGCTTGAGAAATTCAAACCTCACCATTGAAGTTTTTTTAGAAGAAATGGCATGGCAAGGTTTATTTTGGTTCACCGCATCTCAAAGTTACCAAGATTGATTCAAAAGTACAAGGGGTTGATTGAAGAAGTTGTCATGGTTGGACAAGGTCTTGATCCCATTGATCACAAGTGCATATTTCTCTAAATTCTAAAGATATGGAAGTGGTTTTGGTTGCTATGAGTTCTCATTATCATCCTCAACAACTTCTATCTACAAAGCAAAAGTTTTGGTACAAGAAGGTTGTTCAAAATTGTCAAAGTTCCTCAAAGAATTTTCTTGATCTAGGAGCTAGGGTTTTGAACTTCAAAGAAGTATATCTTGCTCATATTTTGGTATTTGTGATTGATTCCAAAAACATCCTTCTCTTAAAAGGGTTATTAACAAATCACTTCAAAATTTTCAAGGAGTTTTCATGTGGAATAAACTTGATGATAAAGAAAGATTACAAGTCCTCCAAATGAACCCCCATTTTCCCTTGTGTGACTTCAAATGATCATAACTTGGTCAATTTTTATCAACTTGAGCCCACTCTTTTTCCATAATGATCTTGAGGATGTGAAATTTATTCCTTCTTTTATGTGAAAAGTGATAAAATGGATGGAAGATGTCCTAAGGATACAAAAGATTTTAGGTCATTTCATGATTTTTTTGCCAACTTCAACAGTTCATACCTCTCTCAATTTTTTGATATTTTGAATGTTTTAAGTTTAAAAATGTCATTCAAAAGGTCTATTTCATGCCATCTTTTTTGGTAAAGAGCAAATTCCAAGAGGAAATCCATGTTTGGATGCAAAACATTATAGGTCACTTTTGAAGAAACCTTGAAATATTTCTAAGTATGGAAAGTCAACTTCTTTTTTCCAACTTTGACTCATTGCAACTTTCAGCTCAAACATCCATTGATTCCATTTTTTTCCCATTGCAAATCTTGTAACCTCATCTTTCTAAAGTTTCAAGAATCATGCCCTAAGACCCCTTGAGTTGAGAATGCCATTGATTTGAACTTGGTAACTTGAAACTGAAGTTTCTTCAAAAGTCAGAATTTAAAATCCTTGATTTAGCTTCTAAACACATTTTTTTCTGCGCGTTTTTGCTTCTAAACACGTTTAGTGAACTTCCAGAAGTGATTAGCATGGAAAAACGTGCGTTTTGGATGAGTTTTGATCAAAATAGAAGTCACACTTTTCTTGTTTGTAACTTCACACGATTTCCCTCCAAACTTCATCATTTCTCACGCTTGAACATTCCATTTGATTCCCTATGAATAGAGGGTCATTCCTCATTCATTTCCTCAAGCTTGAATAGCCAAAATCACCCTGACAAACTCATTTCATAACTCACTTTTCTGCAACTTCAAAATCAGTGTTCAAACCTTTTTCAATCCATTATTTCTATCAATTCACCTTCCTTGATCTTCCCTGAATCTAACCATACAATTACCTTCAAGATTCGTGACCTATATTGATCCATAGAAGTCCAGTTTCAGAACTATGCAACTAAACTTCAAAAGGTTGATTTCTCCATCAATTCTTCCAAATGTTGATATCATTGTGAAGCTCCCATCGCCTTAGTTCTAGTCGCAACACTTTCTTTTAACTGGAAACACGTTTTGACAATGAAATTTCAAATCCATGTTCAAAACTTCTCTTCCAAATTGCTTGAGCTACAATTTATATAAATTTGTCGCGAATGTGTGGTTGTGTTCGTCTTGAAGAGACGAAGCAAATGACATAGGTCTGAGCTTCTGATTTTACAGTTTGAGAGATCTGTAATTTCAAGTTGGTTGGAGGTTGAAGATGACGAACATGTCATCTTCTAACCAATGATGGTGTGCCATTTGTTTTTTTTTTAAATCTGATTTTACATTTGATTCAATGCTTTATTTATTAAAGTCCATAACATGCACACCACGCCAGGTCCACTTGATCTGTTTACTAACGCATTTTGACAATGATCATATGACCCATATTTTTTTTGTTTGATATTTTATTTTCTGATTTTTATTTTAATTGATTTAAATTTCAAAAAATCATAGAAAATTCAATTTTAGTCCAATAAATCTGAAAAAATTATGACAAATATTTTTGATTTTTATCTTTCTGATTTTGATTTTTTCACAATTTTAGTTTGTGTTTTGATATTTTTTATAAATTTTAACTTATTTGAATTGTTTTAAATGTTTAAAAATAATTTTATGCATTTTTAAATTCTGAAAAAAATATGGAATGATCCAATGATATTGTGACAAATATTGGTGACCTCATATATTCTTTATTTATGACTATACTATTTTTATAATTTTTGGTTTATTTTATTCATTTCTTTTAATTTTTAAAATAGTTTCTGACTTTAAAAAATTACCAAAAATTTTATAAAAATATTTGAGTCCATTTCTGATTTTTCAATGGTCCTACTTAATTTTTCTTAATTAATTTGAACATAGTTGATATTTTTCTCTTTTATTTCTATTTTTAAAACATTTTAAAACCTTTTTTTTAGTGTATATATTAAATGTAATATTATTTTGTGATTATTTTCTGGATGATCTTGGATTGAAATTTTGATCATGAACTTTATTAACATCATTGGATCCATGGTGTTGAGTTTAACTCCATAAATATGGATGAATGATTTTAATAATAGTTTGATTAAATTTTAATTCAAATGTGGTTTGTATATTCTTTCCTACCCCTCTTCATCTCATCCCTTTCTTATTGCACTAAGTGTTATTAGAGCATGATCTTTATATTATGTCTCAAAACAAATGGTGTATAGATTGCTATTGACTAACCTCAAAATAGGTGCGACTTCTATATTAGTCCACTTACAATTGCTTAACATAGCACTAAATTTTGTCCCGATTCGAATAAATGATCATTCATGGCCCAAACATATGTTTGCAAGCCCAAGTATGTTAATTTGATTTCTTTGATCCATTAACTTTGAGATTCATTGTATGGAGGCTTTGGTTCTACCAATCCTCTAATGGATCTACATCACTTTTGGTCAATGCGGATCACTTAAACATCGTTGATCATTAAATGGTACTTTTGAAGATTCCAAAATGGATGATATACTTGACAAAAAACAAATGCAACTTTTTGCATGGAGGCTTTGGTTTTACCAATCCTATAATGAGTTCCAAATGCATGTTTCAAGGTGGTTATCCAACTAACTACTAATTATTGATTATTGATTATACTTTATGCTTTATTTTTATGATCTTTATTTTATGCACTATTTACCTTTAGCATTTACATTTCATGCTATTTTCATCTTTTCTCACTTGAGCATTTACTTTCTTGCCATTTTTATTTTTTCTCACTTGAGCTTTTCTTTTCTTTTTTAAGACACCTAATAATCAACATGAACCATAAAAATCTTTAATGATACTTGGACTATTTGGTTATTGTCCTTGGCATTATGGAGTATTGGACTTCTTGGACTTAGGATTAGAAACCTTGGCCTATGTTATAGACCTTGTGACTTAATTGATATTTTGTCTGGAGTTCTTGAGGTTCACCTCAAGACATTGGGTTGTTTGTTTGTTTTGTGTGCAGGTTATTGTGATTACATACTTTGTTTGTAATCTGGAATTCACCCGTATACAACCGTTACTCTGCCATATTTTTGTGAAGACTTAATACACTTGAAGTTTGGTTCTCTCAAGAAGTCTAGTATCTTTGCTTGCTTGGTTTCAATCCAAAGAATGAGAATTCTATCTTAACTCATAATGTCAAGTATTGGCTTCTTGTTTGTTAGATGGGTCATATCCTTAGCTTTTACCTTATGCTTTAGGATAGTCTCTTCTTCTCCTCCCATCTTCTTTGATTTCAAAAAACTTCTTCCTCCTTTTGAAAACTCTTCTTGTTTTTAAAAAAAAAAACTTGAACCACTTTCATAATAAACATGGAATTAGTTCCATGTATTTTCAAAACATTTTCATGAATAAACTTCAATCAACCTAATAATACTTTGACATCCTCTTTTTTGTGAGAAGACTAAAAGTCAATCAATCTTATTTCAAACCATTTTTCCACTTTGGATTTTTACTTTTAAAACATTTCTCAAAAGATTAGACTCTTGTCAATCCTTGTAGTGATGCAAACAACTATACTTCTACAATATATAATGAAGTGAGATATTTTCCACTTGGGTGTTGAGTGAGGAATTGTTGATTTTAAAATCCAAACCATATCCTCCACTTTGAGATGATGAAAATTCTCCTTTCTCATGATTGTGGGTAGTAAGTATATTTTCCACACGGACAATGATGATGTCTTATCTCATAAAATTAACCAACACACTTGTGTTTTAAAAATTTTAAAAGAGGAAATATGTGTACCCTGATCCCCTATTGCACGAAAGGTGGTACGTAGGAACTAAAGGTTCGAAACCACGGCGGGTGCAAAAATCATAAAAATATATATTTCTTCTCACACCTCCACCATGTATTTTTCACACAACATTTTATAGCCAAAATATACAGATTTTTACAAAGAGGTTCCTGCGGAGTATCGTAGATGTTTAGGGTGATAACACATTCCCTTTGCATAACCAACCCCCTTACCTTGAATATTTCCCCATCTTTTTGGGTTATTCGCTCTTTTCCCATTCCTTTGGAAACAATAAAGCGTGGTGGCGATTTTTTATTTGATCTGTATAAGTCTAGTCAATCTAATGGCTTAGTCTTAAACATTTCTACCGCTACAAAAAAAATGGCGACTTCACTGGGGAAAGATTCACCTCATGCTGGTCCATCCCTAAGTGGGTTGAGCCTATCTTTATCTATATCTGTATATGTGATATTGTTGTTTATGTGTTATATGTTATATATATGTTTGTCTGGATTTTCCTGGTTTTCAGGGTGCTTGGTGATTACTTATGAGTCCAATATCCGGACTTGGGTAAACTTTAAGATAGGAAGGGAGGTATAGTCATGCTAACTTTGGGGGAGTAATCCAAAAAAAGGAGGCATGAGATCCCATACTCAGTGGAGGCCCATTTGACTGTAGTGTCGTTTACCGAGTAATCAGGAAGACGTACTACTTTCAACCTGGGAGCCTGCTGAAGCTGAGGACCGTAGAATACCTAACCCATCTTGGCCTTTTAGGTGTAGTGTGAAAGCTATGACAGAGTAATTCAGAAATAGTTGTGACGCGATACTACGCTCGGACAAGTTTTTCTTGAGAATATTACTAATTATCGAGTTAATCGGGAAGTTAGTAATATCCGAAGGAAGGATGTAGACTCTGGGAACCTTTATAACCTTGTTCGACAGGTGATAACCTTTAGACCATACCTTATGGGTAGTACCTTCGACCTCATTCTCATGACATTGAACCTATGAACCCTATGTTTGTGATCTTGTGTGTGATTGTTGCATCGTGCATCCATGCACTCATAAGCATCTTTTGAAGAAATTTTATTTCAAGGGACTTGAAAGTTGACCATTTGTGAATCTCTCAGGTACCTTTTAACCATGGATTCTGGAAAAAGAAAGACCGTAAAATACAGCTTCAAAGATCCCAAGATAGATGAGTTGATCAGTCTAATTCCCGAGATTGAGTGTTCTGCATATTTTTGGAAGAAGTATTAATCCATCATTCCTCTCATGAAGCTTAGGATGAAGGAGGGTATTCTCTCGACCTTGATCCAGTTCTATGATTCGATGTATCATTGCTTTACTTTCCATGACTATCAGTTGATTCCTGCACTAGAGGAGTATTCTTATCTGTTGGATTTACCTATTACCGATTGTGTTCCTTTTACTGGTTTGGAGGGTGAACCAAAACCACACGAGATTGCTTCTTTGATCCATCTGGGGAAGTCTAAGGTTGAAGCCCATATGACTACTAAAGGAGGGATTAGAGGATTACCAACTCAGTTCTTATTGGAGAAAGCTCGTTACTTTGCCAAGATGAAGAGTACAATCGCTTTTGAGGCCATCTTTGCTCTACTCGCTTATAGGTTGTTCTTATTTCCTAATGTGGACAAGTTTGTTGACGTTGATGCTATCAGGATCTTCATGATTGGAAACCCAGTTCCTACGTTGTTAAGTGATTCTTATTACTCTATTCATCTTCAAAATTCTTATCATGGAGGGATGATTATCTGTTGCACGCCTCTGCTGTACCGGTGGTTTATTTCTCATATGCCTCAGTCTGATGCTTTCTGAGATGTCAGGAAGGAACCCTGTTGGGCCCCTAAGATTATGGCACTTACTCACTCAGATATTGATTGGTATCATCGAGCTTACCAGGATGTAGATATTATCGACAGTTGTGGTAGTTTCCCCAATGTACCTCTTCTTGGTACAAAGGGTGGAATTTACTACAACCCTGTTCTTGCACGACGACAGCTTGGTTAACCGATGAAGGATAAACCAAATAGTATTCATTTGAGTAGTTTCTTTCTGAAGGAGGTAGAAGACCATAAGGAAGCTAGGGAGCAGATTGTGAAGGCTTGGCGTCACATTCATAGGAAGAGTAGGAAAGACTTGGGACCTAGGGGGCTGTTTCTTTGGAGCCATATCTTCAGTGGGTCCAAATGAGAGCTATCCAGTTAAAGATGCCGTATTCCCGGGAAGCACCTATGCACGACTTGTTTATGAAGACTAATTCTCCCTTATTGGATGATGTGGAAGAGCTACAACTTGCTTTGGTCAGGATGCAGTAGGAAAAGGATGCTTGGAAGAATAAGTGCCAAACTTTAGAGATTTCCTACATAGAAGACTTGAAGGAGAAAGACGACTTGATTGAGATTCTCGAGAGTCGGGTTGTAGAAATGATGGAGGGGCAAGGGGACTTATTTTCTCCTAAGCCTCAGTCAGGTGCTAGTTGCTCACTTCCTGATTCGGGTGATTGGAAGGAGGTTGCCACCAGATATGCGGAAGAAAACAAGAGGTTGAAGGCTCAGATTGCCAGGTTTACAGGGAAGCGCCAACGTATAGAGTGATCTCCATCAGCTTTACTTCTTAGGGTTTTTGAATTTTTTTTCATCTTGTAATTGGGATTATTGAAACTTGTAATCCATTTTTGAAGTTATTATAATAAATTTTTCAGTATTTCAAACGTGTTATTACTTTGATATTTTTAATGTGTCTATAAATCTTTAAGTCCCTTGAAATATTAATAATAAAATAAATCATGTGCATTGCATATCATACATCATATTGCACATATTTCTTGCATTTGTTATGCATATCCAGGTGCCTTACCAAGCTTCTTTACTTCATTCAGTAAGCTGTCTCACCACTACAACACTCAAGCTAATTTCAGAAGGAAGATGGACAACTTAGAACAATAGAATCGCGATGATGAAGTTTCTTCTCTAAAGGCCGGCATGGCCAATCTTACTGCTCTGATGGAATCTCTGGTGGCTGATCAAAATCAGCCACAGATTGTTTAACCTCAATAGACAAGGGTTACTGTTGAAGCTCCGACTATTCTTGTGTCTGCTACTCCAGCTGTTGTTCAGAATCTCATGCCTCAAGGTTGTCCATGGGGAATTCCAGAGAACTTTGCACCTGAAGGTTTCAATCTTGGTCCTCAAGATACTCCAGTTGTTCATACTACTGTTACTCCTGCACCTCCTGTGGTGCATGATGCTCTTGCTGCGCCTCCTTCTGTAAATATGGTCCTATTTGCTAATGATGATATGTATCGTCTTTTTCCTCCACCAAGCGAAGACTTGGGTCTCTATGATAGAATGGATGATTTTCAAGAACAATTTGACAAGATGCAGAGGGAGATGAAGGCCCTCAGGGGAAAGGAATTGTTCGGGCAGAATGTGAATGATTTATGCTTGGTCTCGAATGTCAAGATACCAACGAAGTTTAAAGTCCCGGAATTCGAGAAGTACAAGGGCAACACTTGTCCTCGTACTCATCTTGTGATGTATGTAAGAAGAATGTCTACCCACACTGATGATCAATGTCTACTGATTCACTTTTTTCAGGATAGTTTGACTGATGTTGTGCTGAAGTGGTATATGAGTTTTGATAGCGTCAATATCTATACTTTCAACCACTTGGGAGAAGCAATTATCAGACAATACAAATACAACAGGGACATGGCGCCTGACCGTGATCAACTCATGGCTATGGTCCAGAAGGACAAGGAACCATTCAAAGAATATGCACAAATATGGCGTGAGGTAGCCTCCAAGGTGATTCCTCCCATGGAAGAGAAGGAGATGACTAAGATTTTCTTGAAGACTTTGGGTGCTTTCTACTACGAGAGGATGGTGGCTAGTGCGCTAAGTGACTTTACTGAAATGGTGGACATGGGTATCCGTTTGGAAGAGGCTGTAAGAGAGGGTCGTTTAAAAAAAAGTGAAAGTTATGGAGGTACGAAGAAGCCATCCTATGGGTTTTCCAAAAAGAAGGAAGGAGATACAAATGTTGTTATGCAAGAGAGGAGGGTTAATCCTCATAGAAGAAATTATCAGCGTCATCAACAAGTCACATTTGTAACTTCAGTTGTTTGTGTAGCTCCAACCATCGTTGCTTATCAGAGACCATCCCATCAGGGGAATCAAGGGTATAATCAGAGAAGGGAGAGTTATGACCCTATCCCTATGAGTTATACAGAATTACTCCCGACGTTAATTCAGAAGAAGTTGGTTCAAACGAGACCACCTCCCGCTATACCATCACCATTGCCTTGGTATTACAAGGCAGACCAAACATACACTTTTCATCAAGGAGCACCAGGGCACAATGTTGAGAACTGCTATCCTTTGAAAACTAAAGTACAAAAATTGGTGAAGTCTGGTATCTTATCTTTCAAGGATGTTGGCCCTAATGTGAAAGATAATCCTTTGCCCAAGCATGGAGGAGAAAATGTTGTGAACATGGTGGCCAATTGTCGAGGCGACTTCCGGATTTTTGATATTAATCTGGTTAGAGGAGATTTGGTGAAAATGCATGCAAACCTCTTTAAATTTAGCTACTATACGCATGACCATGCTGGTTGTGCTATTTGCAGTATGAATATACAGGGTTGTGACAAGATAAAGGCTGATTTGCAAGAGATGATGGATGAGGGTCTCATCCACATAATCAGGCCTAGGGCAGAGTATGAAGAGGAAGTAAACATGGTTTCTAGATTTCCTAGAGAGTTTAGAATCTTTGATGTGGAACATATGAATGAGGATCTTGTACAACTGCATGCTACTTTCTGCCACATGGCTGTTCAGGTAGAACATCAGTATGGATCTTGCCGAATTTGCAGTCGGGACTCCCGAGGATGTTCAATTGTAAGGAAAGGTGTTCAGTTGTTGTTGGATAATGGAACTATCAAGGTTACAGGCCAAAGGGATTATTACCATGAAGTTGATGTGATTGAGGTTTGTTTGGCTGAAGAAGAGTCAGATGATGAGTATGCCTCTGTAAATGATTTCTTCTCCTCAAATGAAGATATGTTTTCCAGAGATGACTCTGTAATGAACGAATGTGTTGAAGAGGGAGTAAATGGTATTGTTCCTTGTTTTGGTGCACCCACCCCTTTTGAGGTTGAATATCATAGCAAGCCAGTTATTACTCCATTGGTGATTAGTTTGTCGGGTCATGTCCCCTACAAGTTAGATAAGGATGTACCCTACAAATATAATGCTACAATTTTAGAGGATGGTATGGAAGTTCCCATCCAGCCAATGCCTAATGTTGGAAATATTGTTGTGACTAGCAAAGTGACCCGCAGTGGTAGTGTATTTGAACTAGTTATCCGTGCAGTTGTTAGTACTGGAAAGAAAATTGTTGAAGATGTTGAACCCAAGAAGGCAGTGGGTGAATCTAGTGGAGCTACACTAGAAAAAGAGGTGGATGATATTTTGAAGATAATCAAGATGAGCGACTAAAGAATTATAGATCAGCTACTGCAGACTCCTTCAAAAATATCTATCTTGGCTTTATTGATGAACTCCTCTGCTCACAGAGAATCTTTGATGAGGGTGTTGGACCAAGCTTTCGTGGAGAGTGATATGCCAGTAGACCAATTCAGCAGTGTGGTAGGGAACATTACATCATGTAATAACTTGAGTTTCTGCGATGATGAGTTTCCTGATGAAGGAAGGAATCACAATATGGCCCTCCACATCTCTATGAACTGCCAAAATGATTCATTATCCAATGTTCTAATTGATAATGGATCCACATTGAACGTTATACCAAGGAGCACAATTATGAAGTTGAAATATCAAGGAATGCCCATGCGCCCAAGAGGCATTATTGTGAAAGCGTTTGATGAATCAAGGAAATCTGTTATTGGTGAAGTGCACTTGCCTATTCATATAGGCGCACATTTGTTTCAGATTACTTTCCAGGTCATGGATATTGTACCCGCTTATAGTTGCTTGCTGGGACGGCCGTGGATACATGAGGCAGGGGCTGCCACTTCAACTTTACACCAGAAGTTGAAGTTTTAGGTGAAGGAAAAGTGGTAGTTATAAATGGAGAACATGCATTATTGATATTTCATTTGTCCTCTTTCAGCATTGTGGAGGCGGATGAAGCTGCTGTTAGAACCCAGTTCTAAGCTTTATCCATTGATAATAAAAGAGGAAATGAGAATTCTATATCTTCGTTTAAGGATACTCAACAGGTTATGCGTAATGGCCATAGTGAAGTATGGGGACAGATTGTTGATCCACCTGTAAACAAGAATAGAGCTGGCTTGGGGTTCTATGTGAAGAATGATAAAGGTAAGAGCATGAAGCCGAAGTATGCTGCAGGCAAGTATCAAGACATCTTTCGTAGTGGGGGTTATCTTCATCCAACTGCTTCTTGGATTAATGTCATTGTGGAAGATGAAGCAGAGCCATAAATGCCAAATTTTGTGACGCACAGAGTTAGGGTTCAGAGCTGGATCACCATTGGTGTTCCCTCTTGCATACATGTTTCAAAGTAATTTGTTTTTGTTAATATTTTTGAAAAGCTTTCACCCTTCCCAATGTGAAAGTATTGATATTGTATGGGCTCGTCGTTTTCTTTGATTTTTAAAATCAATAATAAAAATTGTCTTTGTTTCCCAAATTGTGTCTTAATTTTTTGCTTTTTTCTTGGAAAATGGTAATCATAAAAAACCTTTCAAAATAAATAATAACTGAAATTAAATCTGCATGATCACTTGTTATATGTGTCAGTTTCTAAAACAATTATAAATCATATGTGCAGATTAATTAAAAAACCCGTTGAATACAATGACCCTGCACCCTCTCCCAACTTTGAATGTCTTGTGTATGGGGCCGATGAAGAAGACTATAATGAGATTCTAGAAGAGGTCTCACGGTTTCTTGAGCACGAGGAGAATGTCATTCATCCATATAAAGAGCCATTGGAAGTAATCAATTTGGGTTCAGAAGAAGATCCGAAGGAAGTCAAGATCGGAGCTTTGTTACATCTTGATGTGAAGAGCAGGTTGATTGAGATGTTGATAGATTATGTGGATATTTTGGCTTGGTTTTATCAATATATTCCTGGTCTAGATACAGATATTGTAAAGAACCGTTTGCTGCTGAAGCTAGAGTGCCCGCCAATCAAACAGAAGTTGCGAAGAACTCACCCAGATATGGCAGTGAAGATCAAAGAAGATGTTCTAAAGCAGATTAATGTCGATTTTCTTGTGACATCAGTGTACCCTCAGTGGATTGCCAATATTGTCCCAGTACCAAAGAAAGACAGAAAAGTTCGCATGTGCGTAGATTACAAAGATCTAAATAAAGGTAGTCCAAAAGATGATTTTCCATTGCCACACATTGATATGTTAGTGGATAGCACAACAACATTCAATGTTTTCTTGTTCATGGACGGATTTTCCGGGTATAATCAAATAAGGATGGCTCTTGGAGACATGGAAAAAACAACGTTTATCACACCCTGGGGAACATTCTGTTACAGAGTGATGCCCTTCGGGTTGAAGAATGCTGGTGCAACGTACCAGAGGGCTATGACAACCCTATTCCATGATCTGATGCACAAGGAAATTGAGGTATATGTTGATGATATGATTTATAAATTCCAAACTGAAGAAGGGCATGTAGAAGATTTGTTGAAGTTGTTTCAGCGTTTGAGGAAGTATCATCTCCGCTTGAATCCAAAAAAATGTACCTCTGGTGTTTGATCGGGGAAATTGTTGGATTTCATTTTCATCCAGAGAGGGATTGAAGTTAACCCTGATAAATTCAAAGCGATTCAAGAAATGCCAGCACCGAGAACTGAAAAAGCAAGTTAGAGGGTTCCTCAGGCGTTTGAATTATATTTCCATATTCATTTCTCACATGACCGCAATGTGTGAACCGATCTTTAAGTTGTTAAAGAAAGATCAAGGTTGTGTATGGACAGATGATTGCCAAAGGGCATTTGAAAGTATTAAAGAATATCTGCTTGAACCTCCTATCTTGCTCCCTCCTGTTGAAGGAAGACCATTGATTATGTATCTAACAATGTTAGATAATTCCATGGGCTGTATTCTGGGACAACAAGATAAAACGAGGAAGAAAGAGTATGTCATTTATTATCTCAGTAAAAAGTTTAGTGATTGTGTGTCACGGTATTCCATGCTGGAAAAGACATGTTGTGCTCTGGCCTAGGCGGAAAAACGTTTGCGATAGTATATGTTGAATCACACTACTTGGTTGATCTCCAAAATGGATCCAATCAAGTACATTTTTGAAAATCCTGCTCTTACTGGGATAATTTCCCGCTGGCAGATGCTGTTATCTGAATATGACATTGAATACCGCACTCAAAAAGCTATTAAAAGCAGTGTGTTGGCAGATTATCTGGCTCACCAACCAATTGATGATTATTAGTCTGTGATGTATGATTTCCCCGATGAGGATGTGATGTTTCTGAAAAAGAAAGACTGTGATGAACCATTGCCTAAGAAAGGTCCTGATCCTGAATCTCGCTGGAGTATGATATTTGATAGAGCTGTGAATGCTTATGGAAAATGAATTCGTGTCGTGATTGTCACTCCACATGGATCACATATTCCTTTTACTGCAAGGTTGACATTTGATTGTACTAATAATATGGAAGAATATGAGGCTTGCATTATGGGTCTCGAGGAAGCTATTGATCTCATAATTAAAATTCTAGATGTGTACGGCGACTCAGCTTATGTAATAAATTGGATTAAAGGAGAGTGGGATACTCGTCACCCCGGTTTGATCCCTTACAAAGATTATGCTAGAATATTGTTACCATTCTTTAATAAATTTGAATCCCATCACATCCCCAAAGACAAAAATCAAATGGCGGATGCTCTAGCAACTCTGGCTTCTATGTATCAAGTGAATACTTGGAATGATATACCTCAAATTATCATTCGGCGACTAGATAGGCCTGCTCGTGTGTTTACAACAGAAGAGGTAGCAGATGATAAACCTTGGTATTGTGATATCAAGCATTTTCTTTAGACTCAGGATTACCAGATTGGTGCATCGAATAAAGATAGGAAGACATTGAGAAGATTGGCTGGTAGTTTCTTCCTCAGTGAAAATGTGTTGTACAAGAGAAATTATGACATGGTCTTGCTCAAATGCGTGGATAGACACGAAGCAGACATGTTGATGCATGAGATTCATGAAGGTTCATTTGAAACTCATGACAATGGACATTCGATGGATAAAAAGATGCTAAGGGAAGGTTACTATTGGCTGACAATGGAATATGACGGTTACAAATTTGCAAAGAAGTGTCATAAATTCCAGATTTATGCGGACAAGATTCATGTGCCTCCGACACTTCTCAATGTTATTTATTCCTCGTGGCCTTTCTCTATGTGCGGTATTGACATGATTGGAATGATAGAACCCAAAGCATCGAATGGACACCGTTTTATCTTGGTAGAAATTGATTACTTCACCAAATGGGTGGAAGCTGCTTCATATGCTAATGTTACTAAACAGGTGGTAGTGCGCTTCATTAAGAATAATCTTATATGTCAGTATGGTTTGTCGAGCAGAACTATCACTGATAATGGCTCGAATCTGAACAACAAGATGATGACACAACTTTACGAAGAATTTAATATTGTCCATCACAATTCATCTCCGTACAGGCCGAAGATGAATGGGGTTGTTGAAACTGCTAATAAGAATATCAAGAAGATCATCCAGAAGATGGTTGTTACTTATAAAGATTGGCATGAAATGCTCCCTTTTGCTTTACATGGATATCAGACATCTGTCCGCACTTCAACATGAGCAACCCCGTTCTCCCTTGTGTATGGAGTGGAAGCAGTACTCCCAATCGAAGTTGAGATTCCCTCTTTGTGTGTGATAATGGAAACCAAGTTGTCAGAGGCTGAATGGGTCCAGAACAAGTTTGACCAATTAAATTTGATCGAAGAGAAGAGAATGACGACTTTGTGTCATGGGCAGTTATATCAGAAGAAGATAATGAAGAGACCGTTTGATAAGAAGGTCAAACCTTGTGAATTCAGAGAAGGCAACCTCGTGCTCAGGAAGATCATGTCTTTTAACGCTGATTCTAGGGGCAAGTGGACTCCCAATTTTGAAGGCCCATATGTTTTAAAGAAAGCCTTCTCTGGGGGTACATAAATTCTTGAAACTATGGATGGCGAGGAGTTCCCACGTCCCCTAAATGCTGATGCAGTCAAGAAATACTTTGCCTAAAGAAATAAAAGAAAAACTCGCTAATTTGAAAACTTGAAAGGGCGGCTTAGGCAAAAAAGAGCGTCTCGGTAGGCGGAAAACCCGAAAGGGCAGTCTAGGCAAAAATTAGAGACATAAACAGAATAAAATTTCCCTCTAAGTTGAAAACCCACAAGGGAAACTTAGGCAAAAGTTAAGGACTTTCTTGGCAAGTAACTACATTATACAAGACTTGATCATTGAAACAACAATCTTCTTGGATCCTCACCATACATCAATAGAAGTTGTTGCTCAAGATTTCAAAGTTGTTAGAGGGAATAGTGGTCATTGTATCTCAATGTATCTTTTCCATTATATATTATCATTTTCCAAATTTTGTAATTACCCATGGAGTCTCGCCATACACAGACCACCATTCTATCAATAAAATTTGAGCTTTTACCCAATTCTTTGTATTTCTTATTTTTATTCATCTTACAAAGACTCCATTTTATTATTGATAATAATTTTCAAAGCAAAAAGATTAAATAAAAAAATTGTTTTTCCGAAAAGAATTTACAAATTACTTTTACTTTAGATTTTGTGATTGAAGAGGAAGACAAAAGTGGTGATCCCAGGAAACGACGAACTCCAGTAATTTTGGGAAGTTTTGTTTCTCCCAGGAAGGTTTTCTCAGGTCATTTTCGCTTGTATGCGTGTGATTATTGTATATTGAAGACGATACCAATAGGTGTAAGGTGCGTTATTGGGTTCGTGATCCCTTTGGTCCCAGTCAAGTCTTGGTTCTTTTTTGATCATGGGTTGCATGGTTTGAGGCCTCTATCCCGATTTCCCCAGCAAGGTCTTCCCTCATATGACGAAAGGTTTTGTTCCATTGGTGTGCTGAGATGGAACCATTTGCAAATTGTCGCTCTTTCTGCAATATTGGTGTTATTGTTGGTATTTATTTCCTATACAACTAGACCAAGGAAGTATATTTTCTAAGAAGTGTTGAGACAATTGTCAACCCTTTGGGTTTTCACCCGCTAAGTTCTGGGTTTGATTTAAAATCCCCAAGGGTTTGACCTCTTTCTGTAATGTTGACTTCTTGATTCCCCGGGAAGGTTATCCCAGGGCATATTTTGTTGGAATAAGTTTTCATGATTTGAAGACTCAATCCAAGAATCCCCAGTGAAGTCTTCACTTGTTTTATAAAAGTCTTTTCTCCCCGTGCATGCTGAGTCGGACTCATTTGCAACGCATCTCCTTTCGGCAGTTGTGATACGGTGGGAGAACTGACTATGGTTTTGCGTTTGTTTTCGCAAATGTTTCGGTTGAGCAAGAGTCGCCACCGACTTTTTATTTTATCCTAAGGAAAGGTTTAAAAAGCACAGCAAAAACCTTTGAGATATTTTCTTGGGTTCGGGGAGTAGATTATAGAAAGGGAAGGTATTAGCACCCTTTCTATCCATGGTTATCCATGGGCTCTTAGGTACTTGCTTAGATCAACTTGCCTTGGTTTTCAATTGTTTGAAATGGTGCTCTGTGTGTGGTTTTGAAAATGTTTTGAAAAAGATGCCTTGTCTAGGCTACCCTTGTAACAATTCTTTACTCGAATGTTTTACAAAAGGTGTTTGTCTTTTTGAAAAGATGTTTCAAGGTTTTTTGAAAGTTTGTTTTGAAAGTGTTTGTGAAGTGTGGTTTGAAAAATAGGCAAGTGTTTTTGTTTTGCAAGTTGACAAGTACTTAAGATCTATCTACCCTAAAGTTCTCAAAGATTTTTGCTATGTTTTAACCCTTTTAACAATTTTGTTCCACCATTGCATTTGGTGGACAAACTTGTGTTAGGATGTGAAAGGGACGGGCGCGGGTCATCGTTTAGACCATAATTGCAATGGTGCCAAGTATCTTTGGGCAATTTTCCTTTAAGGACTTGATCATTTTTAGGAAACTTTTCGAAAGCGTCATCGAGGGACTATGATCATTTGAATTGTGTTTGTTTTGCCCAAAGAGACCTAACATGCAATATGGCCCATTATTGAAGGCAACAAGTGGAATACCCTAGGGGTGCAAGTGTGATTGGTGTTGTCCATTTTCATGCTTGATTATATTGAAATTAGGTCAAACTATTTTATTGTTTTTATTTGCATAAAAACCCTAATTCTATCATGGTATATTTAGAAAAAAACTTTAAAGTGCGAAAATTAAAGTTCCTAAGCTATTACAACACAATATGGGAAGGGGGGTACAAATGTTCAAATGGGGGGGTATTTGACAAGGAATTTAAACCTAACTATTACATCAATTTGGAATTATTTTCAAGATATTTAATTGCACAAATTAAATAGAAATAAAATAAATATGCAAGATGCAAAAAAATGTTTTTATGTGTATGGAAAAGAGTATTTTTATATGTCAAGTAAACAAAATAAAAAGTATTAATTTTTGAGTATTTTTATGTTTAGGGTAAAACCCTAATTTTATTAGGTAAAATGTATTATTTATTTAATATGTACAATGTTTATTTATTATATACAAAAAATAAAATAAAAATGAAGTACATTTGTAAAAAAAAGGTATTTTTAATGTCAAATATTAATAAAAATAAAATGTATATATTTCATATCTTTTACCTAAATATTCTAATAAATATAGATGTATTATTATTATTTACTAAATATATATTATATGTACAAAAATAATAATATTTAATATTTATGAAAAAATTATATTTTATATCAAATATTTTCAGAAGATAAAATAAAATAAAAAATAAAAAAAATGAATGTATTTGGTATTTATTCCTAATATTCTAATAAAAGTATTATGTATTTATTTACATACAAATATCAATATAAACAAATAAATGCCTAAAAAATGTAAAAATGGTGTGAAAAATATTTTTTATATTTTTAATATTATTAGAAAAAATAAATAAGTCAGAACAAAAAAGAAAAAGTAAAAAAAACATAAAAATAAACATAATGGGCCAAGGGGGTGTAGAAGCAAAAACATGGTGTGAAAAGAAATAACAAAACAGGCCCAACCCACGTGGAGCTTCTTCAACCTCCAGCCAGAAACTTTGTCAAAAACGCGCGCTTGGAACACTGATTCAAACACCTGGATTCTTGGACTTTTAGCACAAACTTACAACATAAGAAATGTCAATCATCAAGCCACGATTCTGGACATGTAAAGAACTCATCCTAACTCTCAGAAATGAGAGAGAATTTCATCATTCCCAAATCTTAACCTAACTTTTTATCAATGTTCAGACCTTAAATTCTCACAACATATGCAAAATAAATGGAAAGTAAAGGTATGTACAGTTTCAGGGGCATGAGTAGAACACTTCTTATTCACAAACTTAGAGCTAATGATGTCTATATTAAGAGATAGAAGTTCAAGAATATACCTGTTCAATTGGAATCGTGTCTGGCAATGGAGGAGCTTTCAGGGCAAGATGATGATTTGTACAGCTTCCTTGAAGTGTGAGGATGCTATTCCAATACTTGGTATGCTTTGAAACCTTCTATACCAAGCTGCAGAAGTCAACCTGCAATAGGAAGAAATGAAAATGGCCAAACTGATTAGAGGAGTTACAGTCCACTTCTAATGCTTTGGATAGTTTGGATTGATGGTAAGGAAAGTATTTGAATTGGTTTTGGCCAAGATGCACGATGGAAATGAGTTGTGGGATTCAAGTTGCAGAATGTGCCCTGTTTTGCCACAAAGCTGTGATTTTCTGTAACTGGATGGATGAAGGGTTGTTTGGTCGTGTTTGAGGTCAGTTAGGGAGTGTGAAATGTGAGGACAAAGTTTGCTTAAGCTGTTCTTTTCTGAGATGAGAGTTGTTATGTGTTATGGCAAGTTTCTTACACTTTAAGCAACAAAAGGCCACTTGGTGTTTCTAGCCTGTACAGGCCCCCATTCTATGCTGAACCACTTAGTCTTGATAAGTGTAATTAGCCCATAAACTTGTGCCAAAGAGATCTTAACTGTACTTGCTTGGATTTTCATTTTGACATAAAGTTCACTTTTGCAAAAATGGTTAAAATGCTTTATCTATTTTGGGACTAAACCATTATACAATGCTTGAACACAAAAAATATGGTCTTGGCAAAATGGGTTTGCATTAAATTTATGAGTGTAAAAGAGATTTAGGGCCTGTAATCAAGAAATGCATGCTGATTTGAAAATTGCCTAAGTGTATGAACATGGAAATTGGCCATAACAAAAGTGAGTTTTTCCCATATTGCAAAATTCGATTCTCTCAAACCATGAGGTTGTTTGATGAGTTCTTGGACATTTTGGAAAGCTTGGAATGTGTACTACAATCCATCTTTGAAGTGCAAATTTAAATGCCAAGTGGAAGTATGTGAAAAATGGTCTTGAAGTTAGGCAAAAATCCTGCCTAAAATAGGTCAAATTTTCTCTAAGTTAAGAATGGTTTGATACCCTTGTTCCAAAAATTGTAACTTGAGATACAAGCTTCTTTTGGGAAAACTTTGTGAATCAAAGTTGTAGATTTTGCAATGGAATACAACTTTCATGTTTTGACTTTTGCTTGAATCCAAATGAATCTTGGTGAGAAAGTGGGGCAAAGTTAGGAAAAAATTAGGGTTTTTCATAACTTAGAAAAATTCTAAGTTATGAAAAATCTTCATTTCAAACCCTAATTTGCAATTCTTGATTTCTTGATGAACAAGTTTCATGATTTGGCATGTTTTGATGAAAAATGAATCTTGACACTTGATTTTGACCAAAAAGTCAAAGTTTGACTTTTCAGTATACAGTCAAAATTGATCAATTGACTGGGAAATTCAACTGTCAATCTTGTGCATTTGGGATCTTTTGAACTTGTTGAGTATGTCAAGAAAATTCCATGGGGTCCTTGAGTCCATATGTGAGCTTGGTTTGCCATTGGCTAGGTCAAACAGTCAAAAATTGCCTTTGTGCAGTCAAAACCCTAAAAATGACCATTTTGCCCTTTTGGTGATCTGATCAAATTTCTTGTGGAATTGTGATCCAAACTTGATCAAATGGTCCATGTGAGTTCATACTGTTGATATGGGTCAATTTTCATGAGATTTGACTGTCAATTGACCACAGTTGACTTTTTCCCCAATACAGCTGATTTCTAGGTCAACTGTCCAATTGACTGGGCAAAATTTGGAATCAAGACTTGAAACTTGGTATGGATAAACTTGGGAGTCCAATATGAAGCATGAAAGTCATCTTAGGCAATTTTGGTCAAAACATCTTTAAACACAAACCCTAATTTGGGTCAACAGTGCAAGGAGAAATCTTGAGCAGATGAAACCCTAACTGGATCTTGAGCTCCAAGGGCTTTGTGATGAGAAATTATTGAGAAATGGGAGGGCAAATTTTGGGGTACAACAGTTGCCCCTGTTCAATCTTCTTGAATCCGAAGAGTTATATTGGCAAGTTTGCCTTTCGCGACTCGAGGGTAAAAGGAGATTGGACACTAGAGTGCCCTTAAATTTGCACTCGTCAAAGCAATGGATGCGGGAATGGGCTTAGAGATGCCATTTGGAGATGGGCTTAAAGATGCCATCTGGAAGGGTGACAGAATCTTGTCGGGGATGGGCTTAAAGATGCCATCTGGAATGAAAATCAGAAAGGTGTCCATACTTTGGACCATCTCTGAACTGGGGGTCTGAACAAGCAATAGATTGACATCCGTATCTGGAGAATCTGTGAACTGTTTTCAGGAGTTGGGATTGAATCTGAACAAGCGATAGATTTAACGTCCGTTGTTGGGAGGAATCCGTAAGCTATTTTCAGAAGTTTGAAGTTGAATAAGCAATAGAGCAACATCCGTTGTTGGGATGCGCCCGTAAACTATTTTCAAAGGTTGCATCTGAACAAGCGATAGATTAACATCCGTTGTTGGGAAGAATCCATAAACTGTTTTCAGAAGTCTTGAAGTTGAATAAGCAATAGAGCAGCATCCGTTGTTGGGAAGCGTCTGTAAACTGTTTTCAAAAGTTGCATCTGAACAAGCGATAGATTAACATCCGTTGTTGGGAAGAATCCATAAACTGTTTTCAGAAGTCTTGAAGTTGAATAAGCAATAGAGCAGCATCCGTTGTTGGGAAGCGTCCGTAAACTGTTTTCAAAAGTTGCATCTGAACAAGCGATAGATTAACATCCGTTGTTGGGAAGAATCCATAAACTGTTTTCAGAAGTCTTGAGAAGAAACTGAACAAGCGATAGGTTAACATCCGTTACTTGGAGAACCCATGAACTGTTTTTAGAAATCTTGGAGTTGAATAAGCAATAGAGCAGCATCCGTTGTTGGGAAGCGTCCGTAAACTGTTTTCAAAAGTTGCATCTGAACAAGCGATAGATTAACATCCGTTGTTGGGAAGAATCCATAAACTGCTTTCATAAGTCTTGAGAAGAAACTTAACAAGCGATAGGTCAACATCCGTTACTTGGAGAACCCGTGAACTGTTTTCAGAAATCTTGGAGTTGAGGAGGAACCGGTGTAGGGTTTCCTGATGATGAGCTCGTGTAAAACTGTATCTGGATGAACCTGGAATAAGCATCAGAATGTTGCCATGTCTGGGTCACATCTGAACTATTCCTGGAAAGAATCTCGGCAGGTAATGATTTTTGTCTGTCGACTGATCTTACCTGAAAAGGTAAAGAGTTAGTTATATGCAATGTCATGATGCATGATACAATGTATGTTATATGATATGAATGTAAATAAATGTGCATGTAAGCTGGAGAGCTATCTTGCGGAGGATAAATGAATCCTAGATGGCTGAAGATAAAAGCATCTTGACTGCTGCCGGGAAGAATAATTCCTTGGCTGTTGTTGGGGAATAAGGAGCTTGGGTTGTATACCAATCTTCTGGGGAATACCAGACCTTCAAACGTCGAGGGGCCTCAGAACCACTTCTAGGGACTTGGAATTCCCTTGGTGACTTGCAGGGTAAGAGAATTTCTGATGATGTCTATTGGGGATTTTAGAACCTGGTAGGCTCATGCTGAGGAGGTAAGACTGAGAATCTCTAGTCTAGTGAGAAGCATTTCTGTGGGGAGAGGGTTCACTAGTCTGGCTCCGCTGGGGATTGATAGTTTGAAGTTTTAGCTCTGCTGGGGATACTGAAACTTAAACTCTGAGGGAAATTGAGTTCTGGAGGATTCTCTGGCTGGGGATAACGAAGATAAACTCCTCTGGGGATTGTATTGATAAGTTATGTTGGGGAACTCTGATGAACTCCGCTGGGGATAGGAAGAAATTTGCCGAGTGCGATCTTCCGTGGCAATAAGCTGAGGATAATCCAGTTATAAGCCCTTGTGAGGAGTAACTTTGAATAAAGCTCGGGAGAGACGTCTGTACTCTGCAGGGGATAAATTTCCAGAATCTACTGGGGATAAGCTTCAAGGCTTGCTGGGGATATGGATTCCAAATCTCCTGGGGGTTTCCTTTGAAAGGGTATCAAGATATCCAACTGCACCTTCAACCTATCAGTAATCCTTTTTCTTGATTCATAAGGAAATGATTATGTTCAAATGCATATGCCTATTTAACAAAACATTGGACGTTTCTCAAAATAAAATAATTAGTGCAAGAGAAAAAGAAAAAGGAAATGACACAAATTTCTGGGAAGAGTATTTGTATTAACTTTCTCTGAGTATATTTGTACAAAGGAGACAATCATCCTAGTAAGAGGATTTTGTCGTAAATATTGAAAGATTTATACAAAATAAAGATGGCTATGTGAAATAATTCCATGGGATTCCATTCCGCTATAGCCTTCATAACTCTGAATATCTGTCCATCCAATGATTCGTTTGCCGATGACTGGATTGATCAGAAACCTGGAACTGGTTGATGAAGAGATTGTCTTTGAAGTGATCCGACGAGACATAGTCATACGCTTTAATTCCCTAACTTTTGCCTGAATCGCCCTTTCGGGTTTTCGATCCACCGGGAAACCCCTTTTTGCCCAAGCTGCCCTTTCGGGTTTTCAACTTGCCGGGTGTACATATTTTTTTTTGTTTTTATCCCTAATTTTTGCCTGAACCTCCCTTTCGGGTTTTCGGTTCACCGGGATGCCCATTTTTTCCCAAGCCGCCCTTTCGGGTTTTCGACTTGTCGGGTTATTTTATGTGTAGTATCTTTTGACTATGTCTGCGTTCGTAGGGTGCGGCACATCGTCGCCGTCCATGGTGGTCAGAATCATTGCACCACCAGAAAATATGCTCTTGATCACAAATGGTCCTTCATATGTAGGAGTCCATTTGCCCCTGGGATCACTTTGCGGCAAGATAATCCGCTTGATTACGAGATCTCCGACTTGATACCCCTGAAGTCTGACTTTCTTATTGAAGGCCTTGATCATCCGTTTTTGATACGTCTGACCATGGCATATAGCAGTGAGTCGCTTCTCGTCGATCAGATTGAGTTGATCAAGTCGGGTCTGAATCCAATCATCTTCATTCAAACCTGTGTCCTTCATAATCCTTAGAGAAGGAATCTGAACCTCCATAGGCAGGACAGCTTCCATGCCATATACCAAAGAAAATGGGGTTGCCCCGGTTGAAGTACGTGCCGTCGTACGGTATCCATGCAGAGCAAACGGTAACATCTCATGCCAGTCTTTGTAAGTGACTGTCATTTTCTGAATGATCTTCTTAATGTTTTTGTTCGCAGCTTCAACAACACCGTTCATCTTTGGCCGATAGGGAGATGAATTGTGATGATAAATCTTGAACTGTTCGCACAAAGCGGTGATCATCGTGTTATTCAGATTTGTACCGTTGTCTGTGATGATCCTGTCTGGAACACCATACCGACATATGAGATTTTGCTTGATGAAGCGGGCAACCACATTTTTAGTAACAAAGGCGAAGGAAGCTGCTTCGACCCATTTGGTGAAATAGTCAATGGCAACTAGGATGAAGCGATGTCCGTTGGAAGCCGTGGGCTTGATCTCTCCAATCATGTCAATGCCCCACATTGCAAATGGCCAAGGAGCAGTCAGAACATTGAGAGGAACTGGAGGGATATGAACTTTGTCAGCGTAGACTTGACATTTGTGGCAAGTACGGGAATGTTGATGGCAGTCAGCTTCCATGGTAGACCAGTAATAGCCTGCCCTTAGGATCTTCTTAGCCATTGTATGCCCGCTCAAGTGAGTGCCAAATGTGCCGATGTGTATCTCAGTCATGATCAATTCTGCTTCAGCTTTGTCTACACATCGGAGTAATACACAATCATGGCTTCGTTTGTAAAGGATGTCGTTGCTCAGGAAGAACTTAGCAGCGAATTTCCTTAAGAACTTCTTGTCATTTACGGAAGCTCCTTCGGGATAATCTCTAGTCTCGAGATACCTTTTGATTTCATGGAACCAGGGTTGTTCCACTACTTCTTCGGTATTAATCTCGTGACAATGTGCAGGTCCATCCATTCGCTCGATGGTGATTTGGGGTGCCTCGTTATCCCAGTTGAGTTTAAACATGGAGGACATTGTAGCTAGAGCATCTGCTAGCTGATTCTCTTCTCGCGGGAAATGCTCGAAGGTAATTTGCTCGAAATGAGGCAACAATGTCAAGACATGTTCTTTGTATGGGATAAGATTAGGATGCTTGGTATCCCACTCTCCTTTGATTTGATTGATAACCAAAGCCGAGTCCCCAAATACGACCAAAGATTTGATCCCCAAGTCTATAGCAGCCTTTTGACCAAAGATGCAAGCTTCATACTCAGCCATGTTGTTTGTGCAGCTGAAGCAAAGTCGGGCCGTGAAAGGTGTGTGACAACCTTCCGGGGAAATGAGTACCGCACCGATACCGTTTCCAAGTGCATTTGAGGCACCATCAAAGTACAGGGTCCATCGGGATCCCTTTTCGGGTCCGTCATACGGTCCGTTACTTTCAATGTTGTCCAAGTTCCTGATGTCCTCGTCTGGGAAGTCAAATCTCATGGGTTGATAATCTTCGATAGCTTGATGAGCCAGATGGTCAGCTAGTACACTCCCTTTTATAGCTTTTTGGGTGGTGTACTGGATGTCATACTCAGTTAGGATCATTTTCCATCTAGCTATCCTTCCGGATAAGGCGGGCTTTTCGAAGATATACTTGATAGGATCCATTTTGGAAATCAACAAGGTAGTATGAGTCAACATATACTGCCTTAGTCGGCGAGCAACCCATACCAAAGCGCAGCAAGTTTTCTCGAGCAGTGAGTAGCGAGTCTCACAGTCGGTAAACTTTTTGCTAAGGTAATAAATAGCATGCTCTTTTCGACCAGACTCGTCATGCTGGCCCAAAACACACCCCATTGAGTTATCCAAGACGGTCAGATACATGATCAATGATCTTCCTTCGACGGGTGGCATCAAAATAGGAGGTTCTAGCAAATACTCCTTGATCTTATCAAAAGCAGCTTGGCAATCGTCGTTCCATTCGACTACCTGATCTTTCTTTAAGAGTTTGAAAATTGGCTCACAGGTAGAAGTCAGATGAGAGATGAATCTGGCAATATAGTTCAAGCGCCCCAAGAACCCTCTAACCTCCTATTCAGTACGGGGAGCAGGCATCTCTTATATTGATTTCACTTTTGCTGGATCGACTTCAATGCCTTTGTTGCTTACAATGAATCCTAGAAGTTTACCAGACCTAACTCCAAAAGTGCACTTACTTGGATTCAGCCTGAGTTTGTATTCTTTCAATCTGGCAAACAGCTTTTCTAGATGTTCAAGGTGCTCCTCCTCTGTTTGTGACCGAGCTATCATATTGTCTACGTAAACTTCAATCTCATGATGTATCATATCATGAACCAAAGCTACCATGGCGCGTTGATAAGTTTCCCCTGCGTTCTTCAGCCCGAACAGCATCACCTTGTAAAAGAAAGTGCCCCATTGTGTGACAAAAGTTGTTTTCTCCATATCCTCGGGGGCCATTTTGATTTGATTGTAGCCCGAGAATCCATCCATGAAGGAAAACACTTTGTGCTGAGCTGTGTTGTCGATCAAAATGTCAATGTGTGGAAGTGGAAAATCATCTTTGGGGTTGGCCCTATTCAAATCCCGGTAGTCCACACACATCCTGACTTTGCCATCTTTTTTAGGTACTGGCACGATGTTAGCGACCCATTGAGGATAGGACGTAACAGCCAGAAATCCAGCGTCGAATTGCTTCATCACTTCTGCTTTGATCTTTTCAGACATGTCAGGCCTCATTCGGAGGACTTTTTGCTTGATCGGTGGACAATCCTCTCTTGTGGGGAGACGGTGAACCACGATGTCTGTGTCTAAACCCGGCATGTCTTCATAAGAACAAGCGAAGATTTCAACATATTCATTTAACAACTGTATCAGGCGTTCCTTGACACTTGGTTCCAGATTGGCACCCACTTGCACCTCCCTCCGGTCTTCCTCGGTCCCTAAGTTGACAGTTTCCAACAAATCTTCATGAGGTAAGATGACCCTTTCCTCTTGCTGTAGAAGTCTGGCTAGTTATCCTGGTACTTCACAACCTTCGTCATCTTCATACTCGGCTTGATTGACCAGATCTTCAGAGTTATTGAAGGATATAGCAGAATAGTTACCCATGGAATCCGGAGTGGATGGGTACCTGCATTTGTGAGTGTGGGTGTGTGTAAGGGATAGCCATCCTTAAACAAAAAATGCAAAAGGAAAGAAAATGAACACAAGCAGTTTATCAAATGAAAAACGTCCAATGAATCATTAAACATGGCATATGGATATGAAAAATAATCAAAACCCTTACAGATGGACCTACATGCCCCGGGCAAGGCATGAGGTAAAAAGATAGTGTACGGATTGTTCGAAAATAAATATTACAGACCAAATAGGAAATGTTTGACAGATAAATTACTGATGAATAAAAGTGATGGGGATAAAGTCTTTTGCCTCCCAGTTGCACAATCCTCCTTTGACAGTTGGGTAAATCCACTCTTCGATGTTGCTCTCTTTGTCTTCATCCTCCAAAGCGTTGATTCCGTAGGGAGAAATTTTGACTGGCGCTCTTTCAATCTTCGAAAGGCGCATAGCTTTCTGGCCCGCGGTAGTGAATCCTAATCCAAATTTGTCTGTTTTATGTGGAATATCAGGCAACTGCCCCCATGCTGAATTCTTCCCCTCCTTTATTGCGGCCCTTGCGTCCTCCAGAGATGCCATCCTGGCCATCTGCCTCGGTGCCTCAGCTGCCAACTTTGCTATTGTTATTTCAGGAAGGACTTCTTCGAAATGCTGGAAAGGTGTCTCGATGAACTCACCTTCTACCTCCACGTACCGGAAGGAGTTCAAGTGGCTGATCATGTACTCCTCTTCACCATGGACAATAATGATCTTTCCCTTGACAGGATACTTCAACATCTGATGTAAGGAGGAGGTGACTGCCCCGGCATGGTGTATCCAAGGCCTACCCAACAAGCAAGAGTATGACGGACGGATGTCCATCACATAGAAAGTAGATTTAAACACCTCGGTGCCCACCTTGATGGGAATATCAACCTCCCCATGGACCATTCTCTTCGAACCATCGAAAGCTCTGACAACAATATCACTCGGTTTCAACTCCAACCCTTCATAATCTAGTCGGTCCAAGGCCTTCTTAGGCAGTACATTCAGCGATGAACCAGTGTCGACCAAGACATGTGCGAGAGTAGTTCCTCGGCACTCGGCTGAAATGTGCAAAGCATCATTGTGGTTTCTACCTTTAGGAGTTAGGTCGGCATCAGAGAAACCTAATCCATTGTCCGCAGTAAGGCTGACCATGCAATTTTGAAATTGATCTGCAGAGGTTTCCTGGGGCACATGGGCTGCCTTCAGGAATTTTATCAGAGCTTTAGCATGCGCTTCCGAGCAAAGTAGTAGTGCCAGCATGGAGATCTTTGAGGGGGTTTTCCCCAGCTGTTCTACCACATCGTAATCACTCCTTTTGATTATCTTCAAGATCTCATCCATTTCCTTCTTGGAGGTTTCCGGGATGACCAAGGGTTGAGCCCTCGTCCTGACGAGCTCATCTTGGATTCCCTTACCTTTATCAACAGCGGTAGGAGGGACAATACTAGGAACAACAACATCTTCAATCAATGGGGTTCTAGCGGAGAGTTTTATTGGTGCAGGGATGACCTTGTCAGCAGATGAGGGTCCAAAGATTGCTCTTGGAGGGGCAATCTCTGGAGAAAATATTCTCCCGCTCCGGGTGATTTTGCTCATGCCTGCAATGTTTCCAATGCTGGCTTCTTCTTCATCCGAACTTTCTTCGGTTACTTCAACTTGTTTGATACCATGGTAGTAGACGTCACCGTTGTAGTTCCATGGTATTGACTTCTAAGAAATGTAGGGGACAGGCCCTGGCATTGTTATCTTTAGAGGAACAGATTTCGTAGCTGGTGTAATCTTAACAGGCTTTCTGACGGCCTTGAAAAGATTGGCGTGAATGGTTATGATTGAGACATCTTCAGTATGGGTTGGAATAGCAGAAACTTTTTCAAACAAAATTTGTCGACTGTCCATTAGGCCTTGGATGCCTTTCTTCAGTAACGGACAATCAAACGGCAGAGAGTAACAACAATAGCAGTCTTCTTTACATCCCGGGAAGATCCCGGCCCTTAACAGATTCAACTTGATGGTTAGCAACAGAGTTATCAGATCATTGACATCAGCAACATACAAATCTTCTTCAATGGCATTGACATTTCGGCCGTGCTTCGGCATTGGAGCAAATATCACATTAGGCTTCTCCGGAGCGTCGAACTCCACTTCCTTCGCCTCTATCAGGTCTTGGATTTTATGCTTGAGTGCCCAACAATCGTTGGTGTCGTGCCCGACACTGTCAAAATGGTAGGCGCATTTAGCATTAGGATGGTAATGCGGAGAGGACGTATTCACATTTTTTGGTGCCTCTTTGATAGTGGCGAGATTCAACTTTAACAGATAGGGAAGCACTTGCGCTGACGTCATATTAATACGGGTGAACTGCCGTTGTGGCCGTTCCACCCGTTGCTGATTTGGTCTGGACTGGTTATAACGAGGCTGCTCACTTGAAGGATTTTGAAT
Organism: Vicia faba; assembly: GCA_948472305.1. NCBI lineage: Eukaryota > Viridiplantae > Streptophyta > Magnoliopsida > Fabales > Fabaceae > Vicia > Vicia faba. Next base: position 1,457,765,914 of record OX451739.1, read on the forward strand.
CATTACAGCCCCCACAGTTGGCCGGTGCTCAGTCTTCCCTGCTCTTCTCTGGGAGTATACCACAGCCGTTTCCTTCTTAAAAGGCTTCTTCTCAACAGTTGCAGCGGCACCCTTCTGAATCTTTCCTGACTTGATGCCAGCTTCTATTCTTTTGCCTGTTAAGATCAAATCGGTAAACCCCGCGGAAGAGTTACCAATCAGATGATTGAAAAATGGCCCAGATAGGGTCCCCAGAAACATGTCAACAAGTTCACGATCGGTTAAAGGAGGTTGCACCCTGCCAGCCAAATCCCTCCATTTTTGTGCATATTCTTTGAATCCTTCGCCTGTTCCCAATGACATACCCTGAAGTTGGGTACGCGTAGGAGCAAGGTCAAAATTGTACTGATATTGTTTGTAAAAGGCGGTGGCCAAGTCTTCCCAGTTTCGGACGCTGGTTCCCTCTAGCTGATAGAACCACTCCAATTGAGCCCCAGAAAGGCTGTCTTGAAAGAAATGGATCCAAAGGTTTTTATCTGCCGTATAGGGTTGAATCTTCCTTACGTAGGACCTGAGATGCATTTTTGGACAGGATAGCCCGTCATACCTCACAAAAACTGGCACTTTGAACTTTGGGGGAATCACAATCCCGACAACTAAACCCAAGTCTTCAAAATCCAAACCCGGTACTCTCTGTAGCTCCATGGCGGCCAACCTGTCTTCTAAACCTTTGTATTTATCATCAGCTGGAGGGTATTGTTGATCAGAGTAGTCTTCATCCTCTTCGACCTCCCCTTCTTCCACATCAGACTTGGAAGGTATCGCAGCCCCACCTCCTTTACTGGTTCCTTCATCAGAAGCAGGAGGAAATTCAAGCACTCTCCTGGCCTCTCCGTCAAATCTTCTCCCTAAAGTAGCCACCCTGAGTCTCTTTTTCTTCTTTTTCACTGGGTCTTTATTCCCCAGCAAGGTCTTGAGATCCTCCTGACCCTTAGCCAAGGTCATCAGGAGTTGCTAAAACTGTGCATTTTGAGCTTGTAGGTCTTTGACTGTTTGCTCGAGATCCATCCTACTGAAATAAACAGCAGACAGATAAGGAAACCTGGAGTGAGACCTGCTTATGCACATGATGAATGATATGCCTATGTATGCAATGCATTCAAGGATTTAGAACATTCAAAATTGTTGCAGACAAAGAAGAACGCACGTCATATTAATAAGAAGAAATTTGTTAGTACATAAATGCCCCATGGGCCAAATATTACAAAAACAACTTCTCAAGGTAAAAAGACATTGCGCATCCTCTTTGGTGCCATATAGGTGTTGAGGGCCTCTTGCTCATGGAGTCGGCGGGTAAGCTCTAGAACCTTCTTCTCGCTGGCGTAGAAGCTAGCTTCAAAAGTGTTCCGTTCCTCCTTGAGTTGAATCCAACTTTTCTGCATTTCTTCCCACGATGTAGGCATGTCAGGATGTAGGATGGTGTAGGGAACCTCTCCTTCCTTGACGGGCTCTTTAATCACAGGGAGAACATGAGGATAAGGCATCATTAGACTCTAGGCTCGGGCTCGTACCCACTTGAGGTAAGGTTCAAGAGGGATGGAATTCTTGTGTCCCAGTGTCTTGCTATCAACCTTGTTGGGCATCCTCCAAGCTCTGATGAATCTTTGGCGAAGTCCTTGCGCATCGTTGTCGAAGTCAAAAACTAGGTCAGGAATCAACATGTCATGAGGGCCATCCCTCCGTGCATATCCAAATTGCCTCAAAGCTAGGCAAGGGTTATAGGTGATACCTCCTCTGATTCCAAGTAAAGGAACATTATGAAACTCTCCGCAACGATCGACGATGATGACATTTTCTCTAGACCGAGAACACCAATGTACATCAGAGTGAGTAAGAGTCATCAACCGTTGGGACCACCTTGAGCCTTGGTCATTCTTCAAGACAGATTGTGGAAGGTGCGAAATAAACCACCTTGCAAGGAGTGGAGTACAACACATCAGAACACCCCTCTTTCTCATTTTTCGTGTGTAAAATGAGTGAAGAATGTCCCCAAGCAATGTTGGTATTGGATTTCTGGATAAGAAGATTTTGACGGCATTGACATCTACCAGCTGGCCAAGATTTGGGAATAAGACCAACCCATAGATAAGGAGTGCCACAATTTCTTCAAAGGCTTGTAGGTCCAATGAATTCCAACATTCTTGTGCCTTCTCAAACAAGAATTTTGCTAAGAATCCTTTGACGCCGCTTCTGGTTTCCCAATGCCCCTTGATGTCGGATGGTTGTAGATGTAATGCTCGAGCAACATCTTCCGGCTTTGGTTCCTTTTCCGTACCGTTGAAAGGTAGTTGATTAAGGATAGGAATTCTCAGGAGTTGAGAAAACTCCTCCAAAGTGGGCACCAACTGGTAATCGGGGAAAGTGAAACAGTGGTGAAGAGGGTCAAAGAATTGGAATAGCACTTTCATCATGTCTTCTTCAATGTTGGTGTTGACTAAGCTGAGCAGTCTACCATGTCTTTCACTGAAGGATGAGCTTTCCGGAATTCTTGAGGTGAGCTCCTTGAGTTGAGGAGAGATTCTCACAAGGTTGACTTGGATGGTTTTTCTACGAGGAATTTCCATGACCTACAAAACAAGAACAAATATGAAGATCTAAACCCTTGAAATGGTTAGTGAATGCATATGATGCTTTATGATGTTCATGATGTATGCACAGACATATGTACAAGAAAATCACACCAAACCCTAGTTTCAGGCTTGCATGGGGTTTCATAGGTAATTACCCTCTTGAGTGTAGTTGGCTTAAAAACCTGTCCTATAAATAGTAATCGGGTTCTAAGGAGCTCAATATCATTGGATTGTTTTCATCGTTCATGGTTTTGGTTTAGCCACTTAAATAGCGACCAAAATATTCCAAGAAAACAACCCTCAATGAGTGTAGTGTCGAGTATCTACCAACTTCGGACTGCACCAAAGCCGGTCATCTCACTACCCCTAATGAAAGGCCAAGATGGTCAAGTAAGGTTCTAGGTCATTAGTGCTTAGTGACATCACTCAGCGGCCCCGTACTCTCCTTGATTGAACTCAAGGGTTACCGGTACTCACAAATATGTCGCACTAATATAGCTATTGCTTCGACCGTGTCGGTATACCCCGCACAGTTTCCACAACGTATTGCTATCTATGAATGTTTCCCAAAAATCCGGGTGTAGGATTGCAAACCCAAACAAGAGAGCCAAAATATAAAGCAATCAAATCAAACAATTAGTCATGCAAGAGGGTGATCTAAGCTCTAAGGTTACTCCACTTTTTAAAGTTATCCCCAGCAGAGTCGCAAGTTCTGTAATACGGTGGGAGAACTGACTATGGTTTTGCGTTTGTTTTCGCAAATGTTTCGGTTGAGCAAGAGTCGCCACCGACTTTTTATTTTATCCTAAGGAAAGGTTTAAAAAGCACAGCAAAAACCTTTGAGATATTTTCTTGGGTTCGGGGAGTAGATTATAGAAAGGGAAGGTATTAGCACCCTTTCTATCCATGGTTATCCATGGGCTCTTAGGTACTTTCTTAGATCAACTTGCCTTGGTTTTCAATTGTTTGAAATGGTGCTTTGTGTGTGGTTTTGAAAATGTTTTGAAAAAGATGCCTTGTCTAGGCTACCCTTGTAACAATTCTTTACTCGAATGTTTTACAAAAGGTGTTTTTCTTTTTGAAAAGATGTTTCAAGGTTTTTTGAAAGTTTGTTTTGAAAGTGTTTGTGAAGTGTGGTTTGAAAAATAGGCAAGTGTTTTTGTTTTGCAAGTTGACAAGTACTTAAGAGCTATCTACCCTAAAGTTCTCAAAGATTTTTGCTATGTTTTAACCCTTTTAACAATTTTGTTCCACCATTGCATTTGGTGGACAAACTTGTGTTAGGATGTGAAAGGGACGGGCGCGGGTCATCTTTTAGACCATAATTGCAATGGTGCCAAGTATCTTTGGGCAATTTTCCTTTAAGGGACTTGATCATTTTTAGGCAACTTTTCGAAAGCGTCATCGAGGGACTATGATCATTTGAATTGTGTTTGTTTTGCCCAAAGATACCTAACATGCAATATGGCCCATTATTGAAGGCAACAAGTGGAATACCCTAGGGGTGCAAGTGTGATTGGTGTTGTCCATTTTCATGCTTGATTATCTTGAAATTAGGTCAAACTATTTTGTTGTTTTTATTTGCATACAAACCCTAATTCTATCATGGTATATTTAGAAAAAAACTTTAGTGCGAAAATTAAAGTTCCTAAGCTATTACAACACAATATGGGAAAGGGGTACAAATGTTCAAATGGGGGGGTATTTGACAAGGAATTTAAACCTAACTATTACATAAATTTGGAATTATTTACAAGATATTTAATTGCACAAATTAAATAGAAATAAAATAAATATGCAAGATGAAAAAAAATGTTTTTATGTGTATGGAAAAGAGTATTTTTATATGTCAAGTAAACAAAATAAAAAGTATTAATTTTTGGGTATTTTTATGTTTAGGGTAAAACCCTAATTTTATTAGGTAAAAGGTATTATTTATTTAATATGTACAATGTTTATTTATTATATACAAAAAATAAAATAAAAATGAAGTACATTTGTAAAAAAAAGGTATTTTTAATGTCAAATATTAATAAAAATAAAATGTATATATTTCATATATTTTACCTAAATATTCTAATAAATATAGATGTATTATTATTATTTACTAAATATATATTATATGTACAAAAATAATAATATTTAATATTTATGAAAAAAGTATATTTTATATCAAATATTTTCAGAAGATAAAAAAAATATAAAATAAAAAAAATGAATGTATTTGGTATTTATTCCTAATATTCTAAAAAAAGTATTATGTATTTATTTACATACAAATATCAATATAAACAAATAAATGCCTAAAAAATGTAAAAATGGTGTGAAAAATATTTTTTATATTTTTAATATTATTAGAAAAAATAAATAAGTTAGAACAAAAAAGAAAAAGTCAAAAAAACATAAAAATAAACATAATGGGCCAAGGAGGTGTAGAAGCAAAAACATGGTGTGAAAAGAAATAACAAAACAGGCCCAGCCCACGTGGAGCTTCTTCAACCTCCAGCCAGAAACTTTGTCAAAAATGCGCGCTTGGAACACTGATTCAAACACCTGGATTCTTGGACTTTTAGCACAAACTTACAACATAAGAAATGTCAATCATCAAGCCACGATTCTGGACATGTAAAGAACTCATCCTAACTCTCAGAAATGAGAGAGAATTTCATTATTCCCAAATCTTAACCTAACTTTTTATCAATGTTCAGACCTTAAATTCTCACAACATATGCAAAATAAATGGAAAGTAAAGGTATGTACAGTTTCAGGGGCATGAGTAGAACACTTCTTATTCAAAAACTTAGAGCTAATGATGTCTACATTGAGAGATAGAAGTTCAAGAATATACCTGTTCAGTTGGAATCGTGTCTGGCAATGGAGGAGCTTTCAGGGCAAGATGATGATTTGTACAGCTTCCTTGAAGTGTGAGGATGCTATTCCAATACTTGGTATGCTTTGAAACCTTCTATACCAAGCTGCAGAAGTCAACCTGCAATAGGAAGAAATGAAAATGGCCAAACTGATTAGAGGAGTTACAGTCCACTTCTAATGCTTTGGATAGATTGGATTGATGGTAAGGAAAGTATTTGAATTGGTTTTGGCCAAGATGCACGATGGAAATGAGTTGTGGGATTCAAGTTGCAGAATGTGCCCTGTTTTGCCACAAAGCTGTGATTTTCTGTAACTGGATGGATGAAGGGTTGTTTGGTCGTGTTTGAGGTCAGTTAGGGAGTGTGAAATGTGAGGACAAAGTTTGCTTAAGCTGTTCTTTTCTGAGATGAGAGTTGTTATGTGTTATGGCAAGTTTCTTACACTTTAAGCAACAAAAGGCCACTTGGTGTTTCTAGCCTGTACAGGCCCCCATTCTATGCTGAACCACTTAGTCTTGATAAGTGTAATTAGCCCATAAACTTGTGCCAAAGAGATCTTAACTGTACTTGCTTGGATTTGCATTTTGACATAAAGTTCACTTTTGCAAAAATGGTTAAAATGCTTTATCTATTTTGGGACTAAACCATTATACAATGCTTGAACACAAAAAATATGGTCTTGGCACAATGAGTTTGCATTAAATTTATGAGTGTAAAAGAGATTTAGGGCCTGTAATCAAGAAATGCATGCTGATTTGAAAATTGCCTAAGTGTATGAACATGGAAATTGGCCATAACAAAAGTGAGTTTTTCCCATATTGCAAAATTCGATTCTCTCAAACCATGAGGTTGTTTGATGAGTTCTTGGACATTTTGGAAAGCTTGGAATGTGTACTACAATCCATCTTTGAAGTGCAAATTTAAATGCCAAGTGGAAGTATGTGAAAAATGGTCTTGAAGTTAGGCAAAAATCCTGCCTAAAATAGGTCAAATTTTCTCTAAGTTAAGAATGGTTTGATACCCTTGTTCCAAAAATTGTAACTTGAGATACAAGCTTCTTTTGGGAAAACTTTGTGAATCAAAGTTGTAGATTTTGCAATGGAATACAACTTTCATGTTTTGACTTTTGCTTGAATCCAAATGAATCTTGGTGAGAAAGTGGGGCAAAGTTAGGAAAAAATTAGGGTTTTTCATAACTTAGAAAAATTCTAAGTTATGAAAAATCTTCATTTCAAACCCTAATTTGCAATTCTTGATTTCTTGATGAACAAGTTTCATGATTTGGCATGTTTTGATGAAAAATGAATCTTGACACTTGATTTTGACCAAAAAGTCAAAGTTTGACTTTTCAGTATACAGTCAAAATTGATCAATTGACTGGGAAATTCAACTGTCAATCTTGTGCATTTGGGATCTTTTGAACTTGTTGAGTATGTCAAGAAAATTCCATGGGGTCCTTGAGTCCATATGTGAGCTTGGTTTGCCATTGGCTAGGTCAAACAGTCAAAAATTGCCTTTGTGCAGTCAAAACCCTAAAAATGACCATTTTGCCCTTTTGGTGATCTGATCAAATTTCTTGTGGAATTGTGATCCAAACTTGATCAAATGGTCCATGTGAGTTCATAATGTTGATATGGGTCAATTTTCATGAGATTTGACTGTCAATTAACCACAGTTGACTTTTTCCCCAATACAGCTGATTTCTAGGTCAACTATCCAATTGACTGGGCAAAATTTGGAATCAAGACTTGAAACTTGGTATGGATAAACTTGGGAGTCCAATATGAAGCATGAAAGTCATCTTAGGCAATTTTTGTCAAAACATCTTTAAACACAAACCCTAATTTGGGTCAACAGTGCAAGGAGAAATCTTGAGCAGATGAAACCCTAACTGGATCTTGAGCTCCAAGGGCTTTGTTATGAGAAATTATTGAGAAATGGGAGGGCAAATTTTGGGGTACAACAGCAGTACTTGCATTTTGTTTGATTTCCCGATAATCAGTAAAGGGCAATGTTTTATTTAAGAAGTGTTGAAGTGGTTATCAACTTTTTGGGTTTTCTCCCACCAGACGTTGGGTTTGATTTAAAATCTCCATAATTTTGATTTCTTTCTATTATGTTTGAATTCTTAAACTCTCCAAGTTGTTATCCCCATGAGGTTCCATACTTTTCCCCCAGAGAAGTTGGTGCAATAATTACTCTCAATATTGAAGAACGTATTTGTGGTTTCCCCAGTGAAGAACGTATCTAGGATTTCCCTCTTTGATATGGTGTTGTCCTCCCCAATAAAGTCAACACGAGGTCCCCAGTTGATGTCTTTATGATGAGCCGTTATCTCCTCTAGTGAAGTCTGTATGGTGTTCCCCAAATAAAGTCAGCTCGAAATCCTCAGTTGATGTTTTGCCGATATAGTTTCCATCTGTCTTATTTGAAATCAGTTTTGCAATCCCCAGTAGAATCACGGACCGTGAAAACATTTGTTCCCCCATTGAAGTCTGAGTGCTATTCCCTAGTGAAGCCTGGAGAAGGATGTTATATCCCTGTATCAGTATTGTTTTGTCGCTATGATTTGTTTACTTCCGGATTATGTTCCTTCCCAGTGAAGTTAAGCCGCGAAATAGGATTTTGTTTCCTCAGTTGGTGCTTATTTTCTTATGGAGTGTTCATCTTGGATGTGATTTAGCCGAGTGTTGATTGTGCCCGAGTTGGTTTGGTCTGGCTACTCCCAGTGTTATATGTTTGTTTTGTTAGCATATACATAATAACCTTCATGAATTCATACATACATCATGCATAGTTAAATTTAGCAAATCATTGCTTATTCACATTAGTTAATATGTTGTTGACATATTACCCTGTTTTGTAGAGTTGTGTTGTCCTCTCTCCAATAGAGTGTCGGCCTTAAGCAGAAAGTGTATATTCTTTCCATTTCCCCACTGAGTTATCCCTCTTGGAAGATTTTTTCTTTAGCCTTCCTGTACAACTCTTTGTCTGGATAAATTGGTTTTCCCTCTTGAGTTTATTTCTCAAAGGATGTATTTTGGTTGACTGTTTCACTCCAGTTTATTTCTGGTTTAAATCTTTGTTTCCAGCAATATTATTAATTTGGATTTCTACAAGCTTTGAGCCTTGGTTTGAGAATGTGCATTTATTTTGCACGAGAAGACTTTATCTCCTCAGCAGGAATATATTGGCATCTCCCCAGGAAGTCATGATTCATTCCCCAGGAAGTCATATCTCTTTACCCAGGAAGCCATATTATTCTCCCCAAAAAGTAATTTTTACAACCCTTCCTATAACAGCAAGTAGCAGATCTATTTATTTAAGAAACTTATACTTCCCCGTAAAAGTCGACGTTACCTTTTTTGCTATATTCTCTATGAGTGGATAATTTGCAGTTCATTGTCAAATTACTCTAGTGGATGGCAAGTCTTTTCAATATGACAGAGACAGTTCATTGTGAAATCTTTGAAAATAGTAGTCTCTTTATTTGAGAGAGCTTATATATTACCCTTTCCAGGCGGAGTGCCTTGGTTAAAGAAGAAGTTGAGACCCGTTCTAGGTGAAACGCCGGAATTTTGGGGAAACTTGTTATCTTTTTGCTGCCTTCAGTGAACGTTGGTAGTTCACCGCCAGTAAATGTTGGTGCCACGATGTGTTTTCTCTCTACTTTCAGTGAAAGTTGGTAGTTCATCGTTAGTGAACGTCGATGATTGTTATCTTTTTGCTACCTTGAGGGGATGTTGGTAGTTCACTGTCAGTGAACATCAATGCTATGATATATTTTCTCTCGACCTTCAGTGAAAGTTGGTAGGTCACCTTCAGTGAATGTTGGTGATTGTTATCTTTTTGCTACCTTCAGTGAACATTGGTAGTTCACCGTCAGTGAATGTCGGTGCTATGATATATTTTCTCTCTACCTTCAGTAAAAATTGGTAGTTCACCTTCAGTGAAAGTTGGTGATTATTATCTTTTTGCTACCTTCAGTGAACGTTGGTAGTTCACCGTCAGTGAATGTCGGTGCTATGAAATATTTTCTCTCTACCTTGATTAAAAGTTGGTAATTCACCTTCAGTGAAAGTTGGTGATTGTTATCTTTTTGCTACCTTCAGTGAACGTTGGTAGTTCACCGTCAGTGATCGTCGGTGCTATGATATTTCTTTTCTCTCTACCTTCAGTGAATGTTGGTAGTTTATCGTCAATGAACGTCGATGCTTTTTTTCTCTCTCTACCTTCACTGAACGTTGGTAGCCCACCGTCAGTGAATGTCTGTGTTGTTATTATTTTCTCTTTCTACCTTCAGTGAACGTTGGTAGTTTGGCCTTCAGTAAAATTTAGTGTATCCTTTGACCTTTTACCATCCTCTATGAGTCGGGTTTTTTTTATTCACCAGTGATTTATTTTTCTGGTTGGGTTTCTCTTTTGATCCTTATTTCCTTTGCTACATCCCTAGTGGTGTATTGCGTCCCTTTGAAGTTGTTCATATGCATTCATGCTCATAAGCATTGCATGGCATCTTAGGGCCAAAAATAGGGTTTGTTTTATATTTAAGTATCTTTGATCACGTCGACACGAAGCTTTTTTTAACCTTCGTATCTCCGGATAGAAGAAACTTAAATAAGGGCAGCTGTTATACCCCAAATTTTCCCCCATAATATCCCTTCATCATACCATATTGATTCAATCACAACAAGATCATGTTAGGGTTTTTGGTTCTCCTCCCTATCTTTAGCTTTGTTCTTTGAGGAATCACCAAGCACCTTAACTTGTCTTTCTTTTGTAATCATTCATGTTTTGTTATGACTTTTCTTTTAATTAATAAAATTCAATGTTGGTTTGTCTTACTTGTTAATAATGTAGGTAAAGGCAATGTGGCTTAGCAAGTTGATCCATGGGTTCATAAGTTTATTTCCATTCCCTAGTCAATAAAGCTTGAGAAATTAAAACCTCACCATTGAAGTTGTTTTGGAAGAAATGGCATGGCAAGGTTTATTTTTGTTCACCACATCTCAAAGTTACCAAGAATGATTCAAAAAGTCAAGGGGTTGATTTAAGAAGTTGTCATGGTTGAACAAGATCTTGATCCCATTGGTCACAAGTGCATATTTATCTCAATTCTCAAGATATGGAAGTTGTTTTGGTTGCTATGAGTTCTCATTATCATCCTAAACGAATTCTATCTACAAAGAAAAAGTGTTGGTACAAGAAGGTTGTTCAAAATGGTCAAAGTTCCTCAAAGCATTTTCTTGATCTAGGAGCTAGGGTTTTGAACTCCAAAGAAGTATATCTTGCTCATCTTTTGGTATTTTTGAGTGATTCCAAAAAAATCCTTCTCTTCAAAGGGTAATTAACAAATCACTTCAAAAGTTTCAAGGAGTTTTCATTTGTAAGAAACTTGATGATGAAGAAAGATTGCAAGTCCTCCAGATGAACCCCCATTTTTCCATGTGTGACTCCAAATGATCATAACTTGGTCAATTTGTATCACCTTGAGCCCACTCTTTTTCCAAAATTATCTTGAGGATGTGAACTTTATCCTTCTTTTATGTGCAAAGTGAGAAAATGGATTGAAGATTCCCTAAGGATACAAAAGATTGTAGGTCATTTCATGATTTTTTGCCAACTTAAACAATTCCTAACTCTCTTAATTTTTGGAGATTTTGAATGGTTCAAGTTTCAAAATGTCATTCAAGAGGTCTATTTCATGCCATCTTTTTTGGTAAAGAGCAAATTCCAAGAGAAAGGCCATGTTTGGATGGAAAATATTATAGGTCACTTTTGAAGAAAAACTTGAAATATTTCAAAGTATGGAAAGTCAACTTCTTTTTCCCAAATTTGACTCATTGCAACTTTCATCTCAAACATCTATTAGATTCCATTCTTTTCCCATTGCAAATCTTGTAACCTCATCTTTCTAAAGCTTTAAGAATCATGCCCTAAGACCCCTTGAGCTGAGAATGCCATTGATTTGAACTCGCTAACTTGAAACTGAAGATTCTTCAAAAGTAAGAATTTTAAATCGTTGATTTAGCTTCTAAACATATTTTTTCTGCGTGTTTTTGCTTCTAAACACATTTAGTGAAATTCCATAAGTGATTAACATAGAAAAACACACATTTTGGATGAGTTTTGATGAAAATAGAAGTCACACTTTTCTTGTTTGCAACTTCACACAGTTTCCCTCCAAACTTCATCATTTCACACACTTGAACATTCCATTTGATTCCCTATAAATAGAGGGTCATCCCTCATTCATTTCTTCAAGCTTGACCATCCAAAATCACCCTGCCAAACTCATTCCATAACTCACTTTTCTGCAACTTCGAAATCAGTGTTCAAGCCTTTTTCAATTCATTTTTTCTATCAATTCACCTTCCATGATCTTCCCTGAAGCTAACCATACAATTACCTTCAAGAATCGTGACCTATATTGATCCATAAAAGTTCAGTTTCAGAGCTCTGCAACACAACTTCAATAGGTAGATTTCTCCATCAATTCTTCCAAACTTTGATATCATTGTGAAGCTCTCATTGCACTGGTTCTAGTCGCAACACTTTCTTTTAACTGGAAACATGTTTTGACCATAAAATTTCAAATCCCTTTTCAAAACTTGTCTTCAAAATTGCTTGTGCTACAATTTATATAAATTTGTCGCGAAGGTGTTGTTGTCTTCGTCTTGAAGAGACAAAATTGCATAGGTCTGAGCTTCTGACTTTACAGTTTAAAAGACCTGCAATTTCACGTTGGCAGGAGGTTGAAGATGACCAATGTGTCATCTTCCAACCAATGATGGCGTGCCATTTATTTTTTTTAAATCTGATTTTACATTAGATTCAGTGCTTTATTTATTAAAGTCCATAACATGCACAACGCGCCAAGTCCACTTGATCTGTTTACAAACGAGTTTTGACAATGATCAGATGGCTCATAGTTTTTTGGTTTGATATTTTATTTTTTAATTTTTATTTTAATTGATTTAAATTTCAAAAATTCATAGAAAATTCATTTTTAGTCCAAAAAATCTGAAAAAAATCTGAAATATATTTTTGATTTTTCTCTTTCTGATTTTGTGTTTTGATATTTTTTTATAAATTTTCACATTATTTGAATTGTTTTAAATGTTTAAAAATACTTTTATGCATTTTTAAATTCTGAAAAAAATATAAAATGATCCAATGATATTGTGACAAATATTGGTGACCTCATTTATTTTTTATTTCTGACTTTGCTATTTTTTTTATCATTTTTGATTTATTTTACACATTATTTTAATTTTAAAAATAGTTTCTGACTTTGAAAAATTACCAAAAACTTTATAAAAATATTTGAGTCCATTTCTGATTTTTCTATAGTCCTACTTAATTTTTCTTGATTAATTTGAACATAGTTTATATTTTTATCTTTTATTTCTATTTTTAAAAGATTTTAAAACCTTTTTTTAGTGTATATATATTAAATTTAATATTATTTTGTGATAATTTTTTGGCTGATCTTGAATTGAAATTTTGATCATGAACTTTATTAACATCATTGGATCCATGGTGTTGAGTTTAACTCCATAAATATGGATGAATGATTTTAATAATAGTTTGATTAAATTTTAATTCAAATGTGGTTTGTATATTCTTTCCTACCCCTCTTCATCCCATCCATTTCTTATTGTACTAAGTGTTATTGGAGCATGATCTATATATCATGTCTCAACAAATGGTGCATAGATTGCTATTGACCGGCCTCAAAATAGGTGCGACTTCTATATAAGTCCACTTACAAATAAATGATCATTCGTGGCCCAAACCTATGTTTGCGAGCCCAAGTATGTTAATTTGATCTCTTTGATCTAATAACCTTGAGATTCATTGTGTGGAGGCTTTGGTTCTACAAATCCTCTAATGGATCTACATCACTTTTGGTCAATGCGGATCACTTAAATGTCGTTGACCATTAAATGGTACTTTTGAGGATTCCAAAATGGATGATATACTTGACAAAAAGCAAATGAAACTTGTTGTGTGGAGGCTTTGGTTTTACCAATCCTCTAATGAGTACCAACTGCAAGTTTCAAGATGGTCATCCAACTAACTACTAATTATTGATAATTGAATTTACTTTATGCTTTATTTTTATGCTCTCTATTTTATGCACCATTTATCTTTAGCATTTACATTTTATGCTATTTTCATCTTTGCTCACTTGAGCATTTACTTTCTTTCCATTTTTATTTTTGCTCACTTGAGCTTTTCTTTTCTTTTTTAAGACACCTAATAATCAACATGAACCATAAAAATCTTTAATGATACTTGGACTATTTGGTTACCATCCTTAGCATTATGGAGTATTGGACTTCTTGGACTTAGGATTAGAAACCTTGGCCTATGTTGGAGACCTTGTGACCTTAATTCATATTTTGTTTGGAGTTCTTGAGGTTCACCTCAAGACATTGGGTTGTTTGCTTGTTTTGTGTGCAGGTTTGTGATTACATACTTTGTTTGTAATCTAGAATTTACCCGTATACAGACGTTACTCTGCCCAATTTTTGTGAAGACTTAATACACTTGAAGTTTGGTTCTCTCAAGAAGTCTAGTATATTTTCTTGCTTGGTCTCAATCCAAAGAATGGTGTAACACCCCAATTCTACCCCGACAAATTATATAAATAAATCAGAGTTATAAAAATGATTCATGTAACACTTTTAAAACATCGGATGAACCATCATCATGACATCTTTAATTAAATAATTCAACATCTATGCAACAAAAATTCTTAATAATATCTTTGTCATCATTACAGCAATTTCAAAACAACACAATTTAATAATACTAAACTTAAAGTTCAACAACTGAATAATCAACAATCAAAGGCATCAAACATTCAATCCCCTGAGTGTTACATATCAGAGCAATGACACCGAACTACTGAAGGTATACAACCTTCACTCTCGATTACCTGCACGTTACCAACATAAGGGAAACATTCAAACAGAAGGGGTGAGATATCTAACAATATAATCAAGCGCATGATAATTAATATATTAAATTAGATCACATAACATCACCACTTCTGATCTCAAAATCAACAATAATAATAATACATTCACCATATCAATACACACTTCTTTATGCAGTCATATAATGCGACTCAATACTATGAAAATGCATGTGGTACCATTTGGAGCAGAACTCCCATCTCAAAAATTTCAAATTAATAGAGGCATCAACAAGGCATAACCCTTCATCTCAATATTCGCCAATACAGGCCATCTCAACGAGCATAAGCTCCATCTCAAAATGCAATGTATGCGACACAATTATGAATGTAATAACAACACCACAATTAACAACATCTCAATACAACATCATCGTTGACCAACGGCCTACATCTCAAAAGCATCTCAACATCTATTCATCAAACATCTCATATCATTCATAATAATTCATCAAACATCATTTATTCATCAAACATCATTTATTCATCAAACACAACTTCATTAATAACCTCTCATCAATAACTCAACTGTACTTTAATACTACAGTAACTCCTCAATTTCACAACATTGGCCATAGGCCTATACTAGATATTGCCTATAATTAATTAACCAACTAAGTCTTAGTTCTAAATCACTATATCTCTACATACTACTATTCCGTAATATTACCTCGTTATTATTATTAATCCTACTGTTACAAATGAATATCAGCTTCTAAGCATCTCATCGTCATTCTTCTCCACATAACCAACATAACAATCAACACGGGAACTAATTCAAATCCTATGGTTATCCTTCCTATCTTTATTTTAACCCTTAAGAATAAAGCTCATCGTGTTAGCTATTCAACGCTTCGAACGACACCTAAAAAGGAGTCTGAAAACTCAAGTTACAACATTCTCAAACTGATTCTGCCAAAAACCAGGCAACATGGATCGACACATAACGTCTTGGATTGACGCGTACTACACTGAACTCGCAACATGAGTCGACGCATTCTCTCTTGCATTGACTCATAATGAGTCTAACATACATCATATATCGACACATGCTCCTATGTGTCGACTCATCCTGAGTCTAAAAGTCCTCATAGATCGACGCAAGACTTCTTCATGTCGACTCATCCTGAGTCTCCAAACCTTCTTGTATCGACACATCATGTTTGGGGTCGACGCATAATGGTCTGTCCTGCACAATTTCTGCGATTTTCTCTGCATTTTCGCTATGGGTTCTATACTTTAAGCCCTAAAAACTTAATCTAATCATAGATAATCATCACTTACAATTATCCTATAATTCTACGTCAATTAAACAACATCGGAATATCATTATTCATCTAAAATTCATCAATTTCATCATACAACATCATATACATTCAATTCATGAAAAAGACAACAATCACCTCTAACCCCACATACCAATTATCATGAACCCAATTATAGAGTCAGAACCCCACCCTTACCTTGGATTGAAGGTCGCTCTATAATGTTTCGGTTGAAACCTTGTTCTGCCGTTTTTCCTCTTTTTCCAGCAGCTTCACGTTCTTCTTCTCAATCCTTATTCTTTTACTGCCTTTTCTTTCTATTCTTTCTAACAATAATAAAATAACATATTATTCTCTTTATTTCTTAATGGGCTTAAAACAAATACACCCCCTTATTACTACTTCCATTCCTTAAAAACAAGCCCACATCAAACAATATTATACTTTTAATATTATTTCACCACTTAATAAAATAATTAAATCCAATTAATCATAACACATCTTCTTAAATATTCCAAAAATAATTTAATTAAATAATTAATTAAATTACAAGCATTACAACTCTCCCCCACTTAGAATATTTTCGTCCTCGAAAATTTACCTCAATCAAACAACTCAGGGTAGGAGTCTCACATCTTGCTCTCCAACTCCCAAGTCATGCTTTCTCCGGCAGCTCCTAGCCAAACCACCTTAACCAAAACAATCTCTTTGCCACTCAGAGTCTTTATTTCATGATCCGCGATCCGTACAGGCACCGTCTCCACCGTAAGATTATCCCGTACTTGCACATCATCCACATGAATCACATGAGATGGATCTGAAATATACTTCCGGAGTTGCGACACGTGAAACACATCATGCAAATTCGAAAGATTGGGCGTTAAAGCCACTCTATAAGAAACATTCCCCACTCTCTATGAAATATGATATGGTCCAATAAAACGAGAAGTGAGCTTCATAGACTTCAATACTCGCCCAACACCAGTCACATGTGTAACTCTCAAAAACACATGGTCACCCGCTTGAAATTCTAAATCCTTCCTTCACTTGTCATGATAACTCTTATGTCTAATATGGGAAGCTTTCATCTTTTCTTGAATCAACTTCACCTTCTCAGTAGTTTCACGAACAAGTTCAGGTCCAAGTACTACACTTTCATCAGATTCATGCCAACATAACGAAGTTCTACATCTTCGACCATACATCGCTTCAAAGGTGCCATCCGAATACTAGATGGTAACTGTTATTATTAAGTGAACTCTATCAATGGAAGATAAGTATCCCATGAACCTCCCTGCTCAAGAACACATGCCCTCATCAAATCTTCCAACGATTGAATCGTCCGTTCAGTCTAACCATTTGTCTGAGGATGATACACTGAACTCAATCTCAACTTAGAACCCAACGCTTCTTGCAAACTCTTCCAAAAATCAGAAGTAAATCTTGGATCTCTATCTGACACAATACATAAAGGAACACCATGCAGCTTCACAATTACACTAGTGTAAATCTCATCCAACTTCGACACTGGAAAGCTGATGTTAATAGGAATAAAATGAGCCAACTTCGTAAGCCTATCAACAATCACCCAAATCGAATCATGTCCTCTTAAGGTATTAGGCAACCCCATCACAAAGTCCACTGAAATTCTATCCCATTTCCATTCTGGAACTTCTAACATTTTCATCAACCCTGCAGGCTTCTGATGTTCAACTTTCAACTTCTGACAAGTCAAACCTGCATACACAAATCGAGCCACATCACTCTTCATTCCAGGCCACAAAAACAAACCTTTCAAATCTTGATACATCTTTGTAGCTCCTGGATGAATACTTAACTTACTTCTATGGCTCTCTTCCAGTATCACCTTCTTCATCTAAGCATCATCAGGAATACAAATCCGGTTACGAAACCTCATCACACCTTACGCATCTAGCTTAAAATCACTATTCTCAGACTGATCGATCCCAACCATCAAATCTACCAGTTTCACATCTAACTTCTGAGCTTCTCTAATACTGTCTAGAAATTCATTATTAATCTTCAACATACCCAACATAACACTCTGCGGCGTAACCTCGCAAACTAAGCTCATATCTCTGAACTGCTCAATTAATTTCAACTCTTTAACCATCATTGCTGACATATGTAAAGTCTTTCGACTTAACGCATCAGCTACCACGTTCACTTTTCCTAGATGATAATTCAAACTTAAATCATAATCCTTTAACAATTCCAACCATCTTCGTTGCCTCATATTCAACTCCTTCTGATTGAAAAGATACTTCAAACTCTTATGGTCACTAAACACTTCAAATCTAGAACCATAAAGATAATGCTCAAATCTTCAACACAAAAATAACTGCAGCAAGCTCAAAATCATGCGTAGGATAGTTCTTCTCACGAGTCCTTAACTTCCTTGATGCATAAGCAACTACCTTACCATTATGCATAAGCACACCTCCTAAACCCATCTTAGAAGAATCAAAATACACGACAAAAGGCTCTCCTAGATTAGGCAACGTCAAAATCGGAGCCGACGTCAACCTCTTCTTCAATTTTGCAAAACTTTCTTCGCACTGAACATCCCATACAAAAACTCTACCTTTACAAGTCAACTCAGTCAACGGAAGTGCTAACATGGAAAAACCTTCGATAAACCTTCTATAGTAACCAACTAATCCCAAAAAGATTCTAATCTCAGTAACTGACTTTGGAGTCTCCCATTGCAACACAACATTAACCTTTGATGGATCTACAGTGATGCCACTACCTAAAATCACATGACCAAGAAAGCTAACCTCTTTTAACCAAAACTCACACTTGGAAAGCTTTGCGTACAACTTCTTCTCTTTCAAAACTTGCAACACTACTCTTAAGTGTTCAACATGCTCTTCTTCTGACTTAGAGCAAATCAAAATATCATCAATGAACACCACTACAAATCGATCCAAATAAGTATGAAAGATACGATTGATGTATTCCATGAATACTCCCAGCGCATTAGTAACACCAAAAGGAATCACTGAATACTCATAATGTCCATAACGCGTCCTGAAAGCCGTCTTCTGGATATCTTCATCCTTCACTTTAATCTGATGGTAACCCGATCTCAAATCAATCTTACTAAACACATGAGCATCCACCAATTGATCCATTAAGTCATTTATTCTTGGAAGCAGATACTTGTTCTTAATCGTCACTTTATTCAACTGTCTATAATCAACACAAAGCCTCATACTTCCATCTTTCTTCTTTACTAACAACACTGGAGCTCCCCACGACGATAGACTTGGTCTTACAAACTTATTTTCAAGTAACTCCTCCAATTTCTTCTTTAACTCTGACAATTCAGATGCAGACATCCTCTATGGTGCCATAGACACAGGTCTGGTATCGGGTACAAGATCAATAACAAATTCAACTTCCCTCTCCATGATACATCAGGAATCTCATCAGGGAAAACTTCAGGAAATTCACACACCACATGCAATTCCTTAATTGTATCTTGAGTCTCTATAGATAGTGATGCCATCAACGAGAACATCTATGCTTCCTCTTGCATCAACTTCCCCAACTGTCTAGCAAACAATAGACCATCTTCTTCTGCTTTAGGAGTAGAAAACTTCACCGACTTGTCATAACAGTTAATATGAACACAGTTATTCTCTAACCAGTTCATACACAAAATCACATCTAAACCTCTTAACGGTAAACAAACCAAATCGACAGCAAAGTCTCTGTCGAAGATCGACAAGGGACACTTCAAACACACAAAAAAAGTAGTCATCGACCCCTTGGCTGGAGTATCGACGACCATTTCCCCATTCAAAGAAGACAACATAAGACCTAATCTTTCAATACAATCAGCAGCAATAAAACAATGTGTAGCACTGGTATCAATAATAGTAATTAAATTAGTACTATTAATGAAACATGTACCTCTGATAAGTCTGTCCTCGGCATCTGTCTGATCCTCAACCAAAGCAAACACTTTACCACTTGTCTGAGCCCTCTTCGGTTTCAAAAACTGACTACCAATGTTCCCTTCTTCTCTACAATTGAAACAAATCACATCCTTATGTTCACACTCAGATACAACATGTTTGTTCTTACCACAACGGAAACACCTCTTCACTTCAGTAGTACACATATTTCTCTTGTGTCCAGGTTTTCCACACTTAAAGCAAACCACACCAGTAGGAGCATCTCCCCCACTATTCCTCTGACCCTGAGAAACTTTCTGCTTACCTTTACCAGCTGGGGTATCATAAGGCTTACCACGATTCTGTTGGTGCTTACCCCTCTTCTCACTGATAATCTTGTAATGAGCATTATTATCCTCTTCATAAATCCTACAACTATCAACCAAACCAGCAAATACATGGATCTTCTGGTATCCAACAACCTTCTTGATCTCCGGGCACAACCCGTTCTCAAACTTGATACACTTCGAAAACTCAGCATTTGCATCAGCGTAATGTGGATAAAACTTAGCCAACTCAGAAAACTTGGCAGCATACTCAACAACCCACATATTTCCTTGCTTCAGCTCAAGGAACTCAATCTCCTTCTTACCACGAACATCTTCAGGAAAGTACTTCCTCAAAAATTCCCTACGGAACACATCCCAAGTGACATTCTCGCCTGCAGCTTCCAATCTCTGACAATTCTCTAGCCACCAGTCATCAGCCTCGAGTGCTAGCATATGAGTACCATAACAAACCTTTTGCGCTGGAGTGCAGTCCATCACATGGAATATTCTCTCAATCTCTTTCAACCAGTCCAATGCTCCTTCAGGATCATACTTTCCCTTGAACGTGGGCAGATTCTCTCTCTGGAAAGTCGCCAAGCTACGAGATCCAGCATTCCCATCAGCATTCGGCTGATTTTCCATCGCATGAACCATTGCTTCTAAAGCAGCAACAAGTGCAGCATCGTTCCTTCCAGCCATCTCAACTTATCACTACAACATAAACAACAGTTAGAACTCAAATTAACAATACTCGATTGTTAGACAACTACGACTCGACGACAAGGTCAGACCAACCTTTTGCTCTGATACCAACTTTGTAACACCCCAATTCTACCCCAGCAAATTATATAAATAAATCAGATTTATAAAAATCATTCATGCAAACGAATCGGGATGCCACAAATTCTTCTATCAAAATTCATTGCATTCATCGTGGATATATAACACTTTAAAACATCGGATGAACCATCATCATGTCATATTTAATTAAATGATTCAACATCTACATAGCAGAAATTCTTAATAACATCTCTGTCATCATTACAGCAAGTTCAACATATTACAATTTAATAATAATCAACTTAAAGTTAAACAACTGAATAATCAACAATCAAAGGCAACAAGCATTCATTCCCCCCGAGTGTTACATATCAGAGCAATGACACCGACTCGAACTACTGAAGGTATACAACCTTCACTCTCGATTACCTGCACGTTACCAACATAAGGGCAACATTCAAACAGAAGGGGTGAGATATCTAACAATATAATAAAGCGCATGATAATTAATATATTAAATTAGATCACATAACATCACCACTTCTCATCTCAAAATCAATAATAATAATAATACATTCACCACATCAATACACACTTCTTTATGCAGTCATATAATGTGACTCAATACTATGCAAATGCATGTGGTACCATTTGGAGTAGAACTCCCATCTCAAGAATTTCCAATTAATAGAGGCATCAACAAGGCATAAGCCTTCATCTCAATATTCGCCAATACAGCCATCTCAACGAGCATAAGCTCCATCTCAAAATGTAATGTATGCGACACAATCATGAATGTAATAACAACACCATAATTAACAACATCTCAATACAACATCATCATTGACCAACGACCTACATCTCAAAAGCATCTCAACATCTCTTCATCAAACTTCTCATATCATTCATAATAATTCACCAAACAACATTTATTCATCAAACACAACTTCATTAATAACCTCTCATCAACAACTCAGTTGTACTTTAATACGATAGTAACTCCTCAATTTCATAATGTTGGCCATAGGCCTATACTAGATATTTCCTATAATTAATTAACCAACTAAGGCTTACTTCTAAATCACTAAATCTCTACATACTACTATTCTGTAATATTACCTCGTTATTATTATTAATCCTACTGTGACAAATTGAACAGCAGCTTCTAAGCATCTCATCGTCATTCTTCTCCATAAAACCAACATAACGATCAACACGGGAACTAATTAAAATCCTATGGTTATCCTTCATATCTTCATTTTAACCCTTAAGAATGAAACTCATCGCGTTAGCTATTCAACGCTTCGAACGACACCTCAAATAGAGTCCGAAAATTCAAGGTACAGCATTCTCAAACTGATTCTGCCAAAAACCATGCACATGGATCGACACATAACATCTTGGATCGACGCGTACTGCATTGAACTCGCAACATGAGTCAACGCATCCTCTCTTGTATCAACTCATACTGAGTCTAACACACAGCATGTATCGACACATACTCCTATGTATCGACTCATCCCGAGTCTAAAAGTCCTCATGGTTCAACGCAAGACCTCTTTGTGTCGACTCATCCTGAGTCTCTAAACCTTCTTGTATCGACACATCATGTTTGGGGTCGACACATACTGCTCTGTCCTGCTTAATTTCTGTGATTTTCTCTTTGTTTTAGCTATGGGTTATATACTTTAAGCCCTAAAAACTTAATCTAATCATAGATAATTATCACTTACAATTATCCTATAATTCTACGTCAATTAAACAACATCGGAACATCATTATTCATCTAAAATTCATCAATTTCATCATACAATATCATATACATTCAATTCATGAACAAGGCAACAATCACCTCTAACCCCACATACCAATTATCATGAACCCAATTATAGAGTCAGAACCCCACCCTTACCTTGGATTGAAGGTCGCTCTATAATCTTCCGGTTGAAACCTCGTTCTGCCGTTTTTCCTCTTTTTCCAGCATCTCCACGTTCTTCTTCTCAATCCTTATTCTTCTACTGCCTCTTCTTTCTATTCTTTCTAACAATAATAAAAAACCTATTATTCTATTTATTCCTTAATGGGCTTAAAACTAATACACCCCCTTATTACTACTACCATTCCATAAAAACAAGTCCACATCAAATAATATTATACTTCTAATATTATTTCACCACTTAATAAAATAATTAAATCCAATTAATCACAACACTTCTTCTCAAATATTCCAAAAATAATTTAATTAAATAATTAATTAAATTATGGGCGTTAGAAATGGGAATTCTATCTTAACTCATAATGTCAAGTATTGGCTTCTTGTTTGTTAGACGGTTCTTATCCTTAGCTTTTAACTTATTCTTTAAGATAGTCTTTTCTTCTCCTCCAATCTTCTTTGATTTCAAAAATCTTCTTCCTCCTTTTGAAAACTCTTCTTGTTTTTTTTTAAAACTTGAACCACATTCATAATAAACTTGGACTTAGGTCCATGCATTTTCAAAACATTTTCATGAATAAACTTCAATCAACCTAATAATACTTTGACATCCTCTTTTTTGTGAGAAGACTAAAAGTCAATCAATCTCATTTCAAACCATTTTGCCACTTTGTCTTTTTACTTTTAAAACATTTCTCAAAAGATTAGACTCTTTTCAATCCTTATAGTGATGCAAACAACTATACTTCTAAATATGTAGTGAAGTGGCATATTTTCCACTTGGGTGTTGAGTGAGGCATTGCTGATTTTAAAATCCAAGCCATATCCTCCACTTTGAGATGATGCAAATTATTCTTTCTCATGATTGTGGGTAGTAAGTATGTTTTCCACACAGACAATGACGATGATGTCTTATCTCATAAAATTAACCAACACACTTGTGTTTTAAAAATTTTAAAAGAGGAACTACGTGTACCCTGATCCCCTATTGCACGAAAGGTGGTACGTAGGAACTAAAGGTTCGAAACCACGGCGGGTGCAAAAATCATAAAAATATATATTTCTTATCTCTTCTCCACCATGTATTTTTCACACAACATTTTATAGCCAAAATATACAGATTTTTACAAAGAGGTTCCTGCGGAGTACCGTAGATGTTTAGAGTGCTAATACCTTCCCTTTGCATAACAAAACCCCTTACCTAGAATCTTTCTCCCTCTTTTTGGGTTATTCGCTCTTTTCCCATTCCTTTGGAAACAATAAAGCATGGTGGCGATTTTTTATTTAATCTGTATAAGTCTAGTCAATCTAATGGCTTAGTCTTAAACATTCCTACAGCTACAATTTCCAAAATGGATCTAATTAAGTATATCTTTGAAAAACCTGCTCTCACAGGAAGGATTTACCGCTGGAAAATGTTATTGTCTGAATACGAAATTGAGTACCACACTCAAAAGGCCATAAAAGCAGTGTACTGGAGGATTATCTTGCTCATCAACCAGTAGATGACTATCAATATGTCAAGTTTAATTTCCCTGATGAGGATGTGATGCTCTTGAAAGCAAAAGATTGTGATGAGCCTCTACATGGGGAAGGTCTAGATCCTGAATCTCGCTGGGGCATGGTATTTGATGGAGTAGTGAATGCTTACGGAAAAGGAATCGGTGCATTGATCATCACTCCACATGGATCAAACATTCCTTTTAATGCAAGGCTGACATTTGATTATACTAATAATATGGAAGAATATGAGGCTTGCATTATGGATCTCGAAGATGTCATTAATCTTAGAATCAAGGTTCTAGATATGTATGGTGATTCGGTTTTGGTTGTTAACCAGATTAAAGGAGAATGGGATACTCGTCACCCTGGCTTGATCCCTTACAAAGATTATGCTAGAAGACTGTGATACGGTGGGAGAACTGACTTGAGGTGTTTGCGTTTATGTTTGCAAATGTTGCGGTTTAGCAAGAGTCGCCACCGACTTTTCTTTTATCCAATAAGGAAAGGTGAAAAAGCACAGGAAAGACCTTTAGAGATGTTTCTGAGTTCGGGGGGTAGATTATGAAAAGGGAAAGTATTAGCACCCTTTTCATCCATGGTTTTCCATGGGCTCTTATTTACTCACTAGATCACTTACTTTTGTTTAAATGTGTGCTTGTGATGTAGGTTTTAAAAGTATTTTGAAAATGTAACTTTGTAATGGCTCTCGTTTCTATAAGAACGCATACAAAGTGTTTGTTTCAAAAATAGTTCAAAGAGGTGTTTGTGAGATGTGTTTTTGAAAGTGATTTTGAAAAGGGTTTCCTTTGTAATGGCTCTCGTCTCTATAAGAATGCGTACAAAGTGTTTATCTTTTGAAAAATGTCACAAATGGAAGTGTTGGTGTATAAAATGTTTTTGTTGTGAGCAAGCGAGTAACTATGAGCGAATCTACCTACTTAAAAGGTATTAAATGTGTTTATCCTCCTCCTTTAGATGTTGCTATCTTACCTTTGATTTGGTAAGAAGCCCCACCGTTGGATGTAAAGGGACAGTCGTTGGGTCATCGTATAACCATGATAGTAATGTTGTGAGATGAATTAGCACTTTTCTTTAGGGACTAAGACATTTTGAAAGGCAACATTTATAGCGTCATTGAGGTACTATGATCTTGTATTTCAATTGTTTGTGCTAAGAAATCCCACATGCATAACATGGCCATTTTTGTAAGGCAACAAGTGAGATTACTCTAAGGGTGCATGTGTGCAAGTGTGTTTGATTGCATGCATTGGTCTTTGATTTTTGGTGGTCTACTTGTTGGTTTTATCTTACCATACACGCCTAATTACTAGCATTTACATTTTGAAAGCGATAAATTGCAGAAATGTAAAGTCCTACGCTATTACAATATTTAGGGGATGGGGATACATATTTATGAATGGGGGTTGTAAGTAAAAAATAAAGTCCTAAATTACTATTACAACCATATTGAAATGCATAAGAATGTACAAGAAAATATGAAATAAACTTGTCTTGTTTTAGGAAAATATTTTTGATCTTTTATTTTAAGAAACCAAAAATAAAGTGTAAAGGAAATATTTTTGCTGTTAGCTGATTAATGGAATGAAGAACAATAACAAAAACAATGGAAAAGAAAAGGGGAATCAGCGTGTTGTTGATAAAATGAAGTCAGAGGTTCTGACCCTAGCACGCTGCAAAATAGAAACCTGTTAGTTAAAATGTATAAGGTCAGAAGCTTTGAACCCACTGGGAACGTAGTAATTCTCAAAAGTTCTGATAATACTGGCAGCAAAAACAAGCTTCAGAAGTTCTAATACCACTGGCCACAGAACGGACTTCAGAAGTTCTGAGACCACTGGCAGAACTTGGTTTCTCTCTCTAAGCTAGTCAGAGCATATGAAATTTGGTTATTTCTCCATAAAACAGAAAATATGCATAGAAACATTATAGCAGATGTCATAGAGTTTCAGAAGATAAGTAATATCAAAACTATAAATCAGAGGCAATCATGCATTTGCTAATCCTAACTCTGAGTTCTAGTTCCTTCAAGAAGCTCTGAACTAATCTATTCTTTACTTAAGCAGGTAGGTGCATGAGATCTCAGAGTATGTACAACATCAGCAACATGATATCTACATTGTACTTTTGAGCATGTAAATCTGGTAATGCTTTAAGTGATGTGGTGACGGTCAGCAGAAACTTACCTTGCCACTGGAAGAAGTTATGTGAGATGGAGTTAACCTCAACTCTGATAATGCTCTGAACAGGTTCTTCACGTATTCAGCAAGTTGAAGGCTTTCAAATTTTGGGAATGGAAAGGAGTTGATGTTCTGATTTCTTTGAGTGGATGGATGGACAATGTATAGCAATATGGACACAGAAGTTTAGATAGTTTCCAACGTGTGGATCAGAAACTGTATGGATGGTTTTTTAGTCAAGAAATATCTGAGAACAAGTGGAATTTTGAATGCTAGGACTCAGAAGTTAATGAGATTTTATGTGTTGTGTTTACAGTTCTTGGAACTCTTGGAATTTTGGCAGGGGTTCAAGGCTTTTCTTTCTCAAAATTTTGATCTCTTTCTCAAATTTTTCTGGACCCTTCTCAATGACCAATGGTGTTCTATTTATAAGCAAAGTTTTGTGTTGTTTGAAATGTTAAGTAGCGCCAACACCATACGCTAGATGCTGACTTTATCTTAAAGCAAGTTCCAGAAAAGGTATGATGGCTGACAGTTTTGTTTTAGCTTAGGCTGGAGTAGCAAGCAAGGATTAAGGAAAAGTGAACCTATAAGAATAATCTAGCGCACGGGCCTTTACCTAATCCTGCACAAAAGTATTTCTACACTACACGTGGAGAGATCCTTTGGACAAAGACTCAAAAGTGCTTGTGAGCATTAATGAGCATTAAATGATGATGAGTTTTGTCAAAATCAGAAATCCTGTAATGTGAGATTTTTCATCATTGCTTAACTCTGAGTCAGAAGTTCCATTTAGGACAAACATCCAATTCTAATCTTCTTACTTTGTATCATGTTGCCTCAGCAAGCTCTGAAGGATCCTCAGGCTTTCCAGTAAATTTCTTTGATTTGCCTCTAAAAACTCTGAACTTAGAGATTCTGCTTCAGTGTAGCACCCAATCTTCTGACCCTCTTACCTTCTGGTTCCAGCATGTTCTGGAGGAGCTTTCAGGCTTCGTATTACACTTTATTGCCTTCTTTTCATTATTCTAGCAAACTCTGACTGAACTTGCGTAGATGCTGAAAAGCCATGTTCTGACTAAATATTATGTGATGAAACACTCTTACAACTTTTGACTGCTCCTACCTGGAGGCTGGCTCAGAAGTTTTGAAGTGTCATTTTTCTTAAATACTTTAGAAAAATTCTAAGTATTTAGAATTTAACTTTTCCAAGGTAAAATTTGACTTTTGAACTTCTTGATGAAACAAACCTCATATTCCAACATGTCTTTATGAAATATGATTTTTGTGATTTAATTTTGACCCAAAAGCCAAGGTTTGACTTCTCAACGTGTAAATGACCAATTTGCCCTTGTAAATGGTTTGCTTGGAAAGAAATGATAATTCAAGGCTTGGATTTGTATAATAGAAAACTTTGAGAATCCAGGGTGATTTCCTGAGAAATGAGACGGCAAATTTTGGGGTACAACAGTTGCCCCTGTTAAATCTTCTTAGACTTGAAAGGCGAGATTGACATGTTTGTCGTTCGTGGCTTGAGAGTGGAAGATGATTGAATACTAGAGTGCCCAGAAATTTGCACTCGATAACGATAGGAGGAATGGGCTTAAAGATGCCATTTGGAGAGGTAATAAAATCTTGTTGGGGATGGGCTTGTAGATGCCCTTTGGAGAGGTGGTAGAATCTTGTTGGATATGGGCTTGTAGATGCCATCCAAGAATGCTTGTTAAGATGTAGTTTGTATGTTTGAACATCAGAATGGCTTCCGTGTCTGGAGTGTATCTGAACTATATCAGGAGATTGAATCTGAATGAGTATCAGAATGGCTTCCGTGTCTGGAGCGTATCTGAACTATATCAAGAGTGTCATTGAATGAGTATCAGAATGGTTTCCGTGTCTGGAGCGTATCTGAACTGTATCAGGAGTGTCTTTAAATGAGTATCAGAATGGCTTCCGTGTCTGGAGAGTATCTGAACTGTATTAAGAGTTGTCTTTGAATCAGAATGAGTACCAAAATGGCTTCCGTGTCTAGAGCGTATCTGAACTGTATCAGGAGTTGTCTTTGAATGAGTATCAGAATGGCTTCCGTGTCTGGAGCATATCTGAACTGTATCAAGAGTTGTCTTTGAATCTGAATGAGTACCAAAATGGCTTCCGTGTATGGAGTGTATCTGAGCTGTATCAGGAATGTCTTTGAATGAGTATCAGAATGGCTTCCGTGTCTGGAACATATCTAAACTGTATCAGGAGTGTCTTTGAATGAGTATCAGAATGGCTTCCGTGTCTGGACCATATCTGAACTGTATCAGGAGTGTCTTATTGTTAATGGTAGCTTTTAATCTTATCCTGAAAAGGGTAAAATGTTAGCTGAAACACCAAGTTATGTTGCATGAAATGTATGGTGCAATATATTGGCTTTATTGATGTTTATGATATACAGATGCAATGTATGCGCATCTGAGCCGATTTGCTATATTGCTGTCGGATTGGGGAAAATAAATCCCCAACTGCTGCTGAGGATATGTGAGTCTTCATGTCTTGAAGTCGAAGTGTTGATGAATTTCTGCTGAGAGAAATAAACTCTTGTTGTAAGGGAAATGCCATGGTGATGCTCGTAAGATCTGCTTGGGGAAACTTGAGAATCTTGACGACTTCTACTGGGGATTAATCATTTTGCTGGGGAGAATTGAAAAGTTAGCTGTTATCTGGTCGGATTCCAGGCTTCACAACAACCTGCTGAAGAATTTGGAGAAATTGGGTGATTTTTACCGGGAATTGATAAACTAGAAGCTTCGTTCTGCTGGGTAGCTGGGAGTTTTGTTCCGCTGGGGATTATTGAAAACTCCGTGGGGAGAAAGGTGATTTCTGCTTGAAAAAGTTCAGGAGTCTCGCTTGTCTGCCGCTCTACTGGGGAGTTACCCTTGACTGGAGAGAATCAAAAGTTAGTTGTTATCTGGTCAGATTCCAGGCTTCACAACAACCTGCTGGGGAATTTGGAGAAATTGGGTGGTTTCCACTGGGAATTGATAAACTAGAAGCTTCCTTCTGCTGGGTAGTTGGGAGTTTTGTTCCGCTGGGGATTATAGAAAACTCTGTGGGGAATATGGAGTGGTCTAGGAATGTTTTCCCGTCCTTTCAACCTATCAGTAATTGTCTTTCTCATCTTGTTTATTTGTAAAAAGTGATTATGTTCAAATGCATATGTTCATCAATTAATCATTGGAAGTTTTTGCGAACAAAACACAATTGTAAAGAAAAGACAAATAGTTTTTGTACTTTCAAAGAGGTATCTTTGTATTGACTTTGAATAAACATTTTGTACAAAGGAGACAAACATTCTAGTAAGAGAATGGTGCCATAAAAACAAGAAAAATTTATGCAAAGAAAGATAGCTATGTGTAATAATCCCATGGGGTTCCCATTCTGCTATAGCCTTCGTATCTCTGAGCATCTTGTCTATTTGTTGCTTCGTCCGAGGATGATTGAATTAATCAGAAACTCCGAGTTTGTCAGTGGAATTCAAATGTGGCTCGTTAAGTGATCCAACAGGACATAGTCATACGCTTTTATTCCCTAACTTTTTCCTGGACCGCCTTTTCTGGTTTTCAGTCCACCGGGAAACCCTTTTTTGCCCAAGTCGCCCTTTCAGGTTTTCAACTTGCCGGGTGTACAGATTTTTTTATTTTATCCCTCATTTTTTCCCGAACCTTTTTGGTTCGCCGGGATGCCCTTGTTTTTCCTAGGTGTGTCAACCTAGCGGGTCTCTTATGCGTAGTATCTTTTAACTATGTCCGCGTTTGCAGGGTGTGGCAGGTCGTCACCGTCCATGGTGGTCAAGATCATTGCCCCACCGGAGAATATGTTCTTGATTACAAATGGTCCTTCATAGGTGGGAGTCCATTTTCCCCTGGAATCACTTTGTGGCAAGATGATACGTTTGATTACCAGATCCCGATCTTGGTATACTT
Organism: Vicia faba; assembly: GCA_948472305.1. NCBI lineage: Eukaryota > Viridiplantae > Streptophyta > Magnoliopsida > Fabales > Fabaceae > Vicia > Vicia faba. Next base: position 1,457,796,278 of record OX451739.1, read on the forward strand.
GGCGTCTGACTTTCTTGTTGAAAGCCTTGATCATCCATTTTTGATACATTTGACCATGACAGACAGAAGTAAGTCTCTTTTCATCAATAAAGTTCAGTTGATCAAGTCGAGTTTGGATCCAATCATCTTCATTCAAACCTGCATCCTTCATAATTCTCAGAGAGGGGATCTGAACCTCAATAGGTAAAACAACTTCCATGCCATATACCAAAAAATAGGGTGTTGCCCCGGTTGAGGTGCGAGCCGTGGTACGGTACCCGTGGAGAGAGAATGGTAAGAACTCATGCTAGTCTTTGTATGTGACTATCATCTTTTCTATGATATTTTTAATGTTTTTATTTGCAGATTCGACAACACCATTCATCTTTGGCCGATAGGGAGAAGAATTGTGATGCTGAATATTGAATTGCTCGCACAAGGTAGTGATCATAGTGTTGTTAAGATTTGTACCATTATCAGTGATGATCCTTTCCGGGATGCCGTACTGGCAAATGAGATTTTGCTTGATGAAGCGGGCAACAACATTCTTAGTAGCAGAAGCGAAGGAAGCTTCTTCCACCCACTTGGTAAAATAGTCAATGTCCACTAGGATGAAGCGGTGTCCATTGGATGTTGTTGGCTTGATTTCTCCAATCATGTCAATTCCCTACATAGCGAAAGGCCAAGGAGCCGTCAAGACATTCAGAGGATCCGGAGGTACGCGCACCTTTTCAACATAAATTTGACACTTATGACAGGTCCGAGAGTGTTGATAGAAATCTGCTTCCATGGTATACCAGTAATAGTCTGCCCGTAGGATTTTCTTCGCCATCGTATGCCCACTGGAGTGAGTGCCAAAAGTACCTTCATGTAATTCAGCCATGATCCTTTCCGCCTCAATCTTATCCACACACAGAAGTAGAATGGAGTCATGATTGTGTTTGTACAGGATGTTGTTACTTAGGAAGAACTTAGCAGAGAATCCTCTTAAGAACTTTTTATCATTGATTGAAGCTCCTTCTGGATATTCTTGAGTCTCGAGATACCTCTTGAATTCATGAAACCAAGGCTGGTCCATCATTTCTTTGGTATTAATCTCGTGATAGTGTGCTGGTTCATCCATTCATTCGATGTTGATCTAGAGAACCTCGTTATCCCAATTAAGTTTAAACATAGATGACATTGTGGCTAGAGAATCTGCTAGCTGATTTTCTTCTCGCGAGAAATGCTCGAAGGTAATCTCCTCAAAATGTGGTAGCAATGTCAAAACATGTTCTTTGTAAGGGATAAGGTTTGGGTGCTTAGTGTCCCATTCCTCTTTGAACTAACTGATGACCAAAGCTGAATCTCCGAACACATCTAAAGATTTGATTCCCAGATCTATGGCATCCTTGAGACCAAAGATGCATGCTTCGTACTCCGCCATGTTGTTTGTATAGTTGAAGCAAAGTCGGGCGGTAAAGGGAGTATGACACCCTTCCGGAGATATGAGTACAGCGTCGATACCATTACCAAGTGCATTGGAGGCCTCATCAAAGAACAGGGTCCATCGGGATCCTTGTTCAGGTCTGTCATATGGTCTGATTTCTTCACAGTTGTCTAAGGTTATGATGTCTTCATCCGGGAATTCAAACTTCATGGACTGATAATCTTCTACAGCTGGATGGGAAAGATGATCAGCCAATACACTGCCTTTTATAGCTTTCTGGGTAGTATATTGTATGTCATATTTTGTTAGGATCATCTGCCATCTAGCTATCCTCCCAGATAGAGCAGGCTTTTCGAAGATGTATTTTATCGGATCCATCTTAGATATCAACAAGGTAGTATGAGTCAGCATATACTATCTTAGCCGGCGAGTAGCCCATGCCAGAGCGCAGCTAGTTTACTCGAGCAGTGAATATATGGTTTCACAGTCAGTAAACGTTTTGCTCAGGTAGTAAATAGTGTGCTCTTTTCGGCTAGACTCGTCATGTTGTTCCAATACACACCCCATTGAGTTCTCTAAAACAGTCAGATACATGATCAGCAGTCTTCCCTTGACTGGTGGCATCAAAACCGGAGGCTCTTGTAAGTACTCTTTGATCTTTTCAAAAGCAATCTGGCATTCATTATTCCATCTGACTACTTGATATTTCTTCAGTAGTTTGAAGATTGGCTCACAAGTAACTGTTAGGTGAGAAATGAATCTGGCAATATAGTTCAAGCGTCCCAGGAATCCTATGACTTCCTTCTCAATACGAGGAGCAGGCATTTCTTGTATCGCTTTAACCTTGGCAGGATCGACCTTAATGCCTTTGTTGCTAACGACAAAACCTAAGAGTTTACCGGACCGTACTCCGAATGTGCACTTGTTTGGGTTCAACCTTAGTTTATACTTCTTCAACCTTTCAAACAACTTTTGCAAGTGATCAAGGTGTTCTTCTTCAATTTGTGATCGGGCTATCATATCGTCTACGTAGACCTCTATTTCATGATGTATCATGTCATGAAACAAAGCTACCATGGCGCGCTGATAGGTTTCCCCAGCATTCTTCAGTCCGAATGGCATCACTTTATAGCATAATATGCCCCACTGTGTGACAAATGTAGTTTTCTTCATGTCCTCAGGTGGCATTTTGATTTGGTTGTAACCTGAGAATCCGTCCATGAAGGAAAACACTTTGTGTTGCGCTGTATTATCAACCAGGAAATCGATGTGGGGAAGTGGAAAATCATATTTAGGGTTGGCCCTATTCAAGTCTCTATATTTCATGCACATTCGTACTTTGCCATCCTTTTTAGGCATGGGAACAATGTTGGTAACCCATTGGGGATAGGAAGTGACAACCAAGAGTCTGGCATTGAAATGTTTCATGACTTCCGCTTTGATCTTCTCTGATATGTCAGGTCTCATGCGGCGGACTTTTTGTTTTACTGGTGGAAAGTCTTCTCTTGTAGGGAGACAATGTACCACGATGTCTGTATCGAGCCCCGGCATGTCTTCATATGACAAGGAAAAGATCTCAGCATAATCATGCAATAGCTGAATCAGACGCTCCTTAACACTAGGCTCCAGATTGGCACCCACCTTGACCTCTTTCCTATCCTCCTCGGTACCCAAGTTGATTGTATCCACTGGTTCCTCATGAGGCTGAATAGCTCGTTCCTCTTGTTGTAGTAGTCTGGCCAATTCCCCTGGTACTTCACAATCTTCCTCACCTACGTCTTCGGCTTGGTAGATTAGATCCTCAGAGTAACAAAAAGCCATAACAGTATTGTTACCCATGGGATCCGAAATGGAGGGGTACCTGCATTTGTGAGTGTGGGTGTGTATAAGGGTATAGCCATCCTTAAAAATAAAATGTAAAATAAAAACAATGAGCACAAAAGTTTGTATGAAAAACGTCCATGATTCATTGAATGTCATATGAAGATGAAATAAAAACCCTTAAAAATAGACCATTGTGCCTCGGGTAAGACACAAGGTTTTAAATGTGCGAATTGTTTTTGAATATTACAAGTTCAACAAAAATGTAAAGATAAATTACTGAGGGATGAAAGTTATGGGGACAAAGTCTCTGGCCTGCCAATTGTGAAGTCCTCTATTGACAGTAGGAAAGATCCAATCCTCCAAGCTGCAATTCTCTTCACCATCTTCCACCGCATTGACCTCTCGGTTGCTAATCTTCAGGGGTGGCCCTCCAGCACGGGCATGACGCACAGACTTATGAGCACTTGAAGTAAACCCTAAGCCAAACTTGTCAGATTTATACGGAATATCCAGAAGTTTCCCCTAGATGGTGCATCCACCCTCCTCTACTACTGCCTTGGCGTCCTTCAGAGATGACATCCGAAGCGGAGGTCTTATGATCTTGGGGATCTGGGACACTGTCTTGGTTACTGCTACCTCTTGAGAGACTTCTTTGAAATGTTGAAAAGGAGTTTCGATGAACTCATCATCCAATTCCACATACCGGAAAGAAATGAGGTGGCTAATCATATACTCTTCCTCTCTGTGGACAGTGATAATCTTTCCATGGACCAAATATTTCAGCATCTAGTGTAGTGTAAACGTGACAACACCTGCAGTATGGATCCATGGCCATCCTAGTAGACAAGATTAAGAGGGGTGGATGTCCATTACATAGAAAGTTTTGTTGAAAGTTTGAGTCCCAACCTTTATGGGGATGTCCACTTCCCCGTGAACCATCCTCTTTGAGCCATCAAATGCTCTTACAACTATGTTACTGGGTTTCAACATTAACCCTTCGCAATCCAATTTGTCAAGAGCTTTCTTCGGTAAAACATTCAAAGATGAGCCAGTGTCCACCAAGACATGGGCCAGAGTTGTCCCTCTACATTCCACGGAGACATGAAATGCCTCGTTGTGCTTTCTCCCCTTTGGTGTCAAATCAGCATAAGAGAAGCCTTGGCCGTTATCCGCTGTAAAGCTGGCTACACAATCTTGAAATTTTTCAGCAGACGTCTCTTGAGGCACATGGGTTGTCTTAAAAAACTTTACCAGGGCTTTCGCATGTGCCTCGGAGCACAGTAATAATGCTAGCATCGAAATTTTGGAGGGAGTTTTCCCAAACTATTCAACCACGTCGTAGTCGCTGTTCTTTATTATTCTCAGAATCTCCTCCATTTCCTTCTTGGTGGTTTCAGGGATAGTCAGTGGTTGAGCCTTCGTCCGGACAGGCTCTTCTTGAATACTTTTCCTCGAGTTTCAGCAATAGGAGTGTTGGTAGGGATAACAACAGAGGTTGTGTTGTCGTTGTCAATAGGAGCACTTGCAGATATGATTATTGGTACGGAGGTGACCTTTGGAGCAGCCATGGGTCCAAAAACTGCCTTTGGGGGAGCAATTTCTAGAGAGAAGATTCTACCGCTCCGGGTAATCTTACTAGTTCCGTAAATATTACTAATGTCGGAATCTTCTTCTTCGGAGTTTACTTCTTCGGCGGCCAACCCATCTTGTTTGATACCATGGTAGTAGATGTCTCCACCGTAATTCCACGGCAATGTTTTGTCTGATTCATACGAGACTGGCCCGGGCATAGTGATTATAAGAGGAGTAGTTTTTGGAACCGATGTAATCCTAACGGGTCTTTTGGGGACCCTGAAAGGATTAGCGAAGATGGTTATGATTGAAATGTCTTCAACAGGAACAGGTGAAACAGGAGTACTTTCAAACAGAATCTCTTGATTGTCTATCAAGCGTTGAATGCATGCCTTCAACAATGGGCAAACAGTTGGTGAGGATAAGAAAAACTGGTAGTCTTCATTTCAACCTGGGAATACAACGGCTTTCAACAAGTTTATCTTAATGATTGGGAGTGGAGTCAAGAGTTCATCAATTATGGTAGCAAACAAATCTTCTTCAACAACATTGGTGTGGTGACCATGTCTAAGCATAAGAGCAGCAATGATGTTTGGCTTCTCGGGTGCATCAAACTCAATCTTTTTTGCCTCTATAAGGTCTTGAATCTTGTTTTTCAGGGCCCAACAGTTGTTAGTGTCATGACCCGGACTTTCAGAATGATATGCGCAACGAGCATTTGGGTGATAATGAGGGGACTCTGTGTTGGGGTTTTTGGGAGCTTCTTTTAAAGTTGCCAAATTAGATTTCAGAAGGTGCGGTAAAACCTGGGCTAGAGTCATATTAATTCTGGTGAATTGCCGGACTGGCCTTTCCAACCTCAATTGGTTACTTCTTGGTTGATCAGACGTAGGCTTTGGGATCATAACAGCTCCTACCATTGGTCGGTGCTCAGCTCTCCCTTGGATCCTTTGTGGATAAACAGCAGATACATCCTTTTTCCCAATGAAAGGCTTTCTCACAGCTGTAGAGGCAGATAAATCCTTCTGAATCTTTCCACTTTTTATGCCCGCTTCCACCCTCTCTCCAGTTAGTATTAACTCAGTAAATCCAGCAGATGAGCTCCCAATCAAATGGTTGAAGAAAGGGCCCGATAGAGTGCCTAAGAACATGTCCGCCAACTCCCTTTCAGACAGAGGGGGTTGCACTCTCCCATCTAGATCTCTCCATTTCTGCGCGTAATCTTTGAAACCCTCATTTGAAGCCATAGCCATACTCTGAAGTTGAGTATGGGTAGGCGCCAAATCTGCATTATATTGGTATTGCTTATAGAAAGTTGCGGCAAGGTCTTCCCAGTTGTGGACGTCGGCCCTTTCTAATTGGTAAAACCAATCGAGTTGTGTTCCAGATAAGCTATCTTGGAAAAATTGCACCCACAGGTCTTTATCGGCGGAGTGCGGCTGAATCTTTCTCACATATGATCGAAGGTGCATATTAGGACATGACACCCCATCATATTTTTCAAACAATGGCACTTTGAAATTTCTTGGGATCACAATTCCCGATACTAGTCCCAATTCTTCAAAATCTAGACCTGGTACCTTTTGTATTTCCATAACGCTCAAACGCTCTTCAAGATATATGTACTTATCATCTCCTGGAGGATACTGTTCCTCGGAGTAGTCTTCCTCTTCTTCCTCCTCTTTATATTCTGACGGAACCGCTGTTTCTTTTCCTTTCCCTTCTTCTTCCCCGAAAGTGGTTGCAAAATTCAAGGTTCTTCTAGTCTGTCCCTGAAACCTTCTCCCCATGTTCAAGATCCCAGTGGCCTTCTTTGTTTTCTTCTTTCTTTCTTCAGCTAACAGAGTCTTCAACTCATCTTGCCCCTTAGCTAGGGTCATGAGTAACTGTTGAAACTACGTGTTTTGAGCTTAAAGATCTTTGATTGTCTGTTCGAGATCCATGTTACTGAAATAAACAGTAGAGAGATGAGGAAACTCGTTGCAAAAGACCTGCTTATGTCATGATGAATGATATGTGCATATTTAATGTTTTCAAGGATTTTAAAAGATTCAAGTTCGTTTTAGACAAAAAGGAACACACATTATATTAATAAGATAGAGTCTGAGTACATCAATTCCCCTTGGGCTAAATAATACAAAACTCTAAGATAAAAAAGTAGTGCGCACCCTCTTTGGTGCAATGTAGGAATTTAAAGTCAGCTCCTCATGAAGTAGCCTAGTGAGTTCCAAAACCTTCTTCTCGCTTGCGTAGAATTAGGCTTCGAAAGTAACTTTCTCTCCCTTGAGCTGTATCCAATCCCTTTGTAGGTCTTCAAGAGATATGGCCATGTCAGGATGTAGGATAGTGTATCGAACTTCTCCCTCCTTAACAGGCTCAATGATCACCGGAAGAAAAGAAGGATAAGGCATCATAAGACTTTGGGCGCGGGTTCGTACCCACTTGAGGTAAGGCTCAAGAGGGATGGAATTCTTGTGTCCCAAAGTCTTGCTATCCACCTTGTTTAGCATCCTCCAAGCTCGGATGAATCTCTGGCGAAGACCTTGATCGTCGTTGTCATAGTCGAATACCAAGCCTTGAATTGGCATCTCATGCGGGCCATCCCTTCGGGCATAACCAAACTCTCTTAGAGCTAAGCATGGGTTATAGGTGATGCCTCCCCTAATTCCAAGTAGAAGTACATTAGGGAATTCCCCACAACGATCAACAATGATAACATTCGCTTTGGATCGAGAGCACCAATGAATATCTGAATGTTTGAGCGTCATTAACCTTTGTGACCACCTCAAACCTTGCTCATTCTTTAAGACTGATTGGGGAAGATGAGAAATAAACCATATTTCCAAGAGATGAGTGCAACCCATAAGGATATCTCTTTTCCTCATTGTACGAGTGTGAAAAGAGTGTAGGATATCCCCTAGCAATGTAGGCACCGAATTACGTGACATGAAAATTTTGACGAAACTCACATCTATGAGTTGGTAAGGATTGGGAAACAAGACCATCCCATAAATAATAAGAGCCACAATTTCCTCAAAATCTTTCAAATCTAAGGAATTCCAACAACTTTGGGCTTTCTCAAACATGAACTTTGCTAAGAAGCCTTTGACACCACTTCTAGTTTCCCAATGAGTTGTGACATCAGATGAGTGCAAGTGCAGAGCTTGAGCAATCTCTTCTGGCTTTGGGTCTCTTTCCGTACCATTGAAAGGTAGTTGATTGAGAATGGGAATCCTCAAAAGTTGATAGAATTCTTCCAAAGTAGGCACACAAGCTGATAGTCGGGAAATGTGAAGCAATGGTGCAAAGGATCAAAGAACGGGAAAAACACCTTCATCATATCCTCCTCTGTGTTGGAGGTGACCAAGTTGAGTATACGGTCGTGCCTCTCGGTGAAAAGAGAGCTTTCAGGGATCCTTGAAGCTATCTCCTTGAGTTGTGGAAGAATTCTTACAAGGTTGACTTGGATAGTTTTCCTGTGAAGTGAATCCATATCCTAGAAAACAAGAACAAAGATGAATATTCAAAATCCTTGAAATGGTTAGTGGATGCATATGATGCTCATGGTGTCCATGATGTTATGTACAAGTATGCATATACAAGCAAAGCAATCAAGTTCCTAGTTTAGGCTTGCATGGGGTTTTATAGGTAAGTACCCTCTTGAAGTTTAGTTGGCTTAAACCTGTCCTAGTAATAGTAACCGGGTTCTAACGGGCTCAATATCACTGGATTATTTCCTTCCTTGGTCATTGTTTCAGCTCAAGCCTCTTTAATGGCGACCAAAACATCCCAAGAAAGCAACACTCAATGAGTGTAGTATCGAGTATCTACCAACTTCGGACTGCACCAAAGCCGGTCATCTCACTATATCCTAAAGGCCGAGTTGGTCAAGTAAAGGGTTCTAGAAGTTCATTAGCGCTTCATCACATCACTCAACGGCCCCGTATTCTCTTTGATTGACTCAAAGGCTACTGGTACCCATAAATATGTCACACTAACATAGCTATTGCTTAGACCATGTCGGTATACCCCGTACAGTTTCCACAATGTATTGCTATTTACCTATAATGTTTCCTAAATCCGAGTGGAGGATCTAAACCCAAACAAAGAACCATAATGTAAAGCAAACAAGTCAAATAATGTAAGAAAATAAATGTGATCTAGCCCTAAGGTAACCCCACTTTTATTAAATCCCCAACAGAGTTGCCAGTTCTGTGATACGGTGGGAGAACTGACTTGAGGTGTTTGTGTTTATGTTTGCAAATGTTGCGGTTTATCAAGATTCACCACCGACTTTTCTTTTATCCAATAAGGAAAGGTGAAAAAGCACAGGAAAGACCTTTAGAGATGTTTTTGAGTTCGGGGGGTAGATTATGAAAAGGGAAGGTATTAGCACCATTTTCATCCATGATTTTCCATGGGCTCTTAGTTACTCTCTATATCACTTACTTTTGTTTGAATGTATGCTTGTGATGTAGGTTTTGAAAGTACTTTCAAAATGTAATTTTGTAATGGCTTTCGTTTCTATAAGAACACATACAAAGTGTTTGTTTCGAAAATAGTTCAAAGAGGTGTTTGTGAGATGTGTTTTTGAAAGTGATTTTGAAAAGGGTTTCCTTTTTAATGGCTCTCGTCTCTATAAGAATCCGTGCAAAGTGTTAATATTTTGAAAAATGTCTCAAATGGAAGTGTTAGTGTATAAAATGTTTTTGTTATGAGCAAGCGAGTAACTAGGAGCGAATCTACCTACTTAAAAGGTCTTAGATGTGTTTTTCCTCCTCCTTTAGATGTTTCTATCTTACCATTGATTTGGTAAGAAGCCCCATCGTTGGATGTAAAGGGACGGGCGTTGGGTCATCGTATAACCATGATAGCAATGTTGTGAAATGACTTAGCACTTTTCTTTAGGGACTAAGATCATTTTGAAAGGCAACATTTATAGCGTCATCGAGGGACTATGATCTTGTATTTCAATTGTTTGTGCTAAGACATCCCACATGCATAACATGGCCATTTTTGTAAGGCAACAAGTAATATTACCCTAAGGGTGCATGTGTGCAAGTGTGTTTGATTGCATGCATTGGTCTTTGATTTTTGGTGGTCTACTTGTTGGTTTTATCTTACCATACACACCTAATTACTAGCATTTACATTTTGAAAGCAATAAATTGTAGAAATGTAAAGTCCCACGCTATTACAATATTTATGGGATAGGGATACATATTTATGAACGGGGGTTGCAAGTAAAAAATAAAGTCCTAAATTACTATTACAACCATATTGAAATGCATAAGAATATACAAGAAAATATGAAATAAACGTGTCTTGTTTTAAGAAAATATTTTTGATCTTTTGTTTTAAGAAACCAAAAATAAAGTGTAAAGGAAATATTTTTGTTGTTTGCTGATTAATGGAATGAAGAACAATAACAAAAACAATGGAAAAGAAAAGGGGAATCAACGTGTTGCTGATAAAATGAAGTCAGAGGTTCTGACCCTGGCACCACTGGCCACAGAACGGACTTCAGAAGTTCTGAGACCACTGGCAGAACTTGGTTTTTGTCTCTATGCTAGTCAGAGCATCTGTAATTTGGTTATTTCTCCACAAAATAGAAAATATGCGTAGAACCGTTATAGCATATGTCATAGAGTTTCAGAAGATAAGCAATATCAAAACTATAAATCAGAGAAAATCATGCATTTGCTAATCCTAACTATGAGTTCTAGTTCCTTCAAGAAGCTCTGAACTAATCTATTCTTTACTTAAGCAGGTAGGTGCATGAGATATCATAGTATGTACAACATCAGCAACATGATATCTACATTGTACTTTTAAGCATGTAAATCTGGTAATGCTTTAATTGATGTGGTGACGGTCAGCAGAAACATACCTTGCCACTGGAAGAAGTTTTGTGAACTGGAGTTAACCTCAACTCTGATGATGCTCTGAACAGGATCTTCACGTATTCAGCAAGTTGAAGGCTTTCAACTTCTGGGAATGGCAAGGAGGTGATGTTCTGATTTCTTTGAGTGGATGGATGGACAATCTATAGCAATATAGACACAGAAGTTTAGATAGTTTATAAAGTGTGGATCAGAAATGGTATGGATGGTTTTTTAGTCAAGAAATGTCTGAGAACAAGTGGAATTTTGAATGCAAGGACTCATAAGTTAATGAGATTTTATGTGTTGTGTTTACAGTTCTTGGGACTCTTGGAATTTTGGCAGGGGTTCAAGGCTTTTCTTTCTCAAAATTTTGATCTCTTTCTCCAATTTTTCTGGACCCTTCTCAGTGACCAATGGTGTTCTATTTATAGGCAAAGTTTTGTGTTGTTTGAAATGTCAAGTAGCGCCAACACCATACGCTAGATGTTGACTTGCTCTTGAAGCAAGTTCCAAAAAAGGTATAATGGCTGACAGTTTTTTTTAACTTAGGCTAGAGTAGCAAGCAAGGATTAAGGAAAAGTGAACCTATAAGCAAAATATAGCGCATGGGCCCTTACCTAATCCTGCACAAAAGTATTTCTACACTACACGTGGAGAGATGCTCTGGAAAAAGACTTAAAAGTGTTTGTGAGCATTAATGAGCATTAAATGATGATGAGATTTGTCAAAATCAGAAATCTTGTAATGTGAGATTTTTCATCATTGCTTAACTCTGGGTCAGAAGATCCATTTAGGACAAACATCCAACTTCTGATCTTCTTACATTGTATCCTGTTGCCTCGGCAAGCTCTGAAGGAACCTCAGGCTTTCCAGTAAATTTCTTTGATTTGCCTCTGAAAACTATGAACTTAGAGATTCTGCTTCAGTGTAGTACCAAATCTTCTTACCCTCTTACCTTCTAGTTCCAGCATGTTCGGAAGGAGCTTTCAGGCTTCGTATTACACTTTATTGCCTTCTTTGCATTACTCTAGAAAACTCTGACTGAACTTGCGTAGATGCTGAAAATCCATGTTCTGACTAAAGATTATGTGCTGAAACACTCTTACAACTCCTGACTGCTCCTTCCTGGAGGCTGGCTCAGAAGTTCTGAAGTGTCATTTTTCTTAAATACTTTAGAAAAATTCTAAGTATTTAGAATTTAACTTTTCCAAGGTAAAATTTGACTTTTGAACTTCTTGATGAAACAAACTTCATATTCCAACATGTCTTGATGAAATATGATTTTTGTGATTTGATTTTGACCCAAAAGCCAAGGTTTGACTTCTCAGCATGTAAATGACCAATTTTCCCTTGTAAATGGTTTGCTTGGAAAGAAATGATAATTCAAGGCTTGGATTTGTATAAGAGAAAACTTTGAGAATCCATGGTGATTTCTTGAGAAATGAGAGGCAAAATTTTAGGGTACAACAAAGACTATTACCCTTCTTCAACAAAGTTGAATTCCATCATATTCCAAGAGATGAAAATCAGATGGTGGATGCTTTGGTAACTCTGGCTTCTATGTATCAAGTGAACATTTGGAATAATGTGCCTCGTATTACAGTACGACATTTGGATAGACCAGCTCATGTGTTTACAACAGAGGATGTGGTAGATGAAAAACCTTGGTATTCTGATATCAAGCATTTTCTCTGAACCCAGGAATACCCAATTGATGCATCAAATAAGGGTAAAAAGACTTGAGAAGGTTGGTGGGCAGCTATTTCCTCAATGAGGATGTACTATATAAAAGAAATCATGACATGATCTTGCTCAGATGCATGGATAGATACGAAGCAGACATGTTGATGCATGAGGTTCATGAAGGTTAATTTGGTACCCATGCCAATGGGCATTCAATGGTGAAAAAGATGCTTAGCGCAGGTTACTATTGGCTGACAATGGAATCTAACTGTTGCAAATTTGCTAAGAAGTGCCATAAATGCCAGATTTATGCTGATAAAATTCATTTACCTCCGACACTTCTCAATGTTATTTATTTCCCATGGCTTTTCTCTATGCGGGAAATTGACATGATCAGAATGATTGAACCAAAGGCGTCAATGGGCATCATTTTATCTTAGTGGAAATTGATTATTTTACCAAATGGGTGGAGGCAGCTTCATAGGCTAATGTCACTAAACAGGTGGTAGTGCGTTTCATCAAGAACAACCTCATATGTCGGTATGGTGTGCCGAGCAGGATTATCACCGACAATGGCTTAAATCTGAATAACAAAATGATGTTTTAACTTTGTGAGGAATTTAAGATTGTTCACCATAATTCATCTCCCTACAGGCCAAAGATGAATTGAGTTGTTGAAGCGACCAATAAGAACATCAAAAAGATAATCTAGAAAATGGTTGTTACTTATAAAGATTGGCATAAAATGCTCCCTTTTTCTTTGCATGGATATAAACACATGTACGCACTTCAATAAGGGAAACCCCGTTCTCTATTGTATATGGCATGGAAGCAGTGCTCCCCATTGAAGTTGAAATTCCCTCTTTGCATGTAATAATGGAAGCCAAGTTGTTAGAGGATGAATGGGTCCAGAAAATGTTTGACCAACTTAACTTAATAGAAGAGAAGAGAATGGCGATGTTGTGTCATAGTCAATTATACCAAAAGAGAAGGAATAAAGCTTTTGATAAGAAGGTCAAACCTCGTGAATTCAGAGGAGGCGACCTCGTACTCAGGAAGATCATGTCTTTTAACATTGATTCTAAGGGCAAGTGGACCCCAAATTTTGAAGGCTCGTATGTTGTCAAGAAAGCCTTCTCTGGCGGTGCACTCTTCTTGAAACAATGGATGTCGAGGAGTTCCCACATCCTATGAATGCTGATGCAGTCAAGAAATACTTCGCCTAGAAAAATAAAAGAATGGCTCGCTAAGACAAAAACCCGAAAGGGAGGCTTAGGCCAAAAGGAGCGTCTCGGTAGGCTGAAAACCCTAAAGGGAGGTCTAGGCAAAAATTAGAGACATAAACATAATAAATTTTCCCGGTAGAATGAAAACCCGCAAGGGAAACCTAGGAAAAAGTTAGGGAATTTTTTGGAAAGTAACTGCATCAGACAAGACTTGATCAATAGAGTAACTATCAGCTTGGATCTTACTACTCTTCGACCAAATGTACAGCTCAGGAATTCAAAGTTGTTGGAGAGGATATTGTTCGTCGTATTTCAGTGTATCTTTTCCAATATATATTACCATGTTGCAAACTTTGTAATTATCTATGGAGTCTTGTCATTCGCATACTACCATTCTATTAATAATGTTTGAGCATTTTGTCGAATTCTTTGCAATTCTTATTTTATTCATCTTATAAAGATTTCATTTATTATTGATAGTAATGATCAAAGCAAAAATACTAAATAACAAAAATTATTTTTGAAAAGAATTTACAAATTACCTATTTCTCTAGATTTTGTGATACAAGGGTAAGAAAATTAGTGACTTCAAGGATGGATAAACTCAAAGGTTTGCATGATATCTCTATCCAAAATTCCCTGGTTGAAGGCTTCATCCTTGAACTTCACTGAAGCTAACTGAAGAAGAACCAAGCCTTGAGGTGCCCTAAGTCGTGCTAGCCAAGTCCATTTACAGAGCAAGTTCATCTGACATTGTTCAGGTAGTTTAAGGCACCAAATCTTCTAACTCAAATTACTGGAATGGTCTATGATGTTCATTGATGCTTACTATTAATTAAATTTTGGTGAGTCAATGCATTTGATGCTTTTGTTTTCGATTTCAAATTTTTCAAAACATCTCTGGGTTTTTTTAAATCGAGTAAGTTGTGTTTTATATAAATTTGGTGCGAGGATATGGTTGTGATCGTATTGAAGAGACGTGTCTGATGATACCACTACGAGCATCTAAGTTTATAGATTTAACAATCATGGTTTTTCCCTATTTGCAGGAGGCTAGAGGTTGAAGACGGCCTATGTGTCGTTCTTCAACCAATGATGCTCAGCCAATTCTTTTATTGATTGGTTGGACTTTCTTGTGACATGTGCACTCCTTAACTTAGGTTCATAATACTCCATCACCTCAGATCCATTATATATGCCAGCGTGTATAAGTGAAAGAGATCCGACACGTCAAGATTTTTCTGATTTATTTATTTTTACAAAATTTGTTTTAAATTTGTTTTAATTTCAAATATTCATAACTCTCTTAATTTTTATCCAAAAAATATGAAAAAAATATAAAAAAATATTTTGAATTATTTCTGACTTTGTGAATATATTTTCATATTTTTATTTTAATGTTTGATGTTTTTCATAATTTTTGTATTGTTTGCCTTATTTTAATTGTTTAAAAAAACTTCTTGGCAGTTTTAAATTCTAAAAAAAATTATCAAGACCATTTTTTTTATTTTTGACTTTCAAAATTTTTTCTAGAATTTTATTTTGACTTCTACAATTTTTGATATTTTTTTCACTTATTTGAGTGATTTTAATTAGTCTAAAAATACTTCTCTATTTAAAAAATTAACCAAAAATTGTTTTAAAATATTTGAGATCACTTCTGACTTTTCTTTGGTCTCTTTTAGTTTTTCTATGATACTTTGAATATAGTTTTCTATTTTGTCTTTTGTTTTAAAACAACAATTTAAAAATCATCTTCTTTTTTTATTTTGTTTATTAAATACAATTTATTTTTGAATATATTCTGATTATGTGATTTTTGATCATGAACATCATTGGATCATGGGTGTTAAGTTTAACTCCACTAAAATGGATGAATAATTTTAATGATAGTTTGATTAAAATCTTTAATTCAAATATATCCTCTCCTTCTTCATCTTATCCCTTTATTAATTGTACTACATGTTGTTAGAGGATGATATATATATCATTTCTTTAAACATATGGTACATAGATTGCTATTGACTGGCCTCAAAATAGGTGTGACTGCTACATAAGTCCACTTACGATTGCTTAACATAGCGTTAAATTCTATCCCGATTCGAGAAATGATCATTCGTGGCCCAAATATATGTTTTCAATCCCAAGTATGTTTAATTTGAAACCTTTGATCCAATAACCTTGAGGTTCATTATTAGGAGGCTTTGTTCTTATCAATCCTCTAATGAACCTTCATAATCTTTAGTCTAAGAAAATCATTTAAACATTGTTGATCATTTGTTATTGCCTCGATAACTTGAAATGAATGATATACTTGACAAAAAGATAATGAAACTTGTTGTTGAGAGGTTTTGATTTTATCAATCTTCTAATGAGTTTTCAAATACAAGTTTCAAGATGGTCATTCAACTAACCTCTAATTTCTAACCCGTTACCAATTGACTTTTATTTTATGCTTTTAATTTATGCCTTTACTTTTACGCACCATTTATTTTAGCATTTCCATTTCATGTTATTTTCATCTTTGCTCGCTTGATCTTTCTTTTTCTTTTTGAAGATACTTAATAACCAACTTGATACATTTGAAGCTTGGTTTTCTGAAGAGGTTTATCATCTTTGCTTGCTTGGTCTCAATCCAAAGGACGGGAATTCTATATTGACTCATCGTGTCAAGTGTTGGCTTCTTGTTGGTTAGACGATTCTTTTCCCTAGCTTTTACCATATGCTTTAGGATAGTCCCTTCATCTCCTCCCATCTTCTTTAATTTCAAAAATATTCTCCCTCCTTTTCAAAACTTTTCTTGTTTTCCAAACTTGAATCGCTTTCACAATAAACTTGGACTTAGGTCCATGCATTTTTAAAAATCATTTTTCTTAATCAAGCTTTAAACAACTTAATAATACCTTGACATTTTTGTGAGAAGACTAAAAGTCAATTAATATCATTCAAACCATTTTGCCACTTTGGCTTTTTACTTTAAATTTTTTCAAAAGATTAGACTCTTGTCAATCCTTGTAGTGATGCGAGCTTCTATACTTCTACGATATATAGTGAAGTGAAATATTTTCCACTTGGGTGTTCAGCGAGGCTTTCTTGATTTTAAAATCCAAGCCATATCCTCCACTTTAAGATGATGCAAGTTCTCCTTTCTCATAGTTGCGGGTAGTAAGTATGTTCTTCCACTCGGATACAACAATGATGTCTCATCTCTTAAAATTAACCAACACACTTGTGTTTTGAACATTTTTAAAGGTGAACTACGAGTACCCTGATCCCCTATTGCATAAAAGGTGGTACGTAGGCACTAAAGGTTCGCAACCATGGCGATTGCAAAAATTGTAAAAAATACTTCTCTTCCCATCTCCACTATCTATTTTTATACAACACTTATAACAAAAATACACAAATTTTCAAAGAGGTTCCTGCGGAGTACCGTAGATTTTTAGGGTGCTAATACCTTCCCTTTGGATAACCAACCCTCGTACTTAGATTCTCTCCCCTTCTTTTTTGGGGTTATTCGCTATTTTCCTATTCCTTTAGAAACAATAAAGCGCGGTGACAATTTTTATTTGATCTGCACGAGTTAAGTCAATAAAATGGCTTAGTCTCAACATTTCTACCGCTATAGAAAAATTGCGACTTCACTGAGGACAGATCAACGAAATGCTGATTCATCTCTAAGTGGGTTGAGCCTATCTTTATTTATTTGTGTATGTGCTATTATCTGTTGTATATTATATGTTGTATATGTTTGTCTGGATTTTCCTGGTTTTTAGGGTGCTTGGGGATTTCTCATAAATCCTCTACCCGGACTTGGGTAAACTTAAGATAGGACGGGCGGTATAGTCAAGTTAACTTTGAGGGAGTAATCCTAAAAAAGGAGACACGAGATCTCCCACTCAATGGAAGCTCCTTTGAATTTAGTGTCGTTTACCAAGTAATCGGGAAGACGTGCTGCTTTCGACCTAGGAGCCTGCTGAAATTGAGGACCGTAGAACCCTTAACCCATCTTGGAGTTTTAGGTGTAGTGCAGAAACTATGACGAATTAATCCGAAAATGGTTGTCACGCGATACTACACTCAGACGAGTTTTTCCTGAGAATATTATTAATTACCAAGTCAATCAGGACGTTGGTAATATCCGAAGGAAGGATGTAGACTCTGGGAACCTCTTAGAACTTTGTTCGACAGGTGATAAACTATTAGTCCATACCTTGCAGGTAGTACCTTTAACCTCATGCTCGTGATGTCAAAACTACGAATCCCCCCATGTTTGTGATCTTGTGTGTTATTGTTGCATCATGAATTCATGCACCCATGAGCATCCTAAAAAAATATTTGTTTCAAGGGACTTAAATTTTACTTTTTGCAAATATCTAATGGTACTGTTTGGCTATGGATTCTGGAAAAAGAAAGAATTGAAAGTACAGTTTCAAGGATCTTAAGATAGATAAATTAATGAGTCTGATTCCCGAGATCGATAGTTCTACCGATTTTCGGAAGAAATATGGATCCATCGTGTCTCTTATGAAGCTCATGATGAAGGAGGGTATTATATCGACTTTGGTCCAGTTCTATGATCCGATGTATCAATATTTTACTTTCCCTGACTATCAGCTTATGCCTACATTGGAGGAGTATTCTTACCTACTAGGTCTACCTGTTACCGATCGTGTTCCTTTCATCGGTTTGGAGGGAGAGCCCAAGTCTCATGAGATTGTTGTCGTGATTCATTTGGGGAAGTCTGATATCGAGGCCAACATGACTACTAAAGGAGGAATTAGAGGATTATCCGTTTAGCTTTTATTGGATAAAGCTTGCTACTTTTCCAGGATGAAGAGTGCAGTGGCTTTTGAGGCTATTTTTGCTCTAGTTGCCTATGGGCTGTTCTTATTTTCTAACATCGATAGATTTGTGGATGTCAACACCATTAGGATATTTTTGATTAGGAATACAGTTCCTAAATCATTAGGAGATACTTACTAATCCATTCATCTTCAGGATTCTTATCATGGAGGGATGATAATTTATTGCACACCTTTGTTGTAGTAGTGGTTTATTTCTCACTTACCTCAGTCCGATGCTTTCGGGGATGTCAAGAAAGAACCTCGTTGGGATCCAAAGATCATGACCCTCACTCATTCTGACATTGTTTGGTATCATCAGGCTTACTATGATGTGGAGATTGTCGATAGTTGTGGTAGTTTCCCCAATGTACCTCTTCTCAGTACAAAGGGATGAATTAACTACAATCCCGTTCTTGCACGATGTCAGCTTGGATATCCGATGAGAGACAAGCCAAATAGTACTCATCTAAGTGGTTTCTTTCTTAATGAGAGATAAGATCATAAGGAAGCTAAGGAGGAAACTCAAAAGGCTTGGCTCCATATTCACATGAAGAGTAGAAAAGACTTGGGACCTAGAGGAGCTGTTTCTTTGGAGCCTTATCTCTGGTGGGTACAAGCAAGGGCAGTCCAGCTGAAGATGCCATATTCCCATGAAGAGTATATACCTGATATGTTTGTGAAGACCAATCCTACCCTTTTAGATGTCGTGGAAGAGCTTCATCTTGCCCTAGTTAGGATGCAGCAGGAGAAGGAGGCTTGGAAGAACAAGTGTCAGACTTTAGAGATGTCCTACCGAGCAAACTTGAAAGAGAAGGATGATCTGATCGAGGTTCTTGAAAGTCGTGCTATAGAGATGATGGAGATACAAGAGTATTTATTTTCCTCTAAAGCTCAATTAAGACTTAGTTGTTCACTTCCTGACTCTGGTGATTGGAAAGAGGTCGCCGACACGTATGTAGAAGAGAACAGGCAGTTGAAGGCTCATATTGCAAGACTCACGGGAAAGTGACAGTGTGTGGAGCTATCTTCATCAACTTTGCCTTCTTAGGATTTTAGATACTATATTCTCTTGTACTTAAGATTGTTGAAACTTGTACTAAAAGTTGTAATCCATTTTTGAAGTTATTATAATGAGATTTTCAGTATTAACAAAATGTGTCAGTACTTTAATATTTGAAAATCGTCTATAATTTTTTGAGTCCCTTGGAATATTAATAATGATAAATAAATCATGTGCATTGCATATCATGCATCATCGTGCACATATTTCTTGCATTTCCGTTCATACCCAGGTGTCTTACTGTGTTTCTCTACCTCGTTCAGAAGCAAGTTATCTCACTGGTATAATACTCAGGTTAATTCCAGGAAGATAATGGAATATCTTAAATAAGAGAATCGCAAGCTGCACGAAAAGGTTACTGCTTTGAAGTCCGGTATGGCTAATCTGACTGCTTTGATGGAATCATTTGTGGCTGTTCAGAATCAAACACCACTTGTTCCTCCTTCTGCTCAACCACAACAACATAACTGTCACTTCTGAAGGTCCATCAGTTCCCATTTATGTTACTCCAATTACTTCTACAAATAACCATATGCCTCAGGGTTACCCATGAGGAATGCCTGAAAATTTCATCCTAGAAGGTTACAATCTTGATTCCCAAGTTGCTCTAGTTGTTCAAGCTGCTGCTACTCTTACACCTCCTGTGGTGCATGTTACTCCTATGGCTAGAAATGAGATCCATTATACTTCACCTCCTTCGGTGAATGCTATGCCATTTGTTAATGATGAAATTTATCGACCTGTTCCTCCACCGAGAGAAAGTGTGGGTTTCTATGACCGATTGGATGATTTTCAGGATCCGTTTGATGAGATGCAAAAGGAAATAAAGGCCCTTCGAGGAAAAGAATTGTTTGGACATAACGTTAGTGAACTCTGCCTAGTTCCCAACGTAAAAGTGCCAGCAAAGTTTAAAGTGCCGAAATTTGAGAGGTACAAGGGCAACTCTTATCCTCGTGATCAGCGTTTGCTCATTCATTTCTTCCAATATAGTTTAACTGGTGCCGATTTGAAGTGGTATATGAGTTTGGACAGTAGCAATGTCCACACCTTCAATACTTCTTATAAACGACAATAATAATGCTCACACGACAAAAGGCGATGTTTTGCAAAACATTTCATCTCATCATACAAAGGGAGAAGGGACTTTTTTCATTGGAGCAAAGACCTTACTGGGGAATCTAGGGTTGAGACTTCATACCATGTAGACCCGAAAAATGAATAAAGACTTAACTATGGAAAACGGGATCACAAACCTAACACCGCACCATACATAAATTGGTATCATGTTCAATTGTATGAGAAACACGAGAAAATCATACTCATACCATCAAGAGTGCCTTGGGAGAAACTTCCTGGGGAATACACACCTCCAAAATTATAGAGTTCTTCCATCCTTGGAGTCACTAGTTTTGTTCTCCTTGAGTCAGAAAATCTAAAGCAAGAAATAATTTGTAAATTCTTTTCAAAAGCAATTTTTGTTATTTAATCCGTTTGTTTTGAAAGTTACTATCAATAATAAATGAAGTCTTTGTAAGCTGAATAAAATAAGAATAGCAAAGAATTGGATAGAAGCTCAAACTTTATTAATAGAACGGTAGTCTGCAAATGGCGAGACTCCATAAATGATTAAAAAGTTTTGAAAATGGTAATATATTTGAAAAGATACATTGAAATAAAATGACCACTATTATCCCTAACAACTTGGAATTCCTGAGAAGCGACTTTTGTCGAAGAGTGGTGAGGATCCAAGAAGATTGTTGCTTCAATGATCAAGTCTTGTCTGACGCAGTTACTTGCCAAGAAATCCCTAAGTTTTGCCTATATTAACCTTGTGAGTTTTCAACCTAGCGGGTAAAATTTATTTTGTTTATGTCTCTAATTTTTGCCTAGACCTCCCTTTTGGGGTTTTAGCCTACCGAGACGCTCCTTTTTTCCTAAGCCGCCCTTTCGGGTTTTCAGCTTAGCGAGTTGTTCTTTTATTTCTTTAGGAAAAGTATTTCTTGACTGAGTCATCATTCACAGGACGTGGGAACTCCTCTCTATCCATAGTTTCAAGAATCAATGCACCTCCAGAGAAGGTTTCTTGACAACATAAGGGCCTTGAAAATTGGGAATCCACTTACCCCTTAAATCAGCGTTAAAAGACATGATCTTCATGAGCACGAGGTCGTCTTCTCTGAATCACGAGGTTTGACCTTCTCATCAAAATCTCTCTTCACTCTCTTCTTCTATAACTGGCCATGAGATAAGGCCTTCATTCTCTTCTCTTCAATCAAGTTTAACTGGTCAAACCTGTTCTCGACCCATTCATCCTCTGACAACTTGGTTTCCATTATCACGTATAAAGATGGAATCTCAACCTCAATGGGGAGAACTGCTTCCATACCATACACAAGAGACAACGAGGTTGTCCATGTTGAAGTGCAGACCAATGTTCGATAATCGTGCAGAGAAAAAGGGAGCATCTCATGCCAATCTTTATAAGTAACAACTATCTTCTAGATGATCTTCTTGATGTTCTTATTAGCAGCTTCAACATGCCCATTATTTTTGGCCTATAGGGAGATGAATTATGGTGGACAATCTTGAATTCTTCATAAAGTTCCACCATCATCTTGTTATTCAGATTTGAGTTGTTGTCTGTGATAATCCTGCTTTCCAAACCATACCGACATATAAGATTGTTCTTGATAAAGCGCACTGGCACTTGCTTAGTGAAGTTAGCATATGAAGCTGCTTCCACCCAATTGGTGAAGTAATCAATTGCTACCAAAATGAAATGTTGTCCATTAGACGCCTTAGGCTCAATCATTCCAATCATGTCAATACCCCACATAGAGAAAGGCCATGGGGACGAAATAACATTGAGAAGTGTCGGAGGTACATGAATTTTCTCAGCATAAATCTGGCATTTATGGCACTTTGTAAATTTGTAATAGTCAGATTCCATTGTCAGCCAATAATAACCTGCGCTAAGCATCTTCTTTGCCATCGAATGTCCATTGGCATGAGTATCAAAGGAACCTTCATGGATTTCATGCATCAACATGTCTGCTTCGTGTCTATCCACGCATGTGAGCAAGATCATGTCATAATTTCTTTTCTATAGCACATATTCATTGAGGAAAAAGCTGTCTTCCAACCTCCTCAATGTCTTTCTACCTTTATTTGATGCACCAACCGGATATTCCCGAGTCTGGAGAAAATGCTTGATATCATGATACCAAGCTTTTCATCTGTTACTCCCTTTGCGGCAAACACATGACTCGGTCTATCCAAATGTCGCATTGTGATATGAGACACATCATTCCAAGTATTCACTTGATACATAGAATACAGAGTTACCAAATCATCTTCCAACTTATTTTCATCTCTAGGAATGATGTAATTCAACTTTGTTAAAGAAGCGTAATAATCTTCTATCATTGTCTTTGTAAGGGATCAAACCAAGGTGACAAGTATCCCATTCTCCTTTAATCTGATTTACTACCAAAGCTGAATCGCCATACACATCTAGAACTTTGATTATGAGATCTATAGCCTCCTCGAGACCCATGATACAAGCTTCATACTCTGCCATATTATTGGTACAATCAAATGTCAGCCTTGCAGTAAAAGGAATGTGTGATCCATAAGGGGTGATCCATTAAGCGTTCACAACTCCATCAAATACCACACCCCACCGAGATTCAGGATCAGGACCTTCCCCAGGAAAAGGTTCATCATAATCTTTCCCTTTCAAAAACATAACATCCTCATCAAGGAAATCATATTTAATCGACTGATAATCATCCATCGTTTGGTGAGCAAGATAATCTTCCAACACACTGCTTTTATAGCCTTCTGAGTACACTATTCAATATCATATTCAGTCAATAACATCTGCCAGCGGGAAATTCTTCTAGTAAGAGCAGGCTTTTCAAAGATATACTTAATTGGATCCATTTTGGAAATCAACCAAGTAATATGATTCAACATATATTGTTGCAACCGCTTTGCCGCCCAGGCCAAAGCACAACAGGTGTTTTCTAGAATAGAATACCGTGACTCACAGTCAGTAAACTTCTTATTGAAATAATAAATGGAATATTCCTTCATTCCTGTTACATCTTTTTGTCCCAAAATACAGCTGTGATATGGTGGGAGAACTGACTTGAGGGTTTTGTGTTTGATCGCAAATGTTGCGGTTAGCAAGAGTCGCCACTGACTTTTCTTTTATCCAAAAAGGAAAGGTGAAAAAGCACAGGAAAGACCTTTGAGATGTTTTCTTGAGTTTGGGGGGTAGATTATGGAAAGGGAAGGTATTAGCACCCTTTTCATCCATGGTTTTCCATGGGCTCTTAGTTACTTGCTAGATCACATTCTTTTGTTGTTTGAAAATGTGTTTGGTGTGGTTTTGAAAGTATTTTGTAAAAGAGGCCATTCGTTTAGGCAATCTTTGTAATGATTCTCGTTCGTAAGAATGTATACAAAGATGTTGATATTTTTGAAAATGTTTTCAATGTTTTGTAAACTGTGTGTTGTTTGTTTTGAAAATAGCAAGGATATTGGTTTGAAAATAGAGCAAGTAACTAGGAGTAATCTATCTACTCAAATGTCTTTCCTATGCATTTTCTATTCCTTTGACATTGTTGTTTTACCGTTGATTTGATAAACAACCCTATCTTTGGATGTAAACGGGACAGGCGCGGGTCATCGTATAACCATGATTAGCAATGTTGCAAAGTATCTTAGCATTTTCGAGGGACTAAGATCATTTTATAAGGCAACTTAGAATAGTGTCATCGAGGGACTATGATCTTTTGATTTTGTTTGATTTACCAAGATACTTTGCATGCGTAATATGGCTATTTTGTATAAGGCAACCAAGTGGAGAAACCCTAAGGGTGTTTGTGTGCAAGTGTGTTTGATTGCATGCTTTTGTCTTTGACTTTTTTTTATGGTCTATTTATTGATTTTATCTTGCATTTACATTTGAAAGCAATAAATTGCAAAAATGTAAAGTCCTACGCTATTAAAAAATTTAGGGGGTGGGGGTACAAATTCATGAATGGGGAGTACCAACAAGAAAAATAAAGAAAATAAAAAGGGGAAGAAAGAAAGAAAAAAGAAAAGGATCAACGTGCTGCTGAGAGGAAGTCAGAAGTTCTGACCCTGACCTGCTGCTGAACAGCAGCCTGTTAGTGAAAATGTATAAGTCAGAGGTTCTGACCCTGGTACGCTGCAAAATAGAAACCTATTAGTGAAAATGTATGGGGTCAGAGGTTCTGACCCTGGTACGCTGCAAAACAGAAACCTGTTAGTAAAAATGTATGGGGTTAGAGGTTCTGACCCTGTTGGGAACATAATAATTTTTAGAAGTTTTGATGTTACTGATAACAAAACAGGTTCCAGAAGCGCTGATGCCAATGTCAGAACTTGGTCTGCCTTTTTGCTAGTCAGAACATCTATAATTTGGTTATTTTTCCACAAAACAGAAGACATGCCTAGGACAGTTTCAGCAGGTTTTATAGCGTTTCAGAAGTCAGATCCAAAAATTAGAGGCAAGTTCTGAACTAATTCGTTCTCTACTTAAGCGTACAGATACGTGAAAACCTCAGAACATGCATAACATCAGAAGCATGATATCTACATTGTGTTTTTAATCATGCAAATCTGGTGATGCTTACGCAATGTGGTGAGGGCCAACAAGTGCTTACCTTGCAGCTCGAAAAAGTTCTGTGAACTGGAGTTAGCCTCAACTTTGATGATGTTCTGAACAACTTATTTGAATGGATGGATTGAGGGTATGTAGTAGTATGGATACATAAGTTATGGCAGTTTCTAACGTGTGGGTCAAAAACTGTATGGGTATTTTTTGGTCAAGAAATATTTTGAGAACAAATGGAGTTTGAACGAAAGGGATCCAAAGTTAATGGTTTGTATGTTGTGTTTATAACTTTTGAAACTCTAGGAATTTTGGGAAGAGGTTCAAGACTTTTTCTTTCTCAAAATTTTGATTTCTCTCACAAATTTTTCTGTCTGGTCTTGGCCCTTTTTCATTGATCAATGGTATTCTATTTATAGGAAAATCTTTGTGGGTTTAAAAATGTCAAGTGGCGCAAATATCATGCAATAGATGCTGACTTACTCTTGAAGAAAGTAAAAAAAGGTTGTGATGATTGACAGCTTTTAGCCTAGGTTGGGTTAGTAAGCGAGGATTAAGGAAAAGGGACACCCATGAGCGAAAATTAGCGCATGAACCCATACCTAAATCTGTACAAAGGGTTTTTTATGCTACACGTGGAGAGACCCTTTGGAAAAAGACTCAAAAGTGGTTGTGAGCATTAATGAGCATTAAATGATGATGAGATTTGTCAAGAATCAGAAATCTTGTAATATGACATTTGCATCATCACTTAAATCTGATCCAGAAGTTCAATTTCAACGTAGTCTTGAACAATGTACCCAGGTTCTGATCTTGGCATTCTGTTGTCTCAGTAAGTTCTGAGGGATCTCCAGGCTTTCTAGCATGTTCTTTGATTTGCCTCTGAAAACTCTGAACTTAGAGATTCTTCTTCAGTGTAACACCCAATCTTCTGACCCTCTTACCTTCTGGTTCCAGCATGTTCTAAAGGAGCTTCCAAATTTTTTTATCACGTTTTATAATCTTCTGGCAACTTCTGGCTGAGCTGGCATAAATGCTGAAGGGCCACATTCTGACTGAATGTTATGTGTTGAGCTAAGTTTGCATCTTCTGACTGCTCCTGCCTGGAGGTTGGTTCAGAAGTTCTGAAATGTCATTTTTCTTAAATACTTTAGAAAAATTCTAAGTATTTAGAATTTAACTTTCCCAAGGTAAAATTTGACTTTTAAGCTTCTTGATGAAACAAACTTCATATTCCAACATGTCTTGATGAAATATGACTTTTGTGTTTTGATTTTGATTCAAAAACCAAAGTTTGACTTCTTGGAAAGAAATGATAATTCAAGGCCTGGACATGTATGAGAGAAAACTTTGAGAATCCAGGGTGATTTCCTGAGAAATGAGAGGGCAAATTTTGGGGTACAACAGCTGCCCCTGTTCAATCTTCTTTAACATGAGGAGTTAGATTGGAGAAATTAGCCATTCGTGACTCGAAGGTGGAAGGTGATTTGACACTAGAGTGCCCATAAATTTGCACTCGACGGCGATAGGAGGAATGGGCTTAAAGATGCCGTTTGGAGAGGTAATAAATTCTTGTTGGGGATGGGCTTGTAGATTCCATCCAAGAATGCTTGTTGAGATGTAGTTTTTGAGTCGAACCTCAGAATGGCGTCCGTGTTTGGAGCGTACCTGAAGGCGTCTTTGAATGAGTATCAGAATGGCTTCCGGGTTTGGAGCGTATCTGAATTGTATCAAAAGTTGAATCTGAATCTGAATGAGTACCAGAATGGTTTCCGTGTCTGGAGCGTATCCGAACTGTATCAAAAGTTGAATCTGAATCTGAATAAGTACCATAATGGCTTCCGTGTCTGGAGCGTATCTGCACTGTATCAGGAGGCGTCTTTGAATGAGTATCAGAATTTCTTTCGGGTCTGGGGCGTATCTGAACTGTATCAAAAGTTGAATCTGAATGAGTACTAGAATGGCTTCCGTGTCTAGAGCGTATTTGAACTGTATCAAAAGTTGCATCTGAATCTGAATGAGTACCAGAATGGCTTCCGTGTCTGGAGCGTATCCGCACTGTATCAGGAGGCGTCTTTGAATGAGTATTAGAATGGCTTACGGGTCTGGAGTGTATCTGAACTATATCAGGAGATTGAATCTGAATGAGTATCGGAATGGCTTCCGTGTCTAGAGTGTATCTGAACTGTATCAAAAGATTGAATCTAAATGAGTATCAGAATGGCTTCTGTGTCGAGAGCGTATCTGAACTGTATCAAAAGTTTCATATTGCTAACAGTATCTGTTAATCTTATCTGTCGGTTTGGGGAAAATAAATCCCTGACTGCTGCCGAGGATATGTAAGTTTTCATGTCTTGAAGTAGAAGTGTTGATGAATTTCTGCTGAGAGAAATAAACTCTTATTGTGAGGGAAATGTCGTGTGTTGGTCGTAAGATCTGCTTGAGGAATACTGAGAATCTTGACGACTTCTACTCGGGATTAACTAATGGGCGTCTTTGTTCCATTGGGGAGTATTGAAAACTCTATGGGGAAAAAGTTATGTTCCTGCTTGGGGAAAAGAATTCGGGAGTCTTGCTTGTCCGTTGCTTTACTGGGGAATTACCATTGGCTGGAGATAATCAAAAGTTAGTTGTCATCTGGTCAGATTCCAAACTTCACAATAACCTGCTGGGGAATTTGGAGAAATCGGGCGATTTCTACCGGGATTTGATAAACTAAAAGCTTCATAGCTGGGAGTTTTGTTCCGATGGGGATGATTAAAAACTCCATGGGGAAAAAGGTGATTTCTGCTTGAAAAAGTTCAGGAGTCTCGGTTGTCTGTCGCTTTAATGGGGGGGTTACCCTTGGCTGGAGAGAACTAAAAGTTAGCTGCTATCTGGTCGGATTCCAGGCTTCATAACGACTTGCTGGGGATAAGGAAGTTTACTGTTATCTGGTTGGATCCCAGGCTTCACAGTAACCTGATGTAGAGTAGTCTACTGGGGAAGAGGAGTTGTGGTCCTTTGATTTGTAGTAGTCGGAGAGGCAAATTCAAACTAGGGAATCTGTAGTTTGTTAGGGGTATGTGAATTTCCATGCCTCGAAGTTGAAATATTGATGAACTCTTGTTGAGAGGAGTAAATTTCGTTGTGAGGGAAATGTCGTGTATTGCTTGTAAGATCTGTTTGAGGAATCCTAAGAAATCTGATGATTTCTACTGGGGATTAAAACCTGAACTTTTGTTCCTGCTGAGGATTAGCTGGGAGTCTTGTTCTGCTGAAGATTTATTGAAAACTTCGAGGGGAATATAGAGTGGTCTAGAGACGTTTTCCTGCCTCTTCAACCTATCAGAAATTTTCTTTCTCATCTTGTTTATTTGTAAATAGTAATTATGTTCAAATGCATATGTTCATCAATGAATCATTGGACGTTTTTACAAACAAAACACAATTGTAAAGAAAAGACAAATAGTTTTTTTTTGCACTTTCAAAGAGATATCTTTGCATTGACTTTGAATAAGTATTTTGTACAAAGGAGACAAACATTCTAGTAAGAGAATGGCACCATAAAAACATGAAAGATTTATGCAAAGAAAGTTAGTTATGTGTAATAATCCCTTGGGGTTCCCACTCTGCTATAGCCTTCTTTTCTCCGAGTATCTTGTCTATTTGTTGCTTCGTCCGAAGATGATTGAATTAATCAGAATCTCCGAGCTTGTCAGTGGAAGTCAAAGGTTGTCCATAAGTGATCTGACGGGACATAGTCATACGCTTTAATTCCCTAACTTTTGCTTGGACCGCCCTTTCGGGTTTTCAGTCCACCGGGAAACCCTTTTTTGCCCAATCACCCTTTCTGGTTTTCAACTTGTCGGGTGTACAGATTTTTTTATTTTATCCCTAATTTTTTCCCGATCCTTTTTGGTTTGTCGGGATGCCCTTGTTTTGCCTAGGTGTGTCAACCTAGAGGGTCTCTTATGCGTAGTATCTTTTGACTATGTTTGCGTTTGCAGGGTGTGGCAGGTTGTCGCCGTCCATGGTGGTTAAGATCATTGCACCGCCGGAGAATAAGTTTTTGATTACAAATGGTCCTTCATAGGTAGGAGTCCTTTTTCCCCTGGGATCACATTGTGGCAGGATGATACGTTTGATCACTAGATCCCCAACCTGATATATTTGGCGTCTTACTTTCTTGTTGAAAGCCTTGATCATCCGTTTTTGATGCATTTGACCATGGCAAACAGCACTAAGTCTCTTTTCATCAATTAAGTTCAGTTGGTCAAGTCGAGTTTGGATCTAGTCGTCTTCACTCAAACCCGCATCCTTCATAATCCTTAGAGAGGGGATCTGAATCTCAATAGGCAAAACAGCCTCCATGCCATATACCAAAGAATAGGGTGTTGCCCCGGTTAAGGTGCGAGCCGTGGTACGGTATCCGTGGAGAGCGAATGGTAACATCTCATGCCAGTATTTGTATGTGACTGTCATCTTTTGTATGATATTTTTAATGTTTTTATTTGCAGCTTCGACAACACCATTCATCTATGGACGATAGGGGGAAGAATTGTGATGCTGAATCTTGAACTGCTCGCACAAGGCGGTGATCATAGGATTGTTAAGATTTGTACCATTGTCAGTGATGATCCTTTCTGGGATACCGTACCGACAAATAAGATTTTGCTTGATGAAGCGGGCAACAACATTCTTAGTAACAGATGCGAAGGAAGCTGCTTCGACCCACTTTGTAAAATAGTCAATGGCCACTAGGATGAAGTGGTGTCCATTGGAGGCTATCGGCTTGATCTCCCCAATCATATCAATTCCCCACATAGAAAAGGGCCAAGGATCCGTCAAGGCATTCAGAGGAACCGGAGGTATGTGCACCTTGTCAGCATAAATTTGACACTTATGACAGGTCCGAGAGTGCTGATGACAATCTGCTTCCATGGTAGACCAATAATAGCCTTCCCGTAGGATTTTCTTTGCCATCGTATGCCCGATGGAGTGAGTGCCAAAGGTACCTTCATGTAATTCAACCATGATCTTTTTCGCCTCAATCTTATCCACACATCGAAGCAGAATGGAGTCATGATTACGCTTGTACAAGATGCCATTACTCAGGAAGAACTTAGCAGAGAATCTCCTTAAGAACTTTTTATCATTGATTGAAGCTCCTTCTGGGTATTCTTGAGCCTCGAGATACCTCTTGACTTCATGAAACCAAGGCTGGTCCATTACCTCTTCAGTATTAATCTCGTGACAGTGTGCTGGTTCATCCATTCGTTTGATGGTGATCTGGGGAACCTCGTCATCCCAATTAAGATTAAACATAAATGACATTGTGGCTATAGCGTCTGCTAGCTGATTTTCTTCTCACGGGAAGTGCTCGAAGGTAATCTCCTGAAAGTGTGGTAGCAACATCAAAACATGTTCTTTATAAGGGATAAGGTTTGGGTGCTTAGTGTCTCATTCCCCTTTGATCTGACTGATGACCAAAACCGAATCTACAAACACATCTAAAGATTTGATTCCCAAGTCTATGGTAGCCTTGAGACCAAAGATGCATGCTTCGTATTCCGCCATGTTGTTTGTACAGTTGAAGCAAAGTCTGGAATTAAAGGGAGTATGACACCCTTCGGGAGATATGAGTACATCGTCGATACCATTACCAAGGGCATTGGAGGCCCCATCAAAGAATAGGGTCCATCGGGATCCTTGTTCAGGTTCGTCATATGGCCTGATTTCTTCACAGTCGTCTAATGTCATGATGTCTTCATCCGGGAACTCAAACTTCATGGACTGATAATCCTCTACATCTTGATGGGCAAGATGATCAGCTAGCACACTTCCCTTTATAGCCTTATGGGTAGTGTATTGTATGTCATATTCTGTTAGGATCATCTGCCATCTAGCTATTCTTCCAGAAAGAGCAGGCTTTTCGAAGATGTATTTTATCGGATCCATCTTAGATATCAACAAAGTAGTATGAGTAAGAATATAGTGTCTTAGCCTGCGAGAAGCCCATGCCAGAGCGCAGCAATTTTTCTCGAGTAGTGAATATATGTTTTCACAGTCGGTAAACTTTATGCTCAAGTAGTAAATAGCGTGCTCTTTTCGGCCAGACTCATCATGCTGCCCCAATACACACCCCATTGAGTTTTCTAAAACAGTCAGATATATGATCAATGGTCTTCCCTCGACTGGTGGCTTTAAAACAGGTGGCTCTCCTAAGTACTCTTTGATTTTGTCGAAAGCAGACTGACATTCATCATTCCACTTGACTACTTGATCTTTCTTCAATAGTTAGAAGATTGGCTCACAAGTAGATGTCAGGTGAGAAATGAATCTGGCAATATAGTTCAGGCGTCCCAAGAATCTTCTGACTTCCTTCTCAGTATGAGGAGCAGGCATTTCTAGTATTGTTTTAACTTTGGCAGGATCGACCTCAATACCTTTGTTACTGACGACAAAACCTAAGAGTTTACCAGACCGTACTCCGAATGTGCACTTGTTTGGGTTCAACCTTAGTTTGTACTTATTCAATCTCTCAAACAACTTTTGCAAGTGATCAAGGTGCTCCTTTTCTGTTTGTGATCGGGATATCATATTGTCTACATAGACCTCTATTTCATGATGTATCATGTCATGAAATAAAGCTACCATGGAGCGCTTATAGGTGGCCCTAACATTCTTCAGTCCAAATAGCATCACTTTGTAGCAGAATGTTCCCCACTGTGTGACAAATGTAGTTTTCTCCATGTCCTCAAGTGCCATTTTGATTTGGTTGTAACTTGAGAATCCGTCAATGAAGGAAAACACCTTGTGCTGGGCTATATTGTCAACCAAGATATCTATGTGGGGAAGTGGAAATTCATCTTTACGGCTGGCCCTATTCAAATCCCTATAGTCCATGCACATTGGTACTTTGTCGTCCTTTTTAGGTACGGGAACAATGTTGGCAACCCATTCGGGGTAGGAAGTGACAGCCAAGAATCCATCATTAAATTGTTTCATGAATTCCGCTTTGATCTTCTCCGACATATCAGGTCTCATGCGGCGGACTTTACGTTTTACTAGTGGACAATCTTCTCTTGTTGGAAGATGATGTACCACGATGTCGGTATCGAGTCCCGACATTTCTTCATATGACCAGGTTA
Organism: Vicia faba; assembly: GCA_948472305.1. Taxonomy (NCBI): domain Eukaryota; kingdom Viridiplantae; phylum Streptophyta; class Magnoliopsida; order Fabales; family Fabaceae; genus Vicia; species Vicia faba. The sequence continues at coordinate 1,457,828,563 of OX451739.1, forward strand.
AGATCTCAACATAATCCTGCAACAGCTGAATCAGACGTTCCTTGACCATCGGATCTAGATTGGCACCTATCTTGATTTATTTTATGTCCTCTTTGGTACCCAGATTGATCGTATCCACTGGTTCCTCATGAGGTTGAATAGCTTTTTCCTCTCGTTGTAGTAGTCTGGCCAATTCTCCCGGTACTTCACAATCTTCCTCACCTTCGTCTTCGGCTTGGTAGATTAGATCCTCAGAGTCACAAAAGGCCATAGCAGTATCGTTACCTATGGGATCCGGAATGGAGGGGTACCTGCATTTGTGAGTGTGGGTGTGTGTAAGGGTATAGCCATCTTTAAACAATAAAATGTAAAAGAAAAACAATGAGCACAAAATATTTGTATGTGAAAAATGTCCATGATTCATTGAATGTCATATGAAGATGAAATAAAAACCCTTACAAATGGACCATTGTGCCTCGGGCAAGACGCAAGGTTTAACATGTGTGAATTGTTTGTGAATATTACAGGTTCCAACAAAAATATAGAAGATAATTTATTGAGGGATGAAAGTTATTGGGACAAAGTCTCTGGCTTCCCAATTGCGAAGTCCTCCATTGACAGTAGGAAATATTCAATCCTCCAAGCTACAATCCTCTTCACCATCTTCCACTGCATTGACCTCTCGGTTGCTAATCTTCAAAGGTGGCCCTCCAGCACGGGCACGACGCACAACCTTCTGAACACTTGAAGTAAACCCTAAGCCAAACTTGTCAGATTTATACGGAATATCCAGAAGTTGCCCTCAGATGGTGCATCCTCCCTCCTCTACTACCGCTTTGGCGTCATTCAGAGATGACATCCGGAGCGGAGGTATTGTGATCTTGGGGATCTGGGATACCATCTTGGTTACTGGTACCTCTTGATAGACTTCTTTGAAATGTTGAAAAGGAGTTTCAATGAATTCGCTGTCCAACTCCACATACCGGAAAGAATTGAGATGGCTAATCATATACTATTCCTCTCCGTGGACAGTGATAATATTTCCATGGACCGGATATTTTAGCATCTAGTGTATTGTGGAGGTGACAACACCGGCATTATGGATCCATGGTCGTCCTAGCAGACAGGAGTAAGAGGGGAAGATGTCCATTACATAGAAAGTTGAGTTGAAAGTTTGAGTCCCAACCTTTATGGGGATGTCCACCTCCCCGTGGACCATCCTCTTTGAGCCATCAAATGCTCTTATAACTATGTTACTGGGTTTTAACGTCAGTCCTTCGCAGTCTAGTCTGTCGAGATCTTTCTTCGGTAAAACATTCAAAGATAAGTTGGTGTCCACCAAGACATGAGCCAGAGTTGTTCCTCTACATTCCACAGAGACATGCAATGCCTCATTGTGCTTTCTTCCCTTTGGTGTCAGATCAACATCTGAGAAGCCTAGGCCGTTGTCTACCATCAAATTGGCCACACAATCTTGAAATTGATCAGCCGATGTCTCTTGAGGCACATGGGCTGTCTTCAGAAACTTCACCAGAGCTTTCGCATGTGCCTCTGAGCACAGTAACAAAGCTAGCATGGAGATTTTGGAGGGAGTTTGCCCCAACTGTTCAACTACGTCGTAGTCGCTCTTCTATATTATTCTCAGGATCTCCTCCATTTCCTTTTTGGAGGTTTAGGGGATAGTCAGTGGTTGAGCCTTCGTCCGGACAGGCTCTTCGTGAATACTCTTTCCTTGAATTTCAACAGTAGGAATGTTGGTAGGGATAACAGTAGGGCTTGTGTCGTCTTTGTTAATAGGGACACTTGCAGATATGATTATTGGTACAGAGGTAACCTTTGGAATAGTCATGGGTCCAAAAACTGCCTTTGGAGGGGAAATTTCTGGAGAGAATATTCTACCACTACGGGTAATCTTACTGGTTCCAGCGATATTGCTAATGTCGGAGTTTTCTTTTTCGGAGCTGGTGTTTTCAGCGGCCAACCCATTTTGTTTTACACCATGGTAGTAGATGTCTCCACCGTAATTCCACGACACTGTTTTGTCTGATTCATACGGGACCGGCCCGGGCATTATGATTATAAGAGGAGTAGTTTTTGGAACCGATGTAATCCTAACGGGTCTTTTGGGGACCCTGAAAGGATTGGAGGAGATGGTTATGATTGAAACGTCTTCAACAGGAATAGGTGAAACAGGAGTACTTTCAAACAAAATCTCTTTGTTGTCTATCAAGCGTTGAATGCCTGTCTTCAACCAAAGGCAGTCAGTTGGTGAGGATAAGCAGAGATGGCAGTCTTCATTACAACCTGGGAATATACCGGCTTTCAACAAGTTTATCTTAATGATTGGGATCGGAGTCAAGAGTTCGTCAACTATGGCAACAAACAAATCTTCTTCAATTGCATTGGTGTTGTGACCATGTCTATGCATAGGAGCGGAAATGACGTTTGGTTTCTCGGGTGCGTCAAACTCAATCTCTTTTGCATCTATAAGGTCTTGAATCTTATTTTTCAGGGCCCAACAGTTGTTGGTGTAATATCCCGGACTTTCAGAATGATATGCGCAGCGGGCATTTGGGTGATAATAAGGGGACGTCGTGTTGGGGTTCTTTGTAGCTTCCTTCAGAGTTGTCAAATTAGATTTCAGAAGATGTGGTAAAACATGGGCTAGAGTCATATTGATTTTGGTGAACTACCGGATTGGCCTTTCCACCCTCGGTTGATTACCTCTTGGTTGATGAGATGTAGGCTTTGGGATCATAACAGCTCCTACCATCGGTCGACATCCGACTCTCCCTTGGTTCCTTTATGGATAAACAGCAAATACCTCCTTCTTCCCAGTGAAAGGATTTCTCACAGCTGTAGAGGAAGATGAATCCTTCTGAATCTTTCCACTTTTTATTCCAGCTTCCACCCTCTCTCTGGTCAGTATTAATTCAGTAAATCCTGCATATGAGTTTCCAATAAGATGGTTGAAGAAAGGGCCCGATAGAGTGCCTAAGAACATATCCACCAAATCTCTTTCAGACAGAGGGGGTTGAACTCTCCCAGCTAGATCTCTCCATTTCTGTGCATAATTTTTGAAACCCTCATTGGAGGCCATAGCCATACTCTGAAGTTGAGTACGGGTAGGGGCCAAATCTGCATTATACTGGTATTGCTTATAGAAAGCTGCAGCAAGATCTTCCCAGTTTTGAATGTCGGCCCTTTCCAATTGGTAAAACCAATCGAGTTGTGTTCTAAATAGGCTATCTTGGAAAAAATGCACCCATAGATCTTTATCGGCAGAATGCGGCTGGATCCTTCTCACATATGATCGGAGGTGCATCTTAGGACATGACACCCCATCATATTTTGCAAACAATGGCACTTTGAACTTCGGTGGGATCACAATTCCTGACACTAGCCCCAATTCTTTAAAGTCTAGACCCGGTACCATTTGTATTTCCAGAGCGTTCAAGCGTTCCTCAAGATATTTGTACTTATCATTTGCTGGAGGATACTGTTCCTCGAAGTAGTCTTCCTCTTCTTCCTCTTCTTCAGATTCTGACTGAACCGCTATTTCCTTTCCTTTTCCTTCATCAGAGGTTGTTGCAAAATTCAAGGTTCTTCTAGTCTGTCCTTGAAAACTTCTCCCCATGATTACAACACCGGTTGGTTTCTTCTCTTTCTTCTTCTTCTCCTTGGCCAACAAAGTTTTTAATTCCTCCAGTCCTTTGGCCAAGGTTGTGAGTAACTGTTGAAATTGCGTATTTTAAACCTGAAGAGCTTTGATTGTCTGTTCGAGATCCATCTTACTGAAATAAATAGCAGAGAGATGAGGGAACTTGTTGCAAAATACCTATTTATGTTATGATAAATGATATGTACACATGCAATATTTTCAAGGATTTTTAAAAAATCAAGTTCGTTTTAGACAGAAAGGAACACGTGTTATATTAATAAGATATAGTTTGAATACAACAATGCCCCTTTGGCAAAGTAATACACTCTCTAAGATGAAAAAAGTGGTGCGCGTCCTCTTTGGTGCAATGTAGGCATTTAGAGTCTGCTCTTCGCGAAGTAGCTTAGTGAGTTCTTAAACCTTCTTCTCGCTTGCATAGAATTGGGCTTCGAATGTATCACGCTCTCCTTTGAGCTGTATCCAATCCCTTTGCAGGTCTTTAACAGATGTAGGCATGTCAGGATGTGGGATAGTGTATGGAACTTCTCCTTCCTTAACAGGCTCAATGATTACCGGGAGAATGGAAGGATAAGGCATCATAAGACTTTGAGCGCGGGTTGGTACCCACTTGAGGTAAGGCTCGAGAGGGATGGAATTCTTGTGTCCCAAAGTCTTGCTATCCACCTTGTTTAGCATCCTCCAAGTTCGGATGAATATCTAGAGAAGACCTTGATCGTCGTTGTCATAGACGAATATCAAGCCTCGAGTCAGCATCTCATGTGGGCCATCCCTTCGGACATAACCAAACTGTCTTAGAGATAAGCATGGATTGTAGGTGATGCCTCCCCTAATGCCAAGTAGAGGGACATTAGGGAATTCCCCACAACGGTCAATAATGATAACATTCTCTTTGGATCGAGAGCACCAATGAATATCTGAATGTTTGAGCATCATTAACCTTTGTGACCACCTTAATTATGCTCATTCTTTAAGACTGATTGGGGAAGATGAGAAATAAACCATCTTTCCAGGAGGGGAGTGCAACACATAAGGACACCTCTTTTCCTCATTGTACAAGTGGAAAAGAGTGTAGGATATCCCCTAGCAATGTAGGCACCGGATTGCATGACATGAAGATTTTGACGGCACTTATATCTATAGGTTGGTCAGGAATGGGGAACAAAACCATCCCATAGATAAGAAGGCCCATAATTTCTTCAAAAGCTTGCAAGTCTAAGGAATTCCAACAGATTTGGGTTTTTTCAAACAGAAACTTTGCTAAGAAGCCTTTGACACCACTTCTAGTTTCCCAATAAGTTGTGACATCAGACGAGTGCAAGTGTAGAGCTTGAGCAATCTCTTCTGGCTTTGGGTCTCTTTCCGTACCGTTGAAAGGTAGCTGATTGAGAATGGGAATCCTCAAGAGTTGAGAGAATTCTTCCAAATTAGGCACAAGCTAATAGTCGGGAAATGTGAAGCAATGGTGAAAAGGATCAAAGAACTGAAAGAGAACCTTCATCATATCATCATCCATGTTGGAGGTGACCAAGTTGAGTAGACGACCATGTCTCTCGGTGAAAGGAGAGCTTTCAGGGATCCTTGAAGCTAGCTCCCTAAGTTGTGGAGGAGTTCTTACAAGGTTGACTTGGATAGTTTTCCTGCGAAGTGAATCCATATCCTACAAAACAAGAACAAAGACGAATCTCCAAAATCCTTGAAATGGTTAGTGGATGCATATGATGCTCAGGATGTCCATTATGTTATGCACAAGTATGTATATACAAGCAAAACAAACAAGTCCTTAGTTTAGGCTTGCATGGGGTTTTATAGGTAAGTACCCTCTTGAAGTTTAGTTGACTCAACCTGTCCTAATAATAGTAACAGGGTTCTAAGGAGCTCAATATCACCAGATTGTTTCCTTAGTCATTGTTTCAGCTTAAGCCTCTTTAATGGCGACCGAAATATTCCAAGAAACCAACCCACAATGAGTGTAGTATCGAGTATCTACCAACTTCAAACTGCACCAAAGTTGGTCATCTCACTACGCCCTAAAGGCCAAGTTGGTCAAGTAAAGGTTCTAAAAGTTCGTTAGTGCTTCATGACATCACTCAGCGACCCCGTATTCTCTTTGATTAACTCAAAGGCTACCGGTACCCACAAATATGTCACACTAACATAGCTATTGCTTAGACCATGTCGGTATACCCCGCACAGTTTCCATAACGTATTGCTATTTACCTATAATGTATCCCCAAATCTGGGTAGAGGATTCAAACCCAAACAAAGAACCATAATGTAAAGCAAACAAATCAAACAATGTAAGCAAATAAATGTGATCTAGCCCAAAGGTAACCCCACTTTTAAAGATATTCCCCAGCAGAGTCGCCAGTTCTGTGATACGGTGGGAGAACTGACTTGAGGGTTTTGCATTTGATCTCAAATGTTGCGTGTGATACGGTGGGAGAACTGACTTGAGGTTTTGCGTTTGTATTCGCACTTGTTCGGTTTAGCAAGAGTCGCCATCGACTTTTTATTTTATCCTAAAGGAAAGGTTAAAAAGCACAGGAAAAACCTTTTTGAGATGTTTCGTGGGTTCGGGGGGTAGATTATGAAAAGGGAAGGTATTAGCACCCTTTTCATCCATGGTTATCCATGGGCTCTTAGTTACTTGGTTTTTAGATCACTTGCCTTGATTTTTATTGCTTTGAAAATGGTGTGTGTATGTGTGTTTTGAAAATGTTTTTGAAATAGACGCCTTTGTTTCGGCAACCATTGTAATGACTAATGTTTTAGTATATACAATGGTGTGTATCTTTTCGAAAAGATGTTTCAAAGTGTTCTTGGAAGTTTGTTTTGAAAGTGTTTGTGAATGTGGTTTTGGAAAAGGAGGCAAGTGTTTTTGCAAGTTGATCTCAAGTAACTAAGAGTTTTGTCTACCCCTATTGTACTCAAAGGTTTTCTCTATGTTTTCAACCCCTTTTTAACAATTTTGTTGCACCATTGAATTTGGTGGACAATCTTGCATTTAGGATGTGATCAGGACAGGCGCGGGTCATCGTATGGACCATGAATGCAATGGTGCCAAGTGTCTTTGGAAATTTTGCTTGAAGGGACTATGATCATTTTGATAGGCAACTTTCGAAAGCGTCATCGAGGGACTTATGATCATTTGAATTGTTTTTGCCAAAGAAACTCGACGTGCAAGCATGGCCCATTTTGGAAGGCAACATGTGGGATTACCCTAGAGGGTGCAAGTGTGATTGTGTATTGATTTCGTGCCTTTTTCTTGTATTAGGTTATCTAGCATTTGATTTTATGCACATACAAACCCTAGGTCTAATCATGGTATAATTCGAAAGCGGTAAATTGCGGGAATTTTAAAGTCTACGCTATTACAAAATAGTATCCGGGAGTGGGGGTACAAGTATACATAAGTGGGGATGAGACTTAAATAATTACAACCAAATCGAATCGCGATCAAATGTAAGAAATGTAATGTATAGCAATGTATAAGAATAGCAAATGTATAATGTATCAAATGTAAGTGTATTGTGTAAGTGTATGTATTATGAAGCTTATTTACAAGTGTTGAGAACATTTAACTTAAGGGGAAAATTAAGTATTGTTAATTTAATGTAAAAGGATTGAATATTTTGTTTATTTAATTTTTTGTATTCTTGTATTTTATTAATATGCACAAATGAAAGTTTTAATCTTAAGAAAAGAAAAGTATTAACTTTAAAGAAAAATTATGTAATTATGTACAAACAACGTTAAAATGAAAAGGAAAAATGTTTTAAGCTTTTGTGTAAAAATTAATGTATTAATTATTTATGCTAGTATTTTTTATGTATGTACAAAATTTTAACTAAAAAAGTGTTTTTTAAGGAGAAAATAAAAATAAAAAAAAGTTTTGGTGTATTTTAAATAATGTATTATATATAGAATTATAATTATATTATATATAAAAAGCTATTGTTAATTAGGAATTAATGTAAATAAAATTAATATATTTAAGTAAATTATATATAAAAAAATGGTATATATTAGTTTGAATTATAAAAAAAAAAGATAAATCAAATCTTAGTTTATGAATGTTTAAAACAAAAAGTAAAAGGAAAGTTGAATGGGCCAAAGAGTTTTTTAGGGCCCAAACGAAGAACATTCAGAACCAGGACGGGGGGGTTTAATTGGGAAAACGCTTTGGGCTTATGCTGAACGGGGCAAGGCCCATGGGTCTCATAACATTTGTTTTTTTCTTAGGGTTCGAAGGTTATTGCTTCATTTGGTGAAAGGCTTAGGGTTACAGCGCCGTTCTTCTTCGTTTCGCCTTCGTTCCTTCCTCTCCTTCCATGTAAAGGCCATAGAAACGCGACCCTCCTCCTAGAGCCACCGCGCCATCGTCACCTCCTCCCTCTTCCACGGACTAACCAACGATGTGGCACGAAGGTAAAGTTTTTCTGATTCATTCGCGTTAGGGTTTTCATTCTTCTTTCTTGCATGTTCTGCCTTACTTGTTCTGATTAAGCATTTTGATTTTATATTGTTATTAAGGCCGTGGAAAGGAAATAAAAGAGATTACTACCTTGACGGAGGAGGAGGAGGAATTTGGAGGCGTTTGGAGGCTTGTCGGCGGGGAAACGCGTGATGATGAAGCTAGCTCTTCGGTAACCCTGGTATTTTTGTGTTGCCTCCTTAGGTTTTGTGATGATTCCTGAAAAACTCTTCGTATCACCTCTTTTCTTCTGTTTAGCCTTGCCTTTGCCTACGTACGCTTCTTTATCCTCTTCTTCTTGCTGCCTTTGTTGCCTAGCTTGATGTATATGGTTGCCTGTTACTTCTTGCGTTGTCTTGTATGTTTGCCTGTGATGTTAACTTTCTGAGGCTTTGCGTTTCCTTTTTGGGTTTCTTCTGAATGTTGATATGCTGAGATTGATTGATGTTTGTTGATGATTCTGCTAATGTGTTTGATTCGTGCGTTTGCCCAATGATGATGTTTTTCTAAGGGCCTTTTGTATTGCCCTTGAATGCTTTAGCTTGAAAGGTTTGAAATGCCTAGGCTTGGTATAGATATGGGGTTACAGGCCTTGGTATGATTTTGAAGTTTTATTTTGGTGGTCTTTGTATGCTTGAGATTGATGGGTGAAGGCTTTTAGGCTCAGACAGGCACGAGGTTTTCTTCAGGCTTAACAGTTGTTTTTTGACAGGTTTAGCTTGAAAGGTTTGAACCAGTTTTAGGGTTGTTTGTGGATTGTGGCTTTACATGTTATGACTTTGGTGAGGCTTGCTTCAGGTTTGTGCTGAAGAAGTGAAAAACACAAGAAGGGGGGTTGAATTGTAAAACTGAAAATCAATTGCAATGAACACGATATTTTTATCCTGGTTCGTTTGATCTCAAACTACTCCAGTCCACCCAGCAAGGTGATTTCGCCTCTCTCCAACGAGGTCTTAATCCACTATATTCAACTGAATATTACAATCTGCTTTAACAACTGCTAAAGCCTTCTTGATGCAAACCACAACCCAGTTTGTCAAGGAAACACTTTCTTACACAGAATGGAAATCTAGGTGTGTGAGTGTTTTCTACAAAAACAGTTTATCACAACTGTGATATTACACAACTTAATCTTATGAAACTAGATTGCTAAAATATAATTGAGTAAGGAATTATGGAGCTTTTTAGAAAACTGAGAATGAGAAGATGTAGAATAGCTTTTAGGCGTGGAAATAGTTGTAGAGCATTAGTCAATTCAATCTTCATTGTCTTGTTTATATAGCATTGAATTTGTTGAACGTTGGAGCAATAATCTTGATTCAATGCCATTAACAAACTTTCCTTAATAAGCAGATTTTGTCTGGAATGATGCCGTTGGTAATAATTCGCTTTGAATGCACAGTACCATTGCTACTTAAAGTGTGTTCTGGCTTGGCCTCATTCTGACTCTGCTTAAGTGCTGATGAACTGTTGTTGTCTTTATCAGAGTGTTGAGCGCAGTTTTGTTCATCAAGCTTCAGCATACGCGTGAGTTATTCTTCTGATTTGGTATTCTGATATAGCAACTTCTGATGCTGATGTTGATAACCAATATTCTGATGCTGATTGTGATGTACTCCTGCTGATACCTATCAGAGTTTCTACAAAATAGAAGGTAATATTTTAGGTAGCAAATAGTTCTTACATGAATCACATAATTAATATATCCTTTCATTTTGTTATCATCAAAACTTAAACTTAGGGTAGTAGATTCAAACTTTGTTCTAACATGTGCAAGTTTGGACATTGCTGGCTTTGAATGGTAAGGCTTGTGCTGTTTAGATCTTGGCTTTAGCTTGAGGTCTTTGTTTTGACAGGTTAAGGTTTGAATGTTTTGGCTTGTTGTTTGGATTTTTGTGTGGATCTGTTTATGTTTGATAGCTTACAGGCTGTTGGACAAGTAAAGTTTTAATGGTTGTTTGGATCTCTCCTTGATAGGTTTATGGTTTTTTTTTGTTCTTAAAGGCTAGACAATTTGTGGTTATGTGAATTGGTTTTAAGACTTGTGCTGTCTTGGTCCCTTGTGCTTTTTGGCGCCTATGGTTTTGAATGCTTCAGGTTTGATATATTTTCTTGGTCAAAACTGGTGGGCAGGTTTGCAAAGCTTGAGAATTTCACTCTTTGTGATCACCTCTGCTGCATATATTCTGTCTCTTTTTGAGTAGCTCTGATACATGCCTTTTTTAGCCTTTAGCTTGCTGTAACATAATCTGCTTTCCTCTCTCTTTCTCTCTCTTGACAAATTTTAAACATTTAATATTGTTTACATTTGTCTTTTCTGAAAAAACAAATGGCTGAAAATGATGAGATGGAACTTGCTTGCATGTGTAGTTTTGCCTCTGCATATTTTATGTACTGCTTCCATATTTTCCTGCATCTTTGTGACAGTTTCTGATGCTTTGGCATGTTGAGGTATCTTTTGGGCAGCTGTGCACCTTTTGGCAGCTTTTTGACTTAGTTTCTTTGACATTGGAACTCAGTTTGCCTTTGGATTTATACTTGCATATGCTGTTTGTTTTGAACTATGCAGGTTTTGAATTATGCAGCATGCTTAAGAATTTTGAATTTGTGCAAAAATCACAACTTTGTGCATTCATGTTTCATTGCAAGCATTCCATCCTTCTTTGTGAACCGGGAGAAATCCCGTGATTTGCAGAGAGGGCCAAAACTGATTCCGGCCATTTGTTTTTAATGATGAACCTTTTTGACTGTTTATCTTTAACTATTTTTCTCTGCTTTGAGTTTTTCTTCTTTTCTTATTCTTTGCAGATAAAATCAAAAGAGCATCAAGGGAGCATTGGATAGAAGATGAAGATTTAGCATTTTTAGGACATTGTTTTATTTCAATTTAAATTACTGTAAGATTATTATTGTAAACATTTTTGTAAACAATAACAATTATACAAATAATTTAAAGATAAATAAAAGTCCTTTTATTTACCAATCAAATCTTTTTATTCCCTTTCAATTATTGTAATCATCATTAGAATACTTTGTAAAATACTGTATTCAAATAATAATTGTAACGAATAATTGAAGATAAATAAAAAATCCAACTTGATCAATTAAGTCTTCTTTCAATTCAATGTTCATTTAATTATTTGAATTTCTTAAAATTAAAATAACTGGAAGTATCCAATTATTCTGACTTTAGAAAAATAATTAACGAACACTGTGGCCTTACCATTGAATCAGTAATAAACCTGGTGCTTCAAGTATCCGATGCACAGTTAATCAAACCAATATCTAGATATTTATCCTTTTACTGATCAAATCAATCACTGTAGATTCTCAATTTAAGCGCCTCAATTGTTATCTCATCTCAAATCAAGTGCTTTAGCCTTTACTGATTAAACAACAATCTGCAATTTTCTTGATTCAAACGCCTCAATCCAAATTTCAGAGTAAGCTGAAAAGAAACTGTAAAGATAATCCTTTCTGAGAAATACGCGCACAAAACCATAGTTCTTGATTAAAAGTCAAAGAAGCGTCCGCCTGATCAAAACCGGAGCTAAAATCAACCAAACCCTAAGCAAACTGTATGAACTGTTCCAGAGCCATGAAAACCCTAATTTTGTCTAACTGACGAGAAAAGTCTGTCTGACTGATTCTTGAACTAGTCTGAAAAATCAGGAAACGCCCGCAGCCGTGATTTCTTGAGGAAAAATACGAGGGCAAATTTTGGGGTACAACAGTTGCCCCTGTTCAATCTTCTTGGACCTGAAGAGTTAGATTGGAAAGTTTGCCTTTCGCGACTCGAGGGTAAAAGGAGATTGGACACTAGAGTGCCCAGAAAATTTGCACTCGGTAATGTGATGGTAGAGGGAATGGGCTTAAAGATGCCATTTGGTGATGGGATTAAAGATTCCATCTGGAGATGTGACAGGGGGATGGGCTAAGAGATGCCATCTGGAAATGTTCGTTGAAGAGGATGGGCTTATAGATGCCATCTGAAGGTGATTGTTGAACTGAATGTCACTGGTGAGTGGACGAGTATCAGAAAGGTATCCATGTTTTGGAACATCTTTGAACTGGGGGTCTGAACAAGCAATAGATTGACATCCGTGTTTGGAGAATCTATAAACTGTTTTCAGGAGTTGGAGTTGAATAAACAATAGAGCAGCATCCATTGTTGGTAAGCGTCCGTAAACTGTTTTCAAAAGTCGCCAAGTGGAGAAGGAACCGGTGTAGGGTTTCCTGATGATGAGTCCGTGTAAAACTGCATCTGGATGAATCTGGAATAAGTATCAGAATGTCGCCGTGTCCGGGTCACATATGAACTATTTCTAGAAAGAATCTCGGAAGATGATGATCTTTGTCTATCGACTGATCTTACTTGAAAAGGTACAGAGTTAGCTGTATGCAATGTCATGATGCATGATGCAATGTATGTTACACCAATGTTTATGATACGAATGTGATGAATGCGCATGTAAGCTGATGATCTGTCTTGCTGAGGATAGACGAATCCTGGATGGCTGAAGATAAAAGAATCTTGACTACTGCTGGGGAAAATAAATCCTTGGCTGCTGGATAGGGAAAGAATCTTTGATCGTTGAAGATGAGGAGTCCTGGGACAACTGCTGGGGGATCAGGAGCTTGGGTTGTATGCCAAGTTACTAGGGAATTCCTGTCTTGAGGATGTCTTCACTGGAGAATATTCGAATATTCTGTGAAGAACCGAGAATGGGTCCTCATTCTGCTGATGCTTAACTGTTATCTGGTCGATCTCCAGGCTTTCACAAAAGCTCGTATTGTCATCTGGTCGTAATCCAGGCTTCACAATAGCCTGCTAGGCTGCCTTCCAGTCAAATCCGGGCTTCACGGTTCGTGTTAAAGATATACCACTATCTGGTTGATTCCAGGCTCCGTAGTATTTTTGACTGCTGTTCTGGTCGTAATCCAGGCTTCACAGAAATTTGTATTGTCAACTGGTCGTAATCCAGGCTTCACAATAACTTGATAAGCTGCCATCCGGTCAAATCCGGGCTTCACGGCTTGTGTTAAAGATATACAACTATCTGGTCGATTCCAGGCTTCGTAGCATTCTTGACTGTTGTCTGGTCGTAATCCAGGCTTCGCAGAAATTTGTATTGTCAACTGGTCGTAATCCAGGCTTCACAATAACTTGATAAGTTGCCATCCAGTCAAATCCGGGCTTCACGACTTGTGTTAAAGATATACCACTATCTGGTCGATTCCAGGCTTCGTAGCATTCTTGACTGTTGTCTGGTCGTAATCCAGGCTTGGCGATTGTCTGACACTGTTATCCGGTTGCAGTCCGGTCTTCACAATGTGCTGTAGAGATTAAGATGTTACCCGATCGAGTCCGGGCTTCATAACTTGGATTCAGGAGATCCCACTATCTGGTCGTAATCCAGGCTTTGCGGTAGTCTGACACTGTTATCCGGTCGTAGTCCGGTCTTCACAATGACTTGTAGAGATCAAGAAATTATCCGGTCAAATCCGGGTTTCATAACTTGAATTTTGTGAGAATTTGATCTTCGACGACTGTAGCTTCCAACAGATGATGAAGAAGTTTGCGAACGACCGATCAATCTGAAATGCAACTTGTTCTGGAGAATAAATCTTGGACAAATGTTGGGGAAATAAACCCATAATGGAAGAACTCTGGGGTTACTGAGGATGAGAAATCCCTGTTGTCTGCCAACTGCTTGGAGAACAAGATCTTCACTTGTTGGGGGATCCTAGGACCACTGTTGGGGATTGGAACTCCTTGGTGACTTGTGGGGTGAGAGAATTCTGATGATCTCTGCTGGGGAGTTCAGGACATGGTAGACTTAAGCTGGAGAGGTAAGATTTGAGAATCTTCAGTCCGGTTGGAAGTATCTCTGTGGGGAGGGTGTTCATTGGTCTGGTTCCAATGGGGATTGATAGTTGGAAGTTTTAGCTCCGCTGATGATAGGATTTTCAGATTTTAGGGTTCCACTAGGGGTGCTGAAACTTATCCCTGGGGGGAACTAGGTTCTGGAAGGCTCTCTGGCTGGGGAGATCAATTTTGAGAAATCTCTTGTTCTGCTGGGGATCCTAGAGTTAAACTCTGTTTGGGGACTCCTTCTGAAAGGGCATCGAGATATCTATCTGTACCTTCCACCTATCAGTAATCATCTTTTCCTGATTTAAGAGGAAATGACTATGTTCAAATGCATATGCCTACTTAACAAAACATTGGACGTTTCTCAAGTAAACATAAGTGTGAAAGAAAGACAAAGCAAATTTGGTGTATTTGGAAAAGTATTTGTATTAACTTTCTATGAGTGTCTTTGTACAAAGGAGACAGGCATCCTAGTAAGAGGATGTTGCCGTAAAAATTGAGAATTTTATACAAAAGCAAAATGGCTATGTGAAATAACTCCATGGGGTTCCATTCTGCTATAGCCATCACAACTCTGACTATTTGTCCATTCAATGCTTCGCCTGCCGATGACTGGATTGATCAGAAGCTTGGAGTTCATTGATGAAGAGATTGTCCTTAAAGTGATCCGACGAGACATAGTCATACGCTTTAATTTCCTAACTTTTGCCTAAACCGCCCTTTCGGGTTTTTGATCCACCGGGAAACCCCTTTTTGCCCAAGCCGCCCTTTCGGGTTTTCGTCTTGCCGGGTGTATAGATTTTTTGTTTTTATCCCTAATTTTTCCTGATCCGCCCTTTCGGGTTTTCGGTTCACCGGGATGCCCATTTTTGCCCAAGTCGCCCTTTCGGGTTTTCGACTTGTCGGGTTATTTCATGCGTAGTATCTTTTGACTATGTCTGCATTCGCGGGGTGCGGCAAATCATCGCCATCCATGGTGGTCAGAATCATTGCACCACCAGAAAATATGCTCTTGATTACAAATGGTCCTTCGTAAGTAGGAGTCCATTTTCCCCTGGGATCACTTTGCGGCAAGATAATCCGCTTGATTACTAGATCTCCGACTTGATATACTTGACGTCTGACTTTCTTGTTGAAAGCCTTGATCATCCGTTTTTGGTACGTCTGACCATGGCAAACAGCAGCGAGTCGCTTCTCGTTGATCAAATTGAGTTGATCAAGTCGGGTCTGAATCCAATCGTCTTCATTCAAACCTGCGTCTTTCATAATTCTTAAGGAAGGAATCTGAACTTCCATGGGCAGGACAGCTTCCATGCCGTATACCAGAGAAAATGGGGTTGCCCCGGTTGAAGTACGTGCTATGGTACGATATCTGTGCAGAGCAAACGGTAGCATCTCATGCCAGTCCTTGTAGGTGACCGTCATTTTCTGAATGATCTTCTTAATGTTTTTATTCGCAGCTTCAACAACACCGTTCATCTTTGGCCGATAAGGAGATGAATTGTGATGATAAATCTTGAACTGTTCGCACAATGCGGTGATCATAGTATTATTCAGATTTGTACCGTTGTTTGTGATGATCCTGTCTGGAACACCATACCGGCATATGAGGTTTTGCTTGATGAAGCGGGCAACCACATTTTTAGTGACAGAGGCGAAAGAAGCTACTTCGACCCATTTGGTGAAGTAGTCAATGGCAATCAGGATGAAGCGATGTCCGTTGGAAGCCGTGGGCTTGATCTCTCCAATCATGTCAATGCCCCACATTGCGAATGGCCAAGGAGCTGTCAGCATAGACTTGACACTTGTGGCAAGTACGGGAGTGCTGATGGAAATCTGCTTCCATGGTAGACCAGTAATAGCCTGCCCTCAGGATCTTTTTAGCCATAGTATGCCCGCTCAAATGGGTGCCAAATGTACCGCTGTGTATCTCTGTCATGATTAACTCCGCTTCAGCTTTGTCAACACATCGGAGTAAGACACAATCATGATTGCGCTTATAGAGGATGCCATTGCTCAGGAAGAAATTGGCAGCAAATTTCCTTGGGAACTTCTTGTCATTCACGGAAGCTCCTTCGGGATATCCTTTAGTCTGGAGATACCTTTTGATTTCGTGAAACAAGGGTTGTTCCACTACTTCCTCGGTATTAATCTCATGAAAATGCGCAGGTTCATCCATTCGCTTGATGGTGATTTGGGGAGCCTCGTTATCCCATTTGAGTTTAAACATAGAAGACATTGTAGCCAGAGCATCCGCTAGCTGATTCTCTTCTCGCGGGAAATGCTCGAAGGTAATTTGCTCGAAATGAGGCAACAATGTCAGGACATGTTCTCTGTATGGGATAATATTAGGATGTTTGGTATCCCACTCTCCTTTGATTTGACTGATAACCAAAGCCGAGTCCCCAAATACGATCAAAGATTTGATCCCCAAGTCTATAGCAGCCTTGAGACCAAAGATGCAAGCTTCATATTCCGCCATGTTGTTTGTGCAGCTGAAGCAGAGTCGAGCCGTGAAAGGAGTATGACAACCTTCCGGGGAAATAAGTACCGCACCGATACCGTTTCCAAGTGCATTTGAAGCACCATCAAAGTACAGGGTCCATCGGGATCCCTTTTCAGGTCCGTCATACGGTCTGTTACCTTCGATGTTGTCCAAATTCATGATGTCCTCGTCTGGGAAGTCAAATCTCATGGATTGATAATCTTCGATAGCTTGATGAGTCAGATGATCAGCTAGTACACTCCCTTTTATAGCTTTTTGAGTGATGTACTGGATGTCATACTCCGTTAGGATCATTTGCCATCTAGCTATTCTTCCAGATAAAGCAGGCTTCTCGAAGATATACTTGATAGGATCCATTTTGGAAATCAACAAGGTGGTATGAGTCAACATATACTGCCTTAGTCGGCGAGCAGCCCATACCAAATCGCAGCAAGTTTTCTCGAGTAGTGAGTAGCGAGTCTCACAGTCGGTAAACTTTTTGCTAAGGTAATAAATAGCATGCTCTTTTCGACCAGACTCGTCATGCTGGCCCAAAACACACCCCATTGAGTTATCCAAGACGGTCAGATACATGATCAATGGTCTTCCTTCGACAGGAGGCATCAGAATAGGAGGTTCTAGCAAATATTCCTTGATCTTATCAAAAGCAGCTTGGCAATCGTCGTTCCACTCGACTACCTGATCCTTCTTTAATAATTTGAAATCTGGATCACAGGTAGAAGTTAGATGAGAGATGAATTTGCCAATATAGTTCAAGCGCCCCAAGAACCCTCTGACCTCCTTTTCAGTGCGGGGAGCAGGCATCTCTTGTATTGCTTTCACTTTGGCTGGATCGACCTCAATGCCCTTGTTGCTCACAATAAACCCTAGAAGTTTACCAGACCTAACTCCAAAAGTACACTTACTTGGATTCAGCCTGAGTTTGTACTCTTTCAACCTGGCAAACAGCTTTTCTAGATGCTCAAGGTGCTCCTCCTCTGTTTGTGACCGAGCTATCATATCGTCTACGTAAACTTCGATCTCATGATGTATCATATCATGAAATAAAGCTACCATGGCGCGTTTATAAGTTGCCCCTGCGTTCTTCAGTCCAAACAGCATCACCTTGTAACAGAAAGTACCCCATTGTGTAACAAAGGTTGTTTTCTCCATGTCCTCGGGGGCCATTTTAATTTGATTATAGCCTGAGAATCCATCCATGAAGGAGAACACTTTGTGCTAAGCTGTGTTGTCAATCAGAATGTCAATGTGCGGTAGCGGAAAATCATCTTTGGGGCTGGCCCTATTCAAATCCCGGTAGTCTACACACATCCTGACCTTGCCATCTTTTTTAGGAACTGGCACGATGTTAGCAACCCATTGTGGATAGGATGTAACAGCCAGAAAGCCAGCGTTGAATTGTTTCATCACTTCTGCTTTAATCTTCTCAGACATGCCGGGCCTCATTCGACGGACTTTTTGCTTGATCGGTGGACAATCTTCCCTGGTTGGGAGACGGTGAACCACGATGTCTGTGTCTAAACCCGGCATGTCTTCATAAGACCAGGCGAAGATTTCAACGTATTCATTTAACAGTTGTATTAGGCGCTCCTTGACACTTGGTTTCAGATTGGCACCCACTTGTACTTCCTTCCGGTCTTCCTCTGTTCCTAAGTTGACGGTTTCCAACAACTCTTCGTGAGGCAAGATGGTCCTTTCCTCTTGTTGTAGGAGTCTGGCTAGCTCTCCCGGTACTTCACAATCTTCGTCATTTTCATATTCAGCCTGATTGATCAGATCTTCAGAGTTATTGAAGGACATAGCAGAATAGTCACCCATAGAATCTAGAGTGGACGGGTACCTGCTGTTATACCCCAAAATTTGCCCTCCCATTTCCTCAATATTTTCTCACCACAAGACCCTTGGAGCTCAAGATCCAATTAGGGTTTCCTCTGCTCAAGACTTCTCCTTGCACTGTGGACTCAAATTAGGGTTTATGTTTGAACAAAGATGTTTTGACCTAAAATGCCTAAGATGACTTTCATGCTTCATATTGGACTCCCAAGTTTACCCATACCAAGTTTCAAGTCCTGATTCCAAGTTTTACCCAGTCAATTGGACAGTTGACCTAAAAATCAGCTGTATTAGGGAAAAAGTCAACTGTGGCCAATTGACAGTCAAATCCCATGAAAATTGACCCACATCAACATTATGAACTCACATGGACCATTTGATCAAGTTTGGATCACAATTCCACAAGAAATTTGATCAGATCACCAAAAGGGCAAAATGGTCATTTTTAGGGTTTTGACTGCACAAAGGCAATTTTTGACTGTTTGACCTAGCCAATGGCAAACCAAGCTCACATATGGACTCAAGAACCCCATGGAATTATCTTGACATGATCAACAAACTCAAAAGATCCCAAATACACAAGATTGACAGTTAAATTTCCCAGTCAATTGATCAATTTTGACTGTATACTGAAAAGTCAAACTTTGACTTTTTGGTCAAAATCAAGAGTCAAGATTCATTTTTCATCAAAACATGCCAAATCATGAAACTTGTTCACCAAGAAACCAAGAAATGCAAATTAGGGTTTGAAATGGAATTTTTCATAACATAGAATTTTTCTAAGTTATGGAAAACCCTAATTTTTTCCCAACTTTGCCCCACTTTTTCACCATAATTCATTTGGATTCAAACAAAAGTCAAAACATGAAAGTTGTAGCTTGTTGCATAGTCTACAACTTTGATTCACAAAGTTTTCTCATTTGAAGCTTGTATCTCAAGTTACAAATTTTTGAATAAGGGCACTAAACCATTCTTAACTTAGTGAATTTTTGACCTATTTTGACAAGTTTTTCTACCCCACTTCAAGACCATTTTCCATACACTTCCACTTGGAATTTCAAATTTCACTTCAAATATGGATTGTATTACACATTCCAAGCTTTCCAAAATGTCCAAGAACTTCTCAAACAACCTCATGGTTAGGGAGAATCGAATTTCACAATATAGCAAAAACTCACTTTTGAATTGGCCATTTTTCATGTTCATAAGTTATGCAAACTTCTCAAAACCAGCATGCCCTTGATTACAGGTCCTTAAACCAAGTTACACTCAATAATTTAATGCTTGTTCATTGTGTCAAAGTGTTATTCTATGAGTTCAAGTATTATATACAAGTTTGATCCATTTTTAGATAAAGTAAACTATCCATTTTTGCAAAAGTTCACTTTATGTCCAATTACAAATCCAACAAGTACATTGCAAATATGATTGGCACAAGATTATGAACAAATTACTCTGATCAAGAGAAGCTTTGCAGCAGGATTAGAGGTCCCCTACTGACCTAAAACACCAAGTTGCCTTTGTTTGCTTAAGAGAAAAGAAACATTGCATAACCAATACCAACTCTCATATCAACTACCCTACACAAGAACAAAGTTATCAAACAGATTCCACACAACATAACCAAGCTAATACACGACCCTTGCACCTCTCAAACACTCCCATTGCCATAATCACTCTCAAACTGCACAAACATGGTAAAGCCTGCAGTTTGAGTGCTATCTTCCATTTCCCTCAAGCTCTTTTGTCAAAACCAGCTCACACACATTCCCTAGCACCTATGCAAGCTAACCATGCCTTGAAACACGACCTGTAACTCCTCTAACAAGTTCCACCATTTTCACTTTTCCATTTTGCAGTTGAAGTTCTACAGCTCAGTTCAAGGTGTCTCAAGGCAAAGTAGATATTGGAACAGCATCACCACACCTCAAGGAAGCTATACCAACCAGTATCTTGCACTGTAAACTCCCCATTTTCCAGTTAGAACTTCAGCTGAACAGGTATTTTGGTGAACCCGTATCTCTCTGATTATGCATCATTAGTCTTAAGTTTGTGAATAAACAATGTCCTACTCATGCCACTGAACATGTATATTCTTTTACTTTTCATTTCTTTTGCCTGAGTTGAGAGAATTTAAGGTTTAAAAATGGCAGAAAACATAGGTTAGGATTTGGGATTGTTAAAATTCTCTCTCATTTCTGAGAGTTAGGAAATGTTCTTTATATATTTGGAATCGTGGTTTCATGCTTAACATCTTTTGTGTTGGAAGTTTGTTCAAAAAATCAAAGAATCAGGATATTCAAAGGAAGCTTGCTTGCGCGCGTTTTTTTGAACAAACTTTGTTCAGAGGTTGAAGAAGGTGACTTCTTGGGCTGGGCCTGAGCAATTTTCTTATTCACACCACTTTTTCTGTTTTGCACCCCTGAGCCCATTTGCTTCATTTTCAATATTTTTGACTTTTGCCTTTTTTTGATTGATTCATTTATTTTTTCTCAGCATGTTAAAAACATAAAAATATTTTTCTCATCATTTTTTGAATTTATTGAATATTTGTTTGATTAATTCTTTTGTTTGTACATAAATAAACAAATATATATATATATATATATATATATATATATATATATATATATATATATATATATATATATATATATATATATATATATATATATATATATATATATATATATATATATATATATATATATATATATATATACTTTTTGTTTAAAATATTAAGATAATACAAAATATATTTTTATACATATTTTTACCTTATTTTTACTTCCTGAAAATATTTTATAAAATAAAATACTTTTTATTTTAATATTGAATATTATTAATTAATGTGTATAAAACATGGTTTCTATAAATAACATAAATAAATAGATATATTAATATACTTGGGAGAAAAATATCAAAAATGTACATATTTTATTTTTTAACATTTAATATTAAAAAATACATTTTGACAAATACTTCACTTTATTTTATTTTTGTACATTCTAAATAAATACTTGTATTAAATTAAATAATAATACACTTTATTTAATAGAATTAGGGTTTTGGCCTTAAATATGAAAAACTCCAAAAAATAATACCTTTTTATTTTCTTTTTATTTTACATAAATAATTCCTTTTTCATACATACAAAAACCATTTTTGTATCTTGCATATTTATTCTTATTTTATTTAATTTATGCAATTAATCATCTTGTAAAATATTTCAATATTGATGTAATAGTTTTAGTTTTACATTACTTATCAAAATCCCCATTTGAACATTTGTACCCCCCTTCCCATATTTGGTTTGTAATAGCTTAGTAAATTTATTTTCGCGCTTTATTGCTTTCTAATTATGCCATGTTAGAATTAGGGTTTGTATGTGAAAAAACGACAAAATAGTTATGACCTAATCTCAAGACAAACAAGCATGAAAATGGACACACAAATCACACTTGCACCCCCTAGGGTACTCCACTTGTTGCCTTTCAAAAATGGGCCATATTGCATGTTAAGTCTCTTTGGGCAAAACAAACAAACCAAATGATCATAGTCCCTCGATAACGTCTTCAAAATACTTCCAAAGCAAATGATCAAGTCCCTTAAAGAAAATGCTCAAAGATACTTGGCACCGTTGCAATTATGGTCTAAACGATGACCCGTACCCGTCCCTTTTACATCCTAAACATAAGATTGTCCACCAAATACAATGGTGGAACAAACTTATTGAAAGGGTTAAGACATAGCAATAAACTTTGAGAAATTTAGGAGTAGATAACCTCTTAGTTACTTGAATCAATCTTGCAAACTACAACACTTGCCTATTTCAAAAACCACACATCACTACACTTTCAAAACAACTTTCAAAAACAAATGAAAACCTTTTTCAAAAGACATACACCTTTGTATACATCCCCACATGGATCATTACAAAGGTTGCCACCACAATGGCTTCTTTTCAAAACATTTTTCAAACCCACACACACAAGCACCATTTCAAACAATTGAAAACAAAAGGCAAGTGATCTAAGCAAGTAACTAAGAGCCCATGGATAACCATGGATAGAAAGGGTGCTAATACCTTCCCTTTCTATAATCTACTCCCCGAACCCAAGAAAACATCTCAAAAGGTTTTTTGCTGTGCTTTTTAACCTTTCCTTAGGATAAAATAAAAAGTCGGTGGCGACTCTTGCTCAACCGAAACATTTGCGAAAACAAACGCAAAACCTTAAGTCAGTTCTCCCACCGTATCACACCTGCATTTATGAGTGTGGGTGTGTGTAAGGGATAGCCATCCTTAAACAAACAAAAATGCAAAAAGGAAAGAAAATGAACACAGCAGTTTATCAATGAAAAACGTCCGATGAATCATTAAACATGGCATATGGATATGAAGATAATCAAAACCCTTACAAATGGACCTTCATGCCCCGGGAAAGGCATGAGGTGAAAAAGTAGTGTACGGATTGTTCAAAAGTAATTATTACAGACCAAAAGAAAGGTTTGACAGATAATTACTGATTAATAAAAGTAATAGGGACAAAGTCCTTTGCCTCCCAGTTGTGTAGTCCCCCTTCGATGGTTGGGTAGATCCAATCTTCGATGTTGGCATCTTCGTCTTCACTTTCCAAAGTATTAATCCCATAAGGAGAGATCTTGATGGGTGCTCCTTCAACCTTTGAACGGCGCATAGCTTTCTGCCCCACAGCAGTGAATCCTAAACCAAACTTGTCTGTTTTATGAGGAATATCCGGCAATTGCCCCCATGTTGAGCTCTTCCCTTCCTTCATTGTGGCCTTCGCGTCTTTTAGAGATGCCATCCTGGCCATCTGCTTTGGTACCTCCGCTACCACTTTTGCTACTTCCACCTCAGGAGAGACTTCCTCGAAGTGCTGGAACGGCGTCTCAATGAATTCACCTTCTATCTCTACATATCGAAAAGAGTTCAGGTGGCTGATCATATACTCCTCTTCACCGTGGACGGTTATGATCTTTCCTTTGATAGGGTACTTCAGCATTTGATGTAGGGAAGAGGTGACTGCCCCAGCATTGTGTATCCATGGTCTCCCCAATAAGCAAGAGTATGACGGACGGATGTCCATCACATAGAAAGTTGAGGGGAAAACCTCTGTGCCAACCTTAATGGGAATGTCTACCTCCCCATGTACCATTTTCTTTGACCCGTCAAAAGCCCTTACAATGATATTACTTGGCCTTAACTCCAAGCCTTCACTGTCTAAACGGTCGAGGGCCTTCTTAGGCAGTACGTTTAGAGAAGAACCAGTATCGACTAGAACATGGGCCAGAGTAGTTCCTTGGCATTCTACTGACACATGTAACGCATCGTTATGTTTTCTTCCTTTTGAGGTTAAGTCAGCATCAGAGAAACCTAAACCATTGTCTGCTGTAAGACTGGCTACACAGTTTTGGAATTGGTCGGCAGAGGTTTCTTGAGGGACATGGGCTGTCTTTAGGAATTTGATCAATGCTTTGGCATGCGCCTCAGAACAAAGCAGTAATGCTAACATGGAGATCTTCGAGGGGGTTTGCCCCAGTTGCTCTACCACGTCATAATCACTCTTTTTAATTATCTTCATGATCTCCTCCATCTCTTTCTTAGAGGTCTCCGGGATGACCAAAGGTTGAGCCCTCGTCCGGACGAGCTCATCTTGGGTCCCTTTACCTTTATCAGCAGAAGTAGGAGGGATAATAACAGTTTCTTCAATCAACAGAGTTTCGGAGGAAAGTTTTATTGCCGCAGGATTATCTCTGGCAGCAGCTGAGGGTCCAAAGATTGCCTTTGGGGGGGAAATCTCTGGAGAAAATATTCTCCCGCTTCGGGTGATCTTGCTTGTACCATCAATGTTTCCAATGCTGGCCGCTTCTTCATCAGAGCTTTCTTCGGTCACTTCGACTTATTTAACACCATGGTAATAGATGTCTCCACCGTAATTCCATGGTATTGACTTGTCATAATTGTAGGGGACTGGCCCAGGCATAATTATTTTCAATGGAACAATCTTTGTAGCTGATGTAATCTTAGCAGGCTTTCTGACGGCCTTGGAAAGATTGGCGTGAATGGTGATAATTGAGACATCTTTAGTAGGGGTTGGAATAACAGGAACCTTTTCAAACAGAATTTGTTGACTGTTCATCAGGCTTTGGATGCGTTTCTTCGGTGACGGGCAGTCAAATGGCAGAGAGTAACAACAGTAGCAGTCTTATTTGCATCCCGAGAAAATCCCGGCTCTTAGCAGGTTTAACTTGATTGTTAACAGCGGAGTCATCAGGTCATTGACATCAGAAACATACAAATCTTCCTCAATAGCATTGACATTTCGACCATGTTTCGGCATCGGAGCAGATATCACATTCGGCTTCTCTGGAGCATCGAACTCCACCTCTTTTGCATCTATCAAGTCTTGAATTTTATTTTTGAGCGCCCAACAATCATTTGTGTCATGTCCGACGCTATCGGAATGGTAGGCGCACTTAGCATGGGGATGATAGTGCGGTGAAGCAGTATTCACAACCTTTGGTGCTTCCCTAATCTTGGTGAGATTCAATTTCAACAGGTGTGGAAGAACTTGCGCAGGTGTCATATTGATACGGGTAAACTGCCGTGGTGGCCGTTCTGCCCATTACTGTTTAGGTCTGGACTGGTTATTGCGAGGCTGATCGTTTGATGGATTTTGGATCATTACGGCCCCCACAGTCGACCGGCGCTCACTTCTTCCTGCTCCTCTCTGAGAGTACACAATAGTCGTTTCCTTCTTCGCTGGAAATGATTTCTTAACAGTTGTAGATGCAGAGGCCTCCTTATGAATCTTCCCATTCTTGATATCGGCCTCTACCCGCTCGCCAGTCAGAATTAATTCAGTAAACCCTGCGGAAGAGCTACCGATCAGGTGGTTAAAGAATGGACCAGACAGGGTCCCCAGGAACATATCGACAAGTTCTCTATCAGAGAGAGGTGGCTGCACCCTTCCAGCCAAATCACGCCATTTTTGGGCATACTCCTTGAATCCCTCACCTGAGGCCATCCCCATCCTCTGTAGCTGAGTACGGGTTGGTGCCAGGTCAGAGTTATACTGATATTGGCGATAAAAAGCAGCCGCCAGATCCTCCCAACTACGTATCTCTAATCTTTCCAGCTTGTAAAACCAGTCTAGCTGAGTGCCAGATAGGCTATCTTGAAAGAAATGTACCCAAAGGTTTCTGTCAGAAGTGTGAGGTTGGATTCTTCGGACGTACGACCTTAGGTGCATTTTTGGGCAAGACAGCCCATCATAACTTGCAAAAATTGGTACTTTGAACTTCGGGGGGATCACAATTCCAGCAATTAATCCCAAATCTTCGAAATCTAAGCCAGGAACTCTCTGCAGCTCCATAGCCGCCAACCTGTCTTCCAAGTTTTTGTACTTATCATCGGCGGGCGGGTATTGTTGCTCTGTGTAGTCTTCATCTTCCTCAGCCTCGGACTCGGAAAGTGGTGCAGCCCCCTTTCCCTTGCTGGTTCCTTCTTCAGAAGTAGGAGGAAATTCGAGAACTCTTCTAGCATCACCCTCAAACCTTCTTCCCAGGGTAGCCACCCCGACTCTCTTCTTCTTCCTTTTCAACTTTTCCTTCCCCAGCAGCACTTTTAGATCTTCCTGACCCTTTGCCAAGGTCATCAAGAGATCTTGAAACTGTGAGTTCTGAGTCTGTAGATCTTTGACCGTCTTTTCGAGATCCATCCTACTGAAATAAACAGCAGAAAGATAAGGAAACCTGGTGTGGAGACCTGCTTATGCGCATGATGAATGATATGCTTATTTATGCAACGCATTCAAGGATTTTAGAAATTCACAATTGTTGCAAACAAAGAAGAACACACGTCATATTAATAAGAAGAAATTTGTCAGTACATAAATGCCCCATGGGCCAAATATTACAAAAAACTTCTCAAGGTAAAAAGACATTGCGCATCCTCTTTGGTGCGATGTAGGTGTTGAGAGTCTCTTCCTCATGGAGTCGGCGGGTAAGCTCTAAGACCTTCTTCTCACTGGCGTAGAAGTTGGCTTCAAAAGTATCTCTCTCTTCCCTGAGCTGGATCCAACTCTTCTGCATCTCCTCCCATGATGTTGGCATGTCGGGGTACCGGACGGTGTAGGGAACCTCTCCTTCCTTGACGGGCTCTCTAATCACAGGGAGAACATGAGGGTAAGGCATCATTAGACTCTGGGCTCGGGTTTGGACCCACTTGAGATAAGGCTCAAGAGGAATGGAGTTCTTGTGCCCCAGCGTCTTAGTATCTACCTTGTTAGGCATCCTCCAGGCTTTGATGAATCTTTGGCGAAGTCCTTGCGCATCATTGTCGAAGTCAAAAACTAGGTCGGGAATCAACATGTCGTGGGGGCCATCCCTCTGTGCATATCCAAACTGTCTCAAAGCTAGACAAGGGTTATAGGTAATGCCTCCCCTGATTCCAAGTAATGGAACATTAGGGAACTCTCCACAACGATCGACGATGATGATATTCTCTCTGGACCGAGAGCACCAATGCACATCGGAGTGAGTGAGGGTCATCAACCGTTGTGACCACTTTAGGCCTTGGTCATTCTTCAAAGCAGACTGTGGAAGGTGCGAAATAAACCACCTTGCAAGGAGAGGAG
Source organism: Vicia faba (assembly GCA_948472305.1). NCBI lineage: Eukaryota > Viridiplantae > Streptophyta > Magnoliopsida > Fabales > Fabaceae > Vicia > Vicia faba. Next base: position 1,457,855,572 of record OX451739.1, read on the forward strand.
TACAGCACATGAGAACACCTCTCTTTCTCATTGTTCGTGTGTAAAATGAGTGGAGGATGTCCCCAAGCAAAATAGGTATGGGATTCCTGGATAAGAAGATCTTGACGGCATTGACATCTATAAGCTGGTCAGGATTTGGGAACAAGACCAACCCATAAATGAGGAGTGCCACAATTTCTTCAAAGGCTTGTAGGTCCGACGAATTCCAACACTCTTGTGCCTTCTCAAACAAGAATTTTTCCAAGAAGCCTTTGACACCGCTTCTAGTTTCCCAATGCCCCTTGACGTCAGATGGTTGCAAGTGTAGTGCTCGAGCAACATCTTCAGGCTTTGGTTCCTTTTCCGTACCGTTGAAAGGCAGTTGATTAAGGATAGGAATTCTCAGGAGTTGAGAAAATTCCTCCAAAGTGGGCACCAATTGGTAGTCGGGGAATGTGAAACAGTGGTGAAGGGGGTCAAAGAACTGGAACAAAACCTTCATCATGTCTTCTTCAATGCTGGTGTTGACTAGGCTGAGCAGTCTACCGTGTCTTTCACTGAAGAGGGAGCTTTCGGGAATTCTGGATGTGAGCTCCTTGAGTTGGGGAGGGATTCTCACAAGATTGACTTGGATAGTTTTCCTGCGAGGAATTTCCATGACCTACAAAACAAGAACAAAGGTGAAGATCCAAACCCTTGAAATGGTTAGTGTATGCATATGATGCTTTATGATGTTCATGATGTAGGCACAAACATATGTACATGCAAATCACACAAAACCCTAGTTTCAGGCTTGCATGGGTTTCATAGGTAAGTACCCTCTTGAGTGTAGTTGGCTTAAAAACCTGTCCTATAAATAGTAATCGGGTTCTAAGGAGCTCAATATCATTGGATTATTTTTTGTGTTCATCGTTTTGATTTAGCCACTTAACTGGCGACCAAAATATTCCAAGAAAACAACCCTCAATGAGTGTAGTATCGAGTATCTACCAACTTCGGACTGCACCAAAGCCGGTCATCTCACTACCCCTAATAAAAGGCCAAGATGGTCAAGTAAGGTTCTAGGTCATTAGTGCTTAGTGACATCACTCAGCGGCCCCGTACTCTCCTTGATTGAACTCAAGGGTTACCGGTACTCACAAATATGTCGCACTAATATAGCTATTGCTTCAACCGTGTCGGTATACCCCGCACAGTTTCCACAACGTATTGCTATCTATGAATGTTTCCCAAATCCGGGTGTAGGATTTCAAGCCCAAACAAGAGAACCACAAAGGTAAAGCAAACAAAGCAAACAATTAATCATGCAAGAGGGTGATCTAAAAACCCTAAGGTAACCCCACTTTTAAAATTCTCCCCAGCAGAGTCGCCAGTTCTGTGATACGGTGGGAGAACTGACTTGAGGTTTTGCGTTTGTATTCGCACTTGTTCGGTTTAGCAAGAGTCGCCACCGACTTTTTATTTTATCCTAAAGAAAAAGGTTAAAAAGCACAGGAAAAACCTTTTTGAGATGTTTCGTGGGTTCGGGGGGTAGATTATGAAAAGGGAAGGTATTAGCACCCTTTTCATCCATGGTTATCCATGGGCTCTTAGTTACTTGGTTTTTAGATCACTTGCCTTGATTTTGATTGCTTTGAAAATGGTGTGTGTATGTGTGTTTTGAAAATGTTTTTGAAATAGACGCCTTTGTTTCGGCAACCATTGTAATGACTCGTGTTTGAGTATATACAACGGTGTGTATCTTTTCGAAAAGATGTTTCAAAGTGTTCTTGGAAGTTTGTTTTGAAAGTGTTTGTGAATTGTGGTTTTGGAAAAGGAGGCAAGTGTTTTTGCAAGTTGATCTCAAGTAACTAAGAGTTTTGTCTACCCCTATTGTACTCAAAGGTTTTCTCTATGTTTTCAACCCCTTTTTAACAATTTTGTTCCACCATTGAATTTGGTGGATAATCTTGCGTTTAGGATGTGATCGAGACAGACGCGGGTCATCGTATGGACCATGAATGCAATGGTGCCAAGTGTCTTTGGCAATTTTGCTTGAAGGGACTATGATCATTTTGATAGGCAACTTTCGAAAGCGTCATCGAGGGACTTATGATCATTTGAATTTTTTTTGCCAAAGAAACTCGACGTGCAAGCATGGCCCATTTTGGAAGGCAACATGTGGGATTATCCTAGGGGGTGCAAGTGTGATTGTGTATTGATTTCGTGCCTTTGTCTTGTATTAGGTTATCTAGCGTTTGATTTTATGTACATACAAACCCTAGGTCTAATCATGGTATAATTCGAAAGCGGTAAATTGCGGGAATTTTAAAGTCTACGCTATTACAAAATAGTATCCGGGAGTGGGGGTACAAGTATACACAAGTGGGGATGAGACTTAAATAATTACAACCAAATCGAATCGCGATCAAATGTAAGCAATGTAATGTATAGCAATGTATAAGAATAGCAAATGTATAATGTATCAAATGTAAGTGTATTGTGTAAGTGTATGTATTATGAAGCTTATTTACAAGTGTTGAGAACATTTAACTTAAGGGGAAAATTAAGTATTGTTAATTTAATGAAAAGGATTGAATATTTTGTTTATTTAATTTTTTGTATTCTTGTATTTTGTTAATATGCACAAATGAAAGTTTTAATCTTAAGAAAAGAAAAGTATTAACTTTAAAGAAAAATTATGTAATTATGTACAAACAACGTTAAAATGAAAAGGAAAAATGTTTTAAGCTTTTGTGTAAAAATTAATGTATTAATTATTTATGCTAGTATTTTTTATGTATGTACAAAATTTTAACTAAAAAAGTGTTTTTTAAGGAGAAAATAAAAATAAAAAAAAGTTTTGGTGTATTTTAAATAATGTATTATATATAGAATTATAATTATATTATATATAAAAAGGTATTGTTAATTAGGAATTAATGTAAATAAAATTAATATATTTAAGTAAATTATATATAAAAAAAATGTTATATATTAGTTTGAATTATAAAAAAGAAAGATAAATCAAATCTTAGTTTATGAATGTTTAAAACAAAAAGTAAAAGGAAAGTTGAATGGGCCAAAGAGTTTTTTAGGGCCCAAACGAAGAACATTTAGAAGCAGGACGGGGGGGTTTAATTGGGAAAATGCTTTGGGCTTATGCTGAACGGGGCAAGGCCCATGGGTCTCATAACATTTGTTTTTTTCTTAGGGTTCGAAGGTTATTGCTTCATTTGGTGAAAGGCTTAGGGTTACAGCGCCGTTCTTCTTCGTTTCGCCTTCGTTCCTTCCTCTCCTTCCATGTAAAGGCCACAGAAACGCGACCCTCCGCCTAGAGCCACTGCGCCATCGTCACATCCTCCCTCTTCCACGGACTAACCAATGATGTGGCACGAAGGTAAAGTTTTTCTGATTCATTCGCGTTAGGGTTTTCATTCTTCTTTCTTGCATGTTCTGACTTACTGGTTCTGATTAAGCATTTTGATTTTATATTGTTATTAAGGTCGTGGAAAGGAAATAAAAGAGATTACTACCTTGACGGAGGAGGAGGAGGAATTTGGAGGCGTTTGGAGGCTTGCCGACGGGGAAACGTGTGATGATGAAGCTAGCTCTTCGGTAACCCTGGTATTTTTGTGTTGCCTCCTTAGGTTTTGTGATGATTCCTGAAAACCTCTTCGTATCGCCTCTTTTCTTCTGTTTAGCCTTGCCTTTGCCTACGTATGCTTCTTTATCCTCTTCTTCTTGCTGCCTTTGTTGCCTAGCTTGATGTATATGGTTTCCTGTTGCTTCTTGCGTTGTCTTGTATGTTTGCCTGTGATGTTAACTTTCTGAGGTTTTGCGTTGCCTTTTTGGGTTGCTTCTGAATGTTGATATGCTGAGATTAATTGATGTTTGTTGATGATTCTGCTAATGTGTTTGATTCGTGCGTTTTCCCAATGATGATGTTTTTCTGAGGGCCTTTTGTATTGCCCTTGAATGCTTTAGCTTGAAAGGTTTGAAATGCCTAGGCTTGGTATAGATCTGGGGTTACAGGCCTTGGTATGATTTTGAAGTTTTATTTTGGTGGTCTATGTATGCTTGAGATTGATGGGTGAAGGCTTTTAGGCTCAGACAGGCACGAGGTTTTCTTCAGGCTTAACAATTGTTTTTTGACAGGTTTAGCTTGAAAGGTTTGAACTAGTTTTAGGGTTGTTTGTGGATTGTGGCTTTACAGGTTATGACTTTGGTGAGGCTTGCTTCAGGTTTGTGCAGGTTTGGACATTGCTGGCTTTGAATGGTAAGGCTTGTGCTGTTTAGATCTTGGCTTTAGCTTGAGGTCTTTGTTTTGATAGGTTAAGGTTTGAATGTTTTGGCTTGTTGTTTGGATTTTTGTGTAGATCTGTTTATGTTTGATAGCTTACAGGCTGTTGGACAAGTAAAGTTTTAATGGTTGTTTGGATCTCTCCTTGATAGGTTTATGGTTTTTTTTTGTTCTTAAAGGCTAGACAATTTGTGGTTATGTGAACTGGTTTTAAGACTTGTGTTGTCTTGGTCCCTTGTGCTTTTTGGCGCCTATGGTTTTGAATGCTTCAGGTTTGATATATTTTCTTGGTCAAAACTGGTGGGCAGGTTTGCAAAGCTTGAGAATTTCACTCTTTGTGATCACCTCTGCTGCATATATTCTGTCTCTTTTTGAGTAGCTCTGATACATGCCTTTTTTAGCCTTTAGCTTGCTGTAACATAATCTGCTTTCCTCTCTCTTTCTCTCTCTTGACAAATTTTAAACATTTAATATTGTTTACATTTGTCTTTTCTGAAAAAACAAATGGCTGAAAATGATGAGATGGAACTTGCTTGCATGTGTAGTTTTGCCTCTGCATATTTTATGTACTGCTTCCATATTTTCCTGCATCTTTGTGACAGTTTCTGATGCTTTGGCATCTTGAGGTATCTTTTGGGCAGCTGTGCACCTTTTGGCAGCTTTTTGACTTAGTTGCTTTGACATTGGAACTCAGTTTGCCTTTGGATTTATACTTGCATATGCTGTTTGTTTTGAACTATGCAGGTTTTGAATTATGCAGCATGCTTAAGAATTTTGAATTTGTGCAAAAATCACAACTTTGTGCATTCATGTTTCATTGCAAGCATTCCATCCTTCTTTGTGAACCGGGAGAAATCCCGTGATTTGCAGAGAGGGCCAAAACTAATTCCGGCCATTTGTTTTTAATGATGAACCTTTTTGACTGTTTATCTTTAACTATTTTTCTCTGCTTTGACTTTTTCTTCTTTTCTTATTCTTTGCCGATAAAATCAAAAGAGCATCAAGGGAGCATTGGATAGAAGATGAAGATTTAGCATTTTTAGGACATTGTTTTATTTCAATTTAAATTACTGTAACATTATTATTGTAATCATTTTTGTAAACAATAACAATTATACAAATAATTTAAAGATAAATAAAAGTCCTTTTATTTACCAATCAAATCTTTTTATTCCCTTTCAATTATTGTAATCATCATTAGAATACTTTGTAAAATACTGTATTCAAATAATAATTGTAACGAATAATTGAAGATAAATAAAAAATCCAACTTGATCAATTAAGTCTTCTTTCAATTCAATGTTCATTTAATTATTTGAATTTCTTAAAATTAAAAGAACTGGAAGTATCCAATTATTCTGACTTTAGAAAAATAATTAACGAACACTGTGGCCTTACCATTGAATCAGTAATAAACCTAGAGCTTCAAGTATCCGATGCACAGTTAATCAAACCAATATCCAGATATTTATCCTTTTACTGATCAAATCAATCACTGTAGATTCTCAATTTAAGCGCCTCAACTTTTATCTCATCTCAAATCAAGTGCTTTAGCCTTTACTGATTAAACAATAATCTGCAATTTTCTTGATTCAAACGCCTCAATCCAAATTTCAGAGTAAGCTGAAAAGAAACTGTAAAGATAATCCTTTCTGAGAAATACGCGCACAAAACCCTAGTTCTTGATTAAAAGTCAAAGAAGCGTCCGCCTGATCAAAACCTGAGCTAAAATCAACCAAACCCTAAGCAAACTGTATGAACTGTTCCAGAGCCATGAAAACCCTAATTTTGTATGACTGACGAGAAAAGTCTGTCTGACTGATTCTTGAACTAGTCTGAAAAATCAGGAAACGCCCGCAGCCGTGATTTCTTGAGGAAAAATACGAGGGCAAATTTTGGGGTACAACATTGCGGTTAGCAAGAGTCGCCACTGACTTTTCTTTTATCCAAAAAGGAAAGGTGAAAAAGCACATGAAAGACCTTAGAGATGTTTTCTTGAGTTCGGGGGGTAGATTATGGAAAGGGGAGGTATTAGCACCCTTTTCATCCATGGTTTTCCATGGGCTCTTAGTTACTTGCTAGATCACTTGCTTTTGTTGTTTGAAGATGTGTTTGGTGTGGTTTTGAAAGTATTTTGTAAAAGAGGCCATTCATTTAGGCAATCTTTGTAATGATTCTCGTTCGTAAGAATGTATACAAAGATGTTGATCTTTTTGAAAATGTTTTCAATGTTTTGTAAACTTTGTGTGTTTGTTTTGAAAATAGCAAGGATATTGGTTTGAAAATAGAGCAAGTAACTAGGAGTAATCTATATACTCAAATGTCTTTCCTATGCATTTTCTATTCCTTTGACATTGTTGTTTTACCATTGATTTGATAAACAACCCTATCTTTGGATCTAAACGGGACGGGCGAGGGTCATCGTATAACCATGATTAGCAATGTTGCAAAGTATCTTAGCATTTTCGAGGGACTAAGATCATTTTATAAGGCAACTTAGAATAGCGTCATCGCTGGACTATGATCTTTTGATTTTGTTTGTTTTACCAAAATACTTTGCATGCGTAATATGGCTATTTTGTATAAGGAAACCAAGTGGAGAAACCCTAAGGGTGTTTGTTTGCAAGTGTGTTTGATTGCATGCTTTTATATTTGACTTTTTTTTTATGGTCTATTTATTGATTTTATCTTGCATTTACATTTGAAAGCGATAAATTGCAAAAATGTAAAGTCCTACGCTATTACAACATTTAGGGGGTGGGGGTACAAATTTATGAATGGGGAGTACCAGTGAGAAAAATAAAGAAAATAACAAGGGGAAGAAAGAAAGAAAAAAGAAAAGGATCAACGTGCTGTTGAGAGGAAGTCAGAAGTTCTGACCCTGACCTGCTGCTGAACAGCAACCTATTAGTGAAAATGTATAGGTCAGAGGTTTTTACCCTGGTACGCTGCAAAATATAAACCTGTTAGTGAAAATGTATGGGGTCAGAGGTTCTGACCCTGGTACGCTACAAAATAGAAACCTATTAGTGAAAATGTACGGGGACAAAGGTTCTGACCCTGCTGGGAAAACAGTAATTTTCAGAAGTTCTGATATTACTGATAACAAAATAGGTTCCAGAAGAGCTGGTGCCAATGTCAGAACTTGGTCTCCCTTTTTTCTAGTCAGAACATCTGTAATTTGATTATTTTTCCATAAAACAGAAGACATGCCTAGGACAGTTTCAGCAGGTGTTATAGCATTTCAGAAGTCATAACCAAAAATCAGAGGCAAGTTCTGAACTGATTCGTTCTCTACTTAAGCGTATAGATGCGTGAAAACCACAGAACATACACAACATCAGAAGCATGATATCTACATTGTGTTTTTAAGCATGCAAATATGGTGATGCTTACGCAATGTGGTGAGGGTCAGCAAGTGCTTACCTTGCAGCTAGAAAAAGTTCTGTGAACTGGAGTTAGCCTCAACTCTGATGATGTTCTGAACAGCTTCTTTGAATGGATGGATGGAGGGTATGTAGTAGTATGGATACATAATTTATGGCAGTTTCTAATGTGTGGGTCAAAAACTGTATGGGTATTTTTTGGTCAAGAAATATTTTGAGAACAAATGGAGTTTGAACTCAGGGGATCCAAAGTTAATGGTTTGTATGCTGTGTTTACAGCTTTTGAAACTCTGGGAATTTTGGGCAGAGGTTCAAGACTTTTTCTTTCTAAAAATTTTGATTTCTCTCACAAATTTTTTTGTCTGGTCTGGGACCTTTTTCAGTGATCAATGGTATTCTATTTATAGGCAAAGCTTTATGGGTTTAAAAATGTCAAGTGGCGCCAATATCATGCACTAGATGTTGACTTACTCTTGCAGAAATTAAAAAAGGTTGTGATGATTGACAGCTTTTAGCCTAGGCTGGGTTAGTAAGCGAATATTAAGGAAAAGTGACACCCATGAGCGAAAAGTAGCGCATGAACCCATACCTAAATTTGTACAAAGGGTTTTTTATGCTACACGTGGAGATACCCTTTGGACAAAGACTCAAAAGTGGTTGTGAGCATTAATGAGGATTAAATGATGATGAGATTTGTCAAGAATCAGAAATCTTGTAATATGAGATTTGCATCATTACTTAAATCTGAGCCAGAAGTTCCATTTCAACGTAGTCTTGAACAATGTACCCAGGTTCTGATCTTGGAATTCTGTTGTCTCAGTAAGTTCTGAGGGATCTCCAGGCTTTCCAGCATGTTCTTTGATTTACCTCTGAAAACTCTGAACTTAGAGATTCTGCTTCAGTGTAGCACCCAATGTTCTGACCCTCTTACCTTCTGGTTTCAGCATGTTCTTGAAGGAGCTTCCATATTTTTTTATCACGTTTTATAATCTTCTGGCAACTTCTGGCTGAGCTGGCGTAGATGCTGAAGGGCCACATTCTGACTGAATGTTATTTGTTGAGCTAAGTTTGCATCTTCTGAATGCTCCTTCCTGGAGATTGGTTCAGAAGTTCTGAAATGTCACTTTTCTTAAATACTTTAGAAAAATTCTAAGTATTTAGAATTTAACTTTTCCAAGGTAAAATTTGACTTTTGAGCTTCTGGATGAAACAAACTTCATATTCCAACATGTCTTGATGAAATATGACTTTTGTGTTTTGATTTTGATTTAAAAACCAAAGTTTGACTTCTCAGCGTGTAAATGACCATTTTGCCCTTGTAAATGGCTTGCTTGGAAAGAAATGATAATTCAAGGCCTAGACTTGTATGAGAGAAAACTTTGAGAATCCAGGGTGATTTCATGAGAAATGAGAGGGCAAATTTTGGGGTACAACAGCTGCCCCTATTCAATTTTCTTTAACATGAGGAGTTAGATTGGCGAAATTAGTCATTCGTGACTCGAAGGTGGAAGGTGATTGGACACTAGAGTGCCCAGAAATTTTCACTTGGCGACGATAGGAGGAATGGGCTTAAAGATGCCATTTGGAGAGGTAATAAATTCTTGTTGGGGATGGGCTTGTAGATGCCATCCAAGAATGCTTGTTGAGATGTAGTTTTTGAGTCGAACCTCATAATGGCGTTCGTGTTTGGAGAGTACCTGAAGGCGTCTTTGAATGAGTATCAGAATGGCTTCCGAGTCTGGAGCATATCTGAACCGTATCAAAAGTTGAATCTGAATTTGAATGAGTACCACAATGGCTTCCGTGTCTGGAGCGTATCCACACTGTATCAAAAGTTGAATCTGAATCAGAATAAGTACCAAAATGGCTTCCGTGTCTGGAGCGTATCCGCACTGTATCAGGAGGCGTCTTTGAATGAGTATCAGAATGGCTTCCGGGTCTGGGGCGTATTTGAACTGTATCAAAAGTTGAATCTGAATGAGTACCAGAATGGCTTTTGTGTCTAGAGCGTATCTGAACTGTATCAAAAGTTGCATCTGAATCTGAATGAGTACCATAATAGCTTCCGTGTATGGAGCGTATCCGCATTGTATCAGGAGGCGTATTTGAATGAGTATTAGAATGGCTTCCAGGTCTGGAGCGTATCTAAACTGTATCGGGAGATTGAATTCGAATGAGTATCAGAATGGCTTCCGTGTCTAGAGCGTATCTGAACTGTATCAAAAGATTGAATTTGAATGAGTATCAGAATGGATTCCGTGTCTAGAGCATATCTGAATTGTATCAAAAGTTGCATCTTGCTAATGATAGCTGTTAATCTTATCTGTTGGTTTGGGGAAAATAAATCCCTGACTGTTGCCGAGGATATGTAAGTTTTCATGTCTTGAAGTCAAAGTGTTGATGAATTTCTGCTGAGAGAAATAAACTCTTGTTGTAAGGGAAATGTCGTGTATTGCTCGTAAGATCTGCTTGAGGAAACCTGAGAATCTTGACGACTTCTACCGGGGATTCACCAAGGGCGTCTTTGTTCCGTTGGGGAGTATTGAAAACACTGTGGGTAAAAAGTTATGTTCCTGCTTGGGGAAAAGAATTCGGGAGTCTCGCTTGTCCGTTGCTTTACTGGGGAATTACCCTTGGCTAGAGATAATCAAAAGTTAGTTGTTATCTGGTCGGATTCCAAACTTCACAACAACCTGCTGGGGAATTTGGAGAAATCGGGAGATTTCTACCGGGATTTGATAAACTAGAAGCTTCATAGCTGGGAGTTTTGTTCCGATGGGGATGATTAAAAACTCCGTGGGGGAAAAATGTGATTTTCTGCTTGAAAAAGTTCAGGAGTCTCGGTTGTCTGCCGCTTTACTGGGGGGGTTACCCTTGGCTGGAGAGAACCAAAAGTTAGCTGCTATCTGGTCGGATTCCAGGCTTCATAACAACTTGCTGGGGATAAGGAAGTTTACTGTTATCTGGTCAGATTCCAGGCTTCACAGTAACCTGATGTAGAGTAGTCTACTGGGGAAGAGGAGTTGTGGTACTTTTATTTGTAGTAGTCGGAGAGGCAAATTCAAACTAGGGAATCTGTAGTTTGTTGGGGGTATGTGAATTTCCACGCCTCGAAGTTGAAATATTAATGAACTCTTGTTGAGAGGAGTAAATTTCGTTGTGAGGGAAATGTTGTGTATTGCTTGTAAGATCTGTTTGAGGAATCCTGAGAAATTTGATGATTTCTACTGGGGATTAAAACCTGAACTTTTGTTCCTGCTGAGGATTAGATGGGAGTCTTGTTCTGCTGGAGATTTATTAAAAACTTTGAGGGGAATATGGAGTGGTCTAGAGACGTTTTCCTTCCTCTTCAACCTATCAGCAATTGTCTTTCTTATCTTGTTTATTTGTAAATAGTAATTATGTTCAAATGCATATGTTCATCAATGAATCATTGGATGTTTTTGGAAACAAAACACAATTGTAAAGAAAAGACAAATAGTTTTTTTTCACTTTCAAAGAGATATCTTTGCATTGACTTTGAATAACTATTTTGTACAAAGGAGACAAACATTCTAGTAAGAGAATGGCGCCATAAAAACAAGAAAGATTTATGCAAAGAAAGATAGCTATGTGTAATAATCCCTTGGGGTTCCCACCCTGCTATAGCCTTCGTATCTCTGAGTATCTTGTTTATTTGTTGCTTCGTCTGAAGATGATTGAATTGATCAGAAACTTCGAGCTTGTCAGTGGAAGTCAAAGGTTGTCCGTAAGTGATCCGACAGGACATAGTCATACGCTTTAATTCCATAACTTTTCCTTGGACCGCCCTTTCGGGTTTCCAGTCCACCGGGAAACCCTTTTTTTCCCAAGTCGCCCTTTCGGGTTTTCAACTTTCCGGGTGTACAAATTTTTTTTATTTTATCCCTAATTTTTTCCCGAACCTTTTTGGTTCGTCGGGATGCCCTTGTTTTTCCTAGGTGTGTTAACCTAGCGGGTCTCTTATGCGTAGTATATTTTGACTATGTCCGTGTTTGCAGGGTGTGGCAGTTCATCACCGTCCATGGTGGTTAAGATCATTGCACCGCCAGAGAATATGTTTTTGATTACAAATGGTCCTTCATAGGTAGGATTCCATTTGCCCCTGGGATCACTTTGTGGCAGGATGATATGTTTGATCACCAGATCCCTAACCTGATATATTTGGCGTCTGACTTTCTTGTTGAAAGCCTTGATCATCCGTTTTTGATGCATTTGACCATGGCAAACAGCAGTAAATCTCTCTTCATCAATTAAGTTCAATTGGTCAACTCGAGTTTGGATCCTGTCGTCTTCACTCAAACCCGCATCCTTCATAAACCTTAAAGAGGGGATCTGAACCTTGATAGGTAAAACAGCCTCCATGCCATATACCAAAGAATAGGGTGTTGCCCCGGTTGAGGTACGAGTCATGGTACAGTACCCGTGGAGAGCGAATGGTAATATCTCATGCCAGTCTTTGTATGTGACTGTCATCTTTTGTATGATCTTTTTAATGTTTTTATTTGCAGCTTCGACAACACCATTCATCTTTGGCCGATAGGGGGAAGAATTGTGATGCTGAATCTTGAACTGCTCGCACAAGGCGGTGATCATAGTATTGTTGAGATTTGTACCATTGCCAGTGATAATCCTTTATGGGATACCGTATCGGCAAATAAGATTTTGCTTGATGAAGCGGGCAACAACATTCTTAGTAACAGATGCGAAGGAATCTGCTTCGACCCACTTTGTAAAATAGTCAATGGCCACTAGGATGAAGCGGTGTCCATTTGAGGCTGTCGTCTTGATCTCCCCAATCATATCAATTCCCCACATAGAGAATGGCCAAGGATCCGTCAAGGCATTCAGAGGAACCAGAGGTATATGCACCTTTTCAGCATAAATTTGACACTTATGACAGGTCTGAGAGTGTTGATGACAATCTTCTTCCATGGTAGACCAATAATAGCCTCCTCGTAGGAATTTTCTTTGCCATCGTATGCCCGCTGGAGTGAGTACCAAAGGTACCTTCATGTAATTCAGCCATGATCTTTTTCACCTCAATCTTTTCCACACATCGAAGCAGAATGGAGTCATGATTGCGCTTGTACAGGATGCCATTACTCAGGAAGAACTTAGCATAGAATCTCCTTAAGAACTTTTTATCATTGATTGAAGCTCCTTCTGGGTATTCTTGAGCCTCGAGATACCTCTTGACTTCATGAAACCAAGGCTGGTCCATTACCTCTTCAATATTAATCTCGTGACAATGTGCTGGTTCATCCATTCGTTCGATGGTGATCTGGGGAACCTCTTTATCCCAATTAAGATTAAACATAGATGACATTGTGGCTAGAGCGTCTGCTAGCTGATTTTCTTCTCGCGGGAAGTGCTCGAAGGTAATCTCTTGAAAGTGTGGTAGCAATGTCAAAACATGTTCTCTTTAAGGGATAAGGTTTGGGTGCTTCGTGTCCCATTCCCCTTTGATCTGACTGATGACCAAAACTGAATCTCCAAACACATCTAAAGATTTGATTCCCAAGTCTATGGCAGCCTTGAGACCAAAGATGCATGGTTCGTATTTCTCGATGTTGTTCGTACAGTTGAAGCAAAGTCTGGCAATAAAGGCAGTATGACACCCTTCCGGAGATATGAGTACAGGTCTGATACCATTACCAAGGGCATTGGAGGCCCCATCAAAGAATAGGGTCCATCGGGATCCTTGTTCAGGTCCGTCATATGGCCTGATTTCTTCATAGTCGTCTAATGTCATGATGTTCTCATCCGTGAATTCAAACTTCATGGACTGATAATCCTCTACAGCTTCATGGTAAAGATGATTAGCTAGCACACTTCCCTTTATAGCCTTCTGGGTAGTGTAATGTATGTCATATTCTGTTAGGATCATCTGCCATCTAGCTATTCTTCCAGACAAAATAGGCTTTTCGAAGATGTATTTTATCGGATCCATCTTAGATATCAACAAAGTAGTATGAGTCAGCATATACTATCTTAGCTGGCGAGCAGCCCATGCCAGAGCACAGCAAGTTTTCTCGAGCAGTGAATATATGGTTTCACATTCGATAAACTTTTTGTTCGGGTAGTAAATAGCATGCTCTTTTTGGCCAGACTCGTCATGCTACCCCAATTCACACCCCATTGAGTTTTCTAAAACCGTCAGATATATGATCAATGGTCTTCCCTCAACTGGTGGCATTAAAACAGGAGGCTCTTGTAAGTATTCTTTGATTTTGTCGAAAGCAGTCTGCCATTCATCATTCCACTTGACTACTTGATCTTTCTTCAATAGTTTGAAGATTGGCTCATAAGTATCTGTCAGGTGAGAAATGAATCTGGCAATATAGTTCAGGCGTCCCAAGAATCCTCTGACTTCCTTCTTAGTACTAGGAGCAGGCATTTCTTGTATTGCTTTAACTTTAGCAGGATCGACCTCAATACCTTTGTTACTGACGATAAAACCTAAGAGTTTACCAGACCGTACTCCGGATGTGCACTTGTTTGGGTTCAACCTTAGTTTGTACTTCTTCAATCTCTCAAACAACTTTTGCAAGTGATCAAGGTGCTCCTCTTATGTTTGTGATCGGGATATCATATTGTCTACATAGATCTCTATTTCATGATGTATCATATCATGAAACAAACCTACCATGGCGCGCTTATAGGTGGCCCCAACATTCTTCAGTCCAAATGGCATCACTTTGTAGCAGAATGTCCCCCACTGTGTGACAAATGTAGTTTTCTCCATGTCATCAGGTGCCATTTTGATTTGGTTGTAACCTGAGAATCCGTCCATTAAGGAAAACAACTTGTGCTTGGCTATATTGTCAACCAAGATATCTATGCGGGGAAGTGGAAAATCATATTTAGGGCTGGCCCTATTCAAATCCCTATAGTCCACGCACATTCGTACATTTCCGTCCTTTTTAGGTACGGGAACAATGTTGGCAACCCATTGGGGGTAGGAAGTGACAGCCAAGAATCCAGCATTGAATTGTTTCATGACTTCCGCTTTGATCTTCTCTGACATATCAGGTCTCATGCGGCAGACTTTCTGTTTTACTGGTGGACAGTCTTCTCTTGTTGGCAGAAGATGTACCATGATGTCAGTATCGAGTCTCGGCATGTCTTCATATGACCAGGCGAAGATCTCAACATAATCCTGCAATAGCTGAATCAGACGTTCCTTGACACTCGGCTCTAGATTGCACCTATCTTGATTTCTTTTATGTCCTCTTTGGTACCCAGATTGACCGTATCCACTGGTTCCTCATGAGGTTGAATAACTCTTTCCTCTCATTGTAGTAGTCTGGCCAATTCTCCTGGTACTTCACAATCTTCCTCACCTTCGTCTTCGGCTTGGTAGATTAGATCCTCAGAGTCACAAAAGGCCATAGCAGTATCGTTACCTATGGGATCCGGAATGGAGGGGTACCTGCATTTGTGAGTGTGGGTGTGTGTAAGGGTATAGCCATCTTTAAATAATAAAATGCAAAAGAGAAACAATGAGCATTAAAAGTTTGTATGTGAAAAACGTTCATGATTCATTGAATGTCATATGAAGATGAAATAAAAACCCTTACAAATGGACCATTATGCCTCGGGCAAGACGCAAGGTTTAACATGTGCGAATTGTTTGTGAATATTACAGGTTCCAACAAAAATATAGAAGATAAATTACTGAGGGATGAAAGTTATTGGGACAAAGTCTCTGGCTTCCCAATTGCGAAGTCTTTCGTTGACAGTAGGAAATATCCAATCTTCCAAGCTATAATCCTCTTCACCATCTTCCACTGCATTGACCTCTCGGTTGCTAATCTTCAAAGGTGGCCTTCTAGCACGGGCACGTCACACAGCCTTCTGAACACTTAAAGTAAACCCTAAGCCAAACTTTTCAGATTTATACGGAATTTCTGAAAGTTGCCCCCAAATGGTGCATCCACCCTCCTCTACTACCGCCTTGGCGTCCTTCAGAGATGACATCCGGAGCGGAGGTCTTGTGATCTTAGGGATCTGGGATACTGTCTTGGTTACTGCTACCTCTTGAGAGACTTCTTCAAAATGTTGAAAAGGATTTTCAATGAATTCGCCGTACAACTCCACATACCTGAAAGAATTGAGGTGGCTAATCATATACTCTTCCTCTCCGTGGACAGTGATAATCTTTCCATGGACCAGATATTTCAGCATCTGGTGTAGTGGGGAGGTGACAACACCGGCATTATGGATCCATGGCCGTCCTAGCAAGACAGGAGTAAGAGGGGCAGATGTCTATTACATAGAAAGTTGAGTTGAAAGTTTGAGTCCCAACCTTTATGGGGATGTCCACCTCCCCGTGGACCATCCTCTTTGAGCCATCAAATGCTCTTACAACTATGTTACTGGGTTTTAACGTCAGCCCTTCGCAGTCTAGTCTGTCGAGAGCTTTCTTCGGTAAAACATTCAAAGATGAGCCAGTGTCCACCAAGACATGAGCCAGAGTTGTTCATCTACATTCCATAGAGACGTGCAATGCCTCATTGTGCTTTCTTCCCTTTGGTGTCAGATAAGCATCCGAGAAGCCTAGGCCGTTGTCTACCATCAAATTGGCCACACAATCTTGAAATTGATCAGACGATGTCTCTTGAGGCACATGGGCTGTCTTCAGAAACTTCACCAGAGCTTTCGCATGTGCCTCTGAGCACAGTAATAAAGCTAGCATGGAGATTTTGGAGGGAGTTTGCCCCAACTGTTCAACTACGTCGTAGTCGCTCTTCTTTATTATTATCAGGATCTCCTCCATTTCCTTTTTGGAGGTTTCGGGGATAGTCAGTGGTTGATCCTTCGTCTGGACAGGCTCTTCGTGAATACTCTTACCTTGAATTTCAACAGTAGGAATGTTGGTAGGGATGGCATCAGGGGTTGTGTCGTCTTTGTTAATAGGGACACTTGCAGATATGATTATTGGTACAGGGGTAACCTTTGGAACAGTCACGGGTCTAAAAACTTCCTTTGGAGGGGCAATTTCTGGAGAGAAGATTTTACCACTACGGGTAATCTTACTGGTTCTGACGATATTTCTAATGTCGGAGTTTTCTTTTTCGGAGCTGGTGTTTTCGGCGGCCAGCCCATTTTGTTTGACACCATGGTAGTAGATGTCTTCACCGTAATTCCACGACACTGTTTTGTCTGATTCATACGGGACCGGCCTGGGCATTGTGATTATAAGAGGAGTAGTTTTTGGAACCGATGTAATCCTAACGGGTCTTTTGGGGACCCTGGAAGGATTGGCGGAGATGGTTATGATTGAAACGTCTTCAACAGGAAGAGGTGAAACATGAGTACTTTCAAACAGAATCTCTTTGTTGTTTATCAAGCGTTGAATGCATGTCTTCAACAAAAGGCAGTCAGTTGTTGAGGATAAGCAGAGATGACAGTCTTTATTACAACCTGGGAATATACCGGCTTTCAACAAGTTTATCTTAATGATTGGGAGCGGAGTCAAGAGTTCATCAATTGTGGCAACAAACAAATCTTCTTCAATTGCATTGGTGTTGTAACCATGTATAAGGTCTTGAATCTTGTTTTTCAGGGCCCAACAGTTGTTGGTGTCATGACCTGGACTTTTGGAATGATATGCGCAGTGGGCATTTGGGTGATAATAAGGGGACGTCGTGTTGGGGTTCTTTGGAGATTCCTTCAGAGTTGTCAAATTAGATTTAAGAAGATGTGGTAAAACATAGGCTAGAGTCATATTGATTTTGGTGAACTGTCGGACTGGCCTTTCCACCCTCGGTTGATTACCTCTTTGTTGATCAGATGTAGGCTTTGGGATCATAACAACTCCTACCATCGGTCGACGTCCAGCTCTCCCTTGGTTCCTTTGTGGATAAACAACAGATACCTCCTTCTTCCTAGTGAAAGGCTTTCTCACAGCTGTAGAGGCAGATGAATCCTTCTGAATCTTTCCACTTTTTATGCCAGCTTCCACCCTCTCTCCGGTCAATATTAATTCAATAAATCCTTCTAATGAGCTTTCAATCAGATGGTTGAAGAAAGGATAAAATAACAAAACTTCCCCACAGGACTTTTCCGAAAGGGATGCCATTTGCTGAGTAGACATTATTGTTGGGGATACACAAGCTGCTCAAATAAAGAGGCCGCCACTTGCTATCTTCCAAAGGTGTCAATAACATACAAGTTGCTCATGAAGAGACCGCCGCTTGTTGTTTTTAAAAGATAACAATAACACACAAGTTGCTCATGAAGAGACCGCCGCTTGTTGTTTTCAAAGGTGACAATAATAAACGAGTTGCTCATGAAGAGGCTGCCGCTTGCTGTTTTTCAAGAGAACAATAACACACAAGTTGCTCATGAAGAGGCTGCCGCTTGTTATTTTCAAAGGTGACAATAACAAACAAGTTGCTCATGAAGAGACTGCCGCTTGTTATTTTCAAAGGTGACAATAACAAACAAGTTGCTCATGAAGAGACTGTCGCTTGCTGTTTTTAAAAGTGAACAATAACACACAAGTTGCTCATGAAGAGGCTGCCGCTTGTTGTTTTCAAAGGTGACAATAACAAACAAGTTGCTCATGAAGAGGCTGCCGCTTGTTGTTTTTCAAGAGAACAAATAACACACAAGTTGCTCATGAAGAGGCTGCCGCTTGTTGTTTTCAAAGGTGACAATAACAAACAAGTTGCTCATGAAGAGACTGTCGCTTGCTATTTTTCAAGAGAACAATAACACACAAGTTGCTCATGAAGAGGCTGCCGCTTGTTGTTTTCAAAGGTGACAATAACAAACAAGTTGCTCATGAAGAGACTGCCGCTTGTTGTTTTTCAAGAGAACAATAACACACAAGTTGCTCATGAAGAGGCTGCCGCTTGTTGTTTTCAAAGGTGACAATAACAAACAAGTTGCTCATGAAGAGATTGTCGCTTGCTGTTTTTAAAAGTGTTGATAACATACAAGTTGTCCATGAAGAGACTGTCGCTTGCTGTTTTCTCAAAGATACCCATAAAATATCATGAAGATATTGCTGGAGGTGAGAATCAATAATTTCATCGAGGATGGAAAAACTGCTCATGAAGAGACCGCCATTTGTCGTAGAGAAATAAAAAATAATCAAACTGCTCAAATAAAGAGTCAGTCGCTTGTTGTCATGTCGATATTCCAGAAGAAGGTTGTGATAACACTACTGGGGAATAAAGTTCATCTTCAATGGGGAACCATGAATAAATCCTTCTTGAGGAGACCAAGTATTTACGTTGCAAAATAAATTCACTCTCCCTCTAGGTTTCATAGCCTAAAGATATCCACAGGGTATCGTTCACAAGAGACACAGCTCAATCCAGGAATAAACTGGAGAGAAAACAGTCAAACAAGACTCCACCCAATGAGGAAATAACTCAAATGGGGATTTATCCTATCCAGAGATGGAAAAGGAAAGCTAAAGCAAGATTCTTCCACGAGAGTTAACTCAGTGGGGAATTAGAAAGAAGGCACACTTTATGCTTAAGTCGACACTCTATTTGGAAAGATCAAATATGTTATTTGAATAGACATAACCAAGGTGTACGAACTCAATGAAATCAACAAATACAACTGTGCATGCATGATGCAAGTGTGAATGAATAAATGAATGTCATGTATATGCTGACAAAACAGACAGGGGAGATGGACAGAAAATGATAAGGCATCGCAGTACGACTCGACACTCGGCTAATCTCAACAAAAGGGGAACATTACTGGAGATAAAACATAGGCCATCATTGGAGCAAGGTCCTTTTACAAGGCTTAAATATCTCTGGAGAGGAAGATATTTTCAGGTAGAAAACCCAAAGTCCAGTCTTCTATTGTCGACAATCCATTGAAAGGATAACAACACGAACAATGATTCAGCTGGAAAAAGTCATGCTTAGCTGGAGATACTGGGAACACCACCCTCTGATAATGTGTTCAATACATATCACATATCTTGACAAATCTAGATTGCCCCTGGGACAAATTTTGGATGCCCCAAGTTTACTGCTGATGAGCTGCATGTTGCACGACAATTCTTGCGAATAGCTTCACTTCTAACATGCCCCAATCTATCTGGTTGATGAGGAGAAATCGTCTCAAGAGGATTTTACAAAAGACCTGGCATTCACCATGCTCTGGTGTCTTCAAACTCTTAGAGGAATTCATCAAATCTCGACGTGATTGCCCCGGATTGACTGTAGTTGGCACAACAAAGTCTTCAAATTTTGCCCCAAAAGAGTAAACAAGTTGGGAAAGCATTAATTAGGAGAAGCAACACGTCTGTGCTTAAGGTCTTCAGGTGACATGCCCCTGGATATGATTTTTTCTTGACGTGATTCGTCAATTACTCAACATAGTTTCAGGCCTTAAAAGAATAAACTCATCATTGATGCTTATGTGAGCTTCCTTGATATCAAACAAATGTTTTGCAGTTAGAAAAAGTTTACAATGAGAATGAAAATTCTAATGCAACAGTTATGTAAGTCTTGAAGATTTTGAAAGATATCGCACAAATTTTGCGAGTTAAAGCACCATTTATTTTTGTATAGGAAAAACATATGATACCAACATAACTATTTAAAACATTCATGGGAGTCAGGAACACTATCTCATTGAAGTATGCTTTCAAAATAACCTTGCTTCAATTAGGACTTTTGAAGGTTGTAACGTGGTCTGGTTCATGGTTTTTAGAAAAAAGATTTTAGGGCTCAAAATATTTGGTGCCCACCCATTCTTCATGATGTTCTCCAACCCTATGTTCAGTTAATTCAACATGAGTGTTCATATCTCAAAAGGATTTTGTGACGGTCAAGGAAACGACGAGGATTTCGGAGTAGAAACCAACCTCATGTCTTCGTGTTTGTAGTCACCAATTTGTTCTTTGCTGAGGACTTTTCTTTGCAGTCCTTTTCTTTGCAATT
This sequence comes from Vicia faba, assembly GCA_948472305.1. Classification (NCBI taxonomy): domain Eukaryota; kingdom Viridiplantae; phylum Streptophyta; class Magnoliopsida; order Fabales; family Fabaceae; genus Vicia; species Vicia faba. Next base: position 1,457,876,163 of record OX451739.1, read on the forward strand.
TTTATTTTCCCTAACTTTTGCCTGAACTAATTCTTTTGAATTGATAGTCCAGCGGGATGCCTTAATTTTGCCTAAGTCACACGTTTTCATGTTTTTTGACTTAGCAGGCTTTTTCTTTTTTCTCGATTTTTGACTTTTTGAACAAAATGTGTGACATTAGCTTGTCTTTGCTTGTTGAGAGGATTGTGATTGCCTCGTTTCTTGATGAATGAGGGATAACATTGTGGTTCCACATCCTCTAGATTCATTATACATGAAGGATAGCCCTCGTAGTTTCTCTTCAAAAAACATCTTCCTTAGGAATTTTGAACACTCAGTCAGATTAACTAAAACTACCTTGCCCCAGGTTAAAATTTGTGTGTTTTTTCGTATAGAAAAGAAACTTCTACTTCAAAGGCTCAAAAGGGGTTAGCAAGGGATTATCTTCCTTATATCTCCGGTGTTTAGGGATTTGAAACAATGCCTGTACATCGTCAACAAGATTTTATTCAAAAGCATACAACCAGAGACTTTGTGTTCTTTAGATCATCATCCTCCCTTCAATCTCTGCCTAGGCCAGAGAATGGGCAACAAGTTGGTATCATAATGCAAAAAGAAATTTAAAATTTGAAAACAAATATGAGTGAAACGAATGAATTTCTTCAAGACAAACATACTCATTGTATTAAGATAATCATTCAGATGCAAACAAGTTCTTACATGCAAACAATGTTTTGATAAACAAGAAAAATTACAAAAAGCAAAAATAAGTTAATAATATGGGAAGGCTTTCCATCTGGACTTGAATTACCGAAAACATCCTTCAAAATCAAAATCACCATCAATCGTGTTTACTCTTCGGCGCATGCTTGATTTGAACTTCAAAACCAACGTCCTTGAATGACAAGATACCACTTCTGACCAACTTCTGAACCTCAATCTTCAAAGCAAAGCAACCCTCCAAGTCGTGCCCAGGAGCACCTTGATGAAAAGTACAAGCCAAATCAGCTTTGTAGTACCAATGTATCTTCTCAGGAACCTTCGGTGGAGGTCGGGTCTGAACCAAATTCCTCTGCATCAGGATAGGGAACAACTCTGTATAGGTAATTGGAATTGGATCAAATTGGGTTTTCCTTTGATTAGGAACTTGCTGATTCTGTTGATGAATAGGAGGAACGTGATGATTTTGACGATGAATATTTCTTCCTATGGTTCTCTTCTTGGAAAAGTTATTATCAAACTTCTTCACACCATTAGCTGAGCTACCATCTTCATATGAACATCCCTTCCCAACATCTTCTTCTAGACGCACTCCCACATTCACCTTGTCAGGAAAGTCATTAGGTGCATTAACCATCACCTTCTCATGAGAGAATGATTTTAGAGTTTCAGTGAAGACTTTTATCATCGCTTCGTCCCTCCTAGAAGGATTGACTTGGGCGGCAACCAGAATTTCAACCAAACCAATTAAGCGCTCCACACTAGCTTTCAAAATAGTCATCTCTCTACGGAGTTCAGAAACTTCTTGCTTGATATTCTCCATTGCTCTCTTAGCGCGAGTGTTGTACTGGTGAGACCAAAGGAAAAATAAGACTCGGAAAAAGACCTTTGAAAGTGAAACAAAAAATGTAGAATGATGTATGATATGCAAAAGAGAGTTTTTATTTGATTTTCAAGGAACTCAAGATATTAAGTTGTAAACATCAAAGTATGAAGATAGAAGATGAATTTTAAATTGGATCAAAGCGTTGATCAAGTTATCATCAAGATCAATCATCCATTTTGGTGGATTAGAGTTTTCACCCTATCAACACCCAAGATCCATTGAGTTTGACGAAACTTGTGATGTCTACAAAGAAAGATCTCCAAATTCCTTGAAAGTCAAGTGAAAAGGGTTTTATGGATGCATGAATGCATGGCTATGCAACAACCACAAGCAAGGTCACAAATAAAGTCGAAAGGTTCAACGTCACGAGCATGGAGTCAAGGTAAGGAACACCCCCAAGGTATGTACTAACGGTTTAATCACACCTGTAGAACAAGGTTCTAAGAGTTCCCGGAGTCTACATTCCTCCTTCGGATATCACCAACGTCTTGATTACTCAATAATCAGCAATATTCTCAAGAGAAACTCATCCGAGCGTAGCATCGCGTGACAACTACTTCCGGATTACTCCGTTATAATCTCCGCGCTACACCTAAAAGGCCAAGATGGGTTATGGTTCTACGGTTCCCAGCTTCTCTGGCTCCCAGGTCGAAAATAATAATGTCTTCCCGATTACTCGGTAAACAAATATTACGTTCAAAAGGGCCTTCCACTGAGTGGGGGATCTCATGCCTCCTTCTTCGGGATTACTCCCTCAAAGTTAACATGACTATACCGCCCGTCCTATTCCTAAGTGTAACTTAGTCCGGGTATAGGACTTGTCCTTTGTAAATATTATCAACACCCAAATAATCATAATATATACATATAATCAAACAATCCAATAATGATAAAACAGATAAAACAAATTAGGCTTAACCCACTTAGGGATGGACCAGCAAGAGGTCAATCACTCCCCAGCAGAGTCGCCAATTCTGTAGCGATGAAAATCAGAGATCAAGCTATTAATTAACTTGACTCGCAAAAGCAAGAGTCGCCACCGCGCTTTATTATTTCCAAGGGAAAAGGGAAAAGAGCGAAATAAAACCCTAAAATATGCAATGTAAAGTAATATTTAAAAGTAATGAAAATACAATGCGTTTTTAAAAGAGATCGAGAGTTCGGGGGTTGGTTATACAATGGGAAGGTATTAGCACCCAATACATCTACGGTACTCCGCAGGAACCTTTTGAAATATCTGTTGTTTGGTTTAAAATTGTTTGTTTGATTAAAATTGTTTGTTTGGTCAAAATGGGTATGGACGAGATGATGATCTAATGTCAAAGTTTTGACTTAAAAGGTATGAGTTTGAAAATGGAGTCTTTTGGGAAAATTATCTTAAGTTTGGAAAAAAATAGTAAATAAGCAAAAAATGAATGAGGGTATTCGCACGATTGTAGAAGATGTATTTGATGACATGAAGTCAGCTGAGTTGAAAGATTTCCCTTGGAATTAATCATAAGCAGGTAGATCTAATATTCGAGTAAGAAATCGTAAATAATTAAAATCCACGAGAAACGAACAAGGTAGATAACAAGATAAATCGTAAGAAACTAAATGAATGGTCAAAGAAGAATCATGAATAAAAGAAAAGTGTAATTAAAAAATTATCTAAACTAATTTGAAATTCTAAGGTTACTAAGTAAACTAAACTTAAATTCTAAAGTGTCTAACTAAATTAAATAAAATTTTGAAGTTATTAACTAAAACTAAATTAAAACTCTAAAGTTACTAACAAAAATTCGAAAGTTATTAAATTAAATCTAAAATAAATTAACACTCTAATATTACTGAATTAGGTCTAAACTAAATTAATTCTAAAGTTGCTAAATTACATCTAAACTAGTTTAAGTATAAACTAAATTCATTATAAAATTACTAAGTTGATCTAAACTATATTAATAATAAAATTACTAACTTAAATCAAAACTAAATTAATTCTAAATTAAAGATTAAAATTCTAAAATTAAATTAAAATTCTAAAGTTGTCACAATGTATCTAAACTAATTGGAAGTTCTAAAGTTATAAAATAGATCTAAACAAATTAAAATTTTTAAGTTATCAAAATATACCTAAACTAATTAAAGGTTCTAACATTACTAATTTATATCTAATTGAATTAAAATTCTAAAGTTATTAATTATGATTCTAAATATTTCAAAGTTATAAAATAAATCCAAACTAATTAAAAAAATTCTAAGTTAATACTAAACTAAATCTGAATATAAGATTTATTAATATTTTTTTATATTATTATTTTTTTTGAAAGCCCAAAACCCAAACCTACTCCAATTACATCCCTAATTAAAAAAAAAAAACAAATAATAATAAAAATAACCTGTAACAACAGGGCATACATGCACCTCCACCTGCTATTTTTTTTTCTCTTATTTCTTCTTCATTATTTCAAACAAACTTCACTCTTTAAACATAACCCACACCCCAAAAACCAAACAACAATATAAAAACATAACAAGGTAAAATCTGACCAGTGGTGGTTACAGCTTGAACAGCGGCGCGCAGAGGGAGATCTAATGACAAGATTCCACAGCTGTGTTGAGCGGAGAAGCTGGCGGTATCAAACCGGCGGTTGTTGGTGATGCATGGTCACCGATGGTCAGCGCACAAATGTGCCGAATTTAGATCTCGTGGCGGTTGACATTAAAGCGGATTTGAGCGGAAGTGTCATACCGTGGTTGTTGTTGCGGTTGTGAGGTTGAAGCCGCCGCGGGCTAGTATGGGCTTTCCGGCGCCGGGCTGGATGGGAACCTTTGTTGGAAAATGTTACTGTTGCTGCTGATATCTTGTGTACTGAAATGTGAGAGATGAGGAAAGTAGTGAAGAGAGTGATGAGGATGGAGAATCACGCCGATGGAAGAAGTAGTTAGCATTGCCATTTGGTATGGGAAAATAACACCAAAAGAAAATAGAGAAGTTGTTGATGTTGTTAGGATGGAAAGTGAGAAGTTGGTGTTGCGTGGCGGCAGTGAGCTATAGTGGAGAACAAGCGGATGGCTGGTGTTTTCTTCGAAGATCCTTGAAAGTAGAATCGGGAAGGTTTAGATATGAAGCCTCAAGAGAAGCAGGGTATTCTGTTTCATGGTGACGAATAATGCTTGATATGGCAAGCGCACAATCCTCAGGGGCCTGAAAAAGAGTTGCATCTTTGCATTCATGTTTTGTATCTAACTGCACATTTCCCTCCTCAAAATAATGGGCACCAACCTGGAGTTTCCCTTTTACTTCCACTGTTTGTTGTTCATCTTTGAAATCAATATTCCAAACTGAACACCAACTCCCATTACAGAAATTTTGTGGGCTATTCCTAGAAGCAGAAATCACTACGGAAGCTCAAAATCAAAGCTCGGTCCCTTTGCATCCTTTCCATTTACACAGTAGACAGAACAGACACCTTTTGGATAAACTTCTTCAACATATTTAAGTATCTCAGCATCCAGACTGAATCAAAATTCTTCAATGTATGCAGATGCAAGTTCTTCATCTAGTGCAGGTCTCACCACTTCACAAACTTGTTTAACATGATCAACTATTGCTACTTGAGCAGTCCTAGGATCAAGAAACACATTGTCCTCAAGCTCACAAAAGGAAGTAACTAGTACGTCTCCGCTTCGGTCCGGCATTGGAAGAACAATGAAGTGCGATTTGTTGTAAAGAGGAAACGCTTCGGAAGCAGCTTCGTTGAACACACCATCGTCGTTGAGAATGGATTTCACATCTTTGGCAACATATTGAATTTCTCCAGGGGGAGAGTTGAGAAGAAACCATTTCGCGATTTCAACTTTTTGCTTCTCGCCGAGTTCTGATTCTTCTTCTTCTTCTTCCGCCATTAACACACTCTAGAGGAAATGGAAAAAACAGAGTTATATTTAATTTATTTTATTTTATTTTATTTTTGTTGTATCAGGGGAAGAGATTGGATTGAGAGTTGATTTTTGTTGTTGTTTTTGTGAATGGTAGTGGAGAGAGAAATTGAAGGGGTTTGTTGTTGTGGATGTGAATTGAATAGAGAGGGATGGTAGCAAGTGTGGTTTACTGCTAATGCCTTTTTTTGTTTGTTTTTTTGTTGTGTATATAAGAAGAGAGGATAGGTTACTGTGTATTGAAGGTGAGTTGTGTTTTTGGTGATTTTGTATCGATCCGTAAATTCTGCCAGCAACCAATGAAAATCAAGCATAGTATATTTAATATTTTTTTGTGACTAAAAAGCCCTTTAATGACAAAAATAAAAATAAAAACTTGAAAGTATAAAAAATAACTCAATTTAAAATGATTTTTTGAATATTTTATGAATAAAATATAAAGACCCAAAAATGACCAAAAATGATAAAACGGATGAAAATTTATCCGAAAAAATAAAATGAACACATTAAAATAATCTACATGTCACAAAGATTAAAGAAAAAATATTCAAAAAGAGTAAAAATAGGAATAAAATGATAATGAAAATACCAGGCTAAACAGACGTTTTAAGGTTAAAAAACGAGACTTCAAACTGTATCGAAAAAATAAAGCGAGCATACCGTCATAATCTATGCGAGATGCAGATTCATAAAATGATCGGTAAAAGGTGAAAACTTGAAATATTTTTCTCGCTAATTTTTCGTACATTGTTGAATCGCTTTTAACAGTCTGTCTATAAAACCGAAATATTTTATTATCGACATATAAACAACTTGGAGCAGTGCGAGAAAATAGTAAACAGATAAAAATGAATGAAATGAAATGTCGGGTATTTTACAACTGAAAGACGATGCAAACTTTGATTTAAACTGACTTTTTCTAGTCAACTTAAATACGACTAATGATGCAAAATGTGATGAATGAAGATATTTACTAATGCTTGTGACCAAATAACAAAAATATGATATGAAAGTGCGACTAAAACATATTAGGGGCGAAATTTAGGGTGCAACAGTTGTGCCTTGATGAATCAGTCTTCGAGAATCCACAATCAACCGTACTTCTGGCTTGAGAGACTCAAAACCTTAATTGAGGCGTGACACCTGATGCTCTTGATTCAGACCTGTCTCTGCACATGAAGCAAAAGAAAACATGAACATACACCTTTGTATGCGATTAGAAATTAGTGATACATAGGCTAAAAATGTTCAAAACACTTGACAATCTTCGCATAGTCAATGCTTGAAGGTGAGAGATTAAAACCGACTGTATTTCGTGACCTTGACTTATCTTTAAAAATGCAAAAATAAAAATGGGATCTTAGGTCAAAAATTGGGGTACAACAGTTTGAACTCAAACTACTCCAGTCCACCCGCCAAGGTGATTTCGCCTCTCTCCAACGAGGTCTTAATCCACTAATCAATCTTGATTACAAATCTACTTTGATAACTGCCAAAGTCATCTTAAGTCCAAAACCACAACCCGGTTTTCTCAAGGAAATGCCTAAACAATAATTGAATAAATGTGTATGTGATACGGTGGGAGAACTGAAATAAAAATATATGATATTTATTTAAATATATTCACAATTTATTTAAGAAAATAAAGTATATTATTACTAATAAATTATTTTTTATGTAAAAAAAAATAAAAAAAAAAATGAAAATGAAAAAAATTAAGAAAATATTTTTCAAGATTTGTCATGTTCAGAAAAATAAATAAAAGCAATAAATATAAAAATGAAAAGAAAATATGAAAAATATAAGAAAATAGATGAGGGGGTGCAAATAGCAGTCAGAGGTTGTGTGGAAAGTAGGACAAACAGGCCCAAGGCGCGCCAGGCCCAGGACTTCATCCCTGTCCTCCAGCTTCTCCAAAAACGCGTGCATCTGTGTACAAACTTGTATCTTGCTCTAGCTTGCATAAAATAAAAAAAAATCATAACACAAAAAATGTAGCTTATGAACTCACGATTCCAATGATATAAAATTCATGACCTAACTCTCAAAGATCAGGGAGAATTTTAATGGCCCTAATTTCTGACCTAGTTTTTTCAGCATGTTCAACAACCAAATACTCTTAGCTCAGTTAATATAAATGGAAAGTATGCATATGTACAGCTTCAACAAGTTAAGGACTACATCCTTGCTTCAAAAATCAAAGCCTAAGGATTCCTAAATAGAGAGATAGAACTTTGAAAAATACCTTGTTCAGTTGAGTTTGGATATGGAAATGTGGGGACTTTGAGTGAGGCCTGAAGATCGTGTGAGCTTCCTTGAAGTTCTCTCAAGCTATTCCAATGCTCAGCTTGCCTTGTAGATGCTTGAATCTCCCTAGACGAGTCAACCTGCAACCTTGCAAAATGAAAATGGTGAAGTGTGAAACTGAGCTCACAGTTGCAAGATGAATGCTTGGATAGCTTGGATGTGATGTAGGGAAGATGTTTCAAGGGTTGAAAGGTAAAATGCACGAGCAAGTTTCGAAATGTCAAGTGTTTTGCAGAAGCTGCCCTGTTTTGGGAAGAAATGTGGTTTTTGTGTTTGGGAAGGTTCAGGTCTTTTGCTTTCGTGTTTTTTGCTTGTGACAAGTTTCTGAATGTGTTTGAAATGAAGCCAAGCCTTACCTTTATCAGATGGACCAGTTCACTTGACTTTTGCAAGTTTGCTTGCTTTTGAAGAAAATTGACATGACCATGCCAAAGGCCTGTACAGGCTAGCTTGTGGACTGCAGAGGGTTGGTGTACTTTTCCTGATGTTTGTGGATATTGCTTGCAACAAAAGATCAGGTCCATGGCTCAAGAAATGCAAAGTTGCAAAAAGGCTTGCTTTATCAAAGTAGTATTATGAACTTTATGCCATTTTTGGATTAATTCATTGTGCAATGCTTAAAAAGGTAAAATAAGACCATTATCCATTGAGTTTGCATTTAATTATGGAGTGTAGAAGGGATTTGGGACATGTAATGCAAGGTACAAGCATTCTAGGACAGATTTTCAACTTGAAGCATTTGTAAACATGGCTTGAGCAAAAGTGATAAATTACCATTTTCCCTTCTTCGATTCTCCCTAACCATAAATGATCTTGGAGAGTTCTTAGACATTTTGGAAAGCTTGTAACATGCTCTACAATCCATATTTGAAATGAATTTTGAGATACCTCTTGGAACTAGGTGAAAAATTTCCATGAAGTTAGGTAAAAAACCTGCCTAAACTAGGGCAAAATTTCACTAAGTTATTTAGTTCATGGACCCTTATTCACAAATTCATAACTTGAGATCCAAGCATATTTTGAGAAAACTTTGTGAATCAAAGTTGTATATTTCATGGAGTAATACAACTTTCATGTTGGAAGTTTTCCTTGAATCCAATTGCATCATGGTGAAAAAGTTTTGGAAAGTTGGGAAAATATAAGAAAATTTCCATACTTAGAAATTTTCTAAGTTATGAAAAAATTTCAAGTTAAATCCTAATTTGCAATTTTAGGTTTCTTGGTCAAAAAGTTTCACATTTTGACATATCTTGATTAATTATGACCCTTGGCACTTGATTTTGACCAAAAAGTCAAAGTTTAACTTTTCAGTGTACAGTTGACTTTTAATCAGTTGACTGCAAAATTCATTTGTCAATCCTATGCATTTGAGATCTTTTGAACTATGTGATTAGGTCAAGATGATTCTATTGATTCCTTGAAATCATGTTTGAACCAAATTGTCCATTGGCTAGGTTAAAAATCAGAAATTGCCCTTCCTCAGTCAAAACCCTAATTTTGACCATTTTGCCCTTTTGATGATCTGATCAAATTTCTTGAGGAGTTGTGATGCAAACTTGATCAAATGGTACATAGGATCCTAGAATGTTGTTGTGGATAAAAAATTATAACGTTTGACTGTAAATTGGCCATGGTTGACTTTTTCACCAATACAGCTGATTTTTAGGTCAACTGTCCAATTGACTGGACAAAAATGTGATTCAAGGCTTGAAACTTGTCATGAGAAATCTTAGGGGTCCAAGATGGTGTATGAAAGTCACATGAAGAATTTATGGTTCAAAATTGCTTGTGCAAATCAAACCCTAATTTCAGATCATCAGTGCAAGATGAGGTCTTAAGCTGAGCAAATCCTAATCTTGTCTGGAGTCCAAGAAGTCTTGTGAGGAAAATCTTGATAAAATGAGAGGGAAAATTTTGGGGTACAAAAGTTTCCCCTGTTCAATCTTCTTGAACCTGAAGAGTTAGATTGGCGAGCTTTGTCGTTCGTGACTCGAAGGTAAAAGATGATTGGACACTAGAGTGTCTGTAAATTTGCACTAGTCAAAATGTAGTTGAGGAAATGGGCTTTAAGATGCCATTTGGAGAGGAGATAGAATCTTTTTGGAGATGGGGTTAAAGATGCCATCCAATAATGTTTGCTAAGTTGTAAGTTGTAAGTCAGGAGAATAAGTATCAGAATGGTATCCGCGTCTGGAACGTATCTGACCTGTATCTGGGGACTGAATCTGAATGAGAAAAGGAATAGCATCCGTATCTGGAGCGTATCCAAGTTGTATCTGAATGTTGAATCTAAATAAGCAATAGAATAGCATCCGTGTCTGGAGCGTCTCTGAGCTGGGGAAATCAGAATAGATGACAGAATGACAACCGTGTCTGGAGCATATCTGGATTATATCTGAAGTTTTGAATCTGAATGAGTAATAGAATAGCACCCGCGTCTGGAGCATACCTAAACTGTATCTGAGATCTGAGTCTGAATGAGCAATGAATGGCATCCGAATCTGGAGCGTATCCGAGCTGTATCTGAATCGGAAAACTAGATAAGGGCCAAAATGGCATCCGTGTCTGGAGCGTTTCTGAACTGGAATCTGAATAAGTGACAGAATGACTTCTATGTCTGGAGTGTATCTGAACTGTATCTGATAGTTGAAATTTGAATAAGTATCAGGATGGCATCCGTATCTGGAGCGTATCTGAACTGTATCTAAAATCTGAATCTGAATGAGCAACATAATGACTTCCGTGTCTGGAGTGTATCTGTACTGTATCTGAAATCTTTGAACATTGTTAATGATAGTTGTTAATCTTATCCTGAAAAGGGTAAAATGTTAGCTGAAACACAAAGTTATGTTGCATGAAATGTATGATACAATAAATGTGTTTTATCAATGCTTATGATATATGAGTGTAATGTATGTGCATGTAAACTGATTTGCTGTATTGATGAGGAAAATAAATCCTTGACAGCTGGGGATAATGAAATACTTGACTGCTGCCGGGGAAAATAAATCCTTAACTGCTGAGGATAAGAAAATCCTGGGAGATTGTTGGAGATTAAAAAATCCTTGACAACTTCTGTGGGGATGTGAGAATCCTTCGTGTCTTAAAGTTGGAGTATTGACAAAAATCTGTTGTGAGTGATGTCGTATACTGCCTGAGTAATCTGCTTGGGAAATCCTGAGAATTTGATGACCTCTACTGGGGGTTACACAAAGGAAATCCTTGATTTGTTGGAGAATAAGGAAGACTCTGATGACTTATGCGGGGAAGTAAGAATGAGAATCTTCATTATGTTGGGGAGCAATGAAACTTTGGTGACTTCAATGGGGAATTAAGAATGAGAATCTTCATTCTGTTAGGGAGTAAAGACTCTTTGTGGGGAAGAAGGCTTACTGCTAGAGAGTAAGTTCAGGAGTTTTCGGTCGTCTACCACTCTACTGGGAAGTTATCCTAGGTTGGGGAGAGACAAAAGTTAACTGTTGTCTGGTTGATTTCCAGGCTTCAAGATAACTTGCTGAGGAAATTTGGAGAAACTGGATGGTCTCCACTGGGGATCGGTAGTTGGAAATCTTGACTCGATTGGGGAAGAAGGTTTCAGCTCCGCTGGGGATCTGTAACTCAAAGTTTTTGCTCCGCTGGGGATTGGGAGTTTGAAGTATTAACTCTGACGGGAATTAAGGGTTTGAAATTATAACTCCGCTGGGGATATGTATTTCAAGGTTTTACCTCTGTTGGGGATCTAGATGATGTACTATTGGGATTGCTCATGGAATAGCCTAAAGACGTTTTCCTATCCTTTCATTCTGTCAGTAATTGTTCTTTTCCATCCTGTTTATTTGTAAACAGTAATTATGTTCAAATGCATATGTTCATCAATGAATCATTGGACGTTTTTGCAAATAAAAACAACAAGTGTAAAAGAAAAAGACAAATAGTTTTTGCACTTTGAAAGAGACATCTTTGTATTTACTTTGAATAAGTGTTTTGTACAAAGGAGACAGGCATCCTAGTAAGAGAATGGTGTCATAAAAGTAAGAAAATTTTATACAAAGAAAGATAGCTATGTGTGTAAAAATCCCATGGGGTTCCCATTCCGCTATAGCCTTCGTGTCTGGATATCTTATCCATCTGTTGCTTCGTCCGAAGATGATTGAATTGATCAGAAGCTTAGAGTTTGTCAGTGAAGAGATTGTCCTTAAAGTGATCCGACGAGACATAGTCATACGCTTTAATTCCCTAACTTTTGCCTGGACCGCCCTTTTCGGGTTTTTAGTCCACCGGGAAACCCTTTTTTGCCCAAATCGCCCTTTCGGGTTTTCAATTTGCCGGGTGTACAGATTTTTTTATTTATCCCTAATTTTTTCCTGAACCACCATTTCAGGTTTTCGATTCATCGGGATGCCCTTGTTCTGCCTAGGTGTGTCAACCTAGCGGGTCATTTATGCGTAGTATCTTTTGACTATATCTGCGTTCGCAGGGTGCGGCAGGTTGTCGCCGTCCACGGTGGTTAAGATCATTGCCCCACCAGAAAAGATGTTCTTGATCACAAATGGTCCTTCGAAGGTAGGAGTCCATTTGCCCCTGGGATCACTTTGTGGTAAGATAATGCGCTTGTTTACAAGATCTCCAACTTGATATACCTGGTGCCTGACTTTCTTATTGAAAGCCTTGATCCTTCGTTTTTGATACGTCTGACCGTGGAAAACAGCAGTAAGTCTCTTTTCGTCAATTAAGTTCAACTGATCAAGCCGGGTCTGAATCCAATCGTCTTCACTCAAACCAGCATCCTTCATGATTCTCAAGGAGGGAATCTGAACCTCGATAGGTAAAATAGACTCCATGGCATATACCAAAGAATAGGGTGTTGCCCCAGTTGATGTGCGAGTCGTGGTACGGTACCCGTGGAGAGCAAACGGTAACATCTCATGCCAGTCCTTGTAGGTGACTGTCATCTTTTGTATGATCTTCTTGATATTTTTGTTTGCAGCTTCAACTGCACCATTCATCTTCGTCTGGTAGGGAGATGAATTGAGATGTTGAATCTTGACCTTCTCGCACAGGGCGGTGATCATAGTATCGTTAAGGTTTGTACCATTGTCAGTGATGATCCTTTCTAGGATACCGTAACGGAAAATAAGGTTCTGCTTGATGAAGCGGGCAACAACATTCTTAGTAACGAATGCGAAGGAAGCTGCTTCGACCCACTTGGTGAAATAGTCAATGGCCACCAGAATGAAGCGGTGTCTATTGGATGCTGTAGGCTTGATCTCTCCAATCATGTCGATTCCCCACATAGCGAATGGCCAAGGAGCTGTTGAGACATTTAGAGGAACTGGAGGCGCGTGTACCTTGTCCGCATAGATTTGACATTTGTGACAAGTGCGAGAGTGTTGATAGCAGTCAGCTTCCATGGTAGACCAGTAATAGCCTTCCCTTAGAATCTTCTTAGCCATCGTATGCCCGCTAGAGTGAGTGTCGAAGGTGCCTTCATGCAATTCAGCCATGATCCTTTCAGCTTCAACTTTGTCCACACAACGAAGCAGAATAGAATCATGATTGCGCTAGTACGGGATGCCATTTCTCAAGAAGAACTTTGCCGAGAATCTCCTTAAGAAATTTTTCTCATTGACTGAAGCTCCATCTGGGTATTCTTGTGCCTCGAGATACCTTTTGACTTAATGAAACCACGGCTGGTCCACTACTTCTTCAGTATTAATCTCGTGACAGTGTGCAGGTTCGTCCATCCGCTCAATGGTGATCTGGGAGCCTCATTATCCCAGTTAAGTTTAAACATGGATGACATTGTAGCTAGAGCATTTTCTATCTGATTTTCTTCTCGCGGGAAGTGCTCGAGTGTAATCTGCTCGAAATGTGGTAACAATGTCAAGACATATTCTTTGTCAGGGATGAGGTTTGGATGCTTAGTGTCCCACTCTCCTTTGATCTGACTGATGACCAAAGCTGAGTCCCCAAACAAAATCAAAGATTTGATTCCCAAGTCTATGGAAGCCATTAGTCCAAAGATGTATGCCTCATACTCTGCCATGTTGTTCGTACAGTTGAAGCAAATCCTGGCGGTGAAAGGAGTATGGAAACCTTCTGGGGAGATGAGTACCCCACCGATACCGTTGCCAAGTGCATTGGAGGCTCCATAAAAGTACAGGGTCCATCGGGATCCTTGTTCAGGTTCATCATATGGTCTGTTAACTTCAATGTTGTCCAATGTCAAGATGTCTTCGTCAGGGAAGTCGAACTTCATGGATTGGTAATCTTCGACAGCTTGTTGGGCCAGATGATCGGCTAGCACACTACCCTTTATATCTTTTTGGGTCGTGTACTGTATATCGTATTCCGTTAGGATCATCTACCATCTAGCTATTCTTCCAGATATAGCAGGCTTCTCAAAGATATACTTGATCGGATCCATCTTATATATCAACAAAGTGGTATGAGTCAACATGTACTGCCTTAGCCGGGGAGCAGCCCATACCAAAGTGTAATAAGTTTTCTCGAGCAGTGAGTATCGGGTCTCACAGTCGGTAAACTTTTTGCTAAGGTAATAAATGGCATGCTCTTTTCTGCCAGACTCGTCATGCTACCCCAGTACGCACCCCATTGAATTCTCTAGGACAATCAGATACATGATTAGCGGTCTTCCTTCGACGGGTGGCATCAAGATAGGAGGTTCTAGCAAATACTCCTTGATTTTATCGAAAGCAATTTGAAAATCATCATTCCATCTAACTACCTGATCTTTCTTCAACAACTTGAAGATAGGCTCACAAGTAGATGTTAGGTGAGAAATGAACCTAGCAATGTAGTTTAGGCGTCCCAAGAAACCTCTGACCTCCTTCTCAGTGCGAGGAACAGTCATTTCTTGTATAGCTTTGACTTTGGCAGGATCAACCTCGATGCCTTTGTTGCTGACAATGAAACCTAAGAGTTTACCGGACCGAACTCCGAATGTACACTTGTTTGGGTTCAATCTGAGCTTGTACTCCTTCAACCTGACAAACAACTTTTGCAAGTGATCAAGGTGTTCTTCTTCAGTTTTTGATCGGGCTATCATGTCATCAACGTAGACCTCTATCTCATGATGTATCATGTCATAAAACAAAGCCACCATGGCCCTGTTTAAGTCTCTATAATCCACGCACATTCTCACTTTGCCGTCCTTCTTTGGCACGGGCACAATGTTAGCAACCCATTATGGATAGGAAGTAACAGCCAGAAATCCAGCATTGAACTGCTTCATAACTTCTTCTTTGATCTTCTCGGACATGTCAGGTCTCATGCGGCGGACCTTTTGTTTCACTGGTGGACAGTCTTCTCTTGTGGGTAGACGGTGAACCACAATGTATGTATCAAGTCCCGACATGTCTTCGTATGACCAAGCGAAGATCTCAACATAATCATGCAGTATCTAAATTAGGCGCTCCTTGACACTCGATTCTAGATTGGCACCTATCTTGATCTCCTTTTTGTCATCCGCAGTTCCCAAGTTGATTGTATCCAACTTCTCTTCATGAGGCTGAATTGCTCTTTCCTCTTGCTGTAATAGTCTGGCCAATTCCCCCGACACCTCATAATCTTCCTCACCTTCGTATTCGGCTTGGTTGATCAGATGTTCAGAGTCACTGAAGGTTATAGCAGTATCCTTACCCATGGGTTTCGGAATGGAAGGGTACCTGTATTTGTGAGTGTCGGTGTGTGTAAGGGCATAGCCATCTTAAAACAACAAAATGTAAAAGAAAGACAATGAGCACAAAAGGTTTAAATATGAAAAGCGTCCATGATTCATTAAAATGACATATGAAAATGAAATAATAACCCTTACAAATGGACCTATGTGCCTCGGTAAGACACAAGGTTGAAAAAGTACGAATTGTTTGTGAATTATTACAGCCCAACAGAAATGGAAAAGATAAATTACTGCAGTATGAAAGTAATCGGAACAAAGTCTTTTGCTTCCCAGTTGCACAGTCCTCCGCCAAGAGTAGGAAAAATCCAGTCTTCCAAGAAGCCCACTTCTTCATTGTCCTCTAGCGCATTAACCCCTTGGTGGCTGATCTTCACGGGTGGCCCTCCGACACGGGAGCGACGCACAGCCTTCTGACCAGTCAAAGTGAACCCTAGGCCAAACTTATATGATTTGAAAGGAAAGTCGGGAAGCTGCCCCCAAATAGTGGATCCGCCTTCTTCCACTACTGCCCTAGCATCCTTGAGAGATGACATCTGAGGTACAGGTCTTGTAATAACAGGAGTTGAAGATACCACCTTGGTCGCCACTATTTCAGGAGAAACCTCTTCAAAATGTTGGAAAGGGGTCTCTATGAATTCGCCATCTAACTCCACATAACGGAAGGAATTCAGATGACTGATCATGTATTCCTCTTTCCCATGAACAGTTATAATTTTCCCCTAGACAGGGTACTTGAGCATTTGATGCAGAGTAGAAGTGACAACTCCAACATGGTGGATCCAAGGTCTTCCCAACAGGAAATAATAGGAAGGACGGATTTCCATCACGTAGAACGTTGAATTAAACATTTCGGTACCCACCTTGATCGGGATGTCCACCTCTCCATGGACCATCCTCTTAGAACCATCAAAGGCTCTGACAATTATATTGTTGGGTTTCAGGGTTAGGCCTTCACAATCCAACCTATCCAAGGCTTTCTTTGGAAAGACGTTTAAAGACGAACCAGTGTCTACCAGTACGTGTGCTAGGGTTGTCCCTCTGCATTCCACCGAGACATGCAAAGCATCATTATGTTTTCTCCCTTTCGAAGTTAAATCTACATCGGAGAATCCTAGACCATTGTCAACTGTTAAACTAGCCACACATTCCTGGAATTGATCAGCGGAGGTTTCTTGTGGCACGTGGGCCGTCTTCAAAAACTTGACCAAAGCTTTAGCATGTGCCTCAGAGCACATCAACAGGGCTAACATAGATATTTTGGAGGGGGTCTGCCCCAGTTGTTCAACAACATCAAAATCACTTTTCTTAATGATCCTCATAATGTATTCCATCTCTTTCTGGGATGTCTCAGGAATAACAAGTGGCTGAGCCTTCGTCAAGACAGGCTCCTCTTGAACATTCTTTCCTTTTTTCTCGGCAGCGGAAACAGGGATGGGAATTGTATTATTTTTGTTGGCGGGTACACTTGCAGGTACAGTCACATGGGTGATCTTCGGAATGGCCGCGGGTCCAAAGACTGCTGCTAGAGGAGCAATCTCTGGAGAAAAGATTCTCCCACTACGAGTAATTTTGCTTGTTCCGGCAATGTTACTGATGTCGGGATTATCCTCCTCAGAGCTTTCTTCTTCAATGGTCTGTTCAATCTGTTTTACACCATGGTAGTAGATTTCTCCACCATAGTTCCATGGTACCATTTTATCGGTTTTGTATGGGGTTGGCCCGAGCATTGTTATCTTCAACGGAGTAGTCACTGAAGCGGGTGTAATCCTAACGGGTTTTTTAGGAACCCTGGAAGGATTGGTGTATATGGTTATTATTGAAACTTCTAGAACTAGAATGGGTGAAACAGGAGCTATCTCAAACAAAATTTCCTCGTTATCAATCAATTGTTGGATTCCTTTATTCAATAGAGGACAATCAAATGGGGAGGACAGGAAAGCATGGCAATCTTGGTCACAACCTGGGAATACCCCAGCCTTCAACAAATTCAGCTTGATGGTTAGGAGAGGAGTTAACAATTCATCCACAGCAGAAACAAACATATCTTCTTCCACAGCATTGGCATTATGTCCATGCCTCGACATTGGAGCGCAGATAACATTCGGCTTTTCAGGAGCTTCAAATTCAACTTCCTTTGTGTCAATCAGATATTGAATCTTGTTCTTCAGGGCCCAACAGTTGTTGGTGTCGTTCCCTGGACTTTCTGAGTGGTACGCGCATCTGGCGTTGCGATGGTAATATGGAGAAGCAGTGTTAGGATTTTTATGGGCCTCTTTCAGCATGGCCAGGTTCAACTTCAAGAGATGTGGTAAGACTTGAGCAGGAGTCATGTTTATCTTGGTGAATTGCCTTACAGGCCTTTCCACCCTTTGCTGGTTATTCCTCAGCTGATCATTTCTCGGCTAGTTGTTTCTCGGCTGGTCTGATGCAGACTTCTGAATCATAACGGCCCCCACAGTTGGTCGTCTTTCGGTTCTTCCCTGATTCCTATGGGCATAGACAGCAGACACTTCCTTCTTTCCAGTGAAGGGCTTTTTTATAGCAGCAGAGGTAGATGCATCTTTCTGAATTTTCCCGCTTCTAATACCGGCTTTCACCCTCTCTCCAGTGAGAATCAACTCATTGAAACCTGCAGAGGAGCTTCCAATCAGGTGATTAAAGAAAGGACCTGACAGAGTCCCCAAGAACATGTCCACTAGCTCTCTTTCAGATAAAGGTGGTTGCACCCTTCCGGCTAAATCCCTCCATTTCTGGGCATAGTCTTTGAAGCCCTCATTGGTAGCCATAGCCATACTCTGTAGCTGAGTACGGGTTGGCGCCAAGTCGGCGTTATATTGATACTGTTTATAGAAGGCGGCTGCCAAGTCTTCCCAATTGTGCACATCAGACCTCTCCAACTAGTAGAACCAATCAAGCTGCGTCCCCGATAAACTGTCCTGGAAAAAGTGGACCCACAGGTCTTTGTCAGAAGAATGTGGTTGAATTTTCCTGACATAAGATCGTAGGTGCATCTTGGGACAAGACACCCCATCGTACTTGGAAAACAGTGTCACTTTAAATTTAGGAGGGATTACAATTCCAGAAACCAGCCCTAACTCCTCAAAATCAAGCCCCGGTACTCTCTATATCTCCATGGCAGCTAGACGCTCTTCCAAGTTCTTGTATTTATCATCGGCCGGAGGGTACTGCTTTTAAGAATAATCCTCATCTTCCTCTTCTTCAGCTTCAGATTCAGATGGCACTGTCGTTCCTTTACCTTTTCATTCCCCCTCTTCAGATGTTGATGGGAATTCCAAAGTCCGTCTGGCTTGTCCTTCAAACCTTCTGCCCATAAGAACCACCCCAGCTCGCTTCTTCTTATTTTTCTCTTTTTCCTTCTCTAGTAGAGTCTTGATCTCCTCTTGCCCCTTGGCTAGGGTCAAGAGTAGCTGTTGAAATTGTGAATTCTGGGCTTGCAAATCTTTGACCGTTTGTCCAATATCCATCTTGCTGAAATAAACAGCAGAGAGATGAGGAAACTTGGTGTGAAGACCTGCTTATTCATATGATGAATGATATGTATTCATGTAATGCTTTCGAGGATTCAAAAATTCAAATTTGTTTTAAACAAAAAAGAAACACACGTCATATTAATAAGATAGAATTGTTAGTACACCAATGCCCCTTGGGCAAAATAATACAAAATTCTAAGGTAAAAAGACGTTGCGCATCCTTTTTGGTGCAATGTAGGTGTTGAGAGTCTTCTCTTCGTGAAGTTGACGAGTGAGTTCCAAAACCTTCTTCTCGCTTGCGTAGAATTGGGCTTCAAAAGTATCGCGTTCTCCCTTGAGCTGTATCCAACTCCTTTGCAAATCTTCGAGTGATGTTGGCATATCAGGATGTAGGAGGGTGTATGGAACCTCTCCTTCCATAAAAGGCTCTATAATCACAGGGAGAATGGAGGGGTAAAGCATCATAAGACTTTGGGTGCGGGTTCGTATCCACTTGAGGTAAGGCTCAAGGGGGATGGAATTCTTGTGTCCCAAGGTCTTACTATCCACCTTGTTGGGCATCCTCCAAGCTCGAATGAACCTTTGTCGGAGTCCTTGATCGTTGTTGTCAAAGTCAAAAACCAAGTCTGGGATTAACATGTCATGTGGGTTATCCCTTCGGGAATAACTAAATTGTCTCAGAGCCAAGAAGGGGTTGTAGGTGATGCCTCCCCTAATGCCAAGTAGAGGGACATTAGGGAATTCCCCACAACGGTCAATGATGATAACATTCTATTTTGATCGAGAACACCAATGAATATCTGAATGTGTAAGAGTCATCAATCATTGTGACCACCTCAAACCTTGCTCATTCTTCAAGACTGATTGAGGAAGGTGAGAAATAAACCATCTTGCCAGGAGAGGAGTGAAACACATGAGAACACCTCTTTTCCTCATTGTACGAGTGTGAAAAGAGTGGAGGATATCCCCAAGCAATGTAGGCACCAGGTTGCGAGTCATGAAGATTTTGACAGCACTTACATCTATAAGTTGGTCAGGATTGGGGAACAAGACCATCCCATAGATGAGAAGAGCTACAATCTCCTCAAAAGCTTGTAAGTCCAAGGAGTTCCAACAACTTTGGGCCTTCTCAAACAAGAACTTTGCCAAAAATCCTTTGACACCACTTCTAGTTTCCCAATGTGTTGTGACATCAGATGAGTGCAAGTGTAGGGCTTGAGTAATCTCTTCTGGATTTGGATCTCTTTCTGTACCGTTGAAGGGTAGTTGATTGAGAATAGGAATCCTCAAGAGTTGAGAAAATTCTTCCAAAGTAGGCATAAGATGGTAGTCAGGAAATGTGAAGCAGTGATGCAAAGGATCAAAGAACTGGAAAAGAACTTTCATCATGTCTTCCTCTGTGTTGGAAGTGACTAAGTTGAGAAGACGACCATGCCTCTCGGTGAATGGAGAGTTCTCAGGAATCCTTGAAACTAGCTCCTTGAGTTATGGAGGAATTCTTACAAGGTTGACTTGGATAGTTTTCCTGCGAAGTGAATCCATAACCTACAAAACAGGAACAAAGATGAACCTCAAAAATCCTTAAAATGGTTAGTTGATGCATATGATGATTCATGATGTCCATGATGTTATGCACAAGTATATATGTACAAGCAAATCACACAAGTTCCTAGTTTAGGCTTGCATTGGGTTTCATAGGTAAGTATCCTCTTAAAGTTTAGTTGGCTCAACCTATCCTAGAAATAGTAACCGGGTTCTAAGGAACTCAATATCAGTGGATTGTTTCCTTGTTCATTATTTCAATTCATCCTCTTTACTGGCAACCGAAATATTCCAAGGAACCAACCCTCAATGAGTGTAGTATCGAGTATCTACCAACTTCGGACTGCACCAAAGCCGGTCATCTCACTACATCCTAAAAGGCCAAGTTGGTCAAGTAAAGGTTCTAAAAGTCCATCAGTGCTTCATGACAAAACTCAACGGCCCCGTATTCTCTTTGATTGACTCAAAGGCTACCGGTAACCACAAATATGTCGCACTAATATAGCTATTTCTTAGACCATGTCGGTATACCCCGCATAGTTTCTACAATGTATTGCTATTTACCTATGAATGTTTCCCAAATCCGGGTAGAGGATTCAAACCCAAACAATAGAACCAAAGTGTAAAGCATACAAGTCAAACAATATAAGCATGTAAAGGTGATCTAAAACCCTAAGGTAACCCCACTTTTATATTTGTCCGCAGCAGAGTCGCCAGTTCTGTGATACAGTGGGAGAACTGACTTGAGGTTTTGCGTTTGTGTTCGCAAATGTTTCCGTTTAGCAAGAGTCGCCACCGAATTTTATTTTATCCAAAAGGAAAGGTAAAAAGCACAGGAAAGACCTTTGAGATGTTTTCTTGAGTTCGGGGGGTAGATTATGAAAAGGGAAGGTGCTAGCACCTTTTTCATCCATGGTTATCCATGGGCTCTTAGTTACTTCTTTAGATCACTTGCTTTGCTTTTGCAATTGTTTGAAATGGTGCTTTGTGTGTTTTTGAAAGTATTTTGAAAAGAGGCCACCGTTTAGGAAATCTTTGTAATGATTCTCGTTCGTAAGAATGTATACAAAGATGTTTGTCTTTTGAAAAATGTTTCAATGTTTGAAAGTTGTTTGGAAATGTTTTGAAAATGTGTGTGTTTTTTTGAAAATAGCAAGGATGGTTTGCAAATTGATCAAGTAACTAGAAGCTATCTACCTACTCAAAAGTCTTTCTTATACATTTTTATTCCTTTGACATTGTTGATTTACCATTGCTTTGATAAACAACCGTATCTTTGGATGTTAAACGGGACGGGCGTGGGTCATCGTATGACCATGATAGCAATGATGCCAAGTATCTTAGCAAGTTTTAGGGACCAAGATCATTTTGTTTTTAGGCAACCTTGTCTAGCGTCGTCGAGGGACTATGATCTTTTGTTTTTCTTTGTTTTGCCAAGATACCTAGCATGCATACCATGGCCATTTTGTAAGGCAACCAAGTGGGTGAAACCCTAGAGGTGCTTGTGTGCAAGGTGTTGTCATTTTTCATGCATTAGTTTGTCTTGTATTAGGTCATGTCTATTTGTTTGATTTTTGTCTTATCATACAAACCCTAATTTACTAAACATGTATATAATACGATAAATTGCGTAAAGTAAATCTAAACTATTACAACAATATTATGGGCGGGGGGATACAAGTTTTTGAATGGGGATATTTGCACAAAATAAAACCCTAATTCACTATTACAACCCAATTGAATTTATTGTACAATAAATAAATAAACAATTATTTAAATATGCAATAAAAATACAAATATGCAAGAAATGTTTTGTAATTGTTTTAGGTATGAGAAAAATAAATTATTTAAGTCCTAAAAATAAGAAAAAAATAATATTATTATTTTTGAAAGGGGAAACCCTAATTTTGTTTTAAAAGAAAATATGTTTTCTATTATTATTTTATTCATTTTGTACAAGAAATAAATAAATAAAAATATTTACAAATATTAAAAGTTAAAATATATGTGGAAATAACATTTTATCTATATGAATAATAAAAATAAAAATGTATGATATTTATTTAAATATATTCACAATTTATTTAAGAAAATAAAGTATATTATTACTAATAAATTATTTTTATGTCAAAATAAAATAATAAAAAATAAAATAAAAATGCAAAAAATTAAGAAAATATTTTTCAAGATTTTTCATGTTCAGAAAAATAAATAAAAGCAATAAATATAAAAATGAAAAGAAAATATGAAAAATATAAGAAAATAGATCAGGGGGTGCAAATAGCAGTCAGGGGGGGTGTGGAAAGTAGGACAAACAGACCCAAGGCGTGCCAGGACCAGGACTTCATCCCTGTCCTCCAGCTTCTCCAAAAACGCGCGCATCTGTGTACAAACTTGTATCTTGCTCTAACTTGCATAAGATCAAAAACTCATAACACAAAAAATGTAGCTTATGAACTCATGATTCCAATGATATAAAATTCATGACCTAACTCTCAAAGATCAGGGAGAATTTTAATGGCCCTAATTTCTGACCTAGTTTTTTCAGCATGTTCAACAACCAAATACTCTTAGCTCAGTTAATATAAATGGAAAGTATGCATATGTACAGCTTCAGCAAGTTAAGGACTACATCTTTGCTTCACAAATCAAAGCCTAAGGATTCCTAAATAGAGAGATAGAACTTTGAAAAATACCTTGTTCAGTTGAGTTTGGATATGGCAATGTGGGGACTTTGAGTGAGGCCTGAAGATCGTGTGAGCTTCCTTGAAGTTCTCTCAAGCTATCCCAATGCTCAACTTGCCTTGTAGATGCTTGAATCTCCCTGCACGAGTCAACCTGCAACCTTGCAAAATGAAAATGGTGAAGTGTGAAACTGAGATCACAGTTGCAAGATGAATGCTTGGATAGCTTGGATGTGATTTAGGGAAGATGTTTCAAGGGTTGAAAGGCAAAACGCACGAGCAAGTTTTGAAATGGCAAGTGTTTTGTAGAAGCTTCCTTATTTTGGGCAGAAATGTGGTTTTTTTTGTTTGGGAAGGTTCAGGTCTTTTTCTTTCGTGTTTTTTGCTTGTGACAAGTTTCTGAATGTGTTTGAAATGAAGCCAAGCCTTGCCTTTATCAGATGGACCAGTTCACTTGACTTTTGCAAGTTTGCTTGCTTTTGAAGAAAGTTAACATGACCATGCCAAAGGCCTGTACAGGCTAGCTTGTGGACTGCAGAGGGTTGGTGTACTTTTCCTGATGTTTGTGGATCTTGCTTGCAACAAAAGATCAGGTCCATGGCTCAAGAAATGCAAAGTTGCAAAAAGGCTTGCTTTATCAAAGTAGTATTATGAACTTTATGCCATTTTTGGATTAATTCATTTTGCAATGCTTCAAAAGTTAAAACAAGACCATTATCCATTGAGTTTTCATTTAATTATGGAGTGTATAAGGGATTTGGGACATTTAATGCAAGGTACAAGCATGCTAGGACAGATTTGCAACTTGAAGCATTTGTAAGAATGGCTTGAACAAAAGTGATAAATTGCCATTTTCCCTTCTTCGATTCTCCCTAAACATAAATGATCTTGGAGAGTTCTTGGATATTTTGGAAATCTTGTAACATGCTATACAATCCATATTTGAAATGCATTTTGAGATACCTCTTGGAACTAGGTGAAAAATTGCCATGAAGTTATGTCAAAAACCTGCCTAAACTAGGGCAAAATTTCACTAAGTTATTTAGTTCATGGACCCTTATTCACAAAATCATAACTTGAGATCCAAGCATCTTTTGGGAAAACTTTGTTAATCAAAGTTGTATATTTCATGTAAGACTACAACTTTCATGTTGGAAGTTTTCTTTGAATCCAATTGCATCATGGTGAAAAAGTTGGGAAAAAATATGAAAATTTCCATACTTAGAAATTTTCTAAGTTATGAAAAAATTTCAAGTTAAACCCTAATTTGCAATTTTAGGTTTCTTTGTCAACAAGTTTCACATTTTGACATATCTTGATGAATTATGACCCTTGGCACTTGATTTTGACCAAAAAGTCAAAGTTTGACTTTGCAGTGTACAGTTGACTTTTGATCAGTTGACTGTAAAATTCATCTGTCTATCCTATGCATTTGAGATCTTTTGAACTATGTGATTAGGTCAAGATGATTCTATTGAGTCCTTGAAATCATTATTGAACCCAATTGGCCATTGGCTAGGTTAAAAATCAGAAATTGCCCTTCCTCAGTCAAAACCCTAATTTTAACCATTTTACCCTTTTGATGATTTGATCAAATTTCTTGAGGAATTGTGATCCAAACTTGATCAAATGGTACATAGGAGTCTAGAATGTTGTTGTGGATCAAAAATTATGAAGTTTGACTATAAATTGGCCATGGTTGACTTTTTCCCCATTACAGTTGATTTTTAGGTCAACTGTCCAATTGACTGGGCAAAAATGTGATTCAAGGCTTGAAACTTGTCATGAGCAATCTTAGGGGTCCAAGATGGTGTATGGAAGTCAGATGAAGCATTGACGGTCCAAAATTCCTTGTGCAAACTCAAACCCTAATTTCAGATCATCAGTGCAAGATGAGGTCTTGAGCTGAGCAAATCCTAATCTTGTCTGGAGTCCAAGAAGTCTTGTGAGGAAAATATTGATAAAATGAGAGGGCAAATCTTGGGGTACAACAATGTACAATAGTGTTTCTAATAAAACAGTATCACTAACAATGATGTTTTACACAGTTTGAATATGAACGTTTGAGGATGAAAGATGATTGTTGTGTTACTGTACTTTCACATGATGTTTTAATATGAACAATGATGTTTTACATAGTTCATCACTTGAATACTTCTATGAGTTTGCTTTATATAGGCCATGGAACAGTGACATAATGAGATGTTTTTTGTATGTTCATAAATCGAGTTAATGAACTTTCTAAACCAGGAGATCCTTGTCTGTTTGTAGCCTTTACTTTTGATATAACATTTTTTAAATTGTAATGCTTCAGAACTTCTTACATCATAGGGTGAAAGTTACCGTTGAGAGTCCTCTACAGCTTGTATCATAACTTTACATATTAGAGTATCACAGATCCTGTTTCAAAGTGCTGGTGCATTCAGAAGTTGTAACATAACTTCTTCATATAAGCTTGTCACATAGATTTGCTTCTAAGAAGGGTGCATCTCATTCTATTATAGTACTCTCATCTTATGTGCTCGTATAATAAAAACTTCTATTGATGTTCTGGAAGATCATATAAGATCCTTACATCAGAACATCTTTTTCACATTAGAACTTCCTGCATGTAAAGATACATTTATTAATGAGCTTATTTGTTCTTTATATATATATATATATATATATATATATATATATATATATATATATATATATATATATATATATATATATATATATATATATATATATATATATATATATATATATATATATATATATATATATATATATATATATATATATATATATATATATATATATATATATATATATATATATATCATGTGTTTGTTATCATTAAAACTCTTGCAGGGATGTAGAACCAAATTATTTTCTAACAATAACGACAGTATTCTCAGGAGAACTTATGATTCGAAGTAACCTTTTGCATACCTTGACCTAGTTTTCACCAGTGGGTGGGGAGGGATTAACTTTACAGGTAAAGATGATGACTATGTTCTTCTAGTTATTCTATGTTCTGATGGTGATTATATGATTTGATGGTGAGTGTATTATGATGGTGATTGTATGTTCTATTGGTGACTTTGGTTCTTTGGTATTTTGTTATAGTTCAACAACTTTCCCTTATTGCAAAAACTTTGATCCCACATGTTTGCATACATATCATGTTGTCATACCCCAAATTTTCCCTACGGATTTACAATCCTTTTCTATCAAACTCTATAGTTATCATTTTCCTATTAGAGAATTAATGGGCTTTTTTAAATCAGAAAAGCCCATGTCAAATTTCAAGTCTTGAAAGATTTATTGTCAAGAATTCTTGGGCCTTTCTAAATCAGAAAGCCCCATATGTTTCAATCCATTGAGAGACACGAAAAATATGATGGTTCCTCTTCCAAAAGATATGGAAGAATTTCTCAAGCTTTGTCGAACAATGGTCAATCATTTTAAAGAAGACATCGCAAGCGTGCTTAGAAGACTATTTCCCTTTGTTTATTTTCTTTCAGTGAGTTTATTGTTTTAAAATTGTAATATCTTTCAATATCTGAATTATGTTCTCTTTTAAAGACAATTATTACTTTTAATAAAGGCATTTTATTGCATATTTCGTTTGCGTATTCATTTTCTAGATACTCACCAATAAAAAAGAAAAACCTAAAAATATATATATAAAAAAATATGTATCCAAGTGAATAAGGCATTCAAAACGAAATTTTTAGCATGTTCATACACTATATACATCCATAAACATTTGCATCTCATGAATTCATGACACAAAAACTTATTTTTCAAAATCTTCCAGTTAAACCATTGGTAGAAGATAAACACCACCTATCCGACCACCGTACTAAACAAGAGCTCGTCAACTAAGAGTTATGGAACAAATTGAGCAAAACTAAGCAGCATTCAAAGAAGATTTGGAACAAATTGAGCAAAACTAGCCTTGAAGAACATCATTGACGGACAAAAGCAAATTCCTAGGATAGCCTTTGAGGAAATAGCCCAGACTATTTGTGCATGAAGTAGTCACCAAACGAGGAGAGGATTGGACACGAGACCATAAAAATTCATCATGGCTCAACAAGAGAAAAGACAAGCTGATACTGAAGGGTTTATCCCACCTCCAGCAAAGGAAGGGGCATCTCATACTCTGCAGATTCCGATCAACAATGCAGATAACTACTTGGACTTACAATATAGAGACCACAACCTAGAGGATTTGAATCAAACACCTCATAGAACGACCAATACTCATGCTACTGAGAATCTACTAGTGCTGAAAACTTAACAAGAAGACCCTTGTGATCTCGTGGGGAGAACCAACAGAAACACCCGCAATAGCAATAAAGCAAACTCTGAGGATACCAGTATTTCCAAAGACTACAATGGTAATTAGAGGGACATCCCCTACCCCTTACAAAAATAATAAAGAAATACCATGGAGTTATGATTCAATTGTATATGTCAATGTCTTAAAACAAGAATGTGAGCCTTCATCAAGTCAAGGACCTGCAATTTCAAATATAGTATGGATATGGGGCATGACTCGCAGTGGTCGAATCTTTGGCTCCGAATCATAAAAGAAGGATCACATTATGGAAAAAATAAAAATGATACATTGGTGAAAGATAAAGGGAAAGCAGTAGTGGAGGTAAATCAAGAACCTCAAAGCAAAAGCTTTACTGATCAAGAGGCAGACAAATTTCTGAAGATAATTAAGAGAAGTGATTATAGGGTGGGGGATCAGCTTCACCAAACCCTAGCCGAAAATTATATACTCTCATGGCTCATTAATTCAGAAGCACATCGATATTCGCTGATGAAAGTTTTAAGTTCTACCCATGTTTTAGAGGAGATTACTGTAAACCAATTTGACAATGCAGTAGCAAATCTAATGTCTAGATCATACTTGGGTTTTAACGACAGTGAGTTACCTCCACAGGGCCAAGCTCACAATGAAACATTGCATATCTCGATTCAGATAAGTACTACAAGCCTGTCCAGGGTACTCACCGATACTGATTATGCCCTCAATTTATTACCAAAATCCAGTTTGATGAAGTTAACACTAGATAGTTTTGTGATAAGACCAAGTTCAATGATACTTAAAGCTTTCGACGATTCTCAAAACTCAGTATTTGGAGAGGTGGACCTTCCTATCAAGATCATCCCACACATGTTCTATATCACTTTTCAAGTCATGGATATAGAACCAGCATATACATGTTTACTTGGAAGACCTTGGATTCCTGTAGAAGGGGCAGTTACTTCGACTTTACATCAGAAACTGAAGCTCTTTGTTGTAGGTAGATTGGTCAGAATCAATGGTGAAGAGGACATCTTTGTAAGTCACATTGAATCATACAGGTACATCAGTGATGATGAAGACGGTATAGCCACACCATTTCAAGTACTAGAGTATTCCTCAATGGTAACTTTATAGGTGGAAAAAATTAAGAAAGATAATGTAACTTCGTAGGGAGATTTACATATAGCAGTGGAGAGTGGTACCTCGAAGTGTTAGGGAAAGCTCCCAGAAACACCTGAGAAAAAGAATCGCTTTGGTTTGGGTTACGAATTATCAAAGGCTACTGTGAAAGGAAAAGCACAGTTTCCTCCAATCCAGGAGACCTTCGTAAAAAAAGGAGTAGAGCATGGCGGACAGGTGGAAATGATATCCAACAAGAACAACATCAAAAGGGCATCTAATTTCATCCATGAATGCGCCCCAGGCGAAGAACTCAAGAATTGGACATCTGTGGAGATTCCCGAGATCTTTTTATTTCCAAAGTATTTTTTCTTGTTTTTTAAAGAACCTATATTGGGCCCGAGGCATAGGATTTCTTGTAAGGGTCCCCCATTTTATTTCAGATAATATTCATGATTAATAAAATTTATATTTCATATTCAATTAAGATCCCTATCTTTTTCTTACATTTATCTCTTACATTTAAAAATGGCAATACTTTTCCTTCATATGCATTTTTCAAAATTCACATACTAAAAACTACACCAAAACATAATAAATATGCAGATCCATGCCCAAAATCATCGATAATGTTACTGTTGCTATTCGATATATTTTTTATGCACCCATCATACATGTTGAAGAGGAAGATGCTGAAGATCTTGAACTTTCTGAAGAATTAGCGAGAGAGATAAAGAAAAAAGTTGATAGTATACAACCATACCAGGAATCTATTGAGACCATTAACCTTGGAACAAAGGAATATCCGAAAGAGATCAAGCTGGGGGAAACATTGGAGAAAACCGTCAAAGAGAGACTAACCAAGTTGCTACATAAATACGTTGATATATTCGTCTGGTCGTACAAAGATATTACAGGATTAGATACAAACATTGTGGTGCATAGGATACCTCTCAAGGAAGGTTCCTCTCCATTCAGGCAGAAGCTTAGGAGAACTCGTTCAGACATGTCCAACAAAATTCGAGAAGAGGGCCTTAAATAATTTGATGCATGGTTCTTAGCGGTGGTAGATTAACCACTTTGGATAGCTAACATCGTGCCAGTACCCAAGAAGGATGGAAAAGTACGCATGATTGTGGATTATCGGGATCTGAACAAAGCAAGTCCCAAAGAAGATTTCTTGTTACCTCACATAGATGTTTTTATGGACAATGCAGATCAAGCTTCAATATTCTCATTCATGGACGGTTTCTCAGGCTATAATAAAATAAAGATGTCTCCCAAAGATATGGAAAAGACTACTTTCATGACACCTTAGGGAACTTTCTGCTACAAAGTAATGTCGTTCGGTCTGAAGATCGCATGTGCAACTTATCAACAGGCTATGGTTACACTATTCCATGATATGATTCACAAAGAGGTTGAGGTGTATGTAGATATATGATTTCTAAATCCCATATAGAGGAGGACCACATCATACACTTACAAAAGTTATTCGATCGTCTGCGCGAGTTTAAACTAAGGTTGAAAGCGAACAATTGTACATTTGGTGTTAGATCGGGCAAGTTACTGGGTTTCATTATAATGTTAGACGGTGTGGCAAGTGATCGAGAGGGCGGAGTAAATAGATCACCTCCTTATTTTTCAAGGATTTAAAATCTTTTATCGGAGTTTTTAAAAGCAGCAGAAAAGTAAGGTCCTGAATCAACTTCCATCTATTTTGAACCAACTATTAGAAAACCGAACATGCGATAAACTTGCTAGATTTTATTAGTATGAAATAGATGAATCTTAAACACAGATTACTTAAAGTTTTTAATTCAATTATCACTAGAACAATGTTTCCAATGAATTAAAATTTGCAATAAATTTTGTCAAACGGTTGGAGTATGCTTGTTTCATGATTAATAATGGTGATTTGATGAAAGTATTTGAACCACTATTTTATCATTAAACAGAAAACTCGGCAAGCCAATTGAATCATAAAATTGTGAAAAATGTAAAGAGATAGAAAGAAAGAATAATACGCAGGCAGTTTGGTAAGGAAGTTCCCAATGTCGTCCTCGCGTGTGGGTACGTCTCCATCTCAATTCCATAATTGAAATTGAGAACTCTTATAACAATTTTGCTGAATGTTTGAACATAGGGTTACACTACGTAGACAGACAGAAATCCATAAGATCTTCTTCTTCTTGTAAGAACCTCCACTTGATATGAGCCTTATCAAGATTTCCTGCAAGATCCACAACCGATCCTCTGCTTCCACGACCTGTTTGCAAAAGTCCCTCTGATTTCCAAACCCCTCGCTTCCGTTGAATCCGACTTGTGTAGTCGTGACTAATAAACCCTCAAGAACACGTCCATTCTTGAAGGACAAACCCCTTGGTTTTTCCTCGAAGCCCCCTTTAGAATCTTCAACCCAGTTGCGATCCCTTGAATGCACAGATGAATGTTATCTCTTGATATCTTAATCCAATTGAACAAATATGTTTGATTTTCGTTGTTGTTGTTGAATTAATATGATTGAGAAGATGATGAAGATGAGGTATCTTTCAGGCTTCTTGCTGCTTAGAATTGATGCTCACAATTGTAATATATGTCATACTATTTTCTACTGAAAAAACTTAATTATATATGTAACCGAAAACGGTTAGAGACAGAAATTCGTATTATGAGTCGATACGTGTTAGAATGAGTCGACTCATGTTAGTTATGTAACATAGGATGAGTAGATACATGTTATTATGAGTCGATGCAAGTAGATATTACAACATATTACAGAACCAACCATTTTACATGAGTCAATGCATAACATGTATGTGTCGAGACATATTGGATTGAACTTTTTATTTTTGAAGACAAAACATGTTATGAATCGATGCATGATGTTATGTATCAATGCATAAAAGTTAAAAAATGTTTTTCAGGGACATCAACATATCATGTGTCGATGCATGAAGTTATGTACTGATGCATAAAGGTTAAAGGTTGCATTCCAGGGGAATCAACATGTTATGGGTTGATGCATGAAGTTACGTATCGATGCATAAAGGTTAAAGGTTGCATTACAGGGGCATCAACATGTTATGAGTCAATGCATAGCATGGATGTGTTGACTCATACTGAATAAAAATAGTTTTTATGATTCTTTGCTTAAGTATGCGTCGAAGCAAAGCTGTTTGTGTCGACTCATAACAGTGTTTTATGTGTAAAACACATTCTTAACTCATTTTAAACATGTTATACTATATTTTTACAATTCACACATGTAGGTAACATTCATTGATAATTTCACATATATATT
Source organism: Vicia faba (assembly GCA_948472305.1). Lineage (NCBI taxonomy): Eukaryota > Viridiplantae > Streptophyta > Magnoliopsida > Fabales > Fabaceae > Vicia > Vicia faba. The sequence goes on from OX451739.1 coordinate 1,457,908,136, forward strand.
TGCTATCATTCAAAATCAATTATATGAAGGGGTTGCTCACATATAAGTCAGCATGGTATTAAAGTGGACCCCGATAAGGTAAAAGACATACAAGAAATGCCAGTTTTGAGGACAGAGAAAGAGGTTCGTGGTTTCTTAGGATGATTTTACTATATTTCAATGTTCATACTGCACCTAATTTCTACATGTGAGCCTATATTTAAACTACTACAAAAAGATCAGACAGTGGTATGGAACAATGATTGCCAGACAGCATTCGAGGCAATAAAGCAATATCTACAAGAGCCGCCTATCTTAATGCCACCAGTTCCCTAAAGACCACTCATCATATATCTGACAATATTAAAAGGATTTATGGGATATGTATTGGGGAAACATGACGAAACAGGTGCAAAAAAGCATGCAATCAACTACCTCAGCAAGAAATTCACTGACTGGGAAACCAGGTACCCACTTCTCTAGAAAACTTGTTGTACATTGGCTTGGGCTACTAAAATATTAAGGCAATACATGTTAACTCATACCACATGGTTAATAGAAAGAATGGATCCTTTAAAGTATGGTTTCAAAAAACCAGCTCTTAAAGGAAGAATTTCCTGATGGCAAATGTTACTATCAGAGTACGACATCCAGTATGTTACTCAAAAAGCCATCAAAGGTAGTGTACTAGTAGACCATCTAGCTCATCAGCCATTACCATAATATCAACCAATGAAGTTCTAATTTCTAGACGAAGATGTTATGGTTATAGGTAACTACGAAATACCAAGGCCCAATGAAGGACCTTAACTAGAGGCACGTTGGACACTCATGTTCGATGGAGCTTCAAATGCACTAGGGCATGGCATCAGGGAAGTTTTGACTTCTCCAAAGAATTATCACAAACCTTATACTACAAGGTTATGTTTTTACTAGACCAACAATATCGTTGAATACGAAGCTTTTATCCTGGGTCTAGAGGCTGCCATCGATCTAAGAATCAAACATCTCTAAGTATTCGGAGACTCCATGCTAGTCATATACCAAGTCAACAGCGAATGGGCCACTAAGCATCCCAAATTGATTCCATATCGGGAAAATGTTTTAAAGCTAGCTACGGAATTCAATGAGATCACCATCAGTCATATCCCACGAGAAGAAAATTAGATGGCAGACGCCTTGGCAACTCTATCAGCCATGTTCATGGTAACTTGGTCAAACCATAAACGCATTACAATCAGACATTTTGAAGAGGCCACACACTTCCTTGCTATTGAAGAAATACCAGATAATAAGCCTTGGTTCTACGACATCAAGAGGTATCTTAAAAAACAAGAATATCCAAAAAAATGCCTCTATCATTGACAAACGAACTTTGCGAAGGCTAGCCTCAAAATTAGTTTTGAGTGGTGATGTGTTATACAAAAGAAACTACGATATTGTGTGTTATACCCCAAAATTTTCCCTCTCATTTTCTTCAAGACATTCTCCTAGGGTTCTCAAATGCTCAAGGTTACCCAAGAATTGATCAGACAAATTCTCCTCCTAAGCAAATGGTCCACAACTAGGGTTTCATCTTTCACAAGGAAATTTTGGTGTCTAAAATCTAAAATTTAATTCATGGTTTCTTATAGGTATCCATGAATGCTCATACCAAGTTTCATGCCTTGTATCAAAAGTTTGCTCAGTCAATTGCTCAGATGACTGAAAATCAACTATATTGGGTAAAAAGTTAATTATGGTCAACATACAGTCAAATTTCAAGATTTTTGGACAACATTAACATTTTAACTCACATTCATAATTTGATCAAGGGTTGGTCATGATTCGTCAAGGAGAACTCTCAAATCATCAAAAGTCAAAAGTTGCTAAATTAGGGTTTCCCTTTTTATAACCAAGCTCAAGTCCAAAAAATGCTTCATTTGAGAGATATTAGCCAATACATTACAGGTCATTTCAAAAGTCAACAAAAAGACACTTTTTGTCAAGGTAATTCACATTAAGATAATGTCTTAAAATGCAAAAATGATCAACATATAGATTATAGAGGGCACCTTGGGCTTCCAAAAAGTCCCAGATCACTTCCAAAGGATAAAAATTGAGAGAGTTATGACCAGTGCAAGTTGGGAAATTTTGAGTAAATGCATGAAGTTCAAATTGAGCAAACTTGATATTTTGGGTTTTTGGGCCATTGTTTAAGAATCCAAGCGTGTATTACACTCATTATGCACCTCAAATATTGTTCATGTACCCCTTGGACTATTTTATTTTAAATTTTTATTTATTCATTATTAATTCAAAAACAAATACGATAAAATACAAGGTTTCTTACACAAAGTCCAAGCCCATTTTATCTTTGACCTAATTCATGCTATATAATCTCCATCATTCATACACAAAGGAAAAAAATCCTTATCTCAAGAATCACCTCCAAAAACTCAAAATTGTTCAATCTTATGACAACCTTCAAATCCTTATCACAGCCGTTTCCAAGGCAAATAAACCATCTCATTCACTTACAGCAATCCTACAGAGTAATAATGGATCAAATCTAATGATCTAAAACGCATGAAACACCATCGCATACATATTTGATCCATGCAGTTTTCACCATAACTCAAAATCCCTTACGACTCAGGCCAAAATAATCATCTCATTGAAATCGTAGACCCTTATTTAGGGGGTAGGGTCCCCTTGGATTATTGATTTTGGATGTTTTGCAGGTTTGATAAAAGGAGGTTACCAGAGAAGACGACCGAAGTTAGGGCTCTGGCGCCTCTCAGTTTCATGAACGGTTTCTATATTATATATATATATATATATATGTATTGTTTCATTATAATGGACGGATGTATTATCTCCCCGGAAGTTAAAGTGCACACATTAAAGACCTTACTATGATAAGGCATGGGTTCGTTTCCAGCCTTTTGGCATTTTGACATTTTTTGTGATTTATTTGTTTTGCAGATTACAATGGGCTCTCATTTTCCTTCTTTGTCACTAAAGCGCTCCTGACCCAGTGGTGAATGTGTTGTTTGAGTTGGCTGAGGACGTGGGTTAAACACCCACCCCTACCATTTAGGTTTATTTTCCTCAATTCTCTTTTTTTCTTTCTCTTTCTCTTATTTTCGTATTTTTATATAACCTTTTTCAAAACCTTTTTTTATATAAACCCTATTTAGTTTTAGATTTTGATTTAATCAACCCTAATTAATTTTTAGGTTTTTATTTAATAAATTAATTTGGTTTTTTAGGTTTTTTATCATTAAACTTTCTTTTTAATTAAAATAAATTTAGGGTTTTTTTAAACTTAATTAATCAATTTCTTTTACAAGTAAAATTAATTATATTATTAGGTTAATCATCAAATCTTTTCTATTAAAAATCACCAAAGCAATTTCCTTTCCCTTTTCTTTTTTTACCACTTCACGTATTTTATTAATTTTTCATTTTTCTGATTATGTAATTGCACGCGGTTTGTAATAGATAACTAGGGTTTTTACTTTTTCCCCGCATTTTATTACTTGTACCCCCATACCCGAAGCTTTGTAATAGTGTAGAATTTTATTTTTCGTACATTTATCGCTTTACTATATGTGTTACTATTTCTTAGTAATTAGGTTTTTCATGAAAAGACTAATAATAATCGTTAGATTAACCTAATTTCAAAGATTAAAAATAACTAAAACACGAATCATTTGCACACGCGCACCTCTAAGGTAACCTGCCTTGTTGCCTTCGATAAACACAATCATGTGCCTCGAACGTAAGGACGTTTTAGCATTGTCCCTCGATTAAAAATATTGTAGTACCTCGATGACTCTTTCGAATGTTGCCTTCGGTAAATGATATAGTCCCTTACGAAATTGCTAAAGTGGCCCTACGAGTTGCCTCCAATGATTGTACGATGACTCGCGCCTGTCCCTTCACATCCAACTATAGGGATTCCTACTAACTAATGGTACATATAACACTATCTAAAGGAGAAGGAAAAGTAAAATAAATACCTTGAGTAGGTAGATAGTTCTTAATCTCTTGCCCCACAAACCTTTTCAAAATGAAACATCTTTTTACAAACACTATCTCAAAAATGTTTTTAAATAAAACACTTTGTACACATTATCGAGGATAGATACGAGAATCATTACAAAGTTGCCTTACTATTGCCATTTTAAAAATATATTTCAAACACACGACACAAAGAATTTTCAAGCAAAGTGAGCTAGCGATTAAGATCCTGTAGATAATTACAGATGAAAAGGGTTCTAACACCTTCTATTTTCATAACCTACCCCCCGAACTCAAAATATATCTAGGACTTTCATGTTCTTTTCACCCTTTCCTTATTGGATAAAAGAAAAATCAATGGCGACTCTATCTATTCGCAACATTTGCGATAAAATGCAAAAAGAAGTCAGTTCTCCCACCCTATTACAGAACTGGCGACTCTGCTGGGTATAATAAAAAGTTGGGTTACCTTAGAGTTAGATAATTTTTAAATGCTTTCGTTGTTTGCCTTGTATGCTTTACTTTTGAGGGTTGTTCGAGTATACTTTTCTTGCAAAGATCCTACACCCGGATCTGAGGGAATTTTAGGTAAGTAGCAATAGATCATGGAAACTATACGGCATATACCGATATGGTCCAAGTGATGGCTACGTTAGTGCGACATATTGGTTTGTACTGGTGTCCCTCAAATCAGTCGGGGAGAAAACTTTGCTCCTGCGTGGTGTCATAAGCACTAACTGACCTTTAGAACCTTAATTGACCAAACATAGCCATTAAAAGGTAGTGAGATAACCGGCTTTGGTGCAGTCGGAAGTTTGTTGATACTCGATGCTACGCTTATTGAGATTCGACTCTCGGGTTTTGTTTGATGGCGAGTCAGTTTTCATGCTAAATAAAACCTGTGGGAAAAATCAGTGATATTGAGATCCCTAGAATCCGATTACTTCTTTAGGACATGTTGAGCCAACTAAACTTCAAGAGGGTTCTTACCTACGAAACCCATGCAAGCCTTAAACCTAAGGCTCTTGTGTGCTTTGTTTGTGTTTGTTATCTATTTAAACATGACATCATAACATCATAACATCATATCATGACTAACCAATTAAAGGATCTAGAGATTTATCTTTGTTCTGTGTTGTAGGGTGATGGCTTCCAATCGCATGAATACCATCCAAATCAACTTCGTAAGGATACCTTCCAAGCTTGAGGAATTAGTCTCAAAGGTTCATGAGAATTCTCAATTCACCAAGAGACATGGTCATCTACTCAGTTTGGTTACTAATGGTTTCCAGGAAGACATGATGAGTGTTATGTTCCAGTTCTTTGATCTGAAGCATCACTATTTTACCTCCCCGGGTTATCAGTTGATGCCCACAATGGAAGAATTCTCTAAGTTGCTCAAAGTTCTTATTCTTGATCAGATACCCTTCACCAGTTTAGACCAAGTTCGGAAACCTGAAGACATTGCAGTAGCCTTACATCTGAAACGATCGAACATTATATCTAATTGGGAAACAAGGAATGAAGTAAAGGGTTTTTCTCATAAATTTCTGATAGAGAAGGCTTAGTGGTTTCTAGATGCCATGAATTTTCGTGCTTTTAAGGATATTTTGGATTTGTTGATCTATGGTTTGGTACTATTCCCTAATCTGGACCAAATCATAGATGTGAATTACATCAAAATATTTCTCACCCATAATCTGGTGCCTACTTTTCTTGGAGATGTCCTGCATTCCCTCCACACTCCTACTATGAAGAAGCGAGGAACTCTTATGTGTTTCATACCTCTACTATCCAGGTGCTTTATTTTGCACCTGCCCGGACCAGTGATAAAGAATGAACAAGGTTTTAGATGGTCTCAAAGGTTGATGTCACTCGCCCATGCAGATATCCATTAGTGTTCCCAATCTCAGGAAGATGTTACTATTATTGATTGTTGTGGGGAATTCCCTAATGTACCAATCCTTGGTATAAGAGGGGCATCACTTACAACGCTTATCTTGCTATGTGTCAGTTTGGTTATGCTCGAAGGGATGGTCCTCATGATATTCTCATCTGGGGTATTGTGTTCGACTATGAGATCGATCCTCAAAACTACAATCAAAGGTTTATACGTGCTTGGGGAATGGTCAACAAGATTGATAGCAAGACTTTGGGACACAAGAATTCCATTCCTCTAGAGCCTTACCTCAAATGGGTGTGGTCTTGTGCTCAAAATCTCAAAATGCCATATCTTGATATCCTACCAATGATCGTAGAGCCTGTTATTGAAGGGGATGTTCCTTATACCATTCTTCATCCCGATATTCCTACTGACTTTGAAGAACTACAAAAGTCCTAGATTCAACTCAAGGAAGAGAGGGATACCTTTAAAACTCATCTTTATGCTAGTGAGAAGAAAGTACTTGAGCTTACGAAGCGACTCCACAAAGAACAAAGCCTTAATACATATGTTAACACAAAGAGAAAGCACCCATTGGGGACTTGAATTCATATTTTGTTTCTTTGTAACTCTTCTTGTTATCATTATAAGCCTAGAAGGAAATTATAATTTGAGCTTGTTACTAAAATTTCTTTCGTTTCCTTTTGTTTAAACAAATTTATATCCCGCAAAGATCCTTGAAAAAATTGCACTTTCATTTACATATCATCACATAACATGTATTTTCTAGACAGGTCTTATCATCTTCTTGCTGTTTATTACAGAAATAAAATATGGCACTCGAACAAACTGTGAAGGAAATCCAAGCTCATAATGCTCAGTGTCAGCAAATTTTCTTGGACTTAGCTAAGGGTCAAGAGGAGTTGAAGACCCTCATCACGAAGGGGAATAAGAAGAAGACTAAAAAGCCAGCAGTCTTTCTTAATATGGGCATAAGATTTAAGGGTCCAGTCAAAATGGCTCTAGATTTTGGGGTCCCCATGAATGAAGATGATAACCAAGAGAAAGATGACAAGAGTGTGAAAGATGAAGAGAATAACAACCTTAGTTCTGGACAAGATTCTGATGAAGACTATTCTTCCGAACAGTATCCTCCTGCTAATGACAGGAACAAGCAGCTCAAAGATCGTATCAATGTTATGGAAATCTAGAAAGTTCCTGGACTGGATTTTGAAGAATCGGGTCTTATTTCGGGGGTATTTATCTCTCACAAGTTCAAGGTCCCCGTATTTGCTAAATTTGATGGTGTTTATTATCCCAAGCTTCATATGAGATCTTATGCTCGGAAGATCCAACTCCATACGGACGACAGAAAGATATGGGTTCACTTCTTTTAGGAGAGCTTATCTAGAACAAAACTCAAATGGTTCTATCAGCTGGAAGGAACCAACATTCGCACTTGGGAAGACATGTGTTGTACCCCAAAATTTTCTCTCCCATTTCATCAACATTTTCTCATCACAAGACTTTTGGAACTGAAGATCAAGCTAGGGTTTGCTTTGCTCAAGACACTTACTTGCACTGTTGACCTAAATTAGGGTTTGAGTTTGCACAAGGATGTTTTGACCCACAATGCCTAAATTAAATTCCATACTTCATATTGGACTCACAAGTTGGTCCATACCAAGTTTCAAGCCTTGATTCAAATTTCTGCCCAGTCAATTGGACAGTTGACCTATAAATCCACTGTATTGGGGAAAAAGTCAACTGTGGCCAATTGACAGTCAAAACTCATGATTCTTGACCCACATCAACATAAGGAAATCATATAGGTCATTTGATCAAGTTTGGATCACAATTCCACAAGAAACTTGAACAGATCACCAAAAGGGCAAAATGGTAATTTTTAGGGTTTTGACTGCACAAAGGCAATTTTTGATTGTTTGACCTAACCAATGGTAAATCAAGCTCAACCATAGACTCAAGGACTCAATGAAATTGTCTTGACCCATTCAACAAGTTTAAAAGATCTCAATTGCATAGGATTGACAGATGAATTTTTCAGTCAACTGATCAAAATTTGACTGTACACTAAAAAGTCAAACTTTGACTTTTTGGTCAAAATCAAGTGCCAAGAGTTATTTTTCATCAAGACATGTCAAATTATGAAACTTGTTCATCAAGAAACCCAAAAATGCAAATTAGGGTTTAAAATGAAAAATTCCATAACTTAGAAATTTTCTAAGTTATGAAATTTTCTAATTTTTTCCTAACTTTGTCCCATTTTTTCACCAAGATGAAAATGGATTCAAACAAAACTTGAAACATGAAAGTTGTAGTCCATCACAAAGTCTACAACTTTGATTCACAAAGTTTTCTCAAAAGAAGCTTGTATCGTAAGTTATAATATTTGGAACAAGGGTACCTAAAACTTGTAACTTAGAGAAAATTTGCCCAAATCTAGGCAGGGTTTTGACCCATCTTCTTGGCCATTTTTCACATAGTTCCACTTGGAGTTTCAAATTGCATTTCAAATATGGATTATATTACATATTATAAGATTTCTAAATTATCCAAGAACTCCTCAAACACCCTTGTGGTTAGAGAGAATCGAATGCTTGAAGTTGGCAAAAACTCACTTTTGTCCATGACCAATACCTGTTCATACAAACTTGCATTTTCAAATCAGCATGTTTGGTGATAGCTTGCAGGCCTCAAAACCAACTTGCACTTCATAATTTAATGCATAACCATTTAATTAAGGTGTTATCTTGGCCATTTGGACATTACATACAAGATTAACCCTTATTTGGAAAAAGGTAAAATGCCATTTTTGTAAAAGTGCACTTTATGTCAAACCAAAATCCTTGAGGTATTGGGCCATATCTATGAAGCAAGATTGAAACTATCAATTCCAAGAACCAAGAGAAAAAGATGCAGCATGATAGGAGGGCATGTACCAAGCTATAACATCACTTCCACATGCTTGCTTGAAAAAAAAGAAAGTTGCAAAACATATACAAGATCACACATCTGTTAAGAGAAGCTTAGACAAACATTGTAGACAAGTTCCATACCTCCCAACAAGCCTGAAACACGACCCTTTCATCATTCAAACCTCCTCATACTCAGAATCATTGTTTTTCTGCAAAACAGGGCAAGTTCTGCATTTTGCAAGCCATAACCAAATTCCATCGTGCGTTTTATCCAAAGATAGTTCAAACACCTTCCAATCAACTCACCTGAACTATCCCAAGCCCCCATTGCAAGCTGTAACACCTCTAACACACTTTGCCATTTTCATTTCAAAGCTCTGCAGGTTGAGTTCTCCAGCACGATTCAAGTTGTTTCAAAACAAGCCAAGCATTGGAAAAGCTTCCTTGGACCTCAGGCAAGCTCAAAAGAAGCTCAAACACCATTGAAGGTTACTGCATTGTCCAGCTCGAAGTCAACTGAAACAAGTATTTCATGGACTTCTATCTCCCTATTTAGGAATGGTTAGGCTTAGGTTTGTGAATGAAATATGTTGTACTCATAGCCCTGAAGCCATACATATGCTTAGTTTTCATTTACATTAATCGTGCTAAGAGAATTTCACTCATGAACTTTCTGAAAAAACTAGGTTAGAAATTAGGGCCAGAGAAATTCTCTCTGGTCTTTGAGAGTTAATCCAAGTTTTTTATATGGTTAGATTCATTGTTTAATTCTCTATAATGTTCATGTTATGAGTTTTGTCAAAAGATCAAAGAATCAGGAGTTACAGTTTGGTACACAGCGCGCGCACGTTTTGTTCCAAGGAAGAAGAAGAAGTGATTCTGGGCTGGGCCTGGGTCCTTTTGCTTTTGACACCCCTTTATTCAGTTTACACCCCCCTGGCCCATTTGTTTGAATATTTGTCATTTTAATGTTTTTATTTTTTATTCTGACTTTATTATTTTTTGTCAAAATATAAAAAATGAAAATTTATTTTCTATATTTTTTCATATTTATTTGATATTTATTTTTATCTTACTAATATAAATATGTAAATAAACTATTTTCTTTTTTAATAAAACTCAAAAATAATATAAAAAAAATACACTTATTTTCATTTATTATTTCTATTTATATTTGAGAACATTTCCTTGAAAATACCCATTTTTTGTAAATAATTAATTTTTATTTTTTATATATTTAAAATATTTAATATATATATATATATATATATATATATATATATATATATATATATATATATATATATATATATATATATATATATATATATATATATATATATATATATATATATATATATATATATATATATATATATATATATATATATATATATATATATATATATATATATATATATATATATACTTATATACTTTATTTTATTAAATAATTAGGTCAAAAATATAAAAATATTACATTTTTACTTTTATTAATAGTTTACACTAAAAATATCTTTTTTCATAATATACTTTCATTTTATGCATAAATTAATATATTATTGTATATAATTAATAAATGATATTTGTTTATTCAAAAATTAGGTTTTTGCCCTAAATAACAAAAAATAATAATAAAAATTGACTTTTTTTATTTACTTATATTTCACATTAAAAAATATATTTTTTACACACATAAAATCTTATTTTTTGTATAACATGCTTTATTTAATATTTATTTGTTGTATTTTTATTTAATTATTGTACATTTAAATATTGTATCCTATACATTCGATTTGGTTGTAATAACTTAGATTTAATTTCTTGTCAAATACTCCCAATTCAAATTTGTACCCCCTCCCTATATCATGTTGTAATAGTGTAGCTTTCAAATTCCCGCACATTTAAAAGCTTCCAAATTATGTCATGCTTAGACTTAGGGTTTGTATGCAAAATAAAATCAACAACTAGATTGACCTAATCCAAGATAAACATGTATGAAAAACAAACACAATGCACACTTGCACCCCTAGGGTTTCATCCACTTGTTGCCTTCAAAAATGGGCCATGGTATGCATGTTAAGTACTTTGGCAAAACAAAAACAAAACAAAAGATCATAGTCCCTCGATGACGCTATATGAGTTGCCTAAACAAAAATGGTCAAGTCCCTCAAGAAAATTGCCAAAAAGACTTGACACAATTGCTATCATGGTCTATACGATGACCCGCGTCTGTCCCGTTAACATCCTAACACAAGGTTGTTCACCAAATACAATGGTGAAACAACACTGTTAAAAGGGTTAAAACATAAGAAAGATCTTTGAGTAAAATAGGGTAGACAAACTCTTAGTTACTTGATCAAACTTGCAAAAAACATCCTTGCTATTTTTCAAAACACACTTCACAACACAATTTCAAAATCCTACTTTCAAACGTTGAAAACCTTTCAAAAAGACAAAAACCCCTTTGTATACATTCAAACAAGAATCATTACAAAGGTTGCCACAACGATGGCCTCTTTTCAAAACATCTTTCAAAACCACACACGAAACACCATTTCAAACAATTGAAGAGCACCATTTCAAACAATTGAAAAGCAAAGCAAGTGATCTAAGCAAGTAACTAAGAGCCCATGGATAACCATGGATAGAAAGGGTGCTAATACCTTCCCTTTCTATAATCTACTCCCCGAACCCAAGAAAACATCTCAAAGGTCTTTCATGTGCTTTTTGACCTTTCCTTAGGATAAAATAAAAAGTCGGTGGCGACTCTTGCTAAACAGAAACATTTGCGAACACAAATGCAAAATCCCAAGTCAGTTCTTCCACCGTATCACAGAACTGGCGACTCTGCTGGGGAATTTTCTAAAAGTGGAGTAACCTTAGGGCTTAGATCACCCTTTGCATGATTATTGTTTGCTTTGATTGCTTTACATCTTGGTTCTCTTGTTTGGGCTTGAAATCTTCTACCCGGATTTGGGAAACATTCATAGGTAAATAGCAATACGTTGTGGAAACTGTGCGGGGTATACCGACACGGTTGAAGCAATAGCTATATTAGTGCGACATATTTGTGAGTACCGGTAGCCTTTAAGTCAATCAAAGAGAATACGGGGCCGCTGAGCAATGTCATGAAGCACTAATGAACTAGAACCTTACTTGACCATCTTGGCCTTTCATTAGGGGTAATGAGATGACCGGCTTTGGTGCAGTCCGAAGTTGGTAGATACTCGATACTACACTCATTGAGGGTTGTTTTCTTTGAATATTTTGGTCTCTAGTTAAGTGGCTAAACCAAAACAATGAACATAGAAAACAATCCAATGATATTGAGCTCCTTAGAACCCGGTTACTATTTATAGGACAGGTTTTAAGCCAACTAAACTCAAGAGGGTACTTACCTATGAAACCTCAAGCAAGCCTGAAACTAGGGTTTTGTGTGACTTGCCTGTACATGTGCTTGTGCATACATCATGAACATCATAGAGCATCATAGGCATCCACTAACCATTTCAAGGGTTTGGATCTTCATCTTTGTTCTTGTTTTGTAGGTTATGGAATCTCTTCGCAGGAAAACAATTCAAGTCAACCTTGTGAGAATCCCTCCTCAACTCAAGGAGCTTACTTCTAGGATTCCAGAGAATTCTCTCTTCAGTGAAAGACATGGTAGACTCCTCAACCTGGTCAACACCAACATTGAAGAATACATGGTGAAAGTTCTCTTCCAATTCTTTGATTCCCTACACCACTGTTTTACATTCTCTGATTACCAATTGGTGCCTACTTTGGAGGAATTTTCTCAACTCCTGAGAATTCCTATTCTTCATCAACTACCCTACAACGGTACGGAAAAAGAACCAAAGCCTGAAGATGTTGCTCAAGCATTAAACTTGCAACCATCTGATATCAAGGGGCATTGGGAAACCAGAAGTGGTGTCAAGGGTTTCTTGGCAAAGTTTCTGTTTGAGAAGGCCCAAGACTGCTAGAATTCTCTTGATCTTCAAGCCTTTGAAGAAATTGTGGCACTCCTTATCTATTGGTTGTTCTTGTTCCCAAATCCTGACCAACTTATAGATGAGAATGTTGTCAAGATTTTCCAGTCCAAGAATCCAATACCTACATTGCTTGGGGATATCCTACACTCATTTTACACACGAACAATGAGGAAAAGAGGTGTTCTCATGTGCTTTAGTCCTCTCCTAGCAAGGTGGTTTATTTCTCACCTTCCATAATCAGTTCTGAATAATGAGTAGGGTTTAAGGTGGTCACAATGATTGATGACCCTCACACATTCTGATGTACATTGGTGTTCTCGATCCAGAGAAAATGTTACCATCATTGATCGTTGTGGGTAATTTCCTAATGTCCCACTACTTGGAATTAGGGGAGGCATCACCTACAACCCTTGTCTAGCTTTAAGACAATTTGGATATGCTCGGAGGGATGGCCCTCATGACATGCTGATTCCTGACCTAGTTTTTAACTTCGACAACAATGCGCAAGGACATCGACAAAGATTCATCAGAGCTTGGAGGATGCCTAACAAAGTGGATAGTAAGACACTGGGGCACAAGAATTCCATCCCCCTTGAGCCTTACCTCAAGTGGGTATGAACCCGCTCCCAGAATCTTATGATGCCATATCCTCACATTCTCCCCTTGATCAAAGTGCCTGTTATGGAAGGAGAGGTTCCATACACCATCTTACATCCTGACATGCCAACATCATGGGAAGAAATGCAAAAGAGTTGGATCCAACCCAAGGAAGAACGGGATACTTTTGAAGCCAACTTCTATGCCAGTGAGAAGAAGGTTTTGGAGCTTACCCGCCGACTTCACGAGGAGGAGACTCTCAACACTTACATCGCGCCAAAGAGGATGCGCAATGTCTTTTTACATTAGGAATTTTGTAATATTTCGCCCATGGGGCACTTATGTACTAACAAATTTCTTCTTAATATGACGTGCGTTCTTTTTGTTTGCAACAAATTTGAATTTTTGAACCCTTGAATGCATTACATGAATAACATACCATTCATCATATGCATAAACAGGTCTTCACGCCAGGTTTCCTTATCTTTCTGCTGTTTATTTCAGCAAGATGGATTTGGAGCAAACGGTAAAGGATCTGCATGCATAAAATTCACAGTTTCAGCAACTCCTCATGACCTTGGCAAAGGGTCAGGAGGACCTCAAAGTTTTGTTGGAAAAGAATAAAGAGAAAAGGAAAAAGAGACCTGGAGTGGCTACTTTCAGAAGAAGGTTTGAGAGAAATGATAGGAAGGTTCTTGAGTTCCCCTCAACGTCTGACGAAGGGGTCGGTAAAGGGAAAGGGACTGTTGTGCCTTCTGAATCCGAGGTTGAAGAGGAAGAGGAGGAAGAAGACGAAGACTACTCCGAACAACAGTATCCACCAGCGGATGACAAATATAAGAACCTTGAAGATAGATTGGCAGCTATGGAGTTGCAGAGGGTGCCCGGATTGGATTTTGAGGAACTAGGGCTGGTAGCTGGGATTGTTATCCCTCCCAAGTTCAAGGTGCCATCATTTTCCAAGTACGACGGTCTGTCTTGCCCTAAGATGCACTTGAGGTCGTATGTTAGAAAGATCCAACCTCATTCGTCCGATAAAGACCTCTGGGTACACTTTTTCCAAGACAGCTTGTCTGGAACTCAGTTAGATTGGTTTTATCAGCTCGAGACATCAGAGGTTCACAATTGGGAAGACTTGGCAGCTGCTTTTTATCGTTAGAATCAATACAATGCTGATTTGGCGCCCACTCGTACTCAGTTACAAGGTATGGGGATGGCTTCCAATGAAGGGTTTAAGGAGTACGCCCAGAAGTGGCGTGATCTGGCTGGAAGGGTGCAGCCACCGCTATCAGATAGGGAGTTAGTCGACATGTTTCTGGGGACCCTGTTTGGCCCATTCTTCAACCATCTAATCGGGAGCTCTTCTGCGGGATTTACTGAACTGATTTTGACCGGCGAAAGGGTGGAGGCCGGTATTAATAGTGGAAAGATTCAAAAGGATGCTTCCGCATCCACAGTTGTTAAGAAACCTTTCCCAGCCAAGAAGGAAGCCTCTGTTGTGTATTCTCAGAAGGGATTGGGAAGAACTGAGCGTCGGCCGACTGTAGGGGCCGTGATGATTCAAAATTCGTCAAATGATCAACCTCGTAACAATCAGTCGAGACCTAATCAACAACGGGTAGAACGGCCACAACGACAGTTCACCCGCATCAACATGACGCCTGCTCAGGTCCTTCCCCATTTGTTGAAGCTGAATCTTACCAGTTTGAAAGAGGCGCCAAAAAACCCTAACACCTCCTCTCCATACTATCACTCCAACACCAAGTGTGCTTACCATTCCTACAGTGCTGGGCACGATACCAATAATTGCTGGGCACTTAAGAACAAAATTCAGGACTTAATTGACGCCAAAGAGGTTGAATTTGATGCTCCTGAGATGCCCAATGTTATATCTGCTCCGATGCCCAAGCACGGCCACAATGTGCATGCCATTTTGGAAGACCTCCACGTTACTGATGTTGCCAATCTGTTGACTTCATTGCTTGTGTTTAAAGAAAATTTGTTGAGGGCCGGGATCTTTCCTGGTTGTGGTAAAGACTGTTATTTTTGTTTGAACATTCAAGGTGATTGTCCAATGCTGAAGTCGGGTGTCCAACGCCTGATGGATACTCAAGAGATACTTTTCCAGAAAACCCCTATTAACACTTTCAATCCGATTACTCCTGATACTTGTGATACTTCAACCAACGATATTGCTATCATAACCAATTTTCAACAATCCTTCCAAGGCTTGCAAAAGGCTTGTCAGGATTACACCCAACTCTGAATGTGTACCTTTAAAGATCACCATGCCAGGACCTGTCCCGTATAAAACCAGCAAAACGATACCATGGAACTATGGGGGAGAAATCTTCTACCACGACATCAAACAAATCGAAACAGTCCAAGAGATTTCTAAGGAAGACCCTTATATAGGGAACATCGCAGGTACAAGCAAGATAACCCACAGTGGCTGGATCTTTTCTCTGTAGATTGCTCCCCCTCGAGCAGTTTTTGGACCCTTGGAAGCTTCTGCACCTGTTGGACCGTCTGTGCAAGGCCCATTGATCGAAGAATTAGCTACTCATGAAGTAAGATCATCTGTTGAAATTACCGACAAGGGTAAGGGGATACTGGAAGGGCCTGTCAGGACGAAGGCTCATGCTGTGGTTATCCCCGAAACCACTCAGAAAGAAATGGACGAAATCCTGAAAATAATCAGAAAAAGTGACTACGACGTTGTGGAACAATTATGGCAAACCCCTTCTAAAATTTCAATGTTGGCTCTTCTGCTCTGTTCTGAGGCCCATGCCAAGGCCCTGATCAAATTCTTGAAGGCAGCACATGTTCCCCAAGAGACTTCGGCTGACCAGTTTCAGGAATGTGTGGCCAATCTTACTGCTGATAATGGCCTTGGCTTTTCCGATGCTGACTTAACCCCCAAAGGAAGGAAACATAACGACGCGTTACATGTTTCAGTTGAATGCCGGGGAACCACTCTCGCCCATGTCTTAATGGATACTGGTTCTTCCTTGAACGTTCTGCCAAAGAAGGCCTTAGATCGCTTGGACTGCGAAGGATTAACTCTCAAACCTAGTAACATCGTGGTTAGGGATTTTGATGGGTCCAAAAGAATGGTTCATGGAGAGGTTGATATTCCTATCAAGGTAGGCACAGAGGTCTTCAACTCAACTTTTTACGTGATGGACATTGTTGTACCCCAAAATTTGCCCTCCCATTTCCTCAATATTTTTTCACCACAAGACCCTTGGAGCTCAAGATCCAGTTAGGGTTTGCTCTGCTCAAGACTCCTCCTTGCACTGTTGACCCAAATTAGGGTTTGAGTTTGCACAAAGATGTTTTGACCTAAAAGGCCCAAATTGACTTTCATGCTTCATATTAGACTCACAAGTTTATCCATACCAAGTTTCAAGCCTTTATTCCAATCTTTGCCCAGTAAATTGGACAGTTGACCTAAAAATCAACTGTATTGGGGAAAAAGTCAACTGTGGTCAATTGACAGTCAAACCTCATGATTTTTGACTCACATCAACATTATGAACTCATATGGACCATTTGATCAAGTTTGGATCACAATTCCACAAGAAATTTGATCAGATCACCAAAAGGGTAAAATGGTCATTTTTAGGGTTTTGACTGCACAAAGGCAATTTTTGACTGTTTGACCTAGCCAATGACAAACCAAGCTCACATATGGACTCAAGGACTCAATGGCTTTGTCTTGACATATTCAAAAAGTTCAAAAGATCCCAAATGCACAAGATTGACAGATGAATTTTCCAGCCAACTGAGCCAAATTTGACTGTATACTGAAAAGTCAAACTTTGACTTTTTGGTCAAAATCAAGTGTCAAGATTAATTTTTCATCAAAACATGTCAAATCATGAAACTTGTTCATCAAGAAATCAAAAATCACAAATTAGGGTTTGAAATGAAGAAATTTCATAACTTAGATTTTTTCTAAGTTATGAAAATTCCTAATTTTTTCCTAACTTTGTCCCATCTTTTCATCAAGATACATTTGGATTCAAACAAAACTCAAAACATGAAAGTTGTAGTCTATTGCAAAATATACAACTTTTATTCACAAAGTTTCCTCAAAAGAAGCTTGTAGCTCAAGTTATGATTTTTGGAACAAGGGTGCAAAACATTCTTAACTTAGAAAAATTTTGACCTATTTTAGGCAGGATTTTTGCCTAACTTCATGGCCACTTTTCACATGCTTCCACTTGGAATCTCAACTTGCATTACAAGTATGGATTGTAGTACACATTCCAAGATTTCCAAAATGTCCAAGAACTTCTCAAACACCCTTTTGGTTAGGGAGAATCAAATTTGTCAATATGGGCAAAAGTCATTTTGTTCATGAGCCATGTACATGTTCATAACTTGTGTATTTTTGAAATTAGCATGTGCAAGCTAGTTACAGGCCTCTAATATCATTTACACTCAATAATTAAATGCCAATCCATTGTTCCAAGGTGTTATTTTGTGCATTTGGTCATTACATGAAGAATTAAGCCATATTTGGAAAAAGTGACTTATCCATTCTTGTAAAGTATGGCTTTATGTCAAAACATGAATCAAAGAAGTACAATGCATATCTTCTAGGCACAAGTTCAGGAACTAATCACACTGATCAAGAGGGATTGAGGCAGCATGTTTAGGGGGCCTGCATAAGCTTGAAAACCAAGTTGACAACTTTTACTTACATTAGAAGAAACTTGGCATATTGATCACCAACTCACATTCCTGCAAACACAAGCCTAAGCAAACATTGTGAACATCTTTTAAACATCAAACCAGACCTAAAACACGAACCAACCAAGTTTCAAACCTTCTCATTCATCAAAACACAGTTTTATGGCAAAATAGGACACCTACTGCAGATTGAGGTCCACAACTCAATCCTTTCGTGCGCCTTGGCCAAAACCAGTTCAAACACACTCCCTACCACCTATACAAACTATCCCAAGCATTGGACACGAACTGTAACATCCCTAACATCATTTGCCATTTTCACTTTTCTCTCTTGCAGGTTGACTTCTGTAGCTTGATATAGCAAGATTCAAAACACACCAAGCATTGGAGAAGCATCCCTGAACTTCAAGCAAGCTATACCATTCCTCACATTACATTGAAAGTACCTCCATTGTCATACACGAATCAAGCTGAACAGGTAAGTTTTTGAACTTCTATCTCTCTATCCAGACATAGTTAGGATTAAGTTTGTGAAGAAAACACGTTCTAATCATAGCCCTGAAGCCATCCATATAGTCATTTTTCATTTACATTGTGTGTGCTGAGAGTATTTGGAACCTGAACATTAGGAAAAAGTTAGGTCAGGAATTGGGGGAGAAGAAATTCTCTCTCATTTCTGAGAGTTAGATCAAGTTCTTGGTATGTATGGATTCGTGATTTGATGCTTAACATTTTTTGTGTTATAAGTTTTGCTTGAAAGTCCAAGAATCAGGATGTTTGAATCAGGATAAGAAACGCGCGTTTTTTGACAGAAACTGGCTGGAGGTTGAAGAAGCTTGTCCTTTGGGCTGGGCCTGTTTCATTTTCCTCTTTGCACCACTATTTCACACACACACCCCCTTGGCCCATTGTGTTTATTTTTATCATTTTTTGACTTTTCCTTTTTTATTCTGACTTGTTATTTTTTGACAAAACATAAAAAATATTAAAAATATTTTTCCATACATTTTTGCATTTTATTTTGAATTTATTTGCTTTGTTTACATTTGTACATATAAATAAATATAATGTTTTTATTTAAAACCTTAGAAATAATGTGAAAATATATACTTTTAGTTATTATTTTTATTTGCATTTTCTGAAAACATTTTCTAAAAAATATACTTTTTTGTAAATAATAAATATTTCTATTTTTTGTACATATTTAATATATTTAGTAAATAATATAAATACTTATATATTTATTAGAATATTTAGGATAAAAACATAAAAATAATACATTTTATTTTTATTAATATTTAACCTCAAAATTTTTTTTTTACAATATACTTTCTTTTTATTTATTTTTTGTACATAATTAATAAACATTGTATATATTAAATAATAAACACCTTTTATTTGCAAAATTAGGGTTTTGCCCTAAAAACATAAAAATACCCAAATTAATTCTTTTTATTTTTTATTTGACACATAAAAAATACTTTTACATACATATAAAAATCATTTTTTGCATCTTGCATATTTATTGTATTTTATTTAATTATTGTGCAATTAAATAATTTGTATAATTCAATTTGGATGTAATAGTTTAGATTTAATTTTTCTTGCTATATATCCCCATTTGAACATTTGTACCCCCCATCCCATAATTTGTGTTGTAATAATTTAGGATTTTATTTTTCGCATTTAAAAGCTTTCTAAATATGCCATGATAGACTTAGGGTTTTGTATGCAAAAATCAACCAAACAATAGCTTGACCTAATTCAAAGATAACAAAGCATGAAAATGGACAACACCAATCACACTTGCACCCCTAGGGTTACTCCACTTGTTGCCTTCAATAATGGGCCATGTTTCATGTTAGGTGTCTTTGGCAAAACAAAACAATTCAAATGATCATAGTCCCTCGATGACGCTTTCAAAAGTTGCCTAAAAATGATCGAGTCCCTTAAAGAAAAATTACCCAAAGACACTTGGCACCATTGCAATCATGGTCTAAACGATGACCCGCGCCCGTCCCATTCACATCCTAACACAAGATTGTCCACCAAATACAATGGTGGAACAAAATTGTTAAAAGGGTTAAAAACATAGGAAAAAATCTTTGAGTAAATTTAGGAGTAGACAACTCTTGGTTACTTTCCAAACTTGCAAAACAAAAACACTTGCCTATTTTTCAAAACCACACATCACAACACACTTTCAAAACAACTTTCAAAAAACATTGAAAACTTTTCAAAAGACATACACCTTTGTATACATTCAAACATGAATCATTACAAAGGTTGCCACCACATTGGCCTCTTTTCAAAACATTTTCAAACCCACACACAAAGCACCATTTCAAACAATTGAAAGCACCATTTCAAACAATTGAAAATCAAGGCAAGTTGATCTAAGCAAGTAACTAAGAGCCCATGGATAACCATGGATAGAAAGGGTGCTAATACCTTCCCTTTCTATAATCTACTCCCTGAACCCAAGAAAACATCTCAAAGGTTTTTGCTGTGCTTTTTAACCTTTCCTTAGGATAAAATAAAAATTCGGTGGCGACTCTTGCTCAACCGAAACATTTCCGAAAATAAACGCAAAACCTCAAGTCAGTTCTCCCACCGTATCACAGACATCCGCCGTCATATTCATGCTTGTTAGGGAGACCGTGGATCCATTATGCCGGGGCAGTTACCTCCTCCTTGCACTAGATGCTGAAATATCCTGTTAAGGGTAAAATTATAACGGTGCACGACGAGGAAGAGTACATGATAAGTCATCTTAACTCCTTCCGTTATATGGAGCTGGATGGCGAGTTCATCGAAACGCCTTTCCAGCATTTTGAGGAAGTTTCTCCCGAGGTAGCATTTGCGAAGACAACGGTTGAGGTACCCATCATTCCTAAGCTTGTGGCTAGGATGGCATCTCTCAAGGACGCAGAGGCAGTGATCAAAGAAGGGAAGAGTACAGCATGGGGGAAACTGCCATATTTTCCCCATAAGACGGACAAATTTGGACTAGGGTTTACAGCTGCAGGACAGAAGGCTATGCGTCGTTCCAAGACTGGAAGGCCACCTATAAGGATCACTCATCACGGAATTAATGATGTTGAAGATGAAGATGAAGAGAGCCACTTTGAAGATTGGATCTTTCCGACCGTCGAAGGGGGTTTAAACAACTGGGAAGAAAAGGATTTTGTTCCCATCACCTTTATCAACCAGTAATTTTATCTTTGAACAATTTCCCATTTTTATGGTCTGTAATAACTAAAACAATCCGCACACTATTTTCACCTCATGCCTTGCCCGGGGCATGTAGGTCCATTTGTAAGGGTTTGATTTTCTTCATAATCATATGCCATGTTTTAATGAATCATTGGACGTTTTTCATCTATAAACTATTGTGTTCATTTTCTTTCCTTTTGCATTTTTGCTTGTTTAAGGATGGCTATCCCTTACACACACCCACACTCACAAATGCAGGTACCCATCCGCTCCAGATTCCCTGGGTGACTATTCTGCTTTAGCCTTCGATAACTCTGAAGATTTGGTCAATCATGCTGAGTACGAAGTTGACGAAGATTGTGAAGTGTCGGGAGAGTTAGCCAGACTTCTACAACAAGAAGAGAGGGCCATTATGCCTCATGAAGAGTTACTAGAAACCGTCAACTTGGGGACAGACGAAGACAGGAAGGAAGTAAAAGTGGGTGCCAACCTGGAACCAAATGTCAAGGAGCGCTTAGTGCAATTGCTGAACGAATACGTTGAAATCTTCGCCTGGTCTTATGAAGACATGCCAGGGATAGACACAGATATCGTGGTTCACCATCTCCCTACAAGAGAGGACTGTCCACCGGTCAAGCAAAAGGTCTGCCGAATGAGGCCTGACATGTCTGAGAAAATCAAGGCCGAAGTAATGAAGCAATTCAACGCTGCCTTTCTGGCTGTTACAACCTATCCATAATGGGTTGCTAACATTATGCCCGTACCCAAAAAAGACGGCAAGGTCAGAATGTGTTTGGACTATCGGGATTTGAATAGGGTCAGCCCTAAGGACGATTTTCCACTACCGCATATTGACATCTTGGTTGACAACACAGCTCAACACAAGGTTTTCTCCTTCATGGACGGATTCTCGGCCTACAACCAGATTAAAATGGCCCCCGAGGACATGGAGAAAACTACCTTTGTCGCGCAATGGGGCACCTTCTGCTACAAAGTGATGCCGTTCGGACTGAAGAACGTATGGGGCAACCTATCAACGCGCCATGGTAGATTTATTTCATGATATGATCCATCATGAGATCGAATTTTACGTAGACGAAATGATAGCTCGATCAAAGACAGAAGAAGAACACCTTAATCATTTGCAAAAGCTATTTGCCAGGTTGAAGGAGTATAAACTCATACTGAATTCAAGCAAGTGCACTTTTGGAGTTAGGTCTGGTAAACTTCTGGGATTTATTGTCAGCAACAAGGGCATTGAGGTTGATCCAGCTAAAGTAAAGGCTATACAAGAAATGCCTTCCCCCCGTACTGAAAAGGAGGTTAGAGGATTCTTGGGACGTCTGAACTATATTGCGAGGTTCATCTCTCACCTGACATCTACCTACGAGCCAATTTTCAAACTGCTGAAGAAAGATCAGGTAGTTGAATGGAAAGACGATTGGCAAGTTGCTTTTGATAAGATCAAGGATTACTTACTAGAACCTCCTATTATGATGCCACCCGTCGAAGAAAGGCCATTGATCATGTATCTGACTGTTTTGGATAACTCAATGGGGTGCGTAATGGGCCAACATGACGAGTCTGGCCAAAAAGAGCTTGCCATTTATTACCTTAGCAAAAAGTTTACAGACTGTGAGACTCGCTACTCACTGCTCGAGAAAACTTGCTGCGCTTTGGTATGGGCTGTTCGCCGGTTAAGGCAGTATATGTTGACTCATACCACTTTGTTGATTTCCAAGATGGATCCGATCAAGTATATCTTCGAGAAGCCGGCTTTATCTGGAAGAATTGCTAGATGGAAAATGATCCTGACAGAATATGATATCCAGTATACTACCCAAAAGGCTATAAAGGGGAGTGTACTAGCTGCCATCTAGCTCATCAAGCCGTCGAAGATTACCAATCTATGAGATTCGACTTCCCTGACGAGGACATCATGACATTGGACAACATTGAAGGTAACGGACCGTATGACGGACCTGAACAAGGATCCCGATGGACCCTATACTTTGATGGTGCTTCAAATGCACTTGGCAACGGTATCGGTGCGGTACTCATTTCTCCGGATGGTTGCCATACACCCTCCACTGCCAGACTTTGCTTCAGCTGTACCAACAACATGGCTGAATATGAGGCTTGCATCTTTGGTCTCAAGGCTGCTATAGACTTGGGAATCAAATCTTTGGTCGTATTTGGGGACTCGGCTTTGGTCATCAGCCAAGTCAAAGGAGAGTGGGACACCAAACATCCTAATCTTATCCCATACAAAGAACATGTCTTGACGCTGTTGCCTCACTTCGAGCAGATTACCTTCGAGCATTTCCCGCGAAAAGAAAATCAGTTAGCAGATGCTCTGGCTACAATGTATTCCATGTTTAAACTCAACTGGGATAACGAGGCTCCCCAAATTACCATCGAGCGAATGGACGAACGTGCGAACTGTCATGAGATTAATACCGAAAAAGTAGTGGAACAACCCTGGTTTCATGAAATCAAAAGGCATCTCCAGACCAGAGAATATCCTGAAGGAGCTTCTGTCAATGACAAAAAGTTCTTAAGGAGATTTGCTGCCAAGTTCTTCCTGAGCAATGGCATCCTCTATAAGCGCAGTCATGATTGTGTTCTACTTCGTTGTGTGGACAAGGTTGAAGCAGAGTTAATCATGGCCGATATACACAGTGGCACATTTGGCACCCACTTGAGCGGGCATACAATGGCAAAGAAGATTCTAAGGGCAGGCTACTACTGGTCTACCATGGAAGCTGATTGTCATCAACATTCCCGTACCTGCCACAAATGCCAAGTCTACGCCGACAAGGTACATATTCCTCCTGTTCCTCTCAATATTCTGACAGCTCCTTGGCCATTCGCAATGTGGGGCATTGACATGATTGGAGAGATCAAGCCCACGGCATCCAATGGACATCGCTTCATCCTGGTGGCTATTGATTACTTTACCAAATGGGTCGAGGCAGCTTCCTATGCCTCAGTTACAAAGAATGTGGTTGCCCGCTTCATCAAGAAGAACCTTATATTCTGGTATGGTATCCCCGACAGGATCATCACAGACAACGGTACAAATTTGAACAATACTATGATCACCGCTCTATGCGAGCAATTCAAGATTTATCATCACAATTTATCTCCCTACCGGCCAAAGATGAACGGTGTTGTTGAAGCCGCGAACAAAAATATTAAGAATATCATTCAAAAGATGACAGTCACCTACAAGGACTGGCATGAGATGTTACCGTTTGCTCTGCATGGATATCGTACCACGGCACGTACTTCAACAGGGGCAACTCCATTTTCTTTAGTATATGGCATGGAAGTTGTTCTGCCTATGGAAGTTCAGATTCCTTCCTTGAGGATTATGAAGGATGCCGGTTTGAGTGAAGACGATTGGATTCATACCCGACTTTATCAACTTAACTTGATCAACGAGAAGCGACTTACTACTGTTTTTCATGGTCAGACGTATCAAAAACGGATGATCAAGGCTTTCAACAAGAAATTCAGGTGCCAAGTATATCAAGTCGGAGATCTTGTAATCAAGCGGATCATCTTACCGCAAAGTGATCCCAGGGGCAAGTGGACTCCTACTTACGAAGGACATTTGTGATCAAGAGCATCTTTTCTAGTGGGGCAATGATTCTGACCACTATGGACGGTGACGACTTGCCGCACCCTGCAAACGTAGACATAGTCAAAAGATACTACGCATAAAATGACCCGACAAGTCGAAAACCCGAAAGGGCGACTTGGGCAAAAATGGGCATCCCGGTGAACCGAAAACCCGAAAGGGCGGTTCAGGAAAAAATTAGGGATAAAACAAAAAAAAAAATCAGTATACCCGGCAAGTTGAAAACCCGAAAGGGCGACTTGGGCAAAAAAGGGTTTCCCGGTGGATCGAAAACCCGAAAGGGCGGTCCAGGCAAAAGTTAGGGAATTAAAGCGTGACTATGTCTCGTCAGATCACTTTAAGAACAATCTCTTCACCAACGAGCTCCAAGCTTCTGATCAATCCAATCATCTACGAACGAAGCAACGAATGGACAAATACTCAGAGTTGTGAAGGCTATATCAGAATGGGAACCCCATGGAATTGTTACACATAGCCATCTTTCTTTTTGTATAAATTTTTTCTCAATTTTTACAACAACATTCTCTTACTAAGATGTCTGTCTCCTTTGTACAAAGATACTTACAGAAATTAATACAAATATACTTCAAAATGCAAAAATTTGCTTTCCTTTCTTTTTCTGTTTTACACTTATGTTTTATTTGAAAACGTCCAATGTTTTGTTGAAAAGGCATATGCATTTGAATATAATCACTGCTTACAAATAAAACGAAATTGGGAAAGGATAATTACTGATAGGTTAAAGGTGTAGGAAGATATCTTTATGCCATTCAAGAAGAGATCCCCTGCATTACTTTGTTCAGATTCACAACAAACCTAAAACCTCGGAGTACGTGTCCCCAGCAGAGTTAAGCTTCAAGATCCCCCGGCAAAGCCAATACATTCCAAACTGGATTCCTCAGTCGAGTTAAGTTTCAACGTTCCCATCAGAGTTCAAACTCCCGATTCCTAGCGGAGCCAGAATAATCTAAACCTCATTCCCCAGCGAAGTCAAATTTCCAACTGATCAAATTCCCTCAATTTCCCCAACTTCCCCAGTAGATTGGCATACAACCCAGGCTCATGATTTCCCCGACCGGGTAAACATTCTCCCCCACAAGGTCATTTCCCAGCAGATTGAAGATTCTCAGTCTCATTTCTCCAACAGAAGTCTCCCAGGTTTTAATTTCCCAATAGAGGTCGTCAGAGTAAACCTTATTCCCCAAGGAAGTCATTAAGAATTCTCATACCCCGCAGAAGTTGGTAAAGCTCTCGTTAAAATCCCCGCAAGTCACCAAGGATTTCCAATCTCTAGCAGTGGTCCTAAGATTTCTCATTCTAAACAATCAAAGAGCTTTAATCCCCAAACAGTCAGCAAGGATTTCTCATCTTCAACAATCAAAGATTTTTGGAATCCCCAGCTTCGGTCAAAGATTTACTTCCCCCGGCAGCAGTCTAACATTTCATTATCTCCAGCTATCAAGGATTCATTTTCCTCAGCAGGACAGATGCTCAGCTTACATGCATAACTATTACATCCATATATCATAAACACGGATTACAATTCATTGCATCATACATACCATGCAATATAACTTCGTGTTTTAGCTAACATTTTACCCTTTTTAGGATAAGATTAAAAAGCTATCATTAACAATTATTCAGATACAGTATGGATACACCCCAGACACGGCGGTCATTCTATTACTCATTCAGAACTTCAAGTCAAAATACAGTATCGATACACCCTAGATACGGCGGTCATTCTACTACTCATTCAAACTTCAGCAATCAGATACATACCAGATACGCTCCAGACACGAAAGCCATTATATCACTCATTCAGATTCAACTATCAACTACAAGTTCAGATAAGCTCCAAACACGGATGCCATTCTGGCCTTTACACCAGCAGTCTGATTCCCCTAGTGCAATCGCCATGGAAATCATTTTGTCACTTATTCATATCTCAATTAGAGTACGGATACACCCCAGACACGACGGTCATTCTACTGCTCATACAGATCTCAACTTCAGATACAGTCCAAATACGCTCTAGACACGGTTGCTATTCTGTCACTCATTCGGAGTTTAGCCCCAGCACACAGTTGCTCCATACACAGATGTTTTCCTATTACCCAGATACAATACAGATACACTCCAAACATGGCAGTCATTCTGATATTCATTCAAAGTTCAAATACAAGTACAACTCAGATACGCGCCAGACACGGCCACCATTTCTTTTGCTCATACAGACTCAGTCTCTAGATACAGTTCAATGGCATCCCAGACACGGATACCATTTTGATACTCATTCTTCCGACCTACAGCACTACAATTTAACAAACATTCTTGGATGACATCCTTAAGCCCATATCCAGGAAGATTCTACCATCTCCAAATGTAATCTTTAAGCCCATTTCTTCAGCCATGTTTTGACGAGTGCAAATTTACGGGCACTCTAGTGTCCAATCCTCTTTTACCTTCGAGTCACGAAAGGCAAACCTGCCAATCTAACCCTTCAGGATCAAGAAGATTGAACAGGGGCAACTGTTGTACCCCAAAATTTTCCCTCCCATTTCATCAACATTTTCTCATCACAAGACTTTTGGAACTGAAGATCAAGCTAGGGTTTGCTCTGCTCAAGACACTTACTTGCACTGTTAACCTAAATTAGGGTTTGAGTTTGCACAAGGATGTTTTTACCCAAAATGCCTAAATTAACTTCCATATTTCATATTGGACTCACAAGTTGGTCCATACCAAGTTTCAAGCCTTGATTCAAATTTCTGCCCAGTCAATTGGACAGTTGACCTAGAAATCAACTGTATTGGGGAAAAAGTCAATTGTGGCCAATTGACAGTCAAACCTCATGATTCTTGACCCACATCAACATAATGAACTCATATAGGTCATTTTATCAAGTTTGGATCACAATTCCACAAGAAATTTGATGAGATCACCAAAAGGGCAAAATGGTCATTTTTAGGGTTTTGACTGCACAAAGGCAATTTTTGACTATTTGACCTAAACAATGGCAAATCAAGCTCAACCATGGACTCAAGGACTCAATGACATTGTCTTGACCCATTCAACAAGTTCTAAAGATCTCAATTACATAGGATTGACAGATGAATTTTTCAGTCAACTGATCAAAATTTGACTGTACACTGAAAAGTCAAACTTTGACTTTTTGGTCAAAATCAAGTGCCAAGAGTTATTTTTCATCAAGAAATGTAAAATTATGAAACTTGTTCATCAAGAAACCCAAAAATACAAATTAGGGTTTAAAATGAAAAATTCCATAACTTAGAAATTTTCTAAGTTATGAAATTTTCTTATTTTTTCCTAACTTTGTCCCATTTTTTCACCAAGATGAAAATGGATTCAAACAAAACTTTCAACATGAAAGTTGTAGTCCATCACAAAGTATACAACTTTGATTCACAAAGTTTTCTCTAAAGAAGCTTGTATATCAAGTTATGATTTTTGGAACAAGGGTACCTAAAATTTTTAACTTAGAGAAAATTTGCACTAATCTAGGCAGGGTTTTGACCCATCTTCTTGGCCATTTTTCACATAGTTCCACTTGGAGTTTCAAATTGCATTTCAAAGGTGGATTATATTACATATTCCAAGCTTTCTAAATTGTCCAAGAACTCCTCAAACACCCTTGTGGTTAGAGAGAATCGAATGCTTGAAGTTGGCAAAAACTTACTTTTGTCCATGACCAATACATGTTCATACAAACTTGCATTTTCAAATCAGCATGTTAGGTGCTAGCTTGCAGGCCTCAAAACCAACTTGCACTTCATAATTTAATGCATAACCATTGAATTAAGGTGTTATCTTGGCCATTTGGACATTACATACAAGATTAACCCTTATTTGGAAAAAGGTAAAATGCCATTTTTGTAAACGTGCACTTTATGTCAAACCAAAATCCTTGAGGTATGGGGCCATATCTCTGAAGCAAGATTGAAACTATCAATTCCAAGAACCAAGAGCAAAAGATGCAGCATGATAGGAGGGCCTGTACCAAGCTATAACATCACTTCCACATGCTTGCTTGAAAAAAAAGAAAGTTGGAAAACATATACAAGATCACACATCTTTTAAGAGAAGCTTAGACAAACATTGTAGACAAGTTCCATACCTCCCAACAAGCCTGAAACACGACCCTTTCATCATTCAAACCTACTCATACTCAGAATCACTGTTTTTCTGCAAAACAGGGCAAGTTCTGCATTTTGCAAGCCATAACCAAATTCCATCGTGCGTTTTGTCCAAAGATAGTTCAAACACCTTCCAATCAACTCACCTGAACTATCCCAGGCCCCCATTGCAAGCTGTAACACCTCTAACACACTTTTCCATTTTCATTTCAAAGCTCTACAGGTTGAGTTCTACAGCATGATTCAAGTTGTTTCAAAATAAGCCAAGCATTGGAAAACTTCTTTGGACCTCAGGCAAGCTCAAAAGAAGCTCAAACACCATTGAAGGTTACTACATTGTCCAGCTGGAAGTCAACTGAAACAGGTATTTCATGGACTTCTATCTTCCTATTTAGGATTGGTTAGGCTAAGGTTTGTGAATGAAATATGTTGTACTCATAGCCCTGAAGCCATACATATGCTTAGTTTTCATTTACATTAATCGTGCTAAGAGAATTTCACTCATGAACTTTCTGAAAAAACTAGGTTAAAAATTAGGGCTAGAGAAATTCTCTCTGGTCTTTGAGAGTTAATCCAAGTTTTTTATATGGTTAGATTCATTGTTTAATTCTCTACAATGTTCATGTTATGAGTTTTGTCAAAAGATCAAAGAATCAGGAGTTACAGTTTGGTACACAGCGCACACAGGTTTTGTTCCAAGGAAGAAGAGAAGTGATTCTGGGTGGGCCTGGGTCCTTTTTCTTTTGACACCCCTTTATTCAGTTTACACCCCCCTGACCCATTTGTTTGAATATTTGTCATTTTAATGTTTTTATTTTTTATTCTGACTTTATTATTTTTTGTCAAAATATAAAAAATGCCAAAAATTTATTTTCTATATTTTTTCATATTTATTTGATATTTATTTTTATCTTACTAATATAAATATGTAAATAAACTATTTTCTTTTTTAATAAAACTAAAAAATAATATAAAAAAATACACTTATTTTCATTTATTATTTCTATTTATATTTGAGAACATTTCCTTGAAAATACCCATTTTTTGTAAATAATTAATTTTTATTTTTTATATATTTAAAATATTTAATATATATATATATATATATATATATATATATATATATATATATATATATATATATATATATATATATATATATATATATATATATATATATATATATATATATATATATATATATATATATATATATATATATATATATATATATATATATATATATATATATATACTTATATACTTTATTTTATTAAATAATTAGGTCAAAAATATAAAAATATTACATTTTTAATTTTATTAATAGTTTACACTAAAAATATCTTTTTTCATAATATACTTTCATTTTATGCATAAACTAATATATTATTGTATATAATTAATAAATGATATTTGTTTATTCAAAAATTAGGTTTTTGCGCTAAATAACAAAAAATAATAATAAAAATTGACTTTTTTTATTTACTTATATTTCACATTAAAAAAATATATTTTTTACACACATAAAGATCTTTTTTTTTGTATAACATGCTTTATTTAATATTTATTTGTTGTATTTTTATTTAATTATGGTACATTTAAATATTGTATCCTATACATTCGATTTGGTTCTAATAACTTAGAATTTAATTTCTTGTCAAATACTCCCAATTCAAATTTGTACCCCCTCCCTATATCATGTTGTAATAGTGTAGCTTTCAAATTCCCGCACATTTAAAAGCTTCCAAATTATGCCATGCTTAGACTTAGGGTTTGTATGCAAAATAAAATCAACAACTAGCTTGACCTAATCCAAGATAAACATGTATGAAAAACAAACACAATGCACACTTGCACCCCTAGGGTTTCATCTACTTGTTGCCTTCAAAAATGGGCCATGGTATGCATGTTAAGTACTTTGGCAAAAAAAAAGAAAAAAAGATCATAGTCTCTCGATGACGCTATCTGAGTTGCCTAAATAAAAATGGTCAAGTCCCTCAAGAAAATTGCCAAAAATACTTGACACAATTGCTATCATGGTCTATACGATGACTCGCGTCTGTCCCGTTAATATCCTAACACAAGGTTGTTCACCAAATACAATGGTGAAACAACACTGTTAAAAGGGTTAAAACATAAGAAAGATCTTTGAGTAAAATAGGGTAGACAAACTCTTAGTTACTTGATCAAACTTGCAAAAAAACATCCTTGCTATTTTTCAAAACACACTTCACAACACAATTTCAAAACCCTACTTTCAAACGTTGAAAACCTTTCAAAAAGACAAAAAACCCTTTGTATACATTCAAACAAGAATCATTATAAAGGTTGCCACAACGATGGCCTCTTTTCAAAACATCTTTCAAAACCACACACGAAACACCATTTCAAACAATTGAAGAGCACCATTTCAAACAATTGAAAAGCAAAGCAAGTGATCTAAGCAAGTAACTAAGAGCCCAAGGATAGAAAGGGTGCTAATACCTTCCCTTTCTATAAACTACTCCCCGAACCCAAGAAAACATCTCAAAGGTCTTTCCTGTGCTTTTTGACCTTTCCTTAGGATAAAATAAAAAGTCGATGGCGACTCTTGCTAAACCGAAACATTTGCAAACACAAACGCAAAATCCCAAGTCAGTTATCCCACCGTATCACAACACGAATACTGTTTTTTACAAGTAGTATCATTACAATGCTGACCTTGCACCAACTCGGGTGCAACTACAAAGTATGTCTATGGGATTGAATTAAGGGTCCAAAGAATATGCCTCGAAGTAGAGAGATCTGGCTGGAAGGGTTCAACCTCCACTGTTTGATAGGGAGTTGGTTGATATGTTCATGGGAACTTTGACAACACCTTTCTTTAACCATCTGATTGGAAGCTCTTCATCTTGTTTTACTGAGCTGATTCTAACTGGAAAACATGTTGAAAGTGGTATCAAAAGTGGGAAGATTCAAGCGGCACTGTCTTCGGGTGTTGTAAATAAGACATTTAGCGTAAAGAAAGAAGTTATTGTTGTTTATGGCCAAAAGGGTCGTGTTAGAAGTGATCGCAACCAGTCTGTAGGAGCGGTGCTAATCTCTAATCATGCATTTGTTCAATAACAACAACAACAACAGGGCAATCAACATAGGTCAGACGCACCACGATGACAATTTACCAAGATCAGTATGCCACTGTCTCAAGCATTACATCATTTACTGAAAGCGAAGCTGATTACATTAAGGGATCCTTTCTACAATCCAAATGTGAAGTGTGCTTACCATTCCAACAGTCCTGGGTACGACACTAATAACTGCTGGGCCCTGGAAAAAAATGCAGGATATGATTGACAACATAGAGATTGAGTTTGATCCTCCGGAGACTCCGAATGTAATTACTGCACCAATTTCGAAGCATGACAAAGGAGTAAGTGCTATTGATGATGTTATTTATGTTGCTACTGTAAGTGAATTGGTCACTCCCCTCCCAATTATCAAAGAGAATTTGCTGCAGACCTGTTTATTCTCGGGCTGTATTGAAAGATGTTACTACTATGCATCCCAACCCAATGGCTGCAAATTACTAAAGGAAGGTGTTTAGCGCCTAATAGACAATCACATAATTTTGGTTGAGAAGATTCTATCTCCTGAGAATCTATTTAAAGACTTATCTGTAATATCCGGACCTCCTGTCAGGATCAACTCCAAAGGTCTTATAAGGATTCTTGCCAATACAAAAGCTGCTCCTCTAATAATCACCACACCTGGACCTATCGCATACTCTTCGAATAAAGCTATCTCGTGGAACTATGGACCTTACGTCTATTACCATGGCGTCAAGCAAGAGCTACCGATTACTGAGAATGAAGTTACTGAAGTTATTGATCCTGACATTGACAATATTATTGGGATCAGTAAGGTTACTAGAAGCGGAAGGGTTTTCTCCCTGGAAATATCTCTAATGACTGTTGCTACACCAGTTAAAGTTACCTCTATCAAGTCAACTACTAAGGCTTGGGGTAAAGAGAAAATAATGGAGCCTGCCTAGACGGAGGCACCTAAAGAAGTTGCAGCTAAAGACACTTCCAAGCAAGAGTTGGAAGAGGTATTGAAGATTATTCGTAAAATCAATTACAAGATTGTTGAACAGTTGAGGAAGACCCCATCTAAGATCTACATAATATCCCTGTTACTGTGTTCTGAAGACCATGCACGGGCTTTAGTGAAGTTCTTAAAATCTGCGCATGTGCCACAAGAAATTTCCGTTGATCAGTTTGAGAACTATGTTGCTAGCTTAACAACTGACAATGTATTAGGTTTTTCTGATGTCGATCTAACTTCTGAGGGAAGAACCCATAACAAGGCCTTGTATGTCTCTTTTGAATGCAGGGGCACTACTCTAGCTCATGTGTTGGTTGATACTGGTTTCTCGTTGAATGTTCTACTGAAGGGTGCTCTTGAAAGACTTGATTGTGATGGGGTTATAATGAAACCCAGTGATATTATAGTCCAGGCCTTTGACGGTTCAAAGAGAATGGTACACGGAGAGGTGGATCTGCTGATCAAGGTAGGTTCGCAGGTCTTCGAATCTACCTTCTATGTAATAGAGATTCGACCAGCTTATTCTTGCTTACTAGGATGCCCCTGGATCCATGGGGCAGGCGCTGTTACCTCAACCCTACACCAGATGTTAAAATATCCTATGAACAGAAAGGTTGTTACTATCTACGGTGAAGAGGAGTATATTATTAGCCACTTGAAATCATTCTGGTATATAGAGATGGACGGCGAATTCATTGATACTCCTTGTCATACTTTTAAAGTTATCCCTCCTGTCACCACTAATAATGTCTCTGATATTCCTAAGGTTATCAGGGTTCCACCCAGGATGGCTTCTTTGAAGGATGCTAAAGCTGTTGTAGAAGAAGGTGGTTATACTACTTGAGGCCAGCTTCTTGACATTCCGTATAAATCTGACAAATTTGGTTTGGGTTTCACTACAGAGGGTCAGAGGGTTGTTCGTCACGCTCTTGCTGGAAGACCACTGTTTTGTATCAGCAACAACAGAGTCAATGTAATAGGAGATGCTGACAGCAATTATGACCTTGACAGTTGGATCTTTTCTACCATAGGAAACAAGCTCAGTAACTGGAGGACTCAAGACATCATTTCAATCTCATTTAGTCAGGGTTAATAGCTACTTTATGTTTTTATTACTTTTAAGTTTGTGAAACAATATAGTCACTGCTCGAGAAAACCTGTTGCACTTTGGCATGGGCTGCTCGCCGACTAAGATAGTATATGTTGACCCATACCACTTTGTTGATCTCTAAAATGGATCCCGTCAAATACATATTCGAGAAGCCAGCTCTCTCCGGAAGGATAGCCCGATGCTAAATGGTCTTGACAGAATACCGCATTCAGTACACCACTCAGAAAGAAATCAAAGGAAGTTTAATGGAAGATCATTTGGCTCATCAAGCCGTAGACGACTATCAGTCTATGAATTTTGAGTTCCCGGACGAGAACATTATTCTAGTCATAGATTATTATGAACTTGTACCGTATAAAGGACCTGAGCCAGGATCCCGATAGACTATGGTTTTAGAAGGAGCTTCTAATGCACTTGGTAACAAAATTGGTGCTCTAATTATCTCTCCCAAGGGTTTCCATACACCCTTTATAGCCAGACTTTATTTGGCTGTACCAACAACATGGCCGAATAAGAAGCATGCATCATGGGCATCGGAGGTGCTATTGACTTGAGGATCAAGTTCTTGAACGTATACGGGGACTCAGCCCTGGTAATCAGTCAAATTAAGGGAGAATGGGATATGAAACATCCGAACCTCATTCTTTATCGGGAGCATGTGTTGACCTTAATCTTGTACTTTAAGGAAATCACTTTTGAGCATATCCCATGAGAAGAGAATCTTCTGGAAGATGCATTGGCTACCATGTCATCTATGTTTAAAGTCAGATGGGACAATGAGGCTCTTCAAATTACTATCGAAAGACTGCACGTATCGGCACATTGCTACAAAGTCGATACTGATGGAGTAGAAGAGAATCCTTAGTTTTATAAGGTGAAGATATATATTGAAGCTCAAGAGTATCCTGAAGGAGCATCTATCAATGACAAGAAATTCCTACGGAGGTTCTCTGCCAAGTTCTTCTTGAGCAATGGAATTTTGTACAAGCGCAACCATGATTTGACTCTACTTCATTGTGTAGACAAGAAGGAAGAGGGAGAAAATTATGGAAGATATGCATGAAGGCATCTTTGGTACTCATTCCAGTGGACATACGATGGCTAAGAAGATTATGAGAGAGGGATACTATTGGTTGACTATGGAAACTGACTGTCATCACCACTCAAGAACATGTCACAAATGCCAAATCTATGCTGACAAAGTACATGTGCCTCCAGTTCCTCTAAATGTCTTGACTTCTCCTTGGCCATTCGCGATGTGTGGCATTGATATGATTGGAGAAATTAAGCCTACAAATTCTAACAGATATCATTTCATCCTCGTTGCCATTGATTACTTCACGAAGTGGGTTGAAGCATCCTTATTTGCCTCTGTTTCCAAGAATGTTATCGCCTGTTTCATCAAGCATAACCTTATTTGTCGGTATGGCATCCCCGAGAGAATTATCACAGACATTGGTACCAATCTTAACAACACTATGATCACATAACTCTGCATGTAGTTCAAGGTCAAGCACCACAATTCTTCTCTGTATCGACCATAGATGAATGGCACAGTAGAATCCACCAATAAGAACATCAAGAAAATTATATAGAAGATGATGATGACGTATAAAGATTGGCACGAGATGTTACCATTTGCTCTTCATGGCTATCACACTTCCGCTCGGACATCAACTGGGTCAACCCCATTCTCTCTGGTCTACGACATAGAGGTTATCCTACCTGTCAAAGTTCAGATTCCTTCTCTGAGAATTATGAAAAGTGCAGATTTAGACGAAGATGATTGGATTCAAACTAGGATGGACCAGTTGAATATAATTCCCCAACTGAGTTTATTCCTCTAATACTGTACAATCCCCTGTAGAGTAGAATCTAAAATCTCCCCAGATATCCTTTAACTTTGTCTTCCCCCAGTAGAGTTGGCATCCATATTGGAAACTCGGTCATCCAGCACCTCTGAAGATTATCCATCTCTTTTATCCCCAGTCATGGTATATAAGAACTAAATTCCCCATTAGAGCGATAAACGACCAATTTTCCTAGAATTTCTCTATGCCCAAGCAGAAATCCAACATTTCCATCGGAGTATCCTCAAATAAGAATGCAGGAGTCCCCAATAGAGACATTCTAAACAAGATTTAAGATTCATATTCCTCATCCCCAGCGGTAGTCGGGGATTTATATTCCCCAGACAAAGATGTTATACAAAGCAACCGCTTCAATGACATCTTACATCCATACATCATTTAAAAATATCATAACATATGCATATGAAACGCATATAGTACACTCTCATTTACTTTGAGAACATCATTACGCAATGCATTACATACACCATGACATTGCATAAAGACTAACTTGGTTTTTTCAGGTAAAAGTCTACAAACAAACGAATATGATCAGCAATTCTAAAACAGGTAAAAGATTAATTCCCCAAACAAGACAAGGAAACAATCTATATAACCAGTTCCAAGGTTAATTCCCGAAATAGGACATGGAAACTATTTGTACGACCCGGTGGTATGAGTTCCCGAAACAAGACGGGTTCGCCAACAACAAACAGGGAAAACATTAATTCCTGAAACAAGACTAAAGATGTGAAAAACACAAGAAGGGGGGGTTGAATTGAAAACTTGAAATCTAAAAGCTCAATGACACAGTATTTTTATCCTGGTTCGTTTGATCTCAAACTACTCCAGTCCACCCGTCAAGGTAATTTCGCCTCTCTCCAACGAGGTCTTAATTCACTAATCTCAACAAGATTACAAAAGCTACTTTAACAACTGTTAAAGTCTTCTTGAGTACAACCACAGTCCGGTTAATCTCAAGGAACATTGTTTCAATACAATTATACAAGATGTGTGTTGTTGTTTTTCTAACAAACTGTTTATCACAACTGTGATAAATTACACATGATTATAGCTTGGAAATATAAAGAATATTGCTTGCATCTTTGAATATGCGTGAGTGGTAATATGGAAAAATCATTATTGATTTTGAAAGCTGACTTTGTTTATATAGGCAGTGGAATGACGTTGATCATAAAGCATGTTTAATTTCATTAACACACTTTCCATTTGGAGAAGATCCTTTCTAAAAGAAGCCGTTGGAATTGATACTATCTTGAATGATCAGTAACGCTTCAGAATCTTATCTCCTTACTTGCTGATGACGCTTCAGAATATTGATGACTTGGAGTAACATGTTCTTGTTCAGAATCAGAGTTTACTTTGATTAAGCGCAGGTTCTGGTCATCAATCTTTAGCGCATGTTCTGATTGCTTCAGCGTGTAGCTCTTATGGCTTATCTTCTGATGCTGATGTGGTCAGAA
Organism: Vicia faba; assembly: GCA_948472305.1. NCBI lineage: Eukaryota > Viridiplantae > Streptophyta > Magnoliopsida > Fabales > Fabaceae > Vicia > Vicia faba. The sequence continues at coordinate 1,457,945,781 of OX451739.1, forward strand.
CTTCGGTATACATAAAACATAATTTTTAAGGTGCATATTTGTTCTTTGAATTTATTATTTATTCTTTGTATTTGTTATCATCAAAACTCTAACTAAGGGTTGTAGAATCAAACTATGTTCTAACAATCTCCCCCTTTTTGATGATGACAAAAACTAGATTTTTCAATTAAAAATAAAGAATAAAAGGTTTAAGAGAAACTCCCCCTGAGTTGATTACTTCCTTTAAGTTCCTTGAGCATCAGAGTTTAGCTGCATCTTTCATCAGAATTTGTACCTGTTCAAACTTTTCAGAAGATAAAGATTAAGTAATTCAGAATGTTTGAGACTTCTGTCTCAGTAAACCGTTATTGAAAATATCTTACTTTCTCCCCCTTTTTGTCAGTTGTCAAAAAGGCAATATAATCAGAGCCAAAATAGTTGAATTATATTAAAACAAGAAGCATTGATAAGTTCCAAAACAGAAGAGGTAAAAAATTAAGCGTTACAGATAAACAGATTTAAAACAGAAAAAATCTAAGAAGGAGGAGGAAGACGTGTGAACAAAGCTTCCAGCAAGCTATTGATCTGAGTATTAGATTCTTCTTGTTTTTCCAAGATGCTTTTGATCTCTTTGTTTGTGTTCTCCTGCTTATCCAACCTTGCATGGATTAGAGCATTTTCTTTCTTCAACTCTTCCAGAGTTTGCATGACTAAGGAAGGTGTTGGAGTTTCTTCAGGAGTTGGGCGTTTCTCAGAGCATTCTGCAGCTTGTTCAGAGTGAACCATTTCTTCTGCTGTGATCATGTCTTCTGGATCAGTAGTCAGGGAGAGACTTTCTGGTTCTGGTTTAACTTCATCTGAGGGATGATGCTCTGTCCAGGGAGCATTATCTAGAGAGAGGATATCTTTCTTGAGCAGGTGACTCAGAAATTGTTCTTCAAAAGCCTTTAGCTTAGCACTAAAGTTCTGTTGAACCTGTTCATAACTCTGTTCCTTCAGATTCAGTGTTTCAGAACTAAGCTAGTTTCTGAATTTTGTCCATAAGTAATCAGAAGCAGCAGGATTAGTCATCTCTTGATTAGCATGATTCAAAGAATTTATCCATTCCTGTATTCCTGTTTTAAAAATAAACAAACTTATACCAACATCTGATGTGGTTTCAGTTGGTTTAGGTCTAGGTTTGGGAATGGCAGTTTTGTGGGAAATAGAGGCTAGTCTTTCCAGCGCAATTGGATCAATGACAAGTCTTACGTTGTCAGCTGGACTTCTAGTGGGTGAAGGAGTGGGGGAGTCAGGTATGATGATTGGACTGGTAGGGGAGTTTGGTGGTGTGGATTCCAGAGAAGAAGGAATTTCTGGAATGATGTGGATGGTGAGAGGCATGCGAATAGAAAGTGGTTATGTGATTCCAGGTATTGGATTTGTATCAGAATTTGAATGAGGTTCTTCAGATTGGTTTGTTGAAACATGGTGAGGTTTTGGTTCATGGATATCAAAAGATTGATTCACAGAAGGTTGAGCTTCTGGTGATTGTGTTTGGAGAATTTCTTGTTGTGGAGAGTGAGGTTGCGGAATTTCTGGTGTGGTATAAGAGTGTGGATTTTCAGGGAGTTGAGAATTTGGATTTTATGGTACGAGAGCTGAAGAGTCTTGGTCAAATGAATCAATATCAGGTAGAACTTTCGCAAGTTCTGGTTGGGTTTGTTCAGGATTTGGATTATGAGGAAGGGAGTGAGTTTCATTCAGACCTAGAGTTTCTGATGGATCAAACCCTATGTCAAAGTCTTCAAATGTTTGTGGAGTTAGATGTTCTGGTTGAGTATGCATGGTTTCAGATGTTGATATATTTATTGATTCTAAAATAGGAACAGAGGAAGGATTACCTTTCTTTTTGGCAGCTTTTGGAGTCCTCTGAGATGGTCCTTCTGCTGCAGCTTTCCTCTTCTTGGTCTTCTTCAAAACAACTTCTGGAGAAGCCTGATGCAAGTCCTGGATATTGATTTCTGGTGTAGTACCATCTTCCTTGCAAGCATCCAGATATCTGACTATTATTTCTGGCTTTGAGTCAATATCAGAAAATAGAGGAAAATCATCCAGAGGTATCCTCATTGAAGTGATGGTTGCATGAGAAGTAATAGAAGGTTCCTTCTTCATATTCTCAATGATTTTCATCTTCTTCAGATTTTTTGCATTCAGGGGCTTCCCAGCGGTTGCTTATAGAGTGCTGATTTCCCGGGCTTCAGTCAAATGCTCTATCAGCCTATTCTCTGTCAAAATATCTAATATGAGTCTTCCTAAGGGTATCCAGTCCCTTTTGGTTCGTTCATCTTCTCGTGTTTCCTTCACACTAATTCTAAGATGATTAAACAACAAGTGTGGAAGGTTTACCTTAGTCCTCTTGGAAATGAAGTAGATCAGAAACTGATGAACAATGTTGATGTAATCAGGAGAGCTAGTTGGCTTCCTGTGGTTGATACACCCCCAGAATAATTTTAGCCCAAATTCTGTGGTGATCCTTCAGATCTCTGATTTTGCTAGAGGGAAGTCCAAGAGTAAATATTTCCCTTGCAATAGAGCCTGCGTGAGAGCATCTCTCAGCCATGTCAATGCATCTGAAACCTCCACCATTGTAACCAATGAGCTTTGAAATTAGGTCTTTTGTAATGACAATTTTCTTCCCCATGACATAAGAGGTAACTTGATGATTTGAAGAAGAAGCATGTATCCAGAATTCTTTGACAAGAATTGGAAATGTTGGCCCTAGAAGACGGTCAAAGTATCTGTTCCAACCATGAGCATTGACGTCTTCATACAGATTGAAGCCGTTTTCTTGCAAGCTTTCAAAGTCAATAATCAGTTCTGAAATAACTTCCAGATTATCAATGGGAGTGAGTAGCATTCTATAAAGTTCTATATACTGTTCCATTGAAGCAAATTCCTAAGTACTGATTTTTTGGACGCTTGAGGAAGCCATTGTTCACACAAGATTTGAGGAAGATGAAAGGGTTTTTTTTTAAAAAACAAACTTGAAACGATTGAAAGTATTTAGAGAGTAAAAAGAAGTGAATGTAAAAAGTGAGATTTGAGTTTAAATAGTTTTTCTTGAAAGCGTAAATAGTAAGAGAGAGAAATAATTAGTCATGATTATAAGCATTAATGACAGCTGAAATTAGGGGATTCAGAAAGATACTGGAACAGTTACCCATGACGTGTGTCTCAATGCACCCAATCAGCACTTTTGACCTTTCAGAAAAGTGAACGCGTGTTCAGCCTCAGAAAGTAGCTGATGAATGGATGACAATTGTTTGATTATATGAACAACAAGCTTCTATCCTTGAAATGAAACGTTCAGATCTTTATGGATAGATTCTGATGCAATTTGTACTTCTAAAACTCTGAAGACAGGTTGATCAGTAGTTCACAGAAGATAAAAAAGTTTTGAAGGTTAAGATATGTAAATAAAACAATTTATTCTGGGCATAGCTTCATGCTGAGATGTTTCAGAATGAAGTTAAACCTATCTTCAGAAAGAGGTTTTGTAAAGACATCAGCCCATTGATGGTCTGTGTCAATGAATTTTAAGTTAAGAATCCATTTCTGAATATAGTCCCTAATAAAATGATGTTTTATTTCTATATGCTTAGCCCTAGAATGCAAAATTGGATTTTTACTGAGACAAATAGCATAAGTATTTTCACAGAGGATATGAATGTTACTCTCAAATATGTTGAAGTCTTCATGTTAACTTTTCATCCAGAGCATTTACGTGCTACATCCAGCAGCTGCTATGTATTCAGCTTCTGTTGTTGATAGTGCTATTGTGGAATGTCTCTTGCTGGACCATAAGATCAGATTTTCTCCCAGAAACTGGCAGCTTCCAGAAGTGCTTTTACGTTCTACTATGTCTCCAGCGAAGTCATCATCATAATATCCTACTAAGCTGTAATCATTTGATTTTCTATAAAATAAACACAGATTAGCAGTACCTTTCAGATACTTGAAAATTCGCTTAACTGTTGTTAAGTGAGATTCTCTAGGATCTGATTGGAATCTAGCATATAATCAAACACTAAATAAAATGTCAGGCCTTGAAGATGTCAGGTAGAGGAGAGAACCAATCATACCTCTGTAGACCTTCTATTCTACCTTTTTACTTACCTCTTCCTTTTCCAGAATGCACGTGGGATGCATTGGAATCTTTGAGGGCTTACATTCTGAGAGATCAAATTTTTTCAGAAGTTCTCTGACATATTTTCTCTGATGAATGTAAGATCTTTATGGAGTTTGGTTTATCTGAATGCCCAGAAAGAATTTGAGTTCCCCCATTAAGCTCATCTCAAACTTTGCCTGTATACATTTAGCAAACTCTCTTCCCAGAGAGGGTTTAGTAGATCCAAATATAATGTCATCAATATAAATCTGACATACTAACATGTCATTCTTAACTGTCTTACAGAATAAATTTGTGTCCACTTTCCCTCTGGTGAATTCCTTTTCTAACAGGAAGTTACTTAGTCTTTCATACCAAGCTCTGGGAGCTTGTTTCAGACCATAGAGTGACTTCTTTAGTTTGAAAACATATTCTGGATTTTTGGAATTCTCAAAACCAGGAGGTTGGTGCACATATACCTCTTCATCTATATAGCCATTTAAGAATGCACTTTTGACATCCATCTCATACAGAGTGATGCCTTTATTAACAGCAAATGATATTAAAAGTATGATAGATTCTAACCTGACGACTGGAGAAAAGGTTTATGTATAGTTTATCCCCTCTTACTGACTGTAACCTTGTGCTACCAGTCGTGCTTTGTTTCTGATGACTTCACCTTGCTCGTTCAGTTTGTTTCTAAACACCCACTTTGTACCAATAACATTGAATCCTTTTGGTTTGGGAACCAGATCCCATACGTCATTTCTGGTGAATTGATTTAGTTCCTCCTGCATTGCCAGAATCTAGTCATTCTCCAAAAGTGCTTCATCAATAGTTGTTGGTTCAATCAGAGAGACCAGTCCCATGAGGGATTCTTCAGAGTTTCTAAATGTTGATCTTGTTCTGATTGGATCATCCTTCTTTCCCAGTATTGTATCTTCTGGGTGATCAATGCTGCTTCTGGATAGTCTTTTCTGGAGTTGATCAACAGAAAGTGCTGGATTGCTTGCAGTATCTCTTTCTGATGTTGAGGGAGTGTCTCTATTGAGAACTTTTGATGAGTTGTCTTCAATACCTGTGAGTTCAACTTCTATACCTACAAGGAATTCATTATGCTTTGACTTTTAAGAGTCAAACTACTGTTCCAGAGCCAATGATCTTTCCCCTATGATTACCTCCAAAGCCCACGTAGCCTCCAGGCTTAAGTTCCAGGCTTTGGAACATATGCCTTCTTCCCATCATGTGTCGCGAGCAGCCAGAGTCTAGGTACCATGATTGGTGTCTTAGCCTTGCTGCTAAAGATATCTGCTACATGTATAATTTTATCCTTAGGTACCCACATGTTCTTGGGTCCTGATTTGTTAGTTTTACCAAAATTCTGATTGAATTTTGGGTTGACAGAATAATCACTACTTGTGTATTTTATGTCATGTGTGTGCCCATATGTCAAATTTGAATTGAGTGGTGTGCGTTTTATAACTAAGTCCATGGCATTTTTTGGTGTAGATACCTTACCTTGATATCCTATCCCTTTTATGCCATTTTTTCTAACTCCATAGATCAGTGAAGCCATCTTGCTTCTGTCTATGTTTTTAGATAAAAACTTATGAAAGTTGTGATCATACTCTTTGATGATCTCATCATCATTGCTGGGAGTTTCAGAGATTGTTTCCTTCTGAGAGTTTTGCTTATCATTTTCTAATTTTGAAATTTTTTCTTTTAACTCAGAATTCTCTAATCTGAGACTCTCATACTTTTCAGAGTCAGAGGAAAGATTCCTTTTCAGGTTCCTGAATTTGACTCTGATTTGCTGATACCTTTCCAGAATTTCATTTAGACTTTCTGCAAGTTCAGCCTTAGTAAAGTTTATGGTAAAGTCAGGAAATACCTCTTCAATATCTGATTCTGAGTCTGAACCAGAAGCTTCACTGTCTTCTGATACGTTTGCCATGAGAGCTATGTTTGCTCTTTCATCATCTGATTCTGAGTCAGCTTCAGATGTGTCCGAATCATCCCATGTAGCCATGAGACTTTTCTTCTTTTCCTTGAAGAACTTCTTTTTGGGCTTTTCCTTCTGAAGCTTTGGGCAGTCACTTTTGCAGTGCCCTTGCTTGTTACATTCATAGCAGATGATGTCCTTGTTGTTTGGCTTTCTGTATCCTGAAGAACCATCAGATCTTCTGTGTCCAGAGAAAGACTCAGACTTTCTGTATCTGGAGGAGGATTCATTCTGATTCTCTGATCTTCTGGTATTTCTGAACTTTCTTTGTCTCTGCTTCTACAGTGGGTTCAACCTTCTGGAAGGAGAGACAGTTCATCCTCTTCTGATGAGGATCCATCAGAAGTTTCTTCCACAACCTGCAAAACCTTAGAGTCTGATTTTCTGTTAGATTTTAAAGCTAATGGCTTACCTTTCTTTTGAGGCTCATCTTCTTCTAGCTCTATATCATGACTTCTGAGGGAGCTAACAAGTTCCTCCATAGATATTTTGTTGAGATCTTTCGCTAGCTTAAGTGTTGTGACCATTGACCTCCATTGCTTGGGCAAGCTTATGATGATCTTCCTAACGTGATCAGCAGTAGAATACACTTTGTCAAGAACCTTTAGTCCAACAACAAGAATTTGGAATCTTGAAAACATAGTTTCTATTGATTCACTGTGATACGGTGGGAGAACTGACTTGAGGTTTTGCGTTTGTATTCGCAAATGTTGCGATTTAGCAAGAGTCGCCACCGACTTTTCTTTTATCCAAAAAGAAAAGGTGAAAAAGCACAGGAAAGACCTTTGAGATGTTTTCTTGAGTTCAGGGGGTAGATTATGAAAAGGGAAGGTATTATCACCACTTTCATCCATGGTTTTCCATGGGCTCTTAGTTACTTGCTAGATCACTTACTTTTGTTTGAATGTGTGCTTGTGTGTGGTTTTTTAAAGTATTTTGAAAATGGAACTTCGTAATGGTTCTCGTTTCTATAAGAACGCCTACAAAGTGTTTGTTTCGAAAATAGTTCAAAGGGGTGTTTGTGAGATGTGTTTTTGAAAGTATTTTGAAAATGTAACTTCGTAATGATTCACGTTTCTATAAGAACGCATACAAAGTGTTTGTTTCGAAAATAGTTCAAAGATGAGAGTGTGGATGTATAAAAATGTTTTTGTTGTGAGCAAGTGAGTAACTAGGAACGAATCTACCTACTCAAAAGGTCTTAAATATGCTTTTCCTCCTCCTTTAGATGTGGCTATCTTACCATTGATTTGGTAAAAAGCCCCATCGTTGGATGTGAAGGGACAGGCGTTGGGACATTTGTATAGTCATAGAAGGCAACATATGGGACGTTTTAGCAATGTCGTTTTAGGGACTATATCGTTTACCGAAGGCAACATCGAGGGTCATCGAGGGACTACGATCTTTTATTGAGGATCTTTGCTAAAACTCCCATGCTCGAGGGACATGACTATTTTCCGATAGGCAACAAGCGGAATCACCCTAAGGGTACTAGTGTGCAAGTGTGTTAGTTTGCATGCATTTTGTCTTATTTTTGAAAGTTATCTATTTGTTGATTTCATCTTGCCATACTTCTTATTTACTAGCAATATATGAAAAGCAAGTAAAAACGGAAAGTAAAATCTAAGCTATTACATCACTTTAGGGGGGTGGGGGTACAATTTAACAAATGGGGGTGAAGTAGGAACTAAAATATTACAACCACATTGAATGATAATGAAAAGAATGTGAAAACAATGCAAAATAAAGGAAAAATGCACTTTTGAACTGTTATGTGTGGACCCATGCTGCTATGCATCGACACATAGCTTCTCCTTGCCCCTGTAAATTGAAATCTGTTCAGTATGAGTCGACACATAATGGGATGTATCGACTCATACACCTTTTTGCATCGATGCGAAATGAGCATGTTGTAGCCGTAGAAATGTGCAAGACTAAGCCATTGGATTGACTAGACTTTATACAAATCAAAATAAAAATCGCCACCGCGCTTTATTGTTTCCAAAGGAATGGGAAAAGAGCGAATAACCCAAAAAGAGGGGGAAAGATTCAAGGTAAGGGGGTTGGTTATGCAAAGGGAAGGTATTAGCACCCTAAACATCTACGGTACTCCGCAGGAACCTCTTTGAAAAATCTGTATATTTTGGCTATAAAAATGTGTTGTATATAAAATGGATGGTGGAGGTGAGAAAAGAAATATTCTTATGATTTTTTGCACCCTCCGCGGTTGCGAACCTTTAGTGCCTACGTACCACCTTTCGTGCAATAGGGGATCAGGGTACACGTAGTTCCTCTTTTAAAAAATTTGAAACACAAGTGTGTTGGTTGATTTTATGAGATAAGACATCATCGCAATTGTCCGTGTGGAAAACATACTTACTACCCACAATCATGAGAAAGGAGAATTTGCATCATCTCAAAGTGGAGGATATGGCTTGGATTTTAAAATCAACAATGCCTCACTCAACACCCAAGTGGAAAATATCTCACTTCACTACATATTGTAGAAGTATAGTTGTTTGCATCACTACAAGGATTGACAAGAGTCTAATCTTTTGAGAAAAGTTTAAAGATAAAAGCCAAAGTGGCAAAATGATTTGAAATGAGATTGATTGACTTTTAGTCTTCTCACAAAAAAAAGTCAAGGTATTATTAAATTGATTGAAATTTATTTATGAAAATGTTTTGAAGATGCATGGACCTAAGTCCAAGTTTATTATGAAAATGTTTCAAGTTTCAAAATAAGAAGAGTTTTTTTTTAAAAGGAGGGAGAAGATTTTTGAAATTAAAGAAGATGGGAGGAGAAGAAGAGGCTATCCTAAAGCATAAGGTAAAAGCTAGGGATAAGAACCATCTAACCAACATGAAGCCGATACTTGACATTATGAGTCAATGTAGAATTCCAATTCTTTGGATTGATACCAAGCAAGAAAAGATACTAGACCTCTTGAGAGAATCAAACTTCAAGTGTATTTAATCTTCGCAAAAATTGGGCAGAGTAACGGCTGTATACGGGTGAATTCCAGATTACAAACAAAGATCGTAATCTCAATTACCTGCACACAAACAAACAAACAACCCAATGTCTTGAGGTAAACCTCAAGAACTCCAGACAAAATATCAAATAAAGTCACAAAATCTCCAAGATAAGCCAAGGTCTCTAATCCTAAGTCCAAGAAGTCCATCACTCCATAATGCAAAGGATAGTAACCATGTAGTCCAAGTATCATTAATGATTTTTATGGTTCATGTTGATTATTAAGTGTTTTTTAAAAGGAAAAGAAAAGCTCAAGTGAGCAAAATAAAAATGACATAAAAGTAAATGCTCAAGTGAGCAAAGATGAAAATAGCATGAAATGTAAATGGTACATAAAGTAAATGGTACATAAAGCATAAAAAATAAAAGGCATAAAGTAAAGTTAATTGTTAGTAATTAGTGGTTAGTAATTAGTGGTTAGTTGGATGACCATCTTTAAACTTGCATTTTGAACTCATTAGGGGATTGGTAGAACCAACGCCTCTACACAACAAGTTGCATTTGCTTTTTGTCAAGTATATCATCCATTTTGGAATTCTCACAAGGCAACATGTAATGATCAATGATGTTTAAGTGATCCGCGTTGACCAAAGGTGTTGTAGATCCATCTGAGGATTGGTAGAACCAAAGCCTCTACATGATGAATCTCAAGGTTATTGGATCAAAGAGATAAAATTAACATACTTGGGCTTGCAATCATAAGTTTGGGCCACGAATGATCATTTATTCGAATCGGGACAAAATTTAGCGCTATGTTAAGCAATCGTAAGTGGACTTATGTAGAAGTCGCACCTATTTTGAGGCTGGTCAATAGCAATCTATGTACTTCATGTTTGGATAAATGATATAGAGATCACCATCCCTTAACATGTAGCACAATTAAAAAAGAAAGGGATAAGATGAAGAGGGAGGGAAATGATAAGCTAATTTGGATCACCATTTCAAAATTCTTTCATCTTTAAATTCAACCACTCCTCTAGATGGATTAAAGCACTAAACATATCATTAATCCAAAGCACCAAAAATGAATTAAATAATTCACTCTTAGGTAGATTTGAATTGATGAACATTTATCCAACTTCATCTACATCACAAAGTCCATTGAGTTTAAAGACAAATTGGACATTTAAAATTGCAATCCAAACCAACAATCAAGAGGAGTGAGTAGAAAAAGCATTTTGGATCAAAGCTGCCCCAAAACAAGGCAAAAAATAAATTTTGTTCTAGTGTAAATCGATTTACACTACTATGTAAATCGATTTACACAGTATTATTTTCAAAAAATTTATGCAAAATCGTGCTGTGTAAATCGATTTACACATAGTGCGAATCGATTGCACACAGAACAGCAGCCAAAAACAGCATTTTAAAAGGCCAATTTCTTGTTCAAACTTTCCATCAAACACCTTATGATCATGGATCCAATTGAGCACGAAAATTCCATCAAATTATGAGAAAATAACACCATTGGAATCACCAAAATAATGCTCAAAGAATCAATCCCAAAGATCACCAAGAGATCATATTGTGAAAGATGAATTATCCAAACTTACCAAAGGTAGATCTAGAGAATTATCAAACAACTTCAACAATTTGCTTCAATTCAACCACAAGAATCAATTGATCAAGCTTGGATGTAGAGAATTGATGGAGAAAAAGTGTTTGGATGAAGGTTTAGCTCAAAGATTAGTAAGCTTCAATGCAAAGCTTACTAACTTTTTGAAAATGGAGCTTTGACTGAATTTGGTAGAAGGAGAGAATTGAGAGATTTTTTAGCAAGGTGGATTTGGCTATCAAAAGCTTGAAATTTGAATGAGATGAGGGCTCTATTTATAGAGTTTTGAATTGGTATTAATGGTAATTTGGTAATTGATTCTTGGAGCCAAAATTTGAATTAATGATAATTATTTCAAATATTAGAGCCAAAATTTGAATTAATGATAATTCTTCTTAAAAATGAAAGATTGGCACTAAAATTTGAATTAATTATACATCTTTCAAAAGTGAAGGAAAATTGGAGCCAAAAAATTGACAAGTTTAAAATGCTGATTTTTTTCAAATTTCGCCCTATGCAAATCGATTGCACTATATTGCAAATCGATTTGCACAGTGTATTTTTCCAAAAATTGTGCAAAATTCACTTTGGGCAATCGATTGAACTCTAGGAGCAATCGATTGTACAGTGAAAAAAATGAAATTTTTTTAATTCTTTTTCTTTGCAAATAGAGATTTTAGGAAAATAATACCAGAAATCCTTATTTGTCAGATGCTTCGACTTGGTACCTACAAAACAAAAATATACAAAGACAAAGACAAATATTTTTTGTATTTTGATTAGAAGTTAGTCAACATCACGTATACAAAATACACAACCAAGGTGCTTGAAGATTCCTCAAGAGCAAACTTAAAGATAGGAAAAAGAGGAAGAACCAACCCTAATGTGATCTTGTTATGATCAAGTTGACATGATATGATAGGGGAATCTTAGGGGCAAAAATTAGGGTACAACAGCTGCCCTTATTTAAGTGTCTTCTATCCGGAGATACGAAGGTTACAAATCTTCGTGTCGACGCGATTGAAGATACTTAAATATAAAACAAGCCCTATTTTTGTCTCTAAGATGCCATGCAATGCTTATGATTATGGATACATATGAACAGAACAAAAGAGACGCAAAGTAACACTGGGGATGCCACAAAAATGAAGAAAAAAAGGAGCAACCCCACCAGGAAAATAAATCACTGGTGGACCAAAAGAATAGAACCAGAGAGGATGATAATAAGCATCGACGTTCACTGCCGATGTACTACCAACGTTCACTGAAGGTAGAGAGAAAATATAATATCACCGCCGTTTACTGACGAAGAACTATCAACATTCACTGAAGATAGCAAAAAGAAAACAAACACCAACGTTCACTTCCGATGTACTACCAACGTTCACTGAAGGTAGAGAGAAAATATAATATCACCGCCGTTCACTGACGATGAACTATCAACGTTCACTGAAGATAGAAAAAAAGATAACAAACACCAACGTTCACTGCCAATGCACTACCAACATTCACTGAAGGTAGAGAGAAAATATCATATCACCGTCGTTCACTGACGATGGACTATCAACATTCACTGAAGATAGCGAAAAGATAACAAACACCAACGTTCACTGCCGATGTACTACCAACATTCACTGAAGATAGCAAAAAGAAAACAAACACCAACGTTCAATGCCGATGTACTACCAACGTTCACTGAAGGTAGAGAGAAAATATAATATCACCGCCGTTCACTGACGATGAACTATCAACGTTCACTGAAGATAGAAAAAAAGATAACAAACACCAATGTTCACTGCCGATGCACTACCAACGTTCACTGAAGGTAGAGAGAAAATATAATATCACCGCCGTTCACTGACGATGAACTATCAACGTTCACTGAAGATAGAAAAAAAGATAACAAACACCAACATTCACTGCCGATGCACTACCAACATTCACTGAAGGTAGAGAGAAAATATAATATCACCGCCGTTCACTGACGATGAACTATCGACGTTCACTGAAGATAGCGAAAAGATAACAAACACCAACGTTCACTACCGATGTACTACCAACGTTCACTGAAGGTAGAGAGAAAATATATCATATCACCGTCGTTCACTGACGATGAACTATCAACGTTCACTGAAGATAGCAAAAAGATAACAAACACTAACGTTCACTGCCGATGTACTACCAACGTTCACTGAAGGTAGATTTTGAAAATATCATATGTTCCCCAAACTTCTGGTGTTTCACCTAGAACGGGTCTCAACTTCTTCCTTAACCAAGGAATTCTGCCTGGAAAGGGTAATATGTAAGCTGTCTCAAATAAAGAGACTTCTACTTGCAAAGATTCCACAACGAGCAATTTCTGTGAATTTGAAAGTCTTTCCATCCACTGGCGTAAACTGACGAGGGAATGCAAGCTAACCACTCATAGAGGAAATAACAACAACAAAAAAATTACGTCGACTTGTACGGGGAAACACGAGTTGGTCAAACAAAGATACCTATTGCTTGTTATCATGGAGGATTGCAAAAAGAAACGACTTTCTGGGGATAGAAATATGGCTTCCTGGGGAAATGAGATATGACTTCCTGGGGAAATGCCACATTATTCCTGCTGAAGAGATAAAGTCTTCTCGTGTAAAATAAATGCACAAATCAAAGCTCAAAGTCCTCAGAAATCCAGAGTAAATAATATTGTCATGCAACCACGAATCCAATTAGAAACAAACTGGAGCAAGACGGCCAAAGAAGATACATCCTTTGAGAAATAAACTCAAGAGGGAAAACCAAATCCAACTAAGCAAGGAGCGCTATTGTCTGTCCTAACTTCACTGAGGAGAAACATAATCTGGATGTAGATAAATCAAACAGATACTGGGATAGAACATCTTTCTTCTGGTTTCATTGGAAAAACCAATTTTTTACAAGCAACATTCCTACTGGAGATTGCAATATCAGCCTCAAATAAAGCAGACTGACATCGAGACAACCAAACCTCACTGGGGAATTCAAACCTTTTTCCTGGAGAAAAAACTGAGGATTGAAAACTTTTTATCATGAATACTCATTCCAATAAGAGATGCCCTGGGATAACCTTCCCGGGGAAAAGCATACAGACTTCAATGGGGAAAACAAATGTTTCACAGTCCGTACTCCTACTGGGGATTTCGATACTGATTGTGAATATGGAAAATGGAAACCAAATTGTCAAAACATTCACTGGGGAAATCAGGCCCACTTTGAAGGCATAAAAACATATGGACTTCACTAAGGGAGACAATACTTCATCATCGAGACATCTACTGGGGACTTCATGCTGACTTCATTGGGGAGGTCAAAACCACATCATCGAGGGGAAACCAAGATAAGTTCCTCAATGGGGAGACCGGAGATACGTTCTTCACTGGGGAAACCGAAGATACGTTCTTCACTGGAGGAACCGGAGATACGTGCTCCACTGGGGAAACTGGAGATACGTTCTTCACTGGAGGAACCAGAGATACGTGCTCCACTGGAGAAACCAGAGACACGTTCTTCACTAGAGATAAGTTCTTCACTGGGGAAACCAGAGATACGTGCTCCACTGGGGAAACCGGAGATACGTGCTCCACTGGGAAAAAGAACTTCTATCAAGTAAACAAGGCCTTCACTGGAAAATAATGGATTGAGTCTTCATATCAACCAAACCTGTTCCAATAAAAGATGCCCTGGTGTAGTCTTCCTGGGAAATCAAGAAGTTAACACTAATGCCAATACGGCAAAAAGAGCGATATCTTAGCACACCAAGGGAATAAAACCTTTCATCATATGAGGGAAAACTTCGCTGGGGAACCTGGGACAGAGGCTTCTTACGCCAACTGGTATCATCTTCAACTATCCGAGAAACACACAAATATTGCGCATATACCAGCAAAAATGACCTGAGAAAACCTTCCTGGGGAACCAAGAAGTTAACAGTTTTAAATCAAACTCAACACTTGGTGAGAGAAAACCCAAAAAATTGACAATTGTCTCAACACCTCTTAGAAAATATACTGCCCTTGTCTAGCTACTTGGGAAGCACATAACAACAATAATGTCGTAACAAGAGAAAGCACTGCTCTACAAGAGATTCCATATCAATAAAAAGGGAGAAAGAACTCCATCAAATGAGCAAAGGCTTCATAGCTCTTTTTAATCTCCGTTTGATCACCATCTGGCTGGGTAAAGAATCACACTCAGCTGGAGAAGTCTGCAGCAAGACTGGAAAAAATGGGATTATGAACCCAACATCATAACACAACTTGAGGAAGGTTCTCAGCTTGGGTTAGACATAGCAGCTATCTTGACAAAATCTGGATATGCCCTTGGAAACCAATCTGGTGTCTCAAGCTTACCATGCTGATCAAAGTAACTTTTGTAACTTGCCCTTGGCTGCATGCTTTTAGGATAACCTTTATGATCAAATGGCTTTCATAGATTTGTTGAATCTTGATGTAACTGCCCTAGATTGGCTGAATGTTGTATCCTCTTTGCTCCATAACTCTTCCCGGCAACATGCCTTTTGCTGATACTCAAATGTAAACTTTCATGATATCAAGAAGTTGTTTTACAAGCAGAAAATGTTTATTCTAAGAATGAAAAATCTAATGCAACAATTATGTAAGTCTTGAAGATTTTATTTGAAAAGATGTCGCAAAACCCTGTGAACGAATCACTAGCCAGGATGCGACATGGATTTTTTTGTGTGAAAGATAACAAAAGCATATGATACCAATCACAATAATTTATCAAAATTAATGGGAGTCAGGAAACACTATTTCATTGGAGTATGCTTTCTAAATAAACCCCGTTTCAATTAGGACTTTTGAGGGTTCTAACGTGGCCTGGTTCACGGTTTTAGAAAAAAATATTTAAGGCTAAAAAATATTTGGTGCCCACCCCCTTCATGATGTTCTTCAGTCCTAAGTTCAGTTAACTTGACACGAACATTCATCTCTCAAAAGAAGTTTCGAGATGGTTGAGGAATCAAACAAGGTTTTCTTTGGACATGCAAGTCACTCATTCCTGCTTCTTTTGGGTTTCTTGTCACGCGACTCTGTTCTTTGCTAATGATTTCACATTGTAATCCTTTATCGCATTTTAGGATTTCCATTTCTTCCTTGCCTTCGGGACAAATTCCTTTTGACTTTGATTCTGAAGTGTAGCGGGATGCCCTGACTTTTGCCTAAGCGACTTGTTTTTTCAAGTTCCGACTTAGAGGGGCTTTTTGTCTCTTTCTTTTTCATCATAATATTTTTTTTATTCATGTCATCTTTTTCTTTTTTTTTAACATGTCGCGTGACTTTGAGTCATTTGTGACTTGTCGGAAGAATTGTGACTGCCCTATTTCTGGGTAGATGAAAGATAACCATTGTTGTATCGTCATTTGCTGATCCCCTGATATGTGAGAGATACCCATTGGGATAACATCTTCTTTTGATGCACACTACTGATATGCGGAGATTAAACATTGCGGTTTTGAATTCCCTCAACTTCTTGAAGGATAACCATTATTGTATCCTTGGATGCGCACTCCTGATGAGTTCTGAATGCTCGATCAAATTAACTGAACACTACCCTGCCCCGGGTTTAAAAAAATGAGGGTTTTTTTTTAATAGAAAAAGAAACTCCTACTTCAAGGCTCAAAGGGGTTAACAAAGGTTTCACTCCCTTATATCTCCGGTGTTTGAGGATTTGAAACAATGCCTGTACATCGTCAACAGGGTTTTATCCAAAAGCATACTACCAGAAAATTTGTGTTTTAATATCATCATCCTCCCTCCAATCTCTACCTAGGCAAGAGAATGGGTAACAAGTTAGTATCATAAAGAAATTTAAAATTGAAAACAAATACGAGTAAAACGGATGAATTTCTTCAAGACAAACATACTCATTGTATTAAGATTAAACATTCAAATGCAAACAAGTTCTTACATGCAAACAGTGCAATGATAAACAAGAAGAATTACAAATGAGAAAGCAGTAAAAATGATAATAAACTGAGAAGGCTAATCATCCTTAAACTCCAAGGAATTCTTCAATCAAGTTTATTCTTCGACAAAGATTTGACTTGAACCTCAAGAAAAATATCCTTAAATGACAAGATACCACTTTGGACCAACCTCTGAACTTCAACCTTCAAAGCAAAGCAATCTTCTAAATCGTGCCCAGAAGCATCCTGATGAAAGGCATAAGAAGCGTCAGCCTTATATCCTCTTGGCAGTTTTTTGGGAACAACTGGTCGAGCTCGAGTTTGAACCAGATTCTTCTTCAACAAAGAAGGATACAGCTTTGTGTATGTCATTGGAATTGGATCAAATCTCATTTTCCTCTGATGACATTGCCCTTGATTTCCTTGTTGAGGTACCCTCTGATATGCAACAGCAGTCAGAGTCTCATTGATGAATTGAGTCACAGAAGAAACTTGCTGATTCCTATTATGAGATCCTCCCCGCCTACCACGAAGTATAGCATGGGAGTCTTGCTCTTTCTTCTTGGAACAATTATCACCATACTTCTTAGCACCATTTGACGAGTCCCCGTCTCTGAAAGATAAAATTCCAGACTTCAACAACCTTTGCACTTCATTCCTCAAAGGATAACAACTCTCAACACTATGCCCTGGTGCTCCCTGATGAAAGGCACACGTCTGGTCTGCTTTGTAATACCACAGAAATGGTGATGGTATAGCGGGAGGTGGTCGTGTCTGGACTAACTTCTTTTGAACCAATGCTTGTAATAGCTCTGCATAGCTCATGGGAATAGGATCATAGTTCTCCCTTCTCTGATTATACCCTTGATTCCCCTGCTGGGATGGTCTCTGATAAACAACGGTAGTTGGAGCGGCATTTATAACAGGAGTAACTGAGGCGACTTGCTGATGACACTGATAATTCTTTCTAGGAGCTTTTACCCTTCTCCCTTGCACAACATCATTTTCCCTTGTTGGTTGAGGTTGAACACTCGGTGGCTGATTCTGAGCAACCACCAGAGTTTCCATCAGAGTAGTCAAGTTGGCCAAGCCAGCCTTCAAAGCAGAAACTTCTTCGCGCAGCTCGCGATTCTCCTGTTCTAAGTTATCCATCTTCTTTTTGAAATTAGCCCAAGTGTTGTATTGATGAGTCAGCTTGCTGAGTGAAGTAAAGAAGCTGGGTGAGACACCTGGATATGCATAACAAATGCAAAAACATGTGCATTATGATGCATGATATGCAATGTATATTATTATTATTATTTTATCATTTAATATTTCAAGGGTTTTAAGATTTACAGACATATTGCAAACATCAAAATAACAACACATTTGAAATACTGAAAACTTTTATTATAATAACTTCGAAATGGGTTACAAGTTTCAATGATCCCAAGTACAAGATGAAAATGCAATCTAAAATCCTTAGAAAAGGAACTGATATAGATCAATCTGTACGAATGCACTTCCCTGTGAGCCTGGCAATCTGAGCTCTCAACCTCTGGTTTTCTTCCACATGTCTGATGGCAACCTCCTTCCAATCATCTGAATCAGGAAGTGAACAAACATCACCTGTTTGAGGCTTAGGAGAAAATAAATCTCCCTGCCTCTCCATAGACTCTACTACTCGACTCTCAAGGATCTCGATCAAATCATCTCTCTCCTTCAGGTCTGCTCTGTAGGAACTCTCTAAAGTCTGGAACTTGTTCTTCCAAGCATCCCTTTCCTGTTGCATCCTAACCAAAGCAAGCTGCAGCTCTTCTAGATCATCTAATAAGGGAGGAGTGATCTTCACAAATAAATCAGGCATGGGTGTCTCCCGAGTATACGGCATCTTCAACTGAATAGCTCTCGATCGGACCCACTGAAGATATGGCTCCAAAGAAACAACACCCCTAGGTCCCAAATCCTTCCTACTCTTCTTATGAATGTGACGCCAGGCCTTCGCAATCTGCTCCCTAGCTTCCCCGTGGTCTTCTCTTTCCTTCAGAAAGAAACTACTCAGATGAATATTGTTCGATTTATCCCTCATCGGATACCCCAAGCTGTCGTCGTGCAAGAACAAGGTTATAGTTAATTCCTCCCTTTGTACCAAGAAGAGGAACATTGGGGAAACTACCACAATTGTCAATAATCTCCGCATCCTGGTGAGCTCGATGATACCAATCAATATCCGAGTGAGTAAGTGCCATGATCTTAGGAGCCCAACAAGGTTCCTTCTTGACATCCCAAAAGGCGTCAGACTGAGGCATATGAGAGGTAAACCACTGATACAACAAAGGCGTGCAACAGATAATCATTCCCCCATGATAAGAATTCCGAAGATGAACAGAGTAATAAGCATCACCCAACAGTGTAGGACCCGGGTTCCCAATCATGAAAATCTTGATAGCGTTAATGTCGACAAACTTGTCCACATTAGGAAATAAGAATAATCCATAGGCGAGTAAAGCAAAGATGGCCTCAAAAGCAACCGTACTCTTCATCCTGGCAAAGTAATGAGCTTTCTCCAATAAGAACTGAGCTGGTAATCGTCTAATCCTTCCTTTGGTAGTCATATGAGCTTCCACCTCAGACTTCCCCAGATGAATCAAAGCAGCAATCTCATGTGGTTTTGGCTCACCCTCCAAACCAGTAAAAGGAACGCGATCGGTAACAGGTAAATCCAATAGATAGGAATACTCTTCCAGTGTTGGCATCAACTAATAATCGAGAAAAGTAAAGCAGTGATACACCGGATCATAGAACTGGACCAAAGTTGAGAGAAGACCCTCCTTCATCTTCAGCTTCATGAGAGGAATAATGGATCCATACTTCTTCCGAAAGTCTGCAGAACACTCGATCTCGGGAATTAGACTGATCAACTCATCTATCTTAGGATCCTTGAAACTGTACTTCCCGGTCTTTCTCTTTCCAGAATCCATGGTTTAAAAGTACCTGAGATATTCACAAATAGTCGACCTTTAAATCCCTTGAAGTATTGTTTTTTTTTCAAAAGATGCTTATGAGTGCATGGATGCATGATGCAACAATCACTACAGGATCACACATATAGGGTTCATAGGTTCAACGTCACGAGCATGAGGTCGAAGGTACTACCCATAAGGTATTGGTCTAAAAAGTTATCAGCTGCCGAACAAGGTTCTAGAGGTTCCCAGAGTCTACATCCTTCCTTCGGATATTACCAACTTCCCAATTAATCGGTAATTAGTAATATTCTCAAGAAAGACTCGTCCGAGCATAGTATCGCGTGACAACTACTTCCGGGTTACTCCGTCATAGCTTCCGCACTACACCTAAAAGGCCAAGAGGGTTTAGGTAATCTATGGTCCTCAGCTTCGCAGGCTCCCAGGTCGAAAGCAGTACATCTTCCCGATTACTCAGTAAACGATACTACAGTCAAAGGGGCCTCCACTGAGTGGGGGATCTCATGCTTCCTTTTTTGGGATTACTCCCTCAAAGTTAACATGACTATACCGCCCGTCCTATCTTAAAGTTTTCCCAAGTCTGGGTATAGGACTTATGAGTAATCACCAAGCACCCTGTAAACCAGGAAAATCCAGACAAACATATATACAAAATATAACACATAAACAACAATAGCACATATACAGATATAAACAAAGATAGGTTTAACCCACTTAGGGATGGACCAGCAAGAAATCCAATATTCCCTAGTGAAGTCTCCATTTTTCTGTAGCGGTAGAAATGTGCAAGACTAAGCCATTGGATTGACTAGACTTTATACAAATCAAAATAAAAATCGCCACCGCGCTTTATAGTTTCCAAAGGAATGGGAAAAGAGCGAATAACCCAAAAAGAGGGGGAAATATTCAAGGTAGGGGGGTTGGTTATGCAAAGGGAAGGTATTAGCACCCTAAACATCTACGGTACTCCGTAGGAACCTCTTTGAAAAATCTGTATATTTTGGCTATAAAAATGTGTTGTATATAAAATGGATGGTGGAGGTGAGAAAAGAAATATTCTTATGATTTTTTGCACTCGCCGCGGTTGCGAACCTTTAGTGCCTACGTACCACCTTTCGTGCAATAGGGGATCAGGGTACACGTAGTTCCTCTTTTAAAAAATTTGAAACACAAGTGTGTCGGTTGATTTTATGAGATAAGACATCATCGCAATTGTCCGTGTGGAAAACATACTTACTACCCACAATCATGAGAAAGGAGAATTTGCATCATCTCAAAGTGGAGGATATGGCTTGGATTTTAAAATCAACAATGCCTCACTCAACATCCAAGTGGAAAATATCTCACTTCACTACATATTATAGAAGTATAGTTGTTTGCATCACTACAAGGATTGACAAGAGTCTAATCTTTTGAGAAAGGTTTAAAGATAAAAGCCAAAGTGGCAAAATGATTTGAAATGAGATTGATTGACTTTTAGTCTTCTCACAAAAAAAGGTCAAGGTATTATTAAATTGATTGAAATTTATTTATGAAAATGTTTCGAAGATGCATGGACCTAAGTCCAAGTTTATTATGAAAATGTTTCAAGTTTCAAAACAAGAAGAGTTTTTTTTTAAAAGGAGGGAGAAGATTTTTGAAATTAAAGAAGATGGGAGGAGAAGAAGAGGCTATCCTAAAGCATAAGGTAAAAGCTAGGGATAAGAACCATCTAACCAACATGAAGCTGATACTTGACATTATGAGTCAATGTAGAATTCCCATTCTTTGGATTGATACCAAGCAAGAAAAGATACTAGACCTCTTGAGAGAATCAAACTTCAAGTGTATTTAATCTTCGCAAAAATTGGGCAGAGTAACGGCTGTATACGGGTGAATTCTTACAAACAAAGATCATAATCTCAATTACCTGCACACAAAGAAACAAACAACCCAATGTCTTGAGGTAAACCTCAAGAACTCCAGACAAAATATCAAATAAAGTCACAAAATCTCCAAGATAGGCCAAGGTCTCTAATCCTAAGTCCAAGAAGTCCATCACTCCATAATGCAAAGGATAGTAACCATGTATTCCAAGTATCATTAATGATTTTTATGGTTCATGTTGATTATTAAGTGTTTTTTAAAAGGAAAAGAAAAGCTCAAGTGAGCAAAATAAAAATGACATAAAAGTAAATGCTCAAGTAAGCAAAGATGAAAATAGCATGAAATGTAAATGGTACATAAAGCATAAAAAATAAAAGGCATAAAGTAAAGTTAATTGTTAGTAATTAGTTGTTAGTAATTAGTGGTTAGTAATTAGTTGTTAGTTGGATGACCATCTTGAAACTTGCATTTGGAACTAATTAGGGGATTGGTAGAACCAACGACTCTACACAACAAGTTGCATTTTATTTTTGTCAAGTATATCATCCATTTTGGAATTCTCACAAGGCAACATGTAATGATCAACGATGTTTAAGTGATCCGCGTTGACCAAAGGTGTTGTAGATCCATCAGAGGATTGGTAGAACCAAAGCCTCTACACGATGAATCTCAAGGTTATTGGATCAAAGAGATCGAATTAGCACACTTGGGCTTGCAATCATAAGTTTGGGCCACGAATGATCATTTATTCGAATCGGGACAAAATTTAGCGCTATGTTAAGAAATCGTAAGTGGACTTATGTAGAAGTCACACCTATTTTGAGGCCGGTCAATAGCAATCTATGTACTTCATGTTTGGATAAATGATATAGAGATACCCATCCCTTAACATGTAGCACAATTAAAAAAGAAAGGGATAAGATTAAGAGGGAGGGAAATGATAAGCTAATTTGGATCACCATTTCAAAATTCTTTCATCTTTAAATTCAACCACTCCTCTAGATGGATTAAAGCACTAAACATATCATTAATCCAAAGCACAAAAAATGAATTAAATAATTCACTCTTAGGTAGATTTGAATTGATGAACATTTATCCAACTTCATCTACATCACAAAGTCCATTGAGTTTAAAGACAAATTGGACATTTAAAATTGCAATCCAAACCAACAATCAGGAGGAGTGAGTAGAAAAAGCATTTTGGATCAAAGTTGCCCCAAAACAAGGCAAAAAATACATTTTGTTCTGGTGTAAATCGATTTACACTACTATGTAAATCGATTTACACAGTATTATTTTCAAAAAATTTGTGCAAAATCGTGCTGTGTAAATCGATTTACACATAGTGCGAATCGATCGCACACAGAACAGCAGCCAAAAATAGCATTTTAAAAGGCCAATTTCTTGTTCAAACTTTCCATCAAACACCTTATGATCATGGATCCAATTGAGCACGAAAATTCCATCAAATTATGAGAAAATAACATCATTGGAATCACCAAAATAATGCTCAAAGAATCAATCCCAAAGATCACCAAGAGATCACATTGTGAAAGATGAATTATCCAAACTTACCAAAGGTAGATCTAGAGAATTATCAAATAACTTCAAGAATTTGCTTCAATTCAACCACAAGAATCAATTGATCAAGCTTGGATGTAGAGAATTGATGGAGAAAAAGTGTTTGGATGAAGGTTTAGCTCAAAGATTAGTAAGCTTCAATGCAAAGCTTACTAACTTTTTGAAAATGGAGCTTTGAGTGAATTTGGTAGAAGGAGAGAATTGAGAGATTTTTTAGCAAGGTGGATTTGGCTATCAAAAGCTTGAAATTTGAATGAGATGAGGGCTCTATTTATAGAGTTTTGAATTGGTATTAATGGTAATTTGGTAATTGATTCTTGGAGCCAAAATTTGAATTAATGATAATTATTTCAAATATTAGAGCCAAAATTTGAATTAATGATAATTCTTCTTAAAAATGAAAGATTGGCACTAAAATTTGAATTAATTATACATCTTTCAAAAGTGAAGGAAAATTGGAGCCAAAAAATTGACAAGTTTAAAATGCTGATTTTTTTCAAATTTCGCCCTATGCAAATCGATTGCACTATATTGCAAATCGATTTGCACATTGTATTTTTCCAAAAATTGTGCAAAATTCACTTTGTGCAATCGATTGCACTCTAGGAGCAATCGATTGTACAGTGAAAAAAATGAAATTTTTTTAATTCTTTTTCTTTGCAAATAGAGATTTTAGGAAAATAATACCAGAAATCCTTATTTGTCAGATGCTTCGACTTGGTACCTACAAAACAAAAATATACAAAGAGAAAGACAAATATTTTTTGTATTTTGATTAGAAGTTAGTCAACAACACGTATACAAAATACACAACCAAGGTGCTTGGAGATTCCTCAAGAGAAAACTTAAAGATAGGAAAAAGAGGAAGAACCAACCCTAATGTGATCTTGTTATGATCAAGTTGACATGATATGATAGGGAATCTTAGGGGCAAAAATTGGGGTACAACACATATGTCGACTCATAGTCCTTTTTGCATCGACGCGAAATGCATATGTATCGACTCATAGTCCTTTCCAGCTTCAGTTTTGCGACCTGAACTCAGTATGGGTCGATGCATGAGGGTCATGTGTCGACTCATACCCTGTATTTTCATTAAGATGGGTCAACACATGTGGATATGTGTCGATACATCCTGCCTTTTTCTTCCTTAAACACCATTCTTTGCATACGTCAGTTAGTTTTTAACATATAAATGAATAACATGAACAACAAATAAATGATTGACTTCAAAAACAATGATTGCTACATACTATAAACAGAAAAGTTGATGTATGGAAAAGGTGAGGTAAAGATGACTTACCTTAAAACTGTACTTTAGGTTTTTGAATCCAAATATCCTTCAAGATGTTGTATGAACCTTAAGGAAGCTCTAACAGGCTGCTAGACTTTCCTTTTTATTGAAGGTTACTAAACAACCTCTGTATGGTATGAAATGTTTGGATGGCTTTTAGATGGGATATGCAAAGTGTGAGAGGTTTAAAGGTTTAGACTTTAAAAACTCAAGAGTGGAGGTTTTATGGACTGTTATGGCTTTTTGTGAATAGGAGATTTTAAGGGTTTATCAATATGACTTCTGGCTTTTCTCTCTATCCTTTCTCTCTATTTTTTTCTAACCTCTTTGTATTGTAATTGGACTCTCTATTTATAGAGAAGGTTTGAGACTTGAAAAATTCAGACTTTTTGAAAAATCACATGTTATGCCTTTTTCAAATTCATAAAGACAAGTTGCTTCATGATGAAGAAAGGAGTGAATTAAGGAACTTAGCCATGCTTTGCAAGTCTTGTAGATTTCTTCTGATGTTGAGAGATTTTTATGTCATCTTTGGAATAGATTTCAAGCTTTGAAAGAAGAGAGTGGTTGGAAAAGTGAAGCTTTATACAAATGGAAATGTTGCTTTTGCATTTCTAACCATAAATGGTATCAAGACTTGGACAAAGCTTCAAATGATTGTGTAATACACTTAGGGTTTGTGCAATTGCTTGATTATTCATATATTTGGAGAGAACATAGCCTGAAAAGAGAGATGTTGTAGCTTTGGTTGGAATTTAGTCAAGTGTTCATCACAAATTCTGCTTTGTAATTCAAGAATGAAACCCTAACTTCATCTCTTCGATCCTCTCAGCTCAAGAATGATCTCAATGAGTTCTTTGACTTTTTGGAAAGATTGGAACATCCCCTACAACTTTCATGTTGACCACTTTTGTTAAATCAAACTGGAACTTGATGAAAATTGGCCAAGAAGTTGGGATAAAAACCTGACCAAAACTGCTGAAAATTTCTCTAAGTGTTAAATGAAAATGTCATGACTTCATGAATTTATAACTCAAAATCCAATCACTTCTAGGAGAAGTTGTGTAAATCAATGTTGTAGATATCATGAAGATCTACAACTTTCATGTTGGAAGTTTCCCTTGAAATGTCTTGCATCTTGGTGAAAGAATGGCATGAAGTGATGGGATTATCATGTATAAAAACACTTAGAAAATTTCTAAGTCTTGGAAATCTTGACTTTTAAAGTTGACTTTTGACTTTCTTGATTCCTTGATGATCAAGTTTCATATTTTTTAATGTCTTGATGAAATTTGATCCTTTGAATGTAATGTTAACTAAAAAGTCAAAGTTTGACTTTCTAGTATGCAATTGACCATTTTGCCCTTTTGCCAATTCCAAGCCTAAATTGATGTATCAGTGCTGCAAACTTGATGTCATAGAAGATCTTGTGAGAAAATCCTTGAGAAATGAGAGGGAATGCCTCATACTTGAATTCCTCATACTTCTGAATGAGCGCAAGGGCCTTGGTTTCTTTGACTTGAATGTTTCCTTCATGCGTCATTCTCAAAGAGTCAAACATGCTCTTGGCAGTCTCTCTGTTTGATATTTTCTCATATTCTGAGTATGAGATGGCGCTAAGAAGTATTGTTCTGGCCTTGTGGTGGTTTTTGAATTCACGCTTTTGCTGATCAGACATCATTTTTCTGTCTATCTTCTGACCACGTCCATCCACTGGGTGCGTGTATCCATCAGTCACCATGTCCCACAGATCAGCATCATGAGCCAGAAAGAAACTCTCAATTCTGTCTTTCCAGTAGTCAAAGTTTTCTCCATCAAAGACTGGAGGTTTGCCAATGAATCTGTCCTTGTCTTCATAGTTGTCATTGTTGATGTTTTGGCTTGGTCCCACCATAGTGTTTTTCTGAAGCTTGGATATTGTACTGACACGGTTAAGTGTTTAAGCTCATAACCAGGCGCTCTGATGCCAATTAAAGATGTGAAAAACACAAGAAGGGGGGGTTGAATTGAAAACTTGAAATCTAAAAGTTCAATGACACAGTATTTTTATCCTGGTTCGTTTGATCTCAAACTACTCCAGTCCACCCGTCAAGGTGATTTTGCCTCTCTCCAACGAGGTCTTAGTTCACTAATCTCAACAAGATTACTGTGATACGCTGGCCAAAACCGGGACGTGTTTCCCTATTTCGTTAAGGAATTTGCTGGTTTGCATTTTGCGTTTGTTTTTCGCAAAATGTCGCGGTAACCAAGAGTCGCCACCGACTTTTATTTTATCCAACAAGGAAAGGAAAAAAGCACAGAAAAATTCCTTTTTCGAGATATTTCTGAGTACGGGGGGTAGATCATAGAAAGGGAAGGTATTAACACCCTTTCTATCTGTAGTTATCTACGGGCTCTTAGGTACTTGCTCATCATTTTCAAAATTGTTTTCTTTGTGTTTGTGGGCTTTGAAAAGTTTTTGTTTTAACTTCAATTTAACTCTTGCTTCTGTCTTCAAGAGTGTAATGAAGTGTTTTGAAAACTTGTTTATAAAGGAGTGTAAGTGTGAAAAATTTGTTTGGAATGAGCAAGTACTTAAGAACTAATCTACCTACTTGAAAAAAGAATCGTTATATGCTTATTTCCTTTAGACAATGCTATCCCACTATTAGTGAGTAGGTAGAACCGTCGTTGGAGTTTTAAGGGTCAATTCGAAAGGGACGTACGGTCACTAAAGCAGTGTTAGGAAGTATTAGTAATAACCCTAATGTCTTAGATCATTTATCCGAGGCAACAATATCCGAGGCAACCTTTCTGAGGCAACTTGATCTTTGGACAAAAGGACGACCACTAAAGCATCCTATACTCAATGACCGTTTACCGAAGGCAACCAAGTGGGAGTGTACCCTAGGAGTGCGCATGTGTGAGTGATTCAGTTTCAGATTATTTATCTTTGAACATATTAGGGTGATCTAACTGTTTTAAAGTTAACATACATTCTTGTCATGCAAACCCTAATTATTCATACATCTAACAGTTAATAATTTGCGGAAATTAAACTACGCTATTATAAGGCTTCGGGTATTTACATAGCCAAAAACAAACCCTTTGAAATTAAAGCGATAATGAAAAGTAAAAGTCCTAATTAAAACTATTACAAACTGTGAGCAGATACAATAATTGGGTAAAAATAATAGTAAAGCGCATGATGACAAATTAGATCGAATGCGAAATTAGGGTTTTGACCCTTCTATCCTAATTTAAAAGAAAAATGTTTTTTTGTTGCTTTTAATAAAAGAAATGAGTTTTCTAAATTAAATGTGCAATTAATTAAATTAATTAATGAAAATAATTACAAGACCTATTTTTGGTTTTTTGGTTATTTTTAGGAAAAAGATAAAAAATTAAATTAGCAATAAAACCTATTCATTCTAATTAATTTTAATTATTTGCAAAAATAAATTAAAGTTATCTAATTTAATCAAACCTAATTAAATTAATTCATTTATTACTAAAAAATAATACCTAAATCTAATTGGTGACAAATAATATTTTTTTTTGTCATTATTTTAATAAAAGAAAATGATTTTCAGTTAGTAATTAAATTAAATAAGTTAATTAAATGAAATATAAAAAGAAAATATAAAAAAAGGATAGAGATGTTGGGCCTGGAATTAGGGGTGTGAAAAGCAATTTCCTGGGCCCAATTAAGTGAAATCCATTTGACTTTTAGGATCCAGTGTGGCACGCTTGACTTGGCTCATGATGCACCTTCAGTGGTGGCCATCAGATTTGGCAATCTGGCCATCTGGCATGATTGATGATGAGGGCGCATGGTAGTCGCTTGCTTCCTGCATGTACTGAATTGCCTGAAAGAAAATGTGAAAAGAACAAATGCTGGAGGCAGGGATCGAACCCCTGACCTCCAGCCTTCCAATGCCTTAACACCCAGCTGGCTACCACTGGGCCATTTGTTTTTATTGTAATAATAACGTAAAATAATAAACAAATATGAAACAAGCGCAGTAATGGAAAATTAGCGTGAAAATTCAAACAAGCCAATAGGAGGGTGCCAGCAAATCATCTCCTTCCTCTCTTTGTGAGTAAAAGTAAAACACTTTTACCTACAAATGTTTTGTCCGTCGCTAAAGGCCGTGTCCATTCCAAAATCCTCCATGGGCCACATAAATGGAATCTAATGCCATGGTTGTGTTCGTCTCGTCCTCTTGAACGTGATAATACCCTTCATCAAGGCTAATTGTCCCTGTAATCAAAAACCCTAAAACAAACTCCAAAACCCTAAGAATGGTGAATTTCGCTACAGGCCATATAAATGCAATTGAATGATGCAGAAGGCTTGCAAATGTCCCATAGATCAATAATATGTGATTAATTCCATCTAACAATGCCTATATCATGAGATACGAATTCAAGAACAAGGCTATGTTGTGAGCGACTTACAGTGCATTTTGGGACTGGAATGGAATTGTTCTTGATTGCTTTAGCTTGCTGAGAGTCCCAGGAGTCGATTGGGATCGTTCAAAGGTCTTGAGGATGCCTCTAAGTGCAAATTCGATCTCACACTTTTCTTGCTTTTTTTCAAATCTGGTTCTGCCTCTTGCGCCTGTTTCTAACTTGTTTTTAGGTTTGCATTCACTCTATATGTACCAAGCAATGCATTAGGGTTGATAACTGCATCCGAATCTTTCTCCTTCAATGATTTTTGATTTGATTTGATTCACTTTTAAGATCTTTCCAAACATGGCTTTTTTCAATCTTTTTGTGCACACATGCCTTCACATGATTTTGAATGCTTGCTATTTGTAATTTAAGACCTGAAACAATCACCAAATCTTTTGTTTTCAATATTTTTTATTTTATATGATTTGTTTTGATTTAAATTAAATTAATTCAAATAAAAATCAAAATAAATAATAAAAATAAGATATGGACAAGTGGCAAAGGCTAGAGCTCGTGGGGTATGTTTCCAACTCAAAACAAGTGAAAAAGATTGGGCCCATTTGGAAAAATTTGAAGTTTTAGGGATAGTTGACTTTTGGCAATTTTGCAAAAAAGGTCAACTTCACCAATGCATAACTTCCTCAATTTTGACTTTTTTGAGGTGTTCTTTGACTTTTTATAAAGCTTGAGATGTCCCATAAGCAACCCTTTTGGTATCATCTCATCTTGATATTCCATGCTCATGTATGAAGCTTTCACAAAAAAGGTGTTTTTGTTGACTTTTCAAAACGACCCATAATGTCCAAATTCATAACTTCTTATGAGTACATATTTTGAACTTGGGAGATGAAGATGGATTGTAGGGAAGTGCCTCCTATTCAAAATGAGCTTTGGATGGGTCATTTCTCATAAATTATGAGAAAGTTATGCTTGGTCAAAGTTGAGTTGACTTTTCCTGCAAAACCCTTATTTAGCAACTTTTGAGTCTTGATGAATTATGAGCAATCCTTGATGAATCATGATCAACCCTTGATAAAATTATGAAATAAACTTCAAAATGAGGATGTTGGCCAAAAATATTGAAGTTTGACTGTATGTGGGCCACAGTTGACTTTTGCCCTATCACGGTCGATATTCAGGCCTTTGAGCAATTGACTGAGCAAACTTTCTCTGCAAGGCTTGAAACTTGACATGGATGATCTTGAGAACATATTAGGACATTGGTGAGCACTTGGGATCACCTAGATTTAAGTATCTTGATGCAACATGAAACCCTAATTTTGAGGTAGACTGCCTTAGGAGAGAGCTTGTCTGGCCAACCCTTGAACTACTCTGAGCAACTTGAGGATCTCTCTTGAAATGTTTTGAGAAATATGGGAGTGAAAATTTTGGGGTACAACAGCTTCCCCTGTTCAATCTTCTTAAACCTAAAGATTTAGATTGGCTTTTCTGCCTTTCGTGGTCTGAAGGTGGAAGATGATTGAACACTAGAGTGCCCAGAAATTTGCACTCGCATGAAGTGGTAATTGTCTTATGATGTCGGGAATGGGCTTACAGATTCCATTTGGAAATTGATGACGAGCAGATGGGTTTAAAGACGCCATCTGAAGTAGTGTCGATCGCATAAGAGATTCCTTAGCGATAGCTTGTATACCTGTTGTTGAGGAAGATTTCGCTGGGGAAGGCTGATCTTTATTGAGAGAAGTAGAATTTTAGGAGCTTCGGCATCCGTTATTCTGCTGGTGAGTAGTCTCTGTTTGAATTTTAGGAACTTTGGTCGTCCGTATTCTAATGAGGAAACATCTTTGTCTTGAGGAAGCGGAAGTGAACTACGTATCTAGCCGTGTACAAGCTGCATCACGACCTACTAGGGAAAGATGAAACTGATCGTGCTTGATAGGTCTGGGTCTTACAGTGTTATGGACTGCTTTCTGGAGATAAGAGAAAAGAAACTTGGATAGTAGGGCTTATGAGAAGGAACCTGGGTAAGGTTGCTTCGTGAGGAGTTTGGGTAAAACTGCATCTGAACTGAGCAAGAACCTAGGTAAGGTTGCTTTGTGAGGAGTTTGGGTAAAACTGCATCTGAATCGAGAAGGAATCTGGGTAAGGTTGCTTTGAGAGGAGTTTGGGTAAAACTACATCTGAACCGAGAAGGAACCTGGGTAAGGTTGCTTCAGGATGAGTCTGGGTAAAACTACATCTGAACTGAGAAGGAACCTGGGTAAGGTTGCTTTGCGAGGAGTTTGGGTAAAACTGCATCTGAACCGAGAAGGAACCTGGGTAAGGTTGCTTCAGGATTATTCTGGGTAAAACTACATCTGAACCTAGAAGGAACCTGGGTAAGGTTGCTTTGCGAGGAGTTTGGGTAAAACTGCGTCTGAACCGAGAAGGAACCCGGGTAAGGTTGCTTCAGGATAAGTCTGGGTAAAACTACATTAGGAAATTGTAAGGAGGAACCTGGGTAAGGTTGCTTCAGGATGAGTCTGGGTGAAACTACATCGGGAAGTTGTAAGGAGGGACCTGGGTAAGGTTGCTTCAGGATGAGTCTGGGTGAAACTACATCGGGAAATTGTAAGGAGGAACCTGGGTAAGGTTGCTTCAGGATGAGTCTGGGTGAAACTACACCGGGACCGAGAAGGAACCTGGGTAAGGTTGCTTCGGGATAAGTCTGTGTAAAACTTCAAGAGGAACCTGGGTAAGGTTACTTTGTGATAAGTTCATGTAAAACTTCAGAATGAACCGGGGTAAGGTTACTTTGAGATAAGTTTGTGTAAAACTTCAGGAGGAACTTGGGTAAGGTTACTTTGGGATGAGTTCGTGTAAAACTTCATTCATAAATATATGACAAAGGACCCGTGTAAGATTTTTCAGGATAAACCCGTGTGAAGCTGCATTTAGGAGAAACCCGTGTAAGATTTCTTCATGACAAACTCGTGTAAAGCTGCATTTGATCGTGTAGATAATTACTCTGTTTAGTTTCCGAAGTTAATCTTGAACTTGCGGGAAGTTGTTGATGATAACCATCTTTCCTGAAAAGGTACATGATTAATCGTATATGATGCATGACATGCATTGTATGATGATGTTCTCAAAATAAATGAGATTATGTTGTATGCAATATGTATGCGCACGTCATGATATATGAACATGAAATGCTATTGTGGCACGTCCGAGTTTGGGAAAATAAATCCCTGACTGTTGTTAGAGAATAAAGAGTTTCGCTCGCTGGGGATAACAACCAAAGATGATTTGAGAATAACTTGGCCGGAGAATAATTCCACTGGAGAATAAACTGGCGAGAAAAAAATAACTTTGTAGGGAAGAGATACTCTGTCATAAGATCTACTGATTTGGAGCAATAACCTCGATTGGGGATGAATTACCGTTGCTGGCGATGATGAACTCTGTCGGGGATAAAATTTCTATCTGTGGAAGAAATGAACTCCACTGGGGATGGTCTTCCATTGTTGGTGAAAGATGAACACTGCTTGGGGAGAATTAACACCACTGCTTTTGGATATTTCTTACTCTGCGGGGAGTGTAGATGTTACTGGGACGCATGCTGAGGATATGACAATGACTTTGCATCGAGACTTTTCTGCCCCTAGACCTGCTGGAGAAAGTGTATGCGGAGGCCTTGTGGATTGAGTGTCATCCCAACTTATGAGGTGCTTGGTAACTACCGATCGGAATGATAAGTTGTCTACTGATAGGCAAGTGACAAGATAACGGGACATAGTCGTACGCTTTAATCCCTAACTTTTGTCTGGACTGTCTTGTCAGATTTTCAGTCCACCGGGATACCCTTTTTTGCCCAAGCCGCCTTCTCAAGTTTTCGACTTCGGGTGTAAAAATATTTTTTGTTTTTATCCCTAATTTTTGCTCGAACCTTTTGGTTCGTCGGGACGCCCTTGTTTTACCTAGGTGTGTCAACCTAGCAGGTCTTTGTTCATGTGCAGTATTTTTTGACTATGTCCACGCTCTCAGGGTGTAGGGAGTTGTCACTGTCGGTAGTGTTATGTTGCCACACTACCAGAAGATGTCCGTTTGATCATACAAGATTCGTTGTTGGAATTCATGTCCAATGCCCCAAGTGATTCAGATGGAGATTTGCCCCTGGCTATTTGGCATCTTTGAGAGATTCCTTGAATCTTGACTTGACTGCCCCAGATGATGGACAATGATCATGTCGTTCCCTTGGTTGGAAGTGTTTTTTCCACTTGAGGTGATCCTTTTTATTGAGAAGGTTTTTGTTCACTACATATTCGTCATGAGAATTTCTCTACTGTTGAACAAATAGTCATATGCAAACAATAATATTTTAAGAATGCAAAGCTTATGTCTGTCTTGAAGTTTGAAAATTCATGTTTTAGTAAAACAAGTCTTTTTTTTGTAAAAGTGTGATGTCAACTCAGGATTTATAACAAACCTTATAGGAGTCAGGATACCTTTTGTAACAGTATGCTTTCAAACTAACCCATGCTTCAGCTAGGACTTTTAAGGGTTATAACGTGGCCTGGTTCACGGTTCAAGAAACAAAGGATAAAGGCTCAAAATTTATTTGTATCCACCCGTTCTTCGTGAGGTTCTTCGATCATATACTCAGTTAATTGTGCATTTAGATCCCGTTTGAGTCTTTGCTCTGATATTCCAGTGATGGTTCGGATACTGACAGTTTATTTTGAATAGGAAGTTATTTCTTTTTGTTGAGGGTTTGTAGGACCTCTTTCTTTTTTGATTTTATTATCCATGTCTTTTGCCTGAACTGTTTCTTTTTGTGATTACAGTCAGCGAGATGCCCCAGCTTTTTTCTTAAGTCTCCTTCATAGGTTTTTACTTAATGGCCTTTTATTTTGAGAGATAATGACTGCCTGACTTGACGATTATAGGGAACCATCACCATCTTTTATTCTGGAAGGACTTCTTTGATGCCATTCATTATGTATGAAGTAGAATATTGCAACTGAATGCACATCTAAATTAACTGAGAAACTACCCTGCCCCAGGTTATGATTAAGGGTTTTAATACGTGTGAAAGAAAAACTCCTACTTCTTTGGCTCAAAGGGGTTGACGAGGGATTATCTTCCTTATAACTCCACTATTTAGGATTTGAAACAACGCCTGTACATCGTCAGCAGGGTCTGTTCAAACGCATATTGTAGAGATTGTGGTATCAATTTCGTCATCCTCCCTCTAAAGGCTCATAATTTTTAATCGAGAGTTGAACATCACAAAAAGGAAATATGAAGCAATTTAAGCATAGTGAAAACAAATAATTCAAAACAGACACGTGTAATGCATTAATAAAATAAAAAAAAGTTTGACATGACAATAATTGTTTGAATAGGCAAAGAAAAATACAACTTCAGAATTCAAATGAACAAAAATTCTTTCAATCCTAGCCATGTTTTGGCAAGGGAGCAGTGATCACATTGGGAGTCTCAAGAGGGTCGAATTCGATCTTCTTGGCGTCAATCATGTTCTGAATCTTGTATTTCAACGGCCAACAATCGTTAGTATCGTGCCCCGGGCTACCAGAATGATAAGCACACCTTGCATCTGGGTTGTAGTTAGGAGAATAAGTCTTAGGGTTCGGATGAGGGTTTATCACCATAATCAGATTCATCTTCAACATGTGCTGCAATGCTTGTGACGGCATGTTGATTTGGGTGAACTCCCTTTGAAGTCTTTCCCCCCTTGGCTGATTATTTCGTTGTTGTGGTTGTTGTGTGCATGCTGAATTAGAGATCAACACTGCCCCCACAGATTGGTGGTAGTCTGCCTTTCCATGCCTCTTCTAGCCGTGCACAGCATTGGCTTCCCTCTTGCCACCAAATGACTTCTTCTTTGTACTCGAAGAGGTATCCTTCTGGATCTTACCACTCAGGATCCCAGCTTCTACTCTTTCTCTAATCAGAATCAGTTCGGTGAAACCCACTGACGAGCTGCCAATCAAATGGTTGAAATAGGGACCAGACAAAGTCCCAAGAAACATATCCACCAACTCCCTATCAGACAGAGGGGGTTGGACTCTTCCAGCAAGATCTCTCCACTTCTGAGTGTAGTCCTTAAAGCCTTCGCTTGTACCCATAGACATACCCTGAAGTTGAGTACGCGTGGGAGCAAGGTCGACATTATACTGGTATTGCTTGTAAAAAGCAGCAGCAAGGTCCTCCCAGTTGCGAACGTTAGCTCCTTCTAGTTGACAGAACCATTCAAGTTGAGTCCCTGACAGACTATCTTGAAATAAATGAACCCAGAGATTTATATCAGCAGTATAGGGTTGAATCTTTCTGACGTATGAGCGGAGGTGTAGCTTCGGGCAGGATACCCCGTCATACTAAGCAAAGACAGGAGCTTTAAACTTGTGAGGGATCACCACCCCATATGCCAATCCCAGATCTCCAAAGTCCAACCCAGGTATCTTCTGAATTTCCATTGCACTGAGTCGGTCTTCAAGTTGCTTATATCTATCCTGAGCAGGAGGATACTGGTCTTCATCAAAATCAGTGTCATTGTTAGAAACCACAGGGCTAGGACCCTTTCTTTCCTCTTGATTCCCTCCATGTGAATGGGACAAATCAGTCTCTTGTCGTGACCTATTCCCAAACCTGTGACCCATATTCAGGAGGACCATCTTCTTCTTCTTTTTCTTCTTCTCCTTCAAGATGAGAGACTTCAAATCTTGCTGCCCCTTGGCTAAGTTCAGGAACAACTCTTGGAATTGAGCATTCTGAGCTTGAAGAGCCTTAATAACTTGATCAGTAGGTGTTTCAGAAGACATGATTGCTGAAATAAACAGCGGAGAAGATGAGAGACCTGTACTGGAAGACCTGTTATGCAATGATATGTATGATATATGTATGCAATGTTTTCAAGGATCTCGCGGGATAAACAAGAAACCTGTTAGAATTTGTTTGCAGATTGATTGAAGAAACTTCGTGTCGTTAAGAGTCCTTCTTCAAGAGTCAAGCTCACCATATCGAGTGGGTCATAGCCACCGACTCAAATCATCGTGTTTTGATCTCTAGACGACATTGGCTAGAGGAAAGTAAATCCTCTTTGCCCCTTGCTAGACGTCTGATTTTCTATAACTTGCATCACAAACTCTTGAGATCCTTGAAATGGTTAAGGAAATGCTATGGTATGATGTTATGATGTGTATGCTATGCGTTTAAGAAAAAGTGCGAGGTGATGTAAACAAGTGAATCTGGCAAGAAATCCAAGTTATTGGATAAGGACCGTAAACAAAACTTGCAAGGGACTCACGTTGTCAGATAACAAAAATGTGCAAGTAGTTCAAGTTTGCAAGCACAAAAGTCACACAATAGCCCTTAAATTTCAGGCTGCCATGGGGTTTAGGTACTACCCTCTTTCAGTTTAGTTGGTTCAACCTGTCCTAGTAATAGTAACTGGGTTCTAGAGGTTCTCAATATCACTGACCATCCTCGATCGGTCATAATTCCAGTTTAGCAACCTTTTCTTGCAGCCGGAATCATCACGAGAGTATGGTCTCAATGAGTGTAGCATACTGCTACTTTTCTATGGCCAAGTTGGTCAATTATAGGTTCTAAGGTCAGTTGATGCTTAATGACCCCTTAGCAGCCCCATATTCTCCTTGTTCCTCCACAAGGGATATCGGTACAAACTAAAGTGTAACACCAACGTAGCTACTGCTTCAACCGTATCGGTCTACGCTGTACAGTTCCCTCACAGTCTATTGCTACTTACCTAAAAGGTATCCCCAGATCCGGGTTAGGATCTATAGTAACTCTGATTCAAAGCCCACAAATATAAAGCAAACAGATCAAACAATTGAAAACAATATGATGAACTAATCCTAAGGTACACCCCACTTATAGATCCCCACCAGAGTCGCCAGTTCTGTGATAGTGGCCAGAACCGGGACGTGGTTTCCCTATTTCGTTAAGGAAATTACTGGTTTGCGTTTTGCGTTTGTTTTTGCAAAATGTCGCGATAAGCAAGAGTCGCCACCGACTTTTATTTTATCCAACAAGGAAAGGAAAAAAGCACAGAAAAATTCCTTTTTCGAGATATTTCTGAGTACGGGGGGGTAGATTATAGAAAGGGAAGGTATTAGCACCCTTTCTATCCGTAGTTATCTACGGGATCTTAGGTACTTGCTCATCATTTTCAAAATTGTTTTCTTTGTGTTTGTAGGCTTTGAAAAGTTTTTGTTTTAACTTCGATTTAACTCTTGCTTCTATCTTCAAGAGTGTAATGAAGTGTTTTGAAAACTTGTTTGTAAAGGAGTGTAAGTGTGAAAAATTTGTTTGGAATGAGCAAGTAATTAAGAACTAATCTACCTACTCAAAAAAAGAATCGTTCTATGCTTATTTCCTTTAGACAATGTTATCCCACTATTAGTGAGTAGGTAGCACCGTCGTTGGAGTTTTGAAGGTCAATTCGAAAGGGATGTACGGTCACTAAAGAAATGTTAGGACGTCTTAGTAATAACCCTAATGTCTTAGATCGTTTATCCGAGGAAACAATATTCGAGGAAACCTTTCCGAGGAAACTTGATCTTTGGACAAAAGGACGATCACTAAAGTATCCTATACTCAATGACCGTTTACCGAAGGCAACCAAGTGGGAGTGTACCCTAGGAGTGCGCATGTACGAGTGATTCAGTTTCAGATTATTTATCTTTGCACATATTAGGGTGATCTAACTGTTTTAAAGTTAACATACATTCTTGTCATGCAAACCCTAATTATTCATACATCTAACAGTTAATAATTTGCGGAAATTAAACTACGCTATTACAAGGCTTCGGGTGTTTACATAGCCAAAAACAAACCCTTTAAAATTAAAGCGATAATGAAAAGTAAAAGTCCTAATTAAAACTATTATAAACTGTGAGCAGATACAATAATTGGGTAAAAATAATAGTAAAGCGCGTGATGACAAATTAGATCGAATGCGAAATTAGGGTTTTGACCCTTCTATCCTAATTTAAAAGAAAAATGTTTTTTTGTTGCTTTAAATAAAAGAAATGAGTTTTCTAAATTAATTGTGCAATTAATTAAATTAATTAATGAAAATAATTACAAGACCTATTTTTGGTTTTTTGGTTATTTTTAGGAAAAAGATAAAAAATTAAATTAGCAATAAAACCTATTCATTCTAATTAATTTTAATTATTTGCAAAAATAAATTAAAGTTATCTAATTTAATCAAACCTGAAATTCTGGCTACAGATACTCAATGTCACGTCCAATGTTATGACACCGTATCTGACTTACTATATGACAGTAAATACAAAAGCAGTAAATAACACAGTCAATTGTTTACCCAGTTCAGTGTGCAACAACACCTACTCTGGGGGCTACCAAGCCAGGGAGAGAATCCACTATAAGAGATGTTAATTCAGGAATAAACCAACCAGTTTATCTCCTTCACTTAAGACCTACCCAATGCAATTCTAATCTAAGTACAACTTAAACCTGAGTTCCTACTCACTCCCCCTCAATCACAGCAGTGATACATAAACCAATTTGACTTGAGAATTGATGAAGACACTCTTCAAAACACACACTTGATTAAGCTTCACAGCTTTTTAATCAAGTAACACAATCACTCGTGCTTCACAGCTTTGAGTGATGTACACAACTAACTTGACTCTGCTTCACAGCTTTAGTCAAGTAACATTCAAACACTCTTGCTTCAAAGCTTTGAGTGCTACACAACCCTTACAATTGAAACCTATTCCAAGGCACTTATCACAATGATAATTGCTTGGAGTACAATAAACAAATCTATACAGATTACAAAATTGATCTTCTAATCAATCAGCAGGGATATCTTGAAAAACCGCAGCTCTGTTGAATATATAGCAACTGCAACTTCAGTTAGGGTTTCCAAAAACCTAGGGTTGATTCCGTTTGACCTAAAGACCAGGTCACAGTACTTTATTGATCAGGTTAGGATTGAGCTAGGTTACTCCTCAGAAAACGCAGGATTCTGTTTAGAAGGGACTGAGTTATTTCCTGAAAAAACTCAGACTTATCCAATCCTGCAATCCTGTTAGTTCAGAACAGGATGTCATAACATCTGTTATGACATCTGAGAAAACCTGTCTACTGATTTAGCAAAATGTGACCATTTTGCAAACATGCTCAGATACACACTTATAAACATCAGTATTTGAATTACAATATTTTTCTGCACATGTACCTATTGAGTTAGTACAACCTGAACTAGAATGTTATGACATCAGTCATGACATTCACACATACACTTGGGATTTACCAAAAATGCAAGCCAATACCTAAACACCTACAAACTCCCCCTTTGGCATATTTTTGGCTAAAGTCCCTCAACAATCAGAGATAGATAGATAGCAGCAGAAATAAGTGACAACAGAAAAATATAGTGTCAAGTACTAATTAAGCAGTACCAAAAATATTCTCCCCCACTTTAGCCACAAATGGGCCAAAGATTACATGTTTATAAAGTTATACAGTTATCCAAAAACAAAATAATGAGATCAGCAGCAGACAACAGCAGAACACACTTCCAAACTCCACCAGCAACACCACCAAGCAGCAATCAACCTTCAAGCACTGTCATCAGACTCAGAGGAGCCAATTTCTTCAATGTTGAGCTGTCCTTCATCTTCTTCCCTTCTGCTTTCTTCAGCTTCTTCCTTTTCTAGCCTGGCAATTAGAGCTTCTAGGGTCCTTTTTCTAGCATCCAGATCTTTGCAAGTTTCTTTTAAAACAGCTATGACATCTGATGTTTTGGACTGGATCTTTGCAGACGATGTCTCAGCTGATGTTATGACAATGTCTGGAGCATGGGATCCCTGAAACAGTTTGTAGTGCAGGCCAAGGGTAGGGGCTCTTTTGCAGACTGTATCTCTTGCTACAAGGATGTCAGGGTATTGTGCAAGGATGATTCCACAAAGGAGGGAGGGAAAAGCAATTGGTCCTTTGACAGCATAACTGCCAGCATGCTTCAAGGTTTGTTCAAAGATGTACCTTCCATAGTCAAAGGCAGTCTTGGTTCCTACAGCATAGATGAATCTCCCCAATCCTGTGGAGATGGTTGATTTGTGATTTGTAGGCACCCAGTTTGCTGCACCTATTTTATGCAAGATGGAAAATTTCATGCTGAGTTTACTAGCATTCAACTTCCCTTTCAATGGCCAGCACTTTACTTGCCTGGCAGTGATGGTCAAACATACTTCATTGTGAGTTGCCTCTAGATCAGGACAGTCCTTATTTGTTCTTCCAAGAAACTTGTTGATTTCTGATGGAGAGAACTTGACCCTTCTTCCTCTAACAAACACACTCTCAAAGTCAGCTGACCTCCCATCAGCACAATCATTGGACAAGTTCACTACAAACTCTTTAACCAGATTTTCATAACATTTGCTAAACTTCATCACTGTCTTCATTAGCCCAGCATTCTTGATCAGCTCCATGATGTCTTTGCACTCCAAGGCATCATTGTTGAGTTCTCTCTCCAAGGCTATTCTCTTCAAGCAAACATACTTCCATCTGTTTGCATTATCAGGATGATGAAAGGAGATGTTGTCTGTTGGCACTTCAGGCACTCTAGCAATCTTGTTGGAGGGGAGCTTCCTTCTGATGGGAGTATTGTCAATGTCAATCTCAAATTCTGATTCATCATCAGAGTCAGAAGTTTCAGGTTCTTTACTTTTCTTGGAGATTGGTTGTCTAGCAGTCTGCACCTGTGCCTTCTTCCCTTTTGTCTGAATTTTCTCAGCCATCCCTTCAGCCTTGGATTTCTTAGCATCAGGTTTAACAGTCTTACTACTCTTTCTTTTCATCAATCTCCTAGCAATGCTAGGGTTCACATTAGCAATCAGTTCATTATCTCAGTAATCTTCATCCACATCAATGATAGGTGGATCAGCAGCCTTTTCAGAGGGATTCTGAATGTTGTCTTTTGGTGTCACAACATCCTCAGTGACATCTATATTTTCAGAACCTTCCACATTTGGACTTTCTGATTGATTCAAAGGGATAGAAATCCCCGGTACAGATTGGTTGCCACTCAGAATGCTAGAAACCAGTCTAGCAATAGCTTGGTGTACTTGAACTGATCCTTCTTTATTAGGTGTAGAAGACGAAGGAAGAGAAGAATTACCAGAGATTGTAGCTTGAGCTCTTCCTGCATGTCTGGTCCTGAGCTTTTTGACTCTGGCTGGGTCAGTTGCCATCTCCCTGAGAGGAGTGACCTCAAGAACTTCAGATTCTATGCATGTAGTGATTGCCCTAGAATCTTGATCAGATGATGACGATGATGAGTGAGACGAAGCCGCCATGGTGGAAGACGATGTCTGAGACATTGTGTTTAACGTTGAGTGATAGTAGCAGGTTGAGAAAACTCTTTGATTGGGAGGAGGAAACAGGTTGCAAGGATGAGAGAGGTAGGGAGTACAAGGGAGTCTCTTCAACTTCTTAAGGCTTTTGAAGGAATTGTGAATGAATATGATTAACCCACTAAATATAGACTTAATAAAATTAATCCATTCAACCCTTGTTTTCAGCAAAACTAATTGCTATAATTTCTCATGTTGGTGAATACCCAATCTGCCCCTCAAATTTTCAAGTTTATTTCCAACAAGCGCCTTGGTAGAAGAATCAGTTAGCTGAAGCTTAGAGAAACTATGTTCCAGTTCAAATGACTTCTTCTCTCCAAAGTCAATAGGGTTCAAGGAAATGTTGAATGTTTTCAGATTATCACACCACAATGTCACAACATCTTGTGTAACATTGTCCTCAGGTAGCATCTGTTTTGACCAGAATTTTTGAGAACAGAATTTATGAGACTTGTTCTTTGCCACATCACATATATTATCAGCCTGTAGTTTAGGAGTTCTTCTGACATCTTCCATAGGAATAGCTCTTTTCATTCCTTCAAGCTTATGCTGCCACTGTTTCATCTCTTTTTCTTCTTTGATGATTTGACTCATAGTGGAGATATCAGTGTTCTCAGGCTGCCACACATAACAGTTATTTTTGGATTTGATTCCTCTCATTACAACATCTAGTTTTTCATTAAACACTAGACATTCAGATCTTGAGAAGTTGACCATGAATCCTAGATCACATAATTGACTGATGCTGATGAGATTAGTAGTCAACCCTTTTACCAGCAGTACCTTATTCAGACTTGGAACTCCAGGGTAGTCCAAATTACCAACTCCTTTGATTTCTCCTTTAGCACCATCTCCAAAGGTCACAAAACTGGTGGTGTGAGGCATAACATTATTGAGGAGATTTTTGAATCCAGTCATGTGTCTGGAACATCCACTGTCAAAGTACCAATCTTCCTTTGCAGAGATCTTCAGGGAAGTGTGTGCTATCAGTGCAGTAGTCTTTTTCTTCCATTGAGGAGCGTGTGGTACCTTTTTAGACTTAGGTTTGACATCTGAGTTCTGATTAGGATATCCATGTAATCTGAAGCAGAAGGGCTTTATGTGACCATATTTCCCACAATGATGACATCTCCATCTTTGGTACCTTTTCTTCATATGTCTCTGTCCCTGATGTTGAGAGTAATGTTGAGACATCCGTTTTGACATTTGCTTCCCGGTACCAAATTTCTTTGTTTCCACAAATCCTAGGCCAGATTTATTTCCCATATTTTGACCAGCCTGAAGGATCTCTTCCAATTTGTCTGTTCCATTGGTCAACATCTTGACAGATTTGGTCATTTGATTCAATTGTGAGTTCAGCAGTTGAACTTCTCCTTCTAAATGACTTATAGTTTCAAGATTTGCCCTCTTTTCAGCCTCCAGCTTTACAATGAGTTTTGATTGTTTCTCATTTTG
Organism: Vicia faba; assembly: GCA_948472305.1. NCBI lineage: Eukaryota > Viridiplantae > Streptophyta > Magnoliopsida > Fabales > Fabaceae > Vicia > Vicia faba. The sequence goes on from OX451739.1 coordinate 1,457,988,430, forward strand.
CACACAGACTTCACCACTTCTGATACACAATTTCTTGTAGGTATCAGCCAGTTCTTCAAATGTTACTTCTTCATCACTGGTGTCACTTTCAGAAGTACAAACACTAGTTAGGGCAGTAACTAGTTTGGCAGATTCTTCTTCAGAATTGCTTTCTGAATCATAGTCAGACCAAGTAACAGTCATTCCTTTCTTTTTCTTCTTAAGAAAGGTAGGACATTCAGCTCGAATATGTCCATATCCTTCACATCCATGGCATTGAATACCTCTGCCTTGGTTTTCCTTATCTTCTGACCTTGGTCTTCTGCTGGAACTATCAATGTCAGAAGGAATGTTATGAACATTAGACCTTGACTTTGGGTCCATTCTTTTGATGAGCCTGTTGAACTGTCTTCCAAGCATGGCAATGGCTTCTGATATGTTTTCTTCTTCATCCTCCTTGTATTCAACATCAGTGTTGGATACAAGTGCTATGCTTTTGTTCTTCTTGTCACCATTATCAGTGATCCCCATCTCAAAAGTCTGAAGAGACCCAATAAGTTCATCCACTTTTAACTTGCTAATGTCCTGGGCTTCCTCTATGGCAGTTACCTTCATTGCAAATCTTTTAGGCAAGGATCTGAGAATCTTCCTCACCAGTTTTTCTTCTGACATTTTTTCTCCCAGTGCTCCTGAGGTGTTGGCAATCTCCAAGATGTTCATGTGAAACTCATGAATGGTTTCATCTTCCATCATTTTTAGATTCTCAAACTTAGTGGTCAACATCTGAAGCCTTGACATCTTTACTTTGGAAGTGCCCTCATGAGTAGTTTTGAGGGTGTCCCAAACTTCCTTGGCCAGTTCATATTGATGTACTAGTCTGAAGATGTTTCTATCAATTCCATTGAACAAGGCATTTAAGGCTTTTGAATTTCCCAGAGCTAACTCATCTTCTTCTTTACTCCAATCTTCCCCAGGCTTCAGACTGATTGTCCCATCTCTTTCAGTTATGGTGGGATGTATCCATCCTTTATCAGCAGCTCTCCAAGCCTTTTTGTCCAGAGATTTTAGGAAGGCAATCATACGAGGTTTCCAGTAGTCATAATTAGTTCCATCCAGAATGGGTGGTCTATTTCCAAAAACTCCTTCTTTGTCCATAGTGCCAGAAAGTGATATCCCTAGATCTCACCCAGTAATACAGGCAGGGTGCCTGCTCTGATGCCAATTGAAATTCTGGCTACAGATACTCAATGTCACGTCCAATGTTATGACACCGTATCTGACTTACTATATGACAGTAAATACAAAAGCAGTAAATAACACAGTCAATTGTTTACCCAGTTCAGTGTGCAACAACACCTACTCTGGGGGCTACCAAGCCAGGGAGAGAATCCACTATAAGAGATGTTAATTCAGGAATAAACCAACCAGTTTATCTCCTTCACTTAAGACCTACCCAATGCAATTCTAATCTAAGTACAACTTAAACCTGAGTTCCTACTCACTCCCCCTCAATCACAACAGTGATACATAAACCAATTTGACTTGAGAATTGATGAAGACACTCTTCAAAACACACACTTGATTAAGCTTCACAGCTTTTTAATCAAGTAACACAATCACTCGTGCTTCACAGCTTTGAGTGATGTACACAACTAACTTGACTCTGCTTCACAGCTTTAGTCAAGTAACATTCAAACACTCTTGCTTCAAAGCTTTGAGTGCTACACAACCCTTACAATTGAAACCTATTCCAAGGCACTTATCACAATGATAATTGCTTGGAGTACAATAAACAAATCTATACAGATTACAAAATTGATCTTCTAATCAATCAGCAGGGATATCTTGAAAAACCGCAGCTCTGTTGAATATATAGCAACTGCAACTTCAGTTAGGGTTTCCAAAAACCTAGGGTTGATTCCGTTTGACCTAAAGACCAGGTCACAGTACTTTATTGATCAGGTTAGGATTGAGCTAGGTTACTCCTCAGAAAACGCAGGATTCTGTTTAGAAGGGACTGAGTTATTTCCTGAAAAAACTCAGACTTATCCAATCCTGCAATCCTGTTAGTTCAGAACAGGATGTCATAACATCTGTTATGACATCTGAGAAAACCTGTCTACTGATTTAGCAAAATGTGATCATTTTGCAAACATGCTCAGATACACACTTATAAACATCAGTATTTGAATTACAATATTTTTCTGCACATGTACCTATTGAGTTAGTACAACCTGAACTAGAATGTTATGACATCAGTCATGACATTCACACATACACTTGGGATTTACCAAAAATGCAAGCCAATACCTAAACACCTACAAAACCTAATTAAATTAATTCATTTATTACTAAAAAATAATACATAAATCTAATTGGTGACAAATAATATAATTTTTTTTTTGTGATTATCTTAATAAAAGAAAATAATTTTCAGTTAGTAATTAAATTAAATAAGTTAATTAAATTAAATATAAAAAGAAAATATAAAAAACGGATAGAGATGTTGGGCCTGAAATTAGGGGTGTGAAAAGAAATTTCTTAGGCTCAATTTAGTGAAATCGATTTGACTTTTAGGATCCAGTGTGGCACGCTTGACTTGGCTCATGATGCACCTTCAGTGGTGGCCATCAGATTTGGCCATCTGGCCATCTGGCATGATTGATGATGAGGGCGCATGGTAGTCGCTTGCTTCCTGCATGTACTGAATTGCCTGAAAGAAAATGTGAAAAGAACAAATGCTGGAGGCAGGGATCGAACCCCTGACCTCCAGCCTTCCAATGCCTTAACACCCAGCTGGCTTCCACTGGGCCATTTGTTTTTGTTGTAATAATAACGTAAAATAATAAACAAATATGAAACAAGCGCAGTAATGGAAAATTAGCGTGAAAATTCAAACAAGCCAATAGGAGGGTGCCAGCAAATCGTCTCCTTCCTCTCTCCGTGGGTAAAAGTAAAATAATTTTACCTACGGGCGTTTTGTCCGTCGCTATAGGCCGTGTCCATTCCAAAATCCTCCATGGGCCACATAAATGGAATCTAATGCCATGGTTGTGTTCGTCTCGTCCTCCTAAACGTGATAGTACCCTTCATCAAGTTTAATTGTCCCTGTAATCAAAAACCCTAAAACAAACTCCAAAACCCTAACAATGGTGAATTTCGCTACAGGCCTTATAAATGCAATTGAATGATGAAGAAAGCTTGCAAATGTCTCATAGATCAACAGTATGTGATTAATTCCATCTAACAATGCCTATATCATGAGATACGAACTCAAGAACAGGGCTATTCGTGAGCAACTTATAGTGCATTTTGGGACGGGAATGGACTTGTTCTTGATTGCTTTAGCTTGCTGAGAGTCCCAGGAGTCGATTGGGATCGTTCAAAGGTCTTGAGGATGCCTCTAAGTGCAAATTCGATCTCACACTTTTCTTGCTTTTTTTCAAATCTGGTTCTGCCTCTTGCGCCTGTTTCTAACTTATTTTTTGGTCTGCACGCACTCTATATGTACGAAGCAATGCATTAGGGTTAATAACTGCATCCAAATCTTTCTCCTTCAATGATTTTTGATTTGATTTGATTCACTTTTAAGATCTTTCCAAACATGGCTTTTTTCAATCTTTTTGTGCACACATGCCTTCACACGATTTTGAATGCTTGCTATTTGTAATTTAAGACCTGAAACAATCACCAAATATTTTGTTTTCAATATTTTTGATTTTATATGATTTGTTTTGATTTAAATTAAATTAATTCAAATAAAAATCAAAATAAGTAATAAAAATAAGATATGGACAAGTGGGAAAGGCTAGAGCTCGTGGGCTATGTTGCCAACTCAAAACAAGTGAAAAAGATTGGGCCCATTTGGCAAAATTTGAAGTTTTAGGGATAGTTGACTTTTGGCAATTTTGCAAAAAAGGTCAACTTCACCAATGCATAACTTCCTCAATTTTGACTTTTTTGAGGTGTTCTTGGACTTTTTAGAAAGCTTGATATGTCCCATAAGCAACCCTTTTGGTCTCATCTCATCTTGATATTCCATGCTCATGTATGAAGCTTTCACAAAAAGGTGTTTTTGTTGACTTTTCAAAATGACCCATAATGTCCAAATTCATAACTTCTTATGAGTACATATTTTGAACTTGGGAGATGAAGATGGATTGTAGGTAATTTCCTCCTCTTAAAAATGAGCTTTGGATGGGTCATTTCTCATAAATTATGAGAAAGTTATGCTTGGTGAAAGTTGAGTTGACTTTTCCTACAAAACCCTTATTTAGCAACTTTTGAGTCTTGATGAATTATGAGCAATCCTTGATGAATCATGATCAACCCTTGATAAAATTATGAAATAAACTTCAAAATGAGGATGTTGGCCAAAAATATTTAAGTTTGACTGTATGTGGGTCACAGTTGACTTTTGCCCTAGCACGATCGATTTTTAGGCCTTTGAGCAATTGACTGAGCAAACTTTCTCTGCAAGGGTTGAAACTTGACATGGATGATCTTGAGAACATATTAGGACATTGGTGAGCACTTGGGATCACCTGTATTTAAGTATCTTGATGCAACATGAAACCCTAATTTTGAGGTAGACTGCCTTAGGAGAGAGCTTGTTTGGCCAACCCTTGAACTACTTTGAGCAACTTGAGGATCTTTCTTGAAATGTTTTGAGAAATATGGGAGGGAAAATTTTGGGGTACAACAATTACAAAAGCTACTTTAATAATTGTTAAAGTCTTCTTGAGTACAACCATAGTCCGGTTAATCTCAAGGAACATTGTTTTAATACAATTATACAGGATATATAGCTTGGAAATATAAAGAATATTGCTTGCAGCTTTGAATATGCGTGAGTGGTAATATGGAAAAATCGTTATTGATTTTGAAAGATGACTTTGTTTATATAGGCAGTGGAATGACGTTGATCATAAATCATGTTTAATGTCATTAACACACTTTCCATTTGGAGAAGATCATGTCTGAAAGAAGCTGTTGGAATTGATGCTGTCTTGAATGATCAGTAACGCTTCAGAATCTTATCTACTTACTTGCTGATGACGCTTCAGAATATTGATGACTTGGAGTAACATGTTCTTGTTCAGAATCAGAGTTTACTTTGATTAAGCGCAGGTTGTGGTCATCAATCTTCAGTGCATGTTCTGATTGCTTCAGCGTGTAGCTCTTATGGCTTATCTTCTGATGCTGATATGGTCAGAACTTCTGTATACATAAAACATAATTTTTAAGGTGCATATTTGTTCTTTGAATTTATTATTTATTCTTTGTATTTGTTATCATCAAAACTCTAACTAAGGGTTGTAGAATCAAACTATGTTCTAACAAAGACGGAGCAACAATCTATATGACTAGGTACAAGATTAATTCCTGAAACAGGACGGGGAAACTATCCTGTACGACCAGGCGGTATTAATTCTCGAGACAAGATGGGTTCGCCAACAGAAAGTAGGTCAAAGATTAACTCCCGAAACAGGACGAGGAAAGTATCTTTATAACCAAGAAAAGATTAACTCTTGAAATAGGACGGGGAAACTTCTTTATAACCAGGAAAATATTAACTCCCGAAAAAGGATAGGGAAACTAGGTACATGGCCAGGTGGTATGAATTCCTGAAACAAGACAGGTTTACAAACAAAAACAGATTGTATATCGATTCTAGAAACAGGACGGGGCGACTATCTACATGACGAGCACTTTCCTCATAGACTGGATTTTTATAAGAATCTTCCTCAGAGACTAAATCTAACAAGCAACTACTTAAGCACCTTCCCTAAAGGGTCATTATGGAAAACATTCTTCAGATACATTCAAGAGTAGGCTCATTCTGATACTTCTATCAACACTTACCTTAGCTGACATCTATAAGCCCATATCTAATGACATTCCTTCACCTCACCGAATGGAATTTTTAAACAAATTAAAGCAATATTATCAACCAACAACGTCACCTCCTGCACATGCGAGTGCAAATTTCTGGGCACTTAGGTGTTCAATCCTCTTATACCTTCAAATCATGAATGGCGGACATGCTAATATAACTCTTCAAGTTTAAGAAGATTGAACGGGGAAGTTGTTGTACCCCCGAATTTTCTCTCTCATTTTCTTCAAGACATTCTCATATGGTTCTCAAATGCTCAAGGTTGCCCAAGAATTGATCAGACAAATTCTCCTCCTAAGCAAAGGATCCACAACTAGGGATTCATCTTTCATAAGGAAATTTGGGTCTCTAAAGTCTCAAATGGAATTCATGGTTTCTTATAGGTCTCTAAGAATGCTCATACCAATTTTCATGCCTTGCACACAAGTTTGCTCAGTCAATTGCTCAGATGACTGAAAATCAACTATATTGGGTAAAAAATCAACTATGGTCAACAAACAGTCAAATGTCAAGATTTTTGGTCAACATTAACATTTTAAAATCACATTCATAATTTGATCAAGGGTTGATCATGATTCTTCAAGGAAAAATCTCAAATCATCAAAAGTCAAAAGTTGCTAAATTAGGGTTTCCCTTAATAAAAGTCAATTGAACTTTGACCAAGCATAACTTTCACATGCTTCATCATTTTCCCCCAACCGAAGCTTATTTTGAAGAAAATTCAATTCTATATAACTTTGAATATCTAAGCTCAAGTCCAAAAAACGCTTCATTTGAGAGATATGAGCCAATACATTACATGTCATTTCAAAAGTCAACAAAAAGACACTTGTTGTCAAGGAAATTACCATTATGATAAATTATTCAAATGCAAAAATGATCAACATAGAGATTGTAGAGGACATCTTAAGCTTTCGAAAAAGTTCAAGATCATATTCAACAGATAAAAATTGAGAGAGTTATGACTAGTGCAAATTGGGAAATTTTGAGCTAATGCATGAAGTTCAAATTGAGCAAACTTGATATTTTGGGCTATTGGGCCATTGTTTAATAATCCAAGCGTGTATTACACTCCCTATGCACCTCAAATTTTGTTCATGTACCCCTTGGCCTATTTTATTTAATTAGTTTTTATTTATTCATTATTAATTCAAAAATAAATAAGATAAAATACAAGGCTTCTTACATAAAGTCGAAGCCCATTTTATCTTTGACCTAATTCATGCTATATAATCTCCATCTTTCATACACAAAGGACAAAAGCCTTATCTCAAGAATCACCTCCAAAAACTCAAAAAATTTCAAGCTTAGGACAACCTTCAAATCCTTATCACAGTCGTTTCTAAGGAAAATAAATCATCTCATTCACTTCTAGCAATCCTATAGAGTAAGAATGGATCAAATCTAATGATCTAAAATGCATGAAACACCATCGTATACATCTCCGGTCTCATGCTTTTGTAAAATTGTATTTTTGATTTTTTTTCCGTTTGTTTTAAGACATACTAATGATATCATTGTGTTTCTGAGGTTTGATAGTGTAAGATATAACCCTCGTGGAGGTCCCATGCTGGTCAAATCATAAAACACCATAACTACACTGATCCATGCAGTTTTCACCATAACTAAAAATCCCTTCTGATTCAGGCTAAAGTAATTATCTCATTGAAATCACAAACCCTTATTTAGGGGGGTAGGGTCCCCATGGATTAATGATTTTAGCTGTTTTGCATGTTTGATAAAAGGAGGTTGCTGGAGAAGACGACTGGAGCAAGGGATTAGGCGCCTCTCCAGTTCATGAATGGTTTCTATATTATATATGTATTGTTTCATTATAATGATTGGATGTATTACGGCCCCAACGGTTGAAGCACACGCGTTAAAGACCTTACTATACTAAGGCGTGAGGTCGATCCCAGCCTTTTGACATTTTGACATTTTTTGTGATTTATTTGTTTTACAGATAACAAAAGGCGCTTATTTCCCTTCTTTGTCACCAAAGCACGCCTAGCCCAATGGTGAATGTGTTGTTTGAGTTGGCTGAGGGCGTCGATTCAACACTCACCCCTACCATTTTTGTTTATTTTCCTAAATTCTCTTTTCTTCTTACTCTTTCTCTTATTTTTCTATTTTTACAAATCGTTTTTCAAAAGCTTTTTTAGATAAAACCTAATTAGTTTTAGGTTTTGATTTACTCAACCCTAATTAATTTTTAGGTTTTTATTTAATCAATTAACTTAGTTTTTTAGGTTTTTTTCATTAAACTTTCTTTTTAATTAATATCAATTTAGGGTTTGTTTAACTTAATTAATCAATTTCTTTTGTAAGTAAAATTAATTAGATTATTTGGTTAATCATCAAATCTTTTCTATCAAAAATCAACAAAGCAATTTCCTTTCCCTTTTCTTTTTTTTACTGCTTCGTGTATTTTATTAATTTTACATTTTTCTGATTATGTAATTGCACGCGGTTTGTAATAGATAATTAGGGTTTTTACTTTTTCCCATATTTTATTACTTGTACCCCCATTCCTGAAGCTTTATAATAACATAGAATTTTATTTTTCGTACATTTATCGCTTTACTATATTTGTTATTATTCCTTAGTAATTAGGTTTTGCATCAAAGACTAATAACTATCGTTAACTAACCCTAATTTCAAAGATGAAAAATAACTGAAACACAAATCATTTACACACGTGCACCTCTAGTGTAACCTCCCTTGTTATCTTCGATAAACACAGACATGACCCTCCAACACGGGGACACTTTAGCATTGTACCTCAATTAAAAAGATCGTAGTCCCTCGATGACCCTTTTGAATGTTTCCTTCGGTAAACGATCTAGTCCCTTATGAAATTGCTAAAGCGGCCCTACGAGTTGCCTTCAACGACTGTAGGATGACCCGCGCATGTACCTTCACATCCAACGATAGGGCTTCCTACTAACTAATAATACGGATAGCGCTATCTAAAGGAGAAGGAAAAGTACAATAAAGACCTTGAGTAGGTAGATAGTTCTTAATTGCTTTCTCATAAACCTTTTAAAAACGAAACATCTTTTCACAAACACTCTCTCAAAAATATTTTCAAATAAAACACTTTGTACGCATTCTTGAAGACAAATATGAGAATCATTACAAAGTTGCCTTACTATTTCCATTTTCAAAATATATTTCAAACACACGACACAAAGCATTTTCAAACTAAGTGAGCTAGCGATTAAGAGCCTGTAGATAACTACAGATGAAAAGGGTTCTAGCACCTTCCATTTTCATAACCTACCCCCCGAACTCAAAATATATCAAGGAATTTCATGTTCTTTTCACCCTTTCCTTATTGGATAAAAGAAAAGTCAGTGGCGTCTCTAGCTATTCGCAACATTTGCGATAAAATGCAAAAATAAGTCAGTTCTCCCACCGTATTATAGAACTGGCGACTCTGTCGGGGATACTAAAAAATGGGGTTACCTTAGAGTTAGATAATTTTTAAATGCTTTCCTTGTTTTCCTTGTATTATTTCCTTGTTTGCCTTGTATGCTTTTCAAAATATTTTTTAAACATACGACACAAAGCATTTTCAAATAAAGTGAGCTAGCAATTAAGAGCCCGTAGATAACTCCGGATGAAAAGGGTGCTAAAACCTACCCTTTTCATAACCTACCCCCCGAACTCAAAATCTATCAAGGTCTTTCCTGTTCTTTTCACCCTTTCCTTATTGGATAAAAGAAACGTTGGTGGCGACTCTAGCTATCCGTAACATTTGTGATAAAAACGCAAAAACAAGTAAGTTCTACCACTGTATTACATGGTGCTACTCAAGTGTGTAGAGAAACAGGAAGCAGATATGCTTATGAGAGAAATACATTAAGGTACTTTTTGAACTCATACAAACGGGCATGCCATGGCTAGAAAAATCATGCAAGTGGGTTATTATTGGTTAATGATGGAAGTCGAATTCTATCATTATAGAAAAACATATGACAAATGCCAAATTTATGCCAACAAAATAAATGTGGCACCTACTCCTCTGAATGTCATGAGCTCTCCTTGGCCGTTTTGGATGTAGGGAATTTATATGATATTCATGATTAAACCGAAAGCATCTCACGTACACCGGTTCAAACTAGTTTCCATTGATTACTTCACCAAATTGGTAAAAGCGGCATCTTATGCAAATGTGACAAGTTAAGTGGTTACTCGATTCATCATGAAAAATCTCATATGTCGATATGGGGTTCCAAGTAGAATCATTATGGATAATGGGTCCAATCTTAACAACAAAATAATGAAGGAGCTATGCAATAATTTCCAGATCGTGCATCATAACACCTCACCATATGGACCCAAGATGAACGGGGATGTTGAAGCTGTCTACATAAACATCAATTAAATCATTCAGAAAATGGTAAAGACATACAAAGATTGGCAAGAAATGCTCCCCTTCGCTCTACATGGCTATCTAACCTCCGTACATACATCAACAAGTGCAACTCCTTTCTCTCTAGTATATGGCATGGAGGCGGTACTCCCAGTAGAAATAGAGATTCCATCACTTTGGGTTCTAATGAAAACAAAGCTTGAATAAGCCGAGTGGGTTCAGACGCGACTTGATTAGCTCAACCTCATCGAAGAAAAACTCCTAACAACTTTGTGCCACGATCAATTATATCAGAAGCAGATGAAGAAATCCTTCAACAAGAAAGTCCTCCCTCGAGTACTCAACGAATGGGATTTAGTGCTCAAAATTATTATGCTGCCTAGCCTTGATTCACGTGGTAAATCAATACTCAACTACGAAGGTCCATATGTTGTAAACATAACATTCTTCGATGGTGGTTTCATCATCACAACAATGGATGGGGAAGAACTTCCACATCCGGCAAATTCAGAGCAGTAAAAAAATACTATGTATAAGAAAGCTCGCTAAGACCAAACCTTAAACAGGAAACTTTGGAAAAAAGGAGCGTCCCAGTGGATCGAAAACCCTAAAGGGTGATCCAGGCAAAAATTAGGGACATACGCAACAAAAAATTATCTCGGTGGATTGAAAATCCAAAATGGTGATCCAGGAAAAAATTAGGGATCTTATTCAAAAGAAATAAGAACAAAAAGAATGTGGTCTAAGAACTATGAATACAAACCACGAAGGAAGAGATGGATACAAATCATTCAACTCAGAAGCAAAGGACATTGGAGCTATCAAAAGGACATTGGGGATATAGCAGTGGCAATTATCATTTTCATTGTCGTTTACAATTTTAATACTTTTTGTAATTACCTATTTTAAGGAATTACATCTTGTACTCTCGCCTATTCAGAGACATATCAATAAAACATTTACTTTTTCAATTTTGCAAATTGTATTTTTTCTTTTCAAACTTGTTTGCAAAATACTACAATTATTTCTTGTGAATACTGCATTGAAATCATTTTGGGGATTTGACAAATAAAAGCACTAGGTAAAACATCGAAACGTGTTTTGGTTAGAAAAACATCAAAAGAAAATCCATGCCTACGTCCATGTCGACGCCTATGTCCACGTCCACGCCAACATTCACGCTGACGCCTATGTCCACGTCCACACCAACGTCCACGTCTGCGCCTACGATACAAATATCAAGATCTTGGTGACACTTTTCACCATGTTCAAATCAATTTAAAGATAACACAATGATGCAACATACAACTTCGGGGAGTTAGTAACACAAAACCATTATTTTAAAAGGAGAGAATATTAAAAAAAAATACCATAACATTTTGGGGAATATACACTCATTTTATACATATGTGATTTTTGGGGCATACACACACACTCAGTGCATATACATTCTAGGTTCCATATCGATCTAAGACATCATGCATATACATAACACATGGCATTTTTCAAAACATACTCTGGACAGAACCAATATCTTTGACCCCTCCATCACATTATTACCTTGGTTGAGAACAGACATAACCGGTAAAAATCTGATCTCATCTTTGATTTAGTTATCTAAGATTTGATCATCAAAAAACAACTTTTTCTGCGATATAACTCATTGCGCCAATCTCCATGCAGTAATATGTTCCCTCCTTTGCGATATAACCCATTGTGTCAGTCTCCATGCAGCGATGTGGGAAATCTGCAATATAACCCATTGCGTCAGTCTCCATGCAGCGATGTGAGAAATCTGCGATATAAGTCACTACGTCAGGCTCCATGCAACAATGTTGTTATCAAGATTTTTTTTCATTTATCTATCCCCTAGGTTGCGATAAATATGCAAATAAATCTGTGTAATCTATTGCATCAGTCTCCATGCAGCAATGTATTATCAGGCTTTGTTTTTTTCATCCCCTAGGTCATGATGAATAGACAAAATCAGATCAAACCAAAACTTTCTATATTAGTCTCCAAGTATTAGTAAGTCAACTTTTTCAAAACTTGTATTTTCTTAAATATGCAAAAGAATCTACAACCTCTTAGATACTGACGAGTTATTTGCGTCATCACGTCTAAATTCTATCAAAATTTTGGTTCAAACACTAGTAAGATGATACATCATCATCGATACCTACTCTTTATACCCATAGGAACGTTGTACAACATATCCTTGTAATCTTTCAGAAAAAAATTGGGGTCTTCCATGATTTAATAAACTTTCGATCACAATATGCGAGACCTGCGTATTCTTGCACTATTCAATCGAAAGGTAATTAAATAGGGCAGTTGTCATACCCCAAATTTTCCCTACAGATTTCCAATCATTTTCTATCAAACTCTATAGTTATCATTTTCCTATTAGAGAATTAATGGGCTTTTCTAAATTAGAAAAGCCCATGTAAAATTTCAAGTCTTGAAAGGTTTATTGTCAAGAATTCTTAGGCATTTCTAAATCAGAAAGTACCATAAGTTTTAGTCCATTTAAAATAAGAGAGGGTGTATGTTCTAATCAAAAGGGCCATGAGCATTTTGTTTTAAGGCCCAATAAGGTAAGACATTTGGTCCATTTGCATACAGAAATGAGGGTTATGTTTTAATAAAGTGGCCCAGGCATTTGGCCTATTTCAGATTTCTGTTTTAAATGGTACAAAATTATTACATGATTATTATTACTGATTATTTTTTAGATCTTTATTTTTAGGGTTAAATAAGTTGTTGGTCCCTCTAAATATCTCAAATTTCGTTTTTAGTCCCTCTAAAATTTTCCTTCAAAGAATGGTCGTCCTAAAAAATTAAATTTTAACTTTTGGTCCCTCTTGCAATTTAGCTACGACTTTTACAACTTAGAGACGGTTAGAGACGATTTTAGCGATGGGTTTAGCCAAAGTTTTTATTTAGCGACGGAATTAGAGACCATTTTAGCTTCGATTTTGACAGGAGGGACCAAAACTTAAAATTTAATTTTTTAGGAGGACCATTCTTTGAAGGAAAAATTTAGAGGGACTAAAAACAAAATTTGAGATATTTAGAAGGGCCAAAAACTTATTTAACCCTTGTTTTTAATATTTGTTTTAGTTTTTAGAGATGTTAACTGAAAGTCCTTTTCACACGGTTCATCTCCAAGCCTAGAAAGAACAAGCCCAAAACAAAAGAAAACAATGTGGCCCATTTAGTTTTTTGGTTTATTTTGAAAAAGTTGTTTTGTTTTTAATTATAACAATATTATTGTTATTAAACTTTGTATTTTAACTTATTTGTTTTATTAAATTAAAGAGAAAAATGGTGAAGGCCATCGCATGATTCATTTTCCAGGCCCAATCCAAAAAGCATGTTTCAAAAAAACAAACAAATGTGCATTGTAGAGATTAATTGAAAAGAAACGCTTGCTTTAACAATGAAAAATTTACTCTATCAAATCCAAGGAAAATAATGTGTGTAAGGCTAACAATTACTGTTTAAATCAAGAAATAATCTATACATTCAAATTTTCCAGAATAGGACGAATAAAATATAGAAACATACTCAATTTTCAGACAAAATCATAACTAAAACAGAAACTTATCAAAACAATTACAATCGAATCAATACAAAAATTACAATATAATCATGGACAAATCTCTTAGTAATGAATCTCATAAAATTGTTTCATAATGCATCTAACTCTAAAACACTATAAAACCCTAAATCAAAACCAACACAAGGAAGGGATTTACAGAGGAAAATTTGACAGAAAAGAAAGAGAAGAAAATTTTACAAAAAGAAGAAATTGGAGGAAGTTTGGAGAGAGAACAGAGAAAGCTTGATCCAATAGCGTACACCGTTAACTCTTAGTTTGCCATTCTCTGTGAACCTAGGGTTTCAATATCTGAAACCCTAGTCTTTCTCCATCACACAGTTGTTACCTTCATCTTCATCTCCATCCACCACTATACATATCGAACATGATAAGAAGAGAGGTCATAAGGAGTCATAGAGGAAGCACAACAAGAAATTATGGCACGAACGGTAACTACATAGCTTGATTTTTTTTTTGTTTTTCTCATTGTAAGCATTATTGTTATTCTGAATTCGATTGTGGGGTTTAGGAGGTTATTTTCGTGTGGGAGAAGGGGCGAAGCGATTGGCGCCTCCACTTAGTTAGGTTAGGGTTTTTTGGGTTGTGAGAAGAGAGAAGAGGGCTAGGTCTGAGACAGACAGAGAGAGAGAGAGAGAGAGAGAGAGAGAGAGAGAGAGAGAGAGAAAATAATGAAATGAAACGAAATAATTTTAAAAAATGAAATATAATGTCTTAGGTCATTCGATGTACGCAAGTCAATAATAGTTACCATACTCTCTCATGCATAACTGCAAGATCTTAATCATTTGTCCCAAGATACACATGTCCTAGCACAATAACATGTGCCTCCCCATATCTGAGACAAGTGAATTCGTCCTAAACCCTTTGGGCCAAACCCAATCTTAAATCACGCCTCCCTCCTGTTTTATTTTTCTAGTAAGCTGGTCATCACAACCCCCAGCCTAACGGGCCAAGTCTAAAATTTGGACTTGGGCCCTACTCCCTACACCCCCTATATTTGCTACAGAGTTTTAATTTTAACTCCCTCCTGTTTTGGGCCTGAATTCAATATATGAATTTAGGACCCTAATATTTGTACCCCCGTTTTTACTAGCTCAATGAGATTCACCCCCCCCCCCCCCCCCCCCCCCCGCGTTTTATTTATTTTTCTTTGTTATTTTTATTTAATATTTTTTATATTTTCTATTTTCTATTTTTATAATTATAATATTATTTTATTTTATTATTATCATATAAATCATATAAATCATATATTATTTTCCAAGTCATAAAAATTATTATTTATTTGATTGTATTAAATTTTTTTTAAACCATGCATTTAATAAGATTTTTTTACAATTAATACAGCAAAAAATATTTAACCAAAAATAATTTATTTTTCATAATAAATTAATTTTCAAAAAAAGGTTACGAATATATTAAAATCAACTGCGTGCTTCGTCTAAAATCTCTGTTATTCACACACCTAGACTAAGTATGCAGGAAATTCAAATATCTTCGTAATCCATAAAAAACACCAACCAACTTCGCGAACTACAAATTGGGACTCTGATTCCTTATAAGAGGATACGTACGCATACGACTAAAATTGTGGCGAGGTCCCCTAATAAAAATTAAAACCCTACTTCCTAAACATTGCACTTATAACCTTAGTATCCTTGTGAACAAGGTAGATAAGGGGTGCCTAACACCTTCCTTTCTTCTAAACGAAGTAAGAACCTAGAATCTCAATGTATAAAATTAGGGTTTCCTATTAGATTCCCTTCCTTAGGACAAAAAACTAGTAGTAGCGACTCGATTTAAAATCTAGGGGCTCCTATTAGATTCCCTTCCAAGCGTCATTTCTTTGATTTCGATTGTTAAGCCACTAAAAATGAATATTGTTAAGAAAGACAACATAGCTTAATAATAGGAATCAAAGCGTACAAACACTTGGAAATGAGAACATGGCATTTTTATGTCATGCATAATTTTGTATTCATTTTGTATTTCATAAGTATCCCAAGATTCTCACTCAAGGTCCTTCAGTCGTTAGAAACAAGTTGTCTCACCGGTACAATACCCGACCCAATTTTAAGAAGAAGATTGAAAACCTTGAACAAGAGAATTGCGAGCTGCGTGAAGAAGTTACTACTTTGAGAGATAGAATGTCTAATCTGACTGCTTTGGTAGAGTCGTTGGTGGCTTCTCAGGATCATCCACCACTACCTCAGTCTCCTCATGCTACTCAACTGTAACAGCCAATACGCATTTCTCATGTTACGTTGGTTCTCGTCTCTGCTACTCTGGTTGTAACCTCTGCTCAATATCGTATACCTCCCGGTTGTCCATGGGGAATGCCTGAGGGTTACATGTCAGTAGGATATAACCTTATTATTTAAGTTGTTTAGCCTGTTCAATTAGTGATGGTTTCAGCCCCTCCTGTGGTGTACAATACTCCTATTGCTACTAATGAGATCCACCATGTTGTACCTCTTGTGTTAAATGTGGTCCTTGTTTTTAATGATGAGGTTTATCATCCCGATCTTCCACCAAGTGAAAGTTTGGGTTTACATGACATGATAGATGACTTTGAGTTAAATGTGGTCCTTGTTATTAATGATCAGTTCAACGAAATGCAAAAATAAATTAAGTCTCTTAGGGGAAAATTTTGGGTTTCCTGCTCTTATGTTAAATGTGGTCCATGTTATTAATGATCAGTTCAAAGAAATGCAAAAAGAAATGAAGTCTCTTAGGGGAAAAGATTTGTTCGGCCAAAATGTCAGTGATCTTTGTTTGGTTCCAAATGTGAAAGTGCCAGCAAAATTTAAGGTACCAGAATTTGAGAAACACAAGGGCAATTCTTGTCCCCATGATCATCTGGTGATATATATCATCAGAATATCCACTCATACTGATGACCAATACTCGCTTATTCATTTTTTCCAAGAATGATTGATTGGTGCTGCCTTGAAATGGTACATGGATTTGGATAGTAGCAACATCCATACATTCAATGATTTGGGTAAAGCTTTTATCAAGATGTATAAGTATAATATGTTTATGGAACCTGATTGTAACCAGTTGAGAGCAAAGGCTCAGAAGGATAAGGAATCCTTTAAGGGGTATGCGCAGCGTCGATGCGAAATGGCAGCCCAAGTGTTACCCTCAATGGGAGAGAAAGAAATGACTAAGGTCTTCCTAAAAACCCTTGGTTCATTTTACTATCAAAGAATCATGGCGAGTGCACCAAGTTATTTCACTCATATGGTAAGTATGGGTGCCTGTTGTACCCCAAAATTTGCCCTCCCATTTCTCATTGACATCTCTCATCACAAAGCCCTTTGAGATCAAGATCCAGTTAGGGTTTCATCTGCTCAAGTCTTCTCCTTGCCCTGTTGACCCAAATTAGGGTTTGTGTTTGCACAAAGGTGTTTTGACCTAAAATGCCTAAGATGACTTTCATGCTTCATGTTGGACTCCCAAGTTTATCCATACCAAGTTTCAAGCCTTGATTCCAAGTTTTGCACAATCAATTGGACAGTTGACCTAGAAATCAGCTGTATTGGGGAAAAAGTCAATTGTGGCCAATTGACAGTCAAATCTCATGAAAATTGACCCACATCAACATTATGAACTCACATGGACCATTTGATCAAGTTTGGATCACAATTCCACAAGAAATTTGATCAGATCACCAAAAGGGCAAAATGGTCATTTTTAGGGTTTTAACTGTACAAAGGCAATTTTTGACTGTTTGACCTAGCCAATGGTAAACCAAGCTCACATATGGACTCAAGGACCCCATGGAATTATCTTGGCATGCTCAACAAGTTCAAAAGATCCCAAATGCACAAGATTGACAGTTGAATTTCCCAATCAATTGATCAATTTTGACTGTATACTGAAAAGTCAAACTTTGACTTTTTGGTCAAAATCAAGAGTCAAGATTCATTTTTCATAAAAACATGCCAAATCATGAAACTTGTTCATCAAGAAATCAAGAATTGCAAATTAGGGTTTGAAATGGGAATTTTTCATAACTTAGAATTTTTCTAAGTTATGAAAAACCCTAATTTTTCCCCAACTTTGCCCCACTTTCTCACCAAGATTCATTTGGATTCAAGCAAAAGTCAAAACATGAAAGTTGTAGCCTATTGCATAATCTACAACTTTTATTCACAAAGTTTTCCCAAAAGAGGCTTGTATCTCAAGTTACAATTTTTGGAATAAGGGTACTAAACCATTCTTAACTTAGTGAAATTTTGACCTTTTTAGGCAAGGTTTTTACCTAACTTCAAGACCATTTTTCACATACTTCCACTTGGAATTTCAATTTGCATTTCAAATATGGATTGTAGTACACATTCAAAGCTTTCCAAAATGTCCAAGAACTCATCAAATAACCTCATGGTTAGAGAGAATCGAATTTTGCAATATGGCAAAAACTCACTTTTGAATTGGTCAATTTCCATGTTCATAACTTGTGCAATTTTTCAAATCAGCATGCTTCCCTTAATTTCAGGCCCCTAAACCATCCAACACTCATAAATTTAATGCAAACTCTTTGTGCCAAGACCATGTTCTATGTGTTCAAGCATTGCATGATGGATTAATCCCAAAATAGATAAAGCACTTTAACCATTTTTGCAAAAGTAAGCTTTATGTCAAAATGAAAATCCAAGAAGTACAGATCAAATCCCCTTGGCACAAGTTTAGGGACTAATCACACTGATCAATGCCAAGGTTTTCAGCATGTTATGGGGGCCTCTACCTGTCTAAACACCAACTTGGCTTTTGGTTGCTTAAAGTGTAAGAAATAGAGCATATCACAAGACAACTTTCATCTCAGCAATAGAACCCTTAAGAAAATATTTTGTACACATTCAAGACATCCTAACTGAGCTAGCACACGACTCCAACACCTCCATTGCCCTCTAGAATACAGAACCACCCTCAAACTTCCCAAACAGAGCTCCTACTGCAGTTTGAGTGCCAACTCTCATCCCTTTCATGCATTCTTGCTAAAAGCTCATCAAACACATTCCCTAGCATCACTTGAAGCTAACCAAAGTCTCAAACACGACCTGTAACTCCTCTAATCAGTTCCACCATTTTCACTTTCTTGTTTTGCAGTTGAAGTTCCCTAGCTCGATTCAAAGTGTTTCAAAGCAAAGTAAAACTTAGAATAGTATCCCTGGACATCAAGGAAGCTGTACCAATCATCACCTTGCTCTGAAAGTACCTCCATCATCAGATACAACTTCAACTGAACAGGTATCTTCTTGAACTTCTAACTCTTAGTGTAGGCATCATTAGCTCTAAGTTTGTGAATAAAAAGTGTTCTACTCATGCCCATGAATCTGTACATACTTTTACTTTCCATTTATTTTGCCTGAGCTATGAGAATTTAAGGTCTGAATATTGATAAAAACTTAGGTTAGGATTTGGGAATGATGAAATTCTCTCTCATTTCTGAGAGTTAGGATGAGTTCTTTACATATTTAGAATCGTGATTCAATGCTTAACATTTCTTATGTTGTAAGTTTGTGCAAAAGATCAAAGAATCCAGATGTTTGAATTGGTGTTCAGGCGCGCGTTTTTGAACATCTTTCTGGCTGGAGGTTGAAGAAAGGCTTGGTGGGCTGGGCCTTCTATGCTATTTCTTTCCACACCACATTTTCACTTTGACACCCCCTGAGCCCATTTTGTTTGTTTTAATGATTTTTTTTACTTTTCTTTTTTTATTCTGACTTGTTTATTTTTGCTAATAATATAAAAAACATAAAAAATATTTTTTACATCATTTTTACATTTTTTAGGCATTTATTTGTTTAAGATAGTTATTTGTACATAAATAATTATATAAATTTACTTTTTACTTAAAATACTAGAAAATAATGTAAGCATATTTTATTTTCATTTTTATTTTGTTTTATCTTCTTAAAATATTTTGTATAAAATATACTTTTTTTATAAATATTAAATATTATTATTTTTATATATATAATACATATTTAGAAATTAATACATATATATATATATATATATATATATATATATATATATATATATATATATATATATATATATATATATATATATATATATATATATATATATATATATATATATATATATATATATATATATATATATATATATATATATATATATATATATATATATATATATATATATATATATATATATATATATATATATATTAGAATATTTAGTAAAAAATACAAAAATATATACACTTTATTTTTTATTAACATTTAATAGTAAAAATATCATTTTGACAAATATACTTCATTTTTATTTTTATTTCATATATAATTGATAAATATTAATATATATTAAATAATTAATACTTTTATCTAAGAAAATTAGGGTTTTGCCCTAAACATTAAAAAGCTCCAAAAATAATACTTTTTTTTTATTTTGTTTATTTGATATAAAAAAATACTTTTTTTCATACATATAAAAAACCCTTTTTGCATCTTGCATATTTATTTTATTTCTATTTAATTTGTGCAAATTAATTATCTTGTAAATAAATTCCAAATTGATGTAATAGCTAGGTTTAAATTCCTTGTCAAAACCCCCATTTGAACATTTGTACCCCCCTTCCCATATTGTGTTGTAATAGTTTAGAACTTTACTTTTCGCACTTTAATGCTTTCTAAATATACCATGTTAGAATTAGGGTTTGTATGCAAATAAAAGGAACAAAATAGTTTGACCTAATTTCAAGATAATCAAGCATGAAAATGGACAACACATATCACACTTGCACCCCTAGGGTATTCCACTTGTTGCCTTCAATAATGGGCCATGTTGCATGTTAGGTCTCTTTGGGCAAAACAAACACAATTCAAATGATCATAGTCCCTCGATGACGCTTTCGAAAAGTTGCCTAAAATGATCAAGCCCCTCTCAAGAAAAAATTGCCCAAAGATATTTAACACCATTGCAATTATGGTCTAAACGATGACCCGCGCCCGTCCCTTTCACATCCTAACACAAGATTGTCCACCAAATACAATGGTGGAACAAAATTGTTAAAAGGGTTAAAACATAACAAAAATCTTTGAGAACTTTAGGGTAGATAGCTCTTAGGTACTTGTCAACTTGCAAAAACAAAAACACTTGCCTATTTTTCAAACCACACTTCACAAACACTTTCAAAACAAACTTTCAAAAAAACCTTGAAACATCTTTTCAAAAAGACAAACACCTTTTGTAAAACATTCGAGTAAAGAATTGTTACAAGGGTAGCCTAGACAAGGCATTTTTTTTCAAAACCTTTTCAAAACCACACACAAAGCACCATTTCAAACAATTGAAAACCAAGGCAAGTTGATCTAAGCAAGTACCTAAGAGCCCATGGATAACAATGGATAGAAAGGGTGCTAATACCTTCCCTTTCTATAATCTACTCCCCGAACCCAAGAAAATAAACTCAAAGGTTTTTGCTGTGCTTTTTAAACCTTTCCTTAGGATAAAATAAAAAGTCGGTGGCGACTCTTGCTCAACCGAAACATTTGCGAAAACAAACGCAAAACCATAGTCAGTTCCCCCACCGTATCACAGAACTGGCGACTCTGCTGGGGAAAAATTTAAAAGTGGAGTAACCTTAGGGCTTAGATCACCCTCTTGCATGACTAATTGTTTGATTTGATTGCTTTACATCTTGGCTCTATTGTTTGGGTTTGCAATCCTACACCCGGATTTTGGGAAACATTCATAGATAGCAATACGTTGTGGAAACTGTGCGGGGTATACCGACACGGTCGAAGCAATAGCTATATTAGTGCGACATATTTGTGAGTACCAGTAACCCTTGAGTTCAATCAAGGAGAGTACGGGGCCGCTGAGTGATGTCACTAAGCACTAATGACCTAGAACCTTACTTGACCATCTTGGCCTTTTATTAGGGGTAGTGAGATGACCGACTTTGGTGCAGTCCGAAGTTGGTAGATACTCGATACTACACTCATTGAGGGTTGTTTTCTTGGAATATTTCGGTCGCTAGTTAAGTGGCTAAACCGAAACAATGAACAATGAAAATAATCCAGTGATATTGAGCTCCTTAGAACCCGGTTACTATTCATAGGACAGGTTTTTAAGCCAACTACACTCAAGAGGGTACTTACCTATGAAACCCCATGCAAGCCTGAAACTAGGGTTTGGTGTGAATTGCTTGTACATATGTTTTGTGCATACATCATAAACATCATAAAGCATCATATGCATTCACTAACCATTTCAAGGATTTGGATCTTCATCTTTGTTCTTGTTTTGTAGGTCATGGAAATTCCTCGCAGAAAAACCATCCAAGTCAACCTTGTGAGAATCTCTCCTCAACTCAAGGAACTCACCTCAAGAATTCCGGAAAGCTCATCCTTTAGTGAAAGACATGGTAGACTGCTCAGCCTAGTCAACACCAACATTGAAGAAGACATGATGAAATTTCTATTCCAGTTCTTTGACCCTCTTCACCACTGTTTCACTTTCCCTGATTACCAGTTGGTACCCACTTTGGAGGAGTTTTCTCAACTCCTGAGAATTCCTATCCTTAATCAACTACCCTTCAACGGTACGGAAAAGGAACCAAAGCCTGAAGATGTTGCTCGAGCATTACATCTACAACCTTCTGACATCAAGGGGCATTGGGAAACTAGAAGTGGCGTCAAAGGTTTCTTAGCAAAATTCTTGTTTGAGAAGGTACAAGAGTGTTGGAATTCATTGGACCTACAAGCCTTCGAAGAGATTGTGGCACTCCTTATCTATGGGTTGGTCCTATTTCCAAATTCTGACCAATTGGTAGATGTCAACGCCGTCAAAATCTTCTTGTCCAGAAATCCAATACCAACATTGCTTGGGGACATCCTTCACTCATTTTACACACGAACAATGAGACAGAGGGGTGTTCTCATGTGCTGTACTCCTCTCCTTGCAAGGTGGTTTATTTCGCACCTTCCACAATCTGTCTTAAAGAATGACCAAGGCTCAAGGTGGTCCCAACGGTTGATGACTCTTACTCACTCTGATGTACATTGGTGTTCTCGGTCCAGAGAAAATATCATCATCATCGATCGTTGTGGAGAGTTTCCTAATGTCCCTTTACTTGGAATCAGAGGAGGTATCACCTACAACCCTTGCCTAGCTTTGAGGCAATTCGGATATGCACGGAGGGATGGCCCTCATGACATGTTGATTCCTGACCTAGTTTTTGACTTCGACAACGATGCGCAAGGACTTCGCCAAAGATTCATCAGAGCCTGGGGGAGGCCCAACAAGGTTGATAGCAAGACTCTGGGACACAAGAACTCCATCCCTCTTGAGCCTTATCTCAAGTGGGTACGAGCCCGAGCCCAAAGTCCAATGATGCCTTATCCTCATGTACTCCCTGTGATTAAAGAGCCCGTCAATGAAGGAGAGGTTCCCTACACCATCCTACATCTAGACATGCCTACATCGTGGGAGGAAATGCAGAAGAGTTGGATTCAGCTCAAGGAGGAACGGAACACTTTTGAAGCTAGCTTCAACGCCAGTGAGAAGAAGGTTCTAGAGCTTACCCGCCGACTCCATGAGCAATAAGCCCTCAACACCTACATCGCACCAAAGAGGATGCGCAATGTCTTTTTACCTTGAGAAGTTGTTTTTGTAATATTTGGCCCATGGGGCATTTATGTACTAACAAATTTCTTCTTATTAATATGACGTGCGTTCTTTTTTGTCTACAACAATTTTGAATGTTCCAAAATCCTTGAATGCATTGCATACATAAGCATATCATTCATCATGTGCATAAGCAGGTTTCACGCCAGGTTTCCTTATCTGTCTGCTGTTTATTTCAGTAGGATGGATCTCGAGCAAACAGTCAAAGACCTACAAGCTCAAAATGCACAGTTCCAGCAACTCCTGATGACCTTGGCTAAAGGTCAGGAGGATCTCAAGACCTTGCTGGGGAATAAAGACCCGGTGAAAAAGAAGAAAAAGAGACTCGGGGTGGCTACTTTAGGGAGAAGATTTGACGGAGAGGCCAGGAGAGTGCTTGAATTCCCTCCTACTTCGGATGAAGGGACCAGTAAAGGAGGTGGGGCTGCGGTACCTTCCGAGTCCGATGTGGAAGAAGAAGAGGTCGAAGAGGATGAAGACTACTCTGATCAGCAATACCCTCCAGCTGATGATAAATACAAAGGTTTAGAAGACAGGTTGTCCGCCATGGAGCTACAAAGAGTACCGGGTTTGGATTTTGAAGACTTGGGTTTGGTCGTCGGGATTGTGATTCCCCCAAAATTCAAAGTGCCAGTGTTTGTGAGGTATGATGGGCTGTCCTGTCCAAAAATGCATCTCAGATCCTACGTGAGAAAGATCCAACCCTATACGGTAGATAAAAACCTTTGGATCCATTTCTTTCAAGACAGCCTTTCTGGAGCTCAATTGGAGTGGTTTTATCAGCTAGAGGGAACCAGCGTCCGAAATTGGGAAGACTTGGCCACTGCCTTTTACAAACAATATCAGTATAATTCTGACCTTGCTCCTACTCGTACCCAACTTCAGGGTATGTCATTAGGAACAGGCGAAGGATTCAAAGAATATGCACAAAAATGGAGCGATTTGGCTGGCAGGGTGCAGCCTCCTTTAACCGACCGCGAACTTGTTGATATGTTTCTTGGGACCCTATCTGGGCCATTTTTCAATCATCTGATTGGTAACTCTTCCGCGGGGTTTACCGATTTGATCTTAACAGGCGAAAGAATAGAAGCTGGCATCAATTCAGGAAAAATTCAGAAGGGTGTTGCTGCAAGTGTTGAGAAGAAGCCTTTTAAGAAGGAAATGGCTGTTGTATACTCCCAAAGAAGAGCAGGGAAGATTGAGCGTCGGCCAACCGTGGGGGCCGTAATGATTCAGAACCCTTCAAGTGAGCAGCCTCGCTATAACCAGTCCAGACCAAATCAACAACGGGTGGAACGGCCACAATGGCAGTTCACCCGTATTAATATGACTCCAGCGCAAGTGCTTCCCCATCTATTGAAGTTGAATCTTGCCACTATCAAAGAGGCACCAAAAAATGTGAATACGTCCTCTCCGCATTATCATCCTAATGCCAAATGTGCCTACCATTCTGACAGTGTCGGGCACGACACCAATGATTGTTGGGCACTCAAGCATAAAATCCAAGACCTGATAGAGGCGAAGGAAGTGGAGTTCGACGCTCCGGAGAAGCCTAATGTGATATCTGCTCCCATGCCGAAGCATGGCCGAAATGTCAATGCCATTGAAGAAGATTTGTATGTTGCTGATGTCAATGATCTGATTACTCCATTGTTAACCATCAAGTTGAATTTGTTAAGGGCCGGGATCTTCCCGGGATGTAAAGAAGACTGCTATTGTTGTTACTCTCTGCCGTTTGATTGTCCGTTACTGAAGAAAGGCATCCAAGGCCTTATAGATAGTCGACAAATTTTGTTTGAAAAAGTTTCTGCTGTTCCAACCCATACTGAAGATGTCTCAATCATAACCATTCACGCCAATCTTTCCAAGGCCGTCAAAAAGCCTGTTAAGATTACACCAGCTACAAAATCTGTTCCTTTGAAGATAACAATGCCAGGGCCTGTCCCCTATGTTTCTGAGAAGTCAATACCATGGAACTATGGCGGTGACGTCTACTACCATGGTATTAAACAAATAGAAATAACTGAAGAAAGTTCAGATGATGAAGAAGCCAGCATTAGTAACATTGCAGGCACGAGCAAAATCACCAGGAGCGGGAGAATATTTTCTCCAGAGATTTCCCCTCCAAGAGCAATCTTTGGACCCTCATCTGCCGACAAGGTCATCCCTGCACCAATAAAACTCTCTGCTAGAACCCCTTTGATTGAAGATGTTGTTGTTCCTAGTACTGTCCCTCCTACCACTACTGACAAAGGTAAGGGAATCCAAGATGAGCTCGTCAGGACGAGGGCTCAACCCTTGGTCATCCCGGAGACCTCCAAGAAGGAAATGGATGAGATCTTGTGGATAATCAAAAGGAGTGATTACGATGTGGTAGAACAACTGGGGAAAACCCCCTCAAAGATCTCCATGCTGGCCCTGCTACTTTGCTCGGAAGCGCACGCTAAAGCTCTGATAAAATTCCTGAAGGCAGCCCATGTGCCCCAGGAAACCTCTGCAGATCAATTTCAAAATTGCGTGGCTAGCCTTACTGCGGACAATGGATTAGGTTTCTCTGATGCCGACCTAACTCCTAAAGGTAGAAACCACAATGATGCTTTGCACATTTCAGTCGAGTGCCGAGGAACTACTCTCGCACATGTCTTGGTCGACACTGGTTCGTCGCTGAATGTACTGCCTAAGAAGGCCTTGGACCGACTAGATTGTGAAGGGTTGGAGTTGAAGCCGAGTGATATTGTTGTCAGAGCTTTCGATGGTTCGAAGAGAATGGTCCATGGGGAGGTTGAAATTCCCATCAAGATAGGCACTGAGGTGTTTAAATCCACCTTCTATGTGATGGACATCCGTCCGTCATACTCTTGCTTGCTGGGTAGACCTTGGATACACCATGCTGGGGCAGTCACCTCCTCCTTACATCAGATGTTGAAGTATCCTGTCAAGGGAAAGATCATTACTGTCCATGGTGAAGAGGAGTACATGATTAGCCACTTGAATTCTTTCCGGTACGTGGAGGTAGAAGGGGAGTTCATTGAAACGCCTTTTCATCATTTCGAAGAAGTCCTTCCTGAAATAACAGTAGCAAAGTTGGCAGCTGAGACACCGAGGCAGATGGCCAGGATGGCATCTCTAGAGGATGCAAGGGCCGCAATAAAGGAAGGGAAGAATTCAGCATGGGGGCAGTTACCTGACATTCCACATAAAACCGACAAATTTGGATTAGGGTTCACTACCGCAGGCCAGAAAGCTATGCGCCGTTCGAAGATTGAAAGAGCGCCAGTCAAAATTTCTCCCTATGGAATCAACGCTTTGGAGGATGAAGACAAAGAGAGCAACATCGAAGAGTGGATTTATCCAACTGTCAAAGGAGGATTGTGCAACCGGGAGGCAAAAGACTTTGTCCCCATCACTTTTATTCATCAGTAATTTATCTGTCAAACATTTCCTATTGGTCTGTAATATTTATTTTCAAACAATCCGTACACTATCTTTTCACCTCATGCCTTGCCCGGGGCATGTAGGTCCATTTGTAAGGGTTTTGATTATTTTTCATATCCATATGCCATGTTTAATGATTCATTGGACGTTTTTCATTTTGATAAACTGCTTGTGTTCATTTTCTTTCCTTTTGCATTTTTTGTTTAAGGATGGTTATCCCTTACACACACCCACACTCACGAATGCAGGTACCCATCCACTCCGGATTCCATGGGTGACGATTCTGCTATATCCTTCAATAACTCTGAGGATCTGGTCAATCAAGCCGAGTATGAAGATGACGAAGGTTGTGAGGTACCAGGGGAACTAGCCAGACTTCTACAGCAAGAGGAAAGGGCCAACTTACCGCACGAAGAGTCATTGGAAACTGTCAACTTGGGGACCGAGGAAGACCGGAAGGAGGTGCAAGTGGGTGCCAATCTGGAACCAAGTGTCAAGGAACGCCTGATACAGTTGTTGAATGAGTATGTTGAAATCTTCGCTTGGTCTTATGAAGACATGCCGGGTTTAGACACAGACATTATGGTTCACCGTCTCCCCACAAGAGAGGATTGTCCATCGATCAAGCAAAAGGTCCGCCGAATGAGGCCTGACATGTCTGAAAAAATCAAAGCAGAAGTAATGAAGCAATTCAACGCCGGCTTTCTGGCTGTTACGTCCTATCCTCAATGGGTCGCTAACATCGTGCCAGTACCCAAGAAAGATGGCAAAGTCAGGATGTGTGTGGACTACCGGGATTTGAATAGGGCCAGCCCCAAAGATGATTTCCCGCTACCACACATTGACATTTTGATCGACAATACAGCTCAGCATAAAGTGTTTTCCTTCATGGATGGATTCTCGGGCTACAATCAAATCAAAATGGCCCCCGAGGATATGGAGAAAACAACTTTTGTCACGCAATGGGGCACTTTCTGTTACAAGGTGATGCCGTTCGGGCTGAAGAACGCCGGGGTAGCTTATCAACGCGCCATGGTAGCTTTGTTTCATGATATGATATATCATGAGATTGAAGTTTACGTAGACGATATGATAGCTCGGTCACAAACAGAGGAAGAGCACCTTGAACATCTAGAAAAGCTGTTTGCCAGGTTGAAATAATACAAACTCAGGCTGAATCCAAGTAAGTGCACTTTTGGAGTTAGGTCTGGTAAACTTCTAGGATTTATTGTGAGCAACAAAGGCATTGAAGTCGATCCCGCAAAAGTGAAAGCAATACAAGAGATGCTTGCTCCCCGTACTGAAAAGGAGGTCAGAGGATTCTTGGGGCGCTTGAACTATATTGCCAAATTCATCTCTCATCTGACTTCTACCTGTGAGCCAATTTTCAAACTCTTGAAAAAAGATCAGGTAGTCGAATGGAACGACGATTGCCAAGCTGCTTTTGATAAAATCAAGGAGTATTTGCTAGAACCTCCTATTCTGATGCCACCCGTCGAAGGAAGACCATTGATCATGTATTTGACCGTCTTGGATAACTCAATGGGGTGTGTTTTGGGCCAGCATGACGAGTCTGGTCAAAAAGAGCATGTTATTTATTACCTTAGCAAAAAGTTTACCGACTGTGAGACTCGCTACTCACTGCTCGAGAAAACTTGTTGCGCTTTGGTATGGGCTGCTCGCCGACTAAGATAGTATATGTTGACTCATACTACCTTATTGATTTCCAAAATGGATCCTATCAAGTATATCTTCGAAAAGCCCGCTTTATCTGGAAGAATAGCCAGATGGCAGATGATCCTGACTGAGTATGACATTCAGTACACCACCCAAAAAGCTATAAAAGGGAGTGTACTAGCTGACCATCTGGCTCATCAAGCTATCGAAGATTATCAACCCATGAGATTTGACTTCCCAGACGAGGACATCATGAACTTGGACAACATTGAAAGTAACAGACCGTATGACGGACCCGAAAAGGGATCCCGATGGACCCTGTACTTTGATGGTGCTTCAAATGCACTTGGAAACGGTATCGGCGCAGTACTCATTTCTCCGGAAGGCTGTCACACACCTTTCACGGCCCGACTTTGCTTCAGCTGCACAAACAACATGGCTGAGTATGAAGCTTGCATCTTTGGTCTCAAGGCTGCTATAGACTTGGGGATCAAATCTTTGATCGTATTTGGGGATTCGGCTTTGGTTATCAGTCAAATCAAAGGAGAGTGGGATACCAAGCACCCTAATCTTATCTCATACAAAGAACATGTCCTGACATTGTTGCCTCATTTCGAGCAAGTTACCTTCGATCATTTCCCGCGAGAAGAGAATCAGCTAGCAGATGCTTTAGCTACGATGTCCTCCATGTTTAAACTCAATTGGGATAACGAGGCTCCCCAAATCACCATCGAGCGAATGGATGAACCTGCGCATTGTCACGAGATTAATACCGAAGAAATAGTGGAACAACCCTGGTTCCATGAAATCAAAAGGTATCTCGAGACTAGAGATTATCCCGAAGGAGCTTCCGTAAATGACAAGAAGTTCTTAAGGAAATTTGCTGCCAAATTCTTCCTGAGAAACGGCATCCTTTACAAACGAAGCCATGATTGTGTATTACTCCGATGCATAGACAAAGCTGAGGCAGAGTTGATCATGACTAATATACACAGCGCCACATTTGGCACTCACTTGAGCGGGCATACAATGGCTAAGAAGATCCTAAGGGCAGGCTATTACTGGTCTACCATGAAAGCTGACTTCCATCAACATTCCCGTACTTGCCACAAATGTCAAGTCTACACTGACAAAGTTCATATCCCTCCGGTCCCTCTCAACGTTCTGACCGCTCCTTGGCCATTTGCAATGTGGGGCATTGACATGATTGGAGAAATCAAGCCCACGGCTTCCAACGGACATCGCTTCATCCTAGTTTCCATTGACTATTTCACCAAATGGGTCGAAGCAGCTTCCTTCGCCTCTGTTACTAAAAATGTGGTTGCCCGCTTCATCAAGCAAAATCTCATATGCCGGTATGGTGTTCCAGACATGATCATCACAGACAACGGTACAAATCTGAATAACACGATGATCACCGCCTTGTGCGAACAGTTCAAGATTTATCATCACAATTCATCTCCCTATCGGCCGAAGATGAACGGTGCTGTTGAAGCTGCGAACAAAAACATTAAGAAGATCATTCAGAAAATGACAGTCACTTACAAAGACTAGCATGAGATGTTACCATTTGCTCTACATGGATACCGTACGACGGCACGTACTTCAACCGGGGCAACCCCATTTTCTTTGGTATATGGCATGGAAGTTGTCCTGCCTATGGAGGTTCAGATTCCTTCTCTAAGGATTATGAAGGACACAGGTTTGAATGAAGATGATTGGATGCAGACCCGACTTGATCAACTCAATTTGATCGACGAGAAGCGACTCGCTGCTATATGCCATGGTCAGACGTATCAAAAGCGGATGATCAAGGCCTTCAATAAGAAAGTCAGACGTCAGGTGTATCAAGTCGGAGATCTCGTAATCAAGCAGATTATCTTTCCGCAAAGTGATCCCAGGGGCAAATGGACTCCTACATATGAAGGACCATTTGTGATTAAGAGCATATTTTCCGGTGGTGCAATGATCCTGACCACCATGGACGGCGACGATTTGCCGCACCCTGCGAATACAGACATAGTCAAAAGATACTACGCATAAAATAACCCGACAAGTCGAAAACCCGAAAGGGCGGCTTGGGCAAAAATGGGCATCCCGGTGAACCAAAAACCCGAAAGGGCGGTTCAGGAAAAAATTAGGGATAAAAACAAAAAAAATCTGTACACCCGGCAAGTTGAAAACCCGAAAGGGCGGCTTGGGCAAAAAGGGGTTTCCCGGTGGATCAAAAACCCGAAAGGGCGATTCAGGCAAAAGTTAGGGAATTAAAGCGTATGACTATGTCTCGTCAGATCACTTCAAAGACAATCTCTTCATCAACCAGTTCCAGGCTTCTGATCAATCCAGTCATCGGCAAACGAAGCATTGAATGGACAAATATTCAGAGTTGTGAAAGCTATAGCGGAATGGAATCCCATGGAATTATTTCACATAGCCATCTTTATTTTGTATAAATCTTTCAATATTTACGACAAAATCCTCTTACTAGGATGATTGTCTCCTTTGTACAAATATACTCATAGAAAGTCAATACAAATACTTTTCCCAGAAATTTGTGTCATTTCCTTTTCTTTTCTCTTGCACTATTTGTTTTATTTTGAGAAACGTCCAATGTTTTGTTAAATAGGCATATGCATTTGAACATAATCATTTCCTTACGAATCAAGAAAGAGGATTACTGATAGGTCAAAGATGCAGTTGGATATCTTGATACCCTTCAAAGGAATTCCCCAGGAGATTTGGAATCCATATCCCCAGTAGATTTTGGAAGCTTATCCCCTGCAGAGTACGGACGTCTCTCCCGAGTTTTATTCAAAGTTATTCCTCACAAGGGCTTATAACTGGGTTATCCTCAGCTTATTGCCACGGAAGATCGCACTCGCCAAAATTCTTCCTACCTCCAGCGGAGTTCATCAGAGTTCCCCAGCATAACTTATCAATACAATCCCCGGAGGAGTTTGTCTTTGTTATCCCCAGCCAGAGGATCCTCCGGAACTCAATTCCCCTCGGAACTAAAGTTTTAGTATCCCCGGCCGAGCTAAAGCTTCAAATTATCAATCCCCAACAGAGCCAGACTAGTGAACCTTCTCCCCATAGAATTTTGGGAGGGCAAATCTTGAGTTCCCCAATGAAGTCGCCAGAAATACTTCCCACCAAACTGAAGATTCTCAATCTTACCTCCCCAGCATGAGTCTACTAGATTGGAACTCCCCAGTAAAAGTCATCAGGAATTCCCCAGAAGATTGGTATACAACCCAAGCTCCTTATTCTTCAGCAACAACCAGGAATTATTCTTCCCGGCAGCAGTCAAGATAATTTTATCTTCAGCCATCTCGAATTCATCTATCCTTTGAGAGATAGCTCATCAGCTTACATGCGCATTCATTTACATTCATATCATATAACATACGTTGCATCATGCATCATGACATTGCATACAACTAACTCTTTACCTTTTCAGGTAAGACCAATCGACAGACTAAAATCATTATCTCCCGAGATTCTTTCCAGGAATAGTTCAGATATGACCCAGACATGACAACATTCTAATGCTTATTCCAGATTTATCCAGATGCAGTTTTACACGAGCTCATCATCAGGGAACCCTACACCGGTTCTTCCTCCAAATTCAAGACTTCTGAAAACAGTTCACGGGTTCTCCAAGTAACCGATGTTAACCTATCACTTGTTCAGATTCTTCTCAAGACTTCTGAAAACAGTTTATGGATTCTTCCCAACAACGGATGTTAATCTATCGCTTGTTCAGATGCAACTTTTGAAAAGAGTTTACGGACGCTTCCCAACAACGGATGCTGCTCTATTGCTTATTCAACTCCGAGATTTCTGAAAACAGTTCACGGGTTCTCCAAGTAACGGATGTTAACCTATCACTTGTTCAGATTCTTCTCAAGACTTCTGAAAACAGTTTATGGATTCTTCCCAACAACGGATGTTAATCTATCGCTTGTTCAAATGCAACTTTTGAAAACAGTTTACGGACGCTTCCCAACAACGGATGCTGCTCTATTGCTTATTCAACTCCGAGATTTCTGAAAACAGTTCACGGGTCCTCCAATTAACGGATGTTAACCTATCACTTGTTCAATCTCTTCTCAAGAATTCTGAAAACAGTTCATGGATTCTTCCCAACAACGGATGTCAATCTATTGCTTGTTCAGACCCCCAATTCAGATGTGGTTCAAAACATGGACAGTTTTCTGATACTCATTTTCAGATGGCATCTTTAAGCCCATCCCCAATAAGTTTCTGTCACTCTTCCAGATGGCATCGTTAATCCCATCTCCAAATGACATCTCTAAGCCCATTCCCGCATCCATTGCTTTGACGAGTGCAAATTTCCAGGCACTCTAGTGTCCAATCTCCTTTTACCCTCGAGTCACGAAAGGCAAACTTGCCAATCTAACTCTTCGGATTCAAGAAGATTGAACAGGGGCAACTTTTGTACCCCAAAATTTGCCCTCCCATTTCTCATTGACATCTCTCATCACAAAGCCCTTTGAGATCAAGATCCAGTTAGGGTTTCATCTGCTCAAGTCTTCTCCTTGCCCTGTTGACCCAAATTAGGGTTTGTGTTTGCACAAAGGTGTTTTGACCTAAAATGCCTAAGATGACTTTCATGCTTCATGTTGGACTCCCAAGTTTATCCATACCAAGTTTCAAGCCTTAATTCCAAGTTTTGCCCAGTCAATTGGACAGTTGACCTAGAAATCAGCTGTATTGAGGAAAAAGTCAACTGTGGCCAATTGACAGTCAAATCTCATGAAAATTGACCCACATCAACATTATGAACTCACATGGACCATTTGATCAAGTTTGGATCACAATTCCACAAGAAATTTGATCAGATCACCAAAAGGGCAAAATGGTCATTTTTAGGGTTTTGACTGCACAAAGGCAATTTTTGACAGTTTGACCTAGCCAATGGTAAACCAAGCTCACATATGGACTCAAGGACCCCATGGAATTATCTTGGCATGCTCAACAAGTTCAAAAGATCCCAAATGCACAAGATTGACAGTTGAATTTCCCAGTCAATTGATCAATTTTGACTGTATACTGAAAAGTCAAACTTTGACTTTTTGGTCAAAATCAAGAGTCAAGATTCATTTTTCATCAAAACATGCCAAATCATGAAACTTGTTCATCAAGAAATCAAGAATTGCAAATTAGGGTTTGAAATGGGAATTTTTCATAACTTAGAATTTTTCTAAGTTATGAAAAACCCTAATTTTTTCCCAACTTTGCCCCACTTTCTCACAAAGATTCATTTGGATTCAAGCAAAAGTCAAAACATGAAAGTTGTAGACTATTGCATAATCTACAACTTTGATTCACAAAGTTTTCCCAAAAGAGGATTTTATCTCAAGTTACAATTTTTGGAATAAGGGTACTAAACCATTCTTAACTTAGTGAAATTTTGACCTTTTTAGGAAAGGTTTTTACCTAACTTCAAGACCATTTTTCACATACTTCAACTTGGAATTTCAATTTGCATTTCAAAGATGGATTGTAGTACATATTCCAAGATTTCCAAAATGTCCAAGAACTCATCAAACAACCTCATGGTTAGAGAGAATCGAATTTTGCAATATGGCAAAAACTCACTTTTGAATTGGCCAATTTCCATGTTCATAACTTGTGCAATTTTTCAAATCAGCATGCTTCCCTTAATTACAGGCCCCTAAACCACCCAACACTCATAAATTTAATGTAAACTCTTTGTGCCAAGACCATGTTCTATGTGTTCAAGCATTGCATGATGGATTAATCCCAAAATAGATAAAGCACTTTAACCATTTTTGCAAAAGTAAGCTTTATGTCAAAATGAAAATCTAAGAAGTACAGATCAAATCCCCTTGGCACAAGTTTAGGGACTAATCATACTGATCAATGCCAAGGTTTTCAGCATGTTATGGGGGCCTCTACCTGTCTAAACACCAACTTGGCTTTTGGTTGCTTAAAGTGTAAGAAATAGAGCATATCACAAGACAACTTTCATCTCAGCAATAGAACCCTTAAGCAAATATTTTATACACATTCAAGACATCCTAACTGAGCTAGCACACGACTCCAACACCTCCATTTCCCTCTAGAATACAGAACCACCCTCAAACTGCCCAAACAGAGCTCCTACTGCAGTTTGAGTGCCAACTCTCATCCCTTTCATGCATTCTTGCTAAAAGCTCATCAAACACATTCCCTAGCATCACTTGAAGCTAACCAAAGTCTCAAACACGACCTGTAACTCCTCTAATCAGTTCCACCATTTTCACTTTCTTGTTTTGCAGTTGAAGTTCCCTAGCTCGATTCAAAGTGTTTCAAAGCAAAGTAAAACTTGGAATAGCATCCCTGGACATCAAGGAAGTTGTACCAATCATCACCTTGCTCTGAAAGTACCTCCATCATCAGATACAACTTCAACTGAACAGGTATCTTCTTGAACTTCTAACTCTTAGTGTAGGCATCATTAGCTCTAAGTTTGTGAATAAAAAGTGTTCTACTCATGCCCATGAATCTGTACATACTTTTACTTTCCATTTATTTTTCCTGAGCTATGAGAATTTAAGGTCTGAATATTGATAAAAACTTAGGTTAGGATTTGGGAATGATGAAATTCTCTCTCATTTCTGAGAGTTAGGATGAGTTCTTTACATATTTAGAATCGTGATTCAATGCTTAACATTTCTTATGTTGTAAGTTTGTGCAAAAGATCAAAGAATCCAGATGTTTGAATTGGTGTTCAGGCGCGCGTTTTTGAACATCTTTCTGGCTGGAGGTTGAAGAAAGGCTTGGTGGGCTGGGCCTTCTGTGCTATTTCTTTCCACACCACATTTTCACATTGACACCCCCTGAGCCCATTTTGTTTGTTTTAATGATTTTTTTGACTTTTCTTTTTTTATTCTGACTTGTTTATTTTTGCTAATAATATAAAAAACATAAAAAATATTTTTTACATCATTTTTACATTTTTTAGGCATTTATTTGTTTAAGATAGTTATTTGTACATAAATAATTATATAAATTTATTTTTTACTTAAAATACTAGAAAATAATGTAAGCATATTTTATTTTCATTTTTATTTTGTTTTATCTTCTTAAAATATTTTGTATAAAATATACTTTTTTTATAAATATTAAATATTATTATTTTTATATATATAATACATATTTAGAAATTAATACATATATATACTTATTAGAATATTTAGTAAAAAATACAAAAATATATACACTTTATTTTTTATTAACATTTAATAGTAAAAATATCATTTTGACAAATATACTTCATTTTTATTTTTATTTCATATATGATTGATAAATATTAATATATATTAAATAATTAATACTTTTATCTAAGAAAATTAGGGTTTTGCCCTAAACATTAAAAAGCTCCAAAAATAATACTTTTTTTTATTTTGTTTATTTGACATAAAAAAATACTTTTTTTCATACATATAAAAAACCCTTTTTGCATCTTGCATATTTATTTTATTTCTATTTAATTTGTGCAAATTAATTATCTTGTAAATAAATTCCAAATTGATGTAATAGCTAGGTTTAAATTCCTTGTCAAAACCCCCATTTGAACATTTGTACCCCCCTTCCTATATTGTGTTGTAATAGTTTAGAACTTTACTTTTCGCACTTTAATGCTTTCTAAATATACCATGTTAGAATTAGGGTTTGTATGCAAATAAAAGGAACAAAATAGTTTGACCTAATTTCAAGATAATCAAGCATGAAAATGGACAACACATATCACACTTGCACCCCTAGGGTATTCCACTTGTTGCCTTCAATAATGGGACATGTTGCATGTTAGGTCTCTTTGGGCAAAACAAACACAATTCAAATGATCATAGTCCCTCGATGACGCTTTCGAAAAGTTGCCTAAAATGATCAAGCCCCTCTCAAGAAAAAATTTCCCAAAGATATTTAACACCATTGCAATTATGGTCTAAACGATGACCCGCGCTCGTCCCTTTCACATCCTAACACAAGATTGTCCACCAAATACAATGGTGGAACAAAATTGTTAAAAGGGTTAAAACATAACAAAAATCTTTGAGAACTTTAGGGTAGATAGCTCTTAGGTACTTGTCAACTTGCAAAAACAAAAACACTTGCCTATTTTTCAAACCACACTTCACAAACACTTTCAAAACAAACTTTCAAAAAAACCTTGAAACATATTTTCAAAAAGACAAACACCTTTTGTAAAACATTCGAGTAAAGAATTGTTACAAGGGTAGCCTAGACAAGGCATTTTTTTTTCAAAACCTTTTTAAAACCACACACAAAGCACCATTTCAAACAATTGAAAACCAAGGCAAGTTGATCTAAGCAAGTACCTAAGAGCCCATGGATAACCATGGATAGAAAGGGTGCTAATACCTTCCCTTTCTATAATCTACTCCCCGAACCCAAGAAAATAAACTCAAAGGTTTTTGCTGTGCTTTTTAAACCTTTCCTTAGGATAAAATAAAAATTCGGTGGCGACTCTTGCTCAACCGAATAATTTGCAAAAACAAATGCAAAACCATAGTCAGTTCCCCCACCGTATCACAGTGCCCATCTAGAGGAAGCCGTCAGGGAAGGACGATTGTCAAAAGATGACTGTTCTAGTGGTAGAAAGAAGTCATCATTTAGGTTTTTTCAAAATAATAAAGGAGAGACAAATGATGTTGTTCAAGAAAGAAGTATTAGACCTCCGGGAAGACATCACCAACATAAACAACAGTTTGCTTCAATAACTCCAGTTGTCAATGTATATTCGATTGTTATTGTGTATCAGTAAGCACATCCTTAAAGTAATCAAGGGCAAGGTCAGAAGAGATAAGATTTTGATCATATCCCAATGAGTTATGCACAATTATTTCCAACTTTAATTCATAAGAATCTGGTGCTGACTAGGCCTTCTCCTGCTATACCTCGAACTTTTCCATGGTATTATAAAGTTGATCAGACTTATTCTTTTCATCAAGGAGTCCCTAAGCATAGTATTGAAAAATTGTTATCCGTTAAAGTTTAAAGTTTAGAAAATGGTAAGATCTGGTCTCTCGTCTTTTAAAGATGTAGGTCCTTATGTGAAAGCTAATCCACTACCGAAGCACAGAGTTGAAGGTACTATAAATATGATTGCTGGTTATCCCAAAGACTTCAGGATTTTTGATATCAACCTGGTTAGAGGTTATTTAGTGAAGATGCATGTTGATATTTGTGAGTTTAGCTATTATATTACACACATGACCATGCCGCTTGTAGTGTTTTCAGTACAAACGTTCATGGATGTGATAAGGTGAGAAGTGACCTCTAAGAGATGATGGATGAAGGTTTGATCCACATCATCAGACCAAGGGCTAAATATGAAGATATTAATGTGATTGAAGACTATGATGATGAGTACGTTTCTGCGGATGAGTTCTTTTCTTCTGATGAGTTGGAGTCTTTGAATGAGAGTGTTTTGTCTGACAATGATTCTATGACTCTTGATAATGATTAAGAGGTGGGGGTAAATGTCATCGTACCATATTTTGACATACCGCTCCTGTAGAGATTACATACAACAACAATCTGGCTATAACTTATGTTGTTATCTGTCTACCTGGACCTATCCCATATGAATCAGATAAAGTTGACCCTTATAAGTACAATTCAACTATCCTTGAAGATGGTGTGGAAATTCCCATATAACCATTGACCAATGTGGAGAATATTGCTGAGGCTAGTCTGGTGACTTGTAGTGTTCGTGTCTTTGCTCCTACCTTTCGAGGAATGTTTACCATGGTAAGAAGGTTGTTGAAACCAATGTTGAACCTAAGGAGGTGGTAGGAGAATCTAGGGGCGGTTCCCGGGAAAAATATATGAATGACTTGTTGAAAATCATTAAGATGAGCGATTACAAGATTATGGATCAGTTGTTGCAAACTCCATCTAATATTTCCATCTTATCTTTGTTGATGAACTCCTCTTCTCATCGAGAATCTATGATGAGAGTATTGGATCAGGCTTTTTTTGAAAGGGATGTATCTCTGGATCAATCCAATGGTGTTGTAGGGAATATCACTTCTTGTAACAATCTGAACTTTTGTGACGAGGAACTACCTGACGAGGGGAGAACCCATAATATGGCTCTAAACATATCTATGAATTGTAAGAATAACTCCTTATCCAATGTATTGATCGATAATGGATCTGCTTTAAATGTTATACCAAGGAGCACTCTTATAAAGCTTAACTACCAAGAATCCCATGCTCCCAATTCGAATTATAGTGGAAGCTTTTGATAGCTCAAGAAAATCAGTAATCGAAGAGGTGGATTTACCTATTCACATAGGTTCTCACATGTTCTAGATTACCTTTAAAGTGATTGATATTGTCCCAGTATACAGTTGTTACACCAACTCTACATCAGAAGTTGAAATTTGTCCGTGAAGGGAAGGTGGTTATTGTGAATGGTGAGCAGGCTTTAATGATATCTCATTTGTCTTCCTTTAGCATTTTAGAATCTGGTGAAGACGCTATTAGGACTTAGTTCAAATGTTTATCAATTGATAAAATAAGGAATAATGAGAATTCTATCACCTCACTTAAAGATGCTCAACAGGTAGTGCAAAATGGATGTAGCAAGATGTGGCGGCAAGTTATTGATCCCCCTGTGAACAAGAATCGTACTGGTTTGGGTTTATCATTAAAGAATAATAAGAGTGAAGTTTCGAAGCTGAAGTCTATTTTCAATAAGTATCAAGATGTGATACGGTGGGAGAACTGACTTGGGTGTTTTGCGTTTTATCGCAAATGTTGCAGTTAGCAAGAGTTGCCACCGACTTTTCTTTTATCCAAAAGGAAAGGTGAAAAAGCACAGGAAAGACCTTTGAGATTATTTCTTGAGTTCGGGGGGTAGATTATGAAAAGGGAAGGTATTAGCACCCTTTTCATCCTTGGTTTTCCATGGGCTCTTAGTTACTTGCTAGATCACTTGCTTTTGTTTGAAATTGTGCTTTGTGTGGTTTTTGAAAGTATTTTGTAAAGAGGCCATTGTTTAGGCAAACTTTTGTAATGATTCTCGTTCATAAGAATGTATACAAAGGTGTTGATCTTTTGAAAATGTTTTCAAGTTTGAAAGATGTTTTGAAAGTGTAAGTGTTTGTTTTGAAAATAGCAAGGATGTTTTGTTTTGAAATTGAGCAAGTAATTAAGAGCATTCTACCTACTCAAAAGTTTTTCATGTACATTTCCTTTTCCTTTGACATTGTTATCTTACCATTAATTTGGTAAGTAACCCTATCTTTGGAGGTAAACGGGACGGGCGAGGGTCATCGTATAACCATGATTAGAAATGTTTCAAGGTATCTTAGCATTCTCTTTTAGGGACTAAGATCATTTGAAAGGCAACATGGATAGCATCATCGAGGGACTATGATCTTGTATTTTTGCTTGTTTTTGCTAAGATACCTCACATGCGTAATATGGCTATTTAGTAAGGCAACCAAGTAGGTTTATCCTAGGGGTGCTTGTGTGCAAGTGTATTGTTTTCATGTTTGGTCTTTTCTTTGATTAGGGTTTTCTAATTCATTGGTTTTAGTCTTTCCATACAAACCCTAATTACTAGCATTTGTAAATAAAGCGATAAATTGCGGAACTTAAAATTACTACGCTATTACAATACTTGTGGTAGGGGGTACAAATTATAAATGGGGATTGCAATAAAATAAAGCCTAATTATCTATTACAACCATATTGAATTTGTACAAGAATTGAAATAAATAATGTACCAAATGAATAAATATACAAGGATGTGAATGTAAAATAAAAAGATATTTTGTTTGGATTTTTTAGGAAAAGGGGTTTTGTTTTTAAACTAATTAACTAAAAGAAATATAATTAAATAAATTAGTAAAAAAGTAAAACCTAAATATACTAGGAAAAGAAATTAACCAAACCCTAATCTATTAATTGATTAAAAAAGAAATTAAGTTTATAAGAAGAATATATTTTGGTATTTTTTGTCTTAAAAAAAATTTATAGTATTATAAAATATTTTTGGTCTTTTTTT
Source organism: Vicia faba (assembly GCA_948472305.1). NCBI lineage: Eukaryota > Viridiplantae > Streptophyta > Magnoliopsida > Fabales > Fabaceae > Vicia > Vicia faba. The sequence goes on from OX451739.1 coordinate 1,458,029,165, forward strand.
TTGTTTTAAAAATATTGTATAAAAGAAAATAACTAAAACCCTAGTTTTTAATTAAATTTACAAAAATCAATTAATAAAAATACATAAAGTATGATTAAATAAAATAATTTTTTGTGTAAAAAATAAATAAACTATATTAAAATATAAATCTAATATTTTTATATTTTTTCTTATTTTTAGTATTAGATAAAATATTTAAGAAAATAAAATAATAAAAATGAGAAAAAAATAAATTGGGCCAGGGGTGTGAAAAGCTAGCAAGGGGGTCAGAAGTAACAAAAAAGCCAGGCCCAGAGCTGTTAAAACTGGAAATCGTGAAATGGATTTGAGCTTGTTTCAGGCAGTGGTGATGATCAGGCTAGCTTCCTCAAGTCCCTAGGAAGCTAATGCAATGGTTTGCTTGAGTTGAGAGTGGCTGAAATGGCCTAGAGAAGTTAAGTTGCAGACTTTGTTTTTTGGTTATGGAGGTTATGGTAAATCGTGTTATAGTTCTAGAATAAGGATGAGGATGAGTTGTATTTGATGTAAGGAAGCTTTAGGAATGAAATTGAGGGAAAACGCACGAGGGAAACGAGAGATACAAGTTTAAGGTCAGAATTGTGTATTAATGGAGTTTTTTTGTGCAATTTCTAGCTAGAGGGAATTTCGGAGTGTTTCAGGGTGCTAAAACTCGTCCCTTAGCTCACAAATAGTGACTCTATTTATAAGCAACAAGTTTGGAGTGCTCTAGTTGATCAGAATTAAAATTTACATGTTTAAGTTCAACATGTGATTTTTTTGACAAAACAAGTTTTCATGCCTTGTACTTGGTTCATAGAGTGGTTATGTTTTAAACAAGCTTGCTTCTGACTTTGTGGATGGAGTGTGATCATAGGGAACAAGTTAGAGGCTCAAGAATGGACTTTACACAAAAATCTTGCTTTACAAGAATGGCAATGTTAACTTTGTGCCATTAATGGAAATGCAACTTGGATAATAGCTCAATTGCTTGGATCAAAGCCCTAACAACTGTGTAAACATTTAATTATGGAGTGATAAACAAGTTTGATGCTTGCAAAGCAAAGATTATGCAGCCTAGCATGGATTTGGTTCATATGTTCATTAAAAAATGACTTGTAATTCAAGTTTGAAAACCCAAACTTCTTCTCTTCGATTCTCCCTGCTCAAGAATGATCTCAAGGAGTTATTGGACATTTTGGAAATTCATCTGGAAATTCATCTGTCAATCCTTTGAACTTGATCAATGTTTTGAGCCATGTCATTAGGTCAAAATGATGCAATTGGACTCTTGAGGTCATGACTTAAACCAATTGATCATTTGCTTGCTCAAAAATCAGAAATTGCCCTTTCTGATCAAAACCCTAATTTTGTCCATTTTGCCTTTTTGAAGATCTGATCAAATTTCTTGAGTAATTATGGTCCAAACTTGATCAAATGATACATATGAGTTTAAAATGTTGATGTGGATCAAAAATTATGAAGTTTGACTGTAAATTGGCCACAATTGACTTTTTCCCAATACAGTTGATTTTTAGGTCAATTGCTCAATTGGCTGAGCAAAAGTGTGATCCAAGGCTTGAAACTTGACATGAGAAATATTGAGGGTCCATAATGATCCATGAAAGTCATATGGGGCATTGGAAGTTCAAATATCCTTGTGTAATCTCAAACCCTAATTTTGGTCATCAATGCTTAAAGAGGTGTCTTAAGCTGATCAACCCTAATGCAGTCTTGAGTCAAAGGAGATATTGTAAGAAAATTATTGATAAATGAGAGGGAAAATTTTGGGGTACAACAGCTTCCCCTGTTCAATCTTCTTAAGCCTGAAGAGTTAGATTAGCGAGTTTTTTCCATTCGTGACTCGAAGGTGGAAGATGATTGGACATTAGAGTTCCCAGAAATTTGCACTCGGTGATGTGATGGTTGATGGTATAGGGAATGGGCTTAATGATTCCATTTGGAGGGATGATGGAAATTTGTTAGAGATGGTCTTATAGATGCCATCCAGAAATGATTGTTGAACTATATTTGTAAGCTGAATCTGAATGAGTATCAGAATGGCATCCTTGTCTGGAGCGTATATGAACTATATTTGAAGATTGAATCTGAATGAGTATCAGGATGGCATCCGTGTCTGGAGTGTATCTAAACTGTATCTGAATATTAAATCTGAATAAGTATCAGGATGGCATCCGTGTCTGGAGCGTATTTGAACTGTATCTGAATGTTGAATATGAATGAGTATCAGGATGGCATCCGTGTCTGGAGCGTATCTGAACTGTATCTGAAGATTAAATCTGAATGAGTATCAGGATGGCATCCTTGTCTGGAGCGTATATGAACTGTATCTGAAAGTTGAATCTGAATGAGTATCATGATGGCATCCGTATCTGGAGCGTATCTGAATTGTATCTAAAAGTTGAATCTGAATGAGTTTCAGGATGGCATCTGTATCTGGAGCATATCTGAACTATATCTGAAAGTTGAATTTGAATGAGTATCAGGATGGCATCCATATCTGGAGCGTATCTGAACTGTATCTGAAAGTTGAATCTGAATGAGTATCAGAATGGCATCCGTATCTGGAGTGTATCTAAATTGTATCTGAAAGTTGAATCTGAATGAGTTTCAGGATGGCATCTGTATCTCGAGCGTATCTGAACTGTATCTAAAAGCTAAATCTGAATGAGTATCAGGATGGCATCCGTATCTAGAGCGCATCTGACCTGTATCTGAAAGTTGAAACTGCATGAGTATCAGGATGACATCCGTATCTGGAGCGTATATGAATTGTATCTGAAAGTTGAATCTAAATGAGTATCAGGATGGCATCCGTATTTAGAGTGTATCCAAACTGTAACTGAAAGCTGAATCTGAATTAGTATCAGGATGGCATCTGTATTTGAAGCGTATCTGAACTATATCTGAAAGCTAAATCTGAATGAGTATCAGGATGGCATCCGTATCTGGAGCGTATCTGAATTGTATATGAAAGTTGAATCTGAATGAGTATCAGGATGGCATCCATATCTGGAGTGTATCTAAACTATATCTGAAAGCTGAATCTGAATGAGTATCAGGATGGCATCCGTATCTAGAGTGTATTTAAACTATATCTGAAAGTTGAATCTGAATGAGTATCAGGATGGCATCTGTATTTGGAGTGTATCTGAATTGTATCTAAAAGTTGAATCAGAATAACCTATGCTGGATTACTTCAGCTGGTCGTGTAGATAATTGTCCTGGCTTATCTCAGGTATCAATCTCTGACCTTTGTAAATTGCTGATGACAGCCATCTGCTGACTGATCTTTCCTAAAGAGATAAAAGATTGGTTATGTGCAATGTCATGATGTACGAAATACATTGTATAATGAGATTATGTTGTATTCATTCGTGTTGTCAATCTTATGATGCATGGATGTGATGGTCGGGCATGTAAGCGATATTGATGTAACACTGTTGGATTAGGGAAAATAAAATCCCTGACTACTGTTGGGGATATGGAGCGTAAGTTTTCATGTTTTTCTTAGAATAACTTCCACCAAGGATTCCTTGTCTTGTTGTTTGAGGAGAGCTCTGCTGAGGAATGTTGAAAACCCTATGGAAAGTGTTGATTTTTGCTTGGGGAAAAGAGTTTAGGAGTCTCATTTGTTTGTTGCTATACTGGGGAGTTGAAGTTGAACTGATATCTGGTCGATTCCAGGCTTCACAGTAACTTGCTGGGAATTGTAGATTAGTCTACTGGGAAGAGGAGTTGTGGTCTTTTGATTTGTTGCAGTCGGAGAGGCAAACTTGAACTGGAGGAATCTGTAGTTCGTTGGGGACATAAACCCTGTGGTCGGTCCATTGGAGAGGTTTCTTCTTCACTGGGGAAAATTCTCGAGGGTCCTTGAGGTCGACTCAGCTGGTGAGAAGTTTTTAGAGATTGAAACTCTGGCTAGGAGTCATCCTATGAGAAGGATCTTGGAGTGATTTGTCATTGCCCCTAGTAGCAAGTGTTGCAGTGATGCCAGAAAATGTTTGCTTGGTCGCACATGACCCTTTATGTGGGAGTCTGTTTGCCCCCAGAGTTAATCTGGTGCACCTCGACGCTTGAGATTTTGATTACATTTCCGGTAGCCCTGAACTTCCTAGAGATATTTTCTAAGACTGCTGTGGAGGAAAATGAAAACCTGATACTGACACCATCTGATACTATTGGCACAAACGAGCAAACTGGTGGTACCCAAGATCTTTGGTCAAGTCTCAGAATTTTCTAAGAACTATCATGGGAGGACCTGAAGACATGATACTGACACCATCTGATACTACTGGCACAGACGAAGCAAATTTGCGGTACTCAAGATCTTTATAGTGGATTTTGTTCAAACCCCTGATCAATGTAACATTTCCCCTTGAGTGATACATATGGAGATTTTCCCCTGGTTATTCAACAATTCTTTGAGAGATTCTTTAAATCTCGACTTGACTGCCCCAGATGTGTTGGACAAAGGTCATGTCGTGCCCCTTGATCATGAGAGATATGTCATTGTAAGTGTCTTTCCAATCAAAGTGATTTTGTTCACTGAGAGAGCTTTCGTTCACTGGATATTCTTCGTGTAAATTTTTTTGCTGTCAAACAAATAACCATATGCACACAGTGATATTCAAGTAATGCAAAGTTTATGTTTGTCTTAAAATTTTTGAAAATGTGTTTTAGTAAGTAAAGAAATTTTGTAAGAAAAATTCAACTCAGGATTTAGAGTAAAGCCCTACAGGAGTCAGGATACCTTTGTAACAGTATGCTTTCGGATTAACCCATGCTTCAATTAGGACTTTTGAAGGGTTGTAATGTGGCCTGGTTCATGGTTTAAGAAACAAAGGATAAAGCCTCAAAATGTATTTTTACCCACCCACTCTTTGTGATGTTCTTTAGTCCTAAACTTGGTTAATTGTGCGTTTGAACTCCAATTGAGTCTGGAATGATGTTTTGGTGATGGTTCAGACGAGTTAAGTTTTTCAGAAGGCAGTCATTTTTGCAACATTTTTTTTTCATGTTGAGGATTCGTAGTGACCTCTTTCTTTTGATTTATTATCCCTAATTTTTGCCTGACTGTTCTTGTTTTGAGATTACGGTCAGCAGGATACCCCTGTTTTTTCTTAAGTCTCCTTCATAGGTTTTGACTTAATGGGCTTTTCTTTTTTCTTTTGAGGGACAATGACTGCCTATGTGATAGGGAACCATCACTGTCTTTTGATTCTAGAGGAACGTTTTGATGTCATTCGTTGTATTATGAGATGAGAGTTTGTGATTTAAACACGCAATTCGAATTAAATGAGAGACTACCCTGCCCCAGGTTTTGATTGAAGGTTTCATTTTGTGTGGAAAAAAAAATTCCTACTTCTTTGGATTGAAGGGGTTGACTAGGGATTATATTCCTTATAACTCCAGTGTTTAGGATTTGAAAGAACGCATGTACATCGTCAGCAAGGTCTGTTCAAAAGCATATTGTATGAGATTTATGGCATTGTTTTTGTCATCCTCCCTCTAAAGGCTTGTAACTTTTAACGAGAGTTTAATCTCATAAAGAGAGTAAAAAGAATAGTTTGAATATAGTGAAAATGAATGGATGGATTCAAGACAAACATATGCAATGCATTAATGAAACAAAGTTTGACATTAATAGATGATTGTTTGAGCAACAAAAGAGATTACAATTGAAAATTCAAATGAACAGAAGCCTCTTTGTCTGGACTTGTAACTTTAGGTGGTTAGCCTTTAAGGGGTGATAGAAAAAAGCTCCAATTGACCGTCTTGTGTGAACTCCAACGCTCCTTTGTCGATCAAGTTTTGAATCTTGTACTTCAGCGCCCAACAATCGTTTGTATCATGTCCAGGACTGTCGGAATGATAGGCACACCTGGCGTCAGGATTGTAGTTGGGAGTATAATTTTTGGGATTTGGATGAGGTCTTATTGGTGTAATCAGATCCAACCTTAACATATGTTGCAAAGCTTGAGACAGTGGCATGTTGATGTTAGTAAACTATCTTTTGGGCTTGTTTTGCCTTTGCTGGTTTTCTGGTTGATGTTGTCGAGGCCGTTATTGGACCCGTGATGTGGCAGAAATTCGGAATGGTCTGTTTTCCCTTGAACCAACCTCTTATCTTATGGGCAGCTGGATGATGATTTGACCCCTACTTCTAGATGTTCACCCCATTTGGTTACATCCGTCTTGACGGAGTTTGTTGATGAGGGTCTTTAACTCTTCTTGTCCTTGAGCCAAGTTTTGGATGAGAGCCAACTGGCCCAGCATTTGGATTCTCATTTGTCTTAAAAATAATTTATAGTATTATAAAATATTTTTGGTCTTTTTTTTTTTGTTTTAAAAATATTGTATAAACGAAAATAACTAAAACCTTAGTTTTTAATTAAATTTACAAAAATCAATTAGTAAAAATGCATAAAGTATGATTAAATAAAATAATTTTTTGTTTAAAAAATAAATAAACTATATTAAAATATAAATTAATATTTTTATATTTTTTCTGATTTTTAGTATTAGATAAAATATTTAAGAAAATAAAATATAAAAATGAGAAAAAGAAAACAAAATGGGCCAGGGGTGTGAAAAGCTAGCAAGGGGGTCAGAAGTAACAAAAATGTTAGGCCCAAAGCTGTTAGGCCCAGCGCTGCCAAAAAAAGACAAAGTCAGAATGTGTGAAAATGTGGAAAAAAAAAGCAAAAAGGGTACCACTGAGGCTCGAATCCAGGTCCCTCTAGTTACAGGCGCGCGCTTCTACCACTTGGGTGGCTATACATCCGTTAACATAAACAAAACAATAAACACATAACACCAATCCAGTGCTGAAAATGACTTCATCTTCAACTTCCAGCCATGGATGAAACAACCGGCTGAAAATCATCAAACAATGAAGTCGCCATCGAACGTCTTTTATCCCACATGTAGGGAAAGGTAAACATCGAGAAAACCCGAGAAGGATGAAATCAAGGTCAAACGACCAAGAGATAAGGGTAAGGGAGTCTGTTACGCGAGGGGAAGGTATTAGCACCCCACACGCCCGTAGTACTCTACGGTATCCACTCTTGTTATCTATCTTATGGGTGTGTTTAATCTATGCTTACTGTTCATTACTGCTAAGGGAAAATGCATGCAAAAGAAAAGGGGAAAATGTAGGGAAAATAAAATTATGCTCGCCTGGGCCCTACTCCAATGCCTACGTATCCATTTTAAGGAATCAGAGCAGCCGTAGTTCGGCTTATATGTTTTTGTTTGTTTGTATTTTCTTTAACGAACAGTATTAATCTCGCCTTCTGCCGCAACTCGACCTTTGGAGATTTACGCGTCAGCACAGAAGTGAATTAATACGCTTTTTTGAAAAGGGTTTGAAAGAAAGGCCCGAGGGCAAAAAGATTTTTATGTTTGTTGGTGTTTTTGCTTGTAGATAATAGCTAGTTAACCTCAAGAGAGAGATTTTAGCCATTTCTCTACTTATTCATGAAATGAGTCTTTGAGACTTGAATCATACCAAAGCTTAGAATAAGAGAATAATAATGTCGAGAAGAAACCCGCTCATCATCTCTCAAACTTAGCCAAGACATGGTTTTTGTCAGAAAATTTTTATGTATTTTTGAAGTTTGTAAAAAAAAGAAGTTTTTGTTTTTAACTGCATATGCAAAGGAGGAAAGAAAGTCACAGGAAGACGAAAGTCACAGGAAGACGAAAGTCACTGGAAGATGAAAGTCACAGGAAGACGAAAGTCACAGGAAGACGAAAGTCACAGGAAGACGAAAGTCACTGGAAGACGAAAGTCACAGGAAGACGAAAGTCACAGGAAGACGAAAGTCACAGGAAGACAAAAGTCACAGGAAGACGAAAGTCACAGGAAGACAAAAGTCACAGGAAGACAAAAGTCACAGGAAGACAAAAGTCACAGGAAGACAAAAGTCACAGGAAGACGAAAGTCACAGGAAGACGAAAGTCACAGGAAGACGAAAGTCACAGGAAGACGAAAGTCACAGGAAGACGAAAGTCACAGGAAGACGAAAGTCACAGGAAGACGAAAGTCACAGGAAGACAAAAGTCACAGGAAGACAAAAGTCACAGGAAGACGAAAGTCACAGGAAGAAGAAAGTCACAGGAAGAAGAAAGTCACGGGAAGACGAAGGTCACAGGAAGACGAAAGTCACAGGAAGACGAAAGTCACAGGAAGACAAAAGTCACAGGAAGACGAAAGTCACAGGAAGACGAAAGTCACAGGAAGACGAAAGTCACAGGAAGACGAAAGTCACAGGAAGACGAAAGTCACAGGAAGACGAAAGTCACAGGAAGACGAAAGTCACAGGAAGACGAAAGTCACAGGAAGACTAGCCTATTTCTAGATCTAATGTTATCGTGTATTAGACCTAAAGTTAGAATCTCGAGGGAATTCTACCTAGAAAGTAGTAAAGTGCAGGAGTAAAAATAGAGTTGTGACGATACCGAACGAAGAAGGTCCGTTGCCTCTTCAAAATTGTGCAAGCGGTAAGGAAATTCTATCAACGTTCCCTTGGGCAAGTAATTGAAAATTATTCTCTTAGCTAGCTTTGGAACTTCATGAAACTCCTCACTCAAGTCTCTTTTATTTACCAATATTGCCAAAGAAAATAAATCGCCAAAATTAATCGCAATCGAAATGAGTATGGCAAATAAGATCTTAGGAGGTGCGAACTAAATTCACTATGTGCTGCAAAAAATACAATGACATTAGGCCCCATCAAAAATGGACACAATCAATAAGAAAAATAAAAATAATCATAGTCCAAGAATTGATTAGTTTGGCCCATATTAATCAACATATTTCTAATTAATCTACAATCCTTAGCATACTAGTTTTATTATATATTTTAGTTTCTTATTGAATAATAAAAAAAATAAAACAAATAAAAAGAAAGTAAAAAGAGAAGCTGAGGGAAATTAAAAAAGGGGATTTACGGTTGAAAGATAGATATGTTCTCTTCTTCTCCGTAGCACAGCGCCACCGGTCTCTCACTATCTCCGATTTCCAGTCACGGAGCCTCCGTCTCTTCATCCGCCGTGCAAACCTCCTTGGATCAAGAATTTCCAAACACCAATCTCACCCGAAATTAACCCCTGAGTCTAAATCCGAACTTAATTTTTGCCAACTCTTCTTCATAATCCTTCCTATAGATCAACGTCCGAAAACCCTAAGTATCCTTGAAAATGGAAACTAACTGGTAATATGCGTGCCTCAGCCTATGATTCCATGGGGTTATAGTTCCTTGAGCTTAATGCTCCATAGTTGTAACAAAAGCTAAGCAAAGAGATGACAAAAAGAGGTGATCCGGGAGTTACCTATCGGAGATCGTCCGATACGTATCAACGGCGGCGAGTAGAAGTAGAAAACCAGAGATACTGATGTAGACTTCAGGTATAAAATCTTTGATTCTTTCGTTTCCTTGCGATACCGTCTTCTGCTTTTTCCTGCTTTTCGAATGCTCGTCCTTCTTGATGTCAATGTTGCTGTGAAGTTGCAGCGATGAAGCAATAATGGTGACTATATGAATATTGTTGCAGATTATTGATGAAGAAGGGAGATGAGTTTTCAGAGAAATCTTCAGATGAATATCGACGGGATATTGCAGAGAAGCATAGATAGAGTTGAAGTTGTTGATGGAGGTTGAAGATGATGTTGGAGCACTGAGAATTTTTATGGAGATTTTCTTGGTGTGGATTCTTCAAAAATGGTGAAGAATGAGATGATTGAGAGGTAATAAAAATCCCTTTTTTGTGTTGAATCCTATTCTATTCTCTCCCTCTTTTTCTATTTGTGATCTCCCTCTATATGCTGGAAGTTTTGTTATTTATAAGCCATGAGTTGGTTATGTGGTTAGTTAATTCTGTTAGGAAGTTAAGATGCAGTTAGAGTTAGTTAGAGTTTGTTAGGAGTTGAGGAAGTTAGTTACAGTAGTTAAGAGATGAGCTGGAAAATCTGTTAGAGGGGAGGTTATGTGTTAGTTTTGGAATGAAGAGTAGCTAGGATACTGTTTAGTTATTTTTCTGCTGGACAGTTAGGGAATATGACAGTTTAGTAACAAATTAGTTAGAAATTCTATTGTGAAAGGAGGTTAATGGATTTAGCTAAGTTTGTTGAAGGCAATTTTGTTATTAAGAAGTAATATGCTATGTGAAGAAGTTAGTAGTTGAACGAAAATGTTAGTTGGTGTTACCATGTTGTTGGTAGATGCACAATTGATTCAAACTAAGCAGACAAGTATAGGAAACTCAAAAGATATCCATGAGTTACTACATCAAGGTTCAGCTGCCTCAACCATTTCTTGCTCCACGGTGCTAGGGGTAACCGGGTTGTAATGGTAGTGAAGTTCACCAACATCATCACCAGACAATTTCTTCCATCCAGTTGGTCCCACGTAGTAAACGCTAGCAACTCCACCACTAGCTCCATCACGAAATGTTGCATGATAAATTGCTCTTCGAGCCAGTTCAGAAGCTTCCTCAACTGACATGTCATATTTGTACCCGCTGTCCAATACACCATAAGCATATGGTGAACCAGATCCAACTGAGAATCTAGTGCCTTTAAGTCTTCCACCTTCACTATCAACATAATATAGACCAGGACCCGTTTCATCCCATCCAGCAATCATGGTACCGACAGATAATCCCATTCCACGATAAGAGTATAAAATATTTGCAAGTAACTTAGAGGCTCCTGTTACATAAATTCTTCTTTTATTTGCCAACTCATGCAAGCGACACTTGATGCCAAGATTCCTATGCCAAAATTGGCGATCAGCAGCACCTCCAGCCATTGTCCCAAGCATGTACGGATTAATTTCAATAATTTTCTTCACAGACTGTGATGATATATATCCTCCCATACTAGCCCGAGAATCAGTAGCTACCATAACACCCTCCTTATACCCAATCATTTTATTTAACTGGTTCCAGTCCTCTTCACTGAAATTGAATTCCTCTGTATCCTCTTTAGGAGAGTTATCGGTCCATCCACCAAGATTTCCCCACTTTCTATTTCCTCGCATTAAGATTTGACTCCAGTGATTTCTCCACAAACTTGTGCGCCAACATTCTCCATTGCAGTATAAGTTCAATATCAAGTTCACGATCTAGATCTTCAATCTCTCTACTTCCGCTAATTGTAACCTGACTGGGGTCAGACTTGAGCAGTGAAGCATAGAGAGAAATATATCTCTTGCGTATCTTAAAACTTGCTCCCATGACATTTTTCCACTTGCCTTTTTCATCTGATCAGATACAGCTCTGTAAGCATACTTCCACCAAGACCTGGAATCAACTTTTACTGGCACCCGTGGACGGAAATGAGCATACTTTAGACGTTGATTAAATGTAGCGAAGTTGTCTGCTAATTTCATCATATCTCTGTATCCATCCTTAGATAAGTTGATTGTAACATCATCCAAATTCACAACAGTCGTCTGCAATGGTTGTTTGCTATCAGCAATTTCACTCGAATGCAGCTTTGAGTACTTTGCTTTCCCAGTTACCGGCTGCAGAATATATGAGTGTTTTCGCGACAAAGTATCTGCTGGTTTCCCATCTTTAGTTCCAAAATTAAATATCTGAAACCATTCAGAAGGAAGCAAATCTTCCCATGCTTTGTCAACATGCCATGGAATAATGTCTGAATCTAAATAAACGGCAAGCTGATCAAGTTCAACACACTTCTGAATGCGATCTAGTGCACCTCCAGTAATAAAAGTCTCTTTCCCGCTATCATCAACTGTCATAGCCGAGAGTTTGTCCAAACTAACACCATCTGCGAATGGGTGCCCTGGATTGCTCTCACTGTCTTCGTATCTGATGTGAATATTAGAAATTGAAAGCTTCAAATTTCCAATAATGGTGCTGATGAGGGATCCCAACCATGACTTATTCATTTCTGACTGTATTTGTTGTGACTTCTCCCACAGTTTCAATTTCGTCTCCTGTATTAGGCTCTTCTTAGCTTCTTGGACTGCATCTTCACTACATCCCTCAACTTGTGTTGCAGGTTCAGCTAATAAGAAAATGCGATCCAAATATACTAAAACAGGATCTTGGCCAAGCCTACTCCATGGAACCTTAAGTTTCACTGATCCGAGAAAACCTGCTTTAACCTTCACTGGCAATTTTGTGGGAGAGAACTTTCTAACGAGTTGCCCAATCGGCATTTCTCCAAATGCTTTTAGGAATTTCACTTAAACCAAAGCCAAGAAGAAATGCACCCGTAGCAAGTCCAAGTTTATTTGAGCAAGTCATAGCAAATCCCAAAAGACTCCCACCCCAGCTCCTGTGCATCATAATGAGAAGAATAATTCCGAAAAGGCCAATAGATCCCACAATTAGATAGAAAACCAAATTAACATGTACACTAGTCTTCAATCTTTCTGATACAGTGAAATCCCCTGTGTTTGAGTTTTGGTTTTGGTTAATTAATGGTTTTTCATGTGTCGAGTAATTTGTATGAGCATAGGATATTTTGGCATGATTGCTTGTATTGACTTGGATTTTTTTTGTATGAATGTGCAGGTCATGAACTGAAGATGAAGAACTTTGGCATGGCATGGAATTGGAAGTTTACTCATGGAATTTTAACAACTTTAGGACTAAGGAATTTTGTTCAAGTGTATTTTGTAACCGTTTTATTTTCTTTGTAGAATATTGGTGTAATGGGATTGTAATGAATGTTTGGTTTGGATGAACTTGAAATTTATAGTGTGAATTGTAAATGACCTTTGAGCTTGAAATGTTGGGTGATGAATTTTAAGGACGGAGTTTAAATGACAAAGTCTTGAAAAAAGCTTGAAGACATGAAAGCATCAAATTTTCTTGTGGGGGTGTTGTTACAATTGAATGAAATTGAATGGAATTGGATAGTATAAATGTTTGAACGCATTGTGAACTTGAATCTGGAATAACGATGAACATCTTTGTAATGCGTATGAACTCTAACTCGAAACAAAACCTTGCAGTCTGTACTTTACCTTCCAAGAAAACCATATGGCCAATACTTAAGACTCTTTGCCGACTTTAATCCAATTAAACACTTTCGAACATCTTGAACTCAAATCAAACTTCAAATCCAAATCACACTTGCATTCTCAATGAACACCTAACTTCAATCTTGAACCCAAATCAACTTGAATGACAAATAATTTGAATAGTCAATAAGATCTTGATCCTAAAAATTCATAACCTTGCCTTGAATGCCTTGAACCTTGAATTACCTTGCATGAATTCTTCTATGAGAAACCTACTTCAATCCAAACCTACTTGCATCGCAGATAACAAATGACAATGATGAGGATAATGATTGCCTTGGTTAAGGAGAAATCTATGAATTCATATCTTAGGTCATGAACCACGCTTCACAATTCAATCCTCAGCCCTTAGCGATCGGTTATTTCAACTTGAGATTAGTGTCATAAGGAACATCTTACAGATGGATGATAAAGTCTGAATCACAGAAGACTTCCCTTGATGTGAAACCCTCACAATCTTGATTCCTCGTTTAGACGTACAGAGAAATATCCGGATAAAACATCTTTGAACCATGATTCCACAAAACCTAATTTGATTAACTGAGGAGTAGATGATTTTCATGTCACAGTCATTAATCCTAATCAAATGACAAGCATACTTATAGGAAAGGACTTCATGATTCGAAGGCCACATATGCTAGGGCACGTCCTAGAGTTCTTGACCAGAATGACCTACAATCGGTTGTTTATCAAAAGATAATAGCCTTGCTGCTTGAGGGAGAAGAAGTCCTTTATTGGATATGAGCGCCTTAACCACTATGAAACCCTAGTATCGCACAACCACTGAACTTTGAACCTCAGAGCTATATTGAATGAAATGTATGCCATGTTAGTGACCTAATGAAAAAAGATGCAGATGAATGCAAAAGTCTAAGCCAAAATAAAGGAAATTAGGAGGGAAAATTTTGGGGTGCAACAATGGATCCTGTAACTTGCTCATTTCTCAACAAAAATGAAATATGCAAACATGAAAGTTGCTCCGTTTTTTCATACGAATCCAACCATATAAAAATCATAAGCTATAAATCAAAGATGAATGAGAATTTCTAAAAGTACCAAATTTTGACCTAAATGTTTCAGAAATTTCAAACTCAAAATTCTCCTAGCTTAATCAAAATAAATGAAATCTATGGACATGTATAGTTTCAGTGCAATGATGTCTACATTTTACCTTCACAAATGCAAGCCTAACAATGCCTAAATATGAAGATAGAAGTTCAAGAAAAATACCTTAAAACTGGAAATTGTAAATGGATTTCAGCTTGTTTCATGCAGTGGTGATGATCAGGCTAGCTTCCTCAAGTCCCTAGGAAGCTAATGCAATGGTTTGCTTGAGTTGAGAGTGGTTGAAATGGCATGGAGAAGTCAAGTTGTAGACTCTATTTTTTTGGTTATGAAGGTTATGGTAAATGGTGTTACAGTTCTGGAATAAGGATGAGATGAGTTGTATTTGATGTAAGGAAGCTTTAGGAATGAATTTGAGGGAAAACTCACGAGGGAAACGAGAGATACAAGTTTAAGGTCAGAAATGTGTATCAATGGAGTTGTTTGTGCAATTTCTGGATAGAGGGAATTTGGGAGTGTTTTAGGGTGCTAAAAATCTCCCCTTAGCTCAAAAATAGTGACTCTATTTATAAGCAATAAGTTTGGAGTGCTCTAGTTGATCAAAATTCACATTTACATGTTTAAGTTCAACATGTGATTTTTTTACAAAACAAGTTTCTATGCCTTGTACTTGGTTCATAGAGTGGTTATGCTTTAAACGAGCTTGCTTTTGACTTTGTTGACGAAGTATGATTAGAGGTAACAAGTTAGAGGCTCAAGAATGGACTTTATGCAAAAAGCTTGCTTTACAAGAATGGCAATGTTAACTTTGTGCCATTAATGGAAATGCAACTTGGATAATAGCTCAATTGCTTGGATCAAAGCCCTAACAGTTGTGTAAACATTTAATTATGGAGTGACAAACAAGTTTGAGTCCGGAAAAGCAAAGATTATGCAGCCTAGCATGGATTTGGTTCATGTGTTCATCAAAAAATGACTTGTAATTCAAGTTTGAAAACCCTAACTTCCTCTCTTCGATTCTCCATGCTCAAGAATGATCTCAAGGAGTTCTTGGACATTTTGGAAAGCTTGTAATGTGCTCTAAAATCCATCTTTGATTCAATTTTGAAAATTCTCCTTGGAACTATATGAAAAAGTTCCATGAAGTTAGGTCAAAATCCTGACCAAATTAGGGCAAAATTTCACTAAGTGTTTTTGTTTCATGACCATGTATTCTTAAAATTATAACTTGAGATACAAGCACTTTAGGAAGTAGTTGTGTGAGGCAAAGTTGTATATTTCATGGAGATCTACAACTTTCATGTTGGAAGTTTCTTTTGAATCATCTTGCATCATGGTGAAAATTTTGCTCAAAGTTAAGAAAAAACATGAAGTTTAAACACTTAGAAAATTTTCTAAGTTAGAAAACTTTGACTTTTCAAAATGAAATCTTGACTTTTTGATTTATTGATGAATAAGTTTCATATTTTGACATGTTTTGATGAATTGTGATCTTTGACATTAAATTTGACCAAAAAAGTCAAAGTTTGACTTTTCAGTATATAGTTGACTTTTGATCAATTGACTGAAAATTCATCTGTCAATCCTTTGAACTTGAGCAATGTTTTGAGCCATGTCATTAGGTCAAAATAATTAAATTTGACTCTTGATGCCATGCCTTAAACCAATTGATCATTTGCTAGGTCAAAAATCAGAAATTGCCCTTTCCCAATCAAAACCCTAATTTTGACCATTTTGCCCTTTTGAAGATCTGATCAAATTTCTTGAAGAATTATGGTCAAAACTTGATCAAATGATATATATGAGTTTAAAATGTTGATGTAGATAAAAAATTATGAAGTTTGACTGTAAACTGGCCACAATTGACTTTTTCTCAATACAGTTGATTTTTAAGTCAACTGCTCA
This sequence comes from Vicia faba, assembly GCA_948472305.1. NCBI lineage: Eukaryota > Viridiplantae > Streptophyta > Magnoliopsida > Fabales > Fabaceae > Vicia > Vicia faba. Next base: position 1,458,045,220 of record OX451739.1, read on the forward strand.
ATTGGCCGAGCAAAAGTGTGATCCAAGGCTTGAAACTTGACATGAGCAATCTCGAGGGTCCATAATGATCCATGGAATTAATATGTATCATTGGAAGTTCAAATATCCTTGTGCAATCTCAAACCCTAATTTTTGTCATCAGTGCTTAAGGAGGTGTCTTAAGCTGATCAACCCTAATGTAGTCTTGAGTCAAAGGAGATCTTGTGAGAAAATTCTTGATAAATGAGAGGGAAAATTTTGGGGTAAAACACAAGACATCTTCCGCAGTGCAGGATATCTCCACCCAACTACTCCAAAGATCAACACTATTCTTAGGATGAGCTAGAGCAAGAGATTCTGAACTTCGTGACACATGGAGTGAGGGTCCAAAATTGGATCATTGTTGATGTTCCTTCTGGAATTCACATTTCGAAGTAATTTATCTTTTGTTTATATTTTCTAAAATCCTTTCACTCTACCCAAGGTGAAAGTGATGTTGTACGGGCATGTCTTTTGTTTTGGATTTTCAAATCATTAAGAGAAGTTGTTTTTGTTTTCCAATTGTGTTTTATTTGTTGCTTTTCTGGGAAAATGGTATTAAAAAAACCTTTTAAAATAAACAATAACCACAAATAAATCTGCATAATCAGTTGTACATTGTTCAGTTTCTAAAATCAATCATAACCATATGTGCAGATTAATTAAAAAACAGTTGAATACAATGACCATGCGCCCTCTCCCAACTTTGAATATCATGTGTATGTGGCTGAAAAAGAGGAGTCTACTGGAATTCTAGAAGAGGTTTCAGAGTTGCTTGAGCGCGAGGACAATACCATTCATCCATACAAAGAGCCGTTGGAAATGATTAATTTGGGTTCAGCATATTCTTTTTCCTCAATGAAGATGTGTTATACAACTGAAATCATGACATGGTCTTGCTCATAGCATGGATAGACACGAAGCAAACATGTTAATGCATGATATCCATGAAGGTTCCTTTGTTACCCATGCCAGTGGACATTCTATGGCAAAGAAGATGCTTAGGGCAAGTTACTATTGGCTGACAATGGAGTCTAGTTGTTATGAGTTTGCAAAGTGCCATAAATGTCAAGTTTATGGTGACAAGATTCATGTTCCCCCAACGCTTCTCAATGTTATTTCTTCCTCATGGCCTTTATCTATGAGGGGTATTAATATGATCATGATGATTAAACCCAAGGCGTTGAATATACATTGTTTCATTTTGGTGGTAGTTGACTACTTCACCAAATGGGTGAAAGCAGCTTCTTATGCTAATGTCACCAAGCAGGTGGTAGTGCAGTTTATCAAGAACAACCTTATTTGTCGATATGGTGTGCCTAGAAGGATTTTCATTGATAACGGTTCAAATTTGAATAATAAAATGATGGTAGAAATTTGTGAAGAATTCAAGATTATTCATTACAACTCATCTTCTTACAAGTCTAAGATGAACGGGGTTATTGAGGCTGCTAATAAGAATATTAAAAACATTATGCAGATGGTGGTTGTTAACGATAAGGATTGGCATGTCATGCTTCCTTTTGCATTACATGGGTATCGTACATCTATTTGCACTTCAATAGGGTAAACCTATTACGAAGTTGAAATTCCCTCTTTGTGTGTGATAATGGAAAACTCAATTCAGACCCCCCCCCCCTTCTTGCATTTTCTTCACACCTTCAATTGGTATCAGAGCTTGGTTCTGTTATTGATGGATATCAAACACCTAACAGTGTCAGATAAAGATCCAGATGTTGTATGAAGAAATACTATAAGGTGATAGTTATTCATTTTGCAACTACTGTATAAAATCATAAAATTGAAGAAAAGATTCATCAGATAAGAAGCTATATATTTTGAATGCTTTTGATTAAGTTCCTTGAGAGTTTGAGATGTTTTCAAGAAACAGATTGTTCCACCCTTGACTCTCTCATAAGATCTCATTAGTAATATTTTCAAATGAAGAAAGACTAGTGTCTTATGATACAAAAGAACACCATGATAAAGTCGGCCATTCGAGCAGAGAGAAGATCTTATGCAGAAGATCTTATCATGGGTTATGTCAAAAGAGGCTTTGAAGAAGACTAGACATTGTTGAGAAAAGAATGCTCATTGATTCATCAAAAGTATGATCAAGACTAACTCTAAACAAGTTAGGTTAAAATTTCAAGAACAAGACTATCATTCAAACTATTCAGAGTTTGATAATACTTGTACTGTAACAATTTCTGAAAATGCTAAGGAATATTTCTCTCAAGAAGTCTGAAATCAGAATTTAGAAGAAGGTTATTCTTCTCAAATCAGAAAACTGAGAATATTCAAAGATATAAGAAGAATCAATATGAAGATAATTCAGAATCTCTGAAAGACCGCTTTGAAGAATGCATAAGAAGAAAGAAGTTGATCATACGTTGTATCTAGGAGAAAGCTAAAGTTAAAGACAGATGGAAGATCTTCAACAATATGACAGTATCATTTATATCCTTATATTTACTTATTATACTTCTGCTATTTTATTTTATAGACTTGATTATCAAAATATGTCTCATTTAGAAATATCTCTGATCAGATGGAAGCCTTTGGTTATTCAGACCCTGAGTATATTGATCATGTCACTTAGTTAGATATAGTGATTAGCGCATGTAACCCTTGGTTATTCTTAATCAGCACACACTACCTAAAATAGATCATGAACAATGTGTGATTTCTTAGAATTTATTCTTTCGTGATTGCCTTCATTTATTACCTCCCATACCGTGTCTTTAAAAGTTATTATTCTTTATTTTATTTGAAATTTAAATGCTATAATTCAAAATTTCATTCTCCCTCTATATAACTCACTTTCTCACACCATCACACGCTCACTCTCACTTGCTCACAAATTAGAAAGCCTAAACCCATCTTCTTCTTCAATAGCTTTTTTGGGTTCTCCGTCAAAAACCTTTAATTGGTATCAGTTCATTCATATTCTTCTTCAAATCAAATTCATGATGACCAATTCTAAAAAAGAAGCAGTTAAATTCGTAAAGGAATTTGATCAGGCATCAAAACCACCAGTTACTTCCGGCTCTTCATCATCATCTACCCTCGCTCCATCATCTTCATCAGTTCCTCCTGTAAAGACAACTATTGTTATTGCTTCTTCTACAGAAGTTAATGAGAATCACATTACTCAACAAACCTCTAAAGTTCACTACATCCTTCCTCCATAAGAACTAGATGTTCTTCGGGACTTTTCAGTTGATTTCGACAATTTAGTTGATAATGGGGAAGATCTAAAAGAAGAATTAGAAGCTCATGAATGGAAAAACTACTTTAATAGGATTCATGGTCCTATTTATGGATACTTATTAAAAGGCTTATGGAAGAATGGTAATTGTGATGATCTGCATATTGTATTCGATGTCATTGGATTAAGGATTGTCATAACTGAAAAATACATTGATGATCTTCTAGGTTTGAAGTTTATGGAAGGCAAATGTACATATAAAATGGAGATGAAGTTTAAAACTACAAAGAGTAAATTGGTGTTTGCAACGAATTCACTCAATCGACTACTATGTAAAGATTACTCTAATGAGAATACAAAATAAAATAACAAGGATCTTCTTCCAAATCTCAGAGTCTGGCACAAGATCATTTTGGGTTGTATAAACCCTATACCTGCTTCAGACTCTTCTAATTACTTCAATTTTAGTCAGAAGTTCATGTTGTACTATTTGGTAACCAAGCAGAAGATCAATCTTTCATATGTCTTATTCAATTATCTGAAGGATTTTGTTAAGAAGACAAGAACCACTTCAAATCCTAAGAAGAATGTTCCTACCTATGTCCCTTGTGGACGTCTTCTAACTGATACTCTTGTTGAAGGTGGGTTAGTGAAATCTCTTGTGGAAGAAGAAAATTACATAAAAGATCAGTCTCCTAGCATTGGAGGATAATTTACTGCACAGAACTTGAGGAACATGCAAATAATTGATAAGATTAAAGTTAAACATGTGGGTGAACCGTTTGAAGTCACTACTCAAAGATCGATTCCAATTATTGATTATCCTCTTTTTTCAAAGATGAATAATATATCAAGTGTTACTATATATGTTTGGATGATGGAAGAAGAAGGACATGATATCTCCAATTTTGATTACACTAAACTTCCTACTGAAGAAGTTGATTGTGGTGTAAGAAAAGGAAAGAAAAGATCAAACACTTCTGAACCAAAGAAGAAGAAGAAAGCTAGATTTCTTCAAGAAACAATTTTGGGAACTACAATGTCTGAAACATCTAGTAAGACTGATACTCCTACTTCTGATCTAATTCTCTATGATACTTCAAAAGAGAAAAGAAAAATTTATCGAAGGCTTCTGAGACAAAGAAAAAGGGAAAGAAGATAAAAAGAACTGAATCCTCTGAATCTCGGGGTCTACCTTCTAGAACTGGAAAATCATGTAAGTCTTTTGTTCTTCCTACTACTGTTTCTGATAATACTCCTGAATATGTTAATGCATCTTTAACAACTACAATGACATATTTCTCTTAATCAACCATGTCCAATTCATAAGTCATTTTCAAATCATCTATCTATGCCCCACTATTCTCATCCATTTCAACTACTACTACCAATTTGAACAAATCTACATTAGAATCATCAAATGAAATACCACCATTCCAAACATGGTTTCAATTTGCATTCACAAACCAAAACTCAAACATAAATGAGTCTATCACTGGTCCATCTGATTCTCACCCTACACCCATAGAAATCGTTATATCTACTGCAGCCTCTTATACTTTTTCACTCGAACCTTTCGTTATACCAGTTTCTGAATAATATACCTTTTCCGATCTTGGTAATATGTCTGAACTACCATTTGAAACTATCAACTCTGAAGTCATTCCTTCTCAAGTTGAACGTGCAATAATCATCTATGAACAACCCTTTCCAAAAACCCTTGAAGAATACATAAACATATTTAAAATCAAGGTTAGGAACACAGTAGCTAAGCTACAAAATGAAGCATGTACCAGTTGTAAACCTCAGGATCTGAAAAATTCCTGGAAGGTGTTTCAAAAATGGATGTCATGAGAATTTGAAAAACTGCAAAGTTTTTGAAAGGCTATGATGGATGCACAAATTCAGCTGGTCCGAGACAAGGTGGAACAGCTTCAAGCTTTTAAACTGCTTGCTGTTAAGAAAAGAGAAACCGAAGAAAAAGCTCACCTTACTGAAGCTGAAGCAGCAAGACTAAAAGCAGGAGAAGAAGCTAAAGCTACAGAGGAAGCCAGATTGGCTGCAGAAGCTGCAAAGGCTGCTGAAGAAAATGATAAGCAGCAAGTTTTGATGCTATCTAACTCTGAGTCTGCTTGCAATATGAAAACAACCATTGATGAAATAAGGCAAGATCATAAAATATTTAGAGAAAATTTCAAAGCTCTGGACAAGGTCAATGAATCTGTTCAAACTTTGGTCAAGATGATTTTGCCAAAAATTTCTGAACCTTCATCATCTGCTCCTGCAACTATTGGAACCTAGGCTCTAGGTTTCTCGTTTGTTTTTCCTTTTGAAACTTAGAATTTTTCTGTTTTTCTTTGTCTGCTCCTATTATTTTAAGAACTATATTTTTATCTTATTTGTTTGCATCTGCCGTTTTTGAATGAATTATCTTGATGATTAATTGACATATTATTTTCATCTCTTTTAGCTCTTAATCTTTTTAAGCTTCTATGTTTTCACACTTGCATTAATATTTATGATTTTGAGGAATCTTATTTTTTATGAATCTTACCACTAATGTGTTCTTCTATATTTTAAAAAAGGAACTCTAAACAAGTTCACTAGGCATTCTAAGACAGGTCAAAATGAAAGAAATTGGTTTAATCTCTTAAATATTGATTGTTCATATAATCGAAGATGTATACTTTGTGAACATATACTCAAATATCATATGGACCCAATATTGTTTAGAAGTTGAGAACTTTTTGAAACTTAAAGTCATCTTGATATTGGTATCATAATGTTTAGAAGATATAAAATGTCTAAGAATGTGATATTCATAACATAAGAATAAAAAGCAGAAGCATACACCTTCCATAAGAACAGATTAAATCATAATAATTAAATCAAGGCGCCTTCACAAATCAGAAGTTGCAGACTGTCTGAAAAATCTAGATAGAATATTCAATAAGAAGAAGCTTTGATGAATTCAAGATCTCAATTGATTCTATTCTCATATGAATCAAGACTTCTAAGGATTCAATATTTGATTTGTTACAACCTTGGGAAGTTCACCTAGAAGGTTCACACTCAGGATATCTGATCCTCACCCAGTTTGTAACTCAGGGGGGTTTCTCATTTGAAGGATAAGTATTCCTTAACCTTCTTATTTCACTGACTATGATTATGTATAAAATTGTGTCATCAAAATACATAGTTTTGTCATCATCAAAAAGGGGGACATTATTAGAATAAGATTTGGTTCTGAAATATTATCTTTGAGTTTTAATGATGACAAATGAGTATGTTTGTGTGAACAATCTTGTTGTACAAATTTTTGTTATTGTTTAGTACTAAACAAACAAGTTCTTCTTCTGATGGATCGGGTGACCAAGACATTAAAAGAGAATTAGTTCCTCTTATGCGCTACACAAGTTATATTGAACAGTAGCAAGATACTCCAGAAGGCTCTAAAGTATAAGCTGAGATATTTGTCTAAAGAAACCGGTCAGAAGATCTGAAGGCAGAAGTTTATACTTAAGTCCAAATGTTGAAGACTCAAGCTTCTAAAGACAACATGTTTTAAGGAAACAATCAAAAGATCTGAAGACTCAAGTATCTACTAAAGTCTAGATGCTAAAGACTCAAGTTTCTAAAGACAATGTATTCCAAAGAATTAAAGTTAATAGATCTGAAGATAAAGTTTATACTGAAGTACAGATGCTAAAAATATAGTTTCTAAAAGATAACTTGTTTCAAAGAAGACAAAGTTAAAAGATATGAAGACAATGTTTCTACTGAAGTTCGGATGCTGAAGACTTTGTGTATCTAATAACAAGGTTCTAAAGATAAGTATTCTTAAAGAACCAAGTGCTAAAGATTCTAAAGACGGATGGTCTGAAGATTCCAAAGACTTGAAGTTCTAAAGGTCCAAGATTCTCTACAACGGATTCTCAAGACCAAGTGATGAATATTCTAAAGACACAATTCTTAAGACTCTAAAGACTTGAAGCTCTTCTGATTTAAGATTCTCTATAAGAGTTCTCACGACCAAATGTTGAAGACTCTGAAGACGCAATTCTGAAGACTCTGAAGACTTGAAGTTCTGAAGATCTTATGTTATGTTCCCACTTTTAAAATCATGCTTGTAGAAGCCTCTGAAGTGAAGCAGGAAAGAATATAACAATAACATGGTACAATAGTACACAATACGAAAAGCCTTATTCCAATACCTCTCCACTACCTCTTTTTCAAATAGCGAACGACTATATTTTTCTTTGATATATAAGAAAAGAATTGCATAATTAAAAAAGTTGTGTATTGTTGGTGTTCAATGTTAAAATGAAAGTTGTCATTATTGGAACACAACCAAAAAGTTATCAACCACTATAACAACAACAAGAACAACAATTATGTTGAACATGTTGAAGCTAATGAAATAAGATGAAGATGAAGAATTCTACATGATGTTATTCAAACTACCAATCATATACATCTTGGTAGAATTATGAAAAAACAAGGAGTTGTTGCTCATATCTTGCTTAATAAAGAAAGAAGATGAAGATAAAGAATTTTACAAGATGTCATTCAAACTATCAATCATATACATCTTGATATAATTATGAAGAAGTAAGGAGTTGTTGCTCATAGCTTGCTCAATGATGAAGATGAAGACAAGAAGACTACAAGATGCAACACTTAACTTAGATTATATTTATCTTTGTAGAAATATGTAAAAACACAAGAGTTGTTGCTCAGATTATGTTATTGCTTAAGATTTTCATGTAAATTTTTTGTACACAAGAGTTGTTGCTCTGAAATTTTTCAAATAATATGTACTTAAATTATGAGTAATCTGCTTGATATGAAGCACTCATGTAATCTCCAGAAAAAAAAATTCTATTTAGAATTGGTTGGTTTCTCAAGTGATCGATTGAAGATCAGAAGACTTAAGAAGACTTTGGTTGCGGTCATCGTAGATGAAATTTTGGTAGTGGATTCTATTGGGTCAATGGTAGTCATATTTCAAAGGGGACTGAGTGAAGGTTAGCTTTGTGAGATCACTGATGGATATCATTGAAAGGAAATGCTGGTAGGAGATTCTGAGGGATCGAATTCTATTGGGTCAATGAACATTATATCCAGACTGGATCATTGAACGTGTCATTGGATGTTAGTCACCGATAGTTGCCCGTGCGATTGTAATCAGATTTGTTATAGTGGATTAAGTCCTTGAGTTCAAGGCGAAATCAACTTAGAAGTTTGGACTTGACTAGCTTAGGGGTTTCTCAAATGAACCAGGATATATCGCGTGTTGTCTACTTTTGCTTATGCTTTAGAGTTTATGTTTTCTTAACTTAATTAGAAGCATTACTTTGAAGTAACACTCGGAAGCATTATTCAACGAATAATGCCTAGAAGCAAAAGTTATTCAAGAAATGAAAAGCCAATTCAAGACAGCAACTAGTTAAATTCTTGCTTTGTCTGAATGATGTTCCAGGGTAGAATAACAAGTTCCTCCGATCAAGTCCCAAATCTTTATTAGTTTGTTGTCAGCACTAGCACTTGCAAGAGCAGTAATTTTTCCCGTTGCAAGGGCAATGTATTGAGTCAGCGTGTCCATTATTATCACCCAGGATATAGCGTGGCTCTACTGCATTAATCTGAGAACAAAGAGAAGTTATTATATTATGACAAAAAGTCTAAGACAATGATATAACTAGTAAGAGCCTTCCCCGAAAATTTGGAGGTCCTGGTTCCAACAGCAAAATGAGTTACCTGTGATAATAATAATACAAAAAGATCAATATATGATGAAATCATATTATGATTGAGATTATGTTTAGTTTTGACTAACCAGTTTCTTCATCTTCATATCCATTGTACATGAGACCAAACCAAGCCGTGTAGAGTGGGGAAGATAGTATTTCAGTATGATTGTGAAGTTCAACTTTGTTTTCGTCAATCGACCAAACCTGCAAAGGGATAAAAAAAACATATAATAAGTCGAAGAAGCTATGCTACTTTACAATCACAATAAACTGTTTTCGTTTTGTTACCTCAAGAACACCTTGTTCATCCTTTACATTTTGGGACCTAGCAATCGTTGTTACGTCTCTTCTCTTCATCCATGTAATTGAATCCTAAAAAACAATCCTTCATCAAAAACGCAATTCCTTTTTTATATATATATATATATATATATATATATATATATATATATATATATATATATATATATATATATATATATATATATATATATATATATATATATATATATATAGAATCCTCCGCCAAAAACGCAATTCCTTATATGTGTCTATTCTGGGTCATCATGTATTTATTAGATATGGGTAATATTTTTTTTCCGAAAAATATAGATAATTTCTCATTGTACCTTTATAAATAGGTTCTGTGCGAAAATTTTAAAATATTTATTGTTTTTAGAGATACATCTCTAAACATATAAAATTACTTTTTTTTTGAAAATTAAATTCGAAGATGCAATGAGACTTAAACATTTTGGCATGATTCAGATTGATATTTGTAAGCTGTGCCATAATGCTATTGAGAATGTTAATCACCTATTCTTTGAATGTTGCAGTACTAAGGTAACTTGGCATAGAGTTCTTGATTGGCTGGAAGTTAAGCACACTCCCAAAGTGTGGCGGGAGGAAGGTAGATGGATCTTGGATTTTATAGTCAGGAAAGGTTAGAAAGCCCAACTTTTAAAGATGGCTATTACTGAGAGAATTTACAAGATGTGGGACTATAGAAACGATACTGTATTTGGAAATAAGCATAGAAATACATATGATAATATTCTTGAAGCCATTATGTATAGAGGTTGGTGTTCTAAGAATCTTAAAAAACATATAGCCAAGATAATGGTTTAGCTTGTTGGGTCAGATGTTTATCGCCCTTTGTATTGCTTTGATTTTCTGAATTAATTTTTTTTTTTTATTTAAAAAAAATTCGGAGATGCACAACTGAAGTAAATTTAAGAGTGTGTTCGGAGATATATTTCCGAATACACTTTTTATTTTAAATTCAAAAAACTAATTCAGAGATGCATCTCCAAACTAGGATAGCATATTCAATTTCCCACGCCAGACCCTCCCTCTTCTCCTTCTTCATTTTCAGAAAATCAACTTTCTCTCTACCTCATTCTACCAATTTTATATTCCCAGTCAAGATACAATTTTGAAGCTACATTTACTTGTTTCTTAGCATTCCAAACTCCTTCTAACTACAGCATTCAACATTTGAGCACTTTACACCCTAACATACACATTTTTGAGAAAGTTTCTCATTTAGCTTATTTTGATTTTTAATTAATGTATTTTCTCAAATAGGCTAGTTTTAATGAATTAGATAGCACAAATAGGTTAGTGTTCGAGTTTGGATACTTTGTTTATATGATTTGGATGAGTTTGGATGCTAGGAAAGTTGCAAAAACACTTCTACCATTGAAGCAGAACAAGGCTTTTATGCGGATATGCATATTCGAACTATTATATTTCAGGTGTTCGGAGATGCATATTCGAACTCTTTCCTTCCTCCCTCATAATTTGTTATGTTTTTTTTCTTCAAATTATGGCTGAAAACCAAGGAAGGGTGAGACTCGGACAACCCACCCTAATTGTCGCTGCTTGTCGCAAGAGGGCTCGTCAGCGCGAGCAGACTACAATTGTCTCTCCTCTACCTCACGATAGGGAGGCGTCGGTGTTGTACCCCAAAATTTTCCCTCTCATTTCTCAAGATATTTCCTACAAATATCTTCAATGCCTCAAGTTTGCACAAGTATCGACTAGGTCAAATAATCTCCTCAGCACTCATGCCTCAAATTAAGGTTTGAGCTTGTACAAAGGCAGTTGGATTTCTAATATTTCAAATGAATTTCATGGATCATTATGGACCCTCAGGATTCTTTTGTCAAATTCCAAGTCTTGGATCACAATTTTCCAAGAAAGTAATTCAAATTACCAAAAGAGCAAAATGAGCAAAATTAGGGTTTTTGACTGAAAATGACCGAACTTTGATTTTTGACCTAATACCTGGCTTATTGGCTTAAAATGCAGTTTTTCCTTCTTTTTACATTGTTTTTGCATTGTATATATATTCTTCATTAATGTCCACTTATTCGATATGGTTGTAATAATTAGACACCTATTTCATCCCCATTTGCAATTTGTATCCCATCCCCCTAATGATGTAATAGCTTAGGATTTTTAATTTTCGCAAGTTTACCGCTTTTCATATAATTGCTAGTAAGATAGGGTGTGTATGATAAGATAAAATTAACTGTTAGCAAAACCTAATCTCAAAGACTAAAGGCATGCAATCCAACACACTTCACACACATACACCTCTAGGGTAATCTCACTTGTTGCCTCGGAAAATAGTCATGTCCCTCGATTATGGGCGTTTTAAGAAAAGACACTCGATAAAAGATCGTAGTCCCTCGATGTCCCTTGATGTTGCCTTCGGTAAACGATCTAGTCCCTATACGAAATTTCTAAAATGCCTCATAGGTTGCCTTCTATGACTATAAAAACGTCCCATGTCCGTCCCTTCACATCCAACGATGGGACTTCTTGCCAAGTCAATGGTAAGATAGCAACATCGCTTGCTTACAACAAAAACATTTTATACACCAACACTCTCATTTGAAACATTTTCAAAAGACAAGGCTTTTTGTACGCGTTCTTATAAAAACGAGAACCATTAAAAAGACACTTTTCAAAATACTTTCAAAACCTACACCACAATCACATTTTCAAGCAAAAGCAAGTGATCTAACAAGCAACTAAGAGCCCGTAGATAACTACGGATGAAAAGGGTGCTAACACCTTCCCTTTTCATAACCTACCCCCCGAACTCAAGAAAATAATCTCAAAGGTATTTCCTGTTCTTTTCACCCTTTCCTTATTGGATAAAAGAAAATTCGGTGGCGACTCTTGTTATCCGCAACAATTGCAATCAAACGCAAAACACCCAAGTCAGTTCTTCCACCGTGTTACAGAACTGGCGACTCTGCTGGGGAATTATCTCTTAAAAGTGGGATTACCTTAGGGCTAGATCACCTTTACTTGCTTTCCTTGTTTGACTTGCTTGCTTTACATTTTTGGGGTCCTTGTTTGGGTTATTGTTAAAGATCCTACACCCGAATCTGGGGGAACCTTTTAGGTAAGTAGCAATAAATCATGGAGGTTGTACGGTGTAGACCGATATGGACAAAGTGATAGCTACCTTAGCATGATACTCTGGCTTGTACTAATGTTCCTTGAGTCAGTCAAGGATAACATTAGGCTTTCTTATAGTGTCATTAAGTGCTAACTGACCTTTAGAACTTTAACTTGACTCATCCTAAGCCATTAGAAAGTAGTGATATGGCCGGCTTTGGTTCTGACCAAAGTTTGGTTGATACTCGATGCTACACTCATTAAGATTGGACTTTTGGGATATTCTGGCCGCAATACTTTGGTGCTTGAGCTGGAACAATGCCTAAAAGAAAGGTCAGTGATTTGAGACTCCTTAGAACGCGATTACTATTAATAGGACAGGTTGAGCCAACTAAACTTCAAGAGGGTACTTACCTTTAAAAACTCACGCAAGCCATTAAACCTAAGGTCTTTTTGTGTGACTTGCTTGACATATTTGTGATTTCAGAGCATAACCATAACATCATAAATATCATGACATACACGCTAACCATTTCAAGGGCCTGGAGATTTATCTTTCCTTTTGTTTTGTAGGGTATGGATTCAATTCGCAGAAAGACCATCCGAATCAATTTTGTAAAGGTCCCTCTCAAGCTCAAAGAGTTGGTCTTGAGAGTTCCTGAGAGCTCATCATTCAACAAGAGATATGATCACTTGCTCAGTTTGGTTACTACCAGGTTTGACGAAGGTCTGATGAGTGTCATGTTCCAGTTCTTCGACCCTAAACACCATTGCTTCACATTTCCAGATTACCAGTTGGTGCCTACATTGGAAGAATTATCCAAGATACTTGGTTCACCTATACTGGAGCAAGTACATTTCACCGGTTTAGAATAAGATCCAGGGGCTGAAAGGGTTGCCATAGCTTTGCATTTGAAACCATCTGACATCAAATCCAATTGAGAAAGAAGAAGCGGAGTTAAGGGCCTCCTTGAAAATTTTCTAATGAAGAAAGGTTATATATTCTTAGATGATATGAGTTACCATGCCTTTGAAGGTGTATTAGCTCTCTTGATCTATGGATTAGTTATGTTCCCCAATTCAGACTAGTTTATAGATGTCAGTGCCATCAACATCTTCCTTGCTTGCAATCCAGTTCCTACATTTCTCAGAGAAGTGCTACATTCACTCCACACTCGTACAATGAAGAAACGAGGGACTCTTATGTGTTGTATGCCTTTACTCTATCAGTGGTTTATTTCGCACCTCCCTCGTCGGTAATGAAGAATAAGTTAGGCTTAAGGTGGAATCAAAGGATAATGTCCCTTTCTCACTCTGACATATATTGGTGCCCTCGCTCTCAAGAAGACATCTCTTTTATTGGTCGCTGCAGAGAGTTCCCTAATGTGCCACTCCTTGGCATTAGAGGAGGCATCACTTACAACCCTTCTTTGGCCCTACGTCAGTTCGGATACGCCCGGAGAGATGGTCCCCACGATATGCTTATCCAGGGTATTGTGTTTGACTATTTAGATGATCTGGAAGGTTATCTCCAGAGGTTCATTCGCACTTGGGGCATGGTAAATAAGATCGATAGCAGTGCCTTGGGATGCAAAAACTCCATCCCTTTGGAGCCCCACCTCATATGGGTGCGAACTCGTGCTCAAAGTCTTATGATGCCATATGCTGCTATCCTGCCAGTGATCTCAGAGTATGTTGATCAAGAAGACGAGCCTCGCATCATTTTCATCCTCATATACCAACAAGCTTCGAAGAGTTGCAAAAGTCTTGGATCTAGCTCAAGGAAGAACGAGACACCTTTGAGAGTCAATTCTACGCCAGTGAGAAGAAGGTTTTGGATCTCACAAAGCAGCTTCATGAAGAGTGAAGTTTGAATGCCTATATTGTGCCAAAGAGGATGCGTTCGACCTTTTTGTCTTAGGAGTTTTATTTTTTTATTTTTATTTCTTCCATTGTAAGCTCTGAGAGGCATGATGTAATCAACTTTGATTTATTAATACAATGTGTGTCTCCTTTTGTCTAAGAAAATTTAAATCTCCTAGCTTCCTTGAAATCATTTGCATATGCATTTTCATTCATCATAACACAAACAGGTTTTTCATAATAGGTCTCCTTATCTTTCTACTGTTTATTTCAGTGAGATGGATATTGAACAGACAGTAAAGGATCTTCAAGCACAGAATGCTCAATTCCAACAAATGTTCTTGGCTCTGGCTAAAGGACAAGAGGACCTGAAGGCTCTTATGATCAAAGATAAGAAGAAGAAGGCGAAGAAACCATTCAGCGTTTTGAATTTGGGAAGAAGTTTCAGAGGACCAGCCAAGCGAACTCTAGATTTCGCAACCTCGTCGGGTGAAGGAGATAATCAATAAGGAAAGAACAAAGAAGGAAATGACAACCAAGAGTCTGAAGAAGAAGAAGAAGTTGACTACTCGGAAGAACAATATCCTCCTACTGATGATAAATACAAACAGTTGGAGGATCGCCTCAATGCTATGGAGATCCAGAGGGTACCCGGGCTTGATTTTGAAGAGCTGGGACTTGTCTTAGAGGTGGTCATCCCGCAGAAATTCAAGGTCCCCACATTTGCTAAATATGACTGTGTCTCTTGTCCTAAGCTGCATTTAAGGTCATACGTCAGGAAGATTCAACCCCATACTGCTGATAGGAACCTATGGGTACATTTCTTCCAAGAAAGTTTGTCAGGGACGCAATTGGATTGGTTCTATCAGTTGGAAGGAACCAATATCCTCAATTTGGAAGATTTGGATGTTTCTTTTTACAAGCAATACCAGTATAATGCTGACCTAGCTCCAACTCGAACACAATTGTAAGGTATGTCTATGGGTGTTGGTGAGGGTTTCAAAAATTATGCCCGAAAATGGAGGGATCTCGCAGGAAGAGTCTAGCCCCCTTTATCTGATAGAGAGTTGGTGGATATGTTCTTGGGCATGTTGTCTGGTCCATTCTTCAACCATTTGATTGGAAGCTCTTCAGTTGGATTTACTGAGTTAATCATGACTAGTGAGCGGGTAGAAGCCGATATTAAGAGTGGAAAAATTCAAAGGGATGCATCCTCAAGCACGATGAAGAAACCCTTTACTGGAAAGAAGGAGGTTAGTTTTGCTTATGACCACATGAATCAAAACAAAACTGAACGTCGCTCGACGGTAGGGGTTGTTATGATCTCCAATCTTGTATCAAATCAATAGTGAAACCATTAACGCAGGCCGGAGGCGCCCATGAGACGATTCACTCGGATCAACACGACCTTGTCCCAGGTTTTGACACATCTGTTGAAGTCCAATCTAGTGACTCTAAGGGAAGCTCCCAAAAACCCCAATAATGCTTCCCCCCGCTACAACTCGAATGCTCAATGTGCCTTTCATTCTGAAAGTCCAGGGCATGATACAAACGATTGTTAGACCTTGAAAAATAAGGTACAAGACCTTATCGAGGCGAAAGAGATTGAGTTTGACCCTCCAGAAACACCTAATGTAATAACGACGCCAATGCCTAAACATGGCCAAGGTGTCAAGCTGTTGATGATGACCATTTTGTTTCCTCCGTGGGTGAATTAACTACTCCCCTTTTGACTGTTAAACAGAATTTATTGCAAGACGGTTTATTTTTGGGTTGTGATGAAAGTTGTCACATATGTATGTCTCTATCAAATGGTTGTTTGTTACTGAAGATGGGCGTCCATCTCCTGATGGTTAACATAGAAATCTTGTTCGAGAAAGTTCCTCTTTCCAGAAATTCCTGTGAAGATGTTTCAATAATCACCATTTCCGACAATCCTCCCAGGGTCTCCACCAAAAGACCCGTCAGGATTACACCTATTCCAAAGTTGTCTCCCCTAATTATCACCATGTCGGGGCTGACATCTATTACCATGGCGTCAAGCAAGATCTATTGGCTATCAAAGACAAAGTTGTTGAAGGTACTGATCCTGACGTTGACAATATCGTTGGGACAAGTAAGATAACAAGAAGTGGAAGGGTTTTCTCCCCCGAGATCTCTCCAAAGACCATTGCTACTCCTGTAATTATTCCTGCTACCACTCCTGTCAGTATTCCCAGTGTTACTCCTATTGTTAGTCCTGCTGTTATCCCTACTACCGAGTCGGATGAGACATGGGGCAAAGAGGTATTGTTTGAGCTTGTCCAGACGAAGGCGCGTCCAGAAGTCATTCCTAAGGCTTCTAGGAAGGAGATGGAAGAGATATTAAAGATAATCAAGAAAAGTGATTACGACATTGTGGAGTAGTTGGGACAGACCCCCTCAAAAATATCAAGGTTAGCCTTACTTTTGTGCTCTGAGGCCCACGCTAAGGCCTTAGTAAAATTTCTGAAGACCGCCCACGTGCCCCAAGAGACTTCCATTGATCAATTCAATAATTGTGTGACCAGTCTAACTGCTGATAATGGACTGGGTTTTTCTGACGCTGATTTAACTCCCAAGGGAAGGAAACACAATGATGCCCTGCATGTCTCCATTGAGTGTCAGAGCATTACATTAACCCATGTTCTAGTGGATACAGGTTCGTCGCTGAATGTCTTACCAAAGAATTCTCTTGACCGATTAGATTGTGAAGGACTCACATTGAAGCCCAACAACATTGTGGTGAGGGCCTTCGATGGTTCTAAAATAACGGTGCACGGAGAAGTAGATATCCCTATCAATGTTGGAACTTAGATTTTTGATTCAACCTTCTATGTGATGGATATCCTCCCATCTTATTCCTGTCTATTGGGTCGACCCTGGATCCATGGGGCTGGTGCCGTCACTTCTACCCTACATCAGATGTTGAAGTACCCAGTCAAAGGAAATATTATCACAGTCTATGGGGAGGAGGAATACATGGTTAGCCACCTGAACTCTTTCAGGTATGTTGAAATGGACGGCAAGTTCATTGAGACCCCGTGTCAGAATTTTGAGGAGGTTCCACAGATGGTTGTTGTGACCAAGACTGCTACCAAGACTCCGAAGATTATCAAACCTCCATTGAAAATGGCTTCTCTGAAGGATGCTAGAGCAGTAGTTGAGGAAGGTGGATGTACCATTTGGGGTCAACTTCCGAATATTCCCTACAAATATAACAAATTTGATACGGGTTTTACCTCGGAAGCCCAAAGAGATACTCGATGTACTCGCGCTGGGAGACCACCATTACGCATCAACAATCAGGGAGTCAATGCATTGGAAGACAGTGATAGCAACTGTGACATGGACGAGTGGATTTTTCCAACCATCGGCGGAGGACTCAACAACTGGGAGGCCAAAGATTTTGTTCTTATTACTTTTATTCAAGAGTAATTGTCTTTTAAATTTTACGGACTTGTAATATTTAAACAATTTAGACTTTAAAACCTTGTGTCTTATCCGGGGCACAATGGTCCATCTGTGAGGGTTGTTACTTCATCTTCATATGTCATTAATAAATCATGGGACGTTTTTGCATGCAAATTTTACGCTCTTTGTTTTCTTTTTCTGCCTTTTAATCAAAGATAGTTATGCTCTTACACACACTCACATATCAAAATGCAGATCCACATCCACTCGGGATCCCATTGGTAATGGTTCTGTTATCGCCTATTATGACTTTGAAAATCCAATCTACCATGTCGAGGACGAAGGTGAGGAAGATTGTGAGGTATCAGGGGAACTTGCAAGATTATTACAACAGGAAGAAAGGATCATACAACCCCACGAAGAGCTAGTTGAAACAATTAACTTAGGTACTGAAGAGGACAAGAAAGAAGTCAAGATATGTGCCAATCTGGAGCATAGTGTTAAGAAGCGTTTAACTCAGATACTACATGACTATGTTGAGGTCTTTTCCTGGTCATAAAAAGACATGCCAGGACTCGACACTGATATCATGGTCCATCGTCTGCCGACAAAAGAAGACTTCCCTCCAGTGAAACAGAAGGTTTGTCGTATGCGGCCAGAAATGTCAGAAAAAATCAAGACTAAAGTCATGAAGTAGTTCAACGCCAGATTCTTAGTTGTCACCTCCTATCCACAATGGGTCGCCAATGTTGTTCAGGTACCTAAGAAGGATGGTAAGGTATGTATGTATGTGGATTACAGATACCTGAATAGGGCAAGCCCCAAGAATGACTTCCCGCTTCCCCACATCGATATTCTATTTGACAACACCGCACAGAATAAAGTATTCTCCTTCATGGATGGTTTCTCCGGATACAATCAGATTAAAATGGAACCTGAGGACATGGAGAAAACGACATTCGTCACATAATGGGGCACTTTTTTTTACAAAGTTATGCCATTTGGGCTGAAGAACGTCGAGGCAACCTATCAGCGTTCCATGGTAGCTTTGTTTCATGATATGATCCATCACAAGATAGAGGTCTATGTGGATGATATGATATCCATATCTCAAACTGAAGAGGAACACCTTGACCATCTGCAGAAATTGTTTGAAAGACTGAAGAAATACAAACTAAGGTTGGACCCAAATAAATGCACTTTTGGAGTAAGATTCGGTAAACTCTTAGGCCTCGTTGTCAGCGGCAAAGGTATTGAAGTGTACCTTGCAAAGGTAAAAGAAATACAAGAAATTCCCGCTCCTCGCAGTGAAAAGGAAGTTAGGGGATTCTTAGGACAGCTAAACTACATCTATTTCCCATTTGACCGCTACTTGTGAACCAATCTTCAAATTACTGAAGAAAGATCAGGTGGTGGAATGGAATGACGACTGCCAGGATGCCTTTGACCGGATCAAGGAGTGCCTTCAAGAGCCTCCCATTTTGATGCCTCCAGTTGAGGGATGACCTCTGATCATGTACCTAACAGTTTTGGAAAATTCAATGGGGTGTGTGTTAGGGAAACATGATGAGTCGGGCCGAAAAGAGCATGCAATATACTACCTGAGCAAAAAGTTTACCGATTGTGAAACCAGATATTCATTGCTCGAGAAAACTTGTTGTGCTCTGGCATGGGCTGCTCGCCGACTAAGACAGTATATGCTGAATCATACTACCTTATTGATATCCAAGATGGATCCTATTAAATACATATTCGAGAAGCCTTCCCTCTCTGGAAGAATAGCAAGATGGCAGATGGTCCTGACCGAATACGACATTCAGTATACTACCCAAAAAGTAATAAAGAGAAGTGTACTAGCTGATCATTTGGTTCATCAGGCTGTAGATGACTATCAATCCATGAATTTCAAATTCTTAGACGAAGACATCATGTTGGTAAATGATTATGAAGAACTCAGACCGTATGACGGACCTGAACAACGATCCTGATAGACCATGGTTTTTGATGGAGCTTCCAACGCACTCAATAATGGCATCGGTTCTATGATCATATCTCCTGAAGGCTGTCATACTCCCTTCACCGCCAGGCTGTGTTTCAACTGTACCAATAATATGGCTGAATATGAAGCGTGCATCATGGGTCTCAAAGCTGCAATAGATTTGGGGATCAAATCCTTAAGTGTATTTGGAGACCCGGCCTTAGTAATCAGTCTGACCAAAGGAGAATGGGATACGGAGCATCCTAATCTCATCCCTTACAAAGAACATATGTTGACACTGATCCCACATTTTATGGAAATTACCTTTAAGCATTTTCCACGAGAGGAAAATCAACTACCAGATGTGCTGGCTACTATGTCATCCATGTTCAAAATCAGGTGGGATAATGAGGCTCCTCAGATCACTATTGAGAGGATGAATGAACCAGCATATTGTCACGAGATCGATACTGAAGAAGTAGTGAAAAAACCTTGGTTCCATGAAATTAAGAGATATCTCGAGGCCCAAGAATATCCGGAGGGAGCTTCAGTCAATGATAAGAAGTTCATAAGAAGGTTCTCTGCTAAATTCTTCCTTAGTAACGAAATCCTCTATAAGCGCAACCATGAAACTACTTTGCTTCAGTGCATAGACAAGAGTGAGGCAGAAAATATCATGGCTGATTTATACGAAGGTACCTTTGGCACCCATTCTAGTGGGCACACGATGGCTAAAAATATCCTACGGGCAAGATACTATTGGTCCACCATGGAAGCGGAATGTTATCAGCATTCACGGACTTGTCACAAGTGTCAGATCTATGCTGAAAAAATACATGGGCCTTCGATTCCTCTAAATGTCCTGACTGCTCCTTGGAGATTGTGGGGCATTGACATGATTGAAGAGATCAGACCTACAACTTCTAATGGACACTGTTTCATCTTGGTTGCCATTGATTACTTCACGAAGTGGGTCGAGGCAGCTTCATTCGCTTCTGTTACCAAGAACGTTGTGGCCCGATTCATCAGACATAATCTTATATGTAAGTATGTTATTCCAGATAGAGAATCATTATAGATAATGGTACCAATCTCAACAATACTATGATCACCGGACTATGCGCGTAATTTAAAATCCAGCATCATAACTCTTCTCCTTATCGTCTGAAGATGAATGGCGTTGTAGAAGCCGCTAATAAAAACATCAAGAAGATCATACAAAAGATGACAGTGACCTATAAGGACTGGCATGAGATTTTACCATTTGATTTCCACGGTTACCGTACCACATCGCGCACATCAACGGGGGCAACTCCTTTCTCTTTGGTATACGGCATGGAAGTTTTCCTACCAATTGAAGTCCAGATACCTTCTTTGAGAATCATGAGGGATGTAGGGTTGAATGAAGATGGATGGATTCAAAATCGACTTGACCAGTTGAACTTGATTGACGAGAAGAGGCTTACGACTGTCTGCCATGGCCAGATGTACCAAAAACGTATAACTAAAGCTTTTAAGAAAAACGTCAGGCATCAGGTATATCAGGTTGGTGAATTTGTAATCAAGCGTATCATACTGCCACAAGGTGATCCCAGGGGGAAAATGGACTCTTACATATGAAGAACCATTTATGATCAAAAACATATTTTCTGGTGGGTCCATGATCTTAACCACTATGGACGGCGACGGCCTTCCACACCCTGTAAACGCGGACTAGTCAAAATATACTACGCATGAAAAAGACCCTCTAGATTGAATGGCCTAGGAAAAAATTAGGGATAAACAAAAAAAATCGGTACACCCGGCAAGCTGAAAACCTTAAAAGGTGGCTTGGGCAAAAAGGGTATCCCGGTGGACTGAAAGCGTATGACTATGTCCCGTTGGATCACCTTATCTTTAGTATCAATTTTCAAACTCAAACGATACTAATCAATCTAATCAGCTTCGGACAAAGCAGCAAGTGGATGAGACGCTCAAAGATATAAAGGCTATAGCAGAATGGGAACCCCATGTCCCTTTTCGTTTCAAGCATGTACATACTTTTGTTTTTTCCTTTTCGTTTACACCATTATAGTTTTGTTCTATTGCCTTTCCTTTTGGTTTCTTACAAGTATTTTAAGAATTAACCTGGACCTAAGGCAGTGCTAGCATGGCCTTAGGCCATGTTTCTATTTAACATCTCAAACGAAAGAAACAGGAAACGGGAAGTAGGAAACGAAGCTTTTGGCTTCCATACTAACCTCCAGGTCAAACGAAAGAGGAAACCAGAAGGAACACCATGTTGACTTCTAGGCCCAGACAAAAAGCATGCCTACACTGATTCCAGGCCCAGTCGAAAGGTACTCCCTCACTGCTTTCAACCCCCAGTCAAAGGAGGCAAAAAGGCAGGTTACATCTTGTACTGGTTCCAGGCCTCAATCGAAAGGCACAACATGCTACTTCCAGGCCCCAATCGAAGGATACAACACACTGGTTCTAGGCCCTAATCGAAAGGCACAACATGCTACTTCCAGGCCCCAGTCAAAGGATACAACATGCCGACTTCAAGGCCACAATCGAAGGACACGTCTACACTGGTGCCAGCCCCCAATCGAAGGAAGCCAGAAAGTGCAGAATCGAAGGGTCTTCTGCTTCAAGCGAAAGACTTTCATTTTTCTTGCTTTTATTTCATTTTTGCCTTTATATTTTCATGCAATTTAATATGGTTGTGGTGTACCCCAAGTTTTGCCCCTAATATTGCTATATCATCTTATACCATCACAATGCAATCAAATCACAAATTAGGGTTTGCGGTTTATCTTCTACTGCATCCTGTCTTAGGGTTTGCCTATGGAATCACCAAGCACATTGAGTAACTTTTACATTGAGTAACATCTCATATTTCATGGTCAATAATGCAAAAATATCAAGAGGAAGTTTGAATTGGAGATAACTTGTCAAGGAAATTATTTAAAGTTTTGAATTTATTTTAAGTATCCATAGGGCTGAATTTTGACTGGCTACAACTTTCTCAATTTTTATTGAAAATGTGCAAACTTTATATGCCTAGAAAGAGGATGAAAAATTCCCCAACTTTGTAGCAGTGGCCACAAGTCCAAAAAATGAAGGAAAAAAAGTTATGAAGCTTGGAAGATTTTGACACATAGTGAAATTTTGATTAAAAATGCAAAAATTTGACTTCTTCATGTCCATTTTTGAATGACCATTTGGACTCAAATCAAAAAGTTGGCAACATGAAAGTTGTAGATTGAAGTTTTCTCTTCATTTTTCATTAAAGAATAATCTTAAATGGTTAAGTGTAGAGAAATATATGGTGATTAGGATTTTGAGTTGAAAACTAAATTTTTGCCCAGCACAAGGCAAGTCACACGCACTAGGCAGCCATTTCATCAAACATGTTATGGGCGCGCATTCATTATCACTTATCTATGTGAAATATTCATTATTTTGAAAAATATCCAACCTCAAAGTTGAAGCCCTAAATGTGAGGAACAATTTTGCTTCAGAAAGTTTCTCCAAATTCTCCATAAATTTTGAGATATAATTGATAGAAGAAGGCATCATGCAAGCTTAAATTATTTGCCTAGCCAGGCCTCACGTGCTCGCAGCAAGCCCAGTCAGGCCTGGCATTTTATCAAGCAGTTTGTAAGCGCACATTCATATCCAAATATCTCATTGATCCAAGCTTCATTTTGAAAAATTTTGAACATGAAAGTTGGAGTATGAAGTGTCCTCTTTATTTTTGAGTCAAACATCGTGACATTTCATGCATTGTGGAGAGAGATATGAGAGAGCAAAGAGATGTTCATGAAATAGCATATTTTCATGAAAATGCATGGTAATTTTTTGTGCCAACCAAGCCCACTTTCCAGCCCAGACGCCCCAGCCCTGTTTCACTTACTCCAAAACACACGTTTTTGCACTCTCAAACAACACAAAACACAACATGCCTCTCACTTCCCATTTCTCACTTTTTATCT
This sequence comes from Vicia faba, assembly GCA_948472305.1. NCBI lineage: Eukaryota > Viridiplantae > Streptophyta > Magnoliopsida > Fabales > Fabaceae > Vicia > Vicia faba. The sequence continues at coordinate 1,458,068,872 of OX451739.1, forward strand.
CATTCTTTTCCCACACCCTATCAAAAGCAAGGCCTTTAACAATCAAAAGGGGATAAGTCAGTAGAAAGCTCTCTCTCTTTCTCTCTTCCTCACAAAGTCAGCAACACACTTCTCTTTCTCTCTCTCAAAACAAGCTTAACCTCTATTGTTGAATTTTCTTCTCTTTGAAGCTGCCTCCATTCTTGTTCCAGCTCCCATATCTCTTTCATTTTCTCATAATTGGAGCAAAAGAAGCAAGTTTCTTTGGATTTCTCATCATTAGATCCAGATAATAGTGAATTTATTTTTCACTTGAAGAGGTAAAATTCAGTTCTGGATTCCTTGTTTGATAGCTTAAATCAATGCTTGAAATCTTGTATACATGTTATTAGTTGGCCATACAATAGGTCTGATGTTTTTAATTGGTTTGTTTCGAGCTCCATTGATGTTTTGAAGTTTTCTGCAAATCATGCTCAAGTTCGTTTTCAGTGACTCTGAGCTCCAATTTCTCTTTGATCATGCCTTGTTTTTGAAATCTAAAAGATGTGTGATGTTCTTAGAAGTTTGGTGATCATGTTTTCTTTTTGAATCATCTCAAATGGTTGAGTAATAAGAGATAAATTGAAGCTGGAAGTTGCCTTGCTGAAAACTGTTTTTCCACGCGTTTTGGGGTTTGGCATGCTGGTAGGGACGATGACGTGTCCCTGCCTGATTGAACATGGATACATTTATCTTTTTACAACGCATTTTGGCAGAAAAGGGTGTAAAAGGCTTTATATATTAATTTTTCTTTTGTTTTCTAAAATTTTATTTTAATATTTCTTTCACTTCAAAAATTATGAAAAAAAATATTTTAAACTCCTTTTTCAGTATATTTTCATATTTTGATTTTTTATTTCATTTTTTAATCATATTTCTTGATAAATAAAATCATGTGTATAATTAGGGTTTTAATATTTCTTTTAAATCTTGAATTTTTAGTTTCTTATATCTATTAAGTAAAAAATCCATAAAAAATACTTTTGGACTCCTCTCTGAGCTTATTACATGAAAATATTTTTGTCCTATTTTATAAAAAAATTGGATTACAAATTAAATCATTTAATTGAACATATTCATCTTTTCCTTGTTTTTTTAATGAATTGTTTAAATAATTTTCTATTTCTTTTTTCCTTTTGAGATAAAATTCAAGAAAAATACGCTTTTTGATCCTTTTAATTTTCTTGATATTTAGGTTATTTTACATCAAATTTACTTGACTCTGGATCTAAGTGATTAATTTGTGAACTTAATTATCCTATTTTAGGGTTTTTACTTGATCATGCACATTAATGGATTTAAATTTCTAACTTCCTATACCTATAAAATCAGAGATGAAGTTGTTTGGAGTGCTTTAACATGTTGAGGCCATAAAAATCATTTTTATGGATTTTTACAATGTGATTTCATATTTTTCACAAATTAATTTCCAAAACCATCTAGTTTAAGGCTTAAACTTGCTTGTTTCCAAGTTTTCATTTCTAAAGAAAATTTCTGTAAGTGCCCTGGCTGGAGAGTTGGCTTCATTTGTAAAACAAATAAGAAAGCAAGTTTACCCAGATCCCCTCTGTTGTTTTAATATGTGGTGTTGAAGAAGTTCAACATCTGGACCAACATGTTAGATGTAATGTCATGACATCTGTCTTGACATCATGATAACGGAATTGGTAATTCAGTTACAGTTCTGGTACTTAAATATTCTGAGAATATATGTGGCGTTTCTTATGGAGAATCTGAAGATCAATCAAGAATCAATCAGAATATTTGAAGAAAATACTGTTTCTAAATATGGAGATATTTTAGGAACTAGAAGTTTGAAGACCTTGATTGTAGCAGAAGTTTGTTGCTGAGTTGTAACAGCAAGGAGAAAAGCTTGCTGCGATTTTGAAGGCCCAAATCCAGTTGGGTAATAGGTTATAAATAGCAGATTGTAACCTAGGGTTTAAGTGACTTTTGAAAATGTAACATTAGGGGTGTTTTGTTAGGTAAACCTGTCGGTCTGTGGCAAGGTTACCATGTATGTAACTCGAAACCTGTAGGTAAGAGTTTGAGTGTTCTTGGATGAAGCTGTGAAGCAAGTCCAAGTATTTCTGCATTACTTCATATTCATTGTAATGTAGGAAATCAAGTGGGAGGGCACTGCTTCTTGGGTAGGAGTAAGACTTCTGTTGCTGCGGCAATAGGAATGGAAACTGGTAGGTTTCTATCTAGGAGTTCCTAGGTATAGGTTGCACTGGGTAGATGATTAAGTGAAGGATGGGAACTTGTTAAGTTTAGTCCTGAATTAATATTGCTAATAGTGGATCTTCTTCCTGGCTTGGTATGCCCCCAGAGTAGGTGTGTTTCACCGAACTGGGTCAACAACTGATTTGTGTTATTTACTTTCTGCATTGGTTATTTGCTTGATGTCACAACATTCCTCATGACATCAAAGTATATGATTAACCTTAACTGTTCTAAACTTCAGTAAATCATAACCTGATATGTAACAGATGATGTCTCAGAACATGTTAAGACATCATGTTGATATCTGTGTAAAAGAAACAGAATTGTGAAGGATGTTCGCTCTCTGCTGATCAGGTGCAACAGATGAACAGAACTGGGTACATCGTTTGTTCTATCCTTTGCAACTTCAAAATATATCTGGCACAGCTTGGTCAAACTGTGCTTCTGTTTCTCCTCAGTACTGAATCACAAAAATTGGATATCTACCTTGCAGTGTATTTATTATGTCATATCAGATGTTTAGACATTGAGTAGAACATCTGAAGACTGGCATACACCAGAATTTCAATTGGTATCAGAGCAGGCATCCTGTTCTGTTTCTGGATGAGATCCATGGGTGATACTTTCTGGTATCTGCAAGGTCAATTTTAGTACTGAAGAATGTAACCTGGATCGGTTTGTTATTTCCCTGAATGGTCCCTAGAAGTGGGAGGATGGACTATTCATGACAGGAGCTGTGTGTACCCGTCTCTAGTGATTGGCATTTGGCCTGGTTGTGTGGTAGATACTCTAGGTTTGATTTATTTTCAAACCTAGGATTTGTGTATGCCTGAAGTTGTGTGAGGTAGTCATGCTAGGTTTGAACCATAGTCAAACTTGGTAGTCTGGTGGAGTGTGTGTGCAAAGATTGAGTTTCCGCTGCATAATACTTGGCAAAATTCAAGCTCTGATGTGTTCCCCCTCTTGTGGATTGAAGGCTACTGTATTCAAGATTTCAACATAAGCTGTTGAAGATGTCACAGATACTTGAGTCCTCTCAAGTCCACTCATGAAGACGTTCTTCGTTCAGGATGCTACTAGTTGAAGAGCATATGTTTTGGGTGTCAAACAAAGAGATACTTTGTTTGGAACCTACTCCTGACCTGGAAGAGGAGACATCTGTGTGTGCAAAGTTGACAATGGTAGAGTCAATCATGTCTGTGTGCTCCCGAAGGTTACTTTTAGGAGTCAGAACTCTAGAAGTAAAGCTGGTTGAGATGTGACATTGTGCAATCCCTATTGGTGGGCTTATTCCTGAAGATTGATCAGGACTGAGCAGTTGTTCCCTGGAGTACTATGGTGTGAAGAAAGACAAGCCCATTGGTTAATAAAAGTCAATGATGGTGCAACATTATTGCTCCTTCATACAAGTAGATTGGGATCGTGAATCTTGTCATTTAAACATCATGATTAGAAGTGGAAGTTCCTTCAAGATGTGAGAATATGAAGACTCAGAGTTTGGTTAAGGTAGTATGTTCTGGCAATACATATCTGCTGAGAAAGTCAGCATAAGTCTGATTGGTATGATTGGAGTATGAACAGGTATAACTCTTGGAGTTACTTGAATTTGGTAGGGATGTCATATGTCATGTCAAGAGATTTGCGTACAATGCATGGATATTTTGTGTGGAGCTTCCATGATTGGTAGTTTGAGGGGGAGAGTTGGTTAACCTCCTCACATTAGTTCAGCCTGGTGTTTAGCTGGCTGTTGACCTATGTCACATGGGCTCTGGGTGTTGTGTGACATATTTGCAAGGAAGGATTCATCTCTCTCATTCCTAAGGATGAATCTGATCTGGAAGGATTTAAGATCTATTGCTATTTGTGACAAGTACAAGTATTTAATTGATTATCCTTGGAGTTCAAGATAACCGATGTTCTTAAAGATGTGGGAACATTCTTTCTTCTAGATCCTGTGAAAGATCACAGGAAGAGTGATGCTTTAGAGCTATCTCTTTGGTGACAGCAAAATCATTTGATCTTTGAAAAGATTTCCTGACTTGAAGCTTCAAGAAAAAGAAGACATCATAATCTTGATGATGGTTACTTGGATCAGTCTGGTTCTGATCTAGGTAAGGAAGTGAATTAGCTAATGGTAAAGTCAAGAAGAAGTGGCATAAGAAGGAGCTGAATTCAACAACTAGATGTTATAACATAATGTTGTGACATTTGGTTCAACATCAGATTCTTAGTTGGTGAAGTGGCACATCAACTTAAGACAGGATGATCTACGAAGTTGAAGATTGGATACTTCAAAAAGATCGTCTCTTTGCAGCTCTGTGGAATTGTTGGGTGGAGAAGATGTTACATGTTCCTGTCTTTGTGTATCTAAGCCTTTGTGATAACTTGTAGCTTGAAGTTCAAACTTCAATTGGAAGATCAGAATATCTCTGGCAGAAGTCTGAGAAACATGGAGAAGTCAAAAGGTGGCATTTGATTTCCACTTATGAGGATTCATGAAGGAGATAATCAAACTGTGGCAATTGGTCTATCTCAGAAGTGAATTCATAGAATCAAGATAATCAACATGTGGCAGCTGTTTATTATTGAGAGAGCATGACTCAGAGTATGGATGTTCTGACTTGTTGTGATGCTATGATCAGAAGAAGGTTGACTTAGACCAAGGATGTTCTAACTTGTTCTAAAGAAAGGTTGATTCAGAGTATGGATGCGTTCAACCAATATAATTGAACAGAGGGTGCGCTCTTGAAGACATGAAGATGCGTCTTATGTTTTCCATTCATCAAGGGGTCTTATTCACTTTGAATCAGAAGCTGCATTGAAGGTCCAACTGAGTATTGAATGTGTCCTACTTGTTTCCATGAGGAGAAGTGATTGGCCCTAACCGGGGGAGTATTGGTTTGTACAAAAGGTCTTCATCAAACTTGTAGGATATAAAGTGTGGCACCTTATTAACTATTGGAATGATGTGTTCAAAACTGAAGAAGACTATGTCTGACCAAATGTCATCACATCGGTAATGACATTGTTCCTAATTTCCTCTAAAACTACAGACAGGAGGAAAATTGGATGAAGTATGGATTATTACTAATAAATCCATGTGGAGTAACCATCCTCTTTGAGAAAATGGAATGGCTTCAAGCTGCTAAATCTGAAAATAGCAGAATGTATAACGACATAGGATTTGAGCATACAGAGCTGTTGTGTCTCATTATGAAACAGTTTAGTGAGCTGGAATGTTTAGGTGATAACTTGTCATCTAATAAAGGTATTATATAACTAATGCAGAGTGTAATATACCAACGATGTTTCTTGGGAAGGGGATCCTAAGACAAGGGAGCAGTCTGTTCTAAAAGACAAATGTCTGTTTTAAAAGGGCATCCTGACATGGTCAAAGGGTCAAACCCAAGGGTAGGTACCTGCATTAAAACCAGTCCTAGGGCACTGAAACTGTCAGAGTAAAGTACCAAGGTCGTTACTATCTATGCCAAAGTTGCATTATTTATGAAGACTCTCTCTATTCCTTCTCTTCATCAGAGGGTTTCAGCAATATGAAGTTTGTTAGCATCTGGGAAAATTGTGCATGGGTATGGATCTGTCTGGGCAGTCTTTGTCAAATTCTGGCCAAAAAGGGGGAGAAAGAGCAAGACTCAGGAGAAAGCAACAGAAGGCAATGTCCAGCAAGACTCAGGAGAAAGCAACATGATCACAAGAGGATAGTTGTGACTTGTGATCTGAGTTACATGATCACAAGTAATAATCTGGAGAAAAGAAATCCTCTTGGGGCATCGATGGAGTGGAGTTGCTCACAGTTGACGACAGAGGTGTGTTGTTTGCTCAAAGGACATCAGCCTCTACAAAAGAAGATGTTAGACAAGATGTTGTAACATCTCAACTGTGTTGTGACCTGGTCCCAAAATACAACTTGCACTTATTTGTTTTAGCCAAAATTTGCCAAAGGGGGAGATTGTAAGTGCCCTGGCTGGAGAGTTGGCTTCATTTGTAAAACAAATAAGAAAGCAAGTTTACCCAGATCCCCTCTGTTGTTTTAATATGTGGTGTTGAAGAAGTTCAACATCTGGACCAACATGTTAGATGTAATGTCATGACATCTGTCTTGACATCATGATAACGGAATTGGTAATTCAGTTACAGTTCTGGTACTTAAATATTCTGAGAATATATGTGGCGTTTCTTATGGAGAATCTGAAGATCAATCAAGAATCAATCAGAATATTTGAAGAAAATACTGTTTCTAAATATGGAGATATTTTAGGAACTAGAAGTTTGAAGACCTTGATTGTAGCAGAAGTTTGTTGCTGAGTTGTAACAGCAAGGAGAAAAGCTTGCTGCGATTTTGAAGGCCCAAATCCAGTTGGGTAATAGGTTATAAATAGCAGATTGTAACCTAGGGTTTAAGTGACTTTTGAAAATGTAACATTAGGGGTGTTTTGTTAGGTAAACCTGTCGGTCTGTGGCAAGGTTACCATGTATGTAACTCGAAACCTGTAGGTAAGAGTTTGAGTGTTCTTGGATGAAGCTGTGAAGCAAGTCCAAGTATTTCTGCATTACTTCATATTCATTGTAATGTAGGAAATCAAGTGGGAGGGCACTGCTTCTTGGGTAGGAGTAAGACTTCTGTTGCTGCGGCAATAGGAATGGAAACTGGTAGGTTTCTATCTAGGAGTTCCTAGGTATAGGTTGCACTGGGTAGATGATTAAGTGAAGGATGGGAACTTGTTAAGTTTAGTCCTGAATTAATATTGCTAATAGTGGATCTTCTTCCTGGCTTGGTATGCCCCCAGAGTAGGTGTGTTTCACCGAACTGGGTCAACAACTGATTTGTGTTATTTACTTTCTGCATTGGTTATTTGCTTGATGTCACAACATTCCTCATGACATCAAAGTATATGATTAACCTTAACTGTTCTAAACTTCAGTAAATCATAACCTGATATGTAACAGATGATGTCTCAGAACATGTTAAGACATCATGTTGATATCTGTGTAAAAGAAACAGAATTGTGAAGGATGTTCGCTCTCTGCTGATCAGGTGCAACAGATGAACAGAACTGGGTACATCGTTTGTTCTATCCTTTGCAACTTCAAAATATATCTGGCACAGCTTGGTCAAACTGTGCTTCTGTTTCTCCTCAGTACTGAATCACAAAAATTGGATATCTACCTTGCAGTGTATTTATTATGTCATATCAGATGTTTAGACATTGAGTAGAACATCTGAAGACTGGCATACACCAGAATTTCAATTTCCACATCAATCCAGGGACTCCAAATTTTATTTCTGACTTTTATGGGACTTTAGAAAGTTAGGGTTTTAATTTCATAATTTTTCAATTCATTTTCATATTTTAAAACTATTTTTGACTTAAGATTGCATTTTGGGTTTTACCTTTGATTAATGTTTGTAATTGAAAACTTTTGTACATGATTCTTGTTTGATTCTTGAAATAGCATGTGGTACTGACTTGGAGCATATCTTGAGACAAATTCTTCAACATCATTGGGTCTTGGGTGTTGATAGGTTGATAAACCAAATCCATTAAAATGGACGAATGATGTTGATAATATTTGAAACTATAATCCCTTCCCTCTTCATCTTATTCCCCTTTATTATTGTATTATAAGTTATGGGATAATAATCTCTATATCATTTATCCAAACATGAAATACATAGATTGCTATTGACCGGTCTCAAAATAGGTGCGACTTATACATAAGTCCACTTACGATTGCTTAACGTAGCGCTAAATTTTGTTCAGATTAGAATAAATGATCATTCGGGGTCCAAACCTATGTTTGCAAGCTAAAGTATGTTAAATTGATCCCTTTGATCCAATAACATTGAGATCATTGTGTGGATGCTTTGGTTCTACAAATCCTCTAATGGATCTTCATAAATTTTGGTCAACGTGGATCACTTAAACATTGTTGATCATTAAATGTTGCTTTGAGAATTCTTAAATGGATGATATACTTGACAAAAAGCAAATGTCACTTGTTGTTGAGAGGCTTTGGTTCTACCAATCCTCTAATGAGTTCCAAATGCAAGTTTCAAGATGGTCATCCAACTAACCACTAATTCTTAAACATTGACTTTACTTTATGCTTTTATTTTTATGCTTTTACTTTATGTACTATTTACTTTAGCATTTACATTTCATGTTATTTTCATCTTTTCTTAGTTGAGCTTTTCTTTTCTTTTTGAAGATACTTAATAATCAACATAAATCATAAAAAACTTTAATGATACTTGGACTATTTGGTTACTATCCTTGGCATTATGGAGTATTGGACTTCTTGGACTTAGGAATAGAAACCTTGGCCTATGTTGGAGACCTTATGACCTTAATTGATATTTTGTTTGGAGTTCTTGAGGTTTACCTCAAGACATTGGGTTGTTTGTTTGTTTTGTGTGCAGGTCATTGTGATTACATACTTTGTTTGTAATCTAGAATTAACCCATATACAACCGTTACTCTTCCCAATTTTTGTGAAGACTTAATGAACTTGAAGTTTAGTTCTCTCAAGAGGTCTAGTATCTTTGTTTACTTAGTTTCAATCCAAAGAATGAGAATTCTATCTTGACTCATAATGTCAAGTATTGGCTTCTTGTTGGTTAGATGGATCTTCTACCTAGCTTTTACCTTATGCTTTAGGATAGTCTCTTCTTCTCCTCCCATCTTCTTTAATTTCAAAAATCTTCTCTCTCCTTTTGAAAACTCTTCTTATTTTTTAAACTTGAACCACTTTCATAATAAACTTGGACCTAGGTCCATGCATTTTCAAAACCTTTTCATAAATAAACTTCAATCAACTTAATAATACATTGACATTTTTGTGATAAGACTAAAAGTCAATCAATTTCATTCAAACCATTTTTCCATTTTGGCTTTTACTTTAAAAATCTTTCTCAAAAGATTAGACTCTTGTCGATCCTTGTAGTGATGCAAACAACTATACTTCTACAATATGTAGTGAAGAGATATATTTTCTACTTGGGTGTTGAGTGAGGCTTTATTGATTTTAAAATCCAGGCCATATCCTCCACTTTGAGATGATACAAATTCTCCTTTCTCATGATTGTGGATAGTAAGTATATTTTCCACACAGACAATAACGATGATGTATTATCTCATAAAATTAACCAACACACTTGTGTTTTAAATTTTTAAAGGTGAACTACGAGTACCCTGATCCCCTATTACACAGAAGGTGGTACGTAGGAACTAAAGGTTCGCAACTGCGGCGGGTGCAAAAATCATAAAAATGCTTCTTTTCTCACCTCCACCATCTATTTTTTTATACAACATTTTATAGCCAAAATATACAGATTTTACAAAGAGGTTCCTACGGAGTATCGTAGATGTTTAGGGTGCTAATACCTTCCCTTTGCATAACCAACCCCCTTACCTTGAATCTTTCCCCCTCTTTTTGAGTTACTCGCTCTTTTCCCATTCCTTTGGAAACAATAAAGCACGGTGGAGATTTTTATTTTGATATGTACAAGTCAAGTCAATCCAATGGCTTAGTCTTAAACATTTCTATCGCTACAAAATAATGGCGACTTCACTGGGGACAGATTGATCTCTTGCTGGTATATCCCTAAGTGGGTTGAACCTATCTTTGTTTATATATGTATATGTGCTATTTTTGTTTATGTGTTACATGTTGTATATATGTTTGTCTAGATTTTTCTGGTTTTCAGGGGCTTGGTGATTACTTATAAGTCTTATACCCGGACTTGGGAAAACTTTAAGATAGGACGGGCGATATATTCATGTTAACTTTGAGGGTGTAATCCCAAAAAAGGAGGCATAAGATCCCCCACTCAGTGGAGGCCCCTTTGACTGTAGTGTCACTTACCGAGTAATCGGGAAGACGTGCTGCTTTCGACCTGAGAGCCTACTGAAGCTGAGGACCGTAGAATACCTAACCCATCTTGGACTTTTAGGTGTAGTGTGGAATCTATGACGGAGTAATCCGGAAATAGTTGTCACGCGATACTATGCTCGGACGAGTTTTTCTTGAGAATATTACTAATTACCGAGTTAATCAGGAAGTTGGTAATATCCTAAGTAAGGATGTATACTCTGGGAACTTCTAGAACCGTGTTCGGTAGGTGATAACTCTTATATCATACCTTATGGGTAGTACCTTCGACCTCATGCTCGTGACGTTGAACCTATGAACCCTATGTTTGTGGTCTTGTAAGTGATTCTTGCATCATGCATCCATGCACTCATAAGCATCTTTTGAAGAAATTTTATTTCAAAGGACTTGAAAGTTGACCATTTGTGAATATCTCAGGTACCTTTTTGACCATGGATTCTGGAAAAAGAAAGACCGAAAAATACAGTTTCAAAGATCTCAAGATAGAGGAGTTGATCAGTTTAATTCCCAAAATTGAGTGTTCTGCAGATTTTTGGAAGAAGTATGGATCCATCATTCCTCTCATGAAGCTTAGGATGAAGGAGGGTATTCTCTCGACCTTGGACCAGTTCTATGTTCCGAAGTATCATTGCTTTACTTTCCCTGACTATCAGTTGATGCCTACGCTAGAGGAATATTCTTATCTGTTGGATTTACCTATTACCGATCGTGTTCCTTTTACTGGTTTGGAGGGTGAGCCAAAACCACACGAGATTGCTGCTTTGATCCATCTGGGGAAGTTTGAGGTTGAAGCCCATATGAATAATAAAGGAGGGATTAGATGATTACCAACTCAGTTCTTATTGGAGAAAGCTCGTTACTTTTCTAGGATGAAGAGTACAATCACTTTTTAGGCCATCTTTGCTCTACTTGCTTAGGGGTTGTTTTTATTTCATAATGTGCACAAGTTTGTTGACATTAATGCTATCAGGATCTTCATGATTAGAAACCCAGTTCCCACATTGTTGGGTGATGCTTATTACTCTATTCATCTTCAAAATTCTTATCATGGGGGAATTTCTTGGCAAGTAACTACATCAGACTAGACTTGATCATTGAAGCAACAATCTGCTTGGATCCTCACCATACTTCAACAGAAGTTGCTGCCCAGAATTTCAAAGTTGTTAGAGGGAATAGTGGTCATTGTATCTCAATGTATCTTTTCCATTATATATTACCATTTTCCGAACTTTGTAATCGTTTGTGGAGTCTCGCCATTCGCAGACTACCATTCTATCAATAAAATTTGAGCTTTTACCCAATTCTTTGTAATTCTTATTTTATTCAGCTTACAAAGACTCCATTTATTATTGATAATAATTTTCAAAGCAAAAAGATTAAATAACAAAATTATTATTCGAAAAGAATTTACAAATTATTTTTACTTTAGATTTTGTGATTCAAGAGGAAAAGAAAAGTGGTGATCCCAGGAATGGACGACCTCCAGTAATTTTGGGAAGTTTTGTTTCCCCCAAGAAGGTTTTCTCAGGACGTTTTCGCTGGTATGCCCGTGATTTTTGGTATATTAAAGACGATACCAATTGGCGTAAGGTGCAATATTGAGTTTGTGATCCCATTGTCCCTATTCAAGTCTTGGTTCATTTTTTTGATGTTGGGTTTGCATGGTCCGAGGCCTCTATCCCAGATTCCCTAGTGAAGTCTTCCCTCACATGACAAAAGGTATTGTTTCCTTGGTGTGCTGAGATGGAACTATTTGCAAAATTTCGCTCTTTTTGACAGTGTTGGCATTATTGTTGGTATTTATTTCCCAGGCAACTAGGCCAAGGCAGTATATTTTCTAAGAAGTGTTTAGACAGTTGTCAACCCTTTGGGTTTTCACCTGCCAAGTGCTGGGTTTGATTTAAAATCCCCATGAGTTTGACCTCTTGCTATAATGTTAACTTCTTGATTCCCCAGGAAGGCTATCTGAGGGCATCTTTTGTTGGAATAAGTTTTAATGATATGAAGACTCAATCCAAGATTCCCCAGTGAAGGCTTCGCTTATTTGATAGAGGTCTTTTCTCCCCGTGCATGCTGAGTTGGACTCATTTGCGAAGTATCTACCTTTCGGCAGTACTTTCATTTTGTTTGATTGCCCGATAATCAGGCAAGGGCAATGTTTTATTTGAGAAGTGTTGAGACATTTGTCAATTTTTTGGATTTTCACCCGCCAAGTGCTAGGTTTGATTTAAAATCCCCATAAGATTGATTTCTTGCTGAAATGTTTAACTTCTTAACTCCCCAAATTGTTATCCCCATGAGGTTTCATACTTTTTTCCCAGAGAAGTAGGTGTAATACTTACTCTAAATATTGAAAAACGTATCTTGGTTTCCACTCTTCAATGTGGTGTTGGCCTCCCCAATGAATTCAGCACGAGGTCCCCAGTTAATATCTTGGTGATGAGGCAATATCTCCCCTAGTGAAGTCTGTATGATATTTCTCCAATGAAGTCCGCACGAAATCCTTAGTTGATGATTTGACGATATGGTTTCCATCTGCCTTATTTGAAATTAGTATTGCAATTCCCAGTAGGAGTACAGACCGTGAAACATTTGTTTTCCCCATTGAAGTCTGTGTGGTATTCCCTGGTGATGCTTGGAGAAGGATGTTATACTCATGTACCTGTACTGATGTATTGATATGATGTGATTATTTTCGGATTATTTTCCTTCCCAGTGAAGTTAAGCCGCGAAAGGATTTTGTTTCCTCAGTTGGTGCTTATTTTCTTATGGAATCTTCATCTTGGATGCGATTTAGCCGAGTATTGATTGTGCCCGAGTTGGTTTTGTCTTGTTATTCCCAATGTTATATTCCTATTTTGTTAGCATATACATGATAACACTCATACATTCATACATACATCGTGCATAGTTAAATTTAGCAAATCATTGCTCATTCACATTCGTTAATATTTTGTTGACATATTACCATGTTTTATAGAGTTGTGTTATCCTATCTCCAATAGAGTGTCAACTTTAAGCAGAAAATGTATATTGTTTCAATTTCCCCACTGAGTTATCCCTCGTGGATGATTTTTTGTTTAGCCTTCCTGCACAGCTCTTTGTCTTGAATGATTGGGTTTCCCTCTTGAGTTTATTTCTCAAAGGATGTATTTTGATTGACTGTTTTACTCCAGTTTATTTCTGGTTTGAATCTATGATCCTCAACAATATTATTACTTATGATCTCTGTAAGCTTCGAGCCTTGGTTTGAGAATGTGCATTTATTTTTCACGAGAAGACTTTATCTCCTCAGCAGGAATATATTGGCATTTCCCCAGGAAGCCATGATTCATTCCCCAGGAAGTCATATTTCTTTCCCCAGGAAGTCATGACTCTTCCACCAGGAAGTCATTATTCATTCCCCAGGAAGTCATTTTTACCATCCTTCCCATAACAACAAGTAGCAGGTATCTTTATTTGAGCAACTTATACTTCCCTGTAAAAGTTGGCGTTACTTTTTTGTTATCTTATTTATGAGTGGATAGTTAGCAGTTAGTTGTCAAATTACTCCAATGGATGGCAAGTATTTTCAATATGACAGAGATAATTAATTAATAAATCTTTACAAGTGGTAGTCTCTTTATTTGAGACATCATATATACTACCCTTTCTAGGAGGAATGCCTTGGTTAAAGAAGAAGTCGAGACCCGTTCTAGGTGAAACACCATGATTTTGGGAAACTTTTTATTGTCAATATATCTTTTCTACCTTCAGTGAATGTTGGTAGTTCACCGTCAGTGAACGTCGGTGCTATGTTATTTTTCTCTCTACCTTCAGTGAAAGTTGGTAGTTCATCGTCAGTGTACGTCGATGTTTTTCTCCTACTACCTTCAGTGAACGTTGGTAGTTCACCTTCAGTGAACATGGGTGTTATCTTTTTTCTACCTTTAGTGAACTTTGGTAGTTCACCGTCAGTGAACGTCGGTGCTATGTTATTTTTCTCTCTACCTTCAGTGAAAGTTGGTAGTTCATCGTCAGTGAACGTCGATGTTTTTCTCCTACTACCTTTAGTGAACGTTGGTAGTTCATCTTCAGTGAACGTGGGTGTTATCTTTTTGCTACCTTCAATGTACGTTGGTAGTTCACCGTCAGTGAAAGTCGGTGCCATATTTCTTTTCTCTCTGCCTTCAGTGAAAGTTGGTAGTTCATCGTCAGTGAACGTTGATGTTTTTCTCCTACTACCTTCAGTGAACGTTGGTAGTTCACTTTCAGTGAATGTGGGTGTTATCTTTTTTGCTACCTTCAGTGAATGTTGGTAGTTCACCGTTAGTGAACGTCGGTGCTATTTCTTTTCTCTCTACCTTCAGTGAAATTTGGTAGTTCATCGTCAGTGAACGTCGATGTTTTTCTCCTACTGCCTTCAGTGAACGTTGGTAGTTCACCTTCAATGAATATGGGTGTTATCTTTTTGCTACCTTCAGTGAATGTTGGTATTTCACCGTTAGTGAATGTCGGTGCTATATTTCTTTTCTCTCTACCTTCAGTGAACGTTGGTAGCTCACCGTTAGTGAATGTCGGTGTTGTTATTCTTTTCTCTTTCTACCTTCAGTGAACGTTGATAGTTTTGCTTTCAATGAAAGTTGGTGTATCCTTTGATCTTTTACCAGCATCTGTGAGTCGGTATCTTTTTGATCTTCTACCTTCAACTATTGAGTTGGTAGTTTACAGTTATTTGTCGATCATTTTTATCCTGTACTATTTCCTCTTTAGTTGAGTAGATGATACATTATCTCTTCTTTGGGTTTTTCACCAATAGAGTCGGGTCTTTTGATTCACCAGTGATTTATTTTCCTAGTCGGGTTTCTCTTTTTATCCTTATTTCCTTTTCTACATCCCCAATGGTGTTTTGCGTCCCTTTGAAGTTGTTCATATGCATTCATACTCATAAGCATTTCATGGCATCTTAGGGACAAAAATAGGGTTTGTTTTATATTTAAGTATCTTCGATCACGTCGACACGAAGATTTTTTAACTTTCGTGTCTCCGGATAGAAGAAACTTAAATAAGGGAAGTTGTTGTACCCCTATTTTCCCCCCTAAGATTCCTCTATCATATCATACCATCACAATGCAATCAGATCACAAGTTAGGGTTTGGGGTTCATCTTCTACTGCATCCCGTCTTAGGGTTTTCCTATGGAATCACCAAGCATCTTGAAGCACTTTTATTTGTATATCTTGTACTTGTATGCTTCTAAATAACCTCAAAATGTGTATATTTTGTCTCTTGGAATATCATCTTGTAGGTCATGGCACAATTGCAGTCATCTCACCATCTCCTACCATAGATTATCAAAACTAGGGTTTGGAGTTTAATCAGGAGATCTCTGGATTTTTGGGCAACTCTTGATCCCATAATTGTCTACATAGTCGCAAGCATCTATCATTGGAAGTTTTATCATCAACTTTGGATTGAAGGGGTTCAATTGATGAAAAGGGGTAAAATGGTCATTTTGTCAGAAGACGGTCAAAATCAGTTGTTGACCAAGTGGACTTTTGGTCAACCATCAATTCAATATCTCTATTCTCATATTTCATGGGAAATAGTGCAAAAATATCAAGAGTAAGTGTGAATTGGAGATAACTTGTCAAGGAAGTTATTTGAAGTTTTGAATTTATTCTAACTATCCATAGGTCTGAATTTTGACTGGCTACAACTTTCTCAATTTTTATTGAAAATGTGAAAAATTTATATGCCTATAAATAGGATGAAAAATTCTCCAACTTTGTAGGAGTGTCCATAAGTCCAAAAAATGAAAGGAAAAAAAGTTATGAAGCTTGGAAGATTTTGACACTTAGTGAAATTTTGATTAAAAATGCAAAAATTTGACTTCTTCAAGTCCATATTTGAATGACCATTTGGACTCAAATCAAAAAGTTGGCAACATGAAAGTTGTAGATTGAAGTTTTATATTCATTTTTCATTCAAGAATCATCTCAAATTGTTAAGTGTAGAGAAAGATATGGTGATTAGGATTTTGAGTTGAAAACTAAATTTTTGCCCGGCACAAGGCAAGTCACGCGCGCTAGGCAGTCATTTCATCAAACATGTTATGGACGCGCATTCATCATCACTTATCTATGTAAAATATTCATTATTTTGGAAAATGTCCAACATCAAAGTTGAAGCCCTAAATATGAGGAACAATTGTACTTCAGAAAGTTTCTCCAAATTCTCCATAAATTTTGAGATATAATTGAAAGAAGAAGGCATCATGTAAGCTGAAATTTTTTGCCTAGCCAAACCTCACGCGCGCGCAGCAAATCCATTTAGGCCTGACATTTTATCAAGAAGTTTGTAAGCATACATTCATAGCCAAATATCTCATTGATCCAAGCTTCATTTTGAAAAAAATTGAACAAGAAAGTTGGAGTATGAAGTGTCCTCTTCATTTTTGATTCAAACTTCGTGACATTTCATGCATTGTGGAAAGAGATATGAGAGAGTAAAGAGATGTTCATGAAATAAAATATTTGCAGTAAATTGCATGGTAATTTTTTTTGCCAACCAAGTCCACTTGCCAGCCCACACGCCCCAGCCCTGTTTCACTTACTCCAAAACGCATGTTTTTTCACTCTCAAACAACACAAAATGCAGCGTGTCTCTCACTTCCCATTACTCACCTTTTATCTCATTCTTTTCCCACACTCTATAAAAAGAAAGGCCTTCAACATTCAAAAGGGGCGAAGTCAGTAGCAAGCTCTCTCTCTCTCTTTCTCTCTTCTTCACAAAGTCATCAACACACTTCTCTTTCTCTCTCTCAAAACAAGCTTAAGCTCCATTGTTGAATTTTTTTCTCTTAGAAGTTGCCTCCATTCTTGTTCCAACTCTCGTATCTCTTTCATTTTCTCATAATTGGAGAAAAAGAAGCAAGTTGCTTTGTATGTCTCATCATTAGATCCAGACAATAGTGAATTTATTTTTCACTTGAAGAGGTAAAATTCAGTTCCGGATTCCTTATTTGATAGCTTAAGTCAATTCTTGAAATCTTGTATACATGTTATTAGATGGCCAGACAATAGGTCTGATGTATTTAATTGGTTTGATTCGAGCTCCGTTGATGATTTGAAGTTTTCTGCAAATCATGCTCAAGTTTGTTTTCAGTGACTTTGAGCTCCAATTTCTCATTGATCCTGCCTTGTTTTTGAAATCTAAAAGATGTGTGATGTTCTTAGAAGTTTGGTGATCATGTTTGCTTTTTGAATCATCTCAAATGGTTGAGTAATAAGAGAGAAATTGAAGTTGGAAGTTGCCTTGCTGAAAACTGTTTTCCACGCGTTTTGGGGTTTGGCATGTTGGTAGGGACGATGACGTGTCCCTGCCTAATTGAACATGGATACATTTATCTTTTTACAACACATTTTGGCAGAAAAGGGTGTAAAAGGCTTTATATATTAATTTTTCTTTTGTTTTCTCAAATTTTATTTTAATATTTCCTTCAATTTAAAAATTATAAAAAAAATATTTTAAACTCATTTTTCAGTATATTTTCATATTTTGATTTTTATTTCATTTTTTTATCAATTTTCTTGATTAAATAAAATCATGTGAATAATTAGGGTTTTAATATTTCTTTTAAATCTTGAATTTTATTTTCTTATATCTATTAAGTAAAAAATCCATAAAAAATATTTTTGGACTCCTCTCTGAGCTTGTTACATGAAAATATTTTTTCTCCTATTTTATAAAATTTCTGGATAACAAATTAAATCATTTAATTAAACATATTCATCTTTTCCTTGCTTTTTTAGTGAATTGTTTAAATAATTTTCAATTTCTTTTTTCCTTTTGAGATAAAATTCAAGAAAAATATGATTTTGGATCCTTTTAATTATCTTGATATTTAGGTTATTTTACATCAAATTTATTTGACCTTTAGATCTAATTGATTAATTTGTGAACTTAATTTCCTCTTTTAGGGTTTTTGCTTGATCATGCACATTAATGGATTTAAATGTCTAAATTCTTATACCTACAAAATCATAGATGAAGTTTCTTGGAGTGCTTGAACATGTTGAGGCCTTAAAAATCATTTTTATGGAATTTTACAATGTGATTTCATATTTTTCACAAATAATTTTCCAAAACCACCTAGTTTAAGGCGTAAACTTACTAGTTTCCAAGTTTGCATTTCTAAAGCAAATTTCAACCTCAATCCAGGGACTCCAAATTTTATTTCTGACTTTCATGGGACTTTAGGAAGTTAGGGTTTTAATTTCATAATTTTTCAAGTTATTTTCATATTTTAAAACTATTTTTGACTTAAGATTGCATTTTGGGTTTTACCTTTGATTAATGTTTGTAATTGAAAACTTTTGTACATGATTCTTGTTTGATTCTTTAAATAGCATGTGGTACTGACTTGGAGTATATCTTGAGACAAATTCTTCAACATTATTGGATCTTGGGTGTTGATAGGTTGATAAACCAAATCCATTAAAATGGATGAATGATGTTGATAATATTTGAAACTCTAATCCCTTCCTTCTTCATCTTATTCCCCTTTCTTATTGTATTACATGTTATGGGATAATGATCTCTATATCATTTATCCAAACATGAAATACATAGATTGTTATTGACCGGCCTCAAAATAGGTGCGACTTCTACATAAGTCCACTTACGATTGCTTAACATAAGTCCACAAGTATGTTAATTTGATCCCTTTGATCCAATAACCTTGAGATTCATTGTGTGGAGGTTTTGGTTCTACCAATGCTCTAATGGATCTTCATAAATTTTGGTTAACGCGGATCACTTAAACATCGTTGATCATTAAATGTAGCTTTGAGAATTCTTAAATGGGTGATATACTTGACAAAAAGCAAATGCAACTTGTTGTTGAGAGGCTTTGGTTCTACAAATCCTCTAATAAGTTCCAAATGCAAGTTTCAAGATGGTCATCCAACTAACCACTAATTCTTAAACGTTGACTTTACTTTATGCTTTTACTTTATGTACTATTTACTTTAGCATTTAAATTTCATGCTACTTTCATCTTTGCTCACTTGAGATTTTCTTTTCTTTTTGAAGATACTTAATAATCAACATAAATCATAAAAAACTTTAATGATACTTAGACTATTTGGTTACTATCCTTGGCATTATGGAGTATTGGACTTCTTGGACTTAGGAATAGAAACATTGGCCTATGTTGGAGACCTTATGACCTTAATTGATATTTTGTCTGGAGTTCTTGAGGTTTACCTCAAGACATTGGGTTGTTTGTTTATTTTGTATGCAGGTCATTGTGATTACATACTTTGTTTGTAATATGCAATTCACCCATACACAGCCGTTACTCTGCCCATTTTTTGTGAAGACTTAATGCACTAGAAGTTTAGTTCTCTCAAGAGGTCTAGTATCTTTGCTTGCTTAGTTTCAATCCACATAATGGGAGTTCTATCTTGACTCATAATGTCAAGTATTGGCTTATTGTTGGTTAGATGGTTCTTCTCCCTAGCTTTTACCTTATGCTTTAGGATAGTCTCTTCTTCTCCTCTCGTCTTCTTTAATTTCAAAAACTTCTCTCTCCTTTTGAAAACTCTTCTTGTTTTTCAAACTTGAATCACTTTCATAATAAACTTGGAACTAGGTCCATGCATTTTCAAAACCTTTTCATAAATAAACTTCAATCAAGTTAATAATACCTTGACATTTTTTGTAAGAAGACTAAAAGTCAATCAATCTCATTCAAACCATTTTTCCATTTTGGATTTTACTTTAAAAAACTTTCTCAAAAGATTAGACTCTTGTCAATCCTTGTAGTGATGCAAACAACTATACTTCTACAATATATAGTGAAGAGAGATATTTTCCACTTGGGTGTTGAGTGAGGCTTTGTTGATTTTAAGACCAGGCCATATCCTCCACTTTGAGATGATACAAATTCTCCTTTCTCATGATTGTGGGTAGTAAGTTTGTTTTCCATACGGACAATGATGATGATGTCTTATCTCATAAAATTAACCAACACACTTGTGCTTTAAATTTTTAAAGGTGAACTACGAGTACCCTGATCCCCTATTGCACGATAGGTGGTACGTAGGAACTAAAGGTTCGCAACTGCGATGAGTGCAAAAATCATAAAAATACTTCTTTTCTCACCTCCACCATTTATTTTTTTATACAACATTTTATAGCCAAAATATATAGATTTTACAAAGAGGTTCCTACAGAGTACTGTAGATGTTTAGGGTGCTAATACCTTTGAAACCACACGGCCGGAACCTGTCATCTGGATATAATGAAACATCAATGAAGTCGCCACCGAACGTCTTTTATTCCGCGAAAAGGGAAAGGTAAACATCGAGAAAACCTGAAAAGGGAGAAATCACGGTCTTTCGATCGAGAGATCGGGTAAGGGAGTCTGTTACGCGAGGGGAAGGTATTAGCACCCCACACGCCCGTAGTATTCTATGATATCCACTCTTGTTGTCTAATCTAATGGGTATGGTGAAAACCTATTTCTATGACTTAAAACTTAAAGGGGAATGCATGCGAAAGAAAAAAAGAAAACAATGTAGGGAAAAATAAAAGATGTGCTTGATCGGGCCTTACCCCAATGCCTACGTATCCCTTTTAAGGAATCAGAGCAGTTGTAGTTTGGCTTATATATTTTGGTTGGTTTGTGTTTTTTAGTTAAGGAAAACAAAAACAATCAAGATGGCAAAACATCGAATGAAACAACAAACAAACGAGATGGTCAAACATCGACTAAATAATAATAAGGTAACATGTCAAATATGGCGCAACATCAAATGATAAAACGGATGACAAAACAACACACCTAGCAATGATATTGAGAACCAAAGCAGGATAACAAACAGATGCGATGGCGAAACATCATCTTCAAAAAAATGTATGATGGCGAAACATCGGCTAAAAGGTAATAAGATATCATGGCAAAGATGACGAAACATCAATGAAACGGATGGCAAAACATCACACCTAACAATGATATTGGGAATTAAAGTAGGATAACAAACATGTGTGATGGCGAAACATCGGCTTCAAACAAATGTGCAATGGCGAGACATCGGCTAAAAGATAATAAGATATCATGGAAAAGATGACGAAACATCAATAAAACGGATGGAAAAATATCACACCTAACAATGATATTGGGAATCAAAGTAGGATAACAAACATGTGCGATGGCGAAACATCGGCTTCAAACAAATGTGCGATGGCGACACATCGGTAAACCAGATTTAAAAGAAAAGCCAAGAGGCACACAGACAAAGTAAGATTGGTTTGTATCTTTTACTTTGAAGAAGGGTTTGAGTTTATTAGAAATGTTTTATGATTTGCCAAGAAATAATTTTTATTTTAAGATGCAGAATGTGAAGGAAGGAAAAATAACTAAGGGAAACTAGCCTAGCGCTATCCCTAGTGTTATCATACAACGATTGATCCTAAGGTTGAGGATAAAGGAAAACCCTACCTTAAACAACATGCTAAAGGAAGCTTAACAAAACTATCCTATGGGGAACATGCAATGAGAGCGAAGTCGTGATCTCAATTTCTAAATTGAGTGACTCATCGATCAACAATTAAAGAAGAAAAACAATAAACATCCTATAGGGAACATGCAATGAGAGCGAAGTCGTGATCTCAATTTCTAAATTGAGTGACTCATCGATCAACAATTAAAAAGGAAAGCAATAAACATCCTATAGGGAACATGCACTGAGAGCGAAGTCGTGATCTCAATTTCTAAATTGAGTGACTCATCGATCAAAAGCAAACACAACACATGTATCAGACAAAAACCAGAGGGCCTCCTGACATATATCAGCAGCAGAGATCCCATCATGCAATAGAGAACTATGCAAAATGAAAAGGGAGGAAAGGAAATAGTGCAATACCAAACAGATAACTATCCGTAGCAACTGAGCAAGAATAAAAGAAACCCAAAGAACTTCAAGCAAGTTGGCATAAGTAGACAAATCAATTCAGAAGTTACGCCATCAAGATATAAGTATTGAGATTTTCAGATATGAACAGATCCCATGGGTAACGTATAACATTCATAATCATATGTGTATATCCTGCATAGACTATCAAATATGCCAAGCACAAGAGTAGTGCAAACATAACAAATTGTGTTCCACAAATAAAGTGAAACACAATAGCCTCAAGTCAAAAATGGAAAATTTTTCTCAAAGTACCTCGCACAGTCAACAACCAAGTTAGTCTTCCCATAAATAGGATGATGATTCACATAAGGGATGGATTATGACACCAAAATGAAATGAGAAAACATGATAACAACTAACAAGCATTAGTCATGATAGACAGCAAGAAACAAGTATGTGCACAAATTGGTCAAAAGGATCAGAGGAATGTTGCTCCTTTCTATCACCATATTGAATTGACAATTGAATATCAATCAAGGATCATTGAAGATTGAGAAGAATACAATCAAAGACCATGAAGGTCAGTAGCAAACATAATTCAATCATGTATAATTAATTCATCCACAGCTCACAAGCACAATAGAAGATGAAGCCCACATAATGCATCAAAAAGGTTCAAACATTCAAACATGGGGAAATAAGTGAGATGACTTGAGTTATTATGGATAAATCAGAATCACCATGATCATTAGGTGCCCAATTATAGGCCTCACTCAAGTTCATTGGCCATCAAACAAATTGCAACAAGGCATGCAACATTAATTGGGTACCTTCACTTCAAAAATACATCATAAATAGAAACAAGGATCAATAAATCAAACCAAAAATTTATTAGCATCTTTGAAGTGTGTTGAAGTCAGAAAGTAAGTCTTAAGTTCATGAATGGTTGAGGAGTGGATCAAATGAGGCCCAAAGTTCAAAACTAGTTGGCCAAACTATCAAAACTAGACAAGTTTTAAAGATAATTCATGGAAAAATATCAAACCAAGTCAAATAATTCAAGAAAAATGGTTTTCAGATCCTCAATACATTCATGAACCCTAATGAAGACTTAAGTTCCATTTAAAATCCAGGGCATAATGGTTTTGAAAATGAAACTTGCACAATAAGCAACAAAACCCTAATCTTTGACTTTTAATCTTAAATATTGATTAGATAAGATCAAAATTCAAAACAAAATTATAACAAATATACATCAAACATGACAAAACTCAAAAGGTCAGAATATCTATTTTTCCATATTTTTTGAATTAAAGAAGAGTCAACAATAAAAGTTAAATTCAAACAATTAATTAATTAAACAAATATTCACATCTCAAAATAAAACTCTAATAAAAAATCAGAAAAAATATCCAACCAAAATTATATTCAAATATTAGAATTAAAAACACACATCCCTGATTTTTTGTGGAATTTTTGAATTAGAGGAAATATTAAAATAAAAATAAAACAAACAATTAACAATTAAACTAATATTTAAAGGCAAAAATGCAAACCCTAGACAAAAGTCACAAAAAGGTCAAAATAAAATTATATTCAGATTATATGATTAAAAACAAGCTTATGTGATTTTTTTGAGAATTTTTGAATTAAAGGAAGTATTAAAACCAAAATTATGAAACAAATATTTCAAATAAACTTTTGAAATTAAATTTCTAATCAAAAATAGAAAAAAGATAAACAAAAATCATAATCAATTTCTAAATCATTTTATGAGTCCAAAATATATTTTGTGGAATTTTTAGATCAAAGGAACTATTAAAATAAAAATAGTCTTTGAACAAACAATTAATTAAACCTATGAATTTTTAAACCAATCAAAACATTTTAAAAAATTCCAAAACAAATATGACAAATACTAGAATTTATTATTGGTCTATGGTAAGGTTTTCATGATTTTTGAAGATGTTTTGATCACAAAAATAAAATCAGAAAAATCAATTGAAATCAAAAATATGAGGAATGCATTAAAAATCACATGGACCAATCAGATCCAGCCACACCATCATCTTCTTCCTCAAGACAATGCCCTAACGCGCGTTTTTTCAGTTTCAAGCTCATATGTTCTACTCAAGATTTCTGCCTTATTTCTCCACCAAAATTAATGATTAAAATCACAAATCAAAGTTCAAACTATCAACTACATCATGCTTTTTACAAAATTCAAAATGATCGATCATAGAAGTAGAAATCAGAGCAAGAAAATTGAGAAAATCATTAAATCATGAAAAACCAGAAGTTCACCAAATCGCATATGCTTCAAAATCAAACAAGTTTATACATCAGATGTAAGATCTGGCCAACTATGAACATGATCACAAGCTTTAAATCACATGAAACAAGCAAAATTATGAAGAATCAAGATCTGAAAATACCTTTCGAGTTGAGAAATAAACTCAACTATGGCCTCTGAAACAAAGTGAAAACCCTTGTCCATTGCTTCTAATGCTCCAATGAAGTGAAAATGGTCATGAATCGAGCTCTGGAATGGAGAATAAAGGAGCTTCGAAGTAGAAACTTTTTTGAGAGAGAGATGCAGCTTCTAATTTTTTTGAAAGGATGAATGCGTGCCTTGAAAGAGAGTGACCTATGCCTTATATAGAGTGACTGCTGAGGGTAAAAAGGTCTTTGAAGAACTCAAGACCGTTAGAAGCAGAATTGCAAAAAAAACAGAAAAATGAAGAGAGTGATCATGGTGATTCGTTTTGCTTCTGTTATGCCTAGCCTAGAAGTCGTTTTGGTGATGTCATGTTGAGTGGAGTTTTGAGCAAAGAATGTGCATTTGGTGAGTTGGCTATGTTGACATCAATCAAAACTGGATTTGTGAAAAAATCTGCAACATGGACGTGGTTTCCAAATAATCTGGCTAGCTGACTTTATGCTTAGGCCACTTGAAATTCCTTCGTGTGTTTTGGATGCTTGAGGGGCCTTTCAAGAGCTCTCATAATATAGAACATCATAGGGCCTTGAATTTTTCAAATTGATGCGAACTTAATGGAGAAATGATGTTGAAAACTTGAGGCAAAAGTGTGACTTCGCCTTCCTGGTTCACGCGCGCGTCTGACTTGCATGGTGTGCATGAAGTCAGCCTTGAGGTACCAACTTTGAGACATTATAACTCACTCAAATTTTGACCAAATTGGATGATTCAAGGCTCAATGGGAAGATCTAATGGAAGGAAACAAAATATTCTTTTTAATTTTTTAAATTGAGGCTTGAGTCACAAGAAATTGATTCCACAAAATGGCATGCCAAGTGTTTGATGAAATTACGCGCGTGACTTGCCCAAGAGAAGTCATCTTGACACTTAGAATTTTTTTTAATCTTTAAGTTACTTATTGAACAAGTTACACTCAAATTCACCATTTCTCATGATTCAAAGATGGATTTAGGTATGAAATATGAAAAGAGGATGTTTAAATTGATGGTTGACCAAAAGTCCACTTGGTCAACTCCTGATTTTATTGACTTTGGTTAAAATGATCAATTTTCCCCTTTTGATCAATTGAATTGTTTCCAATCCAAATTGAACCTCAATTTTCCAATCATAAATGCTTAATAATATATGGTGAATCATGGAAATAAGTTTGGGTGAAAAAGTCAGAGAAATCCTGATTAAATCCAAAACCCTAGTTTTGTACCATGTACTAGGAGATAGTTGATCAAGCTTCAAAACCCCAATTCCACTGGGCATCATGAGAGACTCTTTGATCAAATTTGATTCTAATGATTATAAGATAATGATGCTTCATGAATTGGCTCATCTAGACCCCAATTACTTCAACTTGGACCAAACCCTAAATTTGACTGATTCCTCAAAGGAGAGTGATGAATCATTTTCAAAACTTCACATCCTCTGGACATGTTGACCAATTTCTTGTACAAATAATTTTCAAATACCAATGAGATGTTGTAGCTTCCAAATCAAGACTTGTACATTGATCAATAGCCTTGCTCAAACAAAACCCTAAATTGACTGGTGAATCAAAAGAGAGATTCTTCTTATAATCAAACATAAACTTCAATCCTCTGATGATCCAAAGAGATGGATAAAATATCTTGAGATATGCAATAACTTTTGAGCTTGAAAGATCCAGAGGTTTAGATGATAAGATTCTACTTGAGCAACTTTCAATGCAATCAACCTTCAAAGCTTGAGGAAGGCTTGATAACCAAAGTACTTTGATCCCATCGCAATGTATGAATGCAATGCAATATGATATTCATGATGAAACATAAGCCTAAATCAAGAGGGTAAATT
Organism: Vicia faba; assembly: GCA_948472305.1. NCBI lineage: Eukaryota > Viridiplantae > Streptophyta > Magnoliopsida > Fabales > Fabaceae > Vicia > Vicia faba. Next base: position 1,458,095,250 of record OX451739.1, read on the forward strand.
TTGGGGTCCAACAACCTTCCATTTGCATAACAAACCCTCTTACCTTGAATCTTTCCCCCTCTTTTTGGGTTACTCGCTCTTTTCCCATTATTTTGGAAACAATAAAGCACATTGGCGATTTTTATTTTGATCTATACAAGTCAAGTCAATCCAATGGCTTAGTATTACACATTTCTATCGCTACATGTTGTAATAGTGTATGATTTTTACCTTTATGCATTTTATTACTTTTGTAAACTCCCTAGTAAAATAGGGAATGTATGGCAAGATAAAACCAACAAGTAGACAACCCATAATCCAAGATTAAATGCATGCAAATCAAACACACTATTCACACATGCACCCCTAGGGTTAACTCCACTTGTTTCCTTATGAAAAATGGTCATGTTATGCATGTGAGATGTCTTAGCAAAAACAATCAAAATACAAGATCATAGTTCCTCGATGACGCTACGAATGTTGCGTTACAAATGATCTTAGTCCCTTAAGAGAAATGCTAAGATATCTCACAACATTGCTATCATGACTATACGATGACCCACGCCCGTCCCTTCACATCCAACGATGGGGCTTCTTACCAAATCAATGGTAAGAAAGCAATATCTAAAGGAGGAGAAAAAAACATTTAAGACTTTTTGAGTAGGTAGATTACTCCTAGTTGCTCGCTTGCTCACAACAAAAACATTTTATACACCAACACTTTCATTTTGAAACATTTTAAAAGATAACGCTTTGTATGCGTTCTCATAAAGACGAGAACCATTACAAAGACACCCTTTTAAAAATCACTTTCCAAAACACAAACACTTCTTTGAACTATTTTCCAAAAAACACTTTGTATGCATACTTATGAGACGATAATCATTACAAAAGCACATTTTCAAAATACTTTCAAAACCACACCACAAAGTACACTTTCAAACAAAAAGCAAGTGATCTAGCAAGCAACTAAGATCCGTAGATAACTACGGATGAAAAGGTTGCTAACACCTTCTCTTTTTATAACCTACCCCCTGAACTCAAGAAATAATCTTGAAAGGTCTTTCGTGTTCTTTTCAGCCTTTCCTTACTGGATAAAATAAAAGTCGGTGGCGACTCTTTCTATCCGCAACAATTGCGATCAAACGCAAAACACCCAAGTCAGCTCTCCCATCGTATTACAGAATTGGCGACTCTGCTGGGGACTATACTTAAAAGTGGGGTTACCTTAGGTCTAGATCACCTTTACTTGCTTTTCTTTGTTTGACTTGTTTGATTTACATTATGGTTCCTTGTTTGGGCTTGTTTTGATCCTCTACCCGGATCTGGGACACCTTTTTAGGTAAGTAGCAATAGATTGTGGAAAATGTACGACATAGACTGATACGGTTAAAGCAATGGCTATGTTAGTGTGACGCATTTGTTGGTATCAGTATCCCTTGTGTTGAATCGAGGAGAATACGGGGCCGCTGAGCAGCGTCATGAAGCACTAACTAACCTTAGAACCTTAATTGAATAACTTGGCCATTAGGAAGTAGTGAGATAACCGGTTTCGGAGGAAAGCTGAAAATTGGTTGATACTCGATACTACACTCATTGAGATTGTACTTTTGGGATATCTCGGCCGCAAGAAAAGATTGGTTGTGTTGAGGCAATGCCTAAAAGAAAGGCCAATTGTGATACGGTGGGAGAGAACTGACTGTTTTTTGGAATGCTGGTTTGCGTTTTTATGAGGAAAAAAAGATTTGATTGGTTGGTTAACAATTAAAAATAATAATAATAAATAATTTAAAGAAATAATAAAAATAGTAAGAGTTTAGGAGGTTTGGGCCTGTTTAAGGGGGTGAGAATGGCAAATTCAAGGCCCGTTAGGCGCTGACCTGGCTGACTTTTCCTGATTCTGTGTGCACTGGTTGACTAGATCCCACCATAGGCCATTATTCCTGGATTGCCAGATTTGGCCTTGGGCCATCTGGCGCTTGACATCTGATGGTGTATGATGTACTTCAAGCATTGGTTTATACCTGATCACATGAATAGAAAAAATAACAAGGAATATGGGGACCTGGGATTCGAACCCAGGTCCTGTTGGATATTGGATACACGCCTTTGCCACTCAACCAACGCGCTTCAATTGTTAGTGTAATGGACAATAATTATAATATGGGGAAAAACAACAATATGCCAGAATAAAAAAATAAAACGCGCGAAGTTTGAACCGACCACTAAGAGGGGGATACGTCTGTCGTCCCTGACCTTCAGACCTGTAATTTTTCCTGCGGATTCATATCCGCAGCTGAATTCGTAGGTTGATCCTAAAATCCATTCTAGGCCATGAAAACGACCCCTAAGCCCATGGTTGTGCTCGTCTAGGCTTCCTGGACAAACCTACATCCCTCTTGAATCTTGATTTCGCCTGTAAAAGAAATGCCCAAAAAACACACTATAAAACCCTAGGTTCGGTTATAGGGCTACAGTCCATATAAATGCAATCAAACAATGCCAAAAGTTCAGAAATTTCATAAGCACCATAAATATATCAAAGATTTGCAAGGAAAATGCAAGAATATGGATCCACGAATTCAAACGAAAAGCGGTTTTTTGAGACACTTACAAAGCTTTTGGGCGTGTGTGGAGACTGGCTTTGGGTTGGTTTTGCTTCAGTGATTGTCCAACAAGCGATTGGTATTGAGTTTTGCTCCTGAATTTGCCTCTAAGAATGATTTCAGTTTCACACTTTTTTGGCAATTTTTCAAGTTTAGTTCTTGGTGTTCTTGAAGACTCTAGCCCTTGAATTCGTGTGCCTTGGATTGTATATGTATGCTGCAATGTATTAGGTCAACAAATTGGTCTTGAATCTTTGCACATCAATGCTTTGAGATTGGATTTGATCCTCCATTGAAAACTTGCTTAATTTGCCAAAACTCCAATCTTTTTGCACATGGAATGATTGATACGAATTTGATCATGATATTGATGATGATTAGGTCCTGAAAATAGAAAAAGATCTCATGTAATCAAGTTTTGGGATTTTATTTGATTTAAATTGTTTTAAAATGAATTAATTCAATAAAAAATCAAGTAAAATAATAAAATTGATAAATGGACACAAGGCTGAAGCTAGGACACGTGTTTAGTGTGAAAAGATCAAATCAAGTGAAAAAGAATGGGCCCATTTGACAAAATTTGAAGTTTTGGGGATAGTTGACTTTTGGCAATTTTGCAAAAATGCCCAACTTCAACAATGCATAACTTCTTCAATTTTGAACTTTTGGAGGTGTTCTTGGACTTTTTAGAAATATTGAGATGTCCTCTAAGTAACCCTTTTGGTATCATCTCCTTTTGATGTTCCATGCTCAAGTTAAAATCTTTGGCAAAAAAGGTGTTTTTGTTGACTTTCAAAAATGACCTATAATGTCCAAATTTATAACTTCTTGTGAGTTCATTTTATGATATTGGGTTATGAATATGGATTATAGGAAACTTCATCCTCTTAAAAATGAGCTTTGGATGGGTCATTTCTCATAAAGTATGAGAAAGTTATGCTTAGTCTAAGTTGAGTTGACTTTTCCTGCAAAACCCTAATTTAGCAACTTTTGAGTCTTGATGAATCTTAAGAAATCCTTGATGAATCATGATCAAAACTTGATAAAATTATGAAATATCCTTCAAAATGAGAATGTTGGCAAAAAATCTTGAAGTTTGACTATTTGTAGGTCATAGTTGACTTTTGTTCTAGCATAGTCGATTTTTGGACCCTTTGAGCAATTGACTGAGCAAACTTCCTCTGAAAGGCTTGAAATTTGACATGGATGGCCTTGAGAACATATTAGGACATTAGGGAGAACTTGAGGTCATTTGGACTCAAGTATCTTGATGCAACATAAAACCCTAATTTGGGGTTGACTGCCTTAGGAGATGATTTGACTGTCCAACTTTTGAGCAATCTTGAACCACTTGCAGATTTTTCTTGAAATGTTTTGAGAGATATGAGAGGGAAAATTTTGGGGTACAACAGCTGCCCCTGTTCAATCTTCTTAAAATTGAGGATATAGATTAGCTTTCGGGACTTTCGTGATCCGAAGGTGGAAGATGATTGAACACTAGAGTGCCTAAAAATTTGCGCTCGCATGAAGTGGTATCAGCCTTGTGATATTGGGAATTGGCTTACAGATGCCATTTGGAGACTGTTGATAGGTGGTCCATACTTCGACTGGAATATGAATCAGGGAGATCTTAGGGTCGATCTGACTGAACCAGAGAAGGTCTGGGATTAACTTTGGCTGGATAAGAATTAGAAAAATCTTAGGGTCGATTTCACTGAACCAGACGAAAGTCTTGGAATATCTTCCACTGGAATAAGAATCAGGGAGATCTTAGGGTCGATCTGACTGAACCAGAGAAGGTCTTGGATTAACTTTGACTGGATAAGAATCAGAAAAATCTTAGGGTCGATTTAACTGAACCAGAAGAAAGTCTTGGAATATCTTCAACTGGAATACGAATCAGAGAGATCTTAGGGTCGATCTGACTGAGCCAGAGAAGGTCTTGGATTAACTTTGAATGGATAAGAATCAGAAAAATCTTAGAATCGATTTAACTGAACCGGACTAAAGTCTTGGAATATCTTCAACTGGAATAAGAATCAGGGAGATCTTAGGGTCGATCTGACTGAACCAGAGAAGGTCTCAGATTAACTTTGACTGGATAAGAATCAGAAAAATCTTAGGGTCGATTTAACTAAACCAGACGAAAGTCTTGGAATATCTTCAACTGGAATACGAATCAGGGAGATCTTAGGGTCGATCTGACTGAACCAGAGAAGGTCTCGGATTAACTTTGACTGGATAAGAAATAGAAAAATCTTAGGGTCGATTTAACTGAACCAGACGAAAGTCTTGGAATATCTTCAACTGGAATACGAATCAGGGAGATCTTAGGGTCGATCTGACTGAACCAAAGAAGGTCTCGGATTAACTTTGACTGGATAAGAATCAGAAAAATCTTAGGGTTGATTTAACTAAACCAGATGAAATTCTTGGAATATCTTCAACTAGAATACGAATCAGGGAGATCTTAGGGTCGATCTGACTGAACCAGAGAAGGTCTCGGATTAACTTTGACTGGATAAGAATCAGAAAAATCTTAGGGTCGATTTAAATGAACTAGACGAAAGTGTTGGAATATCTTCAACTGGAATACGAATCAGGGAGATCTTAGGGTCGATCTGACTGAACCAGAGAAGGTCTTGGATTAACTTTGACTGGATAAGAATCAGAAAAATCTTAGGGTCAATTTAACTGAACCAGACGAAAGTCTTGGAATATCTTCAACTGGAATACGAATCAGGGAGATCTTAGGGTCGATCTGACTGAACTAGAGAAGTTCTTGGATTAACTTTGACTGGATAAGAATCGGAAAAATCTTAGGGTCGATTTAACTGAACCAGACAAGAGTCTTCCATGGATGTAGTTTTTCTTTTGAGGGGACTACTAGATCATATGAGTAGTCAACAGTGTTTATTGATTCGTCTTTCCCTGAAACGGTAAAGAGTCAGTCATATGCAATGTCATGATGTATGAAATGCATGATATATATCAAGCAATGATACTCTCAAAATAAATGAGATTTTGTGGTATGATGCGTATATGCCTGTATCATGATGTATGTAAATGTAATGTTTCTAGCTGGGGAAAATAAATCCCGGATAGCTGCTGGAGAATAGAGTTGAATTTTTCGCTTCTGCTTGGGATGACGAACGAAGATGATTGCGAGAATAAACTTGCAGGAGAAGATAACTCCGTTGGGGAAATAAACTGATGAGGAGATTACTCTGTGGGGAAGAGATGCTCTGTTGAGGATTCCACTGATAAATTCCATCGGGATGAATTATCGTTGCCGGTGATATTGAATCTCTTGAGGATTAAATTTCTGTTTGTGAAAGGAAAGAACTCCGCTGAGGACGATCTCTCAGTGGCGACTTCACTGGGGATAACCTGTTAGACTTTTATGGGGATAACCCTCTGAATTCTGCTGGGAATGATCCTTTAAACTCGGTTGGGGAGATTTATTTTTGTACTCCGCTGGGGATAAACTTCCAGAGTCTATTGGGGATGATGCTTCGACTCTGTTGGGGAAGCTTTTTCAGACTACGCCGAGAAAATTTTAACTCCACTGGGGGTATCTTATATTCTGCCAGGGAACATTCGTATACTCCGTTAGGGAATATTAAGACTGTCGGGGATTTTAAGCCTTTTTGGTATTGATGGTAGATTAACTCTTGCTTGGGGAGAACATTGTTGATTTGTTCACAGTTGCAAGTCTCAGCTGGGGGAGAGCTACCATTACTGACATACTCTGCAGGGAGTGAAGGTATCTTAGCCATATTGTTCAGCTGAATCTACCTTTGTACCTGGTGAACAGAGCAATTGTATAGTTTGGACAATTCTTACTACCCCTGTTTCTATTATTACCAGTAATTCATCTTTGTTTCGCATGTAAATATTCATGAGCAGCAATTAATGTCAAATGCATATATCAAAAATGAACATTGGACGTTCTTTTGCAAAACAAAACAGATAAAGGAAAAACAGTTTGAAATTTCTTTGAAAATGAATTGTATTGATTTTGAAGTTTGGCCTGTAAATAGGCGTTTTTGTACAAGAGGTTGACGTCCTAGTAAGAGAACGCCGCCGAATAATAGAATTTACACAATTTGTGAAAAACTAAACAAAGCAGCTATGTGAATAATCCCACTGGGTTCCAACTCTTCTATTTCCTTTATGTCCTCGAGCATCTCATCACTTTGCTACTTGGTTGAAGGTAGATCAGATTGATTAGTGCCGTCCGAGCTTAATAGTTGATACCAAAGTCTGGACGCAAGGTGATTCGATGAGACATAGTGTTACGCTTTGATCCCTTATTTTTGCCTGGACCGCCCTTTTGGGTTTTCAGTCCACCGGGATACCCTTTTTTGCCCAAGCCGCCTTTTCAGGTTTTTGACTTGCCGGGTGTACAGATTTTTTCATTTTCGTCAATTATTTTTGCCCGAACCCTTTTGGTTCACCGGGAAGCCCTTATTTTTGCCTAGGCCAGTCAACCTAGCGAGTCTTTGATTATGCATATTATCTTTTCACTATGTCTGCATTGACGGGGTGAGGAAGGTCGTCACCATCCATGGTGGTTAGAATCATAGCTCCTCCTGAGAAAATGTTCTTAACCACAAATGGCCCTTCATAAGTAGAGGTCCATTTGCCCCTGGGATCACCTTGAGGTAAGATAATGCACTTGATTACCAGATCCCCAACTTGATACTCCTGCCGTCTAACTTTCTTGTTAAATGCCTTGATCATCCGTTTTTGATACGTTTGACCATGACAAATAGCAGTAAGTCTCTTTTTGTCGATTAGGTTCAGCTGATCAAGTCGGGTCTGAATCCAGTCATCTTCGCTTAAACATGCATCCTTCATGATTCGGAGAGAGGGTATCTAAACTTCAATGGGCAAGACTGCTTCCATGCCATATACCAAGGAATAGGGTGTTGCCCTTGTTGACGTCCGTGCTGAGGTATGGTACCCATGAAGAGCAAATGGTAACATCTCGTGCCAGTCTTTATATGTCACTGTCATCTTCTGCACAATCTTCTTAATGTTCTTATTAGCCGCTTCAACAACCCCATTCATCTTCGGCCGATAGGGAGAAGAGATATGATGTTGTATCTTGAATTGCTCGCAAAGCTCAGTGATCATCTTGTTGTTGAGATTGGTACCATTGTCCATAATGATCCTCTCTGGTACACCATATCGACAGATCAGATTGTGCCGAATGAACCGTGCCACGAAGTTCTTGGTTACAGTAGCAAAGGAAGCTGTTTCAACCCATTTCGTGAAGTAATCAATAGCTACTAGGATGAAACGATGCCCGTTAGATGTCGTGGGTATGATCTCGCCAACCATATCAATGCCCCACATTGCAAAAGGCCAAGGTGCCGTTAAGACGTTCAGAGGAACTGGAGGTATGTGCACCTTATCAACATAGACCTGGCACTTGTGACATGTTCGAGAAAGCTGATAACAGTCGGCTTCCATTGTGGACCAATAATATCCTGCCCGAAGGATTTTCTTTGCTATGGTGTGTCCACTGGAATGAGTCCCGAAAGTACCTTCATGTAAATCTGCCATGATCCTTTCTGCCTCGTTCTTATCCACACATCACAGTAAGGTTGAATCATGGTTACGCTTGTAAAGAATGCCATTGCTGATGAAGAACTTTGCTGCGAACCTCCTCAGAAACTTCTTGTCATTAACAGATGCACCCTCGGGGTATTCCTGAGCCTCAAGGTACCTCTTTACGTCATGAAACCAGGGTTTATCTGTTACCTCTTCAGTCTCAATGTCACAGCAATGTGCCGGTTCGTCCAGTTTTTCAATGATAATCCGGGGAGTTTCATTGTCCCAATTGACTTTGAACATAGAAGACATTGTAGCTAGCGCGTCTGCCAATTGATTCTCCTCTCTTGGGAAGTGTTCAAAGGTTATCTCCTCAAAATAGGGAAGCAATGTCAACACATACTCTTCGTAAGGAATAAGATTTGGATGTTTCGTATCCCACTCGCCTTTGATCTGACTGATCACGAGAGCGGAATCTCCGAAGACACTTAGAAACTTAATCCTTAGGTCAATTGCTGCTCGGAGACCCATGATGCACACTTCATACTCAGCCATATTGTTGGTGCAGTTGAAACATAGTCGGGCGGTGAACGGAGTATGAGAGCCTTTAGGAGATATGATCATGGTGCCAATGCCATTACCCAAAGTGTTTGAAGCTCCATCAAAGTACATAGACCATCGGGATCCTTCCTCAAGTCCTTCATCTGGTCTAGGTGTCTCATAATCAGTTACCAACATGATATTCTCATCCGGGAATTCAAAGTTCATAGACTGGTAATTATCCACTGCTTGATGCGCCAAATGATCTGCTAACACACTTCCCTTGATTGCCTTTTGGGTCGTATACTAGATGTCATACTCAGTTAAGATCATCTGCCATCTTGCTATTCTTCTGGATAAGGCAGGCTTCTCGAAGATATACTTGATTGGATCCATCTTTGATATCAATAGAGTAGTGTGAGTCAACATATATTGTCTCAGCCGGCGAGCAGCCAATGCCAAAGCGCATCAAGTTTTCTCGAGCAACGAGTATCGGGTCTCGCAGTCGGTAAACTTTTTGCTAAGGTAATAAATAGCATGCTCTTTTTGGCCAGACTCGTCATGCTAACCTAGCACGCAACCCGTTGAGTTGTCGAGTACTATCAAGTATAAGATCAGAGGTCTCCCTTCAACTGGAGGCATCAGAATGGGTGGCTCTTGGAGATACTCTTTGATCCTTTGAAAGCGGCTTGGCATTCATTATTCCAACGTACTACTTGATCTTTCTTCAGTAACTTGAAGATTGGCTCACAAGTAGCAGTCAGGTGCGAGATGAATCGGGCAATATAGTTCAGACGTCCCAGAAAGCCTCTGACTTCTTTCTCTGTTTGGTGAGCTGGCATCTCTTGTATAGCCTTCACCTTTGGCGGATCCACTTGAATACCTTTATCGCTTACGACGAAGCCCAGTAGCTTACCAGATCTCACCCCGAAGGTGCACTTGTTCAGGTTTAACCTCAACTTGTACAATTTCAACCTGTCAAACAGCTTCTGCAGATGGTCAAGGTGTTCCTCCTCAGTTTGGGACCTTACAATCATGTCGTCAAAGTATACCTCAATCTCGTGATGGATCATGTCATGGAACAAAGCGACCATGGCACGCTGATACGTTGCCCTAGCGTTCTTCAGTCCAAAAGGCATGACCTTGTAGCAAAAGGTACCCCACTGAGTAACAAAAGTTGTCTTCTCCATGTCTTCGGGAGCCATTTTAATCTGATTATAACCGGAGAAACCATCCATAAAGGAGAATACTTTATGCTGCGCGATGTTGTCAACCAGAACGTCAATATGAGGTAGAGGGAAATCATCCTTAGGGCTCGCCCTGTTCAGATCTCTATAGTCAACACACATTCGAACCTTACCATCCTTCTTCGGCACATGCACCATGTTGGCCACCCACTGAGGGTAAGAAGTAACTGCTAGAAAACCGGCGTCAAACTGTTTCATAACTTCAGCCTTAATTTTCTCAGACATCTCTTGGCGCATTCGACGGACTTTCTGTTTCACTGGAGGACAGTCTTCCTTAGTAGGCAATCGGTGAACCACAATATCGGTATCCAACCCAGGCATATCTTCATAAGACCAGGCAAAGATCTTAACATAGTCACGCAACATCTGAATTAACCGTTGCTTCACACTAGGCTCCAGATTTGCACCAATCTTGACCTCTTTCTTGTCTTCCTTTGTACCCAAATTCACCGTTTCCACTGGCTCTTCATGTGGCTGTATAGCCCTCTCCTCTTGGAGTAACAATCTTGCAAGTTCACCAGGCACTTCGCAATCATCTTCACCTTCGTCTTCGGCTTGGTTGATCGGATTTTCAAAGTCATAACTGGCAGTAGCAGAGTCATTACCAGTGAGATCCAGAGTGGATGTAGACCTGTATATGTGAGTGTGTGTAAAATAGCTGTTTTGCAATATGTAATAAAAGAAAAACAAGGAGCGCAAAATTTGAAATGCAAGAAACGTCCAATGCTTTTATTAATGACATATGTAAATGACACACATAAAGCCCTCATAAATGAAGCCACGGTGTCCTGGGTAAGACACCAGGCCATAGAGTTTAAAACATTGTCTGTTACAAATTCAAAACAAAAAGTTTCATTACTGGGTAACAAAAGAAATAGGGATGAAGTCCTTTGCTGTCCAGTTTATTAGTCCACCGTCGGTCGTAGGATAGATCCAGCTGTCGAATTCAGACTCTTCCACCTCGTATTCAATGGCATTCACTCCCGAATTGCTGATGAACACGGGAGGTCTTCCGATCCATGCATTCCAAATAGCCCTTTGAGCTTATGCAGTGAAACCCAAACCAAACTTGTTAGTCTTCTGTGTAAAATCGGGGAGTTGGCCCCAATTCGCACACTCACCTTTCTCGACAACAGCCCAGGCATCCTTTAGGGAGGCCATCTTCATAGGAGAATCTTCATTGACATTTTCAGCTGATGCCAGTGTCTGGGGAACCTCTTCAAAATGTTAAAACATGGTCTCAATGAACTCCCCATCCATCTCTACATACCAGAAAGAGTTGAGGTGGCTCACCATGTACTTTTCCTCTCCTTGCACTGTCACAATTTTCCCTTTGACCGGGTACTTCAGCTTCTGGTGGAGCGTTGAGGTTACGGCCCCAGCTTTGTGGATCCATGGGCGACCCAGCAAACAAGAATAAGATGGCCGAATGTCCATCACATAGAATGTAGATGCAAAAACCTGAGAACCAACCTTAATCGGGATATCAACTTCTCCATGCACCATTCTCTTAGACCCATCAAAGGCCCTCACAACAATGTTACTTGGTTTCAGCTCCAAACCTTCACAGTCCAACCGGTCTAGAGCTTTCTTAGGCAAAACGTTTAATGAGGAACCAATATCCACTAATACATGAGCAAGAGTAGTTCCCCTGCATTCAATGGAGACATGCAGGGGATCGTTGTGATTTTTCCCTTTAGCAGTCAAGTCGGTGTCAGAGAAACCCAACCCATTATCAGCAGTCAGACTAGCCACGTAATCTTTAAACTGATCAGTCGATGTTTCTTGAGGTACGTGTGCAGTCTTCAAGAAGGCAAACAGAGCCTTGGCATGGGCTTCTGAGCACAACAACAGAGATAACATAGAGATTTTGGACGGGGTTTGCCCCAGCTGTTCAACTACATTATAGTCGCTCTTTTTGATGATCTTCAGAATTTCTTCCATCTCTTGCCTAGAGGCTTCAACAATAATTGTCTTTGGTTCCTCCGTATGGGAAGGCTCACTGGTGGTCCTCTTGCCCCAAGTGTCAGATGACTCGGCGACAGGGGTAAGAATAGGAACTTGAACAGGAATAGTAGCAGGTACACTTGCAGGTGTAATAACAACAGGTTTTCGGGTAGTTGGTGGAGAGATATCAGGTGAGAAAAGTCTTCCGCTGCGGGTGACTTTAGCAGGTCCAACAATATTGCTGACGTCAATATCCGCATCTAACTCTTGTTTAACTCCATGAAAATAAACATCAGCCCCGTAGTGCCAAGGGACAGCTTTATCAGAGGTGTAGGGGATAGGCCCAGGAACAGTGATGATCAATGGTGCGATTCTTAGAACAAATGTAATTCTAACAGGCTTTCTCGAGGAAGCCTTGGAAGAATTGTCGAAAATGGTAATAATAGCAACTTCTTCAGCATGAACTAAAGGAATAACAGTCTTCTCAAACAGAATTTCTTTACTATCCATCAGGCGTTGGACACCTGATTTCAAAAGTGGGCAACCGGTTGGTAGGGCAGAACACATACGACAACCTTCGTCATAGTCCAGAAATAAACCGGCTAGAAAAAGGTTCTTCTTTACACTCATCAAAGGGGTAACAATGTCGTTCACAGAAACCACAAACGAGTCTTCATCTATAGCATTCACTCCATGCTTGGGCATAGGAGCAGTCACAATATTAGGTCTTTCGGGTGCCTCGAACTCAATCTCCTTAGCATCAATTAAGTCCTGTATTTTGTTCTTCAAAGCCCAACAATCATTTGTATTATGTCCTGGGCTATCAGAGTGAAAAGCACAGTGGGCATTAGGGTTGTACTTAGGTGATGCAATGTTGGGATTCTGCGGAGCCTCCCTTGTATTTACTAGATTGGTCTTTAATAACTGCGGCAGAATCTGAGACAAAGTCATGTTGAGATGGGTGAATTGCCTTAGAGGTCTCTCGGTCTTTTGTTGATTGTTGCGTTGAGGAGCCCCAGTAGGTCTTGAAATAACAACCGCATTAACAGTTTGGCGGCGTTCAGGTCTATTCTGGCTTTTCGAACTGTAAACAGCACTGGACTCCTTCTTAAAAGGCTTTTTCTCAGTGCTCAATGAAGCACCCTTTTGTATCTTACCAGCCTTAATACCAGCCTCAATCCTCTCACCAGTCATAATTATCTCTGTAAACCCAGACGAAGAGCTTCCAATCAGGTGGTTGAAAAATGGACCAGACAAGGTCCCCAGAAACATATCCACAAGCTCCCGATCAGCCAAGGGTGGTTGCACTCTTCCGGCGAGGTCCCTCCACTTCTGAGCATAATCTTTTAAACCTTCACCCGTTCCCATTGACATACCCTGGAGTTGGGTACGCGTGGGAGAGAGGTCAGCGTTGTATTGGTACTGCTTGTAGAAAGCAGCAGCCAAATCTTCCCAACTGTGGATATTGGCTCCGTCCAACTGGTAAAACCATTCAAGCTGAGTCCCTGAGAGACTGTCTTGAAAAAAGTGGATCCATAGGTTCTTATCAGCGGTGTACGGCTGAATCTTCCTTACATATGACCGGAGGTGCAGCTTCGGACAAGAAACTCCGTCATACTTAACAAAGGCTGGTGCTTTGAATTTATGGGGAATCACCACCCCAGATGATAGACCCAGATCACCAAAGTCCAGACCAGGCACTTTCTGAACTTCCATCGCACTCAACCGGTCTTCCAGTTGTTTGTATCTATCCTCAGCAGGAGGATACTGGTCTTCGTCGAAGTCTGTCTCGTTGTCTGAGACCACAGGGCTAGGAGCCCTTCTTTCTTCTTGACTATATTTCCCTCCAGATGAGGTGGTCAAATAAACTTCATCCTGTATCCTGTTTCCAAACCTGTGGCCTGTGTTAAACATGATTGTCTTCTTCTTCTTCTTCTTCTTCTCTTTCAGAATCAGGGTCTTCAGATCTTGCTAACCCTTAGCTAGATTCATGAACAGCTCTTGGAATTGGGCATTATGAGCCTGTAGGGCCTTGATTGCTTGCTCAGTTGATGGCTCAACAGACATGATGAATGAGTGCTGAAATAAACAACGAAGAAGATAAGAGACCTGTAATGGGTACCTGTTATGAAGTGCATGGAATGAAATGCGTATGACATGATTCCAAAGACATCGAGAGATTCAAATTTGTAAACAAGAAATGAAACACACTTTTATTAGATAAACTTTGGTATTCAAATTGTTCAATAGATGCCCTTAAGGCGTTACAAGAAAGAAAATACTGAAAAGGAAATAAAAACTAGAAAGGAAATAATCAAAGGACAATCAGTGCTCCCATGGTCGCTTCTTGTCGGTGCGGACATAGTCATTGAGAATCCGCTCGTTCTCCAGTTGCCTAGTCAACTTCTGGATCTTCTGCTCTTGCTCGTTAAACTTTTCTCGATAAGCGTCCCGCTCTTCTCTCAGCTGCATCCAAGACCTTTTCAGTGCCCCAATGTCAGTGGGCATGTAAGGATGGAGGATGGTCGGAAGAACCCCTTCTTCATTAGCAACTTCAACAATGATAGACAGGAAGGCTTCATACGGCATACCTAGCTTTTGGGCATGGATACAAACCCATCTGAGATATGGCTCTATTGGAAGAGAAGTATTTGGACCCAGCTCATGTGGATCAGATCTGTGAACTCTATCCCAAGCCCTTATGAATCTGCGGCGTTGCTTGTCACTATCCCCTTGAAAATCAAAGATGATACTAGGCATTAGCAACTCATGAGGTCCTTCTCTTCTGGCTCGCCCAAACTGACGTAAGGCTAAGCACGGATTATAAGAAATTCCTCCATGGGTTCCTATCAGGGGAACATTAGGGTACTCCCCACATCGATCAATAATAGCCACCTCGTCCATACCCTTGATAGTCTAGATGATGTCATTATGAGAGAGAGACATAACCTTATAAGCCCATCCCATGCCTTCTTTGTTCTTCAGTACTGATTTGGGGAGGTGCGAAATAAACCACCTCGCCAATAATGGGGCACAACACATCAAGGTTCCCCTCTTACGAGCAGTACGGGCATAAAGCTGATAAAGAATGTCACCCAAGAGAGTGGGTACAGGATTACGAGAGATGAAGATTGTTACCGCGTTCACATCAACAAAGGAGTCAGGATTCGGAAACAATACCAAGCCATATATCAGAAGAGCCAGAATATCTTCGAATGCCTTGAAGTCTAGACTATCCCAGAAATAATTAGCCTTACCAACCAAGAACTTAGTCAGAAAGCCCTTTGCTCCACTTCTAGTCTCCCAATTAGCCATTACCTCATCCTTGGTCATATGAAGGGCTGAAGCAATCTCTTCTGGCCTAAGGATCTTCTCCCAACCAGTAAACGGGGTCTGTTCCAGAATAGAGATACGGAGCAGATCAGAGAACTCTTCTAATGTGGGAACCAACTGGTAGTCCTGAAAAGTAAAGCAATGGTACAGTGGATCATAGAATTGGACCAGGACACTCATCATTTTCCCGTCCAATTTGGAGGTAACCAAACTGAGAAGATACCCATGTCTTCTGATGAAGGAGGTAGTGTCAGGCATCTTTGCAATCAATTCTTTAAGCATGGTGGGAACCTGGACGAAGTTGATCCGGATGGTATTCCTACGCATGGGCATCATGACCTACAAAACAGAACAAAGATGAATCCCTCCTGTCTTTGAAATAGGTTAGTCTAGTGCAAGATGTATGTAATGTTATGATGTCATGATGTCATGATATAAGGCACACCACAAATATCCACAAATAGCAAACATGGTAAAGGCACACAAGTCACACAGAGAGCCCTTATATTTCAGGCTGGCAAGGAGCTTAGGTACTACCCTCTTTCAGTTCAGTTGGTTTAAACCCGTCCTAAAAATAGTAACCGGGTTCTAGAGGATCTCAATATCACTGACTACCCTGTATCGGTCATAATTCTAGTTTAGCAACCTTTTCTTGTGGCTGGAATCATCGCGAGAGTTTAGTCTCAATGAGTGTAGCATACTGCTACTGTTCTATGGCTAAGTTGGTCAATTTAAAGGTTCTAAGGTCAGTTGGTGCTTAATGACCCCTTAGATGACCCATATTCTCCTCGTTCCAACACAAGGGATATCGGTACAATCTAAAGTGCCACACCAATGTAGCTACTGCTTCAACCGTATCGGTCTACACCGTACAGTTCCCTCACAGTTTATTGCTACTTACCTAAAGGGTATCCCCGGATCCGAGTTAGGATCTATAGTAACTCCGATACATGCCCACAAATATAAAGCATACAAGTCAAGCAATTGAAAACATTATGAACTATTCCTAAGGTACACCCCACTTATTAATTCCCCAGCAGAGTCGCCAATTCTGTGATACGGTGGGAGAGAACTGACTATTTTTTGGAATGCTGGTTTGCGTTTATTTTTTCAAAATGTCGCGGTAAGCAAGAGTCGTCACCGACTTTTATTTTATCCAACAAGGAAAGGAAAAAAGCATAGAAAAATTCATTTTTCGAGATATTTCTCGGGTTCGGGGCGTAGATTATAGAAAGGGAAGGTGTTAGCACCTTTTCTATCCGTGTTTATCCACGGGCTCTTAGATACTTGCTCATATTGTTTTCAAAATTTGCTTACTTTGTGTTTGTGGGTTTGAAAAAAAATTTATTTGAAAACTTCGATCGGATGAAGTGTTTTGAAAAAACTTTGTTCGAAAAGTGTAAGTGTGAAATGTTTTTGTTTTTTGAAAGAGCAAGTACTTAAGAACCATCTACTTACTCGAAAAAGGAATCGTTCTATGCTATCTTCCTTTAGACAATGCTATCCCACTATGAATGAGTAGGTAGCACCGTCGTTGGAGTTTAAGGGTCAATTCGAATTTAGGGACTTACAGTCACCAAAGCAATGTTAGGACGCCTTAGCGGTAACCCTAATGTCTTAGATCATTTGTTTTGAGGCAACATTATCCGAGGCGACTATGATATTTGGACAAGAGGGCGACCTCTAAAGTGACCTATACTTAATGACCGCGTTCGAAGGTAACCAAGTGAGGTGTACCCTAGGAGTGCGCATGTGCGAGTGTGTCATTTTCAGTTAATTTTATCTTTGTACATGTTAATGGTGATCTACGTTGATTTAAGGTTTAAACATTCATTCTTGTCATGCATTCCTATTATCAAACATCTAACAGTTTATAAGTTGCGGAAATTAAATTGCGGAAATTAAACTAACTATTACAAGGCGTCAGGTATTTACATCGCCAAAAGCAACCCTTGAAATTAAAATGCGGAAAATAAATAAAGCGGTAAAAATAGTAAAGTCCTATTAAACTATTACATTCCAGGAAACAGATACAATATTGAATAAAATGGAACGCGTGCGGGAAATTAAATCGGGCATAAGTTTTTAGGGTTTTGACCCTTTAATTATTAAAGAAAAGATTTTTTTGGTTATTTTGAATTTATGGAAGAAATTAAATTGGACTAATTATTAAATTAATAAACTAATTAATTAATTAATGAAAATGATATTTTTGGATTTTTAATATTTAAAGAAATAAAAATAAATTTGATCAATGTTAATGAAACCTAATTGTCTAAATTAAATTTAATTATTGAAAAAATATATTAAAGTTATTCCTAATTAAAACTAAATTAATTAAATTAATATTATTAACAAAAATAAAATGCTGAAATTTAATTTAAATAAGAAAATATTTTTTGGTTTTTAATTTTATGAGGAAAAAAAGATTTGATTGGTTGGTTAACAATTAAAAATAATAATAATAAATAATTTAAAGAAATAATAAAAATAGTAAGAGTTTAGGAGGTTTGGGCCTGTTTAAGGGGGTGAGAATGGCAAATTCAAGGCCCATTAGGCGCTGGCCTGGCTGACTTTTCCTGATTCTGTGTGCACTGGTTGACTAGATCCCACCATAGGCCATCATTCCTGGATTGCCAGATTTAGCCTTGGGCCATCTGGCGCTTGATATCTGATGGTGTATGATGTGCTTCAAGCGTTGGTTTATACCTGATCACATGAATAGAAAAAATAACAAGGAATATGGGGACCTGGGATTCGAACCCAGGTCCTGTTGGATATTGGATACACGCCTTTGTCACTCAACCAACGCGCTTCAACTGTTAGTATAATGGAAAATAATTATAATATGGGGAAAACAATAATATGCCAGAATAAAAAAATAAAACGCACGAATTTTGAACCGGCCACTAAGAGGGGGACACGTCTGTCGTCCCTGACCTTCAGACCTGTAATTTTTCCTGCGGACTCATATCCGCAGCTGAATTCGTAGGTTGATCCTAAAATCCATTCTAGGCCATGAAAACGACCCCCAAGCCCATGGTTGTGCTCGTCTAGGCTTCCTGGACAAACCTACATCCCTCTTGAATCTTGATTTCTCCTGTAAAAGAAATGCATAAAAAACACACTACAAAACCCTAGGTTTGGTTATAGGGCTACAATCCATATAAATGCAATCAAACAATGCCAAAAGTTCAGAAATTTCATAAGCATCATAAATATATCAAAGATTTGCCAGGAAAATGCAAGAATATGGATCCATGAATTCAAACGAAAAGCGGTTTTTTGAGACACTTACAAAGCTTTTGGGCATGTATGGAGACTGGCTTTGGGTTGGTTTTGCTTCATTGATTGTCCAACAAGCGATTGGTATTGAGTTGTGCTCCTGAATTTGCCTCTAAGAATGATTTCAGTTTCACACTTTTTTGGCAATTTTTCAAGTTTGGTTCTTGGTGTTCTTGCAACCTATAGCCCTTGAATTCGTGTGCCTTGGATTGTATATGTATGCTGCAATGTATTAGGTCAACAAATTGGTCTTGAATCTTTGCACATCAATGCTTTGAGATTAGATTTGATCCTCCATTGAAAACTTGCTTAATTTGCCAAAAATCCAATCTTTTTGCACATGGAATGATTGATACGAATTTGATCATGACATTGATGATGATTAGGTCCTGAAAATAGAAAAAGATCGCATGTAATCAAGTTTTGGGATTTTATTTGATTTAAATTGATTGAAAATGAATTAATTCAATAAAAAATCAAGTAAAATAATAAAATTGATAAATGGACACAAGGATGAAGCTAGGACACGTGTGTAGTGTGACAAGATCAAATCAAGTGGAAAAGAATGGGCCCATTTGACAAAATTTGAAGTTTTGGGGATAGTTGACTTTTGGCAATTTTGCAAAAATGCCCACCTTCAACAATGCATAACTCCTTCAATTTTGAACCTTTGGAGGTTTGCTTGGACTTTTTAGAAATATTGAGATGTCCTCTAAGTAACCCTTTTGGTCTCATCTCATTTTGATGTTCCATACTCAATTTACAAGCTTTGGAAAAAAGGTGTGTTTGTTGACTTTCAAAAATGACCTACAATGTCCAAATTTATAAATTCTTGTGAGTGAATTTTATGATCTTGGGGTATGAAGATGGATTGTAGGAAATTTCATCCTCTTAAAAATGAGCTTTGGATGGGTCATTTCTCATAAAGTATGACAAAGTTATGCTTGGTCAAATTTGAGTTGACTTTTCCTGCAAAACCCTAATTTAGCAACTTTTGAGTCTTGATGAATCTTGAGCAATCCTTGATGAATCATGATCAAACCTTGATAAAATGATGAAATATAATTAAAAATGAGAATGTTGGCAAAAAATCTTGAAGTTTTACTATTTGTAGGTCACAGTTGACTTTTGCCCTAGCATAGTCGATTTTTGGACCCTTTGAGCAATTAACTGAGCAAACTTCCTCTGCAAGGCTTGAAATTTGACATGGATGACCTTGAGAACACATTATGACATTAGGGAGAACTTGAGGTCATTTGGACTCAAGGATCTTGATGTAACACAAAACCCTAATTTGGGGTTGACTGCCTTAGGAGATGATTTGACTGTCCAACTTTTGAGCAATCTTGAACCACTTGGAGATTTTTCTTGAAATGTTTTGAGAGATATGAGAGGGCAAATTTTGGGGTACAACACCAATGATATTGAGATCCTTTAGAACCCGGTTACTATTACTAGGACAGGTTGAGCCAACTAAAAGAGGGTACTTACCTAAGAAACCCATGCAAGTCTAAACCTAAGGACTTGTCTGCTTTGTGTGTATATGATTATTTGTACATAACAACTTTATTACTTTGAATACTTGTACATAACATCATAACATCATACCATAGCATTTTCAATAACCATTTCAAGGATCTCAAAGGTTTATGATGCATGGTCATGTTGAACCAGACGCCTATCAAGGGGCAAAAGTATTCATTCTTTAACCAAACACCGTCAAGCACGGTAACTTGAGTCGAGGGATATGACCCACTTGACATGGTGAGCTTGATTCTTGTGGAAGGACATCCACCAATACGAAGTTCTCCAATCAAAGTTGTTGATCAAAATTCAATATCTTCTTGTGTTTACCCCGCGAGATCCTTGAAAACATGCATCCACATACCATGCATCATATCATGACAGGCTTTTCCACACATGTCTCTCATCTGCTTACTGTTTATTTCAGTAGAGATGGCTCTAGAATAGAGTATCAAGGACATTCAGACTCAAAATTCTCAGCTTCGGGAAATTTTCTTGAACATGTCCAAGGGACAAGAAGACGTGAAAGCTTTCCTCACTAGGGGCATGATCATGGGGAATCCTGAGGACAACAAGGATGACCAGTTGGAACGACTACAAACTGAAATGGCAACAATGAAGATCCAGATGATGGGACAACTAGTAGGCCAGATGGCTCTTATCCAAAACTTAGCTCGGGGACAAGAGGAGCTAAGAACCCTCGTCAACAAACCTCATCAAGACAGTTGCGAATGTATGAAACAAACGGTCAAGATTGGAGACCAAGTCAGTACTCAGCCCCCCATGAGACAAGAAGCCAGTCTGAGGGAGAACAGACCTTTCCAAACTACCGATGCGTCATAAGCCCAACAACGACCTCGTCAACATCAACGGGAAAATCAGCAAAGTCAAAATAAGCCCGAGAGATAGTTTACTAACATCAACATGTCATTGGCTCAATTATTGCAACACATGTTGAAGATGGAGTTGATTACATTGAGGGATCCTCCTCGGAATCCAAATACCTCCGCTCCTAGTTACAATCCTAATGCAATGTGTGCATACCACTCCAACAATCCTAGGCATGATACGAATAGCTGTTGGGCTTTGAAAAATAAGATTCAAGACTTGATCGACGAAGGAGTGCTGGAGTTCACACAAGACGGTTAGACTGAATTCTTCTGCCGTCCCTCAAAGGCTCACCACCTGGAGTGACAAGTTCAGACAAGGAGGCTTTTGTTCATTTAAAATTTCAAGTTGTAATTTTCTTTTGATTTTTCGAACATTTATTTATGTCAAACTTTGTTATTTCATCAATGCATTGCATATGTTTGTTTTGAATTGATCCCATCTTTTTCACTATATTTAAACTATGCTTTTTACTCCCTTTATATTCAACTCTTGTTTTAAAAGTTCCAAGCCTTTAGAGGGAGGATGACGAAAACCATGCCTTAATCTCATACAGTATGCTTTTGAATAGACCTTGCTGACAATGTACATGCGTTCTTTCAAATCCTAAACACTGGAGTTATAATGAAGATAATCCCTAGTCAACCCCTTTGAGCCAAAGAAGTAGAAGTTTCCTTTTTACACAAATTGAAACCTTTAATCAAAACCTGGGGCATGGTAGTCTGTCAATTAATTCAAATGCGCGTTCATTCACAAAATTTCACTTCGAAATACAACAAATGACATCAAAAACATTCCTCTGGAATCAAAAGACGGTGATGGTTCCCTATCACATAGGCATACATTATCTCTCAAAAATAAAAAGCCCACTAAGTCAAAACCTACGAAGGAGACTTAAGAAAAACTGGGGCATCCCGCTGACTGTAATCTCAAAAACAAGAATAGTCAGGAAAAATCAGGGATAATAAACCAAAAAAGAGGTCACTACAGATCCTCGACCAACATGAAAAATGTTGCAAAAAATGACTGCCTTCCGATAAACTAAAGAACATCACGAAGAACGGGAGGGTACAAATAAAAGTTGAGCCTTTATCCTTTGTTTATTAAACCGTGATCCAAGCCACGTTACAACCCTTCAAAATTCCTAATTGAAGCATGGGTTAATTCAAAAGCATACTGTTACAAAAGGTATCCTGACTCCTGTAGGGCTTTACTTTAAATCTTGAGTTGAATTTTCCTACAAAAAATTTTTTATCTTCTAAAACGCATTTTCAAAACTTCAAAGACAATCATAAACTTTACATTATTTGAA
This sequence comes from Vicia faba, assembly GCA_948472305.1. Taxonomy (NCBI): domain Eukaryota; kingdom Viridiplantae; phylum Streptophyta; class Magnoliopsida; order Fabales; family Fabaceae; genus Vicia; species Vicia faba. The sequence goes on from OX451739.1 coordinate 1,458,117,473, forward strand.
TATCAATGTTTTCACATGGCTATTTGTTTGACAGTAGAGAAATTTGAACGACGAATACCCAGTGAACAAAAACCCTCTCAATGAACAAAGTCATTTCAAGTGGGAAGACGCCTCCAATAAGAGATCTCCTATAAGCAGTGGGCATGACGTGTCACTATCCAACACAACTGGGGTAGTCCAATCAAGATTCCAAGAAATGCTGAATAACCGGGGGAAGGTCTTTATTTGAATCACTTGGAGTATTGAACGTGAATCCCAAAAAAGGGTTACATACAGACAAACATTTTCTGGCAGTGTGGCAACTGTTAGAACAAAGTTTAGTTCTAATCATATCTTAGAGTTTTGATGATAACAATGAAATAAATTTTGTTATATTTATTTTATACTATGACTTGTATGCTCTCTATGTTCAGATGATGTTCTGACTCACGCATCTTAGAAATAAATAGGATTCTACGCAAATACAAAGCAAACTCAAAATGAAGAGCAAACCCTCAGCAGCCTCTGATAGATGCACGCTGAATACAACATCTGATAAATATAAGTTGAAAGTAAACTCTGATTAACACTTATTGAAGAATACTCTGATAGAAGAAAAAGATCAAGTAAAACTATGAAATGGAAACACTGCAAGCAAACACTTCAACTTCCAGAGACAAGCTCTGACAGTACCGTTGGTCATTAAATGCTAAGATGGCTAACGCACTCAAGTGTACTACGTGCAAGAGCATTGGAAACATAAAGACCTAATCTACTCGCTACACACAAACACGCTTCATTAAATGCATGCACTATCATCAAGGAATTAACGGTCAAGAATTGGAAGCTATATATAGAAGACCTTTTGTATCAAAGAGGGGTTACTGATTCACATGAAATATACTTACACTCACTGTTTTCATACTTGTAAACTAACACTGTATAGTGGGTAGATCTTAAGTATTGGGCAAAAATGTTAGTGAAAAATCACAGTTGTGATAAAGCTTTTTAGAAGTAAATCTGTTTCACTACTATTAAGAGACAATTTTGTAAGTGTTCCTTGAGAGACCAGTTGGGTCAGATTTCTCAAGAGGGCTAGGACTAGTTGAGTCTTAGAGGTTTTAGTCACTTGCAGTTGGCTTGTGCATTGTATTGTTAGTCACACCAATTTGGTTGTGCGCTTGTAATCAGTTTGATTATAGTGGATTAAGTCCTCATTGAGAGAGGCGAAATCACCTTGGCGGGTGTATTGGAGTAGTTTGAGTTTCAAACGAACCAGGATAAAAATTCCAGTGTCCTTCCATTAGTATTGCGCTAGAAAAGAAGAAAAACTTATTCAACCTCCCCCCCCCCCCCCCCCCCCACTTCTAAGTGTTTTCTCAACTTTCAATTGGCATCAGAGCTCTAGTTCTGGGTGTAAACACCTAACAATGTCAAAAAAAGATCTAGAAGGAAAACACTATGGCATCTGAACAAAACAACAACAACTGCACCAAACCTCTTGTGTTTGATGGAGAAGACTTTGAATACTGGAAGGATAGACTAGAAATTTTCTTTCTAGGACATGATGATGATCTATGGGATTTGGTCCTTGACGGGTACACTCATCCAGAAGATAAAGACGGAAACAAAATTGACAGAAGGAACATGGATAAACAACAAAAGTTAGATTTCAAGAATCACCACAGAGCCAGAAACATCTTTCTGAATGCTATCTCGAAAAATGAATACGAGAAAATCACCAACAGAGATACAACACATGACATGGTTAAATCCCTTAAGATGACTCATGAAGGAAATGCTCAAGTAAAAGAGACAAAAGCTATGGCTCTCGTTCAGAAGTATGAAGCATTCAAAATGGAAGAAAATGAGTCTATTGAAGTTATGTTCTCGATATTCCAAACTCCGATTGTTGGCCTAAGAGTTCTGATCAAAGGATACACCAAGGTAGACCATGTTAAGAAAATCATCAGAAGTTTACCCAGAAGATGGGCACCTATGGTCACTGCATTCAAAGTATCAAAAGATCTGAATGACATTTCCCTTGAAGAACTTATCAGTGCTTTAAGGAGTTACGAGATAGAACTTGATGAACATGAGCCTCAGAAGAAAGGTAAGTCTGTAGCTCTTAAATCCATTAAAAAATTTGAAACTAACGCTTTTCCGGCAGAAGAAGGAAACTCTGAAGATTCTGCATCAGAAGAAGACGAGTTATCTCTGCTCTCCAGAAGGATCAATCAGATGTGGAAGCATAGACAAAATAAGTTCAGGAACTAAAAGAGGTCAGAAGATAAACTAGAATCTTCTGGACATAAGAAGTCAAGTAGAAGAGATGTAGTCTACTATGAATGCAAAGAACATGGACACTACAGTAGTTACTATCCTAAACTGCAAAGGAAAGACCAAAGAAAAAGTTTGGTAGAAAGAAAGGCATGATGGCCACCTGGGATGATTCAGAATCATCTGAAGCTGAATTTGACTCAGAAGATGAACACGCTAATCTAGCGTTTATGGCTACCACAACAGATGACTCAGACTCAGACTCAGAACCAAAAGAGGTATTCTCTGAATTTTCTAGAACTGAACATGCTGAAAGCCTATCTGAATTGCTTGAAAACTACAGTAAACTCAAAATCAAATACAAGAAACTTAAAAAGAATCTTGCATCTGATCTTGAGAAACTTGAAACAGAAAACTCTGAACTTAAAGAAAACATTTTAAACTTAAAGAAGATGTTCAAAAATTTGAAAAGAATTCTATTTCAAATTCTTCTTCAAGTTCAAAAGATATTCTAAAAGAATATGACTGTAGTTTTCAAACGTTTCTCGCTAAAAGCATAGATAGAAGCAAAATGGCTTCAATGATATATGGTGTTAGTGGAAATGATAGAAGAGGTATTGGATATAAAGCTCCCAGAGGGAAAGAAATATATAAACCTAATCCCGTTGAGGAACTGGTTATATCATACAAACCACTACACAAGCAATTTAATTTTGGGCACACAAATGATATCAAATACACTTCTCACTCTGAAATTTCCTATGCAAAATCAAAGTTCAATCTGAACTATAGAAACTCTAGCCAAAAAGGACCCAAAAAGAAATGGGTACCTAAAGAGAAAATAATCTATGTTTCATATGTCCTTAACAACTCAGTTGAAACCCCAGTCATGGTACCTGGACTCTGGATGCTCGCATCATATGACGGGAAGAAAGTCTATGTTCCAAAGTCTGGAACTTAAATCTGGAGGTGATGTCAAATTTGGAGGAAATCAAAAAGGAAAGATTATTGGTTCTGGAACCATTAGAAATGGTAACCTTCCCTCTATAACTAATGTTTTGTTAGTAGAAGGGTTAACTCATAACTTGTTATCCATAAGTAAATTAAGTGACAACGGTTATGACATTATCTTTAATCAAAAATCATGTAGAGTTGTTAGTCAAAAAGAAGGAACAATCCTTTTTACTGGCAAGAGAAAGAACAACATCTATAAAATTAATCTTTCTGATCTTAAATCTCAAAATGTAAAATGCCTTATGTCTGTTAGCGACGAGCAATGGGTCTGGCACAGAAGATTGGGACATGTTAGCATAAGAAGAATATCTCAAATTAACAAACTCAATCTGGTCAGAGGACTTCCCAATCTGAAATTTAACTCAGAAGCTCTGTGCGAAGCTTGTCAGAAAGGAAAATTTTCAAAACCTTCTTTTAAGTCAAAAAATGTTGTTTCTTCCTCTAGGCCATTGGAACTTCTTCATATTGATCTGTTTGGACCAGTTAAAACTGCATCCATTAGAGGAAAGAAGTATGGATTGGTCATTATTGATGACTACAACAGATGGACATGGGTTAAGTTTTTAAAACACAAGGATGAGTCACATTCTGTGTTCTTTTGACTTCTGCATCCAAGTTTAAAATGAAAAGGATTTTAGAATCATAAAAGTTAGAAGTGATCACGGAGGAGAATTTGAAAATCATTATTTTGAAATTTGTTTTAAAGAAAAGGGCATTTCTCATGATTTATCTTATCCTAGAACTCCCCAACAAAATGGAGTTGTAGAACGAAAGAATAGAACTTTGCAAGAAATGACCAGAACCATGATCAATGAAACTAATATGGCTAAACACTTTTGGGCAGAAGCAGTGAATACACCGTGTTACATTCAAAATAGAGTCTCTATAAGACCTATTCTTGAAAAGACTCCTTATGAATTGTGGAAAGATAGAAAACCCAACATTTCATATTTCCATCCTTTTGGATGCACTTGCTATATTCTGAATACTAAAGATAATCTGAACAAGTTTGATTCTAAGGCACAAAAGTGCTTTCTGCTTGGATATTCTTAACGCTCAAAAGGCTATAGGGTATACAACACAGAAACTCTAATTGTTGAAGAATCAATCAAAGTCAGATTTGATGATAAGCTTGGCCAGCAAAAGCCAAGGCAAATTGAAAATTCTGCAGGTACAAAAGATCACCTTACAAACTCTGAAGAGTCAGAAGCAAAAGACATCTCAGAAGATCCTCCTATTGAAAGTGCTCTGGAAAATCTAAGAATTTCTGAACAATCCTCACAAAATAAATTCCCCAGAATCACATTCGCACACCCAGAAAATGTGATTATAGGAAAGAAAGAAGATCCCATCAGAACAAGATCCTCCTTCAGAAACAATGAAGAATCACTGTTTGGATTGGTCTCACTGATTGAGCCAACTTCAATAGATGAAGCTCTGTTGGATAATGATTGGATCCTAGCTATGCATGAGGAATTAAATCAATTTTCAAGAAATGATGTGTGGAATCTTGTTCCAAAACCAAAAGGATTTAATATCATTGTGTGATCGGTGGATCTGAAACTGACTGTTTAACGCTGGTTCGCGAAATGTCGCGGTAAGCAAGAGTCGCCACCATCTTTTATTTTCTCCAACATGGACAGGACAAAAGCACAACAAAATTCCTTATGAGATAGTTTCTCGGTTCGGGAGGTAGATTTATAGAAAGGGAAGGTGTTAGCACCCTTTTTATCCGTGGTTATCCACGGGCTCTTAGATACTTGCTCATTATGTTTTCAAAAGTGTTTTCTTTTCAATTGTGAGTGGGTTTGAAAAAGTTTCGTTTAAAGATTTCAGATCGACTCTTGTATCAGTCCTCAAGAGTGTTTGAAAAATTGTTTTGAAAGTCTTTTTGAAAGTGTCGGTGTGAAAAGAGTTTTGATTTGTTTTGAATTAGAGCAAGTATCTATGAGTCATCTACCTACCCTAAGGAATTAGGCTTTGTAGAAGTCCTTAAGGTAGTGCCATCCCACCATTGAGAGGTAGGTAGCACCACCGTTGGAAGTGTTCGGGTCAATTCGTTTTTAGGGACAGTGTGGTCACCAGAGCAATAGTAGGACACCTTAGAAGCTACCCTTATGCCATGTTCATGGACATAAGGACTTACTAAAACGTCCTATACTCGACGACCATGTTTCGAGGGGCAAGGCAACAGTGAGGCGTACCCTAAGAGTGGTGTGTGAATTGTGTGTCATTTTCAGTTATGTTTTATCTTGATCATGCATTGGGTGAGCTACGCTTTGATTTTATTTGGGCCATTCATTCTTTCATGCAATTAGCAGTTTAAGGGTGCGGAAATTAAAATGCGGAAAATAAAGGTCCTACGCTATTACAAGGCGCGGGTCTATACATCGCCAAATTAACAAAGACCCGTTTTTTAATAAAATGCGGAAAGTAAATAAATTTCCTAATTACTATTACAAGGCTTTGGACAATTACATAATATTTAAAACAAAAAATAAGAACAAACGCGCGCAAAGAAATTAGAATCGAATATGCGAGGGCATTGGACCCTTTAAAGAAATTAAATGAAATTGAAAGTTAATTAATGATTAAATAAAGAAAAGGAATTATTTTTTATGTTTTTTTGTATTTAATGAAATAAAGGAAATTAGTTAAAATTAGAAATTAAATAAAACCCTAGTTCTAAATTGTTTTTAATTATTAAAAAAAAGTTAAAGTTTAAAACCTAATTTATACTAATTATTTAGTTATATGGGTATTTACAAAAGAATTAATAATTAATAATAATAATAAGGAGAAAAAGTTATTTATTAAGAAAAGAGAATAAAAATGCTAAAAACCTAATTTCTACATTTTTTAGTTATTTAAGAAAAACATTAAAATTTTAACCTAAATTAACCTAAATTGATTATTAAATTTATTTACAAAAAAATATTAATGCATTAAATATTAAATAAACATTTTTTATTTTCTTGATTTCTAATTTTTTTGTGTTATGAAAATTAATTTTGTATAATTTAAAGGAAACAATTAATTTTAAAAAAAAACAAATAAAACAATAGAAAGAAAAATAAATAAAAGTTGAACGGTTGACTAGCGCATGTGTGGAACGGTTGACTAGCGTCCATGGTGAGCTGCATGTTCTGGCCTTTGGATTGGCCTTCTGGACACTTGGCAAGCAAGTAGGTGAGGGCGCTTCGTGGACCACTGGAGAGCACACTGCATAGAAGCATATTAAGAAAAATATTATGGAAGAAGTGGGGGACCTGGGAATCGAACCCAGGTCCCAATACCTGCATGCCAACACAACAGCCAACCCAACCAACGCGTTAATTTGTATAGTTAGTGGACAATGATTATTATATGTGAAAAACAAGCGTTATTGGCAGACACAAAAATCACGCGCGAAGATTCAAACTATCCAGTCATACTGAGACACGTCCACCTTCTTCTTCATTTTCCTGAAAATACAGAATAGATAGCGGGGGTTTTAAACCCCCACTAAACTCAAACAAGAAAAATAGCTATTAGCTCTTGGGCAAATAGAAATTGGGCGCGATGTATGACTTCAATTCGTCCTGATGCCCTGATTTCAATGGTACTAGTTTTATTGTCCAATTTTTCCAGATGCGTAAAACCCCAAAATTGGAGCTCTGAAACCCTAAGAAACGTTCATGGCAACTTTTGATACAAGCAATATTAATTCAATTAAGGGACACCAATAGCTTCAGAAAGTTCATGTTAGTGTAAATCAAACATTAAAACGTATGGAAAATGCATGTAAAGTCAAATACGAATGTGAAAAATTTCATGAACAGGGCGATGTCATTCTACCACTTCTGGATGTATGGAGACTTGTATTTGATTGTAAAAGCTTCCTGGGTGTCTTGGCAAGCTTGTGGAATGCTTTTGAGGCCTTGAAACCAGCTCTATGTATGAAAACAGTTTCTCACTTTTTGTCAAAAAAATGCAAGTTTGTTCTTTAGGTTTCTGCGCAGCCTTTGTGTCCAGGGCATTAGGGTTATGTTTGCATATGTATGTAGATGGAATTAGGTTAGAAAAACCAAGCCCAAAGTCCTTGAATCAATGCTTTGAATATTTGATTTTGTCAAATCTTTTCCAATCCTTTTTGCCATGGAAACTTGCTTATTTTGGAAGATTTGGTCTCTTGAGAAGGCACACGAAATATTGAGTTCATAATGGGAGAATATGCTGCACAAAAAGATTCAAAACCTTTGTTTAGTATTTTTCTCATAATTAATTTTGATTAAATGAATTAATAGGATTAAAAATTCAATTAATTAATTAAAAATAAGAAAATAACTCCCTTTTAGCTTAATGGGTCGTGCATAGCTTTTGGGTGATGATTCATTGAAGAAATTGAGGCCCATTAGCATTTTTGAGGCATTTGAAGTAAAGTTGACTTTTCAAAATTCCCAAAATTTTGCCAACTTCCACAAGGCATATCTTTCTCAATTATTATGCTTTGATCATGTTCTTGGACATTTTGGAAAGGCCTTGAAGTCCTCTAACCAATGCCTTTGGTCCCATGTCATTTTGATTTACCAATCTCAAGTTATGGTCTTTGACTTAAAGTGCCTTTTTGTTGACTTTTGAAAATGACCTATAATGTTGAGATTGATAACTTTTTGTGAGAGCATTTCTTGGACTTGAAGTGTGAAGATGAGTTGTAGGAAGTTTCATTCTCTTCAAAATGAGCTTTGGATGGAATTTTTCTGATAAACCATGTGGAAGTTATGTCTTGGTCAATTTGCAGTTGACTTTTTCAACTGTCCAAAAATAGAAACTTTTGCATCTTGAGACTTTTTGAGCCATGCCTTGAGAATCATGATCAAGAATTGATCAAATGATGTTTGTGGCTTCAAAATAAGATGTTGACCAAAAATTTTGACTTTTGACTGTCAAATGACCATTTTGCCCCTGTAGTTGACTGTGAAGCATTTAGGGTTTTTGACTGTGCAATTTGATGCTGTGAGTCTTGAAACTTAGCAGGTGGATGCTTGGCAATGTATGTAGGTATGTGGGACTTGTTTGGACCCTTGGAAACTTCAATTTCTTTGCCAGAACCAAAACCCTAATTTTTGACTGTTAGGAGGCAATTGGACTGTGCAACCCTTGGGAGATTTTGAAGCATGCTCTTAGCAAACCTTGAAGAATATGGGAGGGAAAATTTTGGGGTACAACAGTTGCCCCTGTTCAATCTTCTTAGACCTGAGGATTTAGATTGGCTGGCGTGCCTTTCGTAATCTGAAGGTGGAAGATGATTGAACACTAGAGTGCCCAGAAATTTGCACTCACATAGTAGAGTGTCAGTAGCATGATGCAGGGAATGGGCTTATATATGCCATTTGGAGACTGATGGATATGAGGATGGGCTTATAGATGCCATTGGGAGGTTGTCGATCGCGTAAGAGATTCCTTAGCGAGAATTTACGTACCTGAAAAAAAGAAAGATAACTACCTGGCATGTTACAGGGGTTGGTCTTCAAACTCTTTGTGTAGATGCGCCCTGGCTGGATACAGGAATCGAATCTTCAAACTATTCAGACGTGCCCTGGCAGGATACAGGAATCGAGTCTGGAATTCAGAAAGGTTGGTGAGTTGTCTCTACTGACAGGTTATTTCCATGGACGGGTGGTCTTTAACGATGAGTGTCTATAACGACGAGTGTCTATAATGACGAGTGTCTATAACGATAAGTGTCTATAACGACAAGTGTCTATAACGACGAGTGTCTATAACGACAAGTGTCTATAACTACGAGTGTCTATAACGACGAGTGTCTATAACGACGAGTGTCTATAACGACGAGTGTCTATAACGACGAGTGTCTATAACGACTGGCGTCTATAACGACGGGCGTCTATAACGACGAGTGTCTATGACGACGAGTGTCTATGACGACGAGTGTCTATAACGACGAGTGTCTATAACGACGAGTGTCTATAACGATAAGTGTCTATAACGACAAGTGTCTATAACTACGGGTGTCTATAACGACGAGTGTCTATAACGACGTGTCTATGACGACGAGTGTCTATAACGACGAGTGTCTATAACGATGAGTGTCTATGACAACGAGTGTCTATAACGACGAGTGTCTATAACGACGGGCGTCTATAACGACGAGTGTCTATAACGACGAGTGTCTATGACGACGAGTGTCTATAACGACGAGTGTCTATAACGACGAGTGTCTATAACGACGAGTGTCTATAACGACGGGCGTCTATAACGACGGGCGTCTATAACGACGAGTGTCTATAACGACGAGTGTCTATAACGACGAGTGTCTATAACGACGAGTGTCTATAACGACGAGTGTCTATAACGACGAGTGTCTATAACGACGGGTGTCTATAACGACGAGTGTCTATAACGACGAGTGTCTATGACGACGAGTGTCTATAACAATGAGTGTCTATAACGACGAGTGTCTATGACGACGAGTGTCTATAACGACGAGTTGTATCAGAGAGGTCTTTGAATCTTCAACTGGGTCCTCATCAGGAAAATATTTAGGAATCGATTTAACTGGACCAGAGAAGGCCTTTGACTGGATCGGCATCAGAAAAATCTTTAGGAGTCGATTTAACTGGACCAGGAAAGGTCTTGGAATCTTCAACTGAGTCTTCATCAGGAAAATATTTAGGAATCGATTTAACTGGACCAGAGAAGGCCTTTGACTGGATCGGCATCAGAAAAATCTTTAGGAGTCAATTTAACTGGACCAGGCAAGGTCTTGGAATCTTCAACTGGGTCTTCATCAGGAAAATCTTTAGGAATTGATTTAACTGGACCAGAGAAGGCCTTTGACTGGATCGGCATCAGAAAAATCTTTAGGAGTCGATTTGACTAGACCAGGCAAGGTCTTTGAGTCTTCCACTGGGTCTTCATCAGGAAAATCTTTAGGAATCGATTTAACTGGACCAGAGAAGGCCTTTGATTGGATCAGCATCAGAAAAATCTTTAGGAGTCGATTTAACTGGACCAGGCAAGGTCTTGGAATAGCTGAGAACTTAACTGGATCTTTCCTGAAATGTAAAAGTCAGTCGTATGTAATGCATGCCATGGATCAGGAAATGATGTTCTCAACATAAATGAAATTTTAAGATATGATGCGTTTATGCATGTATCATGATGTATGACAATGTGATGTTTTTGAATGTATTTTCGTCTAGGAAAATATATCCTTGACGAATGCCGGGAGTTAAATCCTGGGTTGATGGTTGAAGAAAGTTCTTCGTTTCCGCTGGGGATGAAGATTGCCAGAATGAACCGGTGGGAGAAGATGACTCCGTTGGGGAATAAACTTGATGAAGAGATTACTCTGCGGGGAATAACTACTCTAGTGATCTTGCTGGGGAACAATACTCTGTGGGAAGAGAGGTGCTTCGTTGAGATGAATGAGAACTCCATTGGGGATACCATTGTTGAGTTTTGTTGAAGAATATGATGAACTTCGCTGGGGGATAGGAAGACTTCGTCGGGGACGATCTTTCCCCGGTTATTGGCTGAGGATAACCCAGTTATATCCTAGTGGGGAAATAACCTTTGAATAAAGCCGGGAGACGCGTTCATGCTCTGCAAGGGGGAAGCTTCCAGGATCTACTGGGGATAAGCTTCCTGCTGGGGAGATGGATTCCTCTTTCCTGGGGAGGCTTTTGGACTGGACTTTCCTGGTGAAATTTTTGATATGCACTAGGAAAGTGGCTCCACTGAATGTTCGTATACCGCCGGGGAACAATCTTAAATCGAGATTGTCGGGGATGCTTGTTGGGAATATTACGCTGAGGAATGTTGAGATCTGTTAGGGATACCTAATTTCCTTAAGGCTAACAGTATAACATTGCTTGGGGAGAGTATGTTGACTTGCTGGCTCACTCTCTGGGGAGTTAAGATATCTTGGTTGCGTTCTTCAGCCGAACTTACCTTGGTACCTTGGTGGACAGAGCAACCAGATCGCTTAGACAATTCTTATTGCCCCAGTTCCTGCGGGAGAAGGTACCTGTAGAGATCTTGATAACTGCCGATTTGACCAGTCTTCTTCTGGTAAGCAAGTGACAAGATGCCGGGACATAGTCGTACGCTTTTGATCCCTAACTTTTGCTTGGACCGCCCTTTCGAGTTTTCAGTCCATCGGGATACCCATTTTTGCCCAAGCCGCCTTTTCAGGTTTTCGACTTGCCTGGTGTACAGATTTTTCATTTCATCCCTTATTTTTGCCCGAACCCTTTTGGTTCGCTGGGAAGCCCTTATTTTTGCCTAGGTGTGTCAACCTAGCGGGTCTTTGATTACGCGTAGTACTTTTTCCGACTATGTCCATGCTCTCAGGATGTAGGGAGGTGCCCCTGTTATTGTGTTGCCACGCTACCAAAAGATGTTTGGTCATGCAAGATTTGTTGCTGGGAATTCATGTCCAATGCCCCAAGTGGCTCAGGCGGAGGTTTGCCCCTGGCTGTTTGGCATCTTGAGAGATTCCTTGAATCTTGACTGGACTGCCCCAGATGATGGACAATGATCAGGCCATGCCTCTTGATTGGGGGTGCTTTTGTTCATTAGGCATTCGTCGTGCGAATTTCTATGCTGTTCAAACAAAAAGTCATATGCAAACAAAGTTATGTTAAAAATGCAAAGCTTATGTCTGTCTTGAAGTTTTTGAAAAATGCATTTTTCAGTAAAACCAGCAAATTTTGTAAAATGTGATGTCAACTCAATATTTTATAGCAAGCCTTAAGGAGTCAGGATACCTTTGGTAACAGTATTCTTTCGAACTAACCCATGCTTCAGCTAGGACTTTTAAGGGTTGTAGCGTGGCCTGGTTCACAGTTTAAGAAACAAAGGATAAAGGCTCAAATTATTTGTACCCACCCGCTCTTCGTGATGTTCTTCAAACCTAAACTCAGCTGATCGTGCGTTAGACCTTGTTTGAGTCTTTGCTCTGAAATTCCAGTGATGGTTCGGATGTTGAACGTTTATTTGAATAGGCAGTCATTTTTGTTTGGTTTAGGGTTTGTAAGACCTCTTTCTTTTTCTTTCATTATCCCTGTTTTTTGCCTGAACTGTTTCTTTTTGGAATTACAATCAGCGGGATGCCCCAGTTTTGTAAGTCTCTTTCATAGGTTTTGACTTAATGGGTTTTTATTTTTGAGATATAATGACTGCCTATCCTTATGATTATTCGGAATCATCACTGTCTTTTTTTTTGTAAGGACCTCTTTGGTGCCATTTGTTATGCACTTGGATCAACTGAGAGAACTACCCTGCCCCAGGTTATGATAAAGGGTTTTAATTTTTGAAAAGAAAAACTCCTACTTCTTTGGCTCGGAGGGGTTGACGAGGGATTATCTTCCTTATAACTCCAGTGTTTAGGGATTGAAACAATGCTTGTACCTCATCAGCGGGGTCTGTTCAAAAGTATACTGTAGATTGCGGTATCGTTTTCGTCATCCTCCCTCAAGAGGCTTAGAATTATTAATCGAGCATTGAACATCACAAAAAATGAAAGCAATTTTAACTAGTGAATACGAAATAATTACTTCAAAACAGACATGTGTAGTGCATTAATGAAATAACAATGTTTAACATGAATAAATGTTTGAACAATCAAAAGAAAATCACAACTTGAAAAATTCTAATGTACAAAAGTCTTCTAGTCTCAGGGCTTGTTACTTCGACTGGTGCATCTTGTAGGGATGGCAGGAGCATTCAGCCTGGCCCATCTGGGTGAAATCCACAGCTCTTTCATTAATCAGGTCTTGGATCTTATTCTTCAGAGCCCAGCAGTCGTCGGTGTCATGTCCTGGACAGTCAGAGTGGTATGCACACCTTTCCTCAGGATTGTACTTTAGGGAGGTTGTGTTGAGATTCTTAGGAGGGTCCCTTAACGTCACCAGATTCAACCTCAACAATTGTTGTAAATCTTGAGACGGTGACACGTTGAGCTTGGTGAACTGCCTTTTAGGCTTGTCTGGCTTGCTCTGATCAACCCGTTATTCTTGGTGAGGTCGTTGTTGGACCTGTGAAGTAGTAGCAGTTTGGAGAGGCCCGTTCATTAAACCAAACCTTTGACTTCTTGGAGGCTGATTAATGACTTGGTCCCTGACTTGGACTGGTTGCTTCATGTTGTATCTGTCTTGATGGAGTTGACTGATCATGGTCCTCAACTCTTCTTGCTCCCGAGTTAATCCTTGGATGAGAGCCCTTTGCCCCAGCATCTGGGTTTTCAATGTGTCTACCTCAACTTGTAGATGTTTTAGTCGTTCGTCCTTGTCATCTTCTGGGTTTTGCTTGGCCAGATTCCCCATGAGGAGTGTCCTTAACTCTTCTTGCCCCTTGGATAGGTTTAGGAAGATCTCCCTGAACTGAATCTCTTGAACCTGAAGATCCTGGTTATCTTGTTGGGAAGCCATTGCTGAAATAAACAACAGAGATGGTAAGTGACCTGTCAAAAGGGTACCTGTTATGCAATGATATGTATGTATATATATGCCATGTTTTCAAGGATCTCGCGGGGTAAACAAGAAAAAATTGTCAGAATTTGAATCCGGTAGCTTGATTGAAGGAGCTTCATGTTGTCGAGAGTCCTTCTTCAAGGGTCAAGGCTCACCATATCAAGTGGGTCATAGCCCCTGACTTTAGTCATCATGTCTGGTTTTGATTTCCAAACAACCTTATTTAGGGAAACCTTTTCAGGAGTCAAAGCTCACCATATCTAGTGGGTCATAGCCTCTGACCCAGATCATCAACCTGGCTAGAGGAAAATAAATCCCCTTTGCCCCTTGCTAGACATTCTGGTTCATCATGACCTGCATCACAAGCCCTTGAGATCCTTAAAATGAATTAGTCCTTATGTAGGATGCATGCCATGGTATGATGTTATGATGTTATGCTATGCATGGGGTGATGTAGGTAAACCCTGTTATGAGTCTCAATTAAGGATTGTAAACAAAACCTGCAAGAAACTCAAGTGTCAGAAAACAGGCATGCAAGCAGTCAAGTATGAAAGCACACAAGTCACACCACAGCCCTTAGAGTTTAGGCCAGCATGGGGTCTGGGTATTACCCTCTTGAAGTTGGTTGGTTAAGACCTATCCTATCCAAAGTAACCGGGTTCTAAGGGTCCCAATATCACTGGACTGTTTTCATTGTTCATCGTTTTGATTTAGCCACTGAACTGGCGACCGAAATATTCCAAGAAAACAACCCTCAATTGAGTGTAGCATCGAGTATCAACCAACCTCGGACTGCACCAAAGTCATTTATCTCACTACCCTAAAGAGGCCAAGATGGTTCAATTAAGGTTCCTAAGGTCAGTTGATGCTTCACGATACCACGTGGAGGCCCCGTACTCTCCTTGACTGAACTCAAGGGTTACTGGTACACACCAAAGTGCCACATCAACGTAGCATACTGCTTCAACCATGTCGGCATACCCCGCACAGTTCCCTCACAGCCTTGTTGCTACTTTCTAAGAAGGTATCCCCCAGATCCGGGTTAGGATCTATAGAACTCCCAAGACAGTACCCACAATAATAAAGAAAGCAATTCAGACAATTGAAAACACAAGTGATCTTAGTCCTAAGGTACACCTCACTTTAAGATAAGTCCCCAACAGAGTCGCTAGTTCTGTGATCGGTGGATCTGGAACTGACTGTTTAACGCTGGTTCGTGAAATGTCGCGGTAAGCAAGAGTCGCCACCATCTTTTATTTTCTCCAACATGGACAGGACAAAAGCACAGCAAAATTCCTTATGAGATAGTTTCTCGGTTCGGGAGGTAGATTTATAGAAAGGGAAGGTGTTAGCACCCTTTCTATCCGTGGTTATCCACGGGCTCTTAGATACTTGCTCATTGTGTTTTCAAAAGTGTTTGCTTTTCAATTGTGAGTGGGTTTGAAAAAGTTTCGTTTAAAGATTTCAGATCGACTCTTGTATCAGTCCTCAAGAGTGTTTGAAAAATTGTTTTGAAAGTCTTTTTGAAAGTGTCGGTGTGAAAAGAGTTTTGATTTGTTTTGAATTAGAGCAAGTATCTATGAGTCATCTACCTACCCTAAGGAATTAGGCTGTGTAGAAGTCCTTAAGGTAGTGCCATCCCACCATTGAGAGGTAGGTAGCACCACCGTTGGAGGTGATCGGGTCAATTCGTTTTTAGGGACAGTGTGGTCACCGGAGCAATAGTAGGACACCTTAGAAGCTACCCTTATGCCATGTTCATGGACATAAAGACTTACTAAAACGTCCTATACTCGACGACCACGTTTCGAGGGGCAAGGCAACAATGAGGCGTACCCTAAGAGTGGTGTGTGAATTGTGTGTCATTTTCAGTTATGTTTTATCTTAATCATGCATTGGGTGAGCTACGCTTTGATTTTATTTGGGCCATTCATTCTTTCATGCAATTAGCAGTTTAAGGGTGCGGAAATTAAAATGCGGAAAATAAAGGTCCTACGCTATTACAAGGCGCGGGTCTATACATCGCCAAATTAACAAAGACCCGTTTTTTTAATAAAATGCGGAAAGTAAATAAATTTCCTAATTACTATTACAAGGCTTTGGACAATTACATAATATTTAAAACGAAAAATAAGAACAAACACGCGCAAAGAAATTAGAATCGAATATGCGAGGGCATTGGACCCTTTAAAGAAATTAAATGAAATTGAAAGTTAATTAATGATTAAATAAAGAAAAGGAATTATTTTTATGTTTTTTGTATTTAATGAAATAAAGGAAATTAGTTAAAATTAGAAATTAAATAAAACCCTAGTTCTAAATTGTTTTTAATTATTAAAAAAAGTTAAAGTTTAAAACCTAATTTATACTAATTATTTAGTTATATGGGTATTTACAAAAGAATTAATAATTAATAATAATAATAAGGAGAAAAAGTTATTTATTAAGAAAAGAGAATAAAAATGCTAAAAACCTAATTTCTACATTTTTTAGTTATTTAAGAAAAACATTAAAATTGTAACCTAAATTAACCTAAATTGATTATTAAATTTATTTACAAAAAAATATTAATGCATTAAATATTAAATAAACATTTTTTATTTTCTTGATTTCTGATTTTTTTTGTGTTATGAAAATTAATTTTGTATAATTTAAAGGAAACAATTAATTTTAAAAAAAACAAATAAAAGAATAGAAAGAAAAATAAATAAAAGTTGAAAATTGGACAAACCATGGGGGTATCTGACCCCTTTGGAGGTTAATTGCAAGGAATTTGGCCCACTGCAATCAGGCCCTTTTTGACTTTTCCAGCGCATGTGTGGAACGGTTGACTAGCGTCCATGGTGAGCTGCATGTTTTGGCCTTTGGATTGTCCTTCTGGACACTTGGCAAGCAAGCAGGTGAGGGCGCTTGGTGGACCACTGGAGAGCACACTGCATAGAAGCATATTAAGAAAAATATTATGGAAGAAGTGGGGGACCTGGGAATCGAACCCAGGTCCCAATACCTGCATGCCAACACAACAGCCAACCCAACCAACGCGTTACTTTGTATAGTTAGTGGACAATGATTATTATATGTGAAAAACAAGCGTTATTGGCAGACACAAAAATCACGCGCGAAGATTCAAACTATCCAGTCATGCTGAGACACGTCCACCTTCTTCTTCATTTGCCTGAAAATACAGAATAGATAGCGGGGGTTTTAAACCCCCACTAAACTCAAACAAGAAAAATAGCGATTAGCTCCTGGGCAAATAGAAATTGGGCGCGATGTATGACTTCAATTCGTCCTGATGCCCTGATTTCAATGGTACTAGTTTTATTGTCCAATTTTTCCAGATGCGTAAAACCCCAAAATTGGAGCTCTGAAACCCTAAGAAACGTTCATGGCAACTTTTGATACAAGCAATATTAATTCAATTAAGGGACACCAATAGCTTCAGAAAGTTCATGTTAGTGTAAATCAAACATTAAAACGTATGGAAAATGCATGTAAAGTCAAATACGAATGTGAAAAATTTCATGAACAGGGCGATGTCATTCTACCACATCTGGATGTATGGAGACTTGTATTTGATTGTAAAAGCTTCATGGGTGTCTTGGCAAGCTTGTGGAATGCTTTTGAGGCCTTGAAACCAGCTCTATGTATGAAAACAGTTTCTCACTTTTTGTCAAAAAAATGCAAGTTTGTTCTTTAGGTTTCTGCGCAGCCTTTGTGTCCAGGGCATTAGGGTTATGTTTGCATATGTATGTAGATGGAATTAGGTTAGAAAAACCAAGCCCAAAGTCCTTGAATCAATGCTTTGAATATTTGATTTTGTCAAATCTTTTCCAATTCTTTTTGCCATGGAAACTTGCCTATTTTGGAAGATTTGGTCTCTTGAGAAGGCACACGAAATATTGAGTTCATAATGGGAGAATATGCTGCACAAAAAGATTCAAAGCCTTTGTTTAGTATTTTTCTCATAATTAATTTTGATTAAATGAAATAATAGGATTAAAAATTAAATTAATTAATTAAAAATAAGAAAATAACTCCCTTTTAGCTTAATGGGTCGTGCATAGCTTTTGGGTGATGATTCATGGAAGAAATTGAGGCCCATTAGCATTTTTGAGGCATTTGAAGTAAAGTTGACTTTTCAAAATTCCCAAAAATTTCCCAACTTCCACAAGGCATATCTTGCTCAATTTTTAAGCTTTGATCATGTTCTTGGACATTTTGGAAAGGTCTTGAAGTCCTCTAACCAATGCCTTTGGTCCCATGTCATTTTGATTTACCAATATCAAGTTATGGTCTTTGACTTAAAGTGCCTTTTTGTTGACTTTTGAAAATGACCTATAATGTTGAGATTGATAACTTTTTGTGAGAGAATTTCTTGGACTTAAAGTGTGAAGATGAGTTGTAGGAAATTTCATTCTCTTCAAAATGAGCTTTGGATGGAATTTTTCTGATAAACCATGTGGAAGTTATGCCTTGGTCAATTTGCAGTTGACTTTTTCAACTGTCCAAAAATAGAAACTTTTGCATCTTGAGACTTTTTGAGCCATGCCTTGAGAATCATGATCAAGAATTGATCAAATGATGTTTGTGGCTTCAAAATATGATGTTGACCAAAAATTTTGACTTTTGACTGTCAAATGACCATTTTGCCCCTGCAGTTGACTGTGAAGCATTTAGGGTTTTTGACTATGCAATTTGATGCTGTGAGTCTTGAAACTTGGCATGTGGATGCTTGGCAATGTATGTAGGTATGTGGGACTTGTTTGGACCCTTGGAAACTTCAATTTCTTTGCCAGAACCAAAACCCTAATTTTTGACTGTTAGGAGGCAATTGGACTGTGCAACCCTTGGGAGATTTTGAAGCATGCTCTTAGCAAACCTTGAAGAATATGGGAGGGAAAATTTTGGGGTACAACACATTGGAACTAAATGGGTCTTCAGAAACAAGCTGAATGAGCAAGGAGAGGTTGTCAGAAACAAAGCACGACTGGTGGCTCAGGGTTATAGTCAACAAGAAGGAATTGATTATAATGAAACCTTTGCCCCAGCCACCAGGTTAGAGTCAATTAGATTGTTAATCTCCTTCGATGTTCAACACAACATCTCATTATATCAAATGGATGTTAAAAGTGCCTTTTTAAATGGTTACATAGAAGAAGAAGTTTATGTCCAACAACCTCCTGGTTTTGATGACACAAAATTTTCATAACATGTTTTCAAACTGAAAAAGTCTCTGTACTGTCTGAAACAAGCTCCCAGAGCTTGGTATGAACGTCTGAGTAACTTTCTTTTAGAAAAGAATTTTACCAGAGGCAAAGTGGACACAACTTTATTCAGAAAAACATTTAAAAATGACATCTTAATCTGTAAAATATACGTTGATGATATTATATTTGGAACTTCTAATGTCTCTCTTGGAAGAGAATTTGCTGAATCTATGCAGGCTGAATTTGAGATGAGCATGATGGGAGAACTAAAATTCTTTCTGGTAATTCAAATAAATCAAACGCCAGAAGGTACCTACATACATCAGAAAAAGTATGTCAAAGAACTTCTAAAGAAATTCCAACTATCAGAAAGTAAAGAAGCAAAG
Organism: Vicia faba; assembly: GCA_948472305.1. NCBI lineage: Eukaryota > Viridiplantae > Streptophyta > Magnoliopsida > Fabales > Fabaceae > Vicia > Vicia faba. Next base: position 1,458,136,820 of record OX451739.1, read on the forward strand.
ACCCCAATGCATCCCACGTGCATTCTGGGAAAAGACGAGGTAAGTAAGAAGGTAGATCAGAAACTCTATAGAGGTATGATTGGATATCTTCTCTATCTGACTGCATCTAGACCAGATATTCTATTCATTGTATGTTTATGTGCAAGATTCCAATCATATCCTAGAGAATCTCACTTAACTGCTTTTAAGCGAATTCTGAGGTATCTGAAAGGTACTACTAACCTTGGACTATGTTACAGAAGATCCAAAGATTTTAAACTAGTAGGTTATTGTGATTCTGACTTTGCTGGAGATAAAATAGAGCGCAAAAGCACCTTTGGAAGCTGTCAGTTTCTGGGTGATAACGTCATCTCATGGTACAGCAAGAAGCAAGCCATTATTGCATTATCAACCACTGAAGTTGAATATATATCTGTTGCTGGATGTAGCACTCAGATAATCTGGATGAAGAGCCAGTTGGAAGATTATCATCTATATGAAAGTAAGATTCCTATCTTCTGTGATAATACCTATGTTATTTGTCTCTCAAAAAATCCCATCTTACATTCTAAGGAAAAACATATAGAAATTAAACATCATTTCATAAGGGACTACATTCAGAAGGGAATTTTAAACTTAAATTTTGTAGACACGGACCATCAATGGGCTGACATTTTTACTAAACCCCTTGTTGAAGATAGATTCAAATTCATTCTAAAAAACATCAGCATGGAATTTTGTCCTGAATGAAAATAATTTTTCTTCTATATGTGTTTCCAGAATGTTCTGAAATGAATGTTCTGATTGACTGCTCTTCAGAAGTTAGAAGAGGAGTTACATCATAAGCCATTAATTATGTTCTGAAATGTGTCTAATGTTTCCTTACTAGAATGGTCAGAAGTTCATTATAGTAAACCAGCTGTCTCACACTACCCTCAGAAGTTGAACGCGTGTTTCAATTCTGAAAGGGCACGCATGCGTGCACTGCTATTGAGACGTCGTTCCTAGGTAACTGTTCAGATTTGATCAAAATCATGCACCCCCTTAAATGTCAAATCTCATTAATTGTCTATAATTATGATGTTTTTTTAATCATTTAAGATTCTTAAACTGCTCATTAAGTTAAAGATTTTTTTAACTATATATATACCCTTGCAAAATCCATGTTCTATTTTTTACTCTTTTTCTCAAACTTCAATCTCAAGTACTATATGACATAGATGATTTTGCTGATGAAGTACCTCAACAAAATCAATCTCAAACTCAAATACCTCCTTCTGCTCTTCACCATCAGAATCCAAATAATCCTGCTCACAACCCTCTACCAACATCCCCCATCAGACCTTTTCACCAAGACCCTCTGAGTGGTATGATGGTTCTTGGAGACTACCTAGCATAAATTGAAGATGTGAAAAACACAAGAAGGGGAGGTTGAATTGAAAAACTTAAATCAAAAGGCTTAATAACACAGTATTTTTATCCTGGTTCGTTTGATCTCAAACTACTCCAATCCACCCGTCAAGGTGATTTCGCCTCTCTCCAACGAGGTCTTAATCCACTAATCTCAAAGGATTACAACAGCTACTTTAACAACTGTTAAAGTCTTCTTGAGTATAACCACAAACCGGTTTATCTCAAGGAAATCTTTTACAAATAATTGAAAAAGAGTGTGTTGTTGTTTTCTAACAAAACAGTATATCATAACTGTGATAGTTACACAAATTAATCTTGGAATAAAATGAATTTGCTAAGGCTTTTAAATATGCGTGGTTTGGAAGGCTTGGCAAATTGTTGTGTGCGTACATACATTCTTCTTTTCACAAGCAGACTTGTTTATATAGGAAAGGCAAAGATACGTTGTCCATAAAGCAAGTTTAATGATAATAACACACTTTCTTTTTGAAGAAGATCTTGTTTGAAGAAAGCCGTTAGCATTTAATTTTGTCCTGAATAATTAATAACGCTTCAGAGTCTTCTTTGCTTTAACTGTTGATAACGCTTCAGAGTGTTGATGACTTGGTAAAGATGTCTTCTGATGCTGATTGCATTCTGATGCTGATTTCATCAGAACATCTGCATATGCAAAACATAATTTTAAGGAGCATAATTGTTCTTTGTATATATCTTTGAATTTAATTATTCTTTGTATTTTGTTATCATCAAAACTCTAATCAAGGGTTGTAGAATCAAACTATGTTCTAACAATCTCCCCCTTTTTGATGATGACAAAAACCAGATTTTTCAATTAAGAATAAAGAATAAAAAAGTATAGAATTAAGGAGAAAAACTCCCCCTGAGTTGATTACTTCCCTTTAATTCCATGAGTCTTTAAGCATCAGAATTTGACTACGTCTTTCATCAGAGTTTTGTACCTGTTCAAGCTTTTCAGAAGAAAGAAATTAAGTAGATCAGAATGTTTGAGACTTATGTCTCAGTAATCCATTATTGAAAATATCTTATTCTTTCTCCCCCTTTTTTTCAATTATCAAAAAGAACATATAATCAGAGCCAAAAATGATTTATATTAAAATTAGAAGCAACGATAAGAAGTTCAGAACAACAACAATGTAGAAAATATTACAGATAAACAAATTTTAAAAATAAAGGAAAATATAAGATGGAGGAGGAAGGTGCGTGAACAAAGCTTCCAACAAGCCCTTGATCTGGGTGTTGGTTTCCTCTTGTTTGGTTAACATGCTCTTGATTTCCGAAATTTTATCATCCTGTTTATCCATTCTTTCCTGCATAACAATATCTGCTCTCTTCAGTTCTTCCAGAGTCTGCCTTTCATAGGAGGAAGCTTGAGAATCTTCAGTAACTGGATGCTTCTCAGAGCATTCTGCAACGTCATCTTTTTGAACCAGATTCTCTGAAGGAATCATCTGCTCTGGAGTATCAGTCAGAATGAGACCTTATGACTCTGGTTGAACTTTGTCTGCTGGATGATATTCTGACCAGGGAGCATTGTCCAGAGGGAGAACTTCTTCCTTGAGCAGTTGGCTCAGAACTTGATCTTCAATTACCTTTAGCAGATTACTGAAATTCTGTTGAACTTGTCCGTAGCTCTATTCTTGCATCTTATGAGTTTCAGAACTTATCCATTTTCTGAAACTTGTCCAAAGATAATCTGAGGCAGCAGGATTGATCATCTCAAGACTAGCTTGCTTCAGGGAAGTTATCCACTTCTGCATTTCTGTTTCAAATATCAATAAACTAGTACCAACATCTGGTGTGGGTTCAGATGGTTTTGGTTTTGGAATGGCTGTTTTGTGGGTTATGGCAGCAAGACGTTCAAAAACAGTTAAATCAATGATAGTTTTGGCGTTGTCATCTGGATTGTTCTTTGGTGAGGGAGTGGGAGAGTCTGGAATAATTATTGGACTAGTTGGAGAGTTTGGTGGAGTTGGTTCTAGTGAAGAGGGGATTTGGGGAATATCCAGAATGGTCAGGGGCATACGGATGGCCAGAGGTTCAGTGATTCCAGGAATGGGAATGGTATCAGAATCATCTGTTTGGTTGGATTGAACGTTATGAGATTCTGGTTCACAGGATTCAGAAGGTTGGACCTCAGAAGTTTGAACTTTTGGTTGTGATTGTTCAGGTTGTGGAGAAGGTGGATGAATTTCTGGTTGAGGAGATGAAGGTAGTGGTATTTCTGGTTGTGGAGAGAGGGGAATATCTGGTTTTGGTGCTTCTGAAATGGTTTCAGAGTTTGGATTTTCTAGTATGGGAGCAGAAATATTTTGGTCAAAAGTTTCAATATCTGACAGAACTTTTACAAGTTCTGGTTGAGTTGTTTCAGTATTTGGATTGATAGGTAGGGAGTGAGTTCCTTTAAAAGTTAAGGTTTCTGAGGGGTCAAACCCTATGTCAAAATCATCAAATGTTTGTGGGGTAGGAATTGGTTCAGATGTTGATAAAGATATTGATTCTAAAACATTAACAGTAGAAGGATTACCTTTCCTTTTAGCAGCTTTGGGAGTTCGCTGGGATGATCCTTCTGCTGCTGCCTTCCTTTTCTTGTTCTTCTTCAGCATAACTTCTGGAGCCTTCTGTTGCAAGTCCTGAATATTTAGATCTAGTGCAGTGCCATCTGCCTTGCATGCATCCAAGTATCTGATGATAATCTCAGGCTTGGAATCAATTTCTGAGAACATAGGGAAATCATCCAGAGGAATCCTTCTACTGGTGATTGTTGCAAAAGAAGTAACACTGGGTTCCTTCTTGATGTTCTCAATAATCTTCATCTTTTCCAGATTCTTCGTATTCAAAGGCTTTCCAGCAGTTGCCTCTAAAGAGATGATTTCTTGTGCTTCTGTTAGATGCTCTATCAACCTATTCTCTGTCAGAATATCTGATATGAGCCTTCCAAGGGGTATCCAGTCCCTTTTAGTGCGCTCATCTTCTCTAGTCTCCTTAACACTGGTCCTCAGATGATTGAACAGTAAATGAGCCAGATTTACCTTAGTCTTCTTGGAGATAAAGTAAATCAGAAATTGCTGATCAATGTTTATGTAGTCAGGAGAGCTGGTTGGCTTCCTATGGTTTATGCATCCCAGAATAATCATAGCCCATATTCTGTGATGGTCCTTCAGATCCCTTATCTTTCTGGAGGGAAGACCCAGAGTGAAAATTTCTCTAGCAATTGAAGCGACATCAGCACATCTTTCAGCCATGTCTATACACCTTACGCCACCACCATTGTAACCTATCAGTTTTGCAATTAGTTCTTCAGTTATGACAATCTTCTTCCCCATTACATACGAAGTAACTTGATGGTTGGAGGGTGAAGCATGAATCCAAAATTCCTTCACAAGGATTGGGAACGTTGGACCTAGAAGACGGTCAAAATACCTGTTCCATCCTTGAGCCTTTACTTCTTCAGAAGGATTGAACCCATTTTCTTGAAGACTTTCAAAGTCCACAATCAATTCTGAAAGTAATTCTAGGTTGTTAATGGGCGTGAGAAGAGTTCTGAATGGTTCTTCATATTGTTTGTGGATTTTGTTCTCTGAGTACTGGTATTAGGGATGCTTGAGGAAGCCATATTCACACAAAATTTTAGAAGAAAATGAGAGGGTTTTTGAGAGATGCAAACTGAAAATAATTTGATTGTAGAGAAAGTGAAAGTGAAAGAGTGTAAAGAGTGAAAAATGCGTTTAAATAGATTTTGAAAACATAAACTGCAAGAGATAGAAATAAATTGTAATGATTATAAGCATTAATGACAGTTGATTTTAGGGGATTCAGAAAGATATTGGAACGGTTACCTATGACATGTGTCTCAATGCACCCAATCAGCGCTTTTGACCTTTCAGAAAAGTGAACGTGTGTTCAGCCTCAGAAGGTAGCTGATGAATGGATGACAACTGTTTGCTTACGTGAACAACACACTTCTATCCTTGAAATGAAATGTTCAGATCTTCATGGATAGATTCTGATACAATCTGTACTTCAAAATTCTGAAGGCAGGTTGATCAGCAGTTCACAGAAAATAACAAAAATTCTGAAGATTAAGATATGTAAATAAAACAGTTTATTCTGGGCAGAGCTTCATGCTGAGATGTTTCAGAATGAAGTTAAACCTATCTTCAGAAAGAGGTTTTGTAAGAACATCAGCCCATTGATGGTCCGTGTCAATGAATTTTAAATTGAGAATCCCTTTCTGAATATAGTCCCTAATAAAATGATGTTTTATTTCTATATGCTTAGTCCTAGAATGCAAGATAGGATTTCTACTGAGACAAATAGTAGAAGTATTGTCAGAGAGGATAGAAATGTTACTCTCAAATATATTGAAGTCCTCAAGTTGACTTTTCATCCAGAGCATTTTGTATGTTGCATCCAGCTACTGCTATGTATTCAGCTTTTGCTGTTGATAGAGTTATTGTGGATTGTATTTTGCTGGACCATGAGATCAGATTTTCTCCCAGAAACTGGCAGCTTCCAAAAGTGCTTTTACCTTCTACTTTGTCTCCAGCAAAATCAGCATCACAGTATCCTACTAGGCTGTAATAATTTGATTTTCTATAAAACAAACCCATATTAGCAGTACCTTTCAGATACTTAAAAATTCGCTTAACTGTTGTTAAGTGAGATTCTCTAGGATCTGATTGGAATCTAGCACAAATGCAAACACTGAATAGAATGTCAGGCCTTGAAGCCGTCAGATAGAGAAGAGAACCAATCATACCTCTGTAGACCTTCTGCTCTACCTTTTTGCTTACCTCTTCTTTTTCCAGAATGCACGTGGGATGCATTGGAATCCTTGATGGCTTACATTCTGAGAGATCAAATTTCTTCAGAAGTTCTCTGACATATTTGCTCTGATGAATGTAAGTTCCTTCTGGGGTTTGATTAATCTGAATGCCCAGAAAGAATTTTAGTTTCCCCATTAGGCTCATCTCAAACTCTGCCTGCATACATTTAGCAAACTCTCTTCCCAGAGAGTGTTTAGTGGATCCAAATATGATGTCATCAACATAAATCTAACATACTAAAATGTCATTCTTAACTGTCTTACAGAACAAGGTTGTGTCCACTTTCCCTCTGGTGAATTCCTTTTCTAACAGGAAGTTACTTAGTCTTTCATACCAAGCTCTGGGAGCTTGTTTCAGACCATAGAGTGACTTCTTTAGTTTGAAAACATATTCTGGATTTTTGGAACTTTCAAAACCAGGGGGTTGGTGCACATATACCTCTTATTCTATATAGCCATTTAAGAATGCACTCTTGACATCCATATGATACAGAGTGATGCCTTTATTAACATCAAATGAAATTAAAAGTCTGATAGATTCTAACCTGGTGACTAGAGCAAAGGTTTCTGTATAGTCTATCCCCTCTTGCTGACTATAACCTTGTGCTACCAACCGTGCTTTGTTTCTGATGACTTCACCTTGTTCGTTCAGTTTGTTTCTGAACACCCATTTTGTACCATTGACATTGAATCCTTTTGGTTTGGGAACCAGATCCCATACGTCATATCTTATGAATTGATTTATCTCCTCTTGCATTGCCAGAATCCAGTCATTATCCAGAAGTGCTTCATCAATTGTTGTTGGTTCAATCAGAGAAACCAGTCCCATGAGGGATTCTTCAGAGTTTCTGAAGGTAGATCTTGTTCTGATTGGATCTTCCTTCCTTCCTAAGATTGTTTCTTCTGGGTGATCAATGCTGCTTCTGGATGGTGTTTTCTGGAGTTGATCAACAGAAGGTGCTGGGTTGCTTGCAGTGACTCTTTCTGATGTTAAGGGAGTGTCTCTGTTGAGAGCTTCTGATGATTTGTCTTCAGTACCTGTGATTTCGACTTCCATACCTGCAAGGAATTCATTCTGCTTTGACTTTTGAGAGTCAAGCTTATCATTAAACTGAACACTGATTGACTCTTCAACAATCTGTGTTTCTGTATTGTATACTCTGTACCCTCTTGAGCGTTCAGAGTATCCTAACATAATACACTTTTGTGCTTTAGAGTCAAACTTGTTCAAATAATTTTTTGTATTCAAAATAAAACATGTACATCCAAATGGGTGAAAATAAGAAATGTTGGGCTTTTTGTTCTTCCACAATTCATATGGAGTCTTTTCCAGAATATGTCTTATGGAGATTCTATTCTGAATGTAACACGCTGTGTTTATTGCCTCTGCCCAGAAGATCTTAGCAACGTTAGTCTCGTTGATCATGGTTCTGACCATTTCTTGCAATGTTCTGTTCTTTCGTTCTACAACTCCATTTTGCTAGGGAGTTCTAGGACAAGAGAAATCATGCAGAATGCCTTTTTCATTAAAGAATAACTCAAAATATTTATTTTCAAATTCTCCACCATGATCACTTCTGACTTTGACAATTCTAAGATCCTTTTCATTCTGAACTTGGTTGCAGAAGGTAACAAACACAGAGTGTGACTCGTCCTTGTGCCTTAAGAACTTTACCCATGTCCATCTGCTATAGTCATCTATGATTACTAACCCATACTTCTTACCAGTGACTGAAGCAGTTTTTACTGGTCCAAATAAGTCAATGTGCAGAAGTTCTAATGGCTTAGAGGTGGAAACAACATTTTTAGATTTGAAAGCAGGTTTTGAAAACTTGCCTTTCTGACATGCTTCACACAGAGCATCTGAATTGAACTTCAGGTTAGGAAGTCCTCTGACCAGATTGAGTTTGTTAATCTGAGATATTCTTCTCATACTAACATGTCCCAATATTCTGTGCCAGATCTATTACTCGTTGTTAATAGACAGAAGACACTTTACATTCTGACTTTTCAGTTCAGAAAGTTTGATTTTATAGATGTTGTTTTTCCTCTTTCCATTAAATAGGATAGTCCCATCTTTCTGACTAACAGTTTTGCATGAATTTTGATTGAAGATTATATCATAACCGTTATCACTTAATTGACTTATGGAGAACATATGCCTTTGGTTCCAGGCTTTGGAACATATGCCTTCTTCCTGTCATGTGTCGTGAGCAGCCAGAGTCCAGGTACCATGATTGGTGTCTTTGCTTTGCTGCTAAAGATATCTTCCGCATGTATTATTTTATCCTTAGGTACCCACATTTTCTTGGGTCCTGATTTGTTAGTTTTACCAAAACTCTGGTTGAATTTTGGTTTGACAGAGTAATCACTACTTGTGTATTTTATGTCATGTGGGTGCCCATATATAAAGTGTGAATCAAGTGGAGTACGTTTTACAACTAAATCCATGGCATTTTTTGGTGTAGGTACCTTACCTTGATATCCTATCCCTTTTCTGCCATTTCTGCTAACTCCATAGATCATTGAATCCATTTTGCTTCTGTCTATGTTTTTAGCTAGAAACTTCTGAAAGCTGTGATCATACTCTTTGATGATCTCATCAGCATTGCTGGGAGTTTCAGGGATTGTTTCCTTCTAAGAGTTTTGCAATTGGTTTTCTAATTTTGAAATTTTATCTTTTAACTCAGAATTCTCCAATTTGAGACTCTCAGTCTTATCAGAGTCAGAAGCAAGATTCCCTTTCAGGTTTCTGAATTTGACTCTGATCTGCTGATATCTTTCCAGAATTTCATTAAGGCTTTCAGCTAGTTCAGCCTTAGTAAAGTTTATAGTAAATTCAGGGAATACCTCTTCTGTATCTGATTCGGAGTCTGACTCAGAAGCTTCATTGTCTTCAGTTATGTTTGCCATGAGAGCTATGTTTGCTCTTTCATCATCTGATTCTGAGTCAGCTTCAGATGTGTCAGAATCATCCCATGTAGCCATGAGACTTTTCTTCTTTTCCTTGACAAACTTCTTTTTGGGCTTCTCCTTCTGAAGCTTTGGGCAATCACTTTTGTAGTTCCCTTGCTCGTTGCATTCATCGAAAATGATATCTTTATTGTTTGGCTTTCTGTATCCTGAAGAACCTTCAGATCTTCTGTGTCCAGAGGAGGATTCTGACCTTCTGTATCTGGAGGAAGATTCATTCTGATTTTTTGATCTTATGGGATTCCTGAACTTCCTTTGCCTCTGCTTCCACAGTTGGTTCACCCTTCTGGAGAGAAGAGACAATTCATCTTCTTTTGATGAGGATCCATCAGAGGTTTCTTCCACAGCCTGCAAAACTTTGGAGTCATATTTTCTGTTAGATTTTAAAGCTAATGGCTTACCTTGCTTTTGAGGCTCATCTGCTTCTAGCTTTATCTCGTGACTTATGAGGGAGCTAACAAGTTCCTCCAAAGAGATTTTGTTGATATCCTTAGCTAGCTTAAGTGCTATGACCATTGGCCTCCACTGTTTTGGCAAGCTTCTGATGATCTTCTTAACGTGATCAGCAGTGGAATGCCCTTTGTCAAGAACTTTTAGACTAGCAACAAGAATTTGGAATCTTGAAAACATAGTTTCTATTGATTCACTATCTTCCATCTTGAATGCCTCATACTTCTGAATGAGCGCAAGGGCTTTGGTTTCTTTGACTTGAATGTTGCCTTCATGCGTCATTCTCAGAAAGTCAAACATATTCTTGGCAGTTTCTCTGTTTGATATCTTCTCATATTCTGAATATGAGATGGCGCTGAGAAGAATTGTTCTGGCCTTATGATGATTTCTGAACTCACGCTTTTGCTGATTAAACATCATTTTCCTGTCAATCTTCTGACCACGTCTATCCACTGGGTGCGTGTATCCATCAGTCACCATGTCCCACAGATCAGCATCATGGGCCAGAAAGAAAATCTCAATTCTGTCTTTCAAGTAGTCAAAGTTCTCTCCATCAAAGACTGGAGGTTTGCCACTGAATTTGTCCCTTTCTTCATTGTTGTCATTGCTGATGTTTTGACTTGGTCCTGCCATTGTGTTTTTCTGACGCTGGATCTTGTACTGACACGGTTAAGTGTTATGAGCTCAGAACCAGGCGCTCTGATGCCAATTGAAGATGTGAAAAACACAAGAAGGGGGGGTTGAATTGAAAAACTTAAATCAAAAGGCTTAATAACACAATATTTTTATCCTGGTTCGTTTGATCTCAAACTACTTCAGTCCACCCGTCAAGGTGATTTCGCCTCTCTCCAACGAGGTCTTAATCCACTAATCTCAAAGGATTACAACAGCTACTTTAACAACTGTTAAAGTCTTCTTGAGTATAACCACAAACCGGTTTATCTCAAGGAAAACTTTTACAAATAATTGAACAAGAGTGTGTTGTTGTTTTCTAACAAAACAGTATATCACAATTGTGATAGTTACACAAATTAAGCTTGGAATAAAATGAATTTGCTAAGGCTTTTGAATATGCATGGTTTGGAAGGCTTGGAAAATTGCTGTGTGTGTACGTACGTGCTTCTTTTCACAAGAAGACTTGTTTATATAGGCAAGGCAAAGATACGTTGTCCATAAAGCAAGTTTAATGATAATAACACACTTTCCTTTTGAAGAAGATCTTGTCTGAAGAAAGCCGTTAGCATTTAATTCTGTCTTGAATAATTAATAACGCTTCAGAGTCTTCTTTGCTTTAACTGCTTATAACGCTTCAGAGTGTTGATGACTTGGTAAAGATGTCTTTGATCAGAGTCATAGTGTACGTGATTAGGCGCATATTCTGGTCATCAAGCTTCAGCGTATAATCTGGTAGCTTCAGCGTGTAGCATATATTGCTGATCTTCTGATGCTGATTCCATTTTGATGTTGATTTCATCAGAACTTCTGCATATACAAAACATAATTTTAAGGAGCATAATTGTACTTTGTATATATCTTTGAATTTAATTATTCTTTGTATTTTGTTATCATCAAAACTCTAATAAAGGGTTGTAGAATCAAACTATGTTCTAACATAAATGTTCCTCTGGCTACACAACCACCATCCTTCATCCTACCATCTGAAAACATTTTTGCCCTGAATGTATCACCAGCACCTTCTCCTCCTTTCTCACCTCAAACCATAATCATCATCTCTCTTGATGTCACACCACCTTCCTCACCAGAAACTCCCTTACCTTCATCATCTGAACCCTATTCACCTCTCTCTCTGGAACCAATCCCTAGTCCTAACTCATCAGAACCTCTTGAACCCTCTGTCCTTTCTGACCTTCTCAGAACTGTAGTTGATCTTGAATCACTATGTTATCTACAAATAAAATCCACCAAAAGACCTCTCCTAAACCAACTCCAAAATCTGATCAATCAGACGTTCCTGTACGCTGTCAGAATTTCGTAACAGAAATGCAGACCTGGATTGACCTGCTGAAAGCTGGCAGTGCCAGCATCCTGAATCCAGCAGCGTGTGATTCTATGTGGGACGATTTCAGAAGCAAAATCAATAATGAAATCCTCAATTTGCAAGAACTATGCTATGCTCAGGTTCTTGAGAATTTCTCCAAGTATTTGAATACTTTCTTGACAGAAGTGGTAAACATCTGGGATCAGAGGTCTCCTCTATAGATTACTGGTGCTCCATAACCACCTGCCGACCCCATGGAGATATCAGAGGATGAATCAGAAGATGACGTTAAGTCTGAACCACATCCTTTGGCCATGACTCTATATCACCAACCTTCTGCTAAAGCTAGCTCTGAGAAAGTGCCTACCCTGTTGATTGATCCTGGTACCTTTCTCACAAATGTTGTGTACTCAGGCTCTGCTATTCTTCTCCTAAGGTTGTCTCATGTGAAGCTGCTTCAACTTCTGCGTCACCTTCGTTGTTGCTGGACACTCTGAATGAACTAAAGAAGGACAATGAGGCCATCCATGAACGTTTGGATAAACAAGATGACACCAACAAGGAAATCAGATATTGGATGCAGAAACAAGAGGACTCCTCAAATGAAATCAAGAATCTTCCGATTTCATTTGTTTCTCATCGCTCTTAGAGTTTATTTCTAAATTTTTCTGTTTTGTTTTTATTTTCTAACTCCGTTTTCTCTTGAATCTTAAATATAAGACTATTTTTCTAATTTTTTACTTTTTGATTATGACAAAAAGGGGGAGAAAATAAGATTTTGATCTGATCTATGAAACAGTTATAGGACTAAGTCTCAAACAATTCTAACGATATACAAAGTTCTTTTCTGTTTAAGAGATTTACAGGAACTCAAGAAACTCTGAAAGACTAATCTCTGAACATCATTAAGAAAAGAATTGCTAAAGCAAACTCTGAAAGAAAACGTCTAAAAGCTCTGAAGAACAAATCTCAGGAAGTTTCCTTTTTGCCTTTAAACTCTTTAATCATTCTTTATGTCAGAAGAAGAAATATCAATCTCATGGGGAGAGAATCTATCTCAAGGGGGAGATCCTCATTCTCGCACAAAATTTTTTCTCAAAATCTGAATTGTTTTGTCATCATCAAAAAGGGGGAGATTGTTAGAACAAAGTTTGGTTCTAATCATATCTGTTTTGATGATAACAATGAAATAAATTTTGTTATATTTATTTTATACTCTGACTTGTATGCTCTCTAAGTTTAGATGATGTTCTGACTCACGCATCTTAGAAAGAAACAGGATTCTACACAAGTACAAAGCAAACTCAGAATGAAGAGCAAATCCTCAGCAACCTCTGATAGATGCACGCTGAATACAACATCTGATAAATATAAGTTTAAAGTAAACTCTGATGAACACTTATTGAAGAATACTCTAATAGAAGAAAAAGATCAAGTAAAACTATGAAATGGAAACGCTGCAAGCAAACACTTCAACTTCCAGAGACAAGCTCTGACAGTACCGTTGGTCATTAAATTCTAAGACGGCTAACGCACTCAAGTGTACTACATGCACGAGCATTGGAAACATAAAGACCAAATCTACTCGCTACACGCAAACACGCTTCATTAAATGCATGCACTATCATCAAGGCATTAATGGTCAAGAATTGGAAGTTATATATAGAAGACCTTTTGTATCAAAGAGGGGTTACTGATTCACGTGAAATATACTTACACTCACTGTTTTCATACTTGTAAACTAACACCGTATAGTGGGTAGATCTTAAGTATTGGGCAACAATCTTAGTGAAAAATCACAGTTGTGATAAAGCTTTTTAGAAGCAAATCTGTTTCACTACTATTAAGAGACAATTTTGTAAGTGTTCCTTGAGAGACCAGTTAGGTCAGATTTCTCAAGAGGGCTAGGACTAGTTGAGTCTTAGAGGTTTTAGTCACTTGCAGTTGGCTTGTGCATTGTATTGTTAGTCACACCAATTTGGTTGTGTGCTTGTAATCAGTTTGATTATAATGGATTAAGTCCTCGTTGAGAGAGGCGAAATAACCTTGGCGGGTGGACTGGAGTATTTTGAGTTTCAAACGAACCAGGATAAAAATTCCAGTGTCCTTCCATTAGTATTGCGCTAGAAAAGAAGAAAAACTTATTCAACCCCTCCCCCCCCCCCCCCCTTCTAAGTGTTTTCTCAACCTTCAGTAACACCTGCTACTAGGGGCAGTGACAAATCTCCTCCAAAATCTTGTTCATAGGATAGCCCCCATCCAGGGTTTCAATCTATGAAAACTCCTCCCCAACATACTGGCGACAGGGTTTATTTCCCCAACAAACTATAAATTCCCCAACTTAAGGTTGCCTCTCTGACTATTAAAAATCAAGGGACCACAACTCCTCTCCCCAGTAGACTGCTCTACAATCCCCAAGGTAATTCCCCAGTAGAGAAACAGAGACTCCTGAACTCTTTTTCCCAAACAGAGATCAACACTCTCCACAGAGCCTTCTCAAGCAAAGCCAGTATTCCCCAACGGAGTTTTTCCTCAATCAACAAAACAGGAATCCCCAGTGGAAACATCCTAAAATAAGGTCCGAAGAGGAGCATACTCTTCATCCACTGCAGCGGTCCGAGATTTCATTTCCCAAAACTACTTAACATCTGTCAAGGATTTATTTTCCAAGACAAAATCACATTCTAACAATATTTCATGCATCATCTTTACATACATGATAAATGCATACAGCATAATCTCATTTATGTTGAAAAACATCATTACGCCATGCATTTCATACATCATGACATTACATAAGGTTAACTCTTTACCTTTTTAGGAAAGACTAAACAACAGATAACTATCGTCAACAATTTTCAACAGTTACAGGTTAATACCTGTAACAAGCCAGGAAAACTATATGAGAACAACTGATTGTAGATTAATACCTGTAACAAGCCAGGAAAACTATCTACATGAAGAGATTGAAGATTAATACCTGTAACAAGCCAGGAAAACTATCTTTCTTTCTCAGGTCAGAGATTAATACCTGAAACCAGACAGGAAAACTATTTAAACGAATGACAAAAACAAGTTCCAGATTAATACCTGTAACAAGCCAGGACAACTATCTGAGGACAACTGATCATAAATTAATTCCTGAAATAAGCCATGATAATTATCTACACGACCAGCTGAAGCAATCCTACACGGGCTCCTTCTCATACACTCTTCTAGAAACAGTTCAGATGCGATCCAGATATGGCTGACATTCTGATACTTACTCCAGATTCCCTTCTAGAAATAGTTCATATGCGATCTAGATATGGCTGACATTCTGATACTTACTCCAGATTCTCTTCTAGAAATAGTTCAGATGCAATCCAGATATGGTTGACATTCTGATACTTACTCCAGATTCCCTTTTAGAAACAGTTCAGATTCGATCCAGATATGGCTGACATTCTGATACTTACTCCAGATTCTCTTTTAGAAATAGTTCAGATGCGATCCAGACATGGCTGACATTCTGATACTTACTCCAGATTCTCTTCTAGAAACAGTTCAGATGCGATCCAGATATGGCTGACATTCTGATACTTATTCCAGATTCTCTTCTAGAAACAGTTCAGATGCGATCCAGATACGGATGATATTCTGATACTTACTCCAGATTCCTTCTAGAAATAGTTCAGATGCGATCCAGATATGGTTGACATTCTGATGCTTACTCCAGATTCCTTTTAGAAACAGTTCAGATGCGAACTAGATACGGCTGACATTCTGATACTTACTCTAGATGCTCTTCTAGAAACAGTTCAAATGCGATCCAGATATGGCTGACATTCTGATACTTACTCCAGATTCCCTTCTAGAAACATTTCAGGTGCGATCCAGATACGGATGACATTCTGATACTTACTCTAGATTACTCCTGAAACAGTTCAGATACGATCCAGAGACGGATATTATTCTGATACTTATTCTAGATTTTTCTCCTAAATATAGTCCAGATACGATCTAGATACGGATGTCATTCTTCCACTCATTCAGCATACCTTTCAAATACATTCCAGATACGATCCAGATGCGGATGTCATTCTGACACTCATTCAGTACATCTTTCAGATACAAGTCAGACACAATCCATTTATGGATAATATTCTGATACTCATCCCACTATCTCTGCTGGTTCAGTTTAAATTTCTCAACGGTTTATCCTGATTCTTTCCGATAGACATTTTCTCTGGTTCAGAAAAATCATTCCAAAGATTTATTCTGATTCTTTTCCCAGTTGAAGTCAAGATTAGACTTAGTCTAATTTATGTCAACAATCACCTTTATATGGCATCTATAAGCCCATCTTCGATAACTCTCCATCATCCCTCCAAATGGCATCTTTAAGCCCATTCCTACACAGTCAACTAACATATCATCAAGTGCAAATTTCTGGGCACTTTTGTGTTCAATCATCTTCCACCTTCAAGTCAAGAATGGCATATTTGCCAATCTAACTCTTCAGGTTTAAGAAGATTGAATAGGGGCAGCTGTTGTATCCCAAAATTTTCCCTCTCTTTTCTCAATGCATTTTTCACAAGGATTTTCAAAAGTTCAAGCTTCCACAAGTACAATTGAATTTTCGATGCCTCATATAGTTTCCATGAGTCACATTGGGATTTTCCAGTACCAAGATTAAAAGGAAACTGTCAAAAGGGAGAAAACAGATAAATTTTTTTTACAAAATTAAAGAAACAACAAGTTTACTTCATTTAGGCATATGATGCCTGCATGCCTGCTTCGATTTGGACAAAATATATGCCTACAAGCCTGCTTCGATTTGGACAAGTTTACTGCCTACAAGCCTGCTTCGATTGGACAAGTTTGATGCCTGCATGCTTGCTTCATTTGGACAAGTTTCAATGGGACAAAGTAACCATCTCTATGCATCCTTCGAATCCACTTACACCAAGGGCCTTTTGCAGACTTTGCTCCATACAAGTTTCGTTTGAGCCAAGAGGTATCGTCATATAAGATTTGACTAAGTTCTTGCTTCCCTTGAAAGAGTGCCCTTCGATTCAGAAGCCAGTAACTTCCCTCATGCTAAACAGACACAAGGCAATGACTCTATGTTTTCTTCGATCCACATGCTTCGATTGGGCAATATGCTTCCTTCGAACACGAGCTTTCGATTGGGCAATGTGTTTGCTTCAATCTAAGATTCGACTGGGCATTAGCTTCCTTCGAGCAAGCTTGCTTTGACCAAAAGCTTTGTCTGAGGCAAAGGCTTCCTTCAAACAAGTGTGCATCGATCTCTTTCTTGCATTCGACTCAAGACCAAATCTCATAGCCTTATCCTCCAAATCTCATTTTCTAGGCTATGTTGCTTCCAAATCTTTACATAATCAGAGGCTTACACAAATTTGTGATACATTACACAAAGATTCGAAGGTTTATCCACTGGATAATACCATTCTTGGACGAAATGGCAAAAGGCTACGTACCCTTTCTTCATAAAGATTACTTTAACCACCAAATCAGCTCTCAGCCTGATTTTTGGTCTAAGCACAAGCAACGCCAAAAGGCATAAGTCAAATCTTCTGTACCCAACTGACATCAGGCCCCCACTTGTACTTTTTCGTTTTCATATTTTATTAGTTTTTGCAAAGCTTACTACTTCAACATCTCCCAAGCATTTCCTCTATAAATAGAGGAACCATGAACAAAGAAAGGGGTCCAGATTTGGTGGTGTGGAAAGAATCTTCAAAAATCATCAAACTCTCAATTTTCTCAAACACAATAAATTTCTCAAACACTTAAACATTTGTGAAAGCACAAACCCATAATCCCAAACACTTGTCTCCTTTGAATCTGAAGTCTCGTTACATCTTGTTACTCTTCGAATCCAGCAAGAAAACATTTCATTTGTTTTTCTCTTTCGAATCCAGGGACACTCCAGGCAACCACCTAAAGGCCCAACACACGTCCCAGCCTCAATAAAAGGTAAGTCATCCTTAAGCTTGGATCTTTCGTTTCTAGCACATGTAAATATAACTCCTTTTCGTTTCAAGCATGTACATACTATCGTTTTTTCCTTTTCGTTTACACCCTTATAGTTTTGTTCTATTGCCTTTCCTTTTGGTTTTGCTTTTGGTTTCTTACAAATATTTTAAGAATTAACCTGGCCCTAAGGCAGTGCTAGCATGGCCTTAGGCCATGTTGCTATTTAACATCTCAAACGAAAGAAACAGGAAACAGGAAGTAGGAAACGAAGCTTATGGCTTCCATACTAACCTCCAGGTCAAACGAAAGAGGCAACCAGAAGGCACACCATGTTGACTTCCAGGCCCAGACGAAAAGCATGCCTACACTGATTCCAGACCCAGTCAAAAGGCACTCCCTCACTGCTTTCAACCCCCCGTCGAAGGAGGAAAAAAGGCAGGTTACATCTTGCACTGGTTCCAGGCCCCAATCGAAAGGCACAACATTTTACTTCCAGGCCCCAGTCGAAGGATACAACACACTGGTTCCAGGCCCCAATCGAAAGGCACAACATGCTACTTCCAAGCCCCAATCGAAGGATACAACATGCTGACTTCCAGGCCCCAATTGAAGGACACGCCTACACTGGTGCCAACCCCCAATCGAAGGAAGCCAGAAAGTGCAGAATCAAAGGGTCTTCTGCTTCAATCGAAAGACTTTCATTTTTCTTGATTTTATTTCATTTTTGCCTTTATATTTTCATGCAATTCAATATGGTTGTAATAGTGTAGGATTTTTATCTTTTTGCATTTTATTACTTTTCTATACTTGCTAGTAATATAGGGAATGTATGGCAAGATAAAACCAACAAGTAGACAACCCATAATCAAAGATTAAATGCATGCAAATCAAATACACTATTTACACATGCACCCCTAGAGTTAACTCCACTTGTTGCCTTATGAAAAATATTCATGTTATGTATGTGAGATGTCTTAGCAAAAACAATCAAAATACAAGATCATAGTCCCTCGATGATGCTACGAATGTTGTCTTACAAATGATCTTTGTCCCTCAAGAGAAATGCTATGATATCTCACAATATTGCTATCATGACTATACGATGACCCATGCTCGTCCCTTCACATCCAACGATGAGGCTTCTTACCAAATCAATGGCAAGATATCAATATCTAAAGGAAGAGAAAAAAAACATTTAAAACCTTTTGAGTAGGTAGATTGCTCCTAGTTGCCTGCTTGCTCACAACAAAACATTTTATACACCAACACTTTTATTTTGAAACATTTTTAAAAGACAACGCTTTATATGCGTTCTCATAAAGACGAGAACCATTACAAAGACACCATTTTCAAAATCACTTTCAAAAACACAAATACTTCTTTGAACTATTTTCCAAACAACACTTTGCATGCATTCTTATGAGACGAGAATTATTACAAAAGCACGTTTTCAAAATACTTTCAAAACCACACCACAAAGCACACTTTCAAAAAAAAAGGTGATCTAACAAGCAACTAAGAGCCTGTAGATAACTACAGATGAAAAGGGTGTTAACACATTCCCTTTTCATAACCTACCCCTCGAACTCAAGAAATAATCTCGAAAGGTCTTTCGTGTTCTTTTCAGCCTTTCCTTATTGAATAAAAGAAAAATCAGTGGCAACTCTTGCTATCCGCAACAATTGTAATCAAACGCAAAATACTCAAGTTAATTCTCCTACCATATTACAATAGGCAACGGCTTAATAATCACCTAAAGGGTACTAGGCCGCACTTTTTTACATGTTATTAAGTTTTTAGATATTTGTTAAAAACCGTAGCGTATTCACTTTAAGCTACGGTTTTTAAGGATGGGCAACTTATTTATTTCCAACCACGGGTATGAACATTTCTTATTTTAAAGGCAACGGTTTAAAATTGTAGCCTTATACTAAAGCCTACAAAATTTTTTTATGAAATTTTAAATTTGTTTTAGTGAAATGAATTTAAAATTTTAAAAAAATTACAAAACAGGATTTGAACATTGTACACAGAGGTTGTTACACCATAACTACCAACAAGGTATCATATATCATATATTGTTTTTTTATTTCTCATTTCGTTAAATATGAATACATAATTGTTGATTTTTTTTAATAATTTAAATGTTATGTATTGTCTGGGAAATTTTTTTACTATCGTATATCATAATTATTTCTAGTAAGAAATTTGTGTTATCGCATAAGTTTCGTTTGAATTCCCATTATATATTTATCAAATTGTCATTTATAAAATTTGAATTTATTTTTTAATTAGTTAACATTCACATAGTTATAAATATAGGCTAATAATATATATTTGCTTTTTAAGTATTAATCTGTACTTATAATAAACCGTATAATTGATTCACTAACTTCAATTATATTAAACAATAACAGAAGAAAGATTTAAAATATGGACATTAAAATTAATACTCTACAACTGATATCTCATAGATACGTTCACATCTACTCGTGAATTCAGACGAGTTAACAAATTTCAATTGAATTCAAATGATTTAATTCTAAAAATTTATTAAATCTGTTTTAGATATTAACTCATTTTTTTAAACCTAAATATATGATAATTCTTCGTCAAATTTCAGTTTTAAGACTTTTATATTATATCATATTTATATTTTTTACAACCTATAATATATGATATCTTAGTTAAATTACAAACCTAAAATCTTATTAATTTATATTTATATTTTTTAGAAACATAAAATATAGTATTATTTAAAAATAATTGTGTATAAAATATATATTGAATTAAATTATTTATTATAACATAATTTACCTAATCATACTACAAAATCATTCAAACTTTTTCTACAATTATATCACAACTTTATTTCTAAAAGATAATACGTGAACACTCAACATATGATATCTTGAAAAGTTTCTTCTAACAATATTTACCCAAATTTTTCTAAACTTATCCATTTCCTATTTCTCTATTAATTCATGGTCTTTTTTACCTTTTGTTTCTTGGGTAAGCTTCTTTCAATGATATGAAGTAGTTGAAAGACAAAGCAATATGTAAGAAGAAAAAAAAAAGTGGTAAATGTAAAAGGAAAAATCTCTAACATATTATCAGATAGATACCTCATAAGTGTATTCTTTCTTCAAAACCTTCACATGATAAACCTGCAATATACCTCCCTCAGATAAAATAGACCGCATTATCCTTCCAGCTAGCTGCCTCCTCTGGAATGGAGGAATTGAAGCCACAAACTTTAGTGTTAAAAAAAATTCTTCAAATCCTTAAAAACCATATCTTTATTTTTATATTTATTATAAAAATCAGTTAATTAGATATAATTAAAATTTGTAAATCCACTGTAAATTCAATAAAAAATTATTTAAATTAGTTAAACCTCATTAAAGTTAAATAAGAAAATTGAATTTTAATTCTAAAAACAAGAAGAAATTAGAAATAGAGAAAGTGGGATTGAACTATTTTGAAGCGATATTTACTATAAGAAAAACTTTTTCTTTGTATAAGTTGAAGTTCACATCTTTCCCCTTTTAATATTATGAGGCAACTATGAAAAATAAAATTGTAAGAGATTTTTATGATGATAAAAAAAAAAAGGTTTTTGTGAAGAGTTTTAAGATTCAAGAAAAATTGGATTACATTAACAGTGAAATCAAAGATGAATTTAGATTTACGGTGTTTTAGTGTTTGTTCTAGTTTTCGGTTTGTGGATAATGAGAGTTTGACATAGTGAAGGTAGGAAGAATGAAAAATATAGGATTTAACATGTAGGAAAGCATATTATATGATTTACAGAAAATCAAAATCTTGAGAAAGGGTGGATCGACTAAATTTTATGAAAGGAAAGAGTGAGAAAAATCAATTGTGTGTCTTCTCAGTTCAAAAAATTATGTATGCATGCAGTAACCTCATTACGATGAACCATTACAACTGTTAAATTGAGAAATAAAATAAGAAATAAAAATAGCTCTTAAATTAATATACTAGACTAAGAGAGTATCAAGTATTTAGTGTTAAATAAACTGTCAAAAAAAGATTATGCAATTTAGCCAAAAAAAAATTATTGAATTAATATATATATATATATATATATATATATATATATATATATATATATATATATATATATATATATATATATATATATATATATATATATATATATATATATATATATATATATATATATATATATATATATATATATATATATATATATATATATATATATATATATATATATATATATATATATATATATATATATATATATATATATATATATATATATATATATATATATATATATATATTAAATATTTTTATTAGATTAAAAATTTTAATTTAATTATAAAAGAAAAATAAATAAATAGAAAGTTAGTGACACATTTAAAAAAATAGAGTAACACTTCTTTTAACCAATTACTTTGTACACTTACTTTTAATCTATTAGGGGACATTTGTTTCAAGTCTAAAAAATATATTCTTAGGAATACATAAGTGAAAAATCGATATTCCTATATTTGCTACAAATTTAAAAATAACTTATTCGCAAGAATAAAAGTTTCTTTAAATCAAATATCTTCCATAATTCCCATAGTTTTATTCTTATAAAAAAAATGGGAATTTCACATAATTTAAAAAGAATATATAACTATTCATTTTTTAAGGAACATCAAAATATATGTCAAAGAAATAATTAGAAAAATATCCAAAAATTAAATATTCATATTTTTATTACCAGACAATTTATTATTGAGAATCTTTTATGAATCCTTAAAATAAACGCTCCTTTATAAAATAATGCTTTAATTTCTAAATTATAAAATTAAATTGAAAAGATTTTTGTTTTGTTTTAGTAATTAAAAATTAAAAATAACTTTTTTCAACAGTTTAGCCGTGCGTATTAACCATGAGCATACATGGGGTGGGTAAATGTTATCGAGAGCACTATTACCCACACCCCTTTAATCATTATTAATGCTTTAATAATTTTGCAATACTCGTGACTTTTTGTAATTATTGAAGGATTTTAATTAGTCCTGTTTAATGACAAACTTTCATGTAGTAAAAATAACGGACTTATAAAAAAAATAAGTAAAACTTAATAAGTTAACCGTATCATAAATTATATTCAATAATAGATATTGAAAAAAATATGTAAAACTTAATAAGTTAACTATATCATAAATTATATTCAATAATAGATATTGAAGAAAAAAATTAATTCTAATAATATAACCTCCAAGCAACTTAATCCACATCATATGATAAAGTCTCATATTGATAATATATATGTTAAAAACAAACATCAAGAGTTAAAAAGAAGAGATAGAGAAGATGAGAGAATATTGTATATTATACTTTCAAGTGTGTTTTTTACATAACAATATCGGTCTTATCTATAAGACATAAGTAAGTAAAGTGAAAGTTACATATCATAACTATTAGCAATAAATATTCACATATTAAGCTACACGAATAAAAAGAAAGAAATACACACCTACAAATAACAATATTCAAAATATGCATTATATCATCAATGATCCTTGGTTAAAAACAATACAAAATTAGTAAACTCTAATGTCTCTATTTCAATAAGTTTCACAAGCATCTTTGCAAGCTTTGAAAACAACTCATCCTTGATATTTTCACCAAAACTTGCTCTTAAAATAGGTTTATAAACTGCTCTATGATACTTGGCTATAAACTCCCCTCTCATTTTTTTATCAACAACATAATCAATCACATCATCTGCTTAAAGGTTTGTATCCCAACCATCTTAAAAATCTTCATTTTTTGAATGGTAAAAGATTCTTCTATCTGGATCACTTGTTATACTTCCTCTTCGGTAGGATGGTATACTGGAAAATCAAACATGTCCAATTTCTCATTTTCAACTAAATCCTGCAAATTATAGAAGTTTTTAGCTCATGTTATGTAAGTGTTTAATATATTAAATCTCATATTTACCTCTTTAACCATCTCGTTGAGAACCATGCTAACTGTAATACGGCGGGAGAACTGACTTGGGTGTTTTACATTTTATCATAATTGTTGCGGATAGCAAGAGTCACCACTGACTTTTATTTTATCCAATAAAGGAAAGGGTGAAAAGAACAGGAAAGACCTTTCGAGAATTTTCTTGAGTTCGGGGGATAGGTTATGAAAAGGGAAGGTTTTAGAACCCTTTTCATTCGTAGTTATCTACGGGCTCTTAGTTGCTAGGTCACTTTGAAAATGCTTTGTGAAATGTGTTTGTGTTTATTTGAAAGTATTTTTGAAAAGTGCCTTTGTTTAGGCAAACTTTATAATGATTCCCGTCTCTATAAGAATGTATACAAAGTGTTGACTTTTGAAAATATTTCATAGAAAAAGTGTTGGTGTGTTTGAAAGATGTTTTGTTTGAAATGTTTGTGAGCAAGCAACGATGAGCATTCTACCTACTCAAAAAGTCTCTGTTCTTTTCCTCCTCCTTTAGACAGTGTTATCTTACCATTAGTTAGTAAGAAACCATATCATTGAATGTGAAGGGACAAGCGTGGGTCATCATACAGTCATATGCAACATTGTAGAATATCTTAGCAATTTGTCGTAAGGGCCTAAGATCGTTTACTGAAGGCAACATTGAAGGGTCATCGAGGGACTACGATCTCGTAATCGAGGTTCTTTGCTAAAGTATCTCACGTTCGAGGGACATGACTGTTTTATTTGAGGCAACAAGTGTGTGTTAACCCTAGAGGTGCAAGTGTGCAAGGTGTATTACTTTCATGCATTTTTGTCTTAAATTTAGGGTTATCTATTGTTTGATTTTAAGTCTTTCCATACAAACCCTAATTACTAGCAATAATATTGAAAGCGACAAATTAAGGAAATTTAAAATTCTACGCTATTACATCATTTAGGGGATGAGGGTACAAATTACAAATGGAGATGAAAGCAATTAAAACCTAATTACTATTACAACCAAATTGAATGATTCAAAATAAAATGTACAAAAATATAAAGATAATATACAAGAAAAGAAAATTATTTTTTTTCATGGTTTTTTTGTGAAAGTTTTTAACCTAATTAGTTAAACTAAAATGAATGGAAAGAAATTAATTAATTAAACTTCTAAATTCTAAGTTAATTCAATAAAAAGAAAATTAATATAAAGCTAAGTCTAAATTAATTTAAATAAGAAAAGAAATTAAATTTGTTAAGAAAATATTTTTTAGGGTTTTATGTTTAAGGAAATAAAATAGAAATAAAAGATTGGTCTAAGTATTAAAAATATATTTTTGTATTTTTAGTAAAATAATAATAAAAATAAAAATAAAATAAAATAAAAATATAAAAAATAAGTCAAGGGGTTAAAGAATGAAAATATTTGTGAGAAAATAAAAAAATAATTTCTATTTGGTTAAGGCCTAAAGTGTATTTTTGTTAATCAGAAACAAAAGAAAAAAATAAAAAAAAGTTGGGTTGCGTGGTGACAAGTAAACAGGGGGTGATGGTCAGGAAAATGTATCAAATCCCAAAGGTATGAGGCCCATGCGCGTTTGTCCAAACAAAAAATGAAACAAGTGAAAAATGTGAAAAATACAAAAGGTCTCGCTGGAACTCGAATCCAGGACCTTCCATAAGTAAGCCTTACGCGCGCGCTTACTGCCATTGGGGCGGCATGTATATCCGGTATAGAAACAAGTTGCGCTAAATTTAAAATAAATTGGATTCATAACTGTATATCATCTTCAACCTCGCGCCACATCTCTGAACCATTTTTGAATTATGGAACTTCTTCATCTCTCAACCATTTGCAAAAATGTAAACTTGAAACTTGCTCCAAATTTCATCACGAGTTCAGCCATATAAATAACTAAATCTATAAATCAAAGATGAGCGTGAATTTTAAATGGTACCAAATCTGGCTTAAATTTTTTAGCAATTTCAAACTTAAAATTCTCATCACTCAGTCAGTATAAATGAATTCTAAGAGCATGGTCAGTTTCAGGGCTATGATATCTACATTTTATCTTTGAAAATAGAAACCAAATGATGGCTATATGAAGATTTCAAAGTCATAAAACTCACCTTGAAAATGGAATTCTCGTTTTGAGTTTGAGGTCGCTTCAAGGTGCTGCAACGATCTGGTTAGCTTCCTTGGACCTCTAGGAAACTAATGCAATGCTTAGCTTGAGTTGAGAGTGATTGAATCTTGCTAGAAAAGTCAATGTGCATAGTTATGTTTTTGAGTTTGGAAAATGAGGAAGATGATCTTACAGTTGGGAAACAGGGATATGGACGAGTTATATTTGATGTATGAAAGCTTTGAGAATGATTTAGAGGGAAAACACACGAGGGATTTGAGTGTTTGATGTTTTTGGTCAGAAATGCCAACAATGGAGGTTTGTGTGCAATTCTGAGTTCTAGGGAGTTTGAGTGAGTTTGAGGGCTATTGAATTCGTGTCCTAAGTTGCATAATAGTGTCTTAATTTATAGAAGAAGGTTTTGAGGCTTGAGGTGGTCAGAAGCAAAAGTTCACATGTTATGGCCATTTGACTTGCTTTTGAAGCAACCTTGACAAGCATTATTCCAAGGCAAGGTACAAGGTTATCTAAAGTGGTTAGGAACTTTAAACATGCTTATCTAATTGTGTAGAGGATTCTTGTGCATAAATAACAAGTGCAATGCTCAAGACAAGTTGACTTTGTGATTAAAGCCACTTTACTAGAATGACAATGTTACTTTGTGGCATTAATGGAAATGCAACTTGGATAATGGTTCAAATGCTTGGACAATGGCTCTATCAGTTGTGTAATCAATTAATTATGGAGTGAAACACAAGTTATAAGCCTGCAAAGTGAAGTTATGCTACATAGGCTAGGGTTTTGCTCAAGTGTTCATCACAGAAATGCCTTGTAATTCAAGAATGGATGCCCAACTTCCTCTCTTCGACTCTCTTAGCTAAAAAATGATCTCTTAAAGTTCTAGGACATTTTGAAAATCTTGAAACATCCTGTACAACTTTCATGTTTTCCATTTTTTTCTAAATCAAATTGGAGCTATGTGAAAAATGGCCAAGAAGTTGGGACAAAAAATCTGCCTAAACTAGGTCAAAATTTCACTAAGTGTTTAAGAAAAAGTGCATGACTTCATGGGCCTACAACTTAAAATCCAATCCTTTTTTGGATATGAGCCCTCTAATAAAAAGTTATAGGTTTCATCAAGATCTACAACTCTTATGTTGAATGTTTTCATTGAATCATCTTGGATCTTGGTGAAAAGATGGCATGAACTAGTGAAATTATCATGTATAAAAACACTTAGAAAAATTTCTAAGTCTTGAAAAGTTTGAATTTTCAAATTGACTTTTGACTTTCTTGATTTCTTGATGATCAAGATTAATATTTTTTAATGTCTCGATGAATCTTGACTTTTGAAACTCAATTTTGATCAAAAAGTCAATGTTTGACTTTTGGTGTATCAGTTGACTTTTCATCAGTTGACCAAATTTCATATATCAATTGTTTGATCTTGAGAGGTGAGTTGAGTTATGAAATTAGGTAAAAATGATGTACTTGAATCCTTGAGATCTTGTTTCAAACCAATAACTCATGTATTAGCTCAAAAGTCAAAAATCAGTCATTCTAATCAAAAACCCTAATTTTGACCATTTTGTCCTTTTGATGATTTGCACACTTTTCTTGAGGAATTATGATCCAAACTTGATCAATTTATGAATATGACTTCAAATTGTTGATATTGGTAAAAAATATTGAAGTTTGACTGTAAGTTGATCTCAGTTGACTTTTTAACTAATGCATCTGATTTTTTAGTCATATGATCAATTGATTGAGCAAAATTATGATTCAAGACTTGAAGCTTGACATGAGTATTCTTAGAGGTCTATAATGATCCATGAGAGTCACTTGAGGCCTTAAAATTCCATTTGTCATTGTGAAAAACAAAACCCTAATTTGGGGCATCAGTGTTTAGGAGGTAGTTTGACCTAGTCAATACTTGTGCGAACATGAGCTATTTGAAGATCTTGTGAGAAATGTCTTGAGACAAGAGAGAGAAAATTTTGGGGTACAACAGCTGCCCCTGTTCAATCTTCTTAAATCTAAAGAGTTAGATTGGCGTGCCCGCCATTTGTGACTTGAATGTGGAAGATGATTGAACACTAGAGTGCCCAGAAATTTGCACTCGCTGATGCATGAGATAATGTGTTGGTTGATTGTATCGTGAATGGACTTGAAGATTCCATTTGGAGAGGTGATAAAGAGTTATCGGAGATGGGCATATAGATTCCATCCATAGGTGACTGAAAATTGTCGGAGATGGACTTATAGATGCCATCCAGAGCGATTGTTGGTGGATATTGGAAGAAGTACCAGAATAAATCTTTGGTCAATTTATACTGAAACAACAGATGTCATTCTCCTGTTTTTAACTGGAAGAAATGAATCTAACCCAGAAAAGGTCTTTTGTTCGCCTATCTTTAACTGGAAGAAGTAAATCCAAACCAGAAGAGGTTTTTTGTTCGTCTGTCTTTAACTGGAAGAAGTAAATCTAAACTAGAAAAGGTCTTTTGTCCTTCTGTCTTTAACTGGAAGAAATGAATCTAAACCAGAAGAGGTCTTTTGTCTGTCTGTCTTTAACTGGAAGAAATAAATCTAAACCAGAAGAGGTCTTTTGTCCGCTTGTCTTTAACTGTAAGAAATAAATCTAAACAATAATAGGTCTTTTGTCCGTATGTCTTTAACTGGAAGAAGTAAATCTAAAGTAGAATAGGTCTTTTGTCCGCTTCTCTTTAACTGGAAGAAATAAATCTAAAACATAAGAGGTCTTTTGTTCTTTGATTGATTCTTTCCTGAAGAGGAAAATGGTTAATTGTATGTGATATCATGATGTATGAAATACATTGCATAATGATGCCCTCAACATAAATGAGATTGTGCTATATGTGTTTTTATGCATATGTCATGATGTATGAATGTATAATGTTATTGAAATTTGTCTTAATCTGGGAAAATAAATCCCTGACTACTATTGGGGAGTTTCAGAAGCTGAATCCCGGACTTCTGCTGGAGACGAAGATTCTGCGTATCTTCAACTTTAATTAGAGTGTTTCTGCTGGGGATTCCTGCTGATTTGTTTGAGGAAATTCTGTATGGGATGTTGATTTCTGATTAAGGAGTAGGGTTCAGGAACCTTGGTTGACCATTATTCTACTGGGGGATTTAATTCTCAAGTGCCCTGACCGGGGATAAAAAAGATGACTAAACTTATGATTTGTATGGGTAGGATAAAGTTAACTGATATCTGGTTGGAACCCAGACTTTGGAGTAACCTTCTGGGGATAGTGTCAACTCTACTGGGGAAGATGAGTTTTTTGTTCGTCTGTCTTTAACTGGAAGAAGTAAATCTAAACTCAATCTGGGGGAGATTGTAGTTTGAGGAGCAAACTCAAGCTGGGGGAGATTGTAGTCTGTTGGGGAAATAAACTCCGTTGAAGAAAGTATTCTGGAAACTTTACTGGGGAAGTCAATTCCTTTGTGGAAGAACTTTTGCAAAGTTTCTTTTTCAACTTTTAAAACCAAACTCGGTTGGGGAAGAGAATTTTCAGGAGATATACTGATTGGAAATCTGGATGGAGAATGTATGAATTCACTCTGTGGGGATAATCCTATTGAAGTGACTCTGTGGGGATATCCTAAATCCTTAAGTAAATGCTTATCATAGTTCTTGTGCGTATATTTGTTAACAGTTAATCAATGCTCATATTTATATGTTCATTCAATTTTAGCCATTAAAATTTTTTACAATAAAAATAGAAAAAACAAAAAGTATGCACTTCAAAGTATATTTGTATTGATATTTTGCCTATAAAAAGGCTTTTTTGTACAAGGAGACAGAAATCCTAGTAAAGGGAAGTCGTTGAAAGAAAGAAAAGAATACAAAGTGAAAACGAAAATGTATAGCCATGTGGAAGTGATCTCATTAGGTTCCAACTCTGCTATTGCCCTTATGTCTTCGAACGTCATCCCTTGCCATCGAAAGAAGTTGATTAAATTGACCTTGCACCATTTGAACTTTGGCCTTGGTAATAAAAAAACTGGCTGTAATGATCCAA
This sequence comes from Vicia faba, assembly GCA_948472305.1. Taxonomy (NCBI): domain Eukaryota; kingdom Viridiplantae; phylum Streptophyta; class Magnoliopsida; order Fabales; family Fabaceae; genus Vicia; species Vicia faba. The sequence continues at coordinate 1,458,166,601 of OX451739.1, forward strand.
CGGAACATAGTCGTACGCTTTAATCCTTAACTTTTTCCTGGACCACCCTTTCGGGTTTTCAGTCCATCAGGATACCCTTTTTTGCCCAAACCGCCCTTTCAGGTTTTCGACTTGCCGTGTGTACATTTATGGTTTTCCTGGATGCCCTGGTTTTTTTCCTAGGTATGTCAAACTAGCGGGTCATTCTTATGCGTAGTATTTTTTGACTATGTCCGTGTTCATAGGATATGGGAAATCTTCACCGTCCATAGTGGTTAACATCATAGCACCGTCAGAGAATACTTTCTTGACAACAAATGGCCCTTCCTAAGTGGGAGTCCATTTACCCCTGGGATCACCTTTTTGGTAAAATGATGCGCTTTATTACCAAGTTTCCAGCCTAGTATACTCGAGGTTTAATCTTCTTATTGAATGCCTTTATCATACTATTTTGATACATTTGACCATGACAAACAACAACCAATCTCTTCCTATCAATCAAGTTCAACTGATCCAATCTTGTCTGAATCCATTCATCTTCACCTAAGTCTGCTTCTTTCATAATTCTTAGAGAAGGAATATGAACTTTGACAGGCAGGACGACTTCCATGCCATAGACTAAAGAGAATTAGGTTTCCCCAATTGATGTTCATGCCGAGGTACGATAGCCATGATGAGAGAATGGTAGCATCTCATGCCAGTCTTTATAGGTTACCACCATCTTTTGCACAATCTTCTTTATGTTCTTATTAGCATCTTCCACTGCCCCATTCATCTTAAGTCTGTATGAAGAATTGTGATGCTTGATTTTGAACTGCGTGCAGAATTCAGTGATCATGGCATTGTTCAGGTTGGTTCCATTATCGGTGATGATCCTTTCAGGGATGCCATACCGGCAAATAAGGGCTACCAAGAGAAGAAATCCACTACTAGTAGTATCAATTCAAAGCCTAAACAATCCCAGTTTATAACTTCTCACTTAATCCCTACACAGTGCAACTTCTATCTAGAAATCATCATCTAGATATGAGAAATCTCTTCTCACTCCTTAAATCACCTTAGTGATATCTAACAGTCCCAATTCTGATGATTGTATCAAAAACAACTCAACAAGAATATTAGATTTCCAATAAACAATACTTAGTTAAGAATCTTAAATAAGAACAATACTTGGTGTTGCTTAAAAGCTTCAACCAAAAACAATACTCAACTCATTACCTAAAGGCTTCTAAGTGAGAACATTACATCTACCACAAGTATCAAAAGATACAAGGATGACTTACACCCACACAAGAGACTCCCAAAACCTAAGACTCTAAGCTTCCTCAAATTTACAAATTATGAAAAACTTAAATGAAAGAATTGATATATTATGTTTAGGTTTTCTCCTTTAAATACACCTCTGCAGTCCATGGGCTTTGAAATTTGCATCCATATATTTCTTGATCCATAAGCTGAGTGATGCACCAATTGTGTAGCAAAATCTCCTTAAATCTTGGAACAAACAATACCAAGTTTCCTAAATTGTCTCAAGCCCAATTTAGTAACTTATGTATAATTTGAGATACAAAACTTATTCCAGATTAAATCTTCTTGACCTTCAAAATTTACTGAGATATATTCAAAAGGAATATCACATAATCAAATCAAATCAGTCAAGATTTAAAATAGAAGTGCTTGTTTTACAAAACCTGTCATGACATCTGCTTCGACATCTGGTTGAAAAACTCATAACAGTAAAATTGTTATGATAGTTGATAAGAATGCTTCAACATCTTGATCAATATCAATATAGAACCTTGTTTTACCAAAATTTAGCCAATCATAAAACCATGGAACTAACAATCTCCCCCTTCGGAAATTTTTTGCTAAAATAACCAAAGCCCGATTAAATTGGAGAGACGAATAACACCATAAAGGAATAAGACCACAGAGGAATGAAACCACAAAAAAAACATCACAAGAACCTATATCAAAGATACACCAGTTACACAAACATAAGATACATGCTAAACATGTAAACTTTATACACGAGGGTGAAGATAACCTGCATCTTCAGAACCATCCAAGTTACTCCCCCTAAAATACATAACAATTCTTGTCACAGAGAGATAAATCTCCCCTAAAAAACTTAACACATTAGAAGAACATGCAGCAGAAGCAACACACATAACTTAGAGCAAAATACATAATAATGCTCATAAGTTAGAACACAAGACACAACAGACATGATATTAGAACATCCTATAGGACATCCTTCAAACAACAGAAGTAGCAGCATAAGCATAAACAAGACAGACAGACTCAACACAATTGTTGTAAACACACACCAACAACACTAGACTAGACCCAATGACACTTTCTCCCCCTTTTTATCCAAAATTTGACAAAAATTTAGTAGAAAGAAACTGTCACACAAAAAGAATCAAAAGAAGTAAGGATTGATTCAAGACAAACAAAAGAATACTTAAAAAAAGACTCGATAACTTGATGCAGGACTAGTAGCATAAAACAAACTTATAAGAAGAAACAAAAAACTGAAAAGAAAAAACTGAAATTGAAGGAAAAAAGACATGACCCAAATAGACAAAAACTAATGAGACACAACCAAAAAGACTCAACTGAAACAAAAGACAAACTTAAAAAGGAACAATTATCCAACACTAACTCCTGAGTCAATGAAGTTGACTCACTCTTCATCAGCCTCTGAGTCTGAATCAAGTATTTGATCATGGTTTTTGTTGTGGGGCTTTATCTTTATTACATATATTTTCCTTGTCCTGGATGTTCCAGTAGACGTTCCAACATTTGTTACAATGTTGGACACTACTTTCTTTGAACCAGAACCCAATTCCATGTTGGTTTCCAACATGAGAGCCTTCTTTGCATCAATAACTTTGAAAGATTTGCTCATATTGAAATGAAGCTTGTGAGGATGGACAGGTTGTAAGGCCTTTAAATACAATGAAAGTTACCTAGTTTGTAACAAAACCTTTCTTGTAACGACAATTCAGTTAATGAAAACATTATTGGAAGGAGATAAAATCTTCTTTAGTAATAGTGCACCACTAACCATATGAGAGAGACACATTCTTGTTCAACTTTCTCTCTTTCCAAGATTTTATTGCTGGAAAATGTTACAATATTTGAAATGACATTCTCCATGCCATTGAAAATGATTCTTCTGAGATTGCACATTACACTAGGTGAAGGAATATAGTTGGCTGATTGTCCAAACAATTACTACTATAATTCTTCAGTAGTGCAATTCCAAAACCGCCCATCATATTCTCAATGTAATTTTCACCTCAAGTTATGATTAAAATTCTTCTTAAAGCTTTTCAGCCGTACCAAGCTTAGGAGTGTCAATATAAGGTTGTAGAAAGATCCCTGACACATGATGACAAAACCAATGACTTTGTTCTATAAGTAGAATAAAATCCTCGTACTTTGATTGCAATAACATGTCACACTATAATGTAATGACATTCAATTTGACATTGTACCCTTTTATTAATCAACCCAATTGAAAATACATCTTTCTTCAGCACTGGCCCTAATCACAAAGATATACCATGATTCAATTAATTCTAATCTAAGTGACAAGAATATCCTCCAATAATACACTCTTCTTCAGACTTGGTCAATCGAATTTTACTCCAAGACTCAACATCATTATATATTTCATCTCTGAGACAACCGAGGATCACACACAAAAGTAAACTATAAATAATAAACTCCCTTTTTAAACAAGATGTTGTTTTTTGGAGAGATTTCTTATTTAGTGTCTGTCAGCCCTTTAGAGTCTTCCATAATGTTTGGAGTATCAAACTGCTGCGATGATGTTCCAACATCTGGTTGAACACCAGTACCTTTCTCAATAAACACATCACTGATTTTGGTCCTGAAGTTAACATCACTAAAATAATTCTCTCAGTAGAGTAACTCAGAAACATACGTTGTTCTCATTCAAGGAGTAGATAAGAACCTTTGAAGACTTTACATATAATATATTCTTCTTTGCTATAGATCACAAAAGAAAATCACACACACACACACACACACACACACACACACACATATATATATATATATATATATATATATATATATATATATATATATATATATATATATATATATATATATATATATATATATATATATATATGTGTGTGTGTGTGTGTGTGTGTGTGTGTGTGTGTGTGTGTGTGTGTGTATGTGTGTGTGTGTGTGTGTATCCACCAGAACACTCATCTTGCATTAAACTAATCAGATCTATAGAATAAGTTCTAGAGCTTTTGCAATTGTCTGATGTTTCACCTTCTAGTGTGACACCTTGATTTCTTTTTCCTTGAACACCAAGTAAAAGGATAAGAAACTAAATACTTGTCGAGTCCATAATTAGAAATTATTTTTAAAGCCTCATAAGAACTCCATACATCTCATTAGAGACAAAACATTCTTCCTTGATGACATATACCCTTAGACCTTGATCACACAACTTACTTATTTTTAACACACTAGTCATCAGCCCTTCAGTAAGAAGAATAACTACCAAAACTTAGATACTCCATCTTGTATCCTTTAGATACCCAATTCCCTTAAACTTCCATTTTATCCTCAACAACAAAAGTGGAAGTTGATAGAATGAGAATAAACACATAACCAAAAACACTTTTACAACAGTTAAGTGTCTGTAATAGTTAGCGCCAAAATACCAAATATCATAGTTTAAGTTTTAAGAAAGGTATGAGAAATAAGGCAATTATCACCTTCCCTCAGTTTTAACCACTGCTCGGTTAACCCATATTGAACTTGACCTTTGAGGAAGTAAACAAAATTGTTAAGATCAACTTTTCACAGAAGATACATCTTCAATGCAAGTATCTTCCTTTAGCATAAGTATTTTGACGTTTATCATAATGTTGAGACATTAAGATTGACATTCTTGACTCAACTTTACTTTTGATAAAAACATCCTTTTGTCACTTGAGTTTTCTCTTTGCAAGGTATAGCTTGAAAACTCTATCCTCCTTAGGCTTCCAATCATTTTTCCACTAGAAGAAGCCTCTCCAACTTTTCTGGACTATCCTAACAGACTTGATCAAGATATCAAGTTTTTTGGAATAATATAGTCACCTCACCCTATAAGTCATAGATGGTAGACAATTCTTCATTCTCTTAAGACATAAGATCAGAAATAAACTACCTCTTATTTCTTCATGGTTGACAACCCTTTTAATCCTAGATACACAAATCTTTGAATAAAACATCCAGCACATCATGACATAATTCTTCAAAACATAAATCTTCATCAGAAGTCCATCTTCCAGTCAAACCAGTAATATCCTTGGAAAATTCATAATCAGGATCACTTTCCTAATTAAACCAAGAAATAGAAAACCATACAGTTGTTCTTAAGATAAGTAGGGCATTCTGCTCCACAAAGTTCCAAAGTCTTTACACTCAGATTAATGAATGATATGACATTGATAGATTTATACTCCAGCTTTATCCTTTTCTTTAGCATCACAGACTTGTTAAAGTCAGTATAAATGTTTTGGACATTTGGTATGGACCTTATGTCCAATATCCTCAACACTTGATTGGATTTCCTTATATGGAACGCAATAGTAATAAGAAACCCTTCACCAGAGACCAGAGACCAGAGCACAGAATCCTGAAAGTTGGAAAAAATGCTCTTGTTGTTTTTCAATGTCTTGTCACTCTCATGTCAAACCTCTTGAGTAGAGACCAGAGTATCTTCTTCTTGATCATCCTCTCTTCTGAACTTTTTTCTCCAAACACAAATAGATGTGCCTTTATGAGTGGACTTAAGAAATTCCCAAGTATCTTTGGCTACAACACAAGTGCTTACCAATTCCATAGAACATGAAGTTGATAATTTAATAGTGACAAAGAGCAAATTCAAAATCTTCCTTTCTATCTCTTCAGCACCAGGATTCCTTAATCTTGATAATTCTTCCAGAACTATTGTCCATTGATAACTAAAATTTATGGTACATGCAACACATGTTCATACTGATATCCCAAATGTCAAGGCAGATGTTACAACATATGTTGATAGACTGGACGAATTTATCAAGATGCAAGTGATACTGAAATTAAATTTCAGAATGATAAATAACACAGAGAATTGTTAACCCAGTTCGGTGCAACATCATCTAATCTGGGGCCTACCAAGCCAAGAATGAAATCCATTATTAGTAGTATCAATCAAAGCCTAAAGAGTCTCAGTTTACAACTTCTCACTTAATCCCTACCAAGTGATGCTTCTACCTAGAAATCATCATCTAGATATGAGAAATACCATCTCACACCCTAAATCACCTCAGTGATATTTGAGTCTCAATCCCAATGATTGTATCAAAAACAACTCAACAAGAAGATTACACTTCCAATAAATAATACTTAGCTAATACTCTTAACTAAGAACAATACTTAGTGTTTTTTAAAAGCTTCAACCAAGAACATTACTCAACTCATTACCTAAAGGCTTCCAAGTGAAAACATTACGTCTACCACAAGTATCAAAAGATACAAGGGTGACTTACACCCACACAAGATACTCTCAAAACCTAAGACTTTAAGCTTCCACTAATTTACAAATAATTGAAAACTTAATTGAAAGAATTGATACACTAGGTTTAGGTTTTCTCCTTTAAATACACCTCTGTAGTCCATGGGCTTTAAAATTTGCATCCAGATATTTCTTGATCCATAAGCTGAGTGATGAACCAATTTTGTAGAAAAATCTCCTTAAATATTAGAACAAACAATATCAAATTTCCTAAATTGTCTCAAGACCCAATTTAGTAATTTATGTACAACTGAGGGTATAAAACTTGTTCCAGATTAAATTTGCTTGACCTGCGAAATTTACTAAGATATATCTAAAAGGAATATCACATAATCAATTCAAATCTATCAAGCAGGCAACGTCTATTATACCAGACCAAGATGTCATGACACATGCTTTGACATCTTGTTCAAAAACTCACAACAGCAAAATTGTTATGACAATTGATAAGAATGTTGCAACATCTTGATCAACATCAGTATAGAACCATGTTATACCAAAATTTAGACAATCATAAAACCATGGAACTAACAACATCAATTTATAGATTATGAATAAGTGACATTTTGTTTAGTGTAATATATGCTTTCTTCGCGAGCAAAGCTTTCTTCATTCTGAAGTATTAGTCACCTATCTACATATGTCACTAAACTGTTGGGTACTAGAGTAGCAAGATAAATATCACACAGCTTAAAATAAGAGATCAAGGAGTAGAAATTGACACACAATATTTACATGGAAAACCCTCAACAAATAAGGGAAAAACCACAAGCACCTATGGAAAATATTTCACTAAGTAGAAGGAATTACAACACTTCTCTCTAAATACAATGAGAGACCAAATTACAATCTCTCTTAAAATAGGAGAACACTCACTAATAGAAAGTTACAAGAGAACATAATATTTTTCTTTTCTCTCTTAATTTTTCTTCTTAGTTATGTTACAATTCTATTTTATGGTGTGAAATGAATGAGAAATGCACCTCTATTTATAGGTGCTCATCTTCACAAAACCATAGGTGTTTCTATCTTTGACTCACATGCTTTATATGACCCATATGATATCTTTGACCCACGTGATTTATTTGACCCACTTGATTTATTTAACCCACGTGATTTCTTTGACACAGAAAGTGTGACATTACTCAGCCACAATATTTGACAATCACCCACTAAAATTCACATTGTAATCTTGCAAAATTTTCTCTACCTTTCCAACTCCTTGTTGATTACACCTCTAATAGGCCATAGGAAGACCTACACCATGCAAACTTATCAGTTTTGATCGACATTGTCATTGCATCTGCTAGGTTATTGTGATACGGTGGCATAACTGACTGTTTTTACTGGTTTGCGTTTTGCGTTTTTTTATTTGCAAAATGTCGCGGTAAGCAAGAGTCGCCACCGACTTTTATTTCATCCAATCATGGAAAAGGAAAAAGAACAGAAAAAACCTTTTTTCAAGATACTCTGAGTACGGGGGGTAGATTATAGAAAGGGAAGGTGTTAGCACCCTTTCTATCCATGGTTTTCCATGGGCTCTTAGGTACTTGCTCATTTTTTCAAATTGCTTATATGTGTGTTTGTCTTGAAAACGCTTTACTTCGTGATAACCCTTGTATCAGTCTTCAAGGATGTGAAAAAGTTGTTTTGAAAATTTATTTTGAGATGTGTTTGTGTGAAAAGTTTTTATTGAGCAAGTAATTAAGATTCCACCTACTCGAAAAAATATTATTTATTCTCATTTCCTTTAGACAGCGCTATCCTACTATTAATGAGTAGGTAGCACCGTCGTTGGAGTTGTCAGGGACATTCGAAAGGGACAAGTACAATCACTAAAGCAATAGTTAGAAAACTTTAGTAGTAACCCTAGAGTCTTAAGATCTTTCCGAGGCAACATTTCCGAGGCAACATTCGAATGGGACAATTTGATCTTTTAGACTGGATGGCAACCACTAAAATCTCCTATACTCAATGATTGCTTACCGAAGGCAACCGAAGTGAGGTAAACCCTAGGAGTGAATATGTGCATATGAATTATTTCGGTTATTTAATCTTTGCACATTAGGTGATCTACCATTTTAATTTTAGATATTCTTGCCATACAATCCTATTAGCATACATCTAGACAGTTAAATATTTGCAGGAACTTAAAAGTGCGAGAAAGTAAACCTAGCTATTACAAGGCTTCGGGGATGGGGATTAATTACATACCCAAAGAATCGGGGATTAAAGCAAGAAATAAAACCCTAATTTAACAATTACAAACCATCGGCGGTTACAAAAATAATGGAAAAGAAATAATTAAATGCGCGGCGAATTAAATACGAGGAGAAATTGAAAACCCTAAAATCTAATTGAAAAAATAATTAAGTTATTTTTGAGAAAGAATTGAAGAAATTATGTACGACTAATACCCTAATTCTAATCATTTTAATTATAACAAAGAAATTGAAATTAACCTATTCTAGCTAAATTAAATAATTTCAAGAAAATAAAATATTTTGTACAAAAAGATTTGATGTATTTTTGGTTTTTTTTATTTGAGAAAAGAAATTTAAGTGTAAAATTAAAACCTAATCTCTATTTGATTTTAATTATAGAAAAGAAATTAAATTAACCCATATTTCTGATTAAATTAAATAATTTATTAAAAAATGCTTTTTTTTTTATATTTTGTGATTTGTTGATTTTATGATTAAAAAAAAGAGTAATTAATTTGGCGAAAAATAATTAAAAGAAATAAATAAAGAAAAAATAATATGGGCCTGTGTTGTTAGCAATTCTGGGGGGTGAGAATCTGAATTTCTAAGCCCAATAATGCTGAGCCCAGTCAACCACGCTGGATCCTGTGCAGCATTGACTTGAGGTGCATCATAGTCCTTCAGGCTGGGACGCATTGGATTTAATGCTATGCTGATCTAGTGGTTGGATGTTGATGACACATGGTAGGCGTGTGAGAGAGCATTGCATGGGATCTGCAGAGAAATATGAAGAAAATAATAAAATGCACAAGCTTGGGATCGAACCCAGGACGTGTACATCAAAGGCACGCTCCTCAACCGTCTGCGTTAACTTGTTAACTTGTACATATAATGAATAAATAAAAGAAAAGTTAAAAATAAATAATATGCCAAAAAAGCGCGCGAGATTCAAATCAGCCAGTCATGGGCTACCGTGCATCATCTTCTTCACTGCAACCATCATTTTATGGGAAAAACTTTTACCTACAGACACAATTCTGTAGCTACAACCCTGTGAAACTCAAAAATCTCATACGAGCATGATAAATTGATTGTGATGGTACCAATCAACTCGTCTTGGCCTCACGAGCGCATGGTACCTCATTCATGGCCTAATTTTTCCTGCATCAAGAAACCCTAAAAAAACTTGGAAACCCTAACAATGGCAGATGCATGTAAAGGCTTAAAAAATGCAATTAAATTGTTCAATCATCTTGCAAACATGATAACAAACACGAACATAACAATCTAAAGTGCTAATGATGCAAGAATTATGATAATCGAATTGGAAAATTATGTCAAACCGTATGAGGTGTAGCGCACGTTTCTGGGTGTTTCAGGCCTTGCAAACTATTGGGACAGCTTCCTGGGACGTCCAGCAATGGATTGGGATAACTAGGATGGCTTGAGATGGCCTGTGGAGTGAAAACCAATTCACACTTTTCTTTGAATTTTGTGACTTTGCTATGCCTTTTTTCACGACTCTAACCCTTGTCTTTATGATTTGGAATTGTTCTATACATATAGTAGAGCATATTAGGTCAATAAAATTGCATCATATCTTTGAGAATTATGAAAATGTGATTTGATTTGATTCATGTATGATATCTTTCCAAAACAAGCTTCAATGCAATCTTTTCTAATCCTAATGAGTCTGGCACGAATTGATCATCATGCTAGCTGTACATAAACTCCAAATGTCCACAAAAATTAATGACACACAAATATGTGATATTTATGGCTTGATATACACCAAATATTTCTCATACTTTAGTTTAAATTAAATTATTTTATAAGTATTATGCAGGTATTTTTCTATTTTTACAGATATGCATTAAGCTGAACACTTTGGAAGAAATGAAGAAAAAAGAGGTGCAAAACTAGCAAAAAGGCCAAAGGAGAAGAAATGAGCTGAAGCCCATTATACATGTTAGCACGTGGCCCACAATGAAGAAGACCTTGAAGACCGTCAAGGAGGCATTCCGAACGTCACACGCCAAGAAAGACCAAGTGACTATCGTCACTTGAATGTGACGAACGTCACAAGCCACTTACTCCACTTTCTTCTCATCCAACAGACAGAAACGCATTCAAATGTTAATCCAGCGACTACCTACATTTTCTCACCCACTCAGTCAAAGCACCAAGGAACGTGACAGATTAATGGCACTATTATTTCTCAAAGGAGGAAATAAACTGTTCCTACATTCTCGAGAAGAACTGATCACGCAAGACTTATAAATAGAGCCTTAGACCACAATAGAAAGGGTTCGTCTTTTTGGCAAGAAACTTTAGAGATTTTATATTTATTTTGAGCGAATATTCTTTTGAGCATTATTTTATTTCCCAGCTATATCTATATTCCTTTCCAGAATTATTTTCTTCTGTACGGTTAAATATATTCTCCGATCGAAGCAAAGCCTACAATTTGTGCAGGAGTGCTTCTGTCTTCAGAGTTATTACCAGGTTTATGTTTACAAATTCTTATTGCTTTTTAATCGATATAATTATGTTTATTTTTGTTTGTCCCTGAAATTATTTTGCGATTTGGTTTAATATTATGTTAGGCTAGAAATCCTATACCGGTATGTAAAGTCACTCAACCAAGGGAACGAGTAACTTAGTTGGGATTATTTTTACTACGAAACTTTCTTTTCTGGCCTAAGTTACTATTTTTCAAACATTAAATTGTTTTGTTACGGAAGTAAAAAACAGATAGAGGTTAGGGTCAACAAAGCGGATGTTTGAGATCTTTTAACTGGACAGTAGTAATTAGGCATTGGCTTAAAATACAGTGGAAGCACTTTAAAGTTAATTAAAATTTTATTTAGTTTTCAAAAAGTGTTTTTAACTCCTGCGGGATGGCCGAAGCGTACGGTAGGACTTAACTGCATAGCCTAGATCAACAAAATGACAGTGTGGGACGAGGGTTTTTAAACTAAATAAGTTTTACTGAAATCTGTTTTGAAAATATAAAGACGCCCAACAGGTCGCTAGTTCCCGAGGTATGACTATTTCATACTGGTAATTAAGCTAATTGATTATCAAGAATCCAATTTGATTTAGTATTTAGTTTTCCCTACAACCAAATCAAATATTCATTAGCTTTAGATTTGCGAAGTAACAATAGAAGACGATAGATCGATTCATCAGTCTCTGGTTCGATATCTTTTAAAACTACACGATAAGACTGTGCACTTGCAGTCCGAATCATTGGATACATAAGTATAATCCCGATCAAACATCCCAAGATTTGATTTGCTTTTATTATTTTACCATTTAATTTGATTTATTTTGATTTAAATGAATAAAAAAATAAAAATAAATGATAAACATAATAAAATAATATGTGGAAAAGCTCAGGGGTCGTGGGTCCTATTAGAAACATGTTTCAAACAAGAAAACATGGGCCCCTTTGGAAAAAATACAAATTTGATCAATGTTGACTTTTGACAATTTTCCAAAAATTTCCAACTTTGACAATGCACAACTTTCTCAATTTTGACCCTAGAGAGGTGTTCTTGGAATTTTTAGAAATATTAGGATGTTATCTAACCAACCCTTTTGGTTTCATCTCAATTGGATCTTCCATGTTCATGTATGAAGCTTTGACCCAAAAGGTGTTTTTGTTGACTTTTCAAAAGGACCCATAATGCAAATATTCATATCTTTTTATGAGTGCATATTTTGAACTTGTGGGATGAATATGAGTTGTATGGAATTTCATCCTCTTCAAAATGAGTTTTGGATAGAAAATTTCTGAAATAGCATGTGGAATTTATTCTTGGTCAAAGTTTGGTTGACTTTTACTAAGAAACCCTAATTTAGCAACTTTTGGGTTTTGATGAATTTGAAGCATTCCTTGGGGAATCATGGTCAATCCTTGATCAAATGATGAAATTAACTTCAAAATGTGGACGTTGACCAAAAATATTGAAGTTTGACTGCATGTGGGTCACAATTGACTTTTGACCTAATACAGTCGATTCTTTAGCATCTGAGCAGTTGACTGAGCAAACCTCTTGTGCAAGGCATGAAACTTGACATGTAGGGTCTTGAGAACATATTAAGTCCATGGAGAACATATGAGACCTTTGTGGTTCACCCATATTGATGAAAATGGAAACCCTAGTTTAAGATACATTGCCTTAGGAGAGAGTTTGTCTGGTCAACTCTTGGGCAATCTTGAGCAAATAGAGGATCTCTGGGAGTATGTATTGAGTAAAATGAGAGGGAAAATTTTGGGGTACAACAGCTGCCCCTGTTCAATCTTCTTAAACTGAGGATGTATATTGGCCCGTCTGCCTTTCATAATCTGAGGGTGGAAGATGATTGAACACTAGAGTGCCCAAAAATTTGCACTCGCATGAAGTGGCACTTAATTTGCGATATCGGGAATGGGCTTATAGATTCCATTTGGAGGTTGGTGATAGAGAATCATCGGAGATGGACTTAAAGATGCCATCTAGATAGTGTTGATTTCCTGAGACATTCCTTCGACGAGAGTCCCTGTTTCTGTTGAATCTGCTGAGGAACATTTGTGTCTGTCTTGAGAAATAGAGTTTTAGGAGTTTTAGTTGTTCGTTACTCTACCGGGGACATGCAAAACTGATCGTGTTTGACTAGGTCCCGGTCTTACAGTGTTGTGGAGTGTTGTTTGGAGATAAGAGAGGAGGAACCTGGATAGTAAGGTTATGAGAAGGAACCTGGATAGTAGGGTTACTTCAATATGAAAAGCCTGGATATCAGGGCTGTTAGAAGGATCCTAGATGGTAAGGTTACTTCTATATAAAAGCCTGGATAGTAGGGCTGTGAGAAGGAACCTGGATAGTAAGGTTACTTCGATATGAAAGCCTGGATAGTAGGGATGTGAGAAGGAACCTGGATCGTAGGCTTACTTCGATATGAAAGCCTGGATAGTAGGGCTGTGAGAAGGAACCTGGATAGTAGGGTTACTTCGATATGAAAATCCTGGATAGTAGGGCTGTGAGAAGGAACATGGGTAGTAGGGTTACTTCGATATGAAAAGCTTGGATAGTAGGGCTGTGAGAAGGAACCTGGATAGTAGGGTTAATTTGATATGAAAGCCTGGATAGTAGGGCTGTGAGAAGGAACCTGGGTAGTAGGGTTACTTCGATACGAAAAGCCTGGATAGTAGGGTTGTGAGAAGGAACCTGGGTAGTAGGGTTACTTCGATACGAAAAGCCTGGATAGTAGGGCTGTGAGAAGGAACCTGGGTAGTAGGGTTACTTCGATACGAAAAGCCTGGATAGTAGGGCTGTGAGAAGGAACCTGGGTAGTAGGGTTACTTCGATACAAAAAGTCTGGATAGTAGGGTTGTGAGAAGGAACCTGGGTAGTAGGGTTACTTCGATACGAAAAGCCTAAATAGTAGGGTTGGGAGAAGGAACCTGGGTAGTAGGGTTACTTCGATATGAAAAGCCTGCATAGTAGGGCTATGAGAAGGAAACTGGGTAAGGTTACTTTGTCATAAGTTTTTGTAAAACTTCAAGAGGAACCTGGGTAAGGTTACTTTGTGATAAGTTCATGTAAAACTTCAGGAGGAACACGGGTAAGGTTATAAGTTCATGTAAAACTTCTGGAGGTACCGGGGTAAGGTTACTTCGTGATAAGTTCGTGTAAAACTTCAGAATTAACCGGGGTAAGGTTATAAGTTTGTGTAAAACTTCAGGAGGAACCGGGATAAGGTTACTTTGGGATAAGTTCGTGTAAAACTTCAGGATGAACCGAGGTAAGGTTATAAGTTTGTGTAAAACTTCAGGATGAACCGGGGTAAGGTTACTTTGAGATAAGTTCCTGTAAAACTTCAGGATGAACCGGGGTAAGGTTATAAGTTTGTGTAAACTTCAGGAGGAATCGGGGTAAGGTTACTTTGGGATAAGTTCGTGTAAAACTTCTGGAGGAACCTGGGTAAGGTTACTTTGATATGATAATGTAGATTAGTTGACCCGTTTGTTTTTGGGAACTGAGTTTCCATTAGTTGTCTGTAGATGTGATCTGTATAACTGCTGGATTTGTTGAAGCTAATCGTCTTTTCCTGAAAAGATATCAAGGTTAGTTATATGCGATGCATGAAATGCAGGGTAAGATGATGTTCTCAAAATAAATGAGATTATGCTGTATATGATATGTATGCATATGTCATGATGTATGTTCATGAAATGCTATCGGGGTATGCTTGTGTCTGGGAAAATAAATCTCTGACGTTGCTGGAGGTTTGTGAATATTCTGTCGGGAAGAGACACTGGAGATAAACTCTGTTGGTAGACCTGCTGATCTGGAGAAATAAATTTAGCTGGGGATGAAATTCCGTTGCTAGAAGTGATGAGATATGTTTGAGATTGAGCTTCTGTATCTGTAGAAATAGACTCTGCTTGGGGGATGAAATCTGTTGACTCGCCTGCGATTACGATCCTCGACTGGGGATAGTTATGTCCTGTTTCGGGAAAGCTGACATCAATGCTTTTGGATACCTTTACTCTATGGGGAGTGTATATACCAACAATTATGTTCCCAAGCTGAATCTATCTTGATACCTACTGGGCAGAGGAACTGTCAGGTTTGGCACTTCTTGTTTTTCCTGTTTCTGGAATTACGACTAATTGTCTTTTGTTTCTTATGAGCAACAATCATTTTCAAATGCATATATCAAAAAAAATCATTGGACGTTCTTGTAAAACAAAACAGAAAAAGAAAAACAAATTGAAGTTTTTTGTGAAAATGACTTGTACTGATTTTGAAATTGGACTGTAATAGGCGTTTTGTACAAGGAGGCTGACGTCCTAGTAAGAGAACACTGCCGAAAGATAGAAATTATACAATTTGTGTAAAGTAAAGAAAAACAGCTATGTGAAACGACCCCATTGGGTTCCAACTCTGCTATTTCCTTTATATCTTCAAGTGTCTCATCACTTTGCTACTTGGCCGAAGGTTGATCAGATCGATTGGCGCCATCTGAGCTTGATATCCGATACCGAAGTCTGGTCGCAAGATGATCCAATGAGACATAGTGATATGCTTTAATCCCTAACTTTTGCCTGGACTGCCCTTTCGGGTTTTCAATCCACCGGGATACCCTTTTTTGCCCAAGCCTCCCTTTCAGGTTTTCGACTTGCCGGGTGTACATATCTTTTATCATTTTCACCCCTTACTTTTGCCCGAACCCTTTTGGTTCGTCAAGAAGCCCTTATGTTTGCATAGGCCATTCAACCTAGCGGGTCTTTGATCATGCATAGTATCTTTTCACTGTTTCTGCATTGATAGGGTGAGGAAGGTCGTCACCGTCCATGGTAGTTAGAATCATAGCTCCTCCCGAGAAAATGTTCTTAATCATAAATGGCCCTTCGTACGTGGGGGTCCATTTTCCCCTGGGATCACCTTGCAGCAGTATGATGCGTTTGATCACTTGATCCCAAACTTGATATTCTTGACGTCTGAATTTCTTGTTAAAATCCTTGATCATTCGCTTTTGATATGTCTGACCATGGAACATAGCAGTAAGTCTCTTTTCATCGATTATATTTAGCTGATCCAGTCGGGTTTGGATCCAATCGTCTTCGTTCAAACCCGCATCCTTCATAATCCTGAGAAAAAGGTATCTGGACTTCTATGGGTAGGACTTCTTCTATGCCATATACCAGAGAGTAGGTTGTTGCCCCTGTCGACGTCCGTGCTGAGGTACGGTACCCATGAAGAGCGAATGGTAACATCTCATTCCAGTCTTTATATGTCACCGTCATCTTCTGTACAATCTTATTAATATTCTTGTTAGCTGCTTCCACAATGCCATTCATCTTCGGCCGGTAAGGATAAGAATTATGGTGTTGTATCTTGAACTGTTTGCAGAACTCGATGATCATTGTGTTGTTGAGATTCGTACCATTGTCAGTAATAATTCTCCTTGGTACACCATATAGACAGATCAGATTGTGTCGGATAAACCGCTCCATGACGTTCTTGGTCACAATAGCAAAAGAGGCTGCCTCAACCCATTTTGTGAAGTAATCACTAGCTACCAGAATGAAACAATGCCCGTTAGACACAGTAGGTCTGATCTCGCCGATCATGTTGATTCCCCATATCGCAAAGGGCCAAGGAGTCGTCAAGACGTTCAAAGGAACTGGAGGCACATGCATCTTATCAGCGTAGATTTAGCATTTATGACAAGTTCGAGAGTGCTGATAACAATCGGCTTCCATAGTGGACCAGTAGTATCCTTCCCGTAGGATCTTCTTAGCCATGGTATGTCCACCAGAATGGGTTCCGAAGGTGCCTTCATGTAGACCTGTTATGATCCTCCCTGATTCGATCTTGTCTACACACCGTAGTAGTGTGGAGTCATGGTTGCGCTTATAAAGGATTCCATTACTGCGGAAGAACTTTGCAGCGAACCTTCTCAGAAACTTCTTGTCATTGACAGATTGCCTTTCGGGATACTCCTGAGCCTCAAGATACCTTTTGACTTCGTGAAACCAGGGTTTGTCTGCCACTTCTTTGGTATTGATCTCACAACAGTGTGTTGGTTCATCCAACCTCTCAATGGTAATTTTGGGAGCTTCATTGTCCCACCAAACCTTGAACATAGAAGACATGGTAGCTAGCGCGTCCACTAACTGGTTCTCCTCTTGTGGGAAATGTTCGAAGGTTACCTCCTCAAAATGTGGGAGCAATGTCAGTGCATATTCTTTGTAAGGAATGAGATTCGGGTGCTTCGTATCCCACTCGCCTTTGATCTGACTTATCACCAGAGCGGAATCCCCGAATACACTTAAGAACTTAATCCTCAGGTCGATAGCAGCCCGAAGACCCATGATACATGCATCATACTCCGCCATGTTGTTGGTGCAGTTGAAACATAATCGGGCGGTGAACGGAGTATGACAGCCCTCGGGAGATATGATTACAGCGCCAATGCCGTTACCCAGTGTGTTTGAGGCTCCATCAAAATACATAGACCGCCGGGATCCCCCCTCAGGTCCTTAATCCGGTCCAGGTTCTTCGTAGTCAGTCACCAACATGATATTCTCATCCGGGAACTCAAAATTCATGGACTGGTAATCATCCACGGCCTGATAAGCCAAATGATCAGCCAATACACTTCCCTTGATTGCATTTTTGGTTGTATATTATATGTCGTATTCGGTTAAGATCATTTTCCACCTTGCTATCCTTCCGGAGAGAGCGGGCTTCTCGAAAATATACTTGATCGGATCCATCTTTGATATCAACAAGGTAGTGTGAGTCAGCATATACTGTCTTAATCGGCGAGCAGCCCATGCCAAAGCGCATCAAGTTTTCTCGAGCAATGAGTATCGGTTCTCACAGTCCGTAAATTTTTTGCTAAGGTAACAAATGGCATGGTCTTTTCGACCAGACTCGTCATGCTGCCCCATCACACACCCCATTGAATTGTCTAGTGAAACCACCGACTGAAAATCATCGAAACAATGAAGTCACCACCGGACGTCTTTTATCCCATATGGAGGGAAATGTAAACATCGAGAAAACCTGAAAAGGTAGAAATCATGGTCTTTCGACCGAGAGATCGGGTAAGGGAGTCTGTTACGCGAGGGGAAGGTATTAGCACCCCACACGCCCGTAGTACTCTATGATATCCACTCTTATTGTCTAATCTAGATGGGTGTGGTCAAATCCTATGTCTATGGTTTACAACTGTAAAGGGAATGCATGCAAAAGGAAGAGGAAAACAATGTAGGGAAAATAAAAAGATGTGCTCGGTTGGGCCCTACCCCAATGCCTACGTATCCCTTTTAAGGAATCAGAGCAGCCGCAGTTCGGCTTAAGTGTTTTGGGTGGTTTGTGTTTTTTAATTAGAATAAACAAAGATAATCAAGATGGCAAAACATCAAATAAAACAACAAACAAATGAGATGGTAGAACATCGGCTAAATAATAACAAGATAATATGTCAAAGATGGCGAAACATCAAATGAAACAAACACCAAAACAAACACACCTAACAATGATATTGAGAATCAAAGTAGGATAACAAACATGTGCGATGGCGAAACATCGGCTTCAAACAAATGTGCGATGGCAAAACATAAATTAAAAGATAACAAGAAATCATGGAAAAGATGGCGAAACATCAATAAAATAGATGACGAAACATCACACCTAACAATGACATTGAGAATCAAAGTAGGATAACAAACATGTGCGATGGCGAAACATCCGCTTCAAGGTAACAAGATATCATGGCAAAAGATGACGAAACATCGATAAAATAGATGACAAAACATCACACCTAACAATGATATTGAGAATCAAAGTAGGATAACAAACATGTGCGATGGTGAAACATCGACTTCAAGATAATAAGATATCATGGCAAAAGATGACGAAACATCGATAAAATAGATGACAAAACATCACACCTAACAATGATATTGAGAAACAAATTAGGATAACAAACATGTGTGATGGCGAAACATCGGCTTCAAGATAACATGATATCATGGCAAAAGATGACGAAACATCGATAAAATAGATGACAAAACATCACATCTAACAATGATATTGAGAATCAAAGTAGGATAACAAACATGTGAGATGGCGAAACATCGACTTAAAGATAACAAGATATTATGGCAAAAGATGATGAAACATTGATAAAATAGATGACGCAACATCACACCTAACAATGATATTGAGAATCAAGGTAGGATAACAAACATGTGCGATGGAAAAACATCGGCTTCAAACTAAAACAAAGTAAGATTGGTTTGTATCTTTTACTTTGAAGAAGAGTTTGGATTCATTAGAGGTGTCTTATGATTTGCCAAGAAAGCAAGTTTTTGTTTTAAGATGCAAGATGCAAAGAGAGAAAAATAACTAAGGGAAACTATCCTAGTATTATCCCTAGTGTTATCATACAATGATTGATCCTAAGGTTGAGGATAAAGGAAAACCCTACCTTAATTATCATGATAAATGAAGCTTAACAAAACTATCCTATAGAGAACATGCAATGAGAGCGAAGTCGTGATCTCAATTTCTAAATTGAGTGACTCATCGATCAACAATTAAAGAAGAAAAGCAATAAACATCCTATAGGGAACATGAAATGAGATCGAAGTCGTGATCTCAATTTCTAAATTGAGTGACTCATCGATCAACACAAACACAACATATGTATTAGACAAAAAAACAGAGGGCCTCCTGACATATATCAGCAACAGAGGTCCCATAATGCAATCAGAGAACTATGCAAAATGAAAATGGAAGAAAGGAGATAGTGCAATACCAAACGGATAACTATCCGTAGCAACCGAGCAAGAATAAAAAGAAACCCAGAGAACTTCAAGCAAGCTGGCATTAGTAGACGAATCAAGTCAGAAATTACGCCATAAGGATGTAAGTAATGAGATTATCAGATATGAACAGATCCCCATGGGCAATGTATAGTATTCACAATATCATGTATATGTCCTGCAGGGAATATCAAACATGCCAAATACAAAAGCAGTGTCAGTGTAATAAGTTGTGTTCCACAAATAAAGTGGAACACAGTAGCCTTAGGCCAAAAGTGGGATGCTATACATTGTCATAAAGTCTCCAAGATATGCCGAGGTCTCTAATCTTAAGTCCAAGAAAAAGTCTCATGCTCCACAATGCTAAGGATAATGACCAAATAGTCCAAGCATCATTAAAGCCTCTTTTTTTTTTTTTTATGGTTCATGTTGATTATTAGCTGTCTTTTAAAAGGAAAAGAAAAAGCTCAAGTGAGCAAAATAAAAGTGACATAAAATAAATGCTCAAGTGAGCAAAGATAAAAATAGCATGAAACTTAAAATGATAAAATTAAATGGTACATAAAGCATAAAAAAAAGAGCACAAAGTAAAGTCAATTGTTAGAAATTAGTGGTTAGTTGGATGACCATCTTGAAACTTGCATTTGGAACTCATTAGAGGATTGGTAGAACCAAAGCCTCCACACAACAAGTTGCATTTGCTTTTTGTCAAGTATATCATCCATTTTGGAATTCTCAAAAGGTAACATTTAATGATCAACGATGTTTAAGTGATCCGCGTTGACCAAAGGTGTTGTAGATCCATTAGAGGATTGGTAGAACCAAAGCCTCCACACAATGAATCTCAAGGTTATTGGGTCAAAGGGATCAAATTAACATACTTGGGATTGCAATCATAAGTTTGGGCCACAAATGATCATTTATTCGAATTGGGATAAAATGTAGCGCTATGTTAAGCAATTGTAAGTGAACTTATGTAGAAGTCGCACCTATTTTGAGGCCGGTCAATAGCAATCTATGTACTTCATGTTTGGGTAGATGATATCGAGATCACCATCCTTTAACATGCATCACAAATAAAAAATAAAGGGATAAGATGAAGAGGGAGGGGAATGATAAGCTAATTTGGATCACCATTTCAAAATTCTTTCATCTTTAAATTCAACCACTAATCTAGATGGATTAAAGCACTAAACATATCATTAATCCAAAGCACCAAAAATGAATTAAATAATTCATTCTTAGGTAGATTTGCATTGATGAACATTTATCCAACTTCATCTACATCACAAAGTCTATTGAGTTTAAAAACAAATTGAACATTTAAAATTGCAATCCAAATTATCCATCAAAGAGAGTGTGCAGAAAAATATTTGAGTCAAAACAGCCCCTAAATAAGGAAGCAAAAGTATTTTTGGCACTGTTCCAATCAGTTGTGCCTAGACAACAACCTATTACATCAGTGCAGTTTTTTATCAAATCAATTTTCTGTGACAATCAATTGCAATGTTGCAACAATTGATTGCAGCCTGTTAAAAATCAGTAGAAAACAACATTTCAAAGATCAAGTTCTTGTTCCAACTTTTCATCAAACACCTTATGATCATGGATCCAATTGAGCATGAAAATTCCTACAAATTTTGAGAAAATAGCATTAATGGAGTCATAAAAGCAGTGCTCAATGAATCAAAACCAGAAATCCACAAGAGATCACATTATGAAAGATGATGATCAAACTTACCAAAGGTAGAATTTGAGAATTATCAAACAACATCAGAAATTGCTTCAATTCAACCACAAGAATCAATTAATCAAGCTTGGATGTAGAGAATTTATGGAGAAAAAGTGTTTGGATGAAGGTTTAGCTCAAAGATTAGTAAGCTTCAATGCAAAGCTTACTATCTTTTTGAAAATGGAGCTTTGAGTTAATTTGGTAGATGGAGAGATTTGAGAGATTTTTTAGCAAAGTGCTTTTGGCTATCAAAAGCTTGAAATTTGAATGAAATGAGGGCTCTATTTATAGAGTTTTAGGATTGGGATTAGTGGTAATTTGGTAATTGATTCTTGGAGCCAAATTTGTTTAATGATATAATTTCAAATTATGCAGAAAAAATTGGAGCCAAAATGATAAAAGTTTGAATTTGCTGGCTTTTTTTTCTTCAAAAAACACGTGCATTTTTCCATTATGAGTCGCCACATAGATGGTATGCGACGATACATCCTAGCTGTATAACACAGCATGTGTCGATACATACTATTAATCGAACTTATTACAGAATCACATAAACTGCATGAGTCGATACATAACTCGTATGTGTCGACACATGCAAGTTATTCAAATAGGACGAGTCGATGCATACATGCATGTGTCGACACATGCTAGTTTTTCAAGCAGGATGAGTCGATACATACATGCATGTGTCGATACATGCTGGTTATGCACAACAAAATGAGTCGATACATAGGTTTATGGGTCGATGCATTCCTTCTTTTACCACAAACAGAATCAAATCAACTTTGCATGATCTTATTTGTCGGATACTTAGTACCTAAAACACAAATTGTGCAAAGACAAAGACAAATATATATTTTTTTATTAGAAGTTAGTCAACAACATATAAACAAAATACACAACTAAAGCGCTTGGAGAAAGCTGATCAAGCTTCAAAACCCCAATTTGACTGGTGAATCAAAGGAGTGGTTCAAACACAAACTCCAATCCTCTGAAGATCCAAAGAGATGGATGAAACATCTTGATATATGCGATGAATTTTGAGCTTCAAAGATCCAGAGGCTTAGATGATAAGATTCTACTTGAGCAACTTGTCGAAGCAACCAACCTTCAAAGCTTAGGGAAAACTTGATAACCAAAGTACTTTGATCCCATCACAATGTATGAATGCAATGCAATATGATATCCATGATGAAACATAAGCCTAAATCAAGAGGGTAAATTTTTGGGTGCAACAGCTGCCCCTATTCAAATATCTTCAACATGATAAGTGAGGAAAGTGACAACTTTCGAGCGTACAAGGTTGAAGATGTTTGAATACGAAAGAACCCGAAAATTTACACTCTTGAAGAAAAAAGAAACTGAAACAGAAAACTCCCAAGACATGCCTCAGAATGAAGCTGTAACGCAGGTTGAAACAAAAAAAAAAAAAAAGAAGAGTAGACGCGAGTAAACTTCCGGACAGATGTGCCAGGGCAGAACTGGGCTTCAAAAGGGACGAGACAAAACTCAAACCACAGAGTATAGGCGAAACGAAGCTCTGGAAAAGAAAACGTACGCGGGTGAGGAGGTGAAACTCTGAGCTTGACCCAAAGCAAAAGTGGCTAGAGTGCGCGATTCTAGGAGCACTTGCTAATCTCAACTAAGATAGACAGTATGAAGGAACTGAAAGAATCTCAGAAATGAGGAACAAAAGTGAGACGAAACTCGACTCATTAACCGGTTAGACAAAACTAAACCAGATGAGTACCAGGACGAAACTGGATTTCAAGCACGGGTAACGAGGAGAAACTCGACCCATAACAAAGTGATGAGAGTGCATGTTTCTCAGAGAACCTGCTGGTCTCAGATCAATGGGTAGACAATAACGAAAACTGATAGAAGAATCCAAGGAACAAAAGAGACTGATTTCAAACCTGGGATGCAGTACGAACACTGCACTCGGTAAACAAACACCGTCAAAGGGTCGAAGGTATGAAAACAAAAATGAGACGAAACTCGACTCAATAACTAGTTAGGCGAAACTAAACTAGATGAGTACCGGGACGAAACTGGATTTCATGCACAGGCGACGAGGCGAAACTCGACCCAAAGCGAGAGTGATGAGAGCACATGTTTCTCAGAGCACCTACTGGTCTCAGATCAATGGATAAACAGTAATTAAAACTGATAGAAGAATTCAAGGAACAAAAGAGACTGATTTCAAACCAGGGACGCAATACAAACACTGCACCCGGTAAACGAACACCGTCAAAGGGTCTAAGGTATTAAAGAAAAAACGATACGAAACTCGACTCAATAAATAGTTAGGAGAAACTAAACTAGATGAGTACCAGGACGAAACTGGATTTCATGCGCAAGGTGAGGAGACAAAACTATGAGCTCAACCCAAAGCAAGGAGATTAGGGTGTACACCTAAAAACCTGCTGAAAGCAAATATCAGGATGAAAATCGTATTTGAAAGGTGCATCAATAGACATTGGAATGAACCAGAGAGGGTATTAAAGACTAAACCCGAGAAGACCGCGTCAGGGAGAAACTGAGCAGCAACAGTCAAAAGCAGACATTCAAACAAACAAATGATTGACGTCAAAAGGATATTGGTATGGGGAGGAAACTGAGATAATGGGGACGAAGACCTCGCTGGGGATTTAATCCAAAGTAATAGCTGAATCACTGGGGATGACGGAAATAAAATGGCTTATGTTTCGATGCATGTTTGAATTCTTTTTTATAGCGCAATGCTCCATATGATGGAAATGCTACACATTTTGGTAGATGCAAATGCAATGATGCATGTTTAAAAGTTCCACTGGGGAATGGCCAATTGAGAAGCCAAATAACCAAGAAGTCAGGATCTGACATGACTTGTAAAAATAAATTGCAAAATCCAAAGGAGAGGAGAAAATACGGGGAACCACTAGAGAGGGAACCTTGAAGAGATGGAGCTTCGCGGGGAATAACAACCGAGCAACTAGCTGAAACGGGCCACAAACATTGAGGGGAGCTGCAAAAATAAATTGCAAACTCCAGGGAAAATCAGGTCGACACTACAACTTCCGAAAAAGGACGAAAGCCTTTTGCTTGGGAAACAAAACTCTGCTGGAGAGGTGGGACTTCACCGGAGAGATAGAACCACATTGAAGATTATCTTGCTGGAGAGATACTCTCTTGAAATGCAACCAAAGGACGAATCACACATATAGTTACATGGTATCAAAACCTTACTAGGGAATAAAACAGACCCTTAACAAAGGATGCCCTAGTCAACAGATCGACTGGGAAATGAGAGGTCAAAGCGAGGGACCCCGGCTTAACGACTCCATTGGGGATAGGCGACACATCCAAACTTGAAGTCTTAGAATGAAGCTTTTGAAAGAAGATTCCTGAGGTAGCAAAATTTCGTTGTAGAAACGAAACTTCAACGGGGATAGGAAATTTCACTGGGAAAACTCCATTGGGAATACGAAACTCCCCTGGGGATAAGAAACTTCACTGGGGATAAGAAAATTCACTGGGGATAAGAAACTTCATTGGGGATAAGTAAAGTCCTAAACATACATGGGTCCCGTCTAGCAGAAGAAAAATTGAATTTCCCTTCTTGACAATCATTAAGC
Source organism: Vicia faba (assembly GCA_948472305.1). Taxonomy (NCBI): domain Eukaryota; kingdom Viridiplantae; phylum Streptophyta; class Magnoliopsida; order Fabales; family Fabaceae; genus Vicia; species Vicia faba. The sequence goes on from OX451739.1 coordinate 1,458,192,069, forward strand.
TCTTTACAGGTGTTCAACGTGTAAACTCTCTTTTGAAGTCAAACAAATGTTTTGCGTGCAAGAAGATGTTTATTTTGAGAATGACAGACCTGATGTGATGATTATTTAAGCCTTAAAGTTGAAAATTTTAACAAAAAATGTCGCATCTCTATTGTGAACGAATCACTGGCTAGAGTGCAAAAAGGTTTTAAAAGTTTTCTTCTTCTTTTGAAAAAAACAAGTCAAGATACGGGTGACAAGATACCAACACGGCCATGCAACACATATTCAGAGAGTTTAGGAAGTATTATCCCGTTGTAGTATGCTTTCGAGTTAAACCATTGTTTCAGTTAGGACTTTTAGAGGTTGTAACATGGTGTGGTTCAGGGTTTTTTTAGAAAAAAGTTTTTCAAGGCTCAAGTTATTTGGTGCCCACCCCCTTCGTGATATTCTCCTGTCCTAAGTTCAGTTGACTTATCACAAGCATTCATCTTTCAAAAGGTTTTGTAACGGTTGAGTGATCATGACAAATTCTCCAACATGATTGACGCTTAATTTTCGCTGCTTTTGTTTTTGATATTATTGTTCCTCTTCTTTTGATGAAAATTATATTGGATAATCTTTTGGCCTTTTAGGCTCTCTTTCCCCAAACTTTTGCCTGGACAAAAATATCTTGAATTTCCATTTTTTTGGGAGTCCAGCGGGATGCCCTAACTTTTGCCTAAGCGACTTGTTTTCAAGTTTCGACTTAGCGGGGCTTTTTGTTTCTTTTTTTTATTCATGCTTTTCACCTTAAACAAGTCAGCGTGACTTTTGAACTCTTTTTTTCGAAAAAAAATGTCTCATTCCTTGGTCGGCGAGGGATAGCCATTATTGTATCGGTTCGATCTCGACCTCAGGACTTTGTGAGGAAATGAACATCGTGGTTTAGACACACATCTCTCTTTTTTTTATCTCATGATGTGAAAGATAAAATGTAGTGATCCTCAGATGGGACATTCCTTCTGAAATTTTAATGCTTGGGCAAATCAACTGAACATCTACCCTGCCCCTGGTTAAAAGGTTTTGTTTTGTTTGTTTTTTGAACGGAAAAGAAACTTCTACTTCGAAGGCTCAGAGGGGTTTACGAGGGTCTAACTCCCTTATATCTCCGGTGTTTGGGGATTGAAACAATGCCTATACATCGTCAACAGGGTTCTACTCAAAAGCATACCACTATAGTCATTGTTTTTTTAATCTAAACTCCTTCCTCCAAACTTTTGGCTAAGCAAAAGAATTGGCACAGCTGGCATCAAAATGCCCGAAAAACAATTGAAGAGTGATTTTGTATGAAAAATTATTTCAAGGCAAAAACATTCAATGCATCAAGGCTAACATTCAGCTATAAACAAAATCCTATATGCAGACAATGCTAAAACAATCAATCAATATGACACATGAAAGTGCAGCAAAGAAACGTAATAAAAGCCATTATAGGGAAACTGTGTCTCCAGCCAGGTTCACCGGTCCTACCGACCTGCCGTAACCTTGATATTTACCCTGACTCAAGACCTTTACCGACAGCCCGGAGTTGTGAAACAAAAAGGCACGGCACTCGCTAGTAAAGTGAAAGAGAAGTCCATCAAACAGAGAAACAAACATGCCCCTTGCGCATTAGTAGTTGTGTTTGTTATCCGTATTTCAAGCGATCAACCAATCGTGACTTAGATTATCATATCTATGTAAGGGCCACGAAGTTTATATGCACATGTTTATCAAAAATATCAGACGTTTTTGCAAACAAAATAGTAAAAAGGGAGCAAAGAAATGCATACGCATACTTGAAAGAAGATATTTTATTGATTGTGAGAGATCAGCCTGTGAAAAAGGAATTTACATTTGGAAGCAAATAATTTCAAAATCAAAACAAACAAGGGTTTACAAATGGCAATGTGAATGTGAATATCCATCGAGTCCCAACTTTGCTATGACTCTGATGACTCTCATTTTCTTGCTTTTGGATAGATCAAACTTAGATTAGCTTCGAGCTTACGCCAGGTGACGAAACGAAGGAAAGAAACAAAGGACCCCATGCTGAGCGTAGTCATTTGCTTTAAGTCCCTAACTTTTGCCTGAATCGCCCTTTCGGGTTTTCGATTCACCAGGACACCCTCTTTTTGCCTAAACCGCCCTTTCGGGTTTTCAGTTTAGCGGGTTTTTACTATTTTTTAACTACGTCAGCATTCACAGGGAGAGGGAAGTACTCTCCATCCATAGTCGTGAGCATCATTGCCCCTCCAGAGAAAACTTTTCGGACCATGAAAGGACCTTCGTAAGTCGGAACCCACGTTCCCCTGGGATCTCCCTGGGGAAGAATTATCCTTTTGAGCACAAGGTCGTCTGGTTTGTAACACAGAGGTCGCACCCTCTTCTCGAAAGCTTTTCTCATCCTTTGTTGATATACCTGGCTGTGGAAAACAGCCGTCAATCTCTTTTCATCAATGAGTTCCAGCTAATCCAGCTGATTCTGTACCCATTCACTTTCATCCAGCTCAATATCTCTCATGACCCTAAGAGAGGGAATCTCGACTTCTACCGGCAGTACCGCTTCCATGCCGTAGACCAATGAAAATGGGGTTGCCCCAGTCGAAGTATGCGCCGTGGTGCGATAACCATGCAAGGCGAAAGGCAGCATCTCATGCCAATCTTTATAGCTTACCACCATTTTCTGCATAATTTTCTTGATATTTTTATTGGCCGTTTCGACAGCACCGTTCATCTTTGGTCTATATGGGGAAGAATTATGATGCTTGATTTTGAAGGACTCACAAAGCTCATTCATCATCTTTTTGTTCAAGTTAGACCCATTATCGGTAATGATTTTTTCAGTCACCCCGTAGCGACAGATAATGTTATGCTTAATGAACCGAGTTACCACTTGCTTGGTGACATTGGCATAGGATGCTGCTTCGACCCATTTGGTAAAATAATCGATAGCAACCAGAATGAAACAGTGCCCGTTGGACGCAGTCGGTTCAATATTGCTGATCATATCAATTCCCCACATTGCAAACGGCCAAGGGGAGGTCAAGACATTCAAAGGCATTGGCGGCACATGCACCTTATCAGCGTAGACTTGACATTTGTGACAAACCCGTGCATGATTGTAACAGTCAATCTCCATGGTGGACCAATAATAACCTGCTCGCAAGATTTTTTTAGCCATGGTGTGCCCATTGGAATGGGTCCTGAAATCACCTTCATGTATTTCTTCAATGATTCTAGCCGCTTCTTTCTTGTCAACACATCTGAGCAGTAGGTCATCATGATGCCTTCTGTAAAACACACCATTACTGAGAAAGAACTTGGCTGGAAATATTCTCAAGAACTTCTTATCTGTGACGGATGCCCCTTCAGGGTACTCTTGCCTCTCCAGATATCGCTTAACATCATAAAACCAGGGATTACTGTCTGGCTCCAAACTGGTCTCAAAACAGAAAGCTGGCTCACTCAAACTCCTGATAGTAATGGAAGGTGCCTCATTAGCCCACTTAACCTTGAACATGGAGGACAAAGTTTCTAGTGCATCAACTAGATTGTTTTCTTCTATGGGAATATGTTCAAACGTGATCTCTTCGAAGTACGAAATCAGCTTCATAACATGCTCACAATATGGAATTAGGTTCTGGTGACGAGTCTCCCAATCTCCATTGATCTGGCTGATAACAAGATCGGAATCCCCGTAAACTTTCAAGAATTTGATGCGCAGGTCGATCGCTGCTTCAATGCCATAATTGCAAGCCTCATATTCGACCATGTTGTTAGTGCAATCGAAACAAATACGAGCCGTGAAAGGAATGTGGTATCCCTCAGGGGAAGTGATAATAACCCCGACTCCGTTGCCCATGGCATTAGAGGCACCATCAAAAACAAGCGTCCAACGTGATCCCGACTCGGGTTCTTCGTCTGGGTCTGGTATGTTACAATCGCGAATATACACAATTTCCTCATCTGGAAAATCAAACTTCATTGGTTCGTAATCGTTCATGGGCTGATGAGCAAGATAGTCAGCCAGTACACTACCCTTAATTGCTTTTTGAGTAGTGTATTGGATATCATATTCAGTGAGTATCATCTGCCAACGGGCTACCCTGCCTGTAAGAGATGGCTTCTCAAAAATGTACTTGATAGGATCCATTTTAGATATCAAGTAGGTGGTGTGAGTTAACATGTATTCCCTTAAACATTTAGCGGCCCAAGCAAGTGCACAACAATTCTTTTCCAGCAATGAGTACCTTGATTCGCATTCCGTAAAATTCTTACTCAAGTAGTAAATGGCTTGCTCTTTCATCCCTGTCTCGTCGTGCTGACCGAGGACACGACCCATTGAGGTTTCCAACACAGTTAGATACATTATTAGTGGCCTTCCTTCCACTGGTGGCATGAGTATCAGAGGTTCTTGCAAATATTCCTTTATCTTGTCAAAGGCCTTCTAACAATCCTCATTCCATTTCACTGTCTGACTTTTCTTCAACAACTTGAACATAGGTTCACAGGTGGCTGTGAAATGAGTAATAAATCTGGAAATATAGTTTAACCTCCCCAAGAAACCACGTACTTCCTTCTCTATCCTACGTTCATGCATTTCCTGTATCGCTTTGACTTTGGCCGGGTCCACCTCGATACCTTTCTCACTTACAATAAAGCCCAAAAGCTTGCCGGATCTCACCCCGAAGGTGCACTTATTCGGATTCAACCTTAGCAAGAACTGACTTATTCTCTCGAACAATTTCTCCAGATGAACAAGATGTTCCTCTTCTGTGTCGGACTTAGCAAGCATATCGTCTACATATACCTCAATCTCTTTGTGAATCAAATTATGAAAGATAGTGACCATGGCGCGCTGATATGTTGCCCCGACATTTTTCAAACCAAACGACATCACTTTATAACAGAAGGTTCCCCAAGGTGTGATGAATGTTGTCTTCTCCATATCCTCCAGAGCCATCTTAATTTGATTATAACCCGAAAATCCATCCGTGAACGAGAACACTTTGGAATGAGCAGTATTATCAACCAACACATCAATATGCGGAAGAGGGAAATCATCTTTAGGGCTGACCCTGTTCAAATACCTATAATCCACGCACATCCTGACTTTACCATCTTTCTTGGGCACAAGCACAATATTTGCGATCCATGGTGAATAATTGACAAATTTTAAGAAATTTGCGTCCAACTGCTTCTGGACCTCCTCCTTGATCTTCTTGGACATCTCAGGATTAGTTCTTCAGAGCTTCTGCTTGACAGGAGAACAACCTTCTTTGAGCGGCAGTCGATGCACCACTATGTCTGTATCTAATCCAGGCATATCCTTATAAGACCAGGCGAAGATATCAGAATACTTACGAAGTAGCTCAATCAGTCTGTCTTTTACACTGTCTTTGAGATCAGCCCCTATCTTGACTTCTCTTCTTACCTCTTATGTACCAATATTCACCACCTCAACCGAGTCCTGATTTGGCTGGATAACCTTCTCCTCTTGTTTCAACAGTCTTGCTAATTCCTCAGGAAGATCACAATCCTCATATGCTTCTTCTTCAACTTGATAAATAGGAGTATCAAAGTCATAATGAGCCATAGCAAAGTCGTTATCAATAGAATCGAGGATGGAAGTGCATCTGCATGAATGACATTTTTGCGTTTTTAGTGACTGTGTGTGGAAAGAGAAACATTGCCATTTAAAAAAAGATGAAAAAATGAAAAAAAGAAATAAGATTTTGAATGCGAAAACATCCTTTATTTCATGATAAACTTGCAAAATAAACATGGTGGCCCTACACAACTGATTCATTACGCCTTGGGCAGAACGTAGGAATTATGATATGATAATAAAAGAAACAAGAAAATTACTCCTCCGCGCTTGAAACTTGGATAACATCCAAAGAAGTCCAATTTTTGAGTGTCTGGCCTGGAACGCTCAGACGAATCCAATCTTCAACATTGTAGCCATCAGCCCTATCATCGCCAACTGCATTGGCGTGTCCTTCTTGAGTAGCACAAGGGCGGGAAAACTTCACAGGAGTAGATAAACTGGATGCTCTGGGAGTTGCACTAGGCTAAAACCAAGACCAAATTTATCAATTTTTGGAGTAACGTCCAGCACCTGACCCCAACCTTCAGGGTTACCACCTTCCACTACAGCTTTCGCATCTTTGAGGGAAGACATAACAGTTTCTGATTTCTTTTTCTGCTCTGGAGGAGGAATATTGACAGCATGAACTGTCTCAAATGCCTGAAATGGAGTTTCATGAATTTCGCCTTCAACTTCAACATAGCGGAAACATGTCAAATGACTCACGGTGTACTGTTCTTTGCCGCATACGGTTATCACCTTTCCCTCTGCAGGATACTTGAGCTTCTGATGAAGAGTAGAAGTGACTGCTCTTGCTTTATGAATCCACAGCCTCGCCAATAAGCAACAATATGCTGGTTATATATCCATCACGTAAAACATGGCCATGAAGGTACGAGGACCAACCTTAATAGGTAGCTCCACTTCCCCAAACGCCTTCACCGTCAAGTCGCTTGGGCGCAACTCCAACCCAGAATAATCAATCTTCATCAATGCTGACTTGGGCAATACATTTAGAGATGATCTCGTGACTATCAAAACCCGAGATAAAGTAGTGCATCTTCACTCCATCGAAAATATGCAACACTTTGTTGTGGTCTGGTCCCTCTGGAGGAAGATAAAAATCGGTGAAGCCCAAACCATTCCCAGCAGATATATTGGCACAAACATTTTCAAACTGATTGACTGTTATCTCATGTGGCACAAACGCATTCTTCAAAAACTTCATTAAAGCACTCCTGTGAGGTTCTGAATAAATCAACAGGGATAAGATAGTCATCTTGGACGGAGTATGGCTCAAATGATCAATTATGCTATAATCACTCTTTCTGATAATTCGCATCAACTCTACAACCTCATCGGGAACTGAAGAAGCTTCTGGTATCGAAATTGGTTGAGTCTCATTGGCTGGCATAACCCTTGGATTGCTAATCATCACCTATTGTTTCTCTTTTTATCTTGCAGAAGCATCTGCCGCGCCTGGCACATTGGAAGGACCAAATACTCTCCCGCTTCTAGTCATTCGACCCACACCAGAAAAGTTATGGACTTCCTCTTCATCCCCTTCAGCATGTTCTTTCTCAGACAAACGAGCATTAACCTCCTGCTTTACCCCCATGGTAATAAACATTGGCACCGTAATGCCACGGGACAACCTTCTCACTAGTATACGGCATAGGACCAGGTACCGTAATCATCAGAGGGGGTGCCCTCGAAGGGGCAGGAATGCGCGCAGGGGTGTAAGGAATAGATATCAAAACAACATCTTCTTCAATAACCTTGTGGTAGCTCGGTCTTCTATCAAATTGCAGGGAGCCCTCACTTATCAACAACTAGATACTAGCCTTTAAATCATCACAGCCCTTCGGTTTCTCTCTACACTGGGCACATTCAGAAGTACAACCCGAGAAAATAGAATTGTCAAGCAAATACCTCTTGACACAACTCAACGGAGTAGTTACTTGTTCTACTTCCATGATTAGATTCAACATTTCACCATTATCATCAATCATGTTAACAACACCCCCTCCATGCCTTTGCATTGGGTTTTGAGTAACATTTGGACCGATCACTAGAGTAAACTCAATCTCCTTCGCATCCAACAAGTCTTGTACTTTACATTTCAACGTAAAGCAATTGTCAGTAGAATGACCAACTCCGCCTGAATGGAATTCGCATCTTGCATTAGCATCATAATTACCAGGGAGTCTTGCAGGTGGCAGTGGCATATTTCTCAAACCGATCAACTTTAAATCAAGCAAATGGTGGAGCACTTCAGTAAGAGTCACCAGTCAAGGGGTCGAATTTGCTGGGTTGTCTCTGCTGCTGGTTATTATACTGACGGGGAGCATCTTGCTGCCTTCCTTGCTGAGGCACTGCATTTGATCTCTGCTACGGAGGAGCATTAACAGGAATAGAAACATCATTGATTTGTTGATGCTGACGGTCCTCTCTTCGTCCTCTATGGGAGTAAACCGCGCTTGCGTCGCTTTCCCTTTGATTAGGGTAATTATTAAATGGTTTCTTACTGCCCCCTGACGAGCTGCTAGAACCTCCAACCTGAATCCTTCCCAATTTCAAACCCACTTCAATTCTTTCACCAGCCCTGACTAAGTCTGCAAATCCTGCCGAAGTGCTTCCTATCATGTGCTCATAGAAAGGCCCTTGCAGGGTACTCATGAACATATCAATGAGTTCTCTCTCCATAAGTGGAGGTTGAACTCTCGCAGCCAACTCACGCCACTTCTGAGTGTATTCCTTTAAAGATTCTCTTGGTCCTTGCGACATGTTTTGTAACTGAGTGTGATTAGGTGCCATATCCATATTGTACTGATAATGTTTGACAAAAGCCCGAGCAAGATCATTCCAGTAGCGAACATGAGTTTTTTCCAGCTTCATGTACCATTCCAAGGATGCCCCAGACAGACTATCCTGGAAAAAGTGAATCAAAATCCCTTGATCCTCAGTATGTACTAACATCTTCCGGAAATAAGCAGTTGCATGAGTAATGGGACATGATGCTCTGTTGTACTTTTCAAAAGTAGGAGGCTTTAATTTCGGAGGAACCTTCACCCCAGACACCAACCCAAGATCATTAGCATCCATACCAAGGACTCATTGCCCTTCCACAGCCTTCAGACGCTCTTCCAACAAACGATACTTCATATCCTCAATCTGAACCCCCGGCTCTAAACGCCGCATAGAAAACCAATCTTCATCCTGGTTAAAGTCGAAATCCTGATCTTGATAATTCCTTACACCACCCTGATTAGCTCTTCTGTTCCCCACAAGACGGGGTCCAGGAGATGGAGCAAACTTCCCTACGTTGCGCACAAAAGGATTTCCCGACATCCTGTGAAAATTTGCAGCTGGATTATCTTGTACGTCTCCCATTCCTACAGAGATATCCTGATAAAGCCTTTGATTTCCAACATCCCCTGGATGGCGGTGTTGGTTGTTGACAATGGCAGCTAGCTCTTCCTGTCGGCGATTCACGTTGGTGATAACCTCCATGAACTGAGTCATCTGAGTAGCCATCTGAGCCCTCATTTCAGCGAGTTCAGCTTGAACCTGTTCCATCTGCCTTGGAAAGTTGGTTCTGGTGGAATACCGATGAGTAGTCGTCTTGAATTCTGAATAAGAAAAGCAGCAGAATAAGAAAACCGTCTTGAGATAACCTATAATGTTATGCAATGCATGATGTGCATGATATGTTTGTCATTTCCAAGTATCCAAGAGTCCTTTTATTCATCAGTCACGGCGTGCAACCATACAATCAAAATAGAAAGGATAATAAGATGAACACTTCAATTATTTACAAACAAAGAAACGATGTCCAAGTGTCTTCGGACAAATAAGAGTAAAATGACAAAAAACTAAATACATGTCTTAACAATAAAGCAAAAAGAACTTAATAATAACAACAATCAATTGGCCCCTTCCAACAATTCTAGGGGTGACCAAATACATGAAAACTAAATAAAGGAACTAAATCTCTGGAACTAAGCGCGCTTCAAGGTGCTGACAGTACTCTTCCAGTCTGGCTTTCTCCTTCGAGAGTGTTGAAGTTGTTCAGAACATCATCCTTCAAATAATAATTCAACCTCTTCAACTCAGCCATATCAATGGTAGGGATCTGATAAGAGAAACTATTCCTGGTAAGCTCTTTAGCATGAACTTAAGCGGACTCAAATGGAGGGAGATCAACCATTCTGACAGAAAGAAAACTCTTGAATGTCCCTGGAAAATGACAGGCGTATGCTAGTAATTATTTTTTACATCATTTTTTATAGAAATAAATATGCTATGATGCAATATGACAGGATCAAAGTTCACACTGGATTGTGGCTGGACCATTACACAACAACACCCATCAAGATCAAAAGAGAATCTTTAAGCTTCGAAACTAACATGGGAACCTGAATCATCTTCAAAGTCACCAACAGTACCTGTACCTGTAATGAAAAGTTCTCCCGCCCCTCTCATGGCTGTAGTCTAGGTCAAGGTAAGGTTAAATGCCAAATTAGAGTATGAGAGCTCGAATGTCGGTATTATCATCCGATAACACCTATCCGAACTACCTCCGAAGTCATGGATCTCATGGTCAGGTCTACAAAGCATCCGCTTCATAGCTGCCATGGCCACTCTATTCCTAGCTCTTATGGGATTAACTCATAGCCTAGGTATGAGGCCTTTTACCTTATGGAACAACCCACCCACCAAGAAAATCCAGAAACCAAACAGTCCGTCCAAATCCAGTATGCAGAAAATAAAGCGCACATAGGATGCAATGCAAACAGATAAATATGCAAAGCGGTAAATAAACACCCAAAGAGAAAACAAACAAGAGCTAGGATCGACTCCGGGATGGACCAGCAAAAGGTCAATCTGTCCCCGGCAGAGTCGCCAGCTAAAACCGCCGGCTGAAAATCATCGAAACAATGAAGTCGCCACCGAACGTCTTTTATCCCATATGGAGGGAAAGGTAAACATCGAGAAAACCTAAAAAGGGAGAAATCACGGTCTTTCAACCGAGAGATCAGGTAAGGGAGTCTGTTACGCTAGGGGAAGGTATTAGCACCCCACACGCCCGTAGTACTCTACGGTATCCAATCTTGTTGTCTAATCTAGATGGGTGTGGTCAAATCCTATGTCTATGGCTTACAATTGTAAAGGGAATACATGCAAAAGGAAGAGGAAAACAATGTAGAGAAAATAAAAATATGTGCTCGGTTGGACCCTACTCCAATGCCTACGTATCCCTTTTAAGGAATCAGAGCAGCCGTAGTTCGGCTTAAGTGTTTTGGTTGGTTTTTGTTTTTTAATTAGAACAAACAAAGATAATCAAGATGGAAAAACATCAAATAAAACAACAAACAAATGAGATGGTAAAACATCGGCTAAATAATAACAAGATAACATGTCAAAGATAGCGAAACATCAAATGAAACAAACGAAAAAACAAACACACCTAACAATGATATTGAGAATCAAAGTAGGATAACAAACATGTGCGATGGAGAAACATCGGCTTCAAACAAATGTGCAATGGAGAAACATCGATTAAAGGATAGCAAGAAATCATGGCAAAGATGGAGAAACATCAATAAAATAGATGACGAAACATCGCACCTAACAATGACATTGAGAATCAAAGTAGGATAACAAACATGCGCGATGGAGAAACATCGGCTTCAAGGTAACAAGATATCATGGCAAAAGATGACGAAACATCGATAAAATAGATGAAAAAACATCACACCTAAAAATGATATTAAGAATCAAAGTAGGATAACAAACATGTGCGATGGCGAAACATCGACTTCAAGATAACAAGATATCATGGCAAAAGATGATGAAACATCGATAAAATAGATGACAAAACATCACACCGAAAAATGATATTGAGAATCAAAGTAGGATAACAAACATGTGCGATGGAGAAACATCGGCTTCAAGATAACATGATATCATGGCAAAAGATGACGAAACATCGATAAAATAGATGACAAAACATCACACCTAACAATGATATTGAGAATCAAAGTAGGATAACAAACATGTGCGATGGCGAAACATCAGCTTCAAGATAACAATATATCATGGCAAAAGATGACGAAACATTGATAAAATAGATGACAAAACATCACACCTAACAATGATATTGAGAATTAAGGTAGGATAACAAACACGTGCGATGGCAAAACATCGGCTTCAAACAAAAACAAAGTAAGATTGGTTTGTATCTTTTACTTTGAAAAAGAGTTTGGATTCATTAGAGGTGTCTTATGATTTGCCGAGAAAGCAAGTTTTTGTTTTAATATGCAAGATGCAAAGAGAGAAAAACAACTAAGGGAAACTATCCTAGTACTATCCCTAGTGTTATCATACAATGATTAATCCTAAGGTTGAGGATAAAGGAAAACCATACCTTAATTATCATGCTAAAGGAAGCTTAACAAAACTATCCTATAGGGAACATGCAATGAGAGCGAAGTCGTGATCTCAATTTCTAAATTGAGTGACTCATCGATCAACAATTAAAGAAGAAAAGCAATAAAAATCCTATAGGGAACATGCAATGAGAGCGAAGTCGTGATCTCAATTTCTAAATTGAGTGACTCATCGATCAACACAAACACAACATAGGTATTAGACAAAAAAAACAGAGGGCCTCCTGACATATATCAGCAACAGAGGTCCCATCATGCAATCAGAGAACTATGCAAAATGGAAATGGAAGAAAAGAGATAGTGCAATACCAAACAGATAACTATCCGTAGCAACCGAGCAAGAATAAAAAGAAACCCAGAGAACCTTAAGCGAGCTGGCATCAGTAGACGAATCAAGTCAGAAATTACACCATAAGGATGTAAGTAATGAGATTATCAGATATGAACAGATCCCCATGGGCAATGTATAGTATTCACAATATCATGTATATGTCCTGCAGGGAATATCAAACATGCCAAATATAAAAGCAGTGTCAGTGTAATAAGTTGTGTTCCACAAATAAAGTGGAACACAGTAGCCTTAGGCTAAAAGTGGGATGCTATACATTGTCATAAAGTCTCCAAGATATGCCAAAGTCTCTAATCCTAAATCCAAGAAAAAGTCTCATGCTCCACAATGCTAAGGATAGTGACCAAATAGTCCAAGCATCATTAATGCCTCTTTTTTTTATGGTTCATGTTGATTATTAGGTGTCTTTTAAAAGGAAAAGAAAAAGCTCAAGTGAGAAAAATAAAAGTGACATAAAAGTAAATGCTCAAGTGAACAAAGATGAAAATAGCATGGAATGTAAAATGCTAAAAGTAAATGGTATATAAAGCATAAAAAAAGAGCACAAAGTAAAGTCAATTGTTAGAAATTAGTGGTTAGTTGGATGACCATCTTGAAACTTGCATTTGGAACTCATTAGAGGATTGGTAGAACGAAAGCCTCCACACAACAAGTTGCATTTGCTTTTTGTCAAGTATATAATCCATTTTGGAATTCTAAAAAGGTAACATTTAATGATCAACGATGTTTAAGTGATCCGTGTTGACCAAAGGTGTTGTAGATCCATTAGAGGATTGGTAGAACCAAAGCCTTCACACAATGAATTTCAAGGTTATTGGGTCAAAGGGATCAAATTAACATACTTGGGCTTGCAATCATAAGTTTGGGCCACGAATGATCATTTATTCGAATCGGGACAAAATTTAGCGCTATGTTAAGCAATCGTAAGTGAACTTATGTAGAAGTCGCACCTATTTTGAGGTCGGTCAATAGCAATCTATGTACTTCATGTTTGGATAGATGATATAGAGATAACCATCCTTAAACATGCAACATAATAAAAAAAGAAAGGGATAAGATGAAGAGGGAGGGGAATGATAAGCTAATTTGGATCACCATTTCAAAATTCTTTCATCTTTAAATTCAACCACTCCTCTAGACGGATTAAAGAACTAAACATATCATTAATCCAAAGCACCAAAAATGAATTAAGTAATTCATTCTTAGGTAGATTTGCATTGATGAACATTTATCCAACTTCATCTACATCAGAAAGTTCATTGAGTTTAAAAACAAATTGAACATTTAAAATTGCAATCCAAATTATCCATCAAAGAGAGTGTGCAGAAAAATATTTGAGTCAAAACAACCCCAAAATAAGGCAGCAAAAGTATTTTTGGCACTGTTGCAATCAATTGTGCCTAGACAACAACCTATTGCATCAATGCAGTTTTTTATCAAATCAATTTTCAGTGACAATCAATTGCAATGTTACAACAATTGATTGCAACCTGTTAAAAATCAGTAGAAAATAGCATTTCGAAGATCAGGTTCTTGTTCCAACTTTTCATCAAACACCTTATGATCATGAATCCAATTGAGCATGAAAATTCCAGCAAATTTTGAGAAAATAGCATTAATGGAGTCATAAAAGCAGTGCTCAATGAATCAAAACCAGAAATCCACAAGAGATCACATTATGAAAGATGATGATCAAACTTACCAAAGGTAGAATTTGAGAATTATCAAACAACTTCAGAAATTGCTTCAATTCAACCACAAGAATCAATTAATCAAGCTTAGATGTATAGAATTGACGGATAAAAAGTGTTTGGATGAAGGTTTAGCTCAAATATTAGTAAGCTTCAATGCAAAGCTTACTATCTTTTTAAAAATGGAGCTTTGAGTGAATTTGGTAGATGGAGGGATTTGAGAGATTTTTTAGCAAAGTGATTTTGGCTATCAAAAGCTTGAAATTTGAATGAAATGAAGGCTCTATTTATAGAGTTTTAGGATTGGGATTAGTGGTAATTTTGTAATTGATTCTTGGAGCCAAATTTGAATTATTGATATAATTTCAAATTATGCAGAAAAAATTGGAGCCAAAATGATAAAAGTTTGAATTTGCTGGCTTTTTTATCAAAAAACACGTGCATTTTGCCATTATGAGTCGACACATAGGTGGTATGAATTGATACATCCTAGATGTATAACACAGCGTGTGTCGATACATGCCTCTATGTGTCGATACATACTGTTAATCCAACTCATTACAGAATCACATAAACTGCATGAGTCGATACATAACTCGTATGTGTCGACACATGCAAGTTATTCAAACAGGATGAGTCAATGCATACATGCATGTGTCGACACATGCTAGTTTTTCAAGCAGGACGAGTCGATACATACATGCATGTGTCGACACATGCTGGTTATGCACAACAAAATGAGTCGATACATAGGTTTATGGGTCGATGCATTCCTTCTTTTGCCACAAACAGAATCAAATCAACTTTGTATGAGCTTATTTGTCGGATACTTGGTACCTAAAACATAAATTGTGCAAAGACAAAGACAAATATATATATATATATTTTTTATTAGAAGTTAGTCAACAACATATAAACAAAATACACAACTAAAGTGCTTGGAGAAAGCTGATCAAGATTCAAAACCCCAATTTGACTGGTGAATCAAATGAGTGGTTCAAACACAAACTCCAATCCTCTGAAGATCCAAACAAATGGATGAAACATCTTAAGATACGCGATGAATTTTGATCTTGAAAGATCCAGACACTTAGATGATAAGATTCTACTTGAGAAACTTGTCGAAGCAACCAACCTTCAAAGCTTAGGGAAGACTTGATAACCAAAGTACTTTGATCCAAGCACAGTGTATGAAAGCAATGCAATATGATATCCATGATGAAACATAAGTCTAAATCAAGAGGGTAAATTTTGGGGTGCAACATCTAGCACTGTCAAGTATAATATCATAGGTCTTCCTTCAACTGGAGGCATCAGAATTGGTGGTTCTTGAAGGTATTCCTTGATTCTTTCGAAATAGGTCTGGCATTCATCATTCCACTTTACCACTTGATCTTTCTTCAGAAGCTTGAAGATTGGCTCACAAGTAGCAGTCAGATGCGAAATGAACCCGACGATATAATTTAAACGTCCCAAGAAACCTCTAACCTCCTTCTCTGTGCGGGGGACCGACATTTCTTGTATAGCTTTTACTTTTGCAGGGTCTACCTGAATACCCTTGTCACTGACGATAAAACCCAGAAGTTTACCAGATCTTACTCCAAAGATACACTTGTTCGGATTCAACCTCAGCTTGTATGTCTTCAACCTGTCAAACAATTTCTGGAGATGATCCAGGTGCTCTTCCTCAGTCTGAGACTTGGCTATCATGTCATCAAAATACACTTCGATCTCATGGTGAATCATATCGTGAAACAAAGCGACCATGGCGCGCTGATAGGTTTCCCCAGCATTCTTCAACCCAAAAGGCATCACCTTGTAGTAGAAGGTGTCCCACTGTGTAACGAAGGTTGTCTTCTCCATGTCTTCAGAAGCCATCTTGATCTGGTTGTAGCCAGAGAAACCATCCATGAAGGAGAAGATTTTATGTTACGCGGTGTTGTCGACCAGAACATAAATGTGAGGAAGTGTGAAGTCATCCTTGGCGCTTGCCCTGTTCATGTCTATGTAATCAACACACATCCGTACCTTACCGTCCTTCTTAGGTACCGGAACAACGTTAGCAACCCACTGTGGATACGAAGTGACAGCTAAGAATCCTACATCGAACTATTTCATGACCTCTGCCTTGATTTTCTCTGACATTTCAGGACACATACGGCGGACCTTCTGCTTAACCGGTGGATAGTCTTCTTTAGTCGGCATGCGATGTACCACAATGTCAGTGTCTAAACCAGGCATGTCTTCGTAGGACCAGGCGAAGATCTCAACATAGTCGTGCAACATCTGTATCAACCTCTGTTTGACGCTAAGCTCCAGATTTGCACCTATTTTAACCTTTTTTTTGTCTTCCTCAGTACCCAAGTTCACTGTCTCAACCGACTCTTCATGGGGTTATATGGCCCTTTCTTCCTGCTGTAGTAGTCTAGCAAGTTCTCCAGGAACCTCACAATCATCCTCACCTTCGTCTTCAGTTTGGTTGACCAGATTTTTGAAGTCATAACTGGCAATAGCAGAGCTTTTATCAATGGAATCCAGAGTTGATATGGGTCTGCATTTTGATACGTGAGTGTGTGTATGAGAATAACTATTTTAATAAAGTGAAAAACAGAAAAGAAAAACAGAGAGCACAAAATTTGTATGCAAGAAACTTCCAATGCTTTATTAATGATATATGAAATGACAAATAATATCTCTGATAAGCAAAAGCCAAGGTGCCTCGGGCAAGGAACCAGGCCGTAAAGTTTTAAATTGTTTATTACAAATCTTTAAAAAAAAAGTCAATTACTGCGGAATAAAAGAAACAGGTATAAAATCCCTAGCCATCCAGTTACTCGGTCCACCGTTGGTTGTTGGGTAGATCCAGCTGTCAATGTCTAAGTCCTCTTCAATATCTTCAATGGCGTTAATCGCACGATTGCTGATGCGTAGGGGAGGTCCTCTATCCTGAGCGGGTCTAACAGCCCTTTGAGCCCCTGTAGTAAATCCCAAACCAAATTTGTCAGTTTTATGAGTGAAATCAGGGAGCTGTCCCCAATTGGCACACCCACCTTTTTCAACCACAACCCTGGCGTTCTTGAGAGAAGCCATCTTCAAAGGAGGTTTGTTGCTAGTAGTTTCAGTCGATGCCAAGATCTGAGTGACCTCCTCGAAATTCTAACAAGGAGTTTCTATGAATTCCCCGTCCATCTCCATGTAACGGAAGGAATTGAGGAGGCTCACCATATACTCTTTTTCACCCCGCACTGTGACAATCTTTCCTTTTACCGGATACTTCAACATTTGATGGAGTGTGGACGTGACTGCCCCAGCCTCGTGGATCCAAGGACGACCCAACAAACAAGAATATGATGGCCTGATATCCATCACATAGAAGGTGGACCCAAAAGTATGAGAACCTACTTTGACAGGGATGTCCACCTCCCCGTGCACCATTCTCTTTGATCCGTCAAAATCCCTTTCCACAATGTTACTAGGCTTTAGAGTTAAACCCTTGCAATCCAACCGGTCTAATGCCTTCCTCGGCAGAACATTCAGTGAAGACCCAGTATCTACCAGCACATGTGCCATAATGGTGCCCCTGCATTCAATCGAGACATGCAGAGCATCATTATGCTTCCTTCCTTTCGGTGTCAAATCTGCATCTGAAAAACCCAGCCCATTATCAGCAGTCAGGCTGGCCACACAATCTTTAAATTGATCAGCTGAAGTTTCTTACGGCACATGCGCAATCTTGAGAAAGGCAATCAAAGCCTTCACATGGGCTTCAGAACACAACAATAGAGACAACATGGATATCTTTGATGGGGTCTTCCCCAGCTGCTCGACCATATTGTAGTCGCTCTTCTTAATGATTTTCAGCATTTCCTTCATTTCTTGCTTAGAGGCTTCCACAACAATTTTCTTAGGCGCCTCCGTCCGGGCGGGCTCACCTACAACCTCTTTGCCGCGGGTATCAAACGATTCACCGGCAGGGGTAATAACTGGAGTAAGAATAGGAATTGTAGTGGATGTACTAGCAGGAACAACAGATGGAATGACAATTGGCTTGTTGACAGTCTTAGGGGGAATCTCGGGAGAGAAGACCCTTCCACTTTGGGTGATTTTGCTGGTTCTGAAAATGTTATCAATATCGGGATCAACCTCTTCATCTTTCAGATCTTGTTTGATACCATGATAGTACACATCGGCACCATAATTCTATGGGATAGCTTTATCCGAGACATATGGGACAAGACCAGGAAGAATGATTATCAGCGGAGCAATTCTTGGAGGAGATGTAATCCTAACAGGTCTTCTCGAGGAAACCTTGGAAGGATTGGCAGAAATTTTTATAATGGCAACGTCTTCAATTGGAACAACAGGAATCATAATCTTCTCGAACAAAATCTCTTTGCTATCTATCAGGCGTTGAACACCTAATTTCAGCAAATGACAACCAGAAGGTATAAGCGAACACATGTGGCAACCTTCACCATAACCCGGAAATAAACCAGCCAACAAAAAATTCTTCTTGACAATCATGAGAGGAGTAGAAACTTCATCAATAGAGGTAACAAACAAATTAGTGTCAACAACATTAACTCCACGACTGTGTTTAGGCATGGGAGCAGTTATGATGCTGGGCTTCTCCAGAGCGTCAAAATCTATTTCCTTAGCTTCAATCAAGTCTTGTATTTTGTTTCTCAGAGCCTAGCAGTCATTTGTATCGTGGCCAGGACTCTCAGAATGATAGGCACACCGGGCATTCGGATTATATCGGGGATATGTAGCATTTGGATTCTTGGGAGCCTCTCTCAAGGTCACCAAGTTGGATCTCAGCAGATGAGGTAGAACTTAAGTCAATGTCATATTGATATGGGTAAACTGCCGTTCTGGTCTTTCCACCCTTTATTGATTGTTGCATTGTGGAGCAACTGCAAGTCTAGGTATCATCACATCACTTACTGTCTGACGTTCTTCAGCCCTGTTCTGACCCCTCGGGTTGTAGATGGCACTGACTTCCTTCTTACCAGCAAAAGGCTTCTTTACTGAAATTGGAGAGGCATCCTTCTGTATTTTGCCGCTTCGAATCCCAACTTCTACTCTTTCTCTAGTTAGAATCATCTCGGTGAAACCAACTGATGAACTGCTGATTAAATGATTGAAAAATGGACTAGATAGTGTCCCCAGAAACATATCAACCAACTCCCTATCAGACAATGGGGGTTAAACTCTCCCAACCAAGTCTCTCAATTTTTGTGCATAATCTTTAAAGCCTTCACTTGCACCCATGGACATACTCTGGAGTTGAGTCTGAGTAGGAGCAAGGTCGGCATTATACTGATACTGCTTGTAGAAAGCAGCAGCCAGATCTTCCCAGTTTCGGATATTGGCTTCCTCTAGTTGGTAGAACCATTCAAGCTGAGTCCCTGACAGACTATCTTGAAATAAGTGAACCCACAGATTTCTATCAGCTGTGTGGGGCTGGATCTTTCTGACATAAGAACAGAGATGGAGTTTTGGGCAGGACACTCCATCATACTTAGTGAAGACTGAAGCTTTGAACTTCTGCGGGATGACTACTCCCGACACCAATCCCAGTTCTTCAAAATTTAGTCCAAGTATCCTCTGAACTTCCATGGCACTCAGAAGATCTTCCAACTATTTGTATCTATCCTCAGCAGGAGGATATTGCTCATCATTGTAATCAGTATCATTGTCAGACACTTCAGGACTGAGGTCTTTCTCTTCTTCCAGATTTTCCCCTTCCTTAGATGAAGAGGTCAGATCAGTTTGTTGCTTCAACCGCTCTCCAAACCTTCTGCCCATATTCAGAATACCGGCAACCTTCTTCTTTTTCTTCTTTTTCTTTCAGGATGAGGGCTTTTAGATCCTCCTGCCCTTTTTCCAGACTGATGAACATTTGTTAGAACTGGGCATTCTGTGCCTGCATGTCCTTAATGCTTTGTTCGGAAGACATTTCTGCTGAAATAAACAGCGAAGAAGATGAGAAACCTGTAATGGTACTTGTAATGATGTGTATGATAATGGTATGTGCATGCAATGATTTTAAAGACTTCGGGAAATTTAAATTTGCAAACCAAAGTAAACGAAAACTTTATTAGCAGAATCTAAAGTTCAAAATTCGTTTTAGGCGTTACAAAAAATAAGTCTAAAACTATAAAAGAAATCAAAACTCCCATGGATGCTTTCTCTTTGTGCCGAGATAATCATTGAGTCCTTTTTCTTCCTGGATTTGCTTTGTGAGCTCTAAAACCTTCCTTTCCTGAGCATGGAATTGATCCCTGTATGTATCCCGCTCCTTCATCAACTAAATCCAAGACCTCTGTAATTCCCCAAGATCAATGGGCATGTAAGGGTAGAGAACCGTGTAAAGAATACCTTCTTCAGTAGTGGGTTCCACAATCACTGGTAAAACGACCACATAGGGCATCATAAGCTTCTGGGCGCGAGCTCGTACCCATTGTAGGTAAGGTTCCATAGGAATGGAAACCTTTGGTCCCAAAGCCTTGGCGCCAGATTTGTTTACCATGCCCCAAGCTCGTATGAACCTCTGACGATACTCTTTAACATCATCCTCATAGTTGAACACAATGCCTTTGATTAGTAACTCATAGGAACCATCCCTTCGAGCGTGACCAAATTTTCGCAGAGCTAAACAAGGATTGTAGGTTATACCTCCTCTGATACCAAGCAATGGGACATTAGGGTACTCCCCGCATCAATCAATGATAGCAGTGTTTTCCATAGCTCGAGAGCACAAAAGAATATCCGTATGAGCGAGTGACATTATCCTTTGTGACCAACTCAAACCTTCTTCATTCTTCAGTATGGACTTAGGGAGGTGAGAAATAAACCACCTCAACAGCAATGGCATGCAGCACATAAGAATCCCTCTTCTCTTCACGGTGCGAGTATGGAGAGTGTGTAAAATATCTCCGAGCAATGTTGGCACAGGATTGCAGGAGAGAAATATCTTGATAGCATTCACATCTATGAATGAATACATATTAGGGAAGAGAACTAAACCATAGATAAGAAGAGCCAAGACCTCCTCAAAAGCCTGAAAATCCATATCATCCCAAAACAGCCGGGCCTTGTCTATCAGAAACTTAGCTAGAAAACCTTTGACTCCGCTTCTTTTTTCCCAATTGATTACCACGTTGGCCCGTTTCAGACGCAGAGCTGAGGCAATGACTTATGGCTTAGGAACTTCTTCTAGACCTGTGAAGGGTACCTGTTCAAGAATGGGTATATCCAATAGCTGAGTGAATTCTTCCAAGGTAGGCACCAACTAATAGTCTGGAAAGGTGAAGCAATGGTGCTTGGGATCGAAGAACTGAAAAAATACACTCATCATCTTTTCATCAAAGTTTGAAGTAACCAGGTTGAGAATTTGACCATGTCCCTTAGTGAACGAAGCAGTTTCAGAAACCCTTGATTCTAGCTCTTTGAGTTGGGAAGGTATCTTCACAAAGTTGATTCGGATGGTGTTTCTATGAACGGAAGCCATGATCTGCAAACCAGAACAAAGGTAAATTCCCTTGGTATTTGAAACGGTTAGTGCAATAAGATGGATGCTATGTTATGATGCATGATGTCATGATAAAACACAGTTATAGCAAACACATGTATAGCCAACACAGTCAAATCACATAAAGTCCTTAGGTTTAAGGCTTGCATGGGGTCAAAGGTAATATCCTCTTGAAGTTTAGTTGGTTTCAAACCTGTCTTAAAAAGTAACCGGGTTCTAGAGGATCTCAATATCAATGACCATCCTTTATCGGGCATTGTTTCAACTCAATTAATCTTTTCTTGCAGCCAAAATATCCCGAAAGTCTGGTCTCAATGAGTGTAGCATCGAGTATCAACCAATCCTCAGCTCTACACCGAGGCCGGCTATCTCACTACTTTCTAATGGTGAAGTTTGTTCAACTAAGGTTCTAAGGTTCGTTGTTGCTTCAAGACACCACGCGGTGGCCCCGTATTCTCCTTGTTTCCCCACGAAGGATACCGATACCAACCAAAGTGCCAAACCAACACAACCATCGCTTAAACCATATCGGTCTATGCCGTACAGTCTCCACGATCTATTGTTGTTTACCTAATAAGTTCCCTCAGATCCGGGTGTAGAATCTATAGTAACTCCAAACAAACCCTCAAAAGTAAATCAATCAAGACAATCAAGAGAAGCCATCTTAATGACCTAGATCCTAAGGTATACCCCACTTATTTCAATTCCCTAGCAGAGTTGCTAGTTATGTGATACTGTGGAAGAACCAACTGTTTTACTGGTTTGCGTTTTGCGTTTTTTAGTTCTCAAAATGTCGCGGTAAGCAAGAGTCACCACCGACTTTTATTTCATCCAATCATGGCAAAGTAAAAAGAACAGAAGAAACCTTTTTTTTGAGATGCTCTGAGTACGGGGGGTAGATTATATAAAATGAAGGTGTTAGCACCCTTTCTATCCATGGTTTTCCATGGGCTCTTAGGTACTTGCTCATTTTTTCAAATTGCTTATGTGTGTGTTTGTCTTGAAAATGTTTTACTTCGTGATAACCCTTGTATCAGTCCTCAAGGATGTGACAAAGTTGTTTTGAAAATTTGTTTTGAGATGTGTTTGTGTGAAAAGTTTTTATTGAGCAAATAATTAAGATTCTACCTACTCGAAAAAATATTATTTGTTCTCATTTCCTTTAGACAACGCTATCCTACTATTAAGGATTAGGTAGCACCGTCGTTGGAGTTGTCAGGGACATTCGAAAGGGACAAGTACAATCACTAAAGCAATAGTTAGAAAACTTTAGTAGTAACCCTAGAGTCTTAAGATCTTTCTGAGACAACATTCCCGAGGCAACATTCGAATGGGACAATTTGATCTTTTAGACTGGAGGGCAACCCCTAAAGTCTCCTATACTCAATGATTGTTTACCGAAGGCAACCGAAGTGAGGTAAACCCTAGGAATGAATATGTGCATATGAATTGTTTCAGTTATTTAATCTTTGCATATTAGGTGATCTACCGTTTTAATTTCAGATATTCTTGTCATACAATCCTATTAGCATACATCTAAACAGTTAAATATTTGCAGGAACTTAAAAGTGCGAGAAAATAAACCTAGCTATTACAAGGCTTCGGAGATGGGGATTAATTACATAAGCAAAGAATCAGGGATTAAAGCAAGAAATAAAACCCTAATTTAACTATTACAAACCATCGGCAGTTACAAAATTAATGGAAAAGAAATAATTAAATGTGCGGCGAATTAAATACGAGGAGAAATTGAAAAACCTAAAATCTAATTGAAAAAATAATTAAGTTATTTTTGAGAAAATAATTGATTAAATTATGTACGACTAAAACCCTAATTCTAATCATTTTAATTATGAAAAAGAAATTGAAATTAACCTAATCTAGCTAAATTAAATAATTTCAAGAAAATAAAATATTTTGTACAAAAAGATTTTATGTATTTTTGGTTTTTTTTATTTGAGAAAAGAAATTTAAGTGTAAAATTAAAACCTAATTTCTATTTGATTTTAATTATAGAAAAGAAATTAAATTAACCCATATTTTTGATTAAATTAAATAATTTATTAAAAAAATGCTTTTATTTTGGTATTTTGTGATTTGTTGATTTTATGATTAAAAAAAAGAGTAATTAATTTGGCGAAAAATAATTAAACAAAATAATTAAAAGAAATAAATAAAGAAAAAAGAATATGGGCTTGTGTTGTTAGCAATTCTGGGGGGTGATAATATGAATTTCCAAGCCCGATAATGTTGAGCCCAGTCAACCATGCTGGATCCTGTGCAGCATTGACTTTAGGTGCATCATAGTCCTTCAGGCTGGGACGCATTGGATTTAATGTTATGGTGATCAAGTGGTTGGATGCTGATGACACATAGTAGGCGTGTGAGAGAGCATTGCATGGGATCTGCAGAGAAGTATGAAGAAAATAATAAAATGCACATGCCTGAGATCGAACCCAGGACGTGTACATCAAAGGCACGCTCCTCAACCGTCTGCACTAACTTGTTAACTTGTACATATAATGAATAAATAAAAGAAAAGTTAAAAACAAATAATATGCCAGAAAAGCGCGCGAGATTCAAATCAGCCAGTCATGGGCTACCACGCATCATCTTCTTCACTGCAACCATCGTTTTAGGGTAAAGACTTTTACTTACAGACACAATTTTATAGCTACAACCCTGTGAAGCTCAAAAATATCATACGAGCATGATAAATTTATTATGATGGTACCAATCAACTCCTCTTGGCATCAAGAGCATCATGGTACCTCATTCATGGCCTAATTTTTCTTGCACCATGAAACCCTAAAAAAACGTGGAAACCCTAACAATGGCAGATGCATGTAAAGGCTTAAAAAATGCAATTAAATTGTTCAGTCAGCTTGCAAACATGATGACAAACACGAATATAACAATCCAAAGTGCGAATGATGTAAGAACTATGATAATCGAATCGGAAAATTATGTCAAACCGTATGAGGTGTAGCGCGCATTTCTGGGTGTTTCAGGCCTTGCAAACTATTGGGACAGCTTCCTGGGACATCCATCAATGGATTGGGATAGCTAGGATGGCTTGAGATGGCCTGTGGATTGAAAACCAATTCACACTTTTCTTTGAATTTTGTGACTTTGCTATGCCTTTTTCACGACTCTAACCCTTGTCTTTATGATTTGGAATTGTTGTATACATATAGTAGAGCATATTAGGTC
Organism: Vicia faba; assembly: GCA_948472305.1. Classification (NCBI taxonomy): domain Eukaryota; kingdom Viridiplantae; phylum Streptophyta; class Magnoliopsida; order Fabales; family Fabaceae; genus Vicia; species Vicia faba. Next base: position 1,458,216,904 of record OX451739.1, read on the forward strand.
AATAAATTTGCATCATATCTTTGAGAATTATGAAAATGTGATTTGATTTGATTCATGTATGATATCTTTCCAAAAGAAGCATCAATCCAATCTTTTCCAATCCTAATGAGTCTTGCACGAATTGATCATCATGCTAGCTATACATAGACTCCAAATGTGCACAAAAATCCCAATATTTGATTTGTTTTTATTATTTTACCATTTAATTTGATTTAAATTAATAAAAAATCCAAATAAATGATAAAAATAATAAAAATAATATGTGGAAAAGCTCAGGGGTCGTGCGTCCTATTAGAAACATGTTTCAAACAAGAGAACATGGGCCCCTTTGGAAAAAATGCAAATTTGATCAATGTTGACTTTTGACAATTTTCCAGAAATTGCCAACTTTTACAATGCATAACTCTCCCAATTTTGACCATAAAGAGGTGTTATTGGACTTTTTAGTAAGCTTAGGATGTCCCCTAACCAACCCTTTTGGTTTCATCTCAATTGGATCTTCCATGTTCATGTATGAAGCTTTGACCCAAAATGTGTTTTTGTTGACTTTTCAAAAGGACCCATAATGCAAAAATTCATATCTTTTTATGAGTGAACATTTTGAACTTGTGGGCTGAAGATGAGTTGTAGGGAATTTCATCATATTCAAAATGAGCTTTGGATGGAAAATTTCTAACAAAGCATGTGGAATTTATGCTTGGTCAAAGTTTGGTTGACTTTTAGTAAGAAACCCTAATTTAGCAACTTTTGGGTTTTGATGAACTTGAAGCATTCCTTGGGGAATCATGGTCAATCCTTGATAAAATTATGAAAGTAACTTCAAAATGTGTATGTGACCAAAAATCTTGAAGTTTGACTACATGTGGGTCACAGTTGACTTTTGACCTAATATAGTCGATTCTTTAGCATCTGAGCAGTTGACTGAGCAAACCTATTGTGCAAGGCATGAAACTTGACATGTAGGGTCTTGAGAACATGTTAATACCATGGAGAGCATATTAGGACTTTGTGGTTCACCCATCTTGATGAAAATGGGAACCCTAGTTTAAGATACATTGCCTTAGGAGAGAGTTTGTCTGGTCAACTCTTGGGTAATCTTGAGCAAATTGAGGATCTCTGGGAGTATGTATTGAGTAAAATGAGAGGGCAAATTTTGGGGTACAACAGTTATCTTTGGTGTTAATTTTATACATATCCACATTTCCTTATTCTACTACCTCTTTGACAAAATGGTATTGAACTCCTATGTGCTTTGTCCTAGAATGAAAAGATGGATTCCTTGTAATGTGCGAGGCAATCAGAATGTCACAAAACATAGTAATCTTTTGTTGCTTGTTCCCGAGTTCTACCAATAACCTTTGAATCCTAATTAATTCCTTATACGATTGGGTAGCGGCCATGTGTTCAACTTCTGTAGTAGACAAATCTACAACAGTCTACAATTTGGATAACTAACTTACCACCCCTCCGGCAAGTGTGAACACATAGAAAGTAGTAGATTTTCGTTTATCAAGACCGCATGTAAAACTTGAATCAACATAGCCTCTGATAGTGAATTATGATCCCCCAAAACATGATGAAGCACCTGAGGTTCCTTTGATCTATCTAAGGATCCTCATAACAACATTGTAGTGTCCATTACCTAGATTTACCATAAACCGACTAATCGTTCCAATTGCTTGAGCAATATCTGGTATAGTACATATCATAACATACATAAGGCTTCCCACTATTGATGCATACGGTACTCGATACATTTCCATTTTCTTGGTTTCAATTGTTGGATTCATACTTGAGGATAATTTATAATTGATAAGAATGGGGGAAGAGATCGACTTACATTCTTGCATGTTAAAGCATTGCAAGACTTTCTGAAGATAATTCTTCTAAGAAAGCCAAATTATTCTGTCTTTTCTGTCTCGGTGAACTTGCATCCCTAAAATCTTATTTGCTGGTGTTATACCTTAATATTTGCCGATAATATTTCTCATCATCTCATGTCACAATGCATCAAGACACACACATTAGGGTTGTCTCTCTCTTTATCCTATCTTTATGTTTGCTCTTAAGGGATTGCCAAGCACCTTGAATTGTGTACCTTGTACATGTGTTCTTTTAACTAATGTTAATATTGTATATATGATCCTTTGAATGTTCATATTGTAGGTGATCACAAGTGCATTCATCTCACCATCTAATATGGGGTTTGAGGGGTAATTCTCAATCAAATGGTTCTCTAATGGATTGCAAGAGCTCAATCTTCAAGGTCATGTCTATGGCATAAAAGATTTGTGGTTCAAGGATCTCTCTCACATTATTTAGGTCAAGATCTCCTCAAAGTTGGTGGTGGAATTCATTAAGAAGATCCATAGATTCATGTGTTTATTTCCATGCCTTCTTCAACAAGCTTCATTAAGACTTAAACTCCATCACTGACTGTACTTCAAGACAACATTATTACAATGTCTCTCATGATTCATCATGTATTATTTTACCAATAAAATTCAAAGAGATTCAATTTTGGCTCAACAAGTTTGACCTAATTGAGAAAATACTAGATTCAGTGATCACAAGTGCATAACTCTCTCAATTTTCAACATTTGAGTTGGTTCTTTTTTATATGAATTCTTATCATCATCTACAACAACCTCTCTTCCCATGACAAGATCCAATTGCACAAGAAAAAGCATCAAAAGTTGAAAGGAGTTTCAAGTCATTTTGCCACTCTCTGAGCCAGGGTTTATTGACTTCTAGGGACCATATCTTGCTCTTTGTTTGAGATTTTTGATTGGTTTTGTGATACGATGGGAGAAATGACTTGAAGGTTTTGCGTTTGATCGCAAATGTTGTGGTTAGCAAGAGTCGCCACCGACTTTTCTTTTATCCAAAAGGAAAGGTGAAAAAGCACATGAAAGACCTTTGAGATTATTTCTTGAGTTCGGGGGGTAGATTATGAAAAGGGAAGGTATTAGCACCCTTTTCATCCATGGTTTTCCATGGGCTCTTAGTTACTTGCTAGATCACTTGCTTTTGTTTGAAATTTTGTTTTGTGTGGTTTTTGAAAGTATTTTGTAAAGAGGCCATTGTTTAGGCAAACTTTGTAATGATTCTCGTTCGTAAGAATGTATACAAAGTGTTTGATATTTTGAAAATGTTTGGAAGTGTAGGTTTTTGTTTTGAAGATAGAAAGGATGTTTGTTTGAAATTGAACAACTAATTAGGAGCATTCTACCTACTCAAAAGTCTTTCTTGGTCATTTTCTTTTCCTTTGACATTGTTATCTTACCATTGATTTGGTAAGTAACCCTATCTTTGGATGTAAACAGGACGGGTGTGGGTCATCGTATAACCATGATTATAAATGTTGCAAGGTATCTTAGCATTTTATTTTAGGAACTAAGATCATTTGAAAGGCAACTTTAGATAGCGTCATCGAGGGACTATGATCTTATATTTGCTTGTTTTTGCTAAGATACCTCAGATGCGTAATATGGCCACTTTTCATAAGGCAACAAGTGGAGTTAACCCTAGGGGGTGCTTATGTGCAAATATATTGTTTTCATGCTTGATTTTGTCTTGAATTAGGGTTTCCCAAGTATTGGTTTTAGTCTTTCCATACAAACCATAATTACTAGCATTTGTATATAAAAGCGATAAATTGTGGAATTTAAAGTTACTACGCTATTACAATCATTTGTGACAGGGGGGGGGTATACAAATTCATGAATGGGGATTTCAATAATTTAAACCTAATTATTCTATTACAACCATATTGAATTGGTATAAATGTACACGAATTTAAATGAATATAATATACAAAAAAAGAAAGAATAAATGTACAAAAATGTGAAATGTAAAGTAAATGGATATTTGTTTGATTTTTTAGGAAAATGGGAGTTTTTTTATCCTAATTAATTAAGGGGAAAATAATTAATTAAAATAATAAAAATAAACCTAATTTAATAAGAAAAGATTTTAAATAAAACCCTAAGTCTATTAATTGATTAAAATAAATTAAGTTTAAGAAAAGTATTTTTGTATTTTTGTCTTGAAAATAATATAGTGTTAAAATATTTTTGGCCTTTTTTATATTAAAATAAATATATTTTAATTAGTGTAAAAGAAAATAAACAATAACCTAGTTATAAATTAAATTTACAAGACTAGTTAGTAAAAACAAATAAAGTATAGTTAAATAAAATATTTTTTGTGAGAAAAATAAAATAAACTAAGTTAAAATGAAAATCTATTTTTTTTGTATTTTTTATGACTTTTTAACATTAGGAAAAATATTTAAGAAAATAAAATGAAATAAAAATAAATAAAAAAAACAGGGCCAGGGGTGTATAAGTGAAATAGGGGGTTAACAAGTAAAAATAAAAACAAAAAGGGCCCAAGGAGGCCCAGCGCCCTGCAAAAAAGAGGAAGTCAGAATGTAAAAATGTATGAAAAATCAAAAGCGTACCACTGGGGTTCGAACCCAGGTCCCAAAGGTTACAGACGCGCGCTTCTACTACTGGGGTGGCTATACATCTGTTAACATAAGCAAAACAATAAATCTATGAGGCAAAACGCGCCCTGATGACTTTATCTTCAACCTCCAGCCAGACCAATTGTAACTTGCTCATTTCTTATCAAAAATGAAAACTGTAAACATGGAACTTGTAGCAAAATTCCTCACAGTTTCAGAAATGTAAAGCATTAAAATTATAGATCAAAGATAAGCATGAATTTTAATGGCCCTAATCTGAACCCTAAAAATCTCATAAATTTCAGTCTCAAAATTCTCTAAGCTCAAGCAAAATTAATGGATACTATGGACATGGTTAGCTTCAGGGCAATGATATCTACATGTTTTATTCACAAATAAATCATTAATGATGCTTGTATAAAGAGTTCAAAGTTAAGAAAAGTTACCTCAAAACTGAAAATCGTGTTTTGAGTTTGAGCTTGTTTCAAGTGATGGTGATGATCAGGTTAGCTTCCTTGAGGTCCCAGGAAGCTAATACAATGATTAACTGGAGCAATGGATGGATGAAATGGTCTAGAGAAGTCAATGTACAGAGCTCTGTTTTTGAAAATGGAGGATCGTATTAATGGTGTTACAATTCTGTAATAGGGTGTGGGATCATTTCTATATGATGTTTAGAAGCTTTAGAATTAAAAGGCTTTAAAACGCACGAGGGAGTTATGAGTTTCAAGTTTTTGGTCAATTTATGTGAAAATGGAAGTATGAGAGGTATTTCTGAGTTCTAGGTTTTTTCAGGGCTTGAGCATTCCTGTCTTTGTGGCCAAAGGTTTGTGTATGTATAAACAAAAGTGTTTGAGAGCTTTGGACAATCAGAAGTACAAGTTTTTGGCTTTTGGCTAGGTTACTTGATTTTGAAGAAAAGAGGGAAACAAGTTTCAAGAGGAGGTACAAGCATGGGCTGGGTGATTTTATGTGTCTAAACAATTTCTTATGGGTTATAGGACTTGTTTTATCAGCAGAGAACAAGTGCAAGGCTCAAGAACAAGTTTTGTACAAAAAGTCACTTTATCAAAATGGCAATGTAACCTTTCTTCCAAAAATGGATATAAAGCATGTCCATGCATTGAATGCTTGAAGTGAGACTTCTAACAACTGTATAAACCATTAATTATGGAGTTCCTAACAATTTTGAGGCCTAAAAAGTAGAGTTTATGCAACATAGTTTGAATTTTGAACTTGGTTCATCACAAAATGACTTGTAATTCAAGTGATAAAACCCTAACTTCATCTCTTCTATTCTCTCTACTCAAGAATGATCTCAAGGAGTTCTTGGACATTTTGGAAAGCTTGCAATGTCCTCTACAACCCATATTTGAAATTATTTTGAAGATTCCCCTTGTAACTAAATGAAAAAGTTCCATTAAGTTAGGTCAAAATTCTGACCAAATTAGGGCAAAATTTCACTAAGTGTTTTGTTTCATGACCACATGTTCTTAAAATTAAAACTTGAGATCCAAGCACTTTTGGAAGAAGTTGTGTGAAGCAAATTTGTATATTTCATAGAGATCTACAAATTTTATGTTGGAAGTTTCTCTTGAATCATCTTGCATCATGGTGAAAATTTTGCTGAAGGTTATGAAAAATTTCCAACACTTCGAGAAATTTCCAACACTTAGAAAAATTTCTTAGAAATTTTGACTTTTCAAAATGAAATCTTGACTTTTTGATTTCTTGATGAATAAGTTTCATATTTTGACATGTTTTAATGAATTGGGATCTTTGGCATTTGAATTTGACCAAAAAGTCAAAGTTTGACTTTTCAGTATACAATTGACTTTTGCTCAGTTGACTGCAAAATTCATCTATCAATCCAATGGACTTGCAATGTTTTGAACCATGTCATTAGGTAAAAATGATGAAATTGGACTCTTTAGGTCATTCCTTAAACCAATTGATCATTTGCTAGGTCAAAAATCAGAAATTGCCCTTTCCTAGTCAAAAACCCTAATTTTGACCATTTTGCCCTTTTGGAGATTTGATCAAATTTCTTGAGGAGTAGTGGTCCAAACTTGATCAAGTGATACATATGAGTATAAAATATTGATTTGGATAAAAAATTATGAAGTTTGACTGTAAATTGGCCATAGTTGACTTTTTCCCTAATACAACTGATTTTTAGGTCAACTACTCAATTGATTGAGCAAAAGTGTGATCCAAGGCTTGAAACTTGACATGAGTGATCTTGGGGGTCCATAATGATCCATGAAAGTCATATGGGGCATTGGAATTTTAAAAATCCTTGTGCAAAATCAAACCCTAATTTTGCTCATCAGTGCTTAAGGAGGTGTCTTGAGTTGATCAATCCTAATGCAGTCTTGAGCCAAAAGAGATCTTGTGAGAAAATTATTGATAAGTGAGAGGGAAATTTTTTTGGTACAACAGCTGCCCCCGCACAATCTTCTTAAGCCTGAAGAGTTAGATTGGTGAGTTTTGCCATTCGTGACTCGAAGGTAGTTGATGATTGGACACTAGAGTGCCCAGAAATTTGCACTCGTTAATGTGATGGTAGGGGGAATGGGCTTAAAGATTCCATTTGGAGGGATGATATAAAGTTATTGGAGATGGGCTTGTAGATGCCATCCAAAAGTGATTGTTGAATCTGAAAGAGAATCTGAATGAGTATCAGAATGACGTTCGTGTTTGGAGCGTATCTGAACTGTATCTGAAAGCTGAATCTTAATGAGTATCAGAATGGCATATGTGTCTGGAGCGTATCTGAACTGTATCTGAAAGTTGAATCTAAATGAGTATCAGAATGGGGTCCATATTTGGAGCGTATGTGAACTGTATCTGAAGGTTGAATTTGAATGAGTATCAGAATGGCGTCCGTATCCGGAGCGTATCTGAACTGTATCTGAAGGTTGAATCTGAATGAGTATCAGAATGGCGTCCATATCTGGAGCGTATCTGAACTGTATTTGAAGGTTGAATCTGAATGAATATCAGAATGGCGTCTGTATCCGGAGCATATCTGAATTGTATCTGAAGGTTGAAATCTGAATGAGTATCAGAATGACATCCGTGTCTGGAGCGTATCTGAGCTGTATCTGAAAAGCCTTTGAACATTGTTAATGATAGCTGTTGATCAACCTTATCCTGAAAAGGGTAAAATGTTAGCTAAAATGCAAAGTCATGTGGTATGAAATGCATGGTATAATGCATTCATGTTATCAATGTTTATGATATATGAATGCGATGTATGTGTATGTAAGCTAATCTGCTGCATTGTTGTTGGATTTGGGGAAAATAAATCCCTGACTGCTGCTGAGGATATGGAGTGTAAGTCTTCATGTCGTGAAGTTGAAGTGTTGATGAATTTCCACTTAAAGAAATAAACTCTTTTGTAAGGGGAATTCCATGTACTGCTTGAAAAATCTTGTTGAGAAACCCTGAGAAATTGAACGACTTCTATTGGGGATCGATAATTGGAAGCTTTATTCCGCTGGGGATTAAAACTTCACACTACGGGGTTTTCTAGAAATAGCTTAGGGACATTTACCTAACTCTTAAAGCCATCAGTGATTGTATTTTTATTTTGTTCATTTGTAAATAGTAATTATGTTCAAATGCATATGTTCAAAAATAAATCATTGGATGTTTTTGTAAATAAAACACAAGAGTAAAGAAAAACAGATAGTTTTGCACTTTCAAAGGGATATCTTTGTATTGACTTTGAGTAAGTATTTTTGTATAATGATACAAACATTCTAGTAAGAGAATGCTATCGTAACAATGAAAATTTTGATACAAAGAAAAGATAGCTCTGTGCAATAATCCCATGGGGTTCCCATTCTGCTATAGTCTTCGTGTCTCTAAGCATCTTGTCTGTTTGTTGCCTTGTCCAAAGCTGATTGGATTGATCAGAACCTCTAAGTTTGTCAGGTTGTCCGTAAGGTGATCCAACAAGACATAGTCGTACGCTTTAATTCCCTAACTTTTTCCTGGACCTCCCTTTCGGGTTTTCAGTCCACCGGGTTAACCTTTTTTTCCCAAGCCGCCCTTTCGGGTTTTCAACTTGCCAGGTGTATAATTTTTTTTTATCCATAATTTTTGCCCGAACCTTTTTGGTTCGTCGGGATGCCCTTGTTTTGCCTAGGTGTGTCAACCTAGCGGGTCTCTTATACGTAGTATCTTTTGACTATGTCTGCGTTCGCAGGGTGCGGTAGGTCGTTTCCATCCATGGTTGTCAAGATCATTGCTCCACCAGAGAATATGATTTTGATTACAAATGGTCTTTCGTATGTAGGAGTCCACTTTCCCCTGGGATCACCTTGCGGAAATATGATACGTTTGATCACCGGATCCCCAACTTGATACACTTGGAGTCTGACCTTTTTGTTGAAAGCATTGATCATCCGTTTTTGATACATTTGACCATGACAGACAAAAGTAAGCCTTTTCTCATTAATCAAGTTTAGTTGATCAAGTCGAGTCTGGATCCAATCTTCTTCATTCAGCCCTACATCCTTCATAATTCTTAGAGAGGGGATATGGACTTCAATAGGCAAGACAGCCTCCATGCCGTATTCCAGAGAGTAGGTGTTGCCCTGGTTGATGTGCGCACCGTGGTATGATATCCATGGAGAGAGAATGGTAGCATCTCATGCCAGTATTTGTATGTGACTGTCATTTTCTGTATGATCTTTTTAATGTTCTTATTTGCAGCTTCGACAGCACCATTCATCTTCGGCCGGTAAGGGGAAGAATTGTGATGCTAGATCTTGAATTGCTCGCATAGGGAGGTGATCGTAGTATTATTTATATTCGTACCATTGTCTGTGATGATCCTCTCCTGGATACCGTACCGACATATGAGCTTTTTTTTAATGAACCGGGCTACAACTTTCTTGGTAACAGAAGCGAAAGAGGCTGCCTCAACCCACTTTGTAAAATATTCAATGGACACTAGGATGAAGCAGTGTCCATTGGAGGCTGTTGGTTTGATTTCCCCAATCATATCGATTCCCCACATAGCAAAGGGCCAAGGAGCCGTCAAGACATTTAGAGGAATCGGAGGTACGTGCATCTTGTCAGCATAAATCTGACACTTGTGGCAGGTCCGAGAGTGTTTATAGAAATATACTTCCATGGTAGACCAGTAATAGCCTGCCTATAGGATTTTCTTTGCCATCATATGCCCACTGGAATGGGTGCCAAAAGTTCCCTCATGTAGATCAGCCATGATCTTTTCTGCCTCAACCTTGTCTACGCAACGGAGTAACAAAGAGTCATGATTGCGTTTGTAGAGAATGCCATTACTAAGGAAGAATTTAGCAGAGAATCTCCTTAAGAACTTCTTGTCATTGATTGAAGCTCCTTCTGGATATTCTTGAGCCTCGAGATACGTCTTGACTTCGTGAAACCAAGGCTAGTCCACTACTTCTTCAGTATTAATCTCGTGACAGTGTGCTGGTTCATCCATTCGTTCAATGGTGATCTGGGGAGCTTCGTTATCCCATTTAAGTTTAAACATGGATGACATTGTGTCTAGTGCATCTGCTACCTGATTTTCTTCTCACGGGAAATGCTTGAAGGTAATCTTCTCAAAATGTGGGAGCAACTTTAAAACATGTTCTTTGTAAGGGACAAGGTTAGGGTGTTTGGTGTCTAATTCCCCTTTGATCTGGATGATAACCAAAGTTAAATCTCCGAGTACACTTAAGGACTTGATCCCCAAATCTATGGCAGCCTTGAGACCAAAGATGCACGCTTTGTATTCTGCCATGTTATTTGTACAATTGAAGCAGAGTCTTGCCGTAAAAGGAGTATGAAATCCTTTAGGAGATATGAGCACAACACCAATACCATTGCCGAGTGCGTTAGATGCCCCATCAAAAACCAGGGTCCATCAAGATCCTTGTTCAGGTCCGTCATATGGCCTGAGTTCTTCACAGTTGTTTACCATGATGATGTCTTCATCTGGGAATTCGAACTTCATGGACTGGTAATCTTCCACAGCTTGGTGAGCAAGGTGATCAGCTAGTACACTGCCCTTTATTTCTTTCTGGGTAGTATATTGTATGTCATATTCTGTCAAGATCATCTGCCATCTCGCTATTCTCCCATAAAGGGCAGGCTTCTCGAAGATGTATTTTATTGGATCCATTTTGGATATCAATAAGGTAGTATGGGTCAGCATATAGTGTCTTAGCCGGCGAGCAGCCCATGCCAGAGCGCAACAAGTTTTCTCAAGCAGTGAATATCTTGTTTCACATTTGGTAAAAATTTTGCTCAGGTAATAAATAGCATGCTCTTTTCGGCCAGACTCGGCATGCTGCCCCAACACACACCCTATTGAATTTTCCAAAATGGTCAGATACAATATCAATGGTCTTCCCTTGACTGGTGGCATAAAAACAAGAGGCTCTTGCAGGTACTCTTTGATCTTGTCGAAATCAGTTTGGCACTCGTCATTCCATTTGACTACATGATCTTTCTTTAGTAATTTGAAGATTGACTCACAAGTAGCTGTCAAGTGAGAAATGAATCTGGAAATGTAGTTTAAACGTCCCAAGAATCCTCTGACTTCCTTTTCAGTACGAGAATCAGGCATCTCTTGTACCGCTTTCACCTTGGCAGGATCTACTTCAATACCTCTATTGCTGACAACAAAGCCTAGGAGTTTACCAGACCTCACCCCAAATGTGCATTTATTTGGGTTCAACCTCAGCTTGTACTTCTTTAATCTCTCAATGAGTTTCTATAAATGATCAAGATGCTCTTCTTCTGTTTGAGATCTAGCTATCATGTCGTCCACATAGACTTCTATTTCGTGATGTATCATGTCGTGAAATAGAGCTACCATGGCACGCTGATAGGTTGCCCCAACATTCTTCAGTCCGAATGGCATAACCTTGTAGCAGAATGTCCCCCATTGTGTGACAAAGGTTATCTTTTCCATGTCCTCAGGTTCCATTTTGATTTGGTTGTAACCTGAGAAACCGTCCATGAAGGAAAACACTTTGTGCTATGCCGTATTGTCAACTAGGATGTCAATGTGGGGAAGTGGGAAATCATCCTTAGGGCTTGCCTTATTCAAATCCCTGTAGTCCATGCACATTTATACTTTGCCGTCTTTTTTGGGCACGGGAACAACATTGGCAACCCATTATGTATAGGAGGTGACGGCCAAGAATCCAGCATTGAATTGATTCATGACTTCTGCCTTAATCTTCTCTGACATATCTAGTCGCATGCGACAGACCTTTTGTTTTACCGGTGGACAGTCTTCTTTTGTGGGTAGACGATGTATCACGATATCAACATCAAGTCCTGGAATGTCTTCATACGACCGGGCAACCTCAACATACTCGTGCAACAACTGAATCATCGCTCTTTGACACTGGGTTCCAGATTGGCACCCACCTTGACTTCTCTTTTGTCTTCTTCAGTACCTAGATTTATTGTGTCCACTGGTTCCTAGTGAGGCTGAATGGTCCTCTCTTCTTGTTGTAGTAATCTGGTAAGTTCCCCTAGTACTTCACAATCTTCCTCACCTTCATCTTCGGCTTGGTAGATTAGATTTTCAGAGTCACAGAAAGCCATAGCAGAACCGTTACCCATGGGATCCTGAATGGATGTAGACCTGCATTGTGAGTGTAAGTGTGTGTAAGAGTATAACTATCTTTGAAAGAAATGAAAATGTAAAAAGAAAAGCAATTAGCACAAAGTTTGTATGCAAAAACGTCCATGATTCATTGATGTCATATGGAAATGAGATAATAACCCTTATAAATGGACCATTGTGTCTCGGATAAGACTCAAGGTTTTAAGAGTCAGAATTATTTTAATATTACAGATCCAACAAAATGTAAAGATAAATTACTGTGGGATAAAAGTAATCGAGTTAAAATATTTGTCCTCCCAGTTGCTGAACCTTCCACTGACAGTTGGGAAAATCCAATCCTCCAGGTTGTAGCTGTCTTCATCATCCTCTATGGTGCTGACTTGGTGGTTGCTGATCTTTAAGGGTGGTCCTCCGGCACGAGCGCGGCGTACAGCCTTCTGGGAACCTGAAGTGAAACCCAGACCGAAATTCTCAGATTTGTAAGGGATATCTGGGAGTTGGCCCCAAATAGTGCACCCACTTTCTTCTATCACTGCCTTGACATTCTTCAAAGATGACATCTTGAGCAGAGGCCTTGAAATCTTGGGAACTTGAGACACAACCTTGGTTACTGCCACATCTTGCGGGACTTCTTCAAAGTGCTGGAAAGGAGTTTCAATAAATTCACCATCTAATTCCACATATCTAAAGGAATTTAGATGGCTGACCATGTACTCTTCTTCTCTGTGAACGGTGATGATCTTCCCTTGAATTGGATATTTTAGCATTTGATTCAATGTAGAAGTAACAGCGCCAGCATTGTGAATCCACGGTCGGCCTAGCAAGCAGGAATATGAAGGGCGAATATCCATTACATAAAAATTTTAGTCAAATGTTTGGGTCTCAAACTTTATAGGGATGTCCACTTCCCCATGCACCATCCTTTTTGAGCCGTCAAAGGCCCTCACTACAATGTTTCTTGGTTTCAATGTCAATCCTTTGCAGTTAATCCTATCAAGATCTTTTTTAGGCAACACATTCAGAGACGAACCGGTGTCAACTAACACATGAGCCAGAGTTGTGCCCCTGCATTCTACGGAGATATGCAATGGCTCATTATGCTTCCTCCCCCTTGGTGTTAAATCAACATCCGAAAAACCTAAGCCATTATCTGCAGTCAAGCTGGCTATGCAGTCTTGGAACTGATCGGCAAATGTTTCTTGGGGTACATGGGCAGTTTTCATGGAGGTCTCAGGGATAGCTACTGATTGTGTCTTCGTCCTGACAAACTCAACCAGAACACCTTTTCCTCGAGTCTCGGTTAACTCGGCAGCAGGAATGTCAGTAGGGGTGATAACAGAGATTGTAACAGCTTTGTCAACAGGAGTATTAGCAGAGGTGATTGCAGGAATGATTACGGGTCCAAAAACTGCTTTTGGGGGAGAAATTTCTGGAGAGAATATCCTTCCGCCTCGGGTAATATTGCTAGTCTCTCCAATATTACTGATATTAGAGTCAACCTTCTCAGAACTTGAATCTTCAGCAGTTGGCCAATCTTGCTTGATACTGTGTTAGTAGACATCCCCTCCATAATTCCATGGTATGGTTTTGTCTAACGAATACAGGATTGTTCCAGGCATTGTAATTATCAAAGGAGCTACTTTAGGAACTTATGTAATTCTAATGGGTCTTTTGGTGGAGACCCTGGAAGAATTGTCAAAAATAGTTACGATAGAAACATCTTTATAAGAAATAGTTGGAATAGAAGTCTTCTCATACAAAATTCCCTTGTTATCTATTAGGCACTGAACACCTGCTTTCAACAAGGGAACGTTGGTTTGTGAGGATAAACAGAAGTGACAGCTTTCATCACTGCCTGGGAAAACACCGGCGTTCAACAAATTCTTTTTGATAGTCAGGAGTGGGGTTATAAGTTCATCAATTGAAGCAACAAACATATCTTCTTCAATGGCGTTGGCATTATGGCTGTGTTTGGGCATAGGGGCGGTAATGGCATTAGGCTTTTCTGGAGGGTCGAACTCAATCTCTTTGGCTTCAAGGAGGTCTTGTACTTTGTTCTTTAGAGCCTAACAGTTGTTAGTGTCATGGCCAGGACTCTTAGAGTGGTATGCACAGCGGGCATTAGGATGATAGTGAGGAGAGGTTGTGTTAGGGTTCTTTGGAGCTTCTTTTAAAGTCACTAGATTGGATCTTAACAAATGCGTAAAAACTTAAGATAATGTCATATTAAAATCGAGTGAACTGTCTGACTGGTCTTTCCATTCTTTGTTGGTTGCTTCTTTGCTGATTAGGTGCAGGTTTAGGAATCATGACAACCCCCACCATTGGACGGTGTTCAGCCCTATCTTGATTTCTTTGAGGATATACAACAACCACTTCTTTCTTTCCGATGAATGGTTTCCTTACAACAGCAGAGGATACATCTTTTTGAATCTTTCCATTTTTTATCCCGGCTTCCATCCTTTCTCCGGTCAATATCAATTCAGTAAATCATGCTGATGAACTCTCAATTAAGTGATTGAAGAAAGGTCCGGACAAGGTGCCAAAAAATATATCAACTAATTCTCTTTCAGATAGGGGAGGCTGGACTCTTCCTTCTAAGTCCCTCCATTTTTGCGCATAGTCTTTAAAGCCTTCACTTAAATCCATGGCCATACTCTGGAGTTGAGTATGGGTGGGCGCAAGATCAACATTATATTGGTATTGTTTGTAAAAGGCAGCAGCAAGATCTTCCCAGTTATGAACATTGGCTATTTCTAGCTGATAAAACCAATCAATTTGAGTTCCAGACAGGATGTCTTGGAAGATATGTACCCATAATTCCTTGTCAGCGGTATGAGGCTGGACTTTCCTCACATAGGACCGGAGATGCATTTTGGGACATGAAACTCCATCATATTTGGCGAACACAGGTGCTTTGAATTTGGGAGGAATGACAATCCTTGATACTAATCCCAACTCCTCAAAGTCCAATCCAGACACTTTTTGTATTTCCATTGCGCTTAACTGCTCTTCTAGATGCTTATACTTGTCACCGGCTGGAGGATATTGTTCTTCAGAATAGTCTTCTTCTTCCTCTTCCTCTTCTGAATCAGACTGAACAACTGTTTCCTTGCCTTTCCTGTCTTGATTTTCTTTCTCACCAGATAATGTTGCAAAGTCTAAGGTCCTTCTTGCTTGACCTTGGAATCTTCTTCCCATATTTAGAACTCCGGTTATTTTCTTTGTCTTCTTTTTCTTCTCCTCAACCAGCAAGGTCTTCAACTCTTCTTGTCCATTGGCTAGAGTTAAGAACATCTATTGAAACTGGGCATTTTGAGCTTGGAGGCCCTTCACTGTTTGCTCGAGATCCATCTTACTGAAATAAATAGTAGAAAGATGAGGAGACTTGTTGCAAGAAACCTGCTTATGTTATGATAAATGGTAAATGAGTATGCAATGATTTCAAGGATTTTAAAGATTCAAATTTGTTATATACAAAAAGGAAACACACGTTATATTAACAAATTAAAGCTTGAGTACATCAATGCCTCTTTGGGCAAAATAATATAAAAAGCTCTAAGATAAAAAGGTAGTATGCATCCTCTTTGGTGCAATGTAGGCATTCAAGTTCCTCTCCTCATGAAGTTGCTTAGTGATTTCCAAAACCTTCTTCTCGCTTGGGTAGAATTGGGCTTCGAAAGTATCTTGCTCCCCCTTGAGTTGTATCTAATCTCTTTGTAGGTCTTCAAGAGAGGTGGGCATGTTAGGATGTAAGATAGTGTATGGAACATCTCCTTCCATGACAGGCTCAATGATTACCGGGAGAATGGAGGGATAAGGCATCATAAGACTCTGAGCATGAGTTCGTACCCATTTGAGTTAAGGCTCAAGAGTGATGGAATTCTTATGCCCCAATGTCTTTCTATCTACCTTGTTCAACATCCTCTGAGCTCGGATAAATCTCTAGCGAAGACCTTGATCATCGTTCTTGTAGTTAAATACCAAACCTTCAATCAGCATCTCATGAGGGCCATCCCTTCGGGCGTAACCAAACTATCTTAAAGCTAAGCAGGGGTTGTAGGTGATACCTCCCATAATTCCAAGTAAAGGGGTATTAGGAAATTCTCCACAACGGTCGACAATAGTAACATTCTCTAGGGATCAGGAATACCAATGAATGTATGAATGCTTGAGTGCAATCAACCTTTATGACCACCTTGAACCTTGCTCGTTTTTCAATACAGATTGAGGAAGATACGAAATAAACCATCTTGCCAAGAGAGGAGTGCAACACATAAGGACACCTCTTTTCCTCATAGTGCGATTATGAAAAGAATGCAGAGTGTCTCCTAGCAAGGTAGGCACCGGGTTACGTGACATGAAGATCTTGACGGCGATCACATCTATGAGTTGGTAAGGATTTGGAAACAAAACCATCCCATAGATGAGGAGAGACACAATTTCCTCAAAGGCTCGCAAATCCAAGGAGTTTCAACAGTTTCGGGCTTTCTCAAACAAGAAATTTGCTAGGAAACCTTTGACACCAATCCTTGTTTCTAAATTAGTTGTGACATCAGATGACTGCAAGTGTAGAGCTTGAGCAATCTCTTCTGTCTTTGGGTCTCTTTCCGTACCATTGAAAGGTAGGTTATTGAGAATGGGTATCCTCAAGAGTTGGGAGAATTCTTCCAAAGTCGGCACAAGTTAATAATCAGGAAATGTGAAGCAATGGTGTAAAGGATCAAAGAACTGAAAGAGCACCTTCATCATGTCCTCATTTGTGTTTGAAGTGACCAAGTTGAGTAGGAGACCATGTCTTTCGGTGAATGGAGATTTTTCAGGAATCATTGAAGCTAGCTCCTTAAGTTGTGTAGGGATCCTTACAAGATTGACTTGAATAATTTTCCTGCGAAGAGAATCCATATCCTACAAAACAGAACAAAGATAAATCCCAAGATCCTTGAAATGGTTAGTAAATGAGTATGATGTTATAATGTTCATGATGTTATGTATAAGTATGTATATACAAACAAAGAAATCAAGTCCTTAGGTTTAGGCTTGCATGGAGTCTCATAGGTAAGTACCCTTTAAAGTTTAGTTGAATCAAACATGTCCTAGCAATAGTAACCGGTTTCTAAGGAGCTCAATATCATTGGCTTGTTTCCTTGAGCATTGTCTCAGAACAAGCCTCTTTAATGGAGACCGAGATATATCAAAAAATCAAACCTCAATGAGTGTAGTATCGAGTATCTACCAACTTCAGACTGCACTAAAGCCGGTCATCTCACTATGTCTTAAAGGCCAAGTTGGTCAAGTAAAGGTTCTAGAAGTTCATTAGTGGTCCATGACATCACTCAGCGGCCCTGTATTCTCCTGGATTAACTCAAAGGCTACCGGTACCCCCAAATATGTCGCCCTAATGTAGCTATTTCTTAGACCATGTCGGTATACCCTGCACAGTTTCCACAATGTATTGCTACTTACCTATAAGGTATCCCAAATCTGGGTAGAGGATTCAAACCCAAACAAAGAACCAGAATGTAAAGCAAACAAGTCAAACAATGAAAGCAAGTAAATGTGATATAAACCCTAAGGTAACCCCACTTTTAGAATATCCCCAGCAGATTCGCCAGTTCTGTAATACGGTGGGATAACTGACTTGAAGGTTTTGTGTTTGATCGTAAATGTTGCGGTTAGCAAGAGTCACCACCGACTTTTCTTTTATCCAAAAGGAAAGGTGAAAAAGCACAGGAAAGAACTTTGAGATTATTTCTTGAGATCGGGGGGTAGATTATGAAAAGGGAAGGTATTAGTACCCTTTTCATCCATGGTTTTCCATGGGCTCTTAGTTACTTTCTAGATCACTTGCTTTTGTTTGAAATTGTGTTTTGTGTGGTTTTTGAAAGTATTTTGTAAAGAGGCCATTGTTTAGGCAAACTTTGTAATGATTATCGTTCGTAAGAATGTATACAAAGTGTTTGGTTTTTTGAAAATGTTTTCAAGTTTGTAAGATGTTTGAAAGTGTATGTGTTTATTTTGAAGATAGCAAGGATGTTTGTTTGAAATTGAGAAAGTAATTAGGAGCATTCTACCTACTCAAAAGTCTTTCTTGTTCATTTTCTTTTCCTTTGACATTGTTATCTTACCATTGATTTGGTAAGTAATCCTATCTTTGGATATAAACGGGATGGGCATGGGTCATCGTATAACCATGATTAGAAATGTTGCAAGGTATCTTAGAATTTTCTTTTAGAGACTAAGATCATTTGAAAGGCAACTTTAGATAGCATCATCGAGGGACTATGATCTTATATTTGCTAAGATACCTCACATGCGTAATATGGCCACTTTTCATAAGGCAACAAGTGGAGTTAACCCTAGGGGGTGCTTGTGTGCAAATGTATTGTTTTCAAGCTTTATTTTGTCTTGAATTAGGGTTTTTTAAGTATTGTATTTAGTCTTTCCATACAAACCCTAATTACTAGCATTTGTATATAAAAGCGATAAATTGCGGAATTTAAAGTTACTATGCTATTACAATCATTTGTGAGAGGGGGGGGGGGGGGGGGGGGGGGTATACAAATTCATGAATGGGGATAGTAAGAATTTAAACCTAATTAGTCTATTACAACCATATTGAATTGGTATAAATGTACAAGAATTTAAATGAATATAATATACAAAAAAATGTACAAAAATGTGAAATGTAAAGTAAATGGATATATGTTGGATTTTTTCGGAAAAGGGGAATTGTTTTATCCTAATTAATTAAGGGGAAATAATTTATTAAAATAGTAAAAATAAACCTAATTTAATAAGAAAAGATTTTAAATAAAACCCTAAGTCTATTAATTGGTTAAAATAAATTAAGTTTAAGAAAAGTATTTTTGTATTTTTATCTTGAAAATAATATAGGGTGTGAAAATATTTTTGGCCTTTTTTATATTAAAATAAATATATTTTAATTAGTGTAAAAGAAAATAAACAATAACCTAGTTTTAAATTAAATTTACAAGACTAGTTAGTAAAAATAAATAAAGTATAGTTAAATAAAATATTTTTTTGTGAGAAAAATAAAATAAACTAAGTTAAAATGAAAATCGTTTTTTTTTCCGTATTTTTTCTGACTTTTTAACATTAGGAAAAATATTTAAGAAAATAAAATGAAATAAAAAAAAAGAAATAAAACAAACTGGGCCATGGGTGTATAAGTGAAATATGGGGTTAACAAGTAAAAATAAAAACAAATAGGGCCCAAGGAGGCCGAACGCCCTGCAAAAAAGAGGAAGTCAGAATGTAAAAATGTATGAAAAATCAAAAGGGTACCACTGGGGCTCGAACCCGGGCCCCAAAGGTTACAGTCGCGCGCTTCTACCACTGAGGTGGCTATACATACGTTAACATAAGCAAAACAGTAAATATATGATGCAAAACACGCCCTGATGACTTCATCTTCAACCTCCAGCCAGACCAACCATAACTTGCTCATTTCTTATCAAAAATGAATACTGTAAACGTGGAACTTGTAGCAAATTTCCTCACGATTTAAGAAATGTAAAGCATTAAAACTATAGATCAAAGATAAGCATGAATTTTAATGGCCCTAATCTGAATCCTAAAAATATCAGAAATTTCAGTCTCAAAAATCTCTAAGCTCAAGTAAAATTAATGGAAACTATGGACATGGTTAGCTTCAGGGAAATGATATCTACATGTTTTGTTCACAAATAAATCATTAATGATGCTTGTACGAAGAGTTCAAAGTTAAAAAAACTTACCTCAAAACTGGAAATTGTGTTTTGAGTTTGAGCTTGTTTCAATTGATGATGATGATCCGGTTAGCTTCCTTGAGGTCCCAGGAACCTAATGCAATCATTAGTTGGAGCAATGGATGGCTGAAATGGTCTGGATAAGTCAATGTACAGAGCTCTATTTTTGAAAATGGAGGATGGTGTTAATGGTGTTACAGTTCTGTAATAGGGTGTGGGATCAGTTCTATATGATGTTTAGAAGCTTTAGAAACAAAAAGGCTTGAAAACGCACGAGGGAGTTATGAGTTTCAAGTTTTTGGTCAGTTTATATGAAAATGGAAGTATGAGAGGTGTTTCTGAGTTCTAGGTCTTTTCAGGGATTGAGCATTCCTGTCTTTGTGGCCAAAGGTTTGTGTATGTATAAACAAAAGTGTTTGAGAGATTTGGACAATCAAAAGTACAAGATTTTAGCTTTTGGCTAGGTTACTTGATTTTGAAGAAAAGAGGGAAACAAGTTTCAAGAGGAAGTACAAGCATGGGCTGTGTGATTGTAAGTATCTAAACCATTTCTTATGGGTTATAGGACTTGTTTGATCAGAAGAGAACAAGTTTTGTACAAAAATTCACTTTATCAAAATGGCAATGTAACCTTTCTTCCAAAAATGGATATAAAGCATGTCCATGCATTGAATGCTTGAAGTGAGACTTCTAACAGCTGTGTAAACCATTAATTATGGAGTGCCTAACAAGTTTGAGTTCTACAAAGTAGAGTTTATGCAACATAGCTGGAATTTTGAACTTGGTTCATCACAAAATGACTTGTAATTCAAGTGATAAAACCCTAACTTCATCTCTTCGATTCTCCCTACTCATGAATGATCTCAAGGAGTTCTTGGACATTTTGGAAATCTTGCAATGTTCCCTACAACCCATCTTTGAGTTGATTTTGAATATTCCCCTAGGAACTAAATGAAAAAGTGCCACGAAGTTGGGTCAAAATCCTGACCAAATTAGGGCAAAATTTCACTAAGTGTTTTGTTTCATGACCATATGTTATTAAAATTATAACTTGATATACAAGAACTTTTGGAAGAAGTTGTGTGAAGAAAAGTTTTAGATTTCATGGAGATCTAAAACTTTAATGTTGGAAGTTTCTCTTGAATCATTATGCATCATGGTGAAAAGTTTGCTCAAAGTTATGAATAAATAAGAAATTTCCAACACTTAGAAAAATTTCTAAGTTTAGAAATTTTGACTTTTCAAAATGAAATATTGAATTTTTGATTTATTGATGAATAAGTTTAATATTTTGAAATGTTTTAATGAATTTTGATCTTTGGCATTTGAATTTGACCAAAAAGTCAGAGTTTGACTTTTCAGTATACAATTGACTTTTGCTCAGTTGACTGCAAAATTCATCTATCAATCCAATGGACTTGCAATGTTTTGAACCATGTCATTAGGTAAAAACGATGAAATTTGAATCTTGAGATCATGTCTTAAACTAATTTATCATTTTCTAGGTCAAAAATCAGAAATTGCACTTTCCCAGTCAAAAACCCTAATTTTGACCATTTTGCCCTTTTGGAGATTTGATCAAATTTCCTGAGGAGTTGTGGTCCAAACTTGATCAAATGATACATATGAGTATAAAATGTTGATGTGGGTAAAAATTATGAAGTTTGACTGTAAATTGGCCATAGTTGACTTTTTCCCTAATACAATTGATTTTTAGGTCAACTACTCAATTGATTGAGCAAAAGTGTGATCCATGGCTTGAAACTTGACATGAGTGATCTTGGGGGTCCATAATGATCCATGAAAGTCATATGGGGTATTGGAAGTTAAAAAATCCTTTTGCAAACTCAAACCCTAATTTTGGTCATCAATGCTTAAGGAGGTGTCTTAAGCTGATCAATCCTAATGCAGTCTTGAGCCAAAGGAGATCTTGTGAGCAAATTCTTGATAAGTGAGAGGGAAATTTTTTGGGTACAACAGGTTCCAAAGCCATGATTCTCTTTAAAGAGTCCTTAACAGGCTCTCTTCATAGATCTAAGGTTAATTTTTAATGGAAGATCACCAATGATTGAGAAAGATTACAAGTCTCCTTGGAAGACCATTAAATTTTAGGGTTTGACTTCAAATGATCATAAATTGGTCAATTTTTATCTCCTTGATCCCATTATTTTTCCATAGTAATCTTTGTGATGTCTACTATAACTTTTTTGTTATGTACAAGACTTGAGATTGCTTGGAAAGTGGTTGAAGAATTTAAAAGATTATAGGTCTTTTGTGATTCTCCCCAAATTTGTTCATCATCTTCCAAAGACCATAACTCTTTCAATTTTTATTATTTTTGTCTATCTCAACTCCAGACTTCAATTCAAGAGGTTTACTTCATGTCATCTTCAGATATCAAGATCAAATTTTTAGTGGAAGGTCGTGTAATTTTAAAGAACATTATAGGTCATTTTGAAGTTCAACACTTAGAATTTTTCTAAGTACAAAAGATTTGTATGTTTTTTACAAATTCAATTGGCCATAAATTTTTGCTCAGTTATCCAAATGAAGTTTTTATTGGCACATTGTAAATATTGTAACCTCTTCTTCTAAATGCTTCAAGAATGATATCGGTTTGAGCTACTAACGATTTTGTTTGAAGAATCTCATGAAAACTCCACGCGCAGAGGTATGAAGGTTGAATACGACCTACGTGTCATTCCTCAACCAATGATAGCGTGACAATTATTTTATTTTGATTGGCCCGAATTTATTTTATTTTGTGTGTTTTGCAATAAGGTCCATAACACGCACAACACAACAGGTCCCTCAGATCTGCTTACTAACGCGTTTGACATTGATCAGATGGTTCACATCTTTTTGGCTTTATTTAATTTTCTAATTTTTATATTTTAATTGTTTTAAACTTCAAAAATTCATAAAAAATTCTTTTCAACTTCAAAAATTCTGAAAAATTCTCAAAAATACTTTTGATTTTTCTCTTTCTGATTTTTATTTTTTCACATTTTTATTTTGTGATTTGATATTTTTTAATTTTTCACTTTATTTAACTTATTTTAATAGTTTAAAAATACTTTTCTTGATTTTTAAATTCAGAAAAAAATATG
The DNA here is from genome assembly GCA_948472305.1 of Vicia faba. Lineage (NCBI taxonomy): Eukaryota > Viridiplantae > Streptophyta > Magnoliopsida > Fabales > Fabaceae > Vicia > Vicia faba. Next base: position 1,458,239,863 of record OX451739.1, read on the forward strand.
GAAAGATCCAATGACCTCTTGACAAATATCGGTGACCTCATTTTATTTTTATTTCAGATTTTACTATTTTTTACAATTTTTGGTTTATTATGCTTATTTCTTTAAATTTTAAAAATAGTTTCTAATTTTAAAAAATTCTGAAAATTTTTGTCAACACTTATTGACTTGTGTTTTACCTCTGACCTTTTTTTGGAATTTTTATTTGGTATTTTAATATACTTTGTGTATTTTACCAATTATTTCTCTTTTATTAATCATTTAAATATTGATTTATTGAATATTATTTTATTATTTTTGATTGGTCCTGATTTAGGTGTTATTTTGGGACAAGTTCCTCAACCTCATTGGATCTTGGGTGTTGATAGGTTGAAAAACCAAATCCACCAAAATGGATGAATCATGTTGTTGATATTTGAAACCATGATTTCATCTAATACATCCCCTCCCTCTTCATCTTATCTCTTTCTTACTTGTGCTACATGTTGTTGGAGAATAATCTACATATTATTTTTATAACACATGGTACATATATTACTATTGACCGACCTCAAAATAGGTGTGACTTCTACATAAGTTCACTTACGATTGCTTAACATAGCGCTAAATTTGTCCCGATTCGAAAAATGATCATTCGTGGCCCAAACCAATATTTGCAATCCCAAGTATGTTTAATTTGAAATCTTTGATCCAATAACCTTAAGATTTTTTGTTAGGAGGCTTTGATCTTATTAATCCTCTAATGAACTTTCATGAATTTTGGTTTAAGTGAATGATTTAAACATCATTGATCATATACGCTTGCCTTGTGTACTTAAAATGAATTATATACTTGACAAAACATAAATGAAACTTGTTGTTGAGAAGCTTTGATTTTATCAATCTTCCAATGAGTTTTCAAATCCAAGTTTCAAGATGGTCATTCAACTAACCTCTAACTTTTAATTTATTAACAATTGACTTTACTTTGTGCTTTTACGTTATTCCCTTTATTTTATGCCTTTACTTTTATGCACCATTTACTTTAGCATTTACATTTCATGCTATTTTCATCTTTGCTCATTTGAGCATTTACCTTTATGTTATTTTATCTTTTCTCACTTGAGCATTTATCTTTATGTCATTTTATCTTTGCTCATTTGAACATTTATCTTTATGTCTTTTTTTTTTGTTGCTCACTTGAGATTTCTTTTCCTTTTGAAGACACTTAATAACCAACTTGAATATTAAAAAAAAACTTTAAGGATACTTGGACTATTTGGTTACTATCCTTGGCATAATGGAGTTATGAACCTCTTGGACTTAGGATTTGAAGCCTTGATTACCCTTAGGACCTTGTGACTCTGTTGTTATTTTGTCTGAAGTTCTTGGGGTTTACTCTAAGACATTGGGTTAATTTTCTTTGTGTGTAGGTTATTCTGATTATATGCTTTTTCTATGATTGAGAATTCCTCTATATATAGACGTTACTCTGCCCAATTTTTTTGTGAAGACTTAATTCATCTGAATCTTGGTATTCCTAAGAGGTTTGGTATTTTTGCTTTATTGGTTTCAATCCAAAGGATGAGAATTATATGTTGACTCTTTATGTCAAGTGTTGGCTTCTTGTTGGTTAGATCATTCTTTTCCTTTGTTTTTACCTTATGCTTTAAGATAGTCCCTTCATCTCCTCCCATTTACTCTTCTTGTTTTTTGAACTTGAACCACTATCATAATAAACTTGGACCTAGGTTCAGGCATTTTCAAAAAAATCTTTTCTTAATCAAACTTTAACAAACTTAATCATACTTTAACATTTTTTGTGATAAGACTAAAAGTCAGTTAACCTTATTTAAACCATTTTGCCACTTTGGCTTTTTACTTTAAAACTTTTTCTCAAAATATTATACTCTTGTCGATCCTTGTAGTGGTGTGAGATACTATACTTCTATGATATGTAGTAAAGTGAGATATTTTCCACTTGGGTGTTGAGTGAGGATTTGTTGATTTTAAAATCTAAGCTATATCCTCCACTTTGAGATGATGCAAATTCTCCTTTCTCATAATCGTGGGTAGTAAGTATGTTTTCCACTCAGATATGATGATGACGTCTCTTCTCTTAAAATTAACTAACACACATGTGTTTTAAAACTATTGAGGTGAACTACGAGTACTCTGATCCCCTATTACATGAAAGGTGGCACGTAGGCACTAAAAGTTCACAACTGCGACGGGTGCAAAAATTGTAAAAAAAATACTTTTTTTCTTATCTCCGCCATCTATTTTTGTATACAACATTTATAGCCAAAATACACAAATTTTCAAAGAGATTCATGTGAAGTACCATAGATGTTTAGGGTGCTAATACTTCCCCTTTGCATAACCAACCCATGTACTTAAATTCTCTCCCCTCTTTTTTGAGTTTATTCGCTCTTTTCTCATTTTCCATGGAAACAATAAAGCGCGATGGTGGTTTTTATATGATTTGTGCGAGTTAAGTCAATTCAATGGCTTAGTGTTAGCTCCTAAATTTGACACCTATAACAAGTTGGCCTTACGGGCCAAAAATAGATTGAACAAGTCTAAGTTGGAAAAGCTTCGACAAAGTAGAAAATTACTTCGAGAAATTCTAGGTTAAAATGAGTCTTCAACCAGAAGGTTCTCAACCCCTTCGACTAAATGGATTCCAAGGTCTTCGACCAGAAGGAAGCTTCGTATCTGCCTATAAGATTTTTGGAATCTGAAGAAAGGCGGGAAAAGCAGTTCGCTTGGCAGTTGAGGAAAACAACGTGGCGTGCAAAGAGGGGTTGAAGCCCATGCAGAAGACACTTGTCTTCATCCTAGAGCAAGGCAAATCCTCGACGGTTACCTAGTTTTAGTATAAATATAGGAAGTTTTTATAGATTTCCGGGTGTTCAACTGATCGTACAAATTATTCAATACTATTCAAGTACCCGCTGCGTGAGAAAGAATACTGAAAAATGTAAGTTTGAATCACCATATTTTACAATCGAAGTCTTTTATCTTTCTCTTTACATTTCTTGCCTCTTTTTTCTTGTTTGTACTTTATCTGCACTTTTACCCAAATTCCTGCACCTAACCTCTCCTCAACCCCTTCATTCTATTTACTTTCTGCACTCAAACTCATCCCTTTCTCAGTCGAACGTGAGTTCTTCACCCACATTAACATTTATGTCCAAACAACATCAACAAATTAGTAGATGTCCTAGGATCAAACTGATCGATCCTGCGAGTAACCAAAAATTTACCCTTTTTGGAAGATCAACAGTTGTTCACCAGAAAACACAGTGAATAAATTGGCACACCTAGTGGGACCTTGCTAATTATTGTTGCTTTATTTATTTTATCTTAATATAACTGTTTCACATGATTTTCTTTCTTTTACAAAGTTTTGCATGCTTTTAAGAAGTGGTAAAGTAACCACCAACGAGTGTACAACTAGAAAAAGAAATAGTGAAAGCAATATGGCTAATCAGCCAAATAATGGAGAAATACCTCTACCAATTACTACGGGAACAACGATAATACCAACCGTTAGTGAAATTGTCTCGTCAACTGTTGGTTCGATACCAACATTAACAACAACCCAAACGGGACCAATACTTTCGTATGCAGGTCCCAGAGGTCCAACAGGAACACCCCCACCAAGGGTGAATCCAGGATTTCGACCACACGCTCCTCCAGGATTTTCAACAGCCTGGATGGGTCAAGACCAGCCTTATGGCATTCCAACTACCGAAATGGCTAGCCTTATGAATGCTGCGTCTACATTTTCAGAACCTTTGGCAAGTGCATCTTCGCCATTATAGGGGTCTGGAACTGGCATGGGTAGGAACTAACTTTTTGGAGGGACATCCCTTGCAATTCCAAGCCTCACAAACGCTTCCACAGTGATTTTGAGGCAACAAATGGATGAAAGCAACCATGACATGGTACAAATGACGGCCCAAACTCTAAGTACAGTGTTGAACCCTCTAATACAAAATACTAATCAGTCAAACCAAGAAATGATAGTGCAGATAGAATGCATGACTGAATTTTTTGGGGTTCCTCAACCTATTCGACAACCCCAGAGAGCTCCTATGAGAGAGGTTCAAGGTGTAGTCTTAGAAGAAGATGTAACCATTAACCAAAATCCATAATTTGATAGGAGGAACCACAAGGTAGAAATCGAACAACCTATGGTCGAAATACCCAGACTTCCCCTGCAGATCATTAGAGATGGTGATCAAGGTGTAATGATGGTAAATAGGAACCAAAATGCCGACGAACTGATACAGCAAGTTCGACACCATAATTTTGGCATAGAGAATAATATGACAGCCATGATCGAAAGAATCATGATACAAAATGGAGTGAACATTGGCTTTTATATGCCAAATTTTACTTCCCCCTGTTAGAATATATCTTGCAAATGGATTTACCCCCTAGGTGGAAAGTTCCAAAGTTCACTAAGTTTTCAAGGGATACGACAGAATCAACCGTCGAACATATAACGAGATATTTGATAGAAGCTGGGGAAATATCAAATAATGAGAGCCTTAGGATTAAATACTTCCCAAGTTCTCTAACAAAAAACGCTTTTACTTAGTTTACCACCCTCCCAGCCAATTCGATCCACAATTGGAATCAATTGGAGAGATTGTTCCATGAATAATTTTACATGGGTCAAACCAAAATAAGTCTAAAAGAACTGGAAAGCGTGAAAAGAAGATTCACCGAGCCAATAGACGAATATCTAAATAGTTTTCGACTGCTCAAAACCATATGCTTTACACAAGTGCCTGAGCATGAATTGGTCGAAATGGCAGTAGGGGGGCTAGCCTATTCTATTAGGAAGAAACTAGATACCCAATATCTGAGGGACATGGCCCAATTGGCCGATAGAGTTCGACAAGTAGAACGTCTTAAAATTGAAAAATCTAAAGCAACTAAGACTCATCGGCGAGAAAAGGTAGCCTATGTCGAAATGGACGATGATGATCCAGAAACATCTAGTAATCCTATAGCTGTCGAAGAGAGCGAAATAGATTTAGCAGAGTTAAAACATGGGCCTCCGCACTCTTGTAGAATGTTAATACCCTCAGATGGGAAGAATCCTACTGAGTCTGAAAAGAACAGTGATAGATTCCCAAAGAAAACGTATAGCTTTGACGTCATAAAATGCGATGATATATTCAACTTATTAGTAAGAGATGGCCAAATGATAGTGCCCCTAGGGGCGAAAATTCCTCCCTTAGAACAAAGAAAGAACAAAGGTTTTTGTAAATATCATAATTTTTTGGGCCATAAAACATCACAATGTTTTCTTTTCAGGGATCTCATTCAAGGAGCGATCAAAGAAGGCAGGCTCCAATTTGCTGACAAATCCCAAATGAAAATTGATGCAGACCCACTGAGAGCCGATGCCCACTATGCTGAACTAGTAGGCATCAACATGGTCGAAACTTCGGAAGACTTCATCAATATGTCGGTCTTTGGAAGTTTTACTAGGAACATCTCCAGAAAGACTGTAGAAGCTGTTAGAAAGGCCACTGAAGGCCTAAACCAAAAGGCTACTAAAGGCCTAAACAAAAGAGTTACTGAATACTCCAACAAAAGAACTACTGTAAATTCTTGTATGGCTGCTGTCAAGGGTTCGACAGAAGACCTTCAAGCCAAAATGTAAAAAATGAATCTCGCTGCTAAGAGCAACGTACAAATCAACATGGTCGAAGTATTCGAGGCCAAGGCTTCAGAGGAAGCCATGAGACAAGAGGAAGTGAATAAAATTTCATTTCCAAAAGAAAATGAGAATTTGGCTGACTTTCTACAATGATGCCATAGAAAAATTCAGAAGTTATGTTATATCCAAGATGCAGCTCCATCTTCGACAAAAAGGCTGTCGAACACATACAAGGCATAAGGGTAATGAATGAAAAAAGGGCCACCAATTACCAAACTTACATGGTTTATGAGGTTCGATACGATCCTAAAAGAGGACCAATCAAGCAGAGACCATCAACTTTCAAGCCTCCGAAAAATGTCCTCGTGGACACCTGGCTAAAGAGAGCACCCAGGAAAAGGCCAAATGAAGAGAAATGGAGGACATTCGATGTTCCAAGAGGGTCATCCTTGGCATATAGGAAAGAGTTCCAAACAAAAACTACAAACAAATTGGCTCATGTGTCGAGCAACTATAAGGGAAAAAACCATATGTCTCGCTCCCAGTGGAGAAGATTTCAGAGACGACGAAAAGCCGAAAGGGAGGCCACAAAGGAGCCTCAACCCGAGTCAAGCACCAACGTGCCACCAAGAATGGACAAAGGAAAACAACGAAAGCCTTTAGAAAGGAATCCAACTGCCAGAAGATTGGAGTGGTCAGATCGAGGCGAATCAGATGATGAAGGTAACTCTGACTCTGATGCTACTTTAGACATTATGGTAAATATAGTATCAGTGTTGCCCAGAGAATACGACCGCCAAGTCGATGTCGAAGAGACCGACTGGGAAGTCGAACAAGAGATGACCAAACATAGGCCAATGTGCTATTTTGTGATGAACAATGGCTGCGTCGAGGAGCAAAATGCATTCTTTGAGCCACCTACTGAGGCGATGAAAATCACCTAAAACCTTTGTTCATAAGAGCAAAGATAGGGGAAATAACAATCAACAAAATTTTGGTTGATTATGGAGCCACAATAAATATAATCCCCCATTCTATGCTAAGGAAAATGGGAAAAGGGGATGGAGATGTCAAACCCTACAACATAGTTTTGTTGAACTATGAGGGAGGTATTGGAACTACTATGGGGGTAATACAATTGGACCTCAAGGTGGGAATAATACTTCGACCAACTATGTTCATGGTCATTTCAGTGAAGCCCAACTACAATATGCTCTTAGGTAGAGAGTGGATACATGGCATAGGTGCAGTTCCATCTTCGATGCATCAACGAGTCATGATTTGGCGCTCGGATGGCATTGTAGAGAATATAGAAGTCGACCAAAGCTATTACGTGGGTGAAGTTAATAATGTTGGAAAAAATAGCTTCGACAAAAATTTGGCTCATATAGGACCATGCAATCCTCCGGAGTTCGATTTGGCGCCAGCACCAAATGCCTTTTGCTCCCTCTACCTCCATTCATACCATGGTTTCTAGTGGAATAGAGAAGACTTATCAAAAATAGATTATGGAGGAGTTGATGACATACGGCCAACAGGATGGGGAAGTGAATTTGGTTATGATGATGAATCAGAAGTTTTACAAAAGATTTCAGCATATGTAGCAGAAAATAGAATGATAGCGGCCTTAGAGGCTGAAGTCAAATACATGGCCAGTAAGGCCAATGAGCAAGTATTTCTTCCAGAAGGTCCTGGGAAAGACTTCGATCTAGAGCCAGCTAACGCAAAGGAGGAAGAAATACAAAACCAGAGGCTAGATGCTATCTATGATAATGAACCTCTGGGTTTCGAAAAGGATCCTCTAGCAAACAATGTTAAAATGTTAGCACAAGATCCTTTGGAAGAAATATATTTGGGCGAAGGAGTGGCGAAAAGGCCAACATATATTAGCACGAAGATACATCCAAAGCTCAAGGTCGAAATAATCCAATTATTGAAGGAATTCAAAGATTCTTCGCATGGGATTATGATGAAATGCCTGGTCTCGACATGGAAGTGGTAGAACTTCAACTACCAATAAGACATGGGAAAAAGCCTGTCAAGCAAACTCCAAGGTGTTTTACACCTAAGGTCTTATCGAAGATCAAGACAGAAGTCAAAAAACTGCTGAGATGTAAATTCATCCGAACAACCAGGTATGTCGGATGGATTGCAAATATAGTACATGTTATAAAGAAAAATGGTACCCTAAGGGTGTGCATCGATTTTAGAGATTTAAACGCTGCAACACCCAAAGATGAATATCCAATGCCTGTGGCGGAAATGCTTGTTGATTCTGCCGCTGGCTTCGAATACATGAGTATGCTTGATGGATACTCAGGGTATAATCAAATTTTCATTGCTGAAGAAGATGTGTCGAAAACAACCTCTTCGATGCCCTGGAGATTTAGGCACTTACGAATGGGTAGTAATGCCTTTCGGTCTAAAAAAACACAGGGGCAACATATCAAAGAGCAATAAACTCAATCTTCCATGATTTTATCGACACTTTTATGTAGATTTACATTGATGATATTGTTGTTAAATCTCTTTCAGGGAAGAGTCATATAGACCATCTTCGACAATCCTTCAAAAGGATGAGACGCTATGTTCTGAAGATGAATCCTCTAAAATGTGCTTTCAGCGTAAAAAAAAGGGATTTTTTAGGCTTTGTGGTCCACAAGAAGGGAATTGAAGTAAACCATAACAAGACCAAAGCCATTTTGGAAGCGAATGCGCCAACTAACAAGAAGGAGTTGCAATCTTTACTTGGTAAGATAAATTTTCTGAGGAGATTTATTTCCAACTTAAGTGGGAGAACACAAGCCTTCTCACCACTACTTCGACTCAACAAAGGAGGCTTCGAGTGGGGGAAAGAACAACAAGAGGATTTTGACAAGATCAAAGAATACCTCGCCAAACCACCCATTATGGTACCTCCTTGTAAAAATAGAATTATGATATTGTACATAGCTGCATCCGATAAAACTTTAGGAAGCATGTTAGCTCAAGAGGACGAAAACAGTGTCGAAAGACCCATTTATTACTTCAGTAGAGTTTTAAACGACGTCGAAACTAGATATAGTGAAGTTGAAAAACTCTGTTTAGGTCTTTACTTCTCTTGTACAAAGCTCAAACAATATGTTAAACCAGTTGGTGTTTTTGTTTCGTCTCATTTTGATGTTATCAAATATATGTTGTCGAAACCCATCTTGCACAGTCGAATTGGCAAGTGGGCACTTGCATTAACTGAGTATTCATTAACTTTTATGCCTCTTAAGGCTATTGTTTACCTGGGGATTTGGTAAACAACCGCTGATCCTCCAAATGGTTACTTATTTGGTTACTCGCAGGATCGATCAGATTGATCCTATGGACATAGGTTGATTTTGAAGTTTGATTAATGTGGATAAGGCTTTAAGTAAATTGTTTAAAGTAAATTGCATAAAGGAAAGGCTTGGTAAAATAAACAAGGCTTTAAAGTAAAGGTTCGACAGGAATCTTAAAAGGGAAAAGCATGTAAAATACTGAAAAAGTAAATGACTTTTAATTGATAAAATTGGTGTTTCACACATACATTTCTCAACAATTCTTTCGCTCACACTGGGTACTTGAATCTAAATGAGTGACTATGTATTTATTGTGAACACACGCGAGAAACTACACGTCTACTCCTATTTATACAAAAACATTCCAAGTAACCGTCGGGCAGTTACACTGCTTCGAGATCAAGCCACTTGGCACGTTCTCCATGCTCGACGCTCCAGATCCTTGCACGTTTGCACGTAGTAACTGCTGGAAACCGTTTTCCCTCCAAAGCTTTGAATTTCAAACTGTTCCACTCTGGATCATCGAACACCTTCATCAAGAGACGTCTTCGACGAAAACTCCTTCGACGTCGAAGGCAATGAGCCTTCCTCCTTGGAAGAAATCTTCTAAGTTATTTTGCCATCTTTCGACGGGCACTTCGACAAGCTTAGCCAGTCGAAAGCATCTTTCAGCTTTTAATGGCTGCCATCAATTAAAACAAAGGTGTCGAATTTAGGAGCCAACAAATTGCCCCCCAAGAATGCCTTATTTCGACTCTGAAAGAAAAAGGCATTCTTTGAAAACGCCATTCGACACCCATTTTCCACGCTTAGTCACAAGTTAACTTGTGCACTTTTTGTTGCTTTTTACCAACTATTGGCAATCCCAAGAAACCATCATTGATTTGATCCTAGGACGTCACTTTCAGTACGGCGTGCAGTACCAAACGTCACTTCAAAATTTGTCATTATGACAAATCCCAAAAACGAGGACGCACGCTGCGTCTCTCTGTTTCTGCAGAAACGGCCAAAACAACAGGATGCTGCCACGCGTCCCACTACTTCCTGCAGCATTAAATGACATTTAATGTCCTCGTTATTGGGAACTTCTCCCACTACTATAAATAGTAGTGAATATCCCATTGTGGGACTTTTCACGCAAACTTGCCCTCAAACTCCCTTGTTTTCATACAATCTTGCTCTCTTTGCAGAAAAACTCTTCCTTTTCCACTCCATCTTCATCTTCAACAATGGCCTCTGCTTCTACTGCCCCCAAGACTAACGCACCAACTGAACAACTTGCTAAGCCCAAGGTCTTTGTTACTGCTCCGGTAGTGAACTCCACAGGGAAACGAAGGGTCCCTGAACCTTCTGACATCTCCGTTCGCGATGCTTACTCGCGTCACTTGATGATCCCGGTTGGATACTCCAACCAGATCTTCGCAATGTCTGGACCTATGAACCCAAGCATCTCTGAAGCTCTAAAGATCAAGAGCTATTTTCCCATCGTTGAGAAACTCAAGCCAGTAGCATGCGCCAAGAAGGACGCAGAGGACAACGAAGACCCTACACACGAGAAGATCGACCTTCGTTTCTTCAACAGAAGTGTTAGAGTTTTTAGGTCTTGCCCTAATCTGACCTCTGACTATGTTGCTTGGCTAGCAAAGTTGGAGAAACATCAAACTCCAGTTTGGAAGGAAATGGGAATCTTTGACCTAGTAATGCTGTCGAAGACAGGTTTAAACTACTCCCCAGAGATGCTTATAGCTTCGATGCTGTTCTGGGATAACTCTCACTTCACCTTTCACCTTCCATGTGGGATGTTAACCCCCACACTCTTCGACGTAGCGACCATTACTGGCCTTCGACCAACCGGAGATTACTTCGACCCGGAGGAGATATCGGAGGACCAAATTGGTTTTTCTGAGACCAAGCCAACATTCACCACCTTTATCAACCATTATCACGACAGGTCGACGGACACAGTGTCGGATGTCGAACACATAGCGTTTCTAGCCTTATGGCTAACTCGCTTTGTGTTTTGCTCGAAATCTCTACAAGTGACCAAAAAGATGGTCACTCTGGCCACCCAACTGCATCACCGCCAAAACATCTGTTTGGCAGAACTAATCCTGGCCAGTCTTTATGACTCAATCAGCAATGGGGTTACTCTCCTGAAACATGTCGAAGATAGGAACAGTTTGCTACTCGCTGGGCCTTTCTGGCTACTTCAACTGTGGCTTAACGCCACTTTCGAATCTTTCTTACCCAAGAAGACTCAGATAAATGAACAAGCCCCAGCGATAGCTAATAGACGTATCGAAGGAATTAGGCTGGCTCTACTGACACCTGTAGAAGATGGGCTAGAGTTCCAACAAACCTTCACTAACTTCGTGCTGATGTTCGCTCGAAGGAAGGAATTTGTTTCAACTATGGCTCCATTTGCTCAACGAAAGGTGGGGCCAGCATGGTTTACGAGGCCACATCCAAAGGAGTCGAGTGGTCCCAATGTCGATGAGCACACTATACTTTGGGAGGCGTTCCTGACACCCAGGATCATGCCTCTTCGATTTAAGAGTTCTAAGACTCATCTGAGTCTGCTTGCCTATCAACCAAATCTGGTATCTCGCCAGTTTGGTATCATCCAAACCCTGCCTTCTCCCATTTTCCAAAGAGAGAAGTCAATGTTGTACTTCTGCAACGATTATACAGAAGAAGCTGCTACCAAGCATATCGGAAGGTATGCTGGTCGAACAATCCTCTCGCTGTTCAACTACCAGCTTAACTTCCTTTGCTCACCATCTTTTGAAGAGTGGTGGAGAAGCTATTACGCTGAGTACTTCTTCGACGAGAAGGACTTCATATCAGAGTTGCAGAAGTCTTTTGTCCTTGTGTTGGACAAAGTAAAGAAATGTAAGTTCATGCTCTCACATTTACTTTTTATCTTTCTCTTCGACTGTTAGCCTGTTAACTTCCCTCTTCGCTTCCAGTTGTTCGAAAACCCTTGGCCAAGAAGGCTACAGGAGACCCACAAGGAGGGGTCCCTTCGACAAAACCTCCACCGCCGGCGAAGACTATAGCGCCGGCGAAGACAACAGGCAACCAACAGGGGGAAGGCTCTTCGAGGAGGCCTCCTGCATCGGTAACCAGATTTTCTTCATTTTTCTTCTGGCTTTCGATTTTTTATTTTCGACGTAATTATTCAATCGAATTCCTATTGGTTTTATAGGCCCCTTCGCCCAAGAAAAGGGCAGCATTGGTGATCGAATCGGGGAGTGATGACGAAAGTGATTCCCCTCCTTCTCCCCTAAAGAGGCGAAAGTTAACGAAGGACGCTTCTGTTCCTACCCCAGCTCCTGAAGGTCGAACCGTCAGAATAAAGGTTGGTGTGAGAAAGCCTAGGCCACCTGCAGTGGTCATCGAGGAACCAACTGAGGAGGAACTGAACGCTCTTGTTACCAAGCCTGTCGAAAGTGACAATTCCAGCCCTGGGGCTGAAGTTAATCCACAGGTAATCTATTGGACCCTTCTCAAAACTTAGGCATAGATACCAGTATTCGATTACGTCTCTTTCGACATCTGAAGACTTGTCTTCTTTCTTTTCTTCAGGACACTACTGAAAGTTCTCCACCAAGGACTTCAGAAACTCTAGAATCTGCTGAACTCAGCAGGCCTCAGGAGAAAAATTTAGGCAATGACGAAACCCACACTGAGACTGAGGCCAATGCTGAAACAGTGGAGAAGACAACTGAAGAGCCTATGGCGGAGGAAACACAGCCAGAAACGGTTCCTGTGGTAGACTTGTCGTCAGAAGAGAATCCTGAAGGAAGAGACCAAGGCAATGGCGAAGAGAATCAAGATACTGTTGACGAAGAGCATCAAGGTGGTACTGGCGAAGACCACCAGGGTGACGCTAGCGAAAAGCCACAAAATGACGCTGGCGAAGGACCCCAAGGTGATGTTAACGAAGAACCACAAGTCAACGCTAGTACCGCCTCCGTCCAAGTCGAAGAGCAACCAAACGAGGCACTCAGCATTCAACAGACTCAAGTCCAAGATAATACTATGGCAAGGGTCACCTCCTCAAAGCACAGGTCGAAAAAGGACTTGGAAATCTTGAAACAAACTGACCCTGTCAGCTACCTTAATGCAATCGTCGAGAGTAAGAGTTCTTCCGACACCAGTCAGGAAATTCCTACTCTGTCGGGGAAATCTACTGAGACTTCTCCTCTTGATGATGCGTTGGCGAAGGTCAAGGCCCAGTTCTTCAAGAGAGATTTAATGAAGGCTTTAGAGGGGGACCCCACTGCTCCATCTTGCTTAAAAGAGGTTTTGAATGCTGTTGACTTCGATGCTGTAGCCCCAGAAATCTCAGACTTAATCATGGAATTACATTCTATGATTGACCAAGTCTCAGCGGATTACCGGCGCCAACGAACTTTTAACAGTCAGCTCGAAACGCTGCATGGCAAGAGCTTATCTGCGTGGACGGCTGTCTCAAGTTCGACTTCTCGAATTGCCGAGTTGTCGAAACAGAAAGCGTCTGCACAGGAAAGGTTCGATGCTATTGAGCGAGAGAATGTCTCCTTCCGAGCACAAATTGCAGAGATAGAGGCGAAGATAAACGCCAACACTGTGCTCCAGGAGGAAATTCTTTCGACCATCCCAGACACTGAGAGCCAGACTGAGATCAAGCAAGGCCTGGAATTCGCTGAGAGGGCTCAAAGCCTCGACGCCCAAATTGCCAAACTGGTGCAAGAAAAATCTTGGTGCAAGAAGAGGTTGGATCTGCAGCATGCCAAGTATCTTCGACTCAAGAATTCTCTTTCCTTTTGATTGATTCTCTTTTGTAACCATCTTCTGTAATCACTTTCGACAACAATTGCCATTTTGGCTGAAATTAATGAAAATTTCCATTTTGGCATTTTTATGGTTAATTTAGCTTGTTCTTTTATTGTTTTATTTTTATCTCTTGAAGTATAGGCTTATATTTTTTCAAATATTTACCATTCACTCTCAAGAGCCTTTTATCACCACTTATCTCTTCGACTTCATAGGCTCCACCAGAAAAAGTTTGGATAATTCTGAAGGGTCCTTCCCATTTGGGTGACCATTTCCCCATGCTTCGATCCCGTCGATCCATGGGAAGAATTACCTTCCAAACTAAATCTTCAGGCAAAAATACCTTAGGTTTTACCTTTCTATTATAAGAGTCTTCTACTCTTTTCTTCTGAAGCCTGAGTAAGTCGAGAGCATGTAGTCTCTCTTCGTCTAAATCCACCAGTTCATCTAACATCATATTCCAATAAACCTCAGAAGGAATATCATAATGCCTCTGAACTCTTGCAGATTGAAGACAAATTTCTGCTGGCAATACTGCATCATGGCCAAAAGTTAGCCTATATGGTGTTGTACCAGTGGCTTCTTTTGGGGACGTTCGACAAGCCCATAAAATCTGGTCTAACGTCTTATGCCAATTCTTTGGTTTCTTCCCAACATGTTTCTTTATCAAGCCAATCACCACTTTGTTAGCTGCTTCGACTTGACCATTCGCCTGTGCATAGTAAGGCGTGGATGTTAGGAGTTTGAAACCTGTTTCCTGAGCAAATTCCTGCATCTTTCGACCAGTGAAAACTGAACCTTGGTCAGTTGTTATTGTCTCAGGAATTCCATACCTAAATATAATGTTCTTTTGAATAAATTCAATGACATTTTCTTGGTCTACATTGACTAAAGGGACAGCTTCGATCCACTTAGTAAAATAATCAATGCCTACCAATATGTATTTCTGACTCTTTGATGATGCTGGTCGAATCTCTCCAATAAGATCCAACGCCCATCCTCGAAAGGGCCAAGGCTTCACTATCGAGTGAAGTTCGCTTGCTGGTACATGCTGGATGCCTGTATGAACTTGACACTCTTGGCAACCTTTGGCGAACTCAACACAATCTTTCAGCATAGTGGGCCAATATAGTCCTTGTCGAAACAACAACCATTTCATCTTATGGCCTGCTTGGTGAGCCCCACATGCCCCAGCATGCGTAGTCGAAAGGGCTATGTATGCTTCAGTTTCACTTAAACATTTCAGCAACACCCCTTCAGGCGTCTTCTTGAATAACTCATTACCCATGAGTACAAAACTCAACGCCCTATATTTTCTTTTTCGTTCTGTCGGAGCTCCTGGATTTTGAAGATAGTCCACAATGGGTTTCCTCCAATCCTGGTCTGATAAATTATCAATGAACGAAATCTCGAAGTTTGAGTGATCAGCATAACCTAGCCTTGTCGATTCCAAGTCTGTTGGTGATAGACAAGTTGCTCTTATCTTCTCTCGAACTTCGATTGCTCTTTGTAATCTCGTTTTTGAAATCTTATACCCAGATGCAATCTGTGCCAAGTCATTGGCTATTTGATTTTCGACTCTGGGTATGTGTCGAATATTGACACTTTCAAATTGTTTCAATAAACGATTTGCTATCACAAAGTACATAATGAGATTCTCTCTTATGCATTTATACTCCTTTGTGACTTGCTTGATGACTAACTCTGAGTCTCCCATTATTTCGACTCGAGTTGCCCCCAATTCCAACAATATTTCAAGGCCAGTAATTAGAGCTTCATACTCAGCCTCATTGTTCGAACAAGAACCTTCGATTTGGTACTTGAATGTTGTTGGAATTTTATCTGGAGAAATAATCAAGACTCCTACTCCTGTTCCATTTTTATGGCTGGAACCATCGAAGTAGAATTTCCAAGGTTCTATCTCCACATAATTAATATCCTCGACTTGAATTGAGTGGTCAACTATGAAGTCTGCAACCACTTGTCCTTTTACTGCCTTAAAAGGCATAAAGGTCAAGGAGTATTCAGTCAATGCTAATGCCCACTTGCCAATTCGACTATGCAAGATAGGTTTCGACAACATATATTTGAAAACATCAAAATGAGACGAAACATAAACATCAACTGGTTTTATATATTGTTTGAGTTTTGTACAAGAGAAATACAGACATAGACACAATTTTTCAACTTCGCTATATCTAGTTTCTGCATCATTCAAAACTCGACTGAGATAATAAATGGGTCTTTCGACTCCATTCTCATCCTCTTGGGCTAACATACTTCCCAGAGTTTTGTCAGATGCAGCTATGTACAATCTCATACTCCTATTGCTACAAGGAGGCACCAAAATAGGTGGCTTAGTGAGGTACCCTTTGATTTTGTCGAAGGCTTCTTGTTGCTCTTGCCCCCATTCGAACCCCTCCTTATTCAGTCGAAGTAAGGGTGAAAAGGCCTGAGCTTTCCCACTTAGGTTAGATATAAACCTTCTCAAGAAGTTTATCTTGCCTAAGAGAGATTGCAATTCCTTCTTATTCGACGGCGCTTTCGCTTCCAAAATTGCCTTCGTCTTGTTCTGATTGATTTCGATTCCTTTCTTGTGGACAACGAAACCCAAGAAATCTCCAGCTTTTACACAGAACGCACACTTCAAAGGGTTCATCTTCAGACCATGTTCTCTCATTCTTTCGAATGATTGTCGAAGGTGGTCAATGTGACTCTTCCTGGAAACAGATTTTATAACAATATCATCAATATAAACTTGCATAAAAGTGTTAATAAAATCATGGAAGATAGTATTCATTGCTCGCTGGTACGTTGCCCCAGCGTTCTTTAGGCCAAAAGGCATCACTACCCATTCGTAAGTGCCTAAGGCCCCAGGGCATCGAAAGGCTGTTTTCGACACATCCTCTTCAGCAATGAATATTTGATTATATCCTGAATAACCATCGAGCATACTCAGGTATTCGTAGCCAGCGGCAGAATCGACTAGCATTTCCGCCACAGGCATAGGATATTCATCTTTGGGGGTGGCAGCATTCAAATCTCTGAAATCTATGCACACCCTTAACGTGCCATTTTTCTTAATTACTGGCACAATATTTGCAATCCATTCGACATACCTTGTAACACGGATGAATTTGCATTTCAGAAGTCTTTCGACCTCCGTTTTGATCTTCGACAAAATTTCTGGAGCGAAGCGTCTTGGATTTTGCTTGATTGGCTTCTTTCCAGGTTTGATTGGCAACTGAAGTTCTACCAATCCTCTGTCGAGACCAGGCATTTCGTCATAATCCCATGCAAAACAGTCTTTAAACTCTTTCAGCAATTGGATTACTTCCAACCTAAGTTCTGGATCAATTTTGGCGCTGATGTAGGTTGGCCTATTCTCTGATCCTTCGCCTAAGTTGATTTCTTCTAAAGGGTCTTGTGCTAACATCTTAATGTTGTTCGCCAAGGGATCCTTTTCGAAGCCCAAAGGCTCATCGTCATAGATGGCGTCGAGCCTCTGTTCCAACATTTCATCTGGCATGATGTCAGGGGGTCTTGGATCGAAATCCTTTCCTGGGCCAACAGCAGATAATTGTTGATCATTGGCCTGAGTGGCCATGTACTTTACTTCGGCTTCGAGAGCCGTTATCATCTTGGTTTCGGCTACATAAGCCGAAATTCGCTTCAGAGATTGTGACTCAGTCATTATCACTGAATTCACTTCCCCAACCAGTTGGTTGGATGTCAGTTAGCCCACTGAAGTCTATGTGGGACAAGTCTTCTCTGTCCCATTGGAAACCATGCTCAGGATGCAGGTATAGGGAACAAAAGGTGTTTGGCGCTGGCGCCATGTCGAAGTCAGGAGTTGGACATGGCCCTATGTGAGCCAAGTTTTTGTCGAAATCCGTTACACCCAAGTGATTCACTTCGCCAAGGTAGTAACTCTGATCTGCCTCTATGTTTTCGACCATCCCATCTGGACGCCATAGAAGCAACCTTTGATGCATCGATGAAGGCACAGCACCCACACCATGTATCCACTCACGGCCTAACAAAAGGTTGTAGTTAGGTTTGGCCGATATGACCATGAACATTGTTGGTCGAAGGATCGACCCAACTTTTATGTCGAGCTGGATCACTCCCATGGTGGTCCCAATGCCTCCCTCATAGTTGGACAGGACCATATTGTGAGGTTTGATTTCTTCATCCCTTTTGCCAATCTTCCTTAGCATCGAATGAGGGATAATATTGATAGTGGCCCCACAGTCGACCAATATTTTGTTCACAGTGGTCTCTTCGAGCTTAGCCCTTATGAACAAAGGTTTGAGGTGATTCTTCATCGCCTCTGTAGGTGGCTCGAAGAAGCCATTTTGTTCTTCTGTAGTGCCATTGTCCATGACAAAATAGCACACTGGCCTGTGTTTGGCCATTTCTTGTTCCACCTCCCAGTCACTGGCTTCGACTTCTACCTGTCGATTGAATTCCCTAGGCAGTACTGAAACAATGTTCACCATTATGTCCAGAGTATCGTCGGACTCAGCATCATCTTCGTCTTCGACTTCGCTCTGGTTAGGCCAAACTAGCCTGTTGGTAACTGGTTCTCTCTCAAGAGGCTTTCTTTGTTTCCTTTGAGGCACATTCGAACTGGTTTCTGCCTTAGGTTCGTTGGCAGCCTCTCTTTCAGCTTTTCGCCTTCTTTGATATCTCCTCCATTGGGATCTCGACATAGGATTTTTTCCCTTGTAGTTGCTGGACACTTGAGCAACCTTGGGTGCAGCAACTTGAGGATCTTTCTTCTGAATTAAAGAGGAACCTCTTGGCACTTTGAAAGAATGCCATTTCTCTTCGCTTGGCCTTTTCCGGCCAGATGTTTTGTACCAAGTGTCTACTGGTACATTTGTTGGAGGCCTAAAAGTCAAAGGCCTCTTGTCTTGATGAGAACCCCTTCTGGGATCATGTCGAAGGTCCGCATTTTCCCTTCTCTTGTTCGCTGCTCTCACGCCTTGTATGTGCTCAGCAGCTTTTTTATCAAAGATAGAACTGCATCTTGGACACAGCATCACCTCTGATTTCTTCTTTTGGCATCTTTGTAAAAAATCTGCCAAGTTTTCGTTTTCCCTAGGGAAAGCCGTTTTATTTGCCTGCTCTTGCCTTATGGCTTCTTCTGAAGCTTTAGGATCAGAAAGTTCAACCATGTTGATATTCATGGTATCCTTAGTAGCAAGAGTTAGTTGCTTCATTTGTGTCTCCAGATTCTCCGTCTGGCCTTGAACAGTGGCCAAGTGGGAACTGGGCTTTGGTCCAGTTTTTTGGGCTTCAGCAGTCTTCGACTTCGGGTCTTCGACCGCTTTCTGGACAGCCTCGATTGTCTTCCTGGATAAATTTCCAGAAAAACTGCCAAAGATTGGCATGTTGATGTGGTCCTTTGAGACTTCGACCATGGTAATGCCTGGCTTCTTCGACTGGATGCTGGTTGCCTCTATCATGTTCACCTCAGAGGGTTCTGCATAGTGGGCTTCAGCCTTCAGTGGGTTGCAGTCGACAGCCATGGGGGATTTGTCAGCAAACTTTAATCTCCCTTCCTCAATAGCGTCTTGCACAAGATTCCTGAAAAGAAAACATTGAGAAGTTTTATGGCCCAAAAAATTATGATATTTGCAAAAACCTCTCTTCTTTCTTTGATCAAGAGGAGGCACTTTTACCCCAGGGGGTACTATCATTTGGCCATCTTTAACTAGCAAGTCGAATATTTCATCACATTTTGTGATGTCAAAACTGTAAGTCTTTTTTGGGAACCTATCGTTGGTCCTGTCTGGACCAATGGGATTTTTCCCATTTGAGGGGACTAACTGTTTACAAGAGTATGGTGGCCCTTGTTTTAGTTCTGCTAAATCGACTTCTCCTTCTTCGATAGCTAAAGTGTCGTCGAAGGATTCTAGATCTTCGTCGTCCATCTCAACGTAAGCTACTCTCTCTCTCTTGTGAGTTTTCGTTGCCTTAGCTTTTTCAGCTTTGAGGCGTTCGACTTGTCGAACTCTATCGGCCAGTTGGGCCATGTCTCTTAGGTACTGGGTATCTAGCTTCTTCCTAATGGAATAATCTAAACCGCCTGCGGCCATTTCGACCAGCTCATGTTCTGGCACTTGTGTAAAACATCTCGCCTTAAGCAACCTAAACCTATTCAGATATTCGTCTATAGGTTCAGTGAAACGTCTCTTCACACTCGCCAGTTCTTTCAGGCTTATCTTGGTTTGCCCCATATAGAATTGTTCATGGAACAATCTTTCCAACTGGGTCCAATGGTGGATCGAATTGGGGGGTAGGGTTGTGAACCAAGTAAAAGCGTTCTTGGTTAAGGAACTTGGGAAGTATTTGATCCTTAGGTTTTCGTTATTCGAAATGTCTCCTGCTTCGATCAAATATCTTGCCACATGTTCGACAGTGGATTCTGTCGTGTCCCCAGAAAACTTAGTAAATTTGGGGACTTTGCTTCTTGGAGGTAAGTCGGTTTGTAACACATATTCTGACAATGGGGATGTAAAGTTGGGCCTTCGAAAGCCCATGTTCATCCCATTCTGATTCATGATCCTTTCGATCATGGTTGCCAGATTATTTTCCAAACCCATGTTTTGGTGTTGGATATGCTGAACCACTTCGTCAGCATTTTGGTTTCTGTTAACTAACCTTACCTCTGGGGCTATTACCCTAGGTTCTTCGACAGGCTGTTCAACAGGCTGTTGAACCTGGTTAATGGTGGTTTCTTCCTCTACCAATATCCCCTGATTTCCTCTTATTTGCGCCCTTTGGGGCTGTCGAATGGGTGGGGGTACTCCAAAGAAGTCAGCCAAACGCGTCATTTGCGCTGTAACTTGCTGATTCGACTGAGTAGTATTTTGTATTAGAGGATTTAGCACTGTACTCAAAGTTTGTGCCAACATTTGCACCATATCATGGTTGCTTTCGTCCATCTGTTGCCTCAAGACTGCTGTCGAGGCATTTGTAAGGCCATGGGCTACTTGGGACGTTCCTCCTAAGAGTTGGGTCCTATTTCTATTCGCCATGCCTATTCCAGAGCCTTGGAGTGGCGAAGTAGCACTCACGAAAGGGTCTGAATAAGTGGACGCAGCATTCGTCAGGCTTGCCACTTCAGAAGTTGGCATACCATAGAATGGAATAAATCCTGGGGGAACCACTGGCCTTGGGCCAGTATTTCCCCTTGGAGGGGGGGTTCCCAAAGGCATTCTGGGGCCTGTTAACGAAGTTATTGGCCCCGTGGTTGTGACTGACACTGCTGGTGTCGAACCAACATTCGTCGCTTCACTCACGGTCATATTAACCGTTGCTCCCACACTTGGTGGTGGAATTTCATTATTGTTTGGCGGATTCGCCATCTCTTCCCTTCTTCTGGCAGTATTGCTATCGTTGGTGTATATTCTACCACTCCTCAATAACATACAACTCGAAAAGATGAGATTTTTCAACAATCAACACACAGTCCCACTGGGTGTGCCAATTTGTTTACCTGGGGATTTGGTAAACAACCGCTGATCCTCCAAATGGTTACTTATTTGGTTACTCGCAGGATCGATCAGATTGATCCTATGGACATAGGTTGATTTTGAAGTTTGATTAATGTGGATAAGGCTTTAAGTAAATTGTTTAAAGTAAATTGCATAAAGGAAAGGCTTGGTAAAATAAACAAGGCTTTAAAGTAAAGGTTCAACAGGAATCTTAAAAGGGAAAAGCATGTAAAATACTGAAAAAGTAAATGACTTTTAATTGATAAAATTGGTGTTTCACACATACATTTCTCAACAATTCTTTCGCTCACACTGGGTACTTGAATCTAAATGAGTGACTATGTATTTATTGTGAACACACGCGAGAAACTACACGTCTACTCCTATTTATACAAAAACATTCCAAGTAACCGTCGGGCAGTTACACTGCTTCGAGATCAAGCCACTTGGCACGTTCTCCATGCTCGACGCTCCAGATCCTTGCACGTTTGCACGTAGTAACTGCTGGAAACCGTTTTCCCTCCAAAGCTTTGAATTTCAAACTGTTCCACTCTGGATCATCGAACACCTTCATCAAGAGACGTCTTCGACGAAAACTCCTTCGACGTCGAAGGCAATGAGCCTTCCTCCTTGGAAGAAATCTTCTAAGTTATTTT
Organism: Vicia faba; assembly: GCA_948472305.1. NCBI lineage: Eukaryota > Viridiplantae > Streptophyta > Magnoliopsida > Fabales > Fabaceae > Vicia > Vicia faba. The sequence goes on from OX451739.1 coordinate 1,458,261,818, forward strand.
GCCATCTTTCGACGGGCACTTCGACAAGCTTAGCCAGTCGAAAGCATCTTTCAGCTTTTAATGGCTGCCATCAATTAAAACAAAGGTGTCGAATTTAGGAGCCAACAGCTATAAAAGGTCAAGTGGTAGCAGATTTTATTGTTGACCACTTAATAAATGCGGAATCAATCAACTACTTAGAGATTGAGCCTTGGAAGTTATACTTCGACGATTCTAGTCATAAAGACGGAACTGGGGTAGGGGTTCTAATTATTTCTCCAAAAAAAATTCCAACAATATTCAAGTACAAGATTCAAGGTTATGGTTCGAACAACGAGGCTGAATACGAGGCACTAATCGTAGGCCTTGAAATATTGTTGGAATTGGGGGCAACTCGAGTCAAAATAATGGGAGACTCAGAGTTAGTTATAAGATAAGTTACAAAAGAATATAAATGAATAAGAGAAAATATTATCATGTATTTTGTAATAGTCAATCGTTTTTTTTAAAACTTTGAAGAGATCAACATCCGACATATACCAAGACTGGAGAATCAAGTGGCTAATGACTTAGCACATATTGCATCCGGGTACAAAATTTTGCATGAGAAATTACAACAGGTAATCGAAGTTAGAGGAAGAGTGACATTGACCAAGTTGTCTCCAACGAATTTGAAAACAAAAAAGTTGGGGTACGTTGATCATGAAAACTTCGAAATTTCATTCATAGATAATCTAACAGAGCAAGATTGGAGAAGCCTATAGTGGATTATTTGCAAAATCCTGTAGCTTTGACAGAATGAAAGATAAAGTACATGGCGTTGAGTTATACCCTAATGGGAAACGAGTTATTTAAAAATACACCTGAAGGGGTGCTAATAAAATTCCTAAATGAAACAGAGGCATACATATCCCTTTCAACTACACATGCTGGGGCATGTGGAGCACACCAAGTAGGCCATAAAATGAAATGGTTATTGTTTCGACAAGGACTATATTGGCCCTATATGTTGAAAGATTGTGTTGAGTTTGCAAAAGGATGTCAGGAATGTCAAGTACATATGAGTATCCAACACATGCCTGCAAGAGAACTTCACTCAATTGTGAAACCTTGGCCTTTTAGGGGATGGGCTTTGGACCTTATTGGAGAGATCCGACCAGCACCATCTAAAAGCCAGAAGTACATATTGGTGGGCATTGATTATTTTACTAAGTGGATTGAAGCAATTCCTTTACTCAATGTAGACCAGGAAAATGTAATTGAATTCATTCAAAAGCACATTATATACAGGTTTGGAATCCCTGAGACAATAACAACTGATCAAGGGTCAGTCTTTATTGGTCGAAAAATGCAAGAGTTCGCTGCAGAAATGGGGTTCAAACTATTGACATCTACGCCTTATTATGCGCAAGTCAATGGTCAAGTCGAAGCGGCAAACAAGCTAATAATCAACTTAATAAAGAAGCATGTGGGAAAGACGCCAAAAAATTGGAACAAGACTTTAGATCCAATTTTATGGGCTGGTCGAACGTCTCATAAGGAAGCTACAGGAACAACACTATTTCGACTAACTTACGGCCATGACGCAGTACTACCAGCAAAAATCTGTTTACAGTCAACAAGAATTCAGAAACATCAAGACATCCCTTCCGAATTTTATTGGAATATGATGTTAGACGAATTGATTGATTTGGACGAAGAAAGATTGAGGGATTTGGATCTCTTAAAGTCGCAAAAGAGGAGAGTGGAAAGATCTTACAATAAAAGAGTCAAACCCAAGGTATTCATGCCTGAAGACCTGGTATGGAAAGTAATCCTCCAAATGGATCGAAAGGATGGGAATATGGGAAAATGGTCTCCTAAATGGGAAGGACCTTTTAAGATTAGCCAAACGTTATCTGGTGACGCATATGAGGTTGCAGAGTTAAATGAATACCAAAGGCTCTTGAGAGTAAATGGCAAATACTTAAAAAAATATAGACCTGCACTTCAAGAGGTTAGAGTAACCAATACTTGATCTTAATCGAGTTAAAAAAGCCAAAAAGGAAAACATATTATAAAAGCCAAAATGGCTGAGAGTCATTACAAAATGTATAAACATACAACAAAAAGTAGAAATCAAAACGGGAGGTTGGCCTTGATTTGGAGGTATTTTATCTTCTGTAGCTCCAAGCATGTTTCGCACAGGGCTTTCGACTGATGAAGAGTCTCGATCTTGACGTTCAATGCTTGGGCTCGTTCGGCATATGCTAATCCCTCGTTGAGTTCCTCTTGACTCTCTGAATCAGTGCTGACAGCGAGAAGTTCTTCCTTTTGTTTATCATTGGCGTTAATATTGGCTTCTAGCTCTCTGACCTGAGCCTTCATAATGGATGTATTTTGATCAAGTTCTTCTACTTCTTTCTTCCTAGCTTCTTGTGCCTTTGACAGCTCCTTCAGCTTTGAAGCTGATTTAGCAGCAGCAGCTACATGGCCATTGGCCTCCTCAATTTCATGAGTAAGAGTCCTCCGACGATTGTAGTCAGCTGAAACCTGATCGATGATTAAAATCAAATCCAAGATAATGCTGGCAATGTCAGGCGAAGCAGCAAGAAGGTCGACAACTCTTAAAGTAGTCTTCAAAAAGGAAAGAGTTATAGGTTCTCCCTCTAAGGTCAGGATTAAATCTCTTTTGAACAGCCGTGCCTTAACCTTTTGAAGTGATTCTTCAAGAGGAGATGTTGAAGTGGATTTTTTAGACGTAGTCGAAGCACTCTGATCAGAAGAACTTTCTCTACCCTCAAGGATGGCAGTCAAGTAGCCAAGAGGATTTTGTCGTTTCAGCAATTCAAAATCTTCCTTGGTATGAGAGTCTGTCGAAGTGATCCTCTCGTTTACAACACGAGTCACATTGGCTTCGACAGACATCTGCACAGGAACATCTTCAACATGCGCAAAGTTCCCTGCTTCCCCTGTAAGGTTATCTCCCTCGTCAGTCGCCAAAATATCTTTAGTCCATTTTCCTCCCGCCGACGTTTTTTCTTTCTCCGTTTCGATCAGATCATCAGCCACCTCCTCTTCCCCATCCTTCTGTCCATCATCATTAGCTTGCGGAGTCCCAGGATTCACATGCCCTTCACTAGGAACTTCTTCAGTAGGTTTCCCAACGACTTCGTGCCCAGAAGTTTGGTTCAATTTGCTAGCAGAACTTACAAAAGATCCTTTTGGCTTGTAAGTAGGATCACCTTACTGTTTATCAAAGTGACAAATTCTTCTACAAGGTTCTGCTTTAAAGAACTAGCAGTATCCTGAAGATTATAAGATGGTTATCAAAACTATCGAAAAAGGAAAAAGAAGTCGAAGTCAGCAAACAATCATGATGAGTTAAAGTAACTACCTTAGGTGGAATTTCAGCGCCAAGACTTGAGTTGTCACTCTCACTAGAATTGTTCAGCCTATCCGTTATCTCTTGCTCCGTTGGTTCTCTGATAACGATAAGAGGAGGTCTCGACCCAATGACTTTAACCTTGACGTTGGTCTTTGGACGTGGCTCGGGAGCGAGGGCTGCTTTCTTTAACTTTTTCCTTTTCAAGGGGATAGGAGGAGATTCCTCCTCTTCATTGCTGGAAATTTCAATTTCTTAAATTTTCCTTTTCTGGAGATTGATTTCAAATGACCAGAAAGAAAAGAGTCGAAAGAATTAGCGTCAAAAATAATATGTCGGAAAGAAAGACATAACGAGCAGAAAGTGTTTACCTTGGCTGAAGGTTTCACAGAAGGATCTCCTCCTTTTGCGCTTTCAGCGACTTTCTTGGTGACGGTCCTCTTGATCACTAGAAAATGAACAAGGATAAATTAGGTGCCAAATGATTAGATTGAAGACGATAAAAAAATCGGTTAAAGAAGATTACCCTTTTTTACCTTGTCAGAGACTAGCAAAAATGCCTCTTGAAGGTGAGCAGCAAAGTCTTTTTCGTTGAAAAATTCTTCGTTATAGTACTGCTTCCGCCAGTCCTCAAAGAGAGGTGAACACAGGAAATTAACATTGAAGTTGAACAGAGTTAGTACGGTTCGACCAACGTACCTACCAATATGCCTGGTAGCATCATCCTCTGAGTAGTCTGCATTGTAAAACAGGAGAAGCTTTTCTCGAGAGTAGATTGGTGAAGGGAGCGACTGGATAATACCAAATTGTTGAGATACAAGGTTGGGTTGATAAGAAATTAAGCTAATTTGATTCTTCAAACTCTTGAATCTCAGAGGCATGATTCTAGGTCGAAGAAATGACTCCCAAATAGCTACATATTCATCCACATAGTCATCTTCATCAGACGAAGGGTATGGTCGAATGAACAACTCCGGGCCAACCTTTCTATTAGCAAAGGGAGCCATGGTCGAAATAAATTCCTTCCGCTTTGCAAACATCATTACAAAGCTGGTGAATGACTTTTGGAATTGTTGACCTTCGTCAGTTGGAGTCAACAAGACGAGTCTAGTCCCTTCGACCCTTCTATTCAGGACTTCTGGAGCCCTTTCGTTAATCTTATTTTTCCGCGGAAGGAAAGATTCAAAAGTGGCGTTTAGACAAAGTTGCAGAAGCCAAAAGGGGCCAAAAAGAAGTAAGCTCGCCTTATCCCCAATAACCTTAAGTTGAGTCACACCATTGTTGATGGACTCATACAGGTTGGCTAGAATTAACTCAGCCAGACAAAGAGGATAACCATGGTGAAGCAGTGTTGCAAGAGTAAGCATTTTCTTAGTCACTTGAAGTGACATAGTGCAAAAAACAAAACGAGATAACCACAAATGCAGAAAAGCTATGTGCTCCACTTTAGAGACAGTGGTACTCAATTTGTCATGGAAATGATTGATAAATATGGTATATGTGGGCTTCGTGGATGAAAACCCTATGGGATCTTCAAACAGATCCTCAGGATCGAAGTAGTCACCCATTGGTCGAAGACCTGTAATGGCAGCTATATCAAAGAGAGTTGGAGTTACCATTCCACAAGGAAAATGGAAGGTAAAATGGGTGTTGTTCCAGAAATACAATGAGGCCACTAGCATGAGAGGTAAATATGCTAGCCCAGTCTTCGGCAGCATGATCAAGTCATAGATCCCCATATCTTTCCAGATTTGGGCTTGTACTTGTTCCATCTTACTCAGCCATTCTGAGTAATCTGAATTAAGACTAGGACACGATCGAAAGATCCTATTGCCCTTGTTCATGAACTGAAGGTTGATATCCTCCTTTGTTTGAGGATGTTTCTGGTTGGCAGGAGTTACATCTTCAGGGTTATTCCTGAGTTTCTTTTCACAACCTATAGGCTTGAGCCTAGGGTGAGTTGGGAAGAAGTTGCTATTCTATTTTGGGTTCTCGAAACATGAAGATAATGGGCCACACATAGCATACATTTGCCTAGAATACCTAACGGGGATAAGCAACTGGGAGTCATACGCATCATGCCACTCTTTAGCCATGGGTTCAAATACGACCCTTCGTTCCCCAATTGAAACAGGTACAGGGTTAGTAGAGAAACGCTCTTCTTGTCTTTGAAGATCAGAAATGTTCTTAGTTTTTGGATTGTTGGGTGCATTGGAAAGGAAGGCCATGGCTGAAAGTAGTAGTGAAAGAGCGAAGAAGACAAAGCTGTTAAGGTTTTTTCTTTGCAAGGAAGTGAAGAATGATAGGAGTTGTAAAAGAATACCCAAAAGAAGATTCGTTTATTTATAGTGTTCAGGAAGGAGTGTTTTTCCCAAGGCCATTTAATGTTGTAGAGTTAATTGGGCACGTGGCGAACTTTAAAGCAGTTATCGTACGAGAAATGAAAACTTTTGCCATACTTTCCTAGGTTATAGGGATAATGGCCATCATGGCAGCGTGGTAACGGCTGATTGATAGTGATGTGTTGGGAAAAAGGTAATGATTACTCTGAATAATCAGCAGGGGTTGGTAGAAGGCGAAAAGCACACAAGCGATTTTCTATGGTAAAAAAGAAAGACAGATGTCGAATGAGAATCTCAAATAATAATCATCTCTCCTTGCGTCAAAGCTAATATTCTTGGGGGGAAATTTGTTAGCTCCTAAATTCGACACCTACAACAAGTTGGCCTTATGGGCCAAAAATAGATTGAACAAGTCTAAGTTGGAAAAGCTTCGACAAAGTAGAAAAGTACTTATAGAAATTCTAAGTTAAAATGAGTCTTCGACCAGAAGGTTCTCAACCCCTTCGACTGAAGGGATTCCAAGGTCTTCGACCAGAAGGAAGCTTCATATCTGCCCAGAAGATTTTTTGAATCTGAAGAAAGGCGGGAAAAGTAGTTTGCTTGGAAGTTGAGGAAAACAACGTGACATGAAAAGAGGGGTCGAAGCACATGCAGAAGACACTTGTCTTTATCCTAGAGCAAGGAAACTCCTCGACGGTTACCTAGTTTTAGTATAAATATAGGAAGTTTTTGTAGATTTCCGGGTGTTCAACTGATCGTACAAATTATTTAATACTATTCAAGTACCCACTGCGTAAGAAAGAATACTGAAAAATGTACGTTTGAATCACCATATTTTACAATCAAAGTCTTTTATATTTCTCTTTACATATCTTGCCTCTTTATCTTGTTTGTACTTTATCTTAACTTTTACCCAAATTCCTACACCTAACCTCTCCTCAACCCCTTCATTCTATTTACTTTTTAAACTCAAACTCATCCCTTTCTCAGTCGAACATGAGTTCTTCACCCACATTAACGTTTATGTCCAAACAACATCAAAAAATTAGCATATGTCCTACGATAAAAAACTGATAGATCCTGCGAGTAACCAAAAAGTTACTCTTTTTGGAAGATCAGCGGTTGTTCACCAGAAAACACGGTGAACACTTAGTCTCAACATTCCTACCTGTTGTACCCGAAAATTTTCCCTCTCATTTTTCTCAAGGCATGCCCATTGAGGTCCCTAACTTTCCCAAGAATGACTAAGAATTGACATAACTAATTCTCCTTCTAATGCAATGAACCTCTAACTAGGGTTTTCAATTTTCATTAAGATGTGTGAGCTCCAAAGGTCTCAAGTTTTTTCCATGGTCCTAATATGACTTCAAGATTGTCTATGCCAAGTTTCATGCCTTGCATAACAAGTTTGCTCATGAAATAGTCCAAATGCTTGAAAATCATCTATATTAGGTCAAAAGTCAATTGTGGCCCAAATACACTCAAACTTCATGTTTTTGGTCAACATCAAAATTTTGAAGTGATATTCATAATTTGATCAAGGGTTGATCATGATTCCTCAAGAAATGCTCCTAATTCATCAAAAGTCAAGAATTCCTAATTAGGGTTTCTATAGGAAAAGTCAACCAAACTTTGACCAGGCATAACTTTCACATACTTCATCCATTTTTCCCCAAAAATAGTTCATATTGAAGATAATCTTATTCCCTACAACTTCTCTTCATCCCACAAGTCCAAGAATTACACCATTTGAAAGATACAAGCTCATAAATTACAGGTCATTTTCAGAAAGTCAACAAAAGCCACTATTTTCCAAGACCTTTTACATCAAGATAAAATCTTCAAATGCAAAATTGATAAAAAAATATGGATTAAAGTAGACATATTGGGCTTTCCAAAAAGTCCCAGATCATCATCATGAGATAAACATTGAGCAAGTTATGGCTTTCCCAAGTTGGGAAGATTTGGGAATTTTCAAGAATTATGCATTGAGCAAATTTAAAGTTTTAAGGCAAGGGCTCATTTTATTGGACTTCAAGCATCTTCTTAAGTTTATAGAGGACCTCTAAAATTATTTTTGCAATGCCTTACATTTTCTGACTATTTTATTCATATTTTTTTAATTTATATCAAATAAATATAAAATAAAATGTATAAAATAATTGAAATGGGCTTTGAGCTTTGGGTTGATGTTTTGGACAACTTAGTCCCATAAAATTTCGTGCAAAGGTTTCCACATTCATTCAAATTCAAAAAAGGACAAGTTTCCTTGTTTTTGGCCAAAGTTACAAATTTCATTCATGGCTTTGAAACGTTTGCTTTAAGGTTGTTTAAACCTTTGTTTTCTTGTCTCCTCATTCCTCTCTATATAAACAAGCATCTAGCAAGCATTTCAACACGCCTACACAACCTAGAGAGAGCTCTACCATTTTTGAAAAATTATCAAAAGTGGTAAAAATTCAAAACCCACTCAGTAGGTACTTTTGGTCCGAACTAGTAATCATACATTACTCTTGAGGTTCCCAGGGACTTGTTCCAACCATCCTTAAAGCTTGCAAGGTCCCATATCACCGGATCCAAGCAATCACCGTTTTGAGCAGGTTAGGGGAATTACATGGAATGCATGACGTCTAGAACATGAGATACCATGTACCATCAAGTACTGCTCACACTAGATCCAAGGATGGACCTGGGCTTCACAATTTGGGCTTAGTGAAATTTCAATTGCAACCCCCATTCTACTTCAGCCATCAAGCTCAATCTCTTTTCTTTTTGTTTTATGTAGTTATTTCATTTCTTAATCTTTTTTAATAATAATAATAATAAAAAACTCACAAAAAAATTAGGCATAGATTTTTTTAATTAAATAATTAATTTCTTTAATTAATTAATTAATTAAAACTTTAACCTTTTTCTTAATTAAAAATGAATTAGAATTTAAGTCTAATTACTATCTTTTCATAATAAAAAAACCACAAAAAAGGCTTAGTTTATTTTTCTTAATTTAATTTTCTAACTAGACTTTAGGATAATTAATTTAATTATTTTTTCTTAATTTAACTATTTTTTAAATAAAATCCAACAACAAAAAGATTTTCTTTTATATTTTCAGGCGTACTTTCAACTTTTCGCGTGTTTATTTCCTTTTTCATTGTTTATATTATTGTAATTGCTGTATGGGATGTAATAGATGATAAGTAGACTATTTTTATTGCTTTATTTTCTTTTCCCCAATTGCTTTGGAATGTAAATCCCACTCCCGGAACTATGTAATAGTCTAGATTTATATTTTCCGCATTTTATTTTTCTGTATATATTACTGTTAGTAACTAGGCGTGTATGGAAAAACTAATAATCAAACGTTAGCTAACCTAACAAAAAGATAAAAAAATAAATGAATCTGAACACACTTGCACATGCGCACCCCTAAGGTATCTCCCACTTTGGTTGCCTTTAAATAAAACAGTCATGAGGCAGGAACGCTTTAGTAAAGACACATAAATCAAAAAGATCATAGTCCCTCAATGACCCTACAGTTGCATTTTGGTAAATGATCTAGTCCCTAAAAGAAAATTGCTAAAGCGTCTCCATAAATTGCCTTCGTGATTGTAAAACGTCTCTTCGATTGTCCCTTAACATTCAACGATAGGGCTACCTACTCACTAATAGTAGGATAGCACTATCTAAAGGGTAGGAGGAAAAGAAAGTCCTTTTTCAAGTAGGTAGATGACTCTTAAGTACTTGCTCAAACATAAGTTTTCACACTTACACACTTTCAAAAACTATTTCCAAAACGCTTTATCGCACGCTTGAGGACTGATACAAGAGTTACCATAAAGCAAACAAAAATCTTTCAAAACACACAAACACAAACAGTTTTCAAAAATGAGCAAGTACCTAAGAGCCCGTGGAAAACCACGGATAGAAAGGGTGCTAATACCTTCCCTTTCCATAATCTACCCCCTTACTCAGAAAATCTCGAAAAAATGTCTTTTTCTGTTCTTTTCACCCTTTCCTTTGTTGGATAAAAGAAAAGTCGGTGGTGGCTCTTGCTTACCGCGACATTTGAAAACACTAACACAAAACCAGTATATAACAGTCAGTTCTCCCACCGTATCACAGAACTGGCGACTCTGCTGGGGAACATTATAAAGTGGGGTTTACCTTAGGGTCTAAATCATTTCTAAATTGTTTTCTTGTTTGTTTGCTTTACTTTTAAGGGATTATTTGGGTTATTATAGATCCTTTACCCGGATCTGGGGAAACCTTTTAGGTAAGTAGCAATAGATCATGGAAATTGTTCGGGGTATACCGACACGGTTGAAGCGATGGCTACATTGATGCGACACTTTGGTTGGTACCGATAGCCCTTAAGTTAATCAAAGAGAATACGGGGCCGCTGTGTGGTGTCATGAAGCGTCAACTAACCTTAGAACCTTTAAATAAAAAACTTGGCCATTAGGACGTAGTGAGATAGCTGTCTTTGGTGTATTCCCAAAGTCGGAAGATACTCGATGCTACACTTATTGAGACTTGACTCCTGAGCTTTGTTTGGTTGTGAGTCAGTCGCCTATCGAACGAAGCTTGTGGGAAAGGTCAGTGATATTGAGATCCCTTAGAACCCGGTTATTATTTATAGGACAAGTTGAACCAATCCAACTTCAAGAGGATATTATCTTAAAACCCATGCAATCCTTAAACCTAAGGTCTTGGTGTGGTTTTCTTGTGCTTGCTATATCTGTGATTTCTTAGCATAATGATACACATCATAACATCATGCCACCACATTTCCTTAACCATTTCAAGGATCTCAAGGGTTTGTGATGCAGGTTATGGTAAATCATACGTCTAGCAAGGGGAAAAGGGGATTTATTTTCCTCTAGCCAATTCCGTCAAAAGATCAAGACTTAACAACTTAAGTTAGGGGCTATGAACCACTTCATATGGTGAGCTTGACTCTCGTAGAAGGACACTCAACGATACGAAGTTCTTCACTCAAAACTGCAAATTTTAACTTCTGACATTTTCTTGTTTATCCCGCGAGATCCTTGAAGACATTTTCATATCATACATGTCATTGCATAACAGGTACTCCAGGTACAAGCTTCTTATCCCTTCGTTGTTTCTTTTAGAAAGAAGAAACGGCTCTTGAACAAACAATCAAAGACCTTTAGGCTCAAAACGCTCAGTTCCAACAAATGTTCTTGACTTTGACCAATGGGCAAGACGACCTGAAAGCTCTGGTTGTCAAAAAGAAGACTAAGAAGGCAAAGAAACCAGTTCGTGTTTTGAGTGTGGGAAGAAGAAGACCAGCAAACTGAGCTCTAGATTTCACAACCCCATCAAAGAGAGGGGATAATCAAGAGGAAGATGACGAGGAATCATAGGAAGGAGACAAAAATACAGCATCTGAAGAAGATGAACCTGACTATTCTGATGAGAAATATCCTCCTGCTGACAATAAATACAAACAGTTGGAGGATCGACTCAATGCCATGGAGATCTAAAGGGTGCCTGGTCAGGATTTTGAAGAATTAGGTTAGGTTTCATGGGTGGTCATCCCACCTAAGTTCAAGGTCCTTATCTTTGTAAAATATGATGGTGTTTCCTGTCCCAAGCTTCACTTGAGGTCATATGTCTGAAAGATTCATCCTCACACTACTGACCGGAAGCTATGGGTCCATTTCTTCCAAGAAAGTTTGGCTGGCACTCAACCGGATTGGTTCTATCAGCTAGAAGAAATTGATATCTATACATGGGAATACTTTGCTGCTGCTTTATACAAGAAGCACCAATACAACACTGACTTGGCACCAACTCGAGTGCAACTGCATAATATGTCCATGAGCTCAAGAGAAGGGTTCAAGGAATATGCACAAAAATGGAGGGATCTAGCTGGCAGGGCACAACCTCCTCTGAATGATCGGGAAATGGTAGACATTTTAACGGGCACTCTGACAGGCCCGTTATTTAATCTACTGATTGGGAGTTCCTCATCCGGGTTCACAGAGATGGTTCTGACAGGAGAAAGGATCGAAAATGCTATCAAGAGTGGGAAGATCCTGATGGCTGCATATTCTAATGCTGAGAAGAAGACATTTGCTGGTAAGTTGGAAGCCAATGTTGTGTATGGCCATAAGGGTCGTAATAAGGCAGACTAGCACCAATCTGTAGGGGCGGTGCTGGTCTATACTTCGGTACGCGTGCAATGACCATAACAACGGGGTAATCAACAAAGAAAAGATGATCCCAAGAGACCGTTTACCAAGCTCAACATGCCGTTGTCTCAAGCATTGCAACACTGGATGAGGATGAATCTGATTACCTTGATAGGACCTCATCCAAACCCTAATACTTTTTCTCCTAACTACAATCCTGATGCAAGGTGTGCCTATCATTCTGGCAGTCCTGGGAACGATACTAATGATTGTTGGGCACTGAAATACAAGATTCAAAATATGATTGATGCCAAGGAGATTGAGTTCGAACCTCCTGAGACTCCCAACGTGATCACTACTCCCATGCCAAATCAGGGCCCGGGTTGAGAGCGGTTTTGTTCATTTGAATTCTCAAGTTGTATTTTCTTTGTTTGTTCAAACAATTATTGTCATGTCAAACTTTGTTATTTCATTAATGCATTGCACATGTTTGTCTTGAATTAATTTGTTTCCATTATGCTTAAACTGCTTCCTTACTTCCTTTTTTGTGATATTCAATTCTTGATTAAAAGCTCTAAGCCTTTAGAGGGAGGATGACGAGAACGATACCATAATCTCTACAATATGCTTTTGAACAAACCCCACTGACGATGTACATGTGTTTTTTCAAATCCTAAACAGTGGAGTTATAAGGAAGATATTCCCTAGTCAACCCCTTTAAGCCTAAGAAGTAGGAGTTTTCTTTTCACACAAATTAAAACCCTTAATCATAACCTGTGGCAGGGTAGTTTTCTCAAGTAATTCAGATGTGCATTCAGTCGCAAGCTTTCCCTTCATACACAAAAAATAGTATAGAAGATGCTCTCCAAAAGATGGTGATGGTTCCACATAATCATTAAGACCAGGAAATAATTATCTCCCAAAATAAAAGCCCATTAAGTCAAAACCTATGAAGGAGACTTAAGAAAAAACTGGAGCATCCCACTGGCTATAATCACAAAAGAAACAGTTTAGGAAAAAAACAGGGATAGAAAAATAAAAAAAGAAAGAGGTCCTACAAATCCTCAACAAAAAGAAAAGGTCACAAAAATGACTGCCTTCTCAAACAAGCGTTCAATTTCTAAACCATCACCAGGGCCAACATTCCAGAACTCAACTGGGATTCGAAATACACAATTAACTGAGCATAGGACTGAAGAACATCACGAAGAACGGGCGGGTACAAATAAATTTTGAGCCTTTATCATTTGTTTCTTAAACCGTGAACCAGGCCCAGTTACAACCCTTAAAAGTCTTAGCTAAAGCATGGGTTAGTTCGAGAGCATACTGTTACAAAGGTATCCTAACTACTGTAAGGTTAGATATAAATCATGAGTTGATATTCTATTCTTGTAAATTTTGTTCTACTACGAAAAATGCATTTTCAAAAAAATTCAAGATAGACATAAGCTTTGCATTCTTTAAATGACATTGTTTTCATATGGTTAATTTTTCAAATGGCGAAGAAATTCACACAACGAATATTCAGTGAACGAAGACCCCCTAAATGGACAAAATCACCTCAGACGAAAAAAAAAATTCCCAATAAAAAGCCTTTCATAATCAAGGGGCATGCCATGGTGTCTAATTAATTTGGGGAAGTCAAGCCAATATGCAAAGAGTCTCTCCAAAAATTTTGAATAGCCAGGGGCATATCTCCATATGAATCACTCGGGGGCTGTTACATTGATCACAGATTCCAGCAGAAAATCTGTGAAATTTGAATCTTTGGTACCACCAAATTGCTTTTCTGTGCCAGTAGTATCAGATGGTGTCAGTATCATGTCTTCGAATCCTTCAGTGACAGTTCTTAGAAAAGATACCTAGGAAATTCAAGAATATCAGAAACTTGATCAAAATTCAGGTGCACCAGATTCATCCTGAAGCACACCCACACAGGCTCCCACGTATGAAAGGGCACATGCGATCACATAAACATTTTTTGGCATTTCTACAACAATTGTTGTCATAGATGCTGACAAATCTCCATATCCTATGAGCACATACATATTCAGAAAATACTATGCATGAAAAAGACCCGTTAGGTTGACAGGCCTAGGAAAAATGAAGGGCATCCCGGCGAACTAAAAGAGTTCGGGAAAAAATTAGGGATATATACAAAAAAATTGTACACCCGGCAAGTCGAAAACTTCAAAAGGCGGCTTGAGCAAAAAAGGGTATCTCGATGGACTGAAAACCCGAAAGGGCGGTCCAGGAAAAAGTTAGGGATTAAAAACATACGACTATGTCTCGTCATCTTGTCATTTGTTTATCAGTAGAAGACTTATAATCCTGATCATCATTTACCAAGCACCCTGGGAGTTGGGATGATAGTAAAACCATCCATAAAGTCTCCTCAGGTACTTTCTCCAGCAGGTACAGAGGCAGGGGCATGTTATTAAAAATTCGCCGCCATATCCTCAGCTGACAACCTAGTGATGTCAGGTGTTCTTGTATCCCCGACAGAATAGGAATTTCCAGCTACTGCTCTGACATCAGGTTTCCCCAGTAAAGTCGTCAAACTTCTCAGGATTTCCAAATAGGATTTCACAAAATCCTCAGGCAGTGCACAAATCTTTCCTTCCCAAAAAGAGTTTATTTGTCTAACAACGGAAGATCATCTCCCAGTAGTTCAGCTTCAACAAAATCTGAAGACCTACATTCTTCATCTCCAGCTGCAATCAAGGATTTATTTTCCCTAATTCGACAGTGCTGCAATAGAACAACTGATACATTCACATATTGCATTCATACATCATTTTACAAACATCATAGCATCTGTAGTACGAATGCATACATCCCAATCTCATTTATTTTGAGAACACCATTACACAATGCATTTCATACATCAAGACATTGCATACAGCTAACTCTTTACCTTTTCAGGAAAGATCAATCAACAAATATTTATCACTAATAATTTTCAACAGAGTCAGGGTTAGCTTCTGAAACAAACCAAAGTAATTATCTGTGCAACCAAATACAGCTTTACAAGGGCTCGTCATGAAGCAATCTTACACGGGTTTCTTCTGACTTCCAAATATAACTTTACACGGGCTCAACATAAAGCAATCTTACATGGGTTTCTTCTGACTTCCAAATATAGATTTACACAGGCTCAACATGAAGCAATCTTACACGGGTTTCTTCTGACTTCTAAATACAGCTTTACACAAGCTCATCATAAAGAAATCTTACATGGGTTTCTTCTGACTTCAAAATATAACTTTACACGGGCTCAACATGAAACAATCTTACACGGGTTTCTTATGACTTCCAAATACAGCTTTACACGGGCTCATCATGAAGCAATCTTACTTGGGTTTCTTCTGACTTCCAAATACAGCTTGACACGGGCTCATCATGAAGCAATCTTATACGAGTTTCTTCTGACTTCCAAATACATCTTTACACGGGCTCAACAAGGAGCAATCTTACACGGGTTTCTTATGACTTCCAAATGCAGCTTTACACGGGATCATCATGAAGCAATCTTACACGGGTTTCTTCTATCTTCCAAATACAACTTTATACGGGCTCTTCATGAAGCAATCTTACACGGGTTTCTCCTGACTTCCAAATACAGCTTTATACGGGCTCTTCATGAAGCAATATTACACGCGTTCCTTCTTCCTCCATCTGAAGTTTTACACGAACTCATCCTCAAGCAACCCTACCCAGGTTCCTTCTCACAATCTCCAGATGCAGTTTTACACGGACTCATCCTGAGGCAACCCTACCCAGGTTCCTTCTCTTGAATTTCCATATGTAGTTTTACACAGACTCATCCTTAAGCAACCCTACTCTTGTTCCTTCTCACAATCTCCAGATGCAGTTTTACACAGACTCATCCTGAGGCAACCCAACCCAAGTTCCTTCTCTTGAATTTCCAGATGCATTTTTACACGGACTCATCCTAAAGCAACCCTACCCAGGTTCCTTCTCTTGAATTTCCAGATGCAGTTTTACACAGACTCATCCTGAAGCAACCCTACCTAGGTTCCTTCTCACAATCTCTAGATGCAGTTTTACACGGACTCATCCTGAAGCAACCCTACCCATGTTCCTTCTCAAAATCTCCAAATCCAGTTTTACGTGGACTCATCCTGAAGCAACCCTACCTAGGTTCCTTCTCACAATCTCCAGATGCAGTTTTACATGGACTCATCCTGAGGCAACCCTACCCAAGTTCCTTCTCTTGAATTTCCAGATGCAGTTTTACATGGACTCATCCTGAGGCAACCCTACCCAGGTTCCTTCTCTTGAATTTCCAGATGCAATTTTACAGACTCATCCTAAAGCAACCTTACCTAGGTTCCTACTCAAAATTCTCCAGATGCAGTTTTACACGGACTCATCCTGAGGTAACCCTACCCAAGATCCTTCTCTTGAATTTCCAGATGCAGTTTTACACGGACTCATCCTGAGGCAACCATACCCAGGTTCCTTCTTACAATTTCCAGATGCAGTTTTACCCAAACTCATTCTGGAGTTGCCCTACCCAGGCTCCCTCTCATATATCTCCTAAAACAGCCCTACCCAGGTTCCTTCTCATATAATTTCAGATGATGTCTTACCCGGAGTCATCCTGAAACAACCCTACACAGGTTTTTTCTGATACATTTCCAAATAGCAGTTACTTTCATTCTCCCCAGTAAATTACTGCAAAGCCTGGATTTCAACCAGAAAATAGCAAACTTTCATCTCTCCAATCCAGAGATAACCCCTCAATAGAGTCAAGGATAACTGAAGTTCCTAAACTCTATTCCCCACAGAGTTTTCCTCAAACAGGAAAACAACAGAAATCAACATCCCCGAATGGACTCCTCCTCAGACAACAGGAACAGGAATCCCCATAAAGAGACCTCTTATGAAGTCATCATCTACTCTGGATGGAATCTTTAAGCCCATCTCCGAAGACTCTTTAACATGTACTTTGGATGGCATCTTTAAGCCCATCTCCAACGACTCTCCGTCATGTTCTTTGGATGGCATCTTTAAGCCCATCTCCAAAGACTCTCTATCATGTACTCTGGATGGCATCTTTAAGCCCATCTCCGAAGACTCTCCGTCATGTTCTTTGGATGGCATCTCTAAGCCCATCTCTGACGACTCTCTGTCATGTTCTTTGGATGGCATCTCTAAGCTCATCTCTGACGACTCTCCATCATATTCCTTGGATGGTATCTTTAAGCCCATCTCCGAAAATCTTCTGTCATCTTTTCTATTATACCCTAAAATTTGCCCTCTTAATTATCAAGGCCTCTCTCACAAAGGATTCCCAAAATTCAAGCTTACACAAATATATTTGGATTTTTCAGCATTAAGATTAAAGAGGAAATTGCTAAAAAAGGAAAAACCGATGAAAATGCTCTTTTTGACAAAATTGAAGGAAAAACAAGTTCTCTTTGATTTTACATCCTTCGATTGGGAACTTTGGATCCTTCAATGTAGGCTTGGTTGCATCCTTCGATTGGGCGCTGGACTCCTTTTGGGCAAGTTCATTTCTTGTTTCATTGGGACATTGGACTTCGTTTGAATGTTGTATTCTCTTAAGTACAAATATTTCACTTGGCCATATAGCCTCTTTCCTGCGTGTTAGCCAAGATTTACAAGGCAAAAACCCTCTTGATGATGTCCTTCGATCCAGGAGGAAAAAGCCTCTCTTTTGCCCTCTTTCGATCATACATCTTGCCCTTGCACGCCTTTTTCGTTTGGGGGAGTGACTTCTCCAACGTTGCAAGCTTTGATTGAGCCTTCCATCCCTGGCACACATCCTTCGCTTGGGGGTGTGAATCCTTGGGCACAAGTGTTTCTTCATTCTTTCGTTTGGCCATATGGCCCCTTTGTAGGTAAATTTGAGTGGGAAGGATTTCCTGTTAGAAATGGCCTGTTCCAAGCATACAAATTCTTCACTATGTCATTGCCTCAGGCGAAGAAAGCATCTTGGTGGTGCATCCAAAGAAGTTTTGTCAGGCATGTTTGGATGTCCCCAATCAAAGTACATATATTACTGATCCATCCCAAGAGCATTAATTTGGCCCATTCGAAGGATTGTCTAGGGAAGTCATTCGAACGTCACTTCGTTTGAAGAAAAAAAAAGAGATGGTTACTGAAAGTCTGGTCGAAAGGTGAGGCTAGGGAGTCAAGACAAAAGGATGAGAGGCCAAAGGAATTTGTTGACCAAGTCTCATGCACTGCCTGGCTCGGGCCTGATTCACTGGCCATAAAACGCCAAAACTACTGCACAGCAGTCCTGAAACACTGTCCAATTCCTTGCACCAAAATGGCAATAAAACACTGTCCCTCGAAAGCTACAAATACAGCATACCCCTTTTGTTTGAATTTTTTGTTTTCCCTCCCAAAGCATTAGCCTAAGCCATCTATAAATATGAGCCTCCACCACACATGTTAGGGGCGCCTTAAGAATTGCAAGAAAACTCTAGTGAAAATTCTCAAAACTCTCAGACACCTCCAAACGTTTTATTCCTAACACTCCTAAAAAAAAAACTCAAACCCTTCATACATTGTGACTGTTCAAGCAAGGTGGTAATTGAACTAGCCTCAGGAAGACCCCAACAAACTTCCATTCATCACCAAGGAAGTCACTTGCAGTTTCCCTCGATTTAAGCGCTTCAAGAGGTAAGTTCACTCTAAACTTAGAACTATTTCATTTTTATATTATGTGTGCAGACCAATAAAAAAAATGTAGATATTTCATCTAGGGAGTTTAACCATGTTTCAATCTTCGATCCTGAATGCCTATATGTGAAAATTTTTGACCCTGACTATTTAGACTTTGGACTTTTGAGACCCATTAATCTTGTGCTAACCCATGGCCTGTAGCTTTAAAAGTTACACTTGAGTGTTGTGTTTTAAAAGTTTAAAATAGGTTCTCTGTATCCTTCGATTGGCTAAGTATTCAAGCCTTTCGAATCTCAACCTAAGGGCCTGGCACTCCTGCAGTCGAAGGAAGCAGCAAAGAGCCTGAGGCAAAGAGTGTACTTCCCGTTGACCCCAGGCCTCAAACGAAAGAAGTAGCCAGGAGGATGTCCACACTGACTGCCAAGTCTCAATCGAAAGAAGCAGGAGAAGGGTGAAATCAAAAGACACGACCTTACTGACTCCAGGCCCAAATCGAAGGAAGTCAGAAAGGGAAGAATCGAAGGGTGTCTCTGCCCAGATCGAAAGGATCATTTTTATTCCTTTTATTTTTGTTTTGTCTTTACATTTCTTGCTCTTCAATATGGTTGTAATAGCGTAGGATTTATTTTCTGCATTTTTATTACTTTCGCACAAATGCTAGTAATTGAGGATGTATATAAAGATGAAAACAACAAGTAGACAACCCCTAATCAAAGACTAAATGCATGCAAATCAAACACATTATTCACACATGCACCCCTTAGGGTATCTCCACTTGGTTGCCTAAACAAAAGGGCCATGTTATGCATGTCAAGTACTTTGGCAAAACGAGAATAATCAAAATGATCATAGTCCCTCGATGACGCTATTGAAGTTGCCTAAACAAAATGATCAAGTCCCTTAAGGAAAAATTGCCAAAGATACTCGACACTATTGATTCCATGGTCTATACGATGACCCGCGCCTGTCCCGTTAACATCCTAACACAAGGTTGTTCACCAAATACAATGGTGAAGCAACACTGTTAAAAGGGTTAAAAACGTAAGAAAGATCTTTAAGTAAAATAGGGTAGATAGCTCTTAGTTACTTGATCAAACTTGCAAAAAACATCCTTGCTATTTTTCAAACAACATAACTTCAAAAACAATTTCCAAACAAGTTTCAAAAAACATTCAAACAAGAGTTGTTACAAAGGTTGCCTAGACAAGGCATCTTTTTCAAAACATTTTCAAAACCACACACAAAGCACCATTTCAAACAATTGAAAATGCAAAGCAAGTGATCTAA
This sequence comes from Vicia faba, assembly GCA_948472305.1. Lineage (NCBI taxonomy): Eukaryota > Viridiplantae > Streptophyta > Magnoliopsida > Fabales > Fabaceae > Vicia > Vicia faba. The sequence continues at coordinate 1,458,281,632 of OX451739.1, forward strand.
GCAAGTAACTAAGAGCCCAGGGATAACCATGGATAGAAAGGGTTCTAATACCTTCCCTTTCTATAATCTACTCCCCGAACCCACGAAAACATCTCAAAGGTCTTTCCTGTGCTTTTTGACCTTTCCGTAGGATAAAATAAAAAGTCGGTGGCGAATCTTGCTAAACCGAAACATTTGCAAACACAAACGCAAATCCCAAGTTAGTTCTCCCACCGTATCATAGAACTGTCGACTCTGCTGGGGATTTTTCTAAAAGTGGAGTAACCTTAGGGCTTAGATCACCCTTTTGCATGATTATTGTTTGCCTTGATTGCTTTACATTTTGGTTCTCTTGTTTGGGCTTGAAATCCTCCACCCGGATTTGGGAAACATTCATAGATAGCAATACGTTGTGGAAACTGTGCGGGGTATACCGACATGGTTGAAGCAATAGCTATATTAGTGCGACATATTTGTGAGTACCGGTAGCCTTTGAGTTAATCAAAGAGAATACGGGGCCGCTGAGTGATGTCATTAAGCACTAACGAACTAGAACCTTACTTGACCATCTTGGCCTTTCATTAGGGGTAGTGAGATGACCGACTTTGGTTCAGTCCAAAGTTGGTAGATACTCGATACTACACTCATTGAGGGTTTTTTTCTTGGAACATTTTGGTCGCTAGTTAAGTGGCTAAACCAAAACAATGAACATAGAAAACAATCCAATGATTTTGAGCTCCTTAGAACCCGGTTACTATTTATAGGACAGGTTTTGAGCCAACTAAACTCAAGAGGGTACTTACTTATGAAACCTCATGCAAGCCTGAAACTAGGGTTTTGTGTAACTTGCTTGTAGATGTGTTTGTGCATACATCATAAACATCATAAAGCATCATATGCATCCACTAACCATTTCAAGGGTTTGGATCTTCATCTTTGTTCGTGTTTTGTAGGTCATGGAATCTCTTCGCAGGAAAACAATTCAAGTCAATCTTGTGAGAATCCCTCCTCAACTCAAGGAGCTTACATCCAGAATTCCAGAGAGTTCTCTCTTCAGTGAAAGACATGGTAGACTCCTAAGCTTAGTCAACACCAACATTGAAGAAGACATGGTTAAAGTTCTCTTCCAGTTCTTTGACCCCCTACACCACTGTTTCACATTCCCTGACTACTAATTGGTGCCTACTTTGGAGGAATTTTCTCAACTCCTGAGAATTCCTATTCTTAATCAACTACCCTACAACAGTACGGAAAAAGAACCAAAGCCTGAAGATGTTGCTCGAGCGTTACACTTGCAACCATCTGATATCAAGGGGCATTGGGAAACCAGAAGTGGTGTCAAGGGTTTCTTGGTAAAGTTTCTGTTTGAGAAGGCACAAGACTGCTGGAATTCTCTTGATCTACAAACCTATGAAGAAATTGTGGCACTCCTTATTTATGGGTTGGTCTTGTTCCCAAACCCTGACCAACTTATAGATGTGAATGCTGTTAAGATTTTCATGTCCAAGAATCCCATACCTACATTACTTGGGGACATCCTCCACTCATTTCACACACGAACAATAAGGAAAAGGGGTGTTCTCATGTGCTGCACTCCTCTCTTGGCAAGATGGTTTATTTCTCACCTTCCACAATCAGTTCTGAAGAATGAGCAGGGTTTAAGGTGGTCACAACTGTTGATGACCCTCACACATTCTGATGTACATTGGTGTTCTCGGTCCAGAGAAAATGTCATCCTCATTGATCGTTGTGGTGAATTCCCTAATGTCCCACTACTCGGTATTAGGGGAGGCATCACCTACAACCACTGTCTAGCCTTGAGACAATTTGGATATGCTCGGAGGGATGGTGTTGTACCCCAAAATTTGCCCTCCCATATTCTTCAAGATTTGCTAAGATCATGCTTCAGAATCTCCCAAAGGTTGCACAGTCCAATGGCCTCCTAACAGTAAAAAATTAGGGTTTTGGTTCAGGAAAAGAAATTGAAGTTTTCAAGGGTCCAATCAAATCCCACATGCTCACATACATTGTCAAGCATCCATATGCCAAGTTTCAAGACTCACAGCACCAAATTGTACAGTCAAAAACCCTAATTGCTTCACAGTCAACTGCAGGGGCAAAATGGTCATTTGACAGTCAAAAGTCCAAATTTTTGGTCAACATCTTATTTTGAAGCCACAAACATCATTTGATCAATTCTTGATCATGATTCTCAAAGCATGGTTCAAAAAGTCTCAAGATGCAAAAGTTTCTATTTTTGGACAGCTGAAAAAGTTAACTGCAAATTGACCAAGGCATAACTTCCACATGGTTTATCATAAAAATTCCATCCAAAGCTCATTTTTAAGAGAATGACATTTCCTACAACTCATCTTCACACTTCAAGTCCAAGAAATGCTCTCACAAAAAGTTATCAATCTCAACATTATAGGTCATTTTCAAAAGTCAACAAAAAGGCACTTTAAGTCAAAGACCATAACTTGATATTGGTAAATCAAAATGACATGGGACCAAAGACATTGGTTAGAGGACTTCAAGACCTTTCCAAAATGTCAAAGAACATGATCAAAGCTTAAAAACTGAGCAAGATATGCCTTGTGGAAATTGGGAAATTTTTGGGAATTTTGAAAAGTCAACTTTGCTTCAAATGCCTCAAAATTGCTAATGGGCCTCAATTTCTTCAATGAATCATTACCCAAAGGCCATGCACGAGCCATTATGCTAAAAGGGAGTTATTTTCTCATTTTTGATTAATTATTTGAATTTTTATTATTATTAATTCACTTAATTAAAATTAATTATGAGAAAAATACTAAATCATACTTTTCAAATCTTTTTGTGCATAGAATTCACTCAATATTTCGTGCATCATCCAAAAAGGAAAGTTTTCACATGATTGGCAATGGTTGGCATAAGAAAATATTGAAAAAGATTGAATTTGATATCATTAAAAACCAAATATCCAAATCATCAATGCATGGATTATGGGCTTGTTTTTCTTAACCTAATCATGCTCAGATACATATAGAATTGAAACCTAATGCACAAGAACACAGCAGCTGCGCCCAAGACAAAGAACAAAACTTGCATTTTTTGAAAAAAGTGAGAAACTGTTTTCATACATAGAGCTGGTTTCAATGCCTCAAAAGGAGCCCAAAAGCTTGCTAACACTACCAGGAAGCTATTCCAATCGAAACCAACCCTCCATACTCAAGGAATTGGTATAACCGGATTGCATTTTTCATGAAATTTTCCATATTTGTGTTTGCATTTTCATGCATTATTAATGTCTTTTAATGATTGATTTATACTAACATGATGATTCTGAAGCTAATGGCACAATTCAATTGAAGAATGGCTGCCTGTATAGAAAGTTACCATGAATGCATATTAGGGTTTCAGAAACTTTGAAAGAGGGGTTCATTCGTCTGGAAAAATTGGACAATAAAACCAGTACCATTGAAATCAGGAGATCCAAACAAATTGATCTCACACCTCGCGCCCTTTTTCTTTTTAACCATACTCTAATCACTATTATTGTAGGTTTTTTTTAGTGGGGGTTTAAAACCCCCGCTATTTGGTGTTATTTACAGGGAAAAATGAAGAAGACGCTGAGCTGTTGAAACATGATTGGGAGATTTGAATGTTAGCGCGCTTTTTGAGTGTTTCAGTATAATGCTTGCTTTTCACATATGTTATTTCTATTCTATTATACTAACAAATAAACGCGCTAGTCCAACTGGTTGGTGCGTTGTCATGCAGGCACTGGGACCTGGGTTCAATTCCCAGGTCCCCCATATTTCTCAATAATTTTGTTCATAACATGTTTCTACGCAGCGCTTCATCAAAAGACCACCATACAACTCCATCTCCTGGTTTGCCACGCGCCCAGAAATTCAATCTGATGGCTACCAAAAAGCGTCCACCATGTGCCTTAGTCCATGAATGAGCATTCAAACTGGAAAAGTCAACGTGGCCAGCTTTCTAATGGGCCTAGTTGCTTCAACAAACCTCCAAATTGGGCAGAAACCCCCCATTGTTTGTATTTCTTTTCTCTAATTCCCTTTTCTTTTCTTTTTTATTTATTTTAATTGCTTTTATTCAATTCACAAAATAATTTTTATAATACAAAAAAGTCAGAAATCAAAATAAAAAAGTATGTTTATTTAATATTTGTTCATTAAATATTTTTTGTAAATAAATCTTTACTAATCAATTTAGGTTAAATTAGGTTTAAATTTAAATGTTTTTCTTAATAACTAAAATACATAGAAATTAGGTTTTTAGCATTTTTATTCCTTTTTCTAATAAACAATTTCTTCCTATCATTATTATTATTAATTATTAATTAATTTTGTAAATAAATATGTGATTAAATAATTAGTATAAATTAGGTTAAAACTTTAATCTTTTTCTTTAATAATTAAAAATATGTAGAATTAGGGTTTCTTTTAATTTTAATTTCCTTTATTTTCATAAATACCAAAAAAACAAAAAAATACCTTCTTTCCTTATTAAATAATTAATTAGCTTTTTTTAATTTCATTTAATCTTTAAAGGGTCCAACGCCCTCGCACTCTCGATTCTAATTTCTTTTCGCGCGTGTATTCTTATGTTCCATTTTAAATATTATGTAATTGCCCCAAGGCCTTGTAATAATAATTAGGGACTTATTTATTTTTCGCATTTTATTCAAAAACGGGTCTTTGTTAATTTGGCGATGTATAGACCCGCGCCTTGTAATAGCGTAGGATTTTATTTTCCGCATTTTTATTTCCGCACCTTTAAACTGCTAATCACATGAAAGAATGAATGGCCCAAATAAAATCAAAGCGTAGCTCACCCAATGCATGACAAGATAAACATAACTGAAAATAATACACAAATTCACACACCACTCCTAGGGTACGCCTCACTGTTGCCTTGCCCCTCGAAACGTGGTCGTCGAGTATAGGACGTTTTAGTAAGTCCTTATGTCCATGAGCATGGCATAAGGGTAGCTTCTAAGGTGTCCTACTGTTGCTCTGGTGACCACACTGTCCCTACAAACGAATTGACCCGAACACCTCCAACGGTGGTGCTACCTACCCCTCAATGGTGGGATGACACTACCTTAAGGACTTCTACACAGCCTAATTCCTTAGGGTAGGTGGATGACTCATAGATACTTGCTCTATTCAAAAACAAATCAAAAAACTCTTTTCACACCGACACTTTCAAAAAGCTTTCAAAAAAACAATTTTTCAAACACTCTTGAGGACTGATACAAGAGTCGATCTGAAACTTTAAACGAAACTTTTTTCAAACCCACTCACAATTGAAAAGAAAACAAACATTTTGAAAACACAAATGAGCAAGTATCTAAGAGCCCATGGATAACCATGGATAGAAAGGGTGCTAACACCTTCCCTTTCTATAAATCTACCTCCCGAACCGAGAAACTATCTCATAAGGAATTTTGTTGTGCTTTTGTCCTGTCCATGTTGGAGAAAATAAAAGACAGTGACGACTCTTGCTTACCGTGACATTTCGTGAACCAGCGTTAAACAGTCAGTTCCAGATCCACCGATCACAGAACTGGCGACTCTGCTGGGGAAACTTTATAAAGTGAGGTGTACCTTAGGATAGCTCAGACTTGTGTTTTCAATTGTTGTGTTTGTTTGCTTTATATTTGTGGGCACTGCATCGGAGTTACATAGATCCTAACCCGGATCTGGGGATACCCTGTTAGGTAGCATAAGCTGTGAGGGACCTCTCCGGCATAGACCGACATGGGTGAAGCAGTGGCTACATTGGTGTGGCACCTTGGTCTGTACCGATATCCCTTATGTCGCAACGAGGAGAATATGGGTCTTCTGAGGAGTCATTAAGCACCAACCGACCTTAGAACCTTAAATGACCCAACTTGGCCAATAGAATAGTAGCAGTATGCTACGCCCATTGAGGCTAAACACTCGTGATGGTTCTGGCCGCAAGAAAAGATTGTGATGCTGGAGTTATGACCGATTGAGGGTAGTCAGTGATATTGGGATCCTCTAAGAACCCGGTTACTTCTGATAGGACAGGTATGAACCAACAAACTGAAAGAGGGTAATACCTAGACCCCATGCTGGCCTAAACTCTAAGGGCTTGTCTTGTGTGACTTGTGTGCCTTATCATGTTTGCCTTTGTGAATATTTGTGGTGTGCTTTATCATAACATCATGCCATCATAACATTGCATGCATCCTGCATAAGGACTGACCTATTTCAAAGACAAGAGGGTTTCACCTTTGCTCTGTTTTGTAGGACATCATGATGCCTATACGAAGGAATACTATCCGGTTCAACTTTGTTCACCCACCTGAGTTGCTTGAAGAGTTGGTTAGCAGAATTCCAAATACCACTTCTTTCATCCAGAGGCATGGTTCTCTTCTCGGCTTAGTCACTGCAAAGTGGGACCAACAGTTGATGAGTGTCCTGACCCAGTTCTATGACCCTCTGTACCAGTGCTTCACCTTTCAAGACTTCCAGCTGGTCCCCACCCTGGAAGAGTTCTCTTATTTGCTTGGTATCCCTATCTTGGATCAGACTCCCTACACTGGTTGGATCAGACTTCCAGCTGGTCCCCACCCTACACTGCTGCAGCTCTTCCCTTGACCCACCAAGAAGTAATGGACAACTGGGTGACTAGAAGCGGAGTTAAGGGTTTCTTGGCCAAGTTCTTGGTTGGTAAGGCTAACAGTTTCTGGAATGACTTGGACTTTAGGGCATATGAAGACATCCTGGCTCTCTTAATCTATGGTCTAGTTTTGTTCCCTAATCCTGACAACTTCATCAATGTCACTGCCATAAGGATCTTCATGTCTCAGAATCCTGTGCCCACTCTCTTGGGTGACATCATGCAACAACTTTATGCTCGTACTGCCCGAAGACGAGGAACCCTGTGGTGTTGCATCCCTTTGTTGGTGAGGTGGTTTATTTCGCACCTCCCCAAGTTCGTGCTGAAGAACAAGGAAGGAAGAGGTTGGGCTCATAGGTTAATGTCTCTCACTGATAAGGACATCATTTGGACTCTCAGAGGTTTAGATGAGATAGCTGTTATTGATCGTTGCGGAGAATACCCCAATGTTCCTCTGATTGGTACCCAAGGAGGAATCTCTTATAATCCATGTCTAGCTCTCCGTCAGTTTGGAAGAGCCAGAAGAGCAGGGCCTCATGAGATGTTGGTGCCTCACCTCAGTTTTGACTTTCAGGTGGGTAGTGATGAGCTGCGTCGTAGGTTCATCAAAGCTTGGGACATAATTCACAAAGCTGACCCACAAGAGTTGGGACCAAAGACTTCTCTACCTATGGAAGCCTACTACAAATGGGTCTGCATCCGTGCTCAGAAGTTAGGTATGCCATATGAAGCTGTCAGACCCGTCATTCTTGAGTATCCTGATAAAGATGGGGTTCCTCCAACTGTTCTCCCTCCTCAGATACCTACTGATTATGAGACATTAAAGAGGTCTTGGTCGCAACTGCGAGAAGAACGGGATTCTTATCGAGAAAAGTTCAACGAGTAGGAATTGAAGATCCAGAAGCTGACAAAGCAGTTGGAGAATGAGCGAGCTCTGAATGACTACATCCGTACTGAGAAGAGGAGACCCTGGGATCAATGATGAGCTTTGGATGTTCTTTTACAGTTTATTTCCCTTTTCAGTATTTCCATTTCTATGTAACGCCTAAGGGCAATCTGTTGAACAATTTAAATTTCAAAGTTGAATCTAATGAAGTGTGTTCCTTTTTGTTTACAAAGTTGATTCCCGATTGTCTTTGAAAACATAAATCATACGCATTCCATTCATCATGTGCATCACAGGTACTCTTCTTTTCAGGTTGCTTACTATTCTTCGCTGTTTATTTCAGCATCATGAACCCCGAATCATCTACCGAGCAGTCTATCAAGGCCCTTCAGGCCCAGAACGCACAATTTCAAGAGCTGAGCATGGGTTTGGCTCAAGGACAGGCGGAACTGAAAGCCCTGCTGGTTCAGAAGAAGAAGAAGAAGAGAATTGTTCTATTCAACACGGGCCGAAGGTTTGGTAACACACTGCAGAATGATGAAGCTGGTTCTTCTGTAGGCAAAGACAGTCCCCAGGGGGAAGAGCTCCAAGTCCGGTGGTCTCTGACAATGAGACTGATTTTAATGAGGATCAGTATCCTCCGGCTGAAGACAAATACAAGCAGTTGGAGGACCGTCTGAATGCCATGGAAATTCAACAAGTGCCTGGGTTGGATTTCGGAGACTTGGGTTTATCTTCTGGTGTGGTCATCCCGCACAAGTTCAAAGCACCATCCTTCGTGAAGTATGACGGGGCGTCCTGCCCTAAGCTGCACCTCAGATCTTATGTGCGGAAGATTCAGCCGTATACAGTGGACAAGAACTTGTGGATCCACTTCTTCCAGGAGAGTCTTTCAGGGACTCATCTCGAATGGTTCTATCAGCTGGATGGAACCAAGGTTCGTAACTGGGAGGAGTTGGATACTGCTTTTTACAAGCAGTATCAATATAATGCCGACCTTGCTCCTACACGTACCCAACTCCAGGGTATATCGCTAGGATCGGGCGAAGGTTTTAAAGAGTATGCGCAGAAGTGGAGGGACCTGGCTGGAAGGGTGCAGCCACCATTGACAGACCGTGAATTGGTAGATATGTTCTTGGGGACCCTATCCGGGCCGTTCTTTAATCATCTCATTGGTAATTCATCTGCAGGGTTCACCGACCTTATTCTGACTGGGGAAAGGATAGAGGCTGGTATGAAGTCCGGAAAAATCCAGAAGGGTGCATCTTCAAGTTCTGAGAAGAAGCCCTTCAAAAAAGAGGCCAGTGCTGTGTATGGGCCTAGGAGGCAAGACAAACCAGAGCGCCGCCAAACTGTCAACGCGGTGGTAATTGCTAAGCCTGCTGCCGCTCCTCGGCCACTTAATCAACCAAGGGCTGAGAGACCCAAAAGAGAGTTCACTTGGCTGAGCATGACCTTGTCGCAAATCTTGCCACAACTGCTATCGACCAACTTGGTGACTGTCAGAGAGGCCTCGAAGGTTGTGAACACTGCATCTCCCAAGTATAATCCAAATGCCCGCTGTGCTTATCACTCTGATAGCCCGGGGCATTCTACTGATGACTGCTGGGCCCTGAGGAATAAGGTGTAGGACCTTATTGATGCGAAGGAGATACAATTTGAGGCGCCTGAGAGGCCAAATGTTATGACTGCTCCTATGCCCCAGCATGGAGTAAATGCCATTGATGAAGATTTGTATGCCGTTTTTCTGAATGATGTAGCCACTCCTATGATGACTGTTAAGAGGAACCTGCTGCTGGCCGGTTTATTTCCGGGTTGTAGCGAGGGTTGCCTTTTGTGTGCTGTTTCCCTTACTGGTTGTCCGTTGCTGAAGTTAGGCATCCAAAGCCTGATGGACAACAAAGAAATTCTGTTCAAGAAGACCGCTGTTCCTTGTGTTCCCACTGAAGAAGTATCTGTCGTTACAATTTTCAACAATCCAATCAAGGCTTCCCCGAGGAAGCCAGTCAAAATCATGACCGTTGCACCCATTATTATTACTGTTCCGGGGCCTCTCCCCTATGAATCTGACAAGGTTGTCCCATGGCACTATGGGGCAGATGTATATGTACATGGTATAAAGCAAGAGTTCAACACTGGTACCAGTATCAGCAATATCACTGGTCCAGCTAAAGTTACCCGCAGTGGCAGGCTCTTCTCGCCTGACATTGCTTCACTAGTTATCCGAAGACCTCTCATAATAACGCCTGCAAGTGCGCCTGTTTCCACTTCTGATCAAGTTGCTCCCCCTGCTGCCGAGTCATCTAATGCTCGGGGAAAAGGGATTGATGATGAGCCTGCCCGGATGGAGGCACCAAAATCTGTGAATGTTGAAGCCTCCCAGCAAGAAATGGAGGAAATTCTTAAGATAATCAAAAATAGTGACTTTAATGTCGTTGAACAGCTGGGGCATACCCCCTCCAAGATCTCTATGCTCTCATTACTGCTGTGCTCCGACGCCCATGCCAAGGCCTTGATTTCATTTCTGAAGACGACCCACGTGCCACAAGAGACCTTTGTAGATCAATTCACTGACTGTGTAGCCAATTTGACAGCTGACAATGGCTTGGGTTTCTCAGATGCTGACCTTACCGCTAAGGGAAAGAACCACAATGATGCCCTGCATGTCTCTATAGAATGCAGGGGCACTACTCTTGCTCACGTGTTGGTGGACACCGGTTCTTCCCTGAATGTGTTGCCCAAGAAGGCCTTGGATAGGTTGGATTGTGAGGGTCTAGAATTGAAGCCTAGTAATATCATTCTTAGAGCCTTCGACGGTTCTAAGAGGATGGTTCATGGCGAGGTAGACATTCCTATTCGTGTGGGTTCTCAAGTATTCGATTCGACGTTCTATGTGATGGACATTCGTCCATCTTATTCCTGTTTGCTGGGTCGACCTTGGATTCACAAGGCTGGGGAAGTGACCTCCACTCTACACCAGAAGCTCAAGTACCCCGTCAGAGGGAAGATTGTCACTGTGCAGGGCGAGGAAGAATACATGGTTAGTCATTTGAATTCCATCCGGTATATTGAGATGGACGGGGAGTTTATTGAAACCCCATTTCAACATTTTGAAGAGGTACCTCCAACATTGGCAGCAGCGGAAGAAGTAACTGAAGAGGGTTCTCCTTTGAAGATGGCCTCCTTGAAGGACGCCCAGGCTGTAATCGAGAAAGGTGAATGTGCTAACTGGGGCAGGCTCCCTGATTTTACACCAAAAACTGACAAGTTCGGACTGGGTTTTACTGCAGAGGCTCAGAGGGCGATGCGCAAAGCTAGGATCGGAAGACCTCCTGTGCTCATCACCAATCCAGGAGTGAATGCTATTGGGGATGAAGACGAAGTGGAAGAATCGGAGTTCGATAGCTGGATCTACCCGACGACTGACGGTGGATTGAACAATTGGACCGCAAAAGATCATACGCCTGTTACTTTTGTTATGCAGTAATGAATTCCTTTGTTTTTGTTATTTGTAATAAACAATGAATTGAGACTTTATGGCCCGGTGCCTTACCCGGGGCACCGTTGGCTTCATTTGTGAGGGCTTATAACTGTCATTTACATATATCATGAATAAAGACCTTGGACGTTTTTCCGCATTTCAAATCTTGTGCTCCCTTTCTTTCTTTCTTTATATTGCAAAACAACTGTATTTACACACACTCACTCATATAGGTTTCAATCCACTCTGGATCTCACTGGTAACGACTCTGCTACCGCCAGTTATGACTTTGAAAATCTGATCAACTTAGCCGAAGACGAAGGTGAAGATGATTGCGAAGTGCCTGGCGAGCTTGCAAGACTGTTACTCCAGGAAGAGAGGGCAATTCAACCACATGAAGAGCCAGTGGAAACGATAAACCTGGGTACTGAGACAGATAGAAAGGAGGTTAAGATTGGTGCCAATCTGGAGCTCAGCGTGAAGCAACGGTTGACTCAGATGTTACATGATTATGTGGAGATCTTCGCTTGGTCCTACGAAGACATGCCTGGGTTGGATACCGACATTGTGGTCCATCACTTGCCTACCAAGGAAGACTGCCCTCTGGTTAAGCAAAAGGTCCGCCGTATGCGTCCAGAGATGTCCGAGAAGATCAAAGCTGAGGTTATGAAGCAGTTCGATGCCGGATTTCTTGCAGTGAATTCTTACCCTCAGTGGGTTGCCAACGTGGTGCTGGTACCGAAGAAGGATGGTAAGGTCAGAATGTGTGTTGATTACAGGGATCTGAACAGGGCAAGCCCCAAGGATGACTTCCATCTGCCTCACATTGACGTTCTGGTTGACAATACTGCTCAGCATAAAGTGTTCTCTTTCATGGATGGTTTTTCAGGGTATAATCAGATCAAGTTGCCTCCTGAAGATATGGAAAAGACTACCTTTGTTACTCAGTGGGGCACCTTCTGCTATAAGGTCATGCCATTCGGGTTGAAAAATGCTGGGGCAACCTACCAACGTGCCATGGTTACTTTATTTCATGATATGATCCATCATGAGATTGAAGTGTATGTCGATGATATGATCGCAAGATCCCAAACTGAGGAGGAACATCTCGATCATCTGCAGAAATTGTTTGACCGTTTGAAATTGTACAAGCTGAGGTTGAACCCAAACAAGTGCACCTTCGGGGTAAGATCTGGAAAGTTGCTAGGCTTCGTCGTGAGCGACAAGGGTATTCAAGTGGACCCTGCCAAAGTTAAAGCCATTCAAGAGATGCCAGTTCCTAAGATAGAGAAAGAAGTCAGAGGCTTTCTAGGACGTCTGAATTACATTGCTCGATTCATCTCGCATTTAACTTCTACTTGTGAACCAATCTTCAAGCTGCTGAAGAAAGATCAGGTAGTACGTTGGAATGATGAATGTCAGGCCGCTTTTGACAGAATCAAAGAGTATCTCCAAGAACCACCCATCCTTATGCCACCGGTTGAAGGGAGACCTCTGATACTATACCTGACAGTACTTGACAACTCAATGGGGTGTGTGCTGGGGCAGCATGACGAGTCTGGCCGAAAAGAGCATGCCATTTATTACCTTAGCAAAAAGTATACCGACTGTGAGACCCGATACTCACTGCTCGAGAAAACTTGATGCGCTTTGGTATGGGCTGCTCGCCGGCTGAGACAGTATATGCTGACTCACACTACCTTGTTGATCTCAAAGATGGATCCAATAAAGTACATATTTGAAAAGCCTGCTCTGTCTGGGAGAATAGCAAGATGGAAAATGATCTTGACGGAATATGACATCCAGTACACGACTCAGAAAGCTATCAAGGGAAGTGTATTGGCAGACCACTTAGCACATCAGGCATTAGATGGCTACCAGTCAATGAACTTTGAGTTTCCAGACGAGAGCATCATGATTATGACTGATTGTGAAGTACCGGGACCGGATGAAGGACTTGAGGAAGGATCCCGATGGTCTATGCACTTTGACGGAGCCTCCAATGCTTTGGGTAAAGGTATCGGCGCTGTGATCATATCCCCTCAAGGCACTCATACTCCACTCACTGCCCGGCTATGTTTCAATTGCACCAACAACATGGCGGAGTATGAGGCGTGCATCATGGGTCTTCAAGCTGCGATCGACTTAAGGATCAATTTTCTGAGTGTCTTCGGAGATTCCGCTCTCGTGATCAATCAAATCAAAGGCGAGTGGGATACGAAACAATCCGAATCTGATTCCTTACAAGGAATGTGTGTTGACATTGATCCCCCATTTTACAGAGATAACTTTCGAACATTTCCCAAGAGAGGAGAATCAGTTGGTAGACGCATTGGCTACGATGTCTTCCATGTTCAAAGTCAAATGGGACAATGAGGCTCCCCGGGTCATTATCTGGAAACTGGACGAACCGGCATACTGTTGTGATCTTGAGGCTGAGGTAGTGACTGAAAAACCTTGGTACCATGAGGTGAAGAGATACTTGGAAGCTCAGGAATACCCTGAAGGTGCGTCTGTCAATGATAAGAAGTTTCTGAGAAGGTTCGCAGCAAAGTTCTTCCTCAGCAACGGTATTCTATACAAGAGAAACCATGATTCAACTTTACTGCGTTGTGTGGATAAAACTGAAGCAGAAAAGATCATGGCAGAGCTACATGAAGGTACCTTCGGGGCACATTTCAGTGGACATACCATGGCCAAGAAAATCCTTCGGGCAGGATATTTCTGGTCCACAATGGAAGCCGATTGTTACCAACATTCTCGGACATGTCATAAGTGCCAGATATATGCAGATAAGGTGCACGTTCCTCCAGTTCCTCTGAATGTCTTGACTGCACCTTGGCCTTTTGCAATGTGGGGCATTGATATGATCGGCGAGATCAGACCTACGGCATCTAACTGGCACCGCTTCATCCTGGTTGCAATTGATTACTTCACAAAGTGGGTTGAAGCAACTTCCTATGCTACGGTAACTAAGAACGTTGTGGCACGGTTCATTCGACATAATCTAATTTGTCGATACGGCGTCCCAGAAAGGATTATTACAGACAACGGTACCAATCTCAACAATAAGATGATCATTGAGCTCTGCGAGCAGTTCAAGATACAGCACCACAACCCTTCTCCTTACCGGCAAAAGATGAATGGGGTTGTAGAAGCAGCGAACAAGAATATCAAGAAGATTGTGCAGAAGATGACAATGACTTACAAAGATTGGCACGAAATGTTACCGTTCGCTCTTCATGGGTACCGTACCTCAGCAAGGACGTCAACCGGGGCAACTCCTTTTTCCTTGGTCTACGGCATGGAGGCAGTCTTACCAATCGAAGTGCAGATACCCTCTCTCCGGATAATGAAGGATGCAGGTTTGAGCGAAGATGACTGGATCCAGACTCGACTTGATCAATTAAATCTAATAGACGAAAAGAGACTCACTGCTATTTGTCATGGTCAGACGTACCAAAAACGGATGATCAGGGCATTTAACAAGAAGGTCAGACCACAGGAATATCAAGTTGGGGATCTGGTAATCAAACGCATCATCCTTCCTCAGAGTGATCCCAGGGGCAAATGGACTCCCACGTACAAAGGGCCATTTGTGGTTAAACATGTGTTCTCAGGAGGAGCCATGATTCTAACTACCATGGATGGTGACGACCTTCCTCACCCCGCCAATGCAGACATAGTAAAAAGATACTACGCATAATAAAAGACCCTCTAGGTTGACATACCTAGGCAAAAATTAGGGCTTCCCGGCGAACCAAAAGGGTTCGGGCAAAATGAGGGATGAAATGAAAAAAATCTGTACACCCGGCAAGTCGAAAACCTGAAAAGGTGGCTTGGGCAAAAATGGGTATCCCGGTGGACTGAAAACCCGAAAGGGCGGTCCAGGAAAAAGTTAGGGATAAAGTGTAATACTATGTATCATTGGATCACCTTGCATCCAGAATCCGGTATCAACATCAAGTTCAAACGGCATCGATCAATCAACTTCATCTTCAACCGAGCAGCAAAGTGATGAGACGCTCGAAGATATAAAGGCAATAGCAGAGTTGGAACCCAGTGGGATTATTCTTTTCACATAGCTATTTTGTTTTCCCTTGTACAAATTTGTATAAACTCTCTTGTTCGGCGGCGTTCTCTTACTAGGACGTCAGCCTCTTGTACACAAACGCCTATTTACAGGAAAATTCAAAAATAAATATAAATTCACTTTTCAGACAAATTGCCAATTGTTTTTCCTTTTTCTGTTTTGTTTGCGAAGAACGTCCAAGGTTCAATTTGTGATATATGCATTTGACATTAATTGCTAACTCATAAATATTTGCATACGAAACAAAGGATTAATTACAGGTAACATTAGAAATAGAGGCAATAATGAGTCGTCCAAGCGATCTAATTGCTCTATCCACCAAAGTACCAAGGTAAGTTTAGCTGAAGAATGTAACCAAGATATCTTAAGTCCACAGAGAGTGAGCCAGCAAGTCAATGCACTCTCCCCAAGCAGAGTCATACTGTCAGCCTTATGGAAGTTGGGTATCCTCCAGCAGATCTCAACATTCCTCAGCTCATTATACGAACATTCTTAACAAGCATCCCTGGCAGTCTTGATCTAAGATTGTTCCCCGGCGGAATACCAGACATTCGGTGGAGCCACTTCCCCAGTACATCTCAAAAAAAGTTTCCCCAGTCCAGTCCAATCTCAAAAGTTTCCCCAGGAAAGTGGAATCCATCCCCCCAGCAGGAAGCTTATCCCCAGTAGATTCTGGAAGCTCCCCCCCTGCAAAGTACGAACGCGTATCCCGGCTTTATTCAAAGGTTATTTCCCTACCAGGATATAACTGGGTTATCCTCAGCCAAAAGCCACGGAAAGATCGTCCTCGACGAAGTCTTCCTATCCCCAGCGAAGTCTATTAATTCCTTCAACATAACATATCAACAAGTATCCCCAGCGGAGTTATCATCAACCTCAGCAAAGTATCTCTCTTCCCACAAAGTATTGTTCCACAGCAAGATCGCTAGAGTAATTTTCTCCCCGCAGAGTAATCCATTCGCCAAGTTTATTCCCCAACGGAGTCATCTTCTCCTACCGGTATTCTTGCAACCATCATCCCCAGCAGAAACAACAAAGCACTATTCTTCAACATCAGCCCAGGATATGACTTCTCGGCACCCGTCAAGGATTTATTTTCCTAGACAAAACATACATTCATAAAAATTGCATCTTCATACACTATAGCATGCATATACGCATCATAAACATACAATCTCGCTTATCTCATCTCGCATGTCATACATCATGACATTACGCACAACTAACGTTTTGTCTTTTCAGGACAAAGGTTAATACAAAGATAATTACTATCAACGGTCGCAACTAAAGATCCGATTCCTGCATCTTGCTAGGGTGTATCTGTTGATGACTGATTCCAGACCCGATTCCTGTATCTTGCCAGGGTGCGTCTGAAGAGTTTGAGGATCCGATGCCTGTATCTTGCCAGGGTGTATCCGTTGAAGACTAACATTACCAGATTAGATTCCTGTATCTTGCCAGGGTGCGTCTGAAGAGTTTGAGGATCCGATGCCTGTATCTTGCCAGGGTGTATCCGTTGACGACTAACAGTACCAGATCCGATTCCTGTATCTTGCCAGGGTGCATCTGAAGAGTTTGAGGATCCGATGCCTGTATCTTGCCAGGGTGTATCCGTTGACGACTAACAGTACCAGATCAGATTCCTGTATCTTGCCAGGGTGCATCTGAAGAGTTTGAGGATCCGATGCCTGTATCTTGCCAGGGTGTATCCGTTGAAGACTAACATTACCAGACCCGATTCCTGTATCTTGCCGGGGTGCGTCTGAAGAGTTCGAGGATCCGATGCCTGTATCTTGCCAGGGTGTATCCGTTGACGACTAGCATTACCAGACCCGATTCCTGTATCTTTCCAGGGTGCGTCTGAAAGGTTCTCTCATGTCCCGTTGAGGTAGTAATCGCCCAAAGGTTCTCTCATCGTCCCGTTGAGGTAGTAATCATCCAAGGTTCTCTCATCTTCCCGTTGAGGTAGTAATCGTCCAAGGTTCTCTCATCATCCCATTGAGATAGTAGCCGTCCCTGATTCATTCATCACATCATCATCAACAAAAACCTTTTGAAGCTCCAGACTCGATTCCTGTATCTCGCCAGGGAACATCTGAAAAGTTCAAAGATTTGATACCTGTATCCAGCCAGGGCGCGTCTATGTAAAGAATTTTAAGGTCAACTCCTGTAACAGGCCAGGTAATTATCTTTCTTTTTCCAGGTACGCAAGTTCTCGCTAAGGAATCTCTTATGCGATCGACACCTAGATGGCATCTATAAGCCCATCATCCTACCCCATCTCTCCAAATGGCATCTGTAAGCCCATTCCCGTCATCACTCTACTATGTGAGTGCAAATTTCTAGGCACTCTAGTGTTCAATCATCTTCTACCCTCGGATTACGAAAGGCACGCCAGCCAATCTACATCCTCAGGTCTAAGAAGATTGAACAGGGGCAACTGTTGTACCCCAAAATTTGCCCTCCCATATTCTTCAAGATTTTCTAAGATCATGCTTCAGAATCTCCCAAGGGTTGCACAGTCCAATGGCCTCCTAACAGTCAAAAATTAGGGTTTTGGTTCTGGCAAAGAAATTGAAGTTTTCAAGGGTCCAATCAAGTCCCACATGCTCACATACATTGTCAAGCATCCATATGCCAAGTTTCAAGACTCACAGCACCAAATTGCACAGTCAAAAACCCTAATTGCTTCACAGTCAACTGCAGGGGCAAAATGGTCATTTGATAGTCAAAAGTCCAAATTTTTGGTCAACATCTTATTTTGAAGCCACAAACATCATTTGATCAATTCTTGATCATGATTCTCAAAGCATGGCTCAAAAAGTCTCAAGATGCAAAAGTTTCTATTTTTGGACAGTTGAAAAAGTCAACTGCAAATTGACCAAGGCATAACTTCCACATGGTTTATCAGAAAAATTCCATCCAAAGCTCATTTTGAAGAGAATGACATTTCCTACAACTCATCTTCACACTTCAAGTCCAAGAAATGTTATCACAAAAAGTTATCAATCTCAACATTATAGGTCATTTTCAAAAGTCAACAAAAAGGCACTTTAAGTCAAAGACCATAACTTGAGATTGGTAAATCAAAATGACATGGGACCAAAGACATTGGTTATAGGACTTCAAGACCTTTCCAAAATGTCCAAGAACATGATCAAAGCTTAAAAATTGAGCAAGATATGCCTTGTGGAAGTTGGGAAATATTTGGGAATTTTGAAAAGTCAACTTTGCTTCAAATGCCTCAAAATTGCTAATGGGCCTCAATTTCTTCCATGAATCATTACCCAAAGGCCATGCACGACCCATTAAGCTAAAAGGGAGTTATTTTCTCTTTTTTGATTAATTATTTGAATTTTTATTATTATTAATTCACTTAATTAAAATTAATTATGAGAAAAATACTAAATCATACTTTTCAAATCTTTTTGTGCATAGAATTCACTCAATATTTCGTGCATCATCCAAAAAGGAAAGTTTTCACATGATTGGCAATGGTTGGCATAAGAAAAGATTGAAAAAGATTGAATTTGATATCATTAAAAACCAAATATCCAAATCATCAATGCATGGATTATGGGCTTGTTTTTCTTAACCTAATCATGCTCAGATACATATAGAATTGAAACCTAATGCATAAGAACACAGCAGCTGCGCCCAAGACAAAGAACAAAACTTGCATTTTTTGAAAAAAGTGAGAAATTGTTTTCATACTGTTGTACCCCAAAATTTGCCCTCCCATATTCTTCAAAATTTGCCAAGTCAAAGCTTCAAAATTCCCCAAGGGTTGCACAGTGCAAGGGTATCCTAAACAGTCAAAATTAGGGTTTTGGTTCTGATCAAGAAAATGAAGTTTCCAAGGGTCCAATCAAGTCCCACATGCCTATAAACATGGTCAAGCATCCTCATACAAAGTTTCAAGACTTTCAGCACAAAGTTGCACAGTCAAAACCATAATTGCACTACAGTCAACTGTAGGGGCAAAATGGTCATTTGACAGTCAAAAGTCCAAATTTTTGGTCAACATCTCATTTTGAAGCCACAAACATCATTTGATCAATTCTTGATCATGATTCTCAAAGCTTGGCTCAAAAATCATCAAGATGCAAAAGTTTCCTTATTTGGATAGTTGAAAAAGTCAACTGTAAATTGACCAGAGCATAACTTTCACATGGATTATCAGAAAAATTCCATCCAAAGCTCATTTTGAAGAGAAAGACATTTCCTACAACTCCTCTTCATACTCCAAGTCCAAGAAATGCTCTCACAAAAAGTTATCAATTTCAACATTATAGGTCATTTTCAAAAGTCAACAAAAAGGGACTTTAAGTCAAAGGCCATAACTTGAGATTGGTAAATCAAAATGCCATGGGACCAATAACATTGGTTAGAGGACTCAAAGACCTTTCCAAAATGTCCAAGAACATGAGCAAAGCTTAAAAATTGAGCAAGTTATGCCTTGTGGAAGTTGGGAAATTTTTGGATATTTTGAAAAGTCAACATTGATTCAAATGACCTAAAATTGCTAATGGGCCTCTTTTTCTTCCACAATTCATTATCCAAGGCATGTGCACGACCATTTGGCCCAAAGGGAAGTTTTTCTTCATTTTTTATTTATTTATTTGGATTTTTATTATTAATAATTCATTTAATTAATTAAAATACATGGAAAATACTAAACCTAGGTTTTTCAATCTTTTTGTGCACATAATATCTCCAAGATTTCGTGCCTAACCAAATATGGAAAGAATCAATTGAATTGGTCATGATTTGGTAGAAGTTTGCATGAAAAAGATTTGAAAATCATGGTTTAAAAATCAAATATCATATTCATCAATTCATGGATTTTGGATCAATTTTCTTTGACCTAATCATTCATACACATATGAGGATGCAAACCCTCATGCCTTTGACCCCTCAGCTGCGCATAAACTCCATGATCAAACTCACACTTTTGGCCTAAAAATTTCAAAACTGAAAACAAGGTTAGAGGACGATTCAAGCAAAGAGACTTGTGCCATCACCTTCCTGAAGCTTCAAGGAAGGATTTCCAATCAAAATCATTCATCCTAACATCAAGAATTGGTAACACGATCGCAACCTGTACAGAAAAGATTTCGTATTCTTGCATCTCAATTCATGCATATTTGGCAATTTTTAATATGTGATTTGTGTTCATTATTCCATTCTGAAGCTAACTGTATGGTTTGATTTCGTTTTCGTGCACTATGGAAGGATTCACCATTAACAATATTTAGGGTTTTGCAAGCTTCAATTTAGGCGTTTCCAAACGCTGTAAAATTAGAATCTCACAGTGCCATAGATGAATCAAGCATGCTTGTACGAAGAGAACGAGACCCTCGCGCCTAATTTATGAGGCCCCAGGGGCTAATCGCTATTTTCCAATAGGGTTTCTATGGGGACGTTTAAAAAACCGTTGCTAATGGTATTTTGTTTCAGGAAAAGAATAAAGCCATGAAGAAGATGACTCAGTGGCAAGCTATGAATGGTTGGTTCGAATTTTCGCGCGCGGAGGCCCCACTAACCATTGTTTATTTTATATTCATTGTTTGTTGTTTAGTGTACAAGACGCGCGTTTGGCTTGGTTGGTTAGGCATGTGTGTGGTGACATTCAGGACCTGGGTTCGATCCCAGGTCCCCACCCCCTTTCATATTGTTTTTCATTTAATATTCATATGCAGTTTCAACGTAGTGGACCACCATACGCCTTCAAAATAAAGCTGTTCACTTGGCCAATGAGATCAATCAGAGGGCCACGATCTGGAGAGCATGGGGAACTCTAGTCAACGCGTATACATGCCAGTGGAAAAAGTCAAAGAAGCCAAGGTTGATGGGCCTAAATTGCTAAAGATTTACCTACAAATTAGGGGCAGAACCCCCTAGGTTTGCAAACTTTCTTACATTCTTTATTTTTTTCATTATTTTTACTTTCTTTTAATTATTGTTTTTTTAATTAATTTAATATTTTCATAATATATAAAAAAAAACACCAAAAAAATCAGAAAAGATAAAAAAAAATAATAAATATTTTTATGTTAGTATTTTTGTAAATAAATTGCATTAATTCACTTAGTTTTAATTTAGGGTTTAATCTTAACAATTTTTTAATAAAAACCTAAAATTGATAGAATTAGGGTTTATAATAATTTTTACCCCTTTTTCTTTTCTTTCATAATAATTAAATATTTAATATTATTTACTTTTATAAATTAAAATTGCATGTAAAATAATTAGGTTAAATATTAGGTTAAAATTTAATCTTTTCTTAATAAACTAAAAACAACTAGAATTAGGGTTAATTTAATTTTAATTTCATTTAATCTTTTTTATTAAAATTCATAGAAATATAAAAATACCAAAAAAAAAAACAATTTCTTTTCCTTTTAATGTTAATTTAATAGTCGTTTAATTTAATTTCGTTAAAAAGGGTCCAACGCCCTCGTTTTAATTCTTATTTAATTCGCATATTTATTTCTTTTTCGTATGATTTTTATGTATCTCTCCCAAAGCCGTGTAATTAATTTCTCGCACTTTACTTTTCTTTAACTCTTTATTTTCTGTCAAATCGGGTTCTGGAAATTTTGGCGATGTGGACCCGCGCCTTTTGTAATAGTTTAGAATTTTACGTTTCTCGCAATTTTTAACTGTTAACAAATGCATGCAAGAATGAATGGACAATAAAATAAAAACGAGCGCGTAGATCACCCATGACATGACAAGACAAAAATAAATGAATCCGACACACAAATCACACACCACCCCTAGGGTACGCCTCACAGTTGCCTTGCCTCGAAAGGTGATCGTCGAGTAGAGGATGTTTTAGTAAGTCCTCATGATCCGGGAACCTGGCATGAGGGTAGCTTCTAAGGTGTCTTCCTATTGCTCTGGTGATCGCCATGTCCCGAACCTCGGATTGACCCAAACACCTCAATTGGTGGTGCTACCTACCTCTCAATGGTGGGATGGCACTACTTTAAAGGACATTTAGACAGACGAATTCCTTAGGGTAGGTAGACGACTCTAGATACTTGCTCTAATTTCAAAAACAAATCAAAAAATACTTTTCACACCGACACCTTTTCAAAAAGCTTTCGAAAGCAATTTTTCAAACACTCTTGAGGACTGATACAAGAGTCGAACTGAAATTTTCAAAGAAACTTTTTTTAACCCACAGTTGAAAAGCAAACAAACCATTTTTGAAAACACAAATGAGCAAGTATCTAAGAGCCCATAGATAACCATGGATAGAAAGGGTGCTAACACCTTCCCTTTCTATAATCTACCTCCCGAACCGAGAGCAATCTCTTAAAGGAATTTTTCTGTGCTTTTGTCCTTTCCATTTGCAGAAAATAAAAGACGGTGGCGACTCTTGCTTCCGCGACATTTCGCGAACCAACTTTAAACAGTCAGTTCCAGATCCACCGATCACAGAACTGGCGACTCTGCTGGGGACTAAACTTATAAAGTAAGGTGTACCTTAGGGATAGTTCATAACTGTGTTTTCAATTGTATTGACTTGTCTGCTTTAAATTTGTGGGTTGCATGGGAGTTACATAGATCCTAACCCGGATCTGGGGATACCCTGTTTAGGTAGCATAAGCTGTGAGGGACCTGTCCGGCGTAGACCGACACGGGTGAAGCAGTGGCTACATTGGTGTGGCACCTTGGTCTGTACCGATATCCCTTGTGTTGCAACGAGGAGAATATGGGTCTTCTGAGGAGTCATTAAGCACCAACAACCTTAGAACCTTAATTTACACAACTTGGCCATTAGAACAGTAGCAGTATGCTACGCCCATTGAGGCTAAACTCTCGTGATGGTTCTGGCCGCAAGAAAAGATTGCAATGCTGGAGTTATGACCGATTGAGGGTAGTCAATGATATTGGGATCCTCTAAGAACCCGATTACTTTGATAGGACAGGTATGAACCAACAAACTGAAAGAGGGTAATACCTAGACCCCATGCTGGCCTAAACCCTAAGAGCTTTCTCTTGTGTGACTTGTGTGCCTTCGTACTTGACTACTTGCATGCTTTATCTGACACATGAACTATTTGCAGGTTTTGTTTTAGTCCTTAATTGGGATCCATGACAGGGCTTACTAAGTTTCTTGCAGGTTTTGTTTATAGTCCTTAATTGGGACTCACAACAGGGTCTACTAAGTTTCTTGCAGGTTTTGTTTATAGTCCTTGATTGGGACTCATGACAGGTTTTACTTGGGTTTCTTGCAGGTTTTGGTTTACAGTCCTTAATTGGGACTCATGACAGGGTTACTTACATTACCCCATGCATAGCATGACATCATACCATTGCATACATCCTACATAAGGACTAACCCATTTCAAGGATCTCAAGGGCTTGTGATGCAGGTCATGGTGAATCAACTATCCCAGCAAGGGGCAAAGAGGATTTATTTTCCTCTAGCCAAAGTTGTCAGGGGCTATGACCCACTTGATATGGTGAGCTTTGACACTTGAAGAAGGTTCCCCTAACCAAGGTTGTTTGGAAATCAAAACTAGACATGATGACTAAAGTCAGGGGCTATGACCCACTGGATATGGTGAGCCTTTGACCCTTGAAGAAGGACTCTCAGCAACACGAAGTTCCTTCAATCAAGCTACCGGACCCAAGTTCTAACAAATTTTCTTGTTTATCCCACGAGGTCCTTGAAAACACCGCATGCATATCATACATATCATTTCATTGCAGGTACTCTTGTTGCAGGTCACTTACCCTTCTCGCTGTTTATTTCAGCCATGGCTTCCCAACCAGATAACCAGGACCTTCTTGCTCAAGAGACTCGGTTCGGGGAAATCCTCCTGAATCTATCCAAGGTGCAGGAGGAGCTAAGGACACTTCTCATGGAGACTTTAGTCAGGAACAGTGCTGAGGATGAACCGTTGAAACATCTGCAAGCTGAAGTAGATATAATGAAAGCCCAAATGCTGGGGCAGGTGACTATCATTCAAAGCTTAGCTCAAAGACAAGAAGAGCTCGGAGTTCTCGTCAACCAACTGCTTCAGGGTAACCGACTGGGGAAAACGTCTAAGGGTAAGAAGCCAGTCATCGTTCAACCACCTTTGAGACAAGGAGATAAGGGGAGAGCTCCTCAAATGGCCCCAGTGTCACAAACTCAGCAGCAACCTCACCGGCTTCAGCCAGACAAGTCCAAGAGGCAATTCACCCCGCTCAACATGTCGCTGTTTCAAGCTTTACAACTCCTGTTGAGATTGAACCTGATCACGTTAAGGGCTCATCCCAGAACCCCAACACAGCACATCCTGCTTATGATCCCAATAAAAGGTGTGCCTACCACTCTGCCAGTCCAGGACATGATACAAACGAGTGTTGGGCTCTGAAGAACAAGATCCAGGACCTGATTGATGAAGGGGCATTGGAGTTCACACAAGATGGTCAGGCTGAATTTTTCTACCATCCCTCCAAGACTCTCCAGTTGAAGTAACAGGCCCTGAGAAGGGAAAACTTTTGTTCATTCGAATGTTCAAGTTGTAATTTTCTTTTGTTCAAACATTTACTCATGTCAAACATTGTTATTTCATTAATGCATCGCATATGTCTGTTTTGAAGCAATATATTCGTATTCACTATATGCAAATTGTTTTCATATTTTTTCTGATGATCAACTCTCGATTAATAATTCTAAGCCTCTTGAGGGAGGATGATGAAAACGATACCACGATCTTTACAGTATGCTCTTGAACAGACCCCGCTGATGAGGTACAGGCATTGTTTCAAATCCCTAAACACTGGAGTTATAAGGATGATAATCCCTCGTCAACCCCTCTGAGCCAAAGAAGTAGGAGTTTTTCTTTTCGAAATTTAAAACCCTCAATCATAACCTGGGGCAGGGTAGTCTCTCAGTTGATCCGAGTGCATAACGAATGGCACCAAAGAAATCCTTACAAAACGAAGAAAGACAGTGATGGTCCGAATAATCAATAAAGAAAGGTAGTCATTATCTAAAAAAATAAAAAAAATAAAACCCATTAAGTCAAAACCCATGAAGGAGACTTACAAAACTGGGGCATCCCGCTGACTGTAAATACAAAAAGAAACGGTTCAGGCAAAAAAACAGGGATGGCGAAATCAAAAAGAAAGAGGTCTTACAAACCCTCAACAAAAAAGGAAGGACTGCCTATTCAAAATAAGTTATCAATATCCGAATCATCACCGAAAAATCAGAGCAAAGACTCTAACGTATGATCAACTGAGTTTAAGTTTGGAGAACATCACGAAGAGCGGGTGGGTACAAATAATTTGAGCCTTTATCCTTTGTTTCTTGAACCATGAACCAGGCCACGTTATAACCCTTAAAAGTCCTAGCTGAAGCATGGGTTAGTTCGAAAGCATACTGTTACAAAAGGTATCCTGAATCCTTAAGGCCTACGGTAAATACGGAGTTGACATCACGTTTTACAAACATTCACTTGTTTTATGAAAAAGAATGCATTTTCAAAATCTTCAAGACAGACATAAGCTTTGCATTTTTGATATAACATTGTTTACATATGATTATTTGTTTGAACAGCAGGGAAATTCGCACGATGAAAGCCTAGTGAACATAAGCACTTCCAATCAAGGGGCACGACATGACTATTGTCCATCATCTGGGGCAGTTAAGTTAAGATTCGGAGAATCTCTCAAAAGACCAACCAGCCTGGGGCAAATCTCCGCCTGAATCATTTTGGGAATTCCAGCAACAAATCTTGCATGACCAAACATCTTCTGGTGGCATGACAAAACACTTCTAACAGGGGCAGCACCCTGCATTCCGAAAGCGTGGACATAGTCGAAAAAATACTACGCACAATCAAAGACCAGCTAGGTTGACACACCTAGGCAAAAATAAGGGCTTCCCGGTGAACCAAAAGGGTTCGGGCAAAAATAAGGGATGAAATGAAAAAATCTGTATACCCGGCAAGTCGAAAACCTGAAAAGGCGGCTTGGGCAAAAATGGGTATCCCGGTGGACTGAAAACCCGAAAGGGCGGTCCAGGCAAAAGTTAGGGATCAAAGCGTACGACTATGTCCTGTCATCTTGTCACCTGCCTACCTGAAGAAGGTTTGACCCTCAACAATTATCAGCATCCCACAGGTGCCTCCCCCATAGAAACAGGGGCAATAATGGGTGGTCTAAGCAATCTGATTGTTCTGTCCTCCAAGGTACCAAGATAAGTTCCGTTGAAGAACATAACCAATACAGCTCAATGCTTCCCCAAGAGAGTCTAATCCAGTTTCCCCAAGAAAGTTGGAATCCATCTCTCCAAGCAGTAAGCTTATCCCCAGTAGATTCTGGAAGCTTATCCTCGCAGAGCACGAACGCGTCGCCCGACTTTATTCTAAGATTTATTTCCTTACCAGGATATAACTGGGTTATCCTCAGCCAAAAGCCACGGAAAGGCCGTCGTCAACACAGTTCTTTCTTATCCCCAGCAAAGTCTATCAACACTTCCAACACAAC
The DNA here is from genome assembly GCA_948472305.1 of Vicia faba. Lineage (NCBI taxonomy): Eukaryota > Viridiplantae > Streptophyta > Magnoliopsida > Fabales > Fabaceae > Vicia > Vicia faba. The sequence goes on from OX451739.1 coordinate 1,458,308,233, forward strand.
AATGGTATCCCCAGCAAGTTATTATCAACAATTCAACAAAGTACGTCTCTCCCCACAGAGCATTGCTTCCCAGCAAGGTCGCTAGAGTACTTTTCTCCCCGCAGAGTTATCCATTCGCCAAGTTTATTCCCCAACGGAGTTATCTTCTCCTACCGGTATTCTTGCAACCATCATCCCCGGCGGAAGCAAAATCCATTCTTCAAACATCAGCCCAGGAGTGATTTCCCGGCACCCGTCAAGGATTTACTTTCCTAGACGAAAAAATACATTCATAAACATCACATACATCATTATAGCATGCATATACGCATCATGAACATACAATATCACTTATTAAGAGGGCATCCCGCATGTCATACAACATGACATCGCATACAACTAACATTTGTCTTTTCAGGATAAAAGTACAAAATTGATTACCATCAATGGTCGCAACTAAAGGTCCAATTCCTGAATCTTGCCAGGGTGTATCTATTGACGACCAATTACCAGATCCGATTCCTGTATCTTGCCAGGGTGTGTCTGAAGAGTTCGAAGATCCGATTCCTGTATCTTGCCAGGGTGTGTCTGAAGAGTTCGAGGATCCGATGCCTGAATCTTGCCAGGGTGTATCCGTTGAAGACTAACATTACCAGATCCGATTCATGTATCTTGCCAGGGTGTGTCTGAAGAGTTCGAGGATCCGATGCCTGAATCTTGCCAGGGTGTATCCGTTAAAGACTAACGTTACCAGATCCGATTCCTGTATCTTGCCAGGGTGTGTCTGAAGAGTTCGAGGATCCGATGCCTGAATCTAACCAGGGTGTATCCATTGAAGACTAACATTACCAGATCCGATTCCTGTATCTTTCCAGGGTGTGTCTGAAGAGTTCGAGGATCCGATACCTGAATCTTGCCAGGGTGTATCCGTTGAAGACTAACATTACCAGATCCGATTCCTGTATCTTGCCAGGGTGTGTCTGAAGAGTTCGAGGATCCGATGCCTGAATCTTGCCAGGGTGTATCCGTTGAAGACTAACATTACCAGATCCGATTCCTGTATCTTGCCAGGGTGTGTCTGAAGAGTTTGAGGATCCGATACCTGAATCTTGCCAGGGTGTATCCGTTGAAGACTAACATTACCAGATCCGATTCCTGTATCTTGCCAGGGTGTGTCTGAAGAGTTCGAGGATCCGATGCCTGAATCTTGCCAGGGTGTATCCGTTGAAGACTAACATTACCAGATCCGATTCTTGTATCTTGCCAGGGTGTGTCTGAAGAGTTCGAGGATCCGATGCCTGAATCTTGCCAGGGTGTATCCGTTGAAGACTAACATTACCAGATCCGATTCATGTATCTTGCCAGGGTGTGTCTGAAGAGTTCGAGGGTCCGATACCTGAATCTTGCCAGGGTGTATCCATTGAAGACTAACATTACCAGATCCGATTCCTGTATCTTGCCAGGGTGTGTCTGAAGAGTTCGAGGATCCGATACCTGAATCTTGCAAGGGTGTATCCGTTGAAGACTAACATTATCAGATCCGATTCCTGTATCTTGCCAGGGTGTGTCTGAAGAGTTCGAGGATCCGATACCTGAATCTTGCCAGGGTGTATCCGTTGAAGACTAGCATTACCAGATCCGATTCCTGTATCTTGCCAGGGTGTGTCTGAAGAGTTCGAGGGTCCGATACCTGAATCTTGCCAGGGTGTATCCGTTGAAGACTAACATTATCAGATCCGATTCCTGTATCTTGCCAGGGTGTGTCTGAAGAGTTCGAGGATCCGATACCTGAATCTTGCCAGGGTGTATCCGTTGAAGACTAACGTTACCAGATCCGATTCCTGTATCTTGCCAGGGTGTGTCTGAAGAATTAGAGGATCCGATGCCTAAATCTTGCCAGGGTGTATCCGTTGAAGACTAACATTACCAGACTCGATTCCTGTATCTCTCCAGGGCACGTCTGAAGAGTTTAAAGATTCAACTCATGTAACCAGTCAGGACACATCTATACAAAGCATCTGAAGACCAGCTCCTGCAACATGTCAGGTACTCATTTTTCTTTTGCAGGTATGCAAGTTCTCGCTAAGGAATATCTTACGCGATCAACATCCAGATGGCATCTATAAGCCCAATCATCCTATTCATCAACATCCATATGGCATCTATAAGCCCATTCCATCATCACACTGCTACTATGTGAGTGCAAATTTCTGGGCACTCTAGTGTTCAATCATCTTCCACCCTCGGATTACGAAAGGCACGTCAGCCAATCTGCATCCTCAGGTCTAAGAAGATTGAACAGGGGCAACTGTTGTACCCCAAAATTTTCCCTCCCATATTCTTCAAAATTTGCCAAGTCAAAGCTTCAAAATTCCCCAAGGGTTGCACAGTGCAAGGGTATCCTAAACAGTCAAAATTAGGGTTTTGGTTCTGATCAAGAAAATGAAGTTTCCAATGGTCCAATCAAGTCCCACATTCCTATAAACATCGTCAATCATCCTCATACAAAGTTTCAAGACTTTCAGCACAAAGTTGCACAGTCAAAACCCTAATTGCACTATAGTCAACTGTAGGGGCAAAATGGTCATTTGACAGTCAAAATTCCAAATTTTTGGTCAACATCTCATTTTGAAGCCACAAACATCATTTGATCAATGCTTGATCATGATTCTCAAAGCTTGGCTCAAAAATCATCAAGATGCAAAAGTTTCCTTATTTGGACAGCTGAAAAAGTCAACTGTAAATTGACCAGGGCATAACTTTCACATGGATTATCAGAAAAATTCCATCCAAAGCTCATTTTGAAGAGAAAGAAATTTCCTACAACTCCTCTTCATACTCCAAGTCCAAGAAATGCTCTCACAAAAAGTTATCAATTTCAACATTATAGGTCATTTTCAAAAGTCAACAAAAAGGGACTTTAAGTCAAAGGCCATAACTTGAGATTGGTAAATCAAAATGACATGGGACCAAATACATTGGTTAGAGGACTCAAAGACCTTTCCAAAATGTCAAAGAACATGAGCAAAGCTTAAAAATTGAGCAAGTTATGCCTTGTGGAAGTTGGGAAATTTTTGGATATTTTGAAAAGTCAACATTGATTCAAATGACCTAAAATTGCTAATGGGCCTCTTTTTCTTCCACAATTCATTATCCAAGGCATGTGCACGACCATTTGGCCCAAAGGGAAGTTTTTCTTCATTTTTTATTTATTTATTTGGATTTTTATTATTAATAATTCATTTAATTAATTAAAATACATGGAAAATACTAAACCTAGGTTTTTCAATCTTTTTGTGCACATAATATCTCCAAGATTTCGTGCCTAACCAAATATGGGAAGAATCAATTGAATTGGTCATGATTTGGTAGAAGTTTGCATGAAAAAGATTTGAAAATCATGGTTTAAAAATCAAATATCATATTCATCAATTCATGGATTTTGGATCAATTTTCTTTGACCTAATCATTCATACACATATAAGGATGCAAACCCTCATGCCTTTGACCCCTCAGCTGCGCATAAACTCCATGATCAAACTCACACTTTTGGCCTAAAAATTTCAAAACTGAAAACAAGGTTAGAGGACGATTCAAGCAAAGAGACTTGTGCCATCACCTTCCTGAAGCTTCAAGGAAGGATTTCCAATCAAAATCATTCATCCTAACATCAAGAATTGGTAACATGATCGCAACCTGTACAGAAAAGATTTCGTATTCTTGCATCTCAATTCATGCATATTTAGCAATTTTTAATATGTGATTTGTGTTCATTATTCCATTCTGAAGCTAACTGTATGGTTTGATTTCGTTTTCGTGCACCATGGAAGGATTCACCATTAACAATATTTAGGGTTTTGCAAGCTTCAATTTAGGCGTTTCCAAACGCTGTAAAATTAGAATCTCACAGTGCCATAGATGAATCAAGCATGCTTGTACGAAGAGAACGAGACCCTCGCGCCTAATTTATGAGGCCCCAGGGGCTAATCGCTATTTTCCAATAGGATTTCTATGGGGACGTTTAAAAAACCGTTGCTAATGGTATTTTGTTTCAGGAAAAGAATAAAGCCATGAAGAAGATGACTCGGTGGCAAGCTATGAATGGTTGGTTCGAATTTTCGCGCGCGGAGGCCCCACTAACCATTGTTTATTTTATATTCATTGTTTGTTGTTTAGTGTACAAGACGCGCGTTTGGCTGGGTTGGTTAGGCATGTGTGTGGTGACATTCAAGACCTGGGTTCGATCCCAGGTCCCCACCCCCTTTCATATTGTTTTTCATTTAATATTCATATGCAGTTTCAACGTAGTGGACCACCATACGCCTTCAAAATCAAGCTGTTCACTTGGCCAATGAGATCAATCAGAGGGCCACGATCTGGAGAGCATGGGGAACTCTAGTCAACGCGTATACATGCCAGTGGAAAAAGTCAAAGAAGCCAAGGTTGATGGGCCTAAATTGCTAAAGATTTACCTCCAAATTAGGGGCAGAACCCCCTAGGTTTGCAAACTTTCTTACATTCTTTATTTTTTTCATTATTTTTACTTTCTTTTAATTATTGTTTTTTTAATTAATTTAATATTTTCATAATATATAAAAAAAAACACCAAAAAAATCAGAAAAGATAAAAAAAAATAATAAATATTTTTATGTTAGTATTTTTGTAAATAAATTGCATTAATTCACTTAGTTTTAATTTAGGGTTTAATCTTAACATTTTTTTAATAAAAACCTAAAATTAATAGAATTAGGGTTTATAATAATTTTTACCCCTTTTTCTTTTCTTTCATAATAATTAAATATTTAATATTATTTACTTTTATAAATTAAAATTGCATGTAAAATAATTAGGTTAAATATTAGGTTAAAATTTAATCTTTTCTTAATAAACTAAAAACAACTAGAATTAGGGTTAATTTAATTTTAATTTCATTTAATCTTTTTTATTAAAACTCATAGAAATATAAAAATACCAAAAAAAAAACAATTTCTTTTCCTTTTAATGTTAATTTAATAGTCGTTTAATTTAATTTCGTTAAAAAGGGTCCAACGCCCTCGTTTTAATTCATATTTAATTCGCATATTTATTTCTTTTTCGTATCATTTTTATGTATCTCTCCCAAAGCTGTGTAATTAATTTCTCGCACTTTACTTTTATTTAACTCTTTATTTTCTGTCAAATCGGGTTCTGGAAATTTTGGCGATGTGGACCCGCGCCTTTTGTAATAGTTTAGAATTTTACGTTTCTCGCAATTTTTAACTGTTAACAAATGCATGCAAGAATGAATGGACAATAAAATAAAAACGAGCGCGTAGATCACCCATGACATGACAAGACAAAAATAAATGAATCCGACACACAAATCACACACCACCCCTAGGGTACGCCTCATTGTTGCCTTGCCTCGAAAGGTGATCGTCGAGTAGAGGATGTTTTAGTAAGTCCTCATGATCCGGGAACCTGGCATGAGGGTAGCTTCTAAGGTGTCTTCCTATTGCTCTGGTGATCACCATGTCCCGAACCTCGGATTGACCCAAACACCTCCAATGGTGGTGCTACCTACCTCTCAATGGTGGGATGGCACTACTTTAAAGGACATTTGCACAGACGAAATCCTTAGGGTAGGTAGACGACTCTAGATACTTGCTCTAATTTCAAAAACAAATCAAAAAATACTTTTCACACCGACACCTTTTCAAAAAGCTTTCGAAAGCAATTTTTCAAACACTCTTGAGGACTGATACAAGAGTCGAACTGAAATTTTCAAAGAAACTTTTTTTAACCCACAGTTGAAAAGCAAACAAACCATTTTTGAAAACACAAATGAGCAAGTATCTAAGAGCCCATGGATAACCATGGATAGAAAGGGTGCTAACACCTTCCCTTTCTATAATCTACCTCCCGAACCGAGAGCAATCTCTTAAAGGAATTTTTCTGTGCTTTTGTCCTTTCCATTTGGAGAAAATAAAAGACGATGGCGACTCTTGCTTCCGCGACATTTTGCGAACTAGCTTTAAACAGTCAGTTCCAGATCCACCGATCACACATACATAGAGCTGGTTTCAAGGCCTCAAAAGGATCCCAAAAGCTTGCTAACACTACCAGGAAGCTATTCCAATCGAAACCAACCCTCCATACTCAAGGAATTGGTATAACCGGATTGCATTTTTCATGAAATTTTCCATATTCGTGTTTGCATTTTCATGCATTATTAATGCCTTTTAATGATTGATTTATACTAACATGATGATTATGAAGCTAATGGCACAATTCAATTGAAGAATGGCTGCCTGTATAGAAAGTTACCATGAATGCATATTAGGGTTTCAGAAACTTTGAAAGAGGGGTTCATTCGTCTGGAAAAATTGGACAATAAAACCAGTACCATTGAAATCAGGAGATCCAAACGAATTGATCTCACACCTCACGCCCTTTTTCTTTTTAACCATACTCTAATCGCTATTATTGCAGGTTTGTTTTAGTGGGAGTTTAAAACCCCCGCTATTTGGTGTTATTTACAGGGAAAAATGAAGAAGACGCTGAGCTGTTGAAACATGATTGGGAGATTTGAATGTTAGCGCGCTTTTTGAGTGTTTCAGTATAATGCTTGCTTTTCACATATGTTATTTCTATTCTATTATACTAACAAATAAACGTGCTAGTCCAACTGGTTGGTGCGTTGTCATGCAGGAACTGGGACCTGGGTTCGATTCCCAGGTCCCCCATATTTCTCAATAATTTTGTTCATAACATGTTTCTACGCAGCGCTTCATCAAAAGACCACCATACAACTCCATCTCCTGGTTTGCCACGCGCCCAGAAATTCAATCTGATGGCTACCAAAAAGCGTCCACCATGTGCCTCAGTCCATGAATGAGCATTCAACTGGAAAAGTCAACGTGGCCAGCTTTCTAATGGGCCTAGTTGCTTCAACAAACCTCCAAATTGGGCAGAAACCCCCCATTGTTTGTATTTCTTTTCTCTAATTCCCTTTTCTTTTCTTTTTTATTTATTTTAATTGCTTTTATTCAATTCACAAAATAATTTTTATAACACAAAAAAGTCAGAAATCAAAATAAAAAAGTATGTTTATTTAATATTTGTTCATTAAATATTTTTTGTAAATAAATCTTTACTAATCAATTTAGGTTAAATTAGGTTTAAATTTAAATGTTTTTCTTAATAACTAAAATACATAGAAATTAGGTTTTTAGCATTTTTATTCCTTTTTCTAATAAACAATTTCTTCCTATCATTATTATTATTAATTATTAATTAATTTTGTAAATAAATATGTGATTAAATAATTAGTATAAATTAGGTTAAAACTTTAATCTTTTTCTTTAATAATTAAAAATATGTAGAATTAGGGTTTCTTTTAATTTTAATTTCCTTTATTTTCATAAATACCAAAAAAACAAAAAAATACCTTCTTTCCTTATTAAATAATTAATTAGCTTTTTTTAATTTCATTGAATCTTTAAAGGGTCCAACGCCCTCGCACTCTCGATTCTAATTTCTTTTCGCGCGTGTATTCTTATGTTCCATTTTAAATATTATGTAATTGCCCCAAAGCCTTGTAATAATAATTAGGGACTTATTTATTTTTCACATTTTATTCAAAAACGGGTCTTTGTTAATTTGGCGATGTATAGACCCGCGCCTTGTAATAGCGTAGGATTTTATTTTCCGCATTTTTATTTCCGCACCTTTAAACTGCTAATCACATGAAAGAATGAATGGCCCAAATAAAATCAAAGCGTAGCTCACCCAATGCATGACAAGATAAACATAACTGAAAATAATACACAAATTCACACACCACTCCTAGGGTACGCCTCACTGTTGCCTTGCCCCTCGAAACGTGGTCGTCAAGTATAGGACGTTTTAGTAAGTCCTTATGTCCATGAGCATGGCATAAGGGTAGCTTCTAAGGTTTCCTACTGTTGCTCTGGTGACGACACTGTCCCTACAAACGAATTGACCCGAACACCTCCAACGGTGGTGCTACCTACCCCTCAATGGTGGGATGGCACTACCTTAAGGACTTCTACACAGCCTAATTCCTTAGGGTAGGTGGATGACTCATAGATACTTGCTCTATTCAAAAACAAATCAAAAAACTCTTTTCACACCGACACTTTCAAAAAGCTTTCAAAAAAACAATTTTTCAAACACTCTTGAGGACTGATACAAGAGTCGATCTGAAACTTTAAACGAAACTTTTTTCAAACCCACTCACAATTGAAAAGCAAACAAACATTTTGAAAACACAAATGAGCAAGTATCTAAGAGCCCATGGATAACCATGGATAGAAAGGGTGCTAACACCTTCCCTTTCTATAAATCTACCTCCCGAACCGAGAAACTATCTCATAAGGAATTTTGCTGTGCTTTTGTCCTGTCCATGTTGGAGAAAATAAAAGACGGTGGCGACTCTTGCTTACCGCGACATTTCGCGAAACAACGTTAAACAGTCAGTTCCAGATCCACCGATCACAGATGGCCCTCATGACATGCTGATTCCTAACCTAGTTTTTGACTTCGACAACGATGTGCAAGGACTTCGACAAAGGCTCATCAGAGCTTGGAGGATGCCTAACAAGGTGGATATTAAGACACTGGGGCACAAGAATTCCATCCCCCTTGAGCCTTACCTCAAGTGGGGGCGAACCCGCTCCCAGAATCTTATGATGCCATATCCTCACATTCTCCCCTTGATTAAAGAGCCTGTTATGGAAGGAGAGGTTCCATACACCATCCTACATCCTGATATGCCAACATCATGGGAAGAAATGCAAAAGAGTTGGATCCAACTCAAAGAAGAACGAGATACTTTTGAAGCCAGCTTCTATGCAAGTGAGAAGAAGGTTTTAGAGCTCACCCGCCGACTTCACGAGGAGGAAACTCTCAACACCTACATCGCACCAAAGAGGATGCACAACGTCTTTTTACATTAAGATTTTTGTAATATTTCGCCCATGGGGCATTTATGTACTAACAAATTTCTTCTTAATATGACGTGCGTTCTTTTTGTTTGCAACAAATTTGAATTTTTGAACCCTTGAATGCATTACATGAATAACATATCATTCATCATATGCACAAACAGGTCTTCAAGCCAGGTTTCCTTATCTTTCCGCTGTTTATTTCAGCAAGATGGATTTGGAGCAAATAGTGAAGGACCTACAGGCACAAAACTCATAATTTCAACAACTCCTAATGACCTTGGCAAAGGGTCAAGAGGATCTCAAGGTTCTGCTAGAGAAAAATAAAGAGAAAAAGAAGAAGAAAAAGAGGACCATCCTATTCAACACTGGATGCAGGTTTGGAAATGGGCTGCAGAATGAAGTTGATCTGACCACCTCATCTGGAGGGAAAGATAGTCCACAAGAAAGGAGGGCTCCTAGCCCTATGGTCTCCGATAACGAGACAGACTATGATGAAGAACAGTATCCTCTTGCTGAGGATAAGTACAAACAGTTGGAAGACTGTTTGAGCGCTATGGAAATACAGAAGGTGCCCGTTCTGGACTCTGGAGATCTGGGTCTATCATCTGGGGTGGTGATTCCTCATAAATTCAAGGCACCTGCCTTTGCCAAGTATGACAGAGCTTCCTATCCAAAGCTGCACCTCCGGTCATATGTGAGGAAGATCCAGCCTTACACTGCTGATAAGAACTTATGGATCCATTTCTTTCAAGACAGTCTCTCAGGGACTCAGCTTGAGTGGTTCTATCAGTTGGACGGAGCCAGTATCCGTAGCTGGGGAGATTTGGCTACCGCATTCTATAGGCAGTATCAATATAACTCCGACCTCACTCCTACGCGTACCCAACTCCAGGGTATGTCAATAAGAGCGGGTGAAGGATTTAAAGAGTATGCTCAAAAATGGAAAGACCTTGCTGGAAGGGTGCAACCACCTTTGGCTGATCGTGAACTCGTTGACATGTTTTTGGGGACCCTGTCTGGTCCGTTCTTTAATCATCTGATTGGAAGCTCTTCAGTCGGGTTTACAGACCTTATCTTGACTGGTGAGAGGATTGAAGCTGGTATTAAAGCTAGGAAGATACAGAAGGGTGCCTCATCGAGCACCGAGAAGAAACCATTTAAGAAAGAGTCCAGTGATGTCTACAGTTCAAGAAGACAGAATAGACCTGAACACTGCCAAGCCGTCAATGCGGTTGTTATTTCAAAACTTGCTGGTACTCCTCAGCATCACAGCCAACAAAGGGACGAGAGACCTCGAAGGCAATTCACTCGTTTCAGCATGACTTTGTCTCAGATTCAGCCACAGTTACTGAAGACCAATCTGGTGACTATAAAAGAAGTTCCAAAGAGTCCAAATACAGCGCCACCAAGATATAACCCTAATGCCTGCTGCGCTTTTCACTCTGATAGCCCGGGGCATAATACAGATGATTGTTGGGTTTTGAGGAACAGGGTGCAAGACCTAATTGATGCAAAGGAGATTGAGTTTGAGGCGCCTGAGAGGCCTAATGTTGTGATTGCTCCCATGCCAAAACATGGAGTAAATGCTGTAGAGGAAGACTTGTTTGTAGTTTCCGTGGACGATATTGTTACCCCTCTGATGACTGTCAAGAAGAACCTGTTGCTAGACGGTTTATTTCCGGATTGTGGCAAAGATTGCCATATGTGTTCTGTGTTACCTACTGGTTGCCCATTTCTGAAGTCAGGTATCCAAAGCCTGATGGATAGCAAGGAGATCCTGTTTGAGAAAACAGTTGTTCCCTCCTTTCCTATTGAAGAAGTTGCCATTATTACCATTTTCGAAAATTCTTCCAAGGCTCCCTCGAGGAAGCCTGTTAGAATTACATCCACTCCGAAGATCGCGCCTGTAATCATCACTGTTCTGGGGCCCATCCCCTACACCTCTGACAAAGTTGTCCCTTGGCATTATGGGGTAGATGTTTATGTTCTAGGTGTTAAGAAAGAGTTGGATGCTGATACCGGCGTCAGCAACATTACTGGGCCTGCTAAAGTCACCCGCAGCGGTAGACTTTTCTCACCTGATATTGCTCCACCAACTGTCCGAAGACCTGTTGTCATTACATCTGCAAGTGTTCCTGCTGCCATTCCTGATCAAGTTCTTAGTCCTCCCACTGTCTCCGAGTCATCTAGCGCTCGGGGCAAAGGGATCACCACTGATACGCCTACCCAGACGGAGGCACCGAAGACCATTACTGTTGAAACTTCCAGACAGGAAATGGAAGAGATTTTAAAGATTATTAAGAAGAGTGATTATAATGTAGTTGAACAACTGGGGAAAACCCCATCCAAGATTTCTATGTTATCACTGTTGTTGTGCTCAGAGGCCCATGCCAAGGCTCTGATTACCTTCCTAAAGTCTGCCCACGTGCCGCAAGAGACCTTAGCTGATCAGTTTACCGATTGTGTGGCCAATTTAACTGCTGATAATGGTTTTGGTTTCTCCGACGCTGATCTGACTGCTAAAGGGAAGAACCATAACGATGCCCTGCATGTCTCCATTGAATGCAGGGGCACTACTCTTGCACATGTGTTGGTTGACACTGGTTCCTCATTGAACGTCTTGCCCAAGAAAGCTCTAGACAGGCTGGATTGCGAAGGGTTGGAACTAAAGCCAAGTAACATTGTTGTCCGGGCCTTTAATGGGTCTAAGAGGATGGTGCATGGTGAGGTTGATTTCCAATCAAAGTTGGTTCTCAGGTCTTCAATTCTACATTTTACGTGATGGAAATTTGGCCATCCTATTCTTGTTTGTTGGGTCGTCTATGGATCCACAAAGCTGGAGCTGTAACCTCAACGCTCCACCAGAAGCTGAAGTACCCGGTCAAAGGGAAGATCGTGATAGTACAAAGGTAGGAAGAGTATATGGTCAGCCACCTTAACTCGTTCAGATACGTAGAGATGGATGGGGAGTTCATTGAGACCCCATTTCAGCACTTTGAAGAGGTTCCTCAAACACTGGCATCAGCTGAGACTGTGGTTGAAGATTATCCTATGAAGATGGCTTCCTTGAAGGACGCCCGGGCTGTTATTGAGAAGGGTGAGTATTCAAACTGGGGCCGACTTCCCGATTTCACTCAGAAGACTAACAAGTTTGGTTTGGGTTTCACGACAGAAGCTCAAAGGGTTGTTCATAGTGCAAGGACGGGAAAACCTCCTGTGTTCATCAGCAACTCGGGAGTAAATTCCATTGAAGATGATGTGGAGGAGTCTGAATTCGACAGCTGGATCTATCCTACGACCAACGGTGGACCAAGCAACTGGACGGCAAAGGACTTCATCCTTATTACTTTTGTTACCCAGTAATGAACTCTTTGTTTTGAATTTGTAACAGACAATGTTTTGAAACTTTATGGCCCGGTGACTTACCCGGGGAACCGTGGCTTCATTTGTGAGGGCTTTTGTGTGCCATTTTCATATATCATTAATAAAAGCCTTGGACGTTTTTTTGCATTTTGCGCTCCTTATTTTTCTTTATTATATATATTGCAAAACAACTATTTTACACACAATCACATATACAGGTCTCCATCCACTCTGTATCTCACTGGTAATGACTCTGCTACTGCCGGTGATGACTTCAAAAATCCGATCAAATTAGCCGAAGACGAAGGTGAAGGTGATTGCGAAGTGCCTGGTGAACTTGCAAGACTGCTACTCCAGGAAGAGAGGGCCATTCAGCCACATGAAGAGCTAGTGGAAACGGTGAATCTGGGTACCGAGACAGACAAGAAGGAAGTCAAGATTGGTGCAAATTTGGAGCTTAGTGTGAAACAACGGTTGATTCAGATGCTGCATGACTATGTTGAAATCTTTTCCTGGTCTTATGAAGATATGCCTGGGTTGGATACTGACATTGTGGTTCACCGCCTGCCTACCAAGGAAGATTTCCCTCCGGTAAAACAGAAGGTTCGCCGTATGCGCCCGAAGATGTCTGAGAAAATCAAGGCCGAAGTTATGAAACAATTTGACACCGGTTTTCTAGCAGTGACTTCTTACCCTCTGTGGGTCGCCAATATGGTTCCGGTACCGAAGAAAGATGGTAAAGTCTGAATGTGTGTTGACTACAGGGATTTGAACAGGGAAAGCCCTAAGGATGACTTCCCTCTGCCTCACATCGATGTTCTGGTTGACAATACTGCTCAGCACAAGGTATTCTCCTTTATGGATGGTTTCTCCGGTTATAATCAAATCAAGATGGCTCCTGAAGACATGGAAAAGACCACTTTTGTTACTCAGTGGGGTACCTTTTGTTACAAGGTCATGCCTTTTGGGTTGAAGAATGTTGGGGCAACATATCAGCGTGCCATGGTTGCTTTATTTCATGACATGATCCATCATGAGATTGATGTATACGTCGACAATATGATTGTGAGGTCCCAAACTGAGGAGGAACACCTTGACCATCTACAAAAGCTGTTTGATAGGTTGAAGTTATACAAGTTGAGATTGAACCCAAACAAATGCACCTTCGGGGTAAGGTCCGGTAAGCTGATGGGTTTCATTGTAAGCGACAAAGGTATTCAAGTGGATCCTTCCAAAGTGAAAGCCATACAAGAGATGCCAGCTCCCAAGACGGAGAAAGAAGTCTGAGGCTTTCTAGGACGACTGAATTATATTGCCCGATTCATCTCGCACCTAACTGCCACTTGTGAGCCAATCTTCAAGCTGCTAAAGAAAGATCAAGTGGTACGTTGGAACGATGAATGTCAGGCCGCTTTCGAAAGAATCAAAGAGTATCTCCAGGAGCTACCCATCCTAATGCCACCAGTTGAAGGGAGACCTCTGATCCTATACTTGACAGTACTTGACAATTCAATGGGGTGTGTGATGGGGAAGCATGACGATTATGGCCGAAAAGAGCATGTTATTTATTACCTTAGCAAAAAGTTTACCGACTGTGAGACCCATTACTCACTGCTTGAGAAAACTTGCTGAGCTTTGGCATGGGCTGCTCGCCGGCTGAGACAGTATATGCTGACTCACACTACTCTGTTAATTTCAAAGATGGATCCAATCAAGTATATCTTCCAAAATCCTGCCTTGTCTGGAAGAATAGCAAGATGGCAGATGATCTTGACTGAGTATGACATCCAGTACACAACTCAAAAAGCAATCAAGGGAAGTGTATTGGCATACCATTTGGTACATCAGGCAGTGGATGATTACCAGTCTATGAACTTCGAATTCCCGGACGAGAGTATCATGGTAGTGATTGATTGTGAGACACCTGGACCGGATGAAGGACCTGAAGAGGGATCCCGATGGTCTATGTACTTTGATGGAGCTTCAAACGCTTTGGGTAATGGCATTGGCGCTGTGATAATATCTCCTAAAGGCTCTCATACTCCGTTTACCGCCCGATTATGTTTCAACTGCACCAACAATATGGCGGAGTATGAAGCCTACATCATGGGTCTTCGAGCAGCAATTGACCTAAGGATTAAGTTTCTGAGTGTCTTCAGAGATTTCGCTCTCGTGATTAGTCAGATCAAAGGAGAGTGGGATACGAAACACCCAAATCTTATTCCTTACAAGGAGTATGTGTTGACGTTGCTTCCCCACTTTGAGGAGATAACCTTTGAACACTTCCCGAGAGAAGAGAATCAGTTGGCGGACGCGTTAGCTACGATGTCTTCTATGTTCAAAGTCAAATGTGACAATGAGGCCCCTCGGATCATTATTTGGAAATTAGATGAACCTGCAAATTGTTGTGATCTTGAGACTGAAGAGGTAACAGAAAAGACCTGGTATCATGAGGTGAAGAGATACCTTAAAGCTCAGGAGTACCCCGAGGGTGCATCTGTTAATGACAAGAAGTTTCTGAGGAGATTCGCGGCGAAGTTCTTCATCAGCAATGACATTCTTTACAAGCGTAACCATGATTCAACCTTACTACATTGTATGGATAAGACTGAAGCAGAAGCGATCATGGCGGAGCTACATGAAGGTACTTTTGGAACTCATTCCAGCGGACATACCATGACAAAGAAAATCCTTCGGGCAGGATATTACTGGTCTAAAATGGAAGCCGACTATTATCAGCATTCTCGGACATGTCACAAGTGCCAGGTCTATGCTGATAAGGTGCACATTCCTCCAGTTCCTCTGAACATTTTGACAGCACCTTGGTCGTTTGCAATATGGGGCATTGATATGATCGACGAGATCAGACCTACGGCATCCAACTGGCATCATTTCATCCTGGTAGCAATTGATTACTTTACGAAGTGGGTTGAAGCAGCCTCCTTTGCTACGGTAACCAAGAACGTCGTGGCACGGTTCATTCGGCACAACCTGATCTGTCGATACGGTGTACCAGAGAGGATCATTACGGACAATGGTACCAATCTTAATAACAAAATGATCTCTGAGCTCTGCGAACAATTCAAGATACAGCACCATAACTCTTCTACCTACCGGCTGAAGATGAATGGGGTTGTTGAAGCGGAAAATAAGAACATTAAGAAGATTATGCAGAAGATGACAGTGACATACAAGGACTGGCACGAGATGTTACCGTTTTATCTTCATGGGTATCGTACCTCAGCACGAACGTCAACAGGGGCAACACCCTATTCCTTGGTTTATGGCATGGAGGCAGTCTTGCCTATTGAAGTTCAGATACCCTCTCTCTGGATCATGAAGGATGCGGGTTTGAGTGAAGATGACCGGATTCAGACCTGGCTTGATCAACTGAATCTAATCGACGAAAAGAGACTTACTGCTATTTGTCATGGTCAGACGTACCAAAAACGGATGATCAAGGCATTTAACAAGAAAGTCAGACGACAAGAGTATCAAGTTGGAGACCTGGTAATCAAGCGCATTATTCTACCTCAAGGTGATCCCAGGGGCAAATGGACCCCTACTTACGAAGGGCCATTTGTGGTTAACAACATTTTCTTAGGAGGAGCTATGATTCTAACAACCATGGATGGTGATGACCTTCCTTACCCCGTCAATGCGGACATAGCGAAAAGATACTATGCATAAGCAAAGACCCGCTAGGTTGACTGGCCTAGGCAAAAATAAGGGCTTCCCGGCGAACCAAAAGGGTTCGGGCAAAAATAAGGGATGAAAATAAAAAATATGTACACCCGGCAAGTCGAAAACCTGAAAAGGCGGCTTGGGCAAAAATGGGTATCCCGGTGGACTGAAAACCCAAAAGGGCGGTCCAGGCAAAAATTAGGGATTAAAGCGTAATACTATGTCTCATTGGATCACCTCGCATCCAGACTTCGGTATCAACTATCAAGCTCGGACGGCACTAATCAATCAGATTCATCTTCAACTAAGCAGCAAAGTGATGAGACGCTTGAAGATATAAAGGCAATAGCAGAATTGGAACCCAGTGGGATTGTTTACATAGCTGTTTTGTTTTCTTTTCACAAATTTTATAGATTCTATTTGTTCGGCGGCGTTCTCTTACTAGGACATCAGCCTCTTGTACAAAAACGCCTATTTTCAGGCCAAAACTTCAAAATCAATACAAATGCATGTTCAAACAAGATTCAAATTTTTTTTCCTTTATCTGTTTTGTTTTGCAAAGAACGTCCAATGTTCATTTTTGATATATGCATTTGACATTAATTGCTGCTCATAAATATTTACATGCAAAACAAAGGACGAATTACGGGTAATGTCAGAAACAGGGGCAATAAGAATTGTCTGAGCTGTCTAGTTGCTCTATCCCCCAAGGTACCAAGGTAGGTTCAGTTGAAGAATGTGACCAAGATACCGTCACTCCCCGCAGAGTAAAATAGTAATGGTAGCTCTCCCCACTAGGACTTGCAACTATGAACGAATCAGCAATACTCTCCCCCAAGCAGAGTTAGTCTACCATCAGCCCCGAAAAGGTTGGGTATCCCCAGAAGGTCTTAACATTCCCCAACGGAGTATAAAGATATCCTCCAGCAAGCGTAAGAGCATCCCCGGCAATCTTAGTATTCCTCAACAGAATATAAGAATATTTCCCGGCGGAATACAAGATACCACAATGGAGTCATTTCCCCCAGCGCAGTCTAAAAAAGCTTTCCCGATGGAGTTGAATCATCTTCCCCATTAGACTCTGGAAGCTTGTCCCCTACAAAGCACAAATAAGTCTCCTCAGCCAAATTCAGAGGTTATCCTCACAAGAGTCTAACTGGGTTATCCTCGGCAAGTTGCAACTGAAAGATTATCCCCAATGAAGTTCTTTCTATCCCCAGTGGAGTTCATCATTAAAATCCCCAACAGAGCTTGTCAACGGGATCCCCAGCGGTGTTTATCATTAAAATCTCAGCAAAGTATCTCTTCCCCACAGAGTAATTCCCCACAGAGTAATTCCTTCATCAGTTTATTCCCCAACAGAGTTCTTCTCTCCCGCAAGCTTATTCTCACAACCATCTTCGTTCATCATCCCCAGCGGAAAAGAAGAACTCAACTCTATTCTCCAGCGGTTCCAGGATTTATTTTCCCCAGCTGAAACATCACGTTTCCATACATCTTGATACATGCATGTACGCATCATACCATACAATCTCATTTATGTTGAGAACATCATTGCTTGATTCATCTCATGCATTGCATGTGACTGACTTTTACCTTTCAGGAAAAATGATGTTAAGTTCTCAGCTTAGTCGAAGATCTGACCAGTTCTTAAACCTCAATTTAATTATCCTCGGTTGAATTTCAGATAAGGTTCCCAATCTCGACAGTTTCTCTACGTCATAGTGTGGACGAGTACTATAACCTCAACGGTATTCTCCCGATGAGCACGAGTCAGTTCCTAGATTTTGATGTTTTCCTCCATCATAGTGTGGACGAGTTCTATAACCTCAACGGTATACTCCCGTTGAGCACGAGACAGTTCCTAGATCTTGATGAAGATGCTTCCCTACATCATAGTATGGACAAGTACTTTAACCTCAACGGTATACTCCTATTGAGCACGAGTCAGTTCCTAGATCTTGTTGTTTTCCTCCATCATAGTGTGGATGAGTTCTATAACCTCAACGGTATACTCCCGGTGAGCACGAGACAATTCCTAGATCTTGATGAAGATGCTTCCCTACATCATAGTGTGGACGAGTACTATAACCTCAACGGTATACTCCCATTGAGCACGAGTCAGTTCCTAGATCTTGATGTTTTCCTCCATCACAGTGTGGACGAGTTCTATAACCTCAACGGTATACTCCCGGTGAGCACGAGACAGTTCCTAGATCTTGATGAAGATGCTTCCCTACGTCATAGTGTGGACGAGTACTATAACCTCAACGGTATATTCCCATTGAGCACGAGTCAGTTCCTAGATTTTGATGTTTTCCTCCATCATAGTATGGACGAGTTCTATAACCTCAGCGGTATACTCCCGGTGAGCACGAGACAGTTCCTAGATCTTGATGAAGATGCTTCCCTACGTCATAGTTTGGACGAGTACTATAACCTCAACGGTATACTCCCGGTGAGCACGAGTCAGTTCCTAGATCTTGATGTTTTCCTCCATCATAGTATGGACGAGTTCTATAACCTCAGCGGTATACTCTCGGTGAGCACGAGACAGTTCCTAGATCTTGATGAAGATGCTTCCCTACGTCATAGTGTGGACGAGTACTATAACCCCAACGGTATACTCCCATTGAGCACGAGTCAGTTCCTAGATTTTGATGTTTTCCTCCATCATAGTGTGGACGAGTTCTATACCCTCAACGGTATACTCCCGGTGAGCACGAGACAGTTCCTAGATCTTGATGAAGATGCTTCCCTACGTCATAGTGTGGACAAGTACTATAACCTCAACGGTATACTCCCATTGAGCACTAGTCAGTTCCTAGATCTTGATGTTTTCCTCCATCATAGTGTGGCGGAGTTCTATAACCTCAATGGTATACTCCCGGTGAGCACGAGACAGTTCCTAGATCTTGATGACTATGCTTCCCTACGTCATAGTGTGGACGAGTACTGTAACCTCAACGGTATACTCCCATTGAGCATGAGTCAGTTCCTAGATTTTTATGTTTTCCTCCATCATAGTGTGGAAGAGTTCTATAACCTAAACGGTATACTTCCGGTGAGCACGAGACAGTTCCTAGATCTTGATGAAGATGCTTCCCTACGTCATAGTGTGGACGAGTACTATAACCTCAACGGTATACTCCCGGTGAGCACGAGTCAGTTCCTAGATCTTGATGTTTTCCTCCATCATAGTGTGGACGAGTTCTATAACCTCAATGGTATACTCCTGTTGAGCACGAGACAGTTCCTAGATCTTGATGAAGATGCTTCCCTACGTCATAGTGTGGACAAGTACTATAACCTCAATGGTATACTCCCAGTGAGCACGAGTCAGTTCCTAGATCTTGATGTTTTCCTCCATCATAGTGTGGACGAGTTCTATAACCTCAGCGGTATACTCCCGGTGAGCACGAGACAGTTCCTAGATCTTGATGAAGATGCTTCCCTACGTCATAGTTTGGACGAGTACTATAACCTCAACGGTATACTCCCATTGAGCACGAGTCAGTTCCTAGATTTTGATGTTTTCCTCCACCATAGTGTGGACGAGTTCTATAACCTCAACGGTATACTCCCGGTGAGCACGAGACAGTTCCTAGATCTTGATGAAGATGCTTCCCTACGTCATAGTGTGGACAAGTACTATAACCTCAGCGGTATACTCCCATTGAGCACTAGTCAGTCCTAGATCTTGATGTTTTCCTCCATCATAGTGTGGACGAGTACTATAACCTCAACGGTATACTCCCATTGAGCACGAGTCAGTTCCTAGATCTTGATGTTTTCCTCCATCATAGTGTGGACGAGTTATATAACCTCAACGGTATACTCCCGGTGAGCACGAGACAGTTCCAAGATCTTGATGAAGATGCTTCCCTTCGTCATAGTGTGGACGAGTACTATAACCTCAACGCTATACTTCCATTGAGCACGAGTCAATTCCTAGATTTTGATGTTTTCCTCCATCATAGTGTGGACGAGTTCTATAACCTCAACGGTATACTCTCGGTGAACACGAGACAGTTCCTAGATCTTGATGAAGATGCTTCCCTACGTCATAGTGTGGACGATTACTATAACCTCAACGGTATACTCCCATTGAGCACGAGTCAGTTCCTAGATTTTGATGTTTTCCTCCATCACAGTGTGGACGAGTTCTATAACCTCAACGGTATACTCCCGATGAGCACGAGACAGTTCCTAGATCTTGATGAAGATGCTTCCCTACGTCATAGTGTGGACGATTACTATAACCTCAACGGTATACTCCCATTGAAAACGAGTCAGTTCCTAGATTTTGATGTTTTCCTCCATCATAGTGTGGACGAGTTCTATAACCTCAACGGTATACTCCCGGTGAGCACGAGACAGTTCCTAGATCTTGATGAAGATGCTTCCGTATGTCATAGTGTGGACGAGTGCTATAACCTCAACAGTATACTCCCGGTGAGCACGAGTTAGTTCCTAGATCTTGATGTTTTCCTCCATCATAGTGTGGACGAGTTCTATAACCTCAGCGGTATACTCCCAGTGAGCACGAGACAGTTCCTAGATCTTGATGAAGATGCTTCCCTACGTCATAGTGTGAACGAGTACTATAACCTCAACGGTATACTCCCATTGAGCATGAGTCAGTTCCTAGATTTTGATGTTTTCCTCCATCATAGTGTGGACGAGTTCTATAACCTCAACGGTATACTCCCGGTGAGCACGAGACAGTTCCTAGATCTTAATGAAGAGGCTTCCCTACGTCATAGTGTGGACAAGTACTATAACCTCAACGGTATACTCCCATTGAGCACTAGTCAATTCCTAGATCTTGATGTTTTCCTCCATCATAGTGTGGACGAGTTCTATAAACTCAACGGTATACTCCCGGTGAGCATGAGACAGTTCCTTGATCTTGATGAAGATGCTTCCCTACGTCATAGTGTGGACGAGTACTATAACCTCAACGGTATACTCCCATTGAGCACGAGTCAGTTCCTAGATCTTGATGTTTTCCTCCATCATAGCGTGGACGAGTTATATAACCTCAACGGTATACTCCCGGTGAGCACGAGACAGTTCCTAGATCTTGATGAAGATGCTTCCCTAAGTCATAGTGTGGACGAGTACTATAACCTCAACGGTATACTCCCATTGAGCACGAGTCAGTTCCTAGATTTTGATGTTTTCCTCCATCATAGTGTGGACGAGTTCTATAACCTCAACGGTATACTCCCGGTGAGCACGAGACAGTTCCTAGATCTTGATGAAGATGCTTCCCTATGTCATAGTGTGGACAAGTACTATAACCTCAACGGTATACTCCCATTGAGCACTAGTCAGTTCCTAGATCTTGATGTTTTCCTCCATCATAGTGTGGACGAGTTCTATAACCTCAACGGTATACTCCCGGTGAGCACGAGACAGTTCCTAGATCTTGATGAAGATTCTTCCCTACGTCATAGTGTGGACGAGTACTATAACCTCAATGGTATACTCCCATTGAGCACGAGTCAGTTCCTAGATTTTTATGTTTTCCTCCATCATAGTGTGGAAGAGTTCTATAACCTCAACGGTATACTCCCGGTGAGCACGAGACAGTTCCTAGATCTTGATGAAGATGCTTCCCTAAGTCATAGTGTGGACAAGTACTATAACCTCAACGGTATACTCCCATTGAGCACTAGTCAGTTCCTAGATCTTGATGTTTTCCTCCATCATAGTGTGGACGAGTTCTATAACCTCAACGGTATACTCCTGGTGAGCACAAGACAGTTCCTAGATCTTGATGAATATGCTTCCCTACGTCATAGTGTGGACGAGTACTATAACCCCAACGGTATACTCCCATTGAGCACGAGTCAATTCCTAGATCTTGATGTTTTCCTCCATCATAGTGTGGACGAGTTATATAACCTCAACGGTATACTCCCGGTGAACATGAGACAGTTCCTAGATCTTAATGAAGATGCTTCCCTACGTCATAGTGTGGACGAGTACTATAACCTCAACGGTATACTCCCATTGAGCACGAGTCAGTTTCTAGATTTTGATGTTTTCCTCCATCATAGTGTGGACGAGTTCTATAACCTCAACGGTATACTCCCGGTGAGCACGAGATAGTTCCTAGATCTTGATGAAGATGCCTCCCTACGTCATAGTGTGGACGAGTACTATAACCCAACGGTATACTCCCGGTGAGCACGAGTCATTTCATAGATCTTGATGTTTTCCTCCATCATAGTGTGGATGAGTTCTATAATCTCAGCGGTATACTCCCGGTGAGCACGAGACAGTTCCTAGATCTTGATGAAGATGCTTCCCTATGTCATAGTGTGGACGAGTACTATAACCTCAACGGTATACTCCCATTGAGCATGAGTCAGTTCCTAGATTTTGATGTTTTCTTCCATCATAGTGTGGACGAGTTCTATAACCTCAACGGTATACTCCCGGTGAGCACGGGACAGTTCCTAGATCTTGATGAAGATGCTTCCCTACATCCTAGTGTGGACAAGTACTATAACCTCAACGGTATACTCCCATTGAGCACGAGTCAGTTCCTAGATCTTGATGTTTTCCTCCATCATAGTGTGGACGAGTTCTATAACCTCAACGGTATACTCCCAGTGAGCATGAGACAGTTCCTAGATCTTGATGAAGATGCTTCCCTACGTCATAGTGTGGACGAGTACTATAACCTCAACGGTATACTCCCATTGAGCATGAGTCAGTTCCTAGATTTTGATGTTTTCCTCCATCATAGTGTGGACGAGTTCTATAACCTCAACGGTATACTCCCGGTGAGCATGAGACAGTTCCTAGATCTTGATGAAGATGCTTCCCTACTTTATAGTGTGGATAAGTACTATAATCTCAACGGTATACTCCCATTGAGCACGAGTCAGTTCCTAGATTTTGATGTTTTCCTCCATCATAGTGTTGACGAGTTCTATAACCCCAATGGTATACTCCCAGTGAGCACGAGACAGTTCCTAGATCTTGATGAAGATGCTTCCCTACGTCATAGGTTGGACAAGTACTATAATCTCAACGGTATACTCCCATTGAGCACGAGTCAGTTCCTAGATCTTGATGTTTTCCTCCATCATAGTGTGGAAGAGTTCTATAACCTCAACGGTATACTCCCGGTGAGCACGAGACAGTTCCTAGATCTTGATGGAGATGCTTCCCTGCGTCATAGTGTGGACGAGTACTATAACCTCAACGGTATACTCCCGGTAAGCACGAGTCAGTTCCTAGATCTTGATGTTTTCCTCCATCATAGTGTGGATGAGTTTTATAACCTCAGCGGTATACTCCCGGTGAGCACGGGACAGTTCCTAGATCTTGATGAAGATGCTTCCCTACCTCATAGTGTGGACAAGTACTATAACCTCAACAGTATCCTCCCATTGAGCACGAGTCAGTTCCTAGATCTTGATGTTTTCCTCCATCATAGTGTGGACGAGTTCTATAACCTCAACGGTATACTCCCGGTGAGCACGAGACAGTTCCTAGATCTTGATGAAGATGTTTCCCTACGTTATAGTGTGGACAAGTTCTATAACCTCAACGGTATACTCCATTGAGCACGAGACAGTTCCTAAATCTCAACAAAGTTAGACTTCCCCAACGGAATCTTCTACAAACAACAAGTATGCAAGTTCTCGCTAAGGAATCTCTTATGCGATTGACACTCCTGCAGATGGCATCTATAAGCCCATCCTCCTACCAACAATCTCCAAATGGCATCTATAAGCCCATTCCCGACATCACAATGTTGATACTGCACCATACGAGTGCAAATTTTTGGGCACTCTAGTGTTCAATTATCTTCCACCTTCGGATCACGAAAGGCTCGAAGGCCAATCTATAAACTCAGGTTTAAGAAAATTGAACAGGGGCAACTATTGTACCCCAAAATTTGCCCTCTCAATTATCAAGGCCACTCTCACAAAGGATTCCCAAAATTCAAGCTTACACAAATATATTTGGATTTTTCAGCATTAAGATTAAAGAGGAAATTGCTAAAAAAGGTAAAACAGATTGAAATGCTCTTTTTGACAAAATTGAAGGAAAAACAAGTTCTCTTTGATTTTACATCCTTCGATTGGTAACTTTGGCTCCTTCGATGTAGGCTTGGTTGCATCCTTCGATTGGGCGCTGGACTCCTTTTGGGCAAGTTCATTTCTTGTTTCATTGGGACATTGGACTTCGTTTGAATGTTGTATTCTCTTAAGTATAAATATTTCACTTGGCCATATAGCCTCTTTCCTGCGTGTTAGCCAATATTTACAAGGCAAAAACCCTCTTGATGATGTCCTTCGATCTAGGAGGAAAAGCCTCTCTTTTGCCCTCTTTCGATCACACATCCTGCCCTTGCACACCTTTTTCGTTTGGGGGAGTGACTTCTCCGACGTTGCAAGCTTCGATTGAGCCTTCCATCCATGGCACACATCCTTCGCTTGGGGGTGTGAATCCTTGGGCACAAGTGTTTCGTCATTCTTTCGTTTGGCCATATGGCCCCTTTGTAGGTAAATTTGAGTGGGAAGAATTTCTTGTTAGAAATGGCATGTTCTAAGCATACAAATTCTTCACTATGTCATTGCCTCAGGCGAAGAAAGCATCTTGGTGGTGCATTCAAAGAAGTTTTTTCAGGCATGTTTGGATGTCCCCAATCGAAGGACATATATTACTGATCCATCTCAAGAGCATTAATTTGGCCCATTCGAAGGATTATCTAGGGAAGTCATTCGAACGTCACTTTGTTTGGAAAAAAAAAAGAGGAGATGGTTAATGAAAGTCTGGTCGAAAGGTGAGGCTAGGGAGTCAAGACAAAAGGATGAGAGGCCAAAGGAATTTTTTGACCAAGTCTCATGCGCTGCCTGGCTCGGGCCTGATTCACTGGCCATAAAACGCCAAAACTGCTGCACAGCAGTCCTGAAACACTGCCCAATTCCTTGCACCAAAATGGCAATAAAATACTGTCCCTCGAAAGCTACAAATACAGCATACGCCTTTTGTTTGAATTTTTTGTTTTCCCTCCCAAAGCATCAGCCTAAGCCATCTATAAATATGAGCCTCCACCATACATGTTAGGGGCGCCTTAAGAATTGCAAGAAAACTCTAGTGAAAATTCTCAAAACTCTCAGACACCTCCCAATGTTTTATTCCTAACACTCCTAAAAAAAATAACTCAGACCCTTCATACATTGTGACTGTTCAAGCAAGGTGGTAATTGAACTAGCCTTAGGAAGACCCCAACGAACTTCCATTCATCACCAAGGAAGTCACTTGCTGTTTCCCTCGATTTAAGCGCTTCAAGAGGTAAGTTCACTCTAAACTTAGAACTATTTCATTTTTATATTATGTGTGCATACCAATAAAAAAATGTAGATATTTCATCTAGGGAGTTTAACCATGTTTCAATCTTCGATCCTAAATGCCTATATGTTAAAAGTTTTGACCCTGACTATTTAGACTTTGGACTTTTGAGACCCATTAATCTTGTGCTAACCCATGGCCTGTAGCTTTGAAAGTTACACTTGAGTGTTGTGTTTTAAAAGTTTAAAACAGGTTCTCTGTATCCTTCGATTGGCTAAGTATTCAAGCCTTTCGAATCTCAACCTAAGGGCATGGCACTCCTGCAGTCAAAGGAAGCAGCAAAGAGCCTGAGGCAAAGAGTGTACTTCCCGTTGACCCCAGGCCTCAAACGAAAGAAGTAGCCAGGAGGATGTCCACACTGACTACCAAGTCTCAATCGAAAGAAGCAGGAGAAGGGTGAAATCAAAATACACGACCTTACTGACTCCAGGCCCAAATTGAAGGAAGTCAGAAAGGGCAGAATCGAAGGGTGTCTCTGCCCAGATCGAAAGGATCATTTTTATTCCTTTTATTTTTGTTTTGTCTTTACATTTCTTGCTCTTCAATATGGTTGTAATAGCGTAGGATTTATTTTCTGCATTTTTATTACTTTCGCATAAATGCTAGTAATTTAGGATGTATAGAAAGATGAAAACAACAAGTAGACAACCCCTAATCAAAGACTAAATGCATGCAAATCAAACACATTATTCACACATGCACCCTTAGGGTATCTCCACTTGGTTGCCTAAACAAAAGGGCCATGTTATGCATGTCAAGTACTTTGGCAAAACGAGAACAATCAAAATGATCATAGACCCTCGATGACGCTATCGGAGTTGCCTAAACAAAATGATCAAGTCCCTTAAGGAAAAATTTCCAAAGATACTCGACACTATTGCTTTCATGGTCTATACGATGATTCGCGCCTGTCCCGTTAACATCCTAACACAAGGTTGTTCACCAAATACAATGGTGAAGCAACACTGTTAAAAGGGTTAAAAACGTAAGAAAGATCTTTGAGTAAAATAGGGTAGATAGCTCTTAGTTACTTGATCAAACTTGCAAAAAACATCCTTGATATATTTCAAACAACACAACTTCAAAAACAATTTCCAAACAACATTGAAAAAACATTGAAACATCTTTTCAAAAAAGACAAACACCTTTGTAAAACATTCAAACAAGAGTTGTTACAAAGGTTGCCTAGACAAGGCATCTTTTTCAAAACATTTTCAAAACCACACACAAAGCACCATTTCAAACAATTGAAAATGCAAAGCAAGTGATCTAAGCAAGTAACTAAGAGCCCATGGATAACCATGGATAGAAAGGGTGCTAATACTTTCCCTTTCTATAATCTACTCCCCGAACCCACGAAAACATCCTTCGATTACAAACGCAAATCCCAAGTCAGTTCTCCCACCGTATCACATTTTCCAAATGGCATCTGTAAGTCCATTCCCTACACGATTAACCAATACATCACCGAGTGCTACTTTTAGGTTGCTCTAGTGTTCAATCAATTGCCAATCTACATCTCTAGGTATAAGAAGAATGAACAGAGGCAGCTGTTGTACCCAAAATTTGCCCTCTCATTTTTCTCAAGGCATGCCCATTAAGGTCCCTAACTTGCCCAAGGATGACTAAGAATTGACCAGACTAATTATCCTCCTAAGGCAATGAACCTCTAACTAGGGTTTTCAATTTTCATCAATATGTGTGAGATCTAAAGGTCTCAAGTGTTTTCCATGGTCCTAATATGCCTTCAAGATTTTCTATGCCATGTTTCATGCCTTGCACAACAAGTTTGCTCAATCAATTGCCCAAATGTTTGAAAATCAACTATATTAGGTCAAAAGTCAATTGTGGCCCAAATACAGTCAAACTTCATGTTTTTGGTCAACATCAACATTTTGAAGTGATATCCATCATTTGATCAAGGGTTGATCATGATTCCTCAAGAAATGCTCCTAATTCATCAAAAGTCAAGAATTGCTAATTAGGGTTTCTATAGGAAAAGTCAACCAAACTTTGACCAAGCATACATTTCATATACTTCATCCATTTCCCCCCAAAAAAGCTCATATTGAAGAGAATATAATTCCCTACAACTTCTCTTCATCCCGTAAGTCCAAGAAATGCACCATTTGAAAGCCCCTTTTTTCCAAGACCTTTTACCTCAAGATAAAATTTTCAAATGCAAAATTGATAAAAAGAGGGATTGAAGAAGACATCTTGGGCTTTCCAAAAAGTCCCAGATCATCATCATGAGATAAACATTGAGCAAGTTATGGCTTACCCAATTTGGGAAAATTTGGGAATTTTCAAGAATTATGCATTGAGCAAATTTGATGTTTTAAGGCAAGGGCTCAATTTCTTGGACTTCAAGTATCTTCCTAAGTTTATAGTGGACTTATAAAATTATTCTTGCCATGCCTTTCATTTACTAATTATTTTATTCATATTTATTTTAATTTATTTCAAATAAATATAAAATAAAATGTATAAAATAATTGGAAATGGGCTTTGAGCTTTGGGTTGATGTTTTGGACAACCTAGGCCCATAAAATTTTGTGCAAAGGTGTCCACATTCATTCTATTTAAAAAGGGACAAGTTTCCTTGTTTTTGGCCAAAGTTACGAATTTCATTCATGGCTTTGAAACATTTGCTTTAAGGTTATTTAAACCTTTGCTTTCTTGTCTCCTCATTCCTCTCTATATAAACAAGCATCTAGAAAGCATTTCAACATGCCTACACAGCCTAGAGAGAGCTCTACCATTTTTGCAAAATTATCAAAAGTGGTAAAAATTCGAAACTCACTCTGCAGGTACTTTTGGTCCGAACTAGTAATCATACATTGCTCTTGATGTTCCTAGGGACTTGTTCCAACCATCCTCAAAGCTTGCAAGGTCCCATATCACCGGATCCAAGCTATCACTATTTTCAGCAGGTTAGGGGAATTACATGGAATGCATGACGTCTAGAACATGAAATATCATGTACCATCAAGTACTGCTCAAACTGGATCCAAGGATGGACCTGGGCTTCACAATCTGGGCTTAGCGAAATTTCAATTGCAACCCCCATTCTACTTCAGCCATAAAGCACAATATATGTTCTTTTTGTTTTATTTAGTTATTTCATTTCTTAATATTTTTTAATAATAATAATAATAATAAACTCACAAAAAAATTAGGCATAGATTTTTTTTAATTAAATAATTAATTTCTTTAATTAATTAATTAATTAAAACTTTAGCCTTTTTCTTAATTAAAAATGAATTAGAATTTAAGTCTAACTAATTTCTTTTCATAATAAAAAAACCACAAAAAAAGCTTAGTTTATTTTTCTTAATTTAATTTTCTAACTAGACTTTAGGATAATTAATTTAATTATTTTTCTTAATTTAACTTTTTTTAAAATAAAAACCAACAACAAAAAGATTTTCTTTTATGTTTTCAGGCGTACTTTCAACTTTTCGCGTGTTTATTTCCTTTCGCATTGTTTATATTATTGTAATTGTTGTATGGAATGTAATAGATGATAAGTAGACTATTTTTATTTCTTTATTTTATTTTCCCCAATTGCTTTGGAATGTATATCCCACTCCTCGAACTATGTAATAGTATAGATTTATACTTTCCGCATTTTATTTTTCTGTATATATTACTTTTAGTAACTAGGCGTGTATGAAAAGACTAATAATCAAACGTTAGCTAACCTAACAAAAAGACAAAACATAATTGAATCTCAACACACTTGCACATGCGCACCTCTAAGGTATCTCCCACTTTGGTTACCTTTAAATAAAACAGTCATGAGGCAGAAATGCTTTAGTAAAGACACATAAATAAAAAAGATCATACTCCCTCGATGACCCTACAGTTGCATTCCGATAAATGATCTAGTCCCTAAAAGAAAATTGCTAAAGCGTCTACATAAATTGTCTTCGTGATTGTAAAACGTCTCTTCGATTGTCCCTCAACATTCGATGATAGGGCTACCTGCTCACTAATAGTAGGATAACACTATCTAAAGGGTAGGAGGAAAAGAATGTCCTTTTTCGAGTAGGTAGATGACTCTTAAGTACTTGCGCAAACTTAAGTTTTCACACTTACACACTTTTCAAAAACTATTTCCAAAATGCTTTATCACACTCTTGAGGACTGATGCAAGAGTTACCATAAAGCAAACAAAAATCTTTCATAACACACAAACACAAACAGTTTTCAAAAATGAGCAAGTACCTAAGAGCCCGTGGAAAACAACAGATAGAGAGGGTGCTAATACCTTCCCTTTCCATAATCTACCCCCCTTACTCAGAAAATCTCGAAAAAAAGGTTTTTTTCTGTTCTTTTCACCTTTTCCTTTGTTGGATAAAAGAAAATTTGGTGGCGACTCTTGCTTACCGTGAAATTTGCGAACACTAACTCAAAACTAGTATATAACAGTCGATTCTGCCACCGTATCACACTACCGCTACAGAAAAAATGGCGACATCACTGGGGACAGATCGACCAAATGCTGGTCCATATCTATGCGGATTGAGCCTACCTTTGTTTATATTGTGTATCTGATGTTATTTGTTTTATATTATATGTTGTATATATGTTTGTTTGAATTTTCTTGGTTTTCAGGGTGCTTGGTGATTTCTCATAAGTCGTCTACTCGGACTTGGGAAAACTTAAGATAGAACGGACGACATAGTCATGTTAACTTTGATGGAGGAATCACAAAAAGGAGACATTAGATCCCCCACTCAGTGGAGGCCCCTTTGAGTGTAGTATTCTTTTACCGAGAAATCGGGAAGATGAGCTGCTTTTGACCTGGGTGTAAGAACAAGATTTGGTTCTTCAATATTATCTCTGAGTTTTGATGATAAAAAATGAGTATGTTTGTGTGAACAATTTGGTTGTACTAATGTTTTTTATTATTGAGTACTTAACAAATAGATTCTGCTTCTGAAGGATGGCATGGCTAAGACATTAGAAGAGAACTACAGCCTATGTGCTACACAATTTCTGTTGAACAATAGCACAATACTCTAGAAGGATCTGAAGTATAAGCTCTAGTGTTTGTCTAAAGAAACCAGTCAAAATATCTGAAGAAAGAAGTTGCTAATTACGTCTAGATGCTGAAGACTCAAGCTTTTTAAGACAACGTGTTCTAAGGAAACACTTAAAAGATATGAAAATAGAAGTTTCCACTTAAGTCCAGATGCTGAAGACTCATGTTTCTAAAATACAATGTCTTCCAAAGAAATAAAGTTATAAGATTTCAAGACAAAGTTTCTACTGAATTCCAGATGCTAAAAAATTAGTTTCTAAAAGACAAGTTGTGTGTAAGAAGACAAAGTTAAAAGATCTAAAGACAATGTTTCTAACTGAAGTCCAAATGCTGGAGACTTTGTGTTTCTAATAACAAGGTTCTAAAGACAAGGATTCCTAAAGAACCAAGTGCTAAAGATTTTAAAGACGAAGGGTCTGAAGATTCCAAAGACTTGAAGTTCTAAAAGTCCAAGGTTATCTACAACAGGTTCTCAAGACCAAGTGTTGAAGACTCTAAAGATGTAACTCTTAAGACTCTGAATACTTGAAGCTCTTCTGATCCAAGGTTCGCTACAATGGGTTCTCAAGACCAAGTGTTGAAGACTCTGAAGACGCTGTTTTGAAGATTCTGAAGACCTTATGTTATGTTCCCTCTTCTGACCTCATGCTCGTAGAATCCTATGAATTGCAAAAGGAAATCATATAACGGTTACATGGTATAATAGTACACACTACAAAAAATATTTATTCCACTACCTCTTCACTAACTTGAAGTGTGGAAGAGATAAGGACGTAGCAGTATTGTTTTTAACGTCTCTTTTTCAAATAGCCAACGACTCTATTTTGCTTGGCTATATAAGAAAAGAATCATATGTTTAAACTTGTTGGTTGGCTGGTTGCTCAAAGCTGCAAGTTGCAAGTCGCATGTTGTTGGTGTTTAAAGCTAAAAATGAAAGTTGTCATTATTGGAACACAACCAAAAAATCTATCAACAACTATAACAACAACCATAACAACTGTTATTAAAATGATTATTCAATCATGTTGATACTGGTTACAATGAAATCATATATTTACAATGTGCTTAATTTGATATGTTGCATAAAGCTTGCTAAGTCGCAAAAGATAATGAAGATGATCATGAAAGCTCCAGTTACAAATCCACAACACAATTGTTGTGCTCTAAAGTGATCATAGAAGAAAATGGAACAAGGGTTGCTTTCTAGAATGTTCTAAGGTGAATCAAGATGAAGAAATCCTTCTCTCTACTACATCAAGATCAACAAAACTTTCAGAAGCTTATGAAGAAGAAGACTTCATCAATGCATGTGCTTTGGGTTGTTGTCCGTGAAGACGCTACTTGAAGAAAAGAAGACCACACATTGAAGCTACAATAAAATGTAATATGTTTTAGTGTGTGTTAGGTTCTTGTGCTGTAATTTATAATTCCCGTAATTTAATTAAATTATTTTTGGATTAATTTTGAAGTTGTGTTATGATGATAGATGTTGTGTTGTGATTAATTAAATTAATCTATTCTATTAAGTTGTAGAGTAATATTAGAATAATATTATTATTTGATGTGGGCTTATTTTTAAGGATTAGAAGTAGTAGAAAAAGGGTGTAGGAGTTTTAAGCCCATTAAGACATAATGAGAATTATAGGGTTATTATATTAGTTATTTAGAATTAATAAGGAAAAATAAGTAGCAGTAAGAAGAAAAGAAAAATAAGGGTTGGAAGAGAGAAAGAGAACGTGAAAGTTGTAGAAAAGAAGGAAAAGAGGAAGAACAGAATTCAATCAGAAAAGTTATGGAGCAACCATCAATCCAAGTTAAGGGCGGGGTTACGACTCTATAATAGAGTTTATGATGAGTAGTATGTGGGATTTGATTTGAAAAGTTGTTTTGTTTATGATTGAAATGTATATATTGTTGTTTGATGAGGATCAATGATTTAAAGATGAATAATGATGCCCTAATGATGTATAATTGATGTAGAAACATAGGATTATTATAGTTGATGATTACCTATGATTAGAGGATGCTTTTAGGACCTAGGGCAGGGAAATCACAATGAAAACCCAGTGAAATTGCAGAATAAATTCATTACAGATAAGTATGAGTCGACCTCAAAGGCCATGCGTCGACACATGCAGCTTTTAAGACTCAGGATGAGTCGATACATAGGATTATGTGTCGATACATGCAGTGTTTCAGACTCAGTATGAGTCGACACAAGAGGATTACGCGTTGACTCATGCAGGATTTCAGACCAGTACGCGTCGAATCAAAGAAGTATGTATCAACTCATGCAGTCCAATTTTTGACAAATTCTTCCAAAAGCTGTAACTTGAGTTTCCGGACTCCGTTTGAGGTTCCGTTTGAAGTGTTGGATAGTTAACGCGATGAAATTAATTCTTAAGGATTAAAATGAAGGATAAGAATAATAATTCCAGTACCCAAATTAGGATAGAGTTAGTTTCCCGCGTTAATCTCTATGATGATTTTGTGAAGTATGATGAGGATAAGACGATCTTAGATTATTGCTTGGTTCATAACAGTAAGATTAATAATAATAATGATGTAACATTGCAGTATAATAATATGTAGAGGTTTAGTAATTAGAGATGATCATTACATGATTAATTAATCATGAGCATTATCTTGTTGTAGGCATATGGCCAATGTTGAGGGATTGTGGATCTGTCATTTTACTGTTGTTATGGATGAGTTGGGGTGGAATTATGTCGATGAATTATGTTGATGAATTATGTTGGTGAATTATGTTGATGAATTATGTTGATGAATTATGTTGAAGAATTATGTTGATGAATTATGCTGATGAATTATGTTGATGAATGATATTGAGATGCCTTTAATAATTGGCAGCTATTAAGTTGTAGGCTTCTGGCCAACAATTATGTTATGTTGATATGTTGTTTGTTGTGGTTGTTGTTACTACATTCTTGATTGTGTCGCATACATTGCATATCAAGATGGAGTTGATGCTCGTTAAGCTGGACTGTATTGGCGAATATTAAGATGAAGGCTTATGCCTTGTTGAACGCCTCTATTTATTGGAAATTATTTTAAGATGGGAGTTCTGCTCCAATGGTACCACAAGCATTTGCATAGTATTGAGTCGCATTATATGATTGCATAAAGAAGTTGTGTAAAGATGCGGTAAATGTGTATATTGTTGGTGTTCTGTTGCGATTATTGTTGTTTATAAAATGTGAAGTGGTGATATTATATGATATGGCCTAACATATTATTTATCATACGGTTTATTATATTGTTAGATATCTCACCCCTTCTATTTGAATGTTACCCTTACGTTGGTAACGTGCAGGTAATCCTGAGTGAAGTTGGTTTACCTTCAGTAGTTCGAGTCGGTGTCATTTCTCTAATACGTAACACTCGGGGGGATGAACGCTTGTTGCTTTTAGTTATTGTTATTCTAATTGTTGAACTTTAATTTGATTATTTCTAAGTATGTGTTATTTTGAAGTTGTTGTAATGTTGGACAAGGATGTTATTATGATTCCGCTGCGTAGTTTTTCAAGTTATTGAATTCAGAGATTAAATTATTTTGATGTTGGTTCATCTGATGTTTTAAAGTGTTATGTATCCATGTTGAATGCAGTGTCTTTAAAGTAGAATTTGTGGGATCCCGATCCAGTTGTGTGAATTTTATAACTCTGATTTACAATTATAATTGCCGGGTAAAATTGGGGTGTTACAAAGTTGGTATCAAAGCAAAGTTGGTCCGTCCGACCAAGTTGTCGAGTCGTAGGTTGTTTAACAATCGAGTATTGTTAATTTGAGTTTTAACTGTTGTTTATGTTATAGTGTTAAGTTGAGATGACTGGAAGGAATGATGCTGCACTTGCTGCTGCTTTAGAAGAAATGGCGCATGTTATGGAGAATCGGTCGAATACTGACGGGAATGCTGGATCTCATAGTTTGGTGACTTTCCAGAGAGAGAATCCGCCTACCTTCAAGGGCAAGTATGATCTGTAAGTCTCAGAGTGCCTAAGAGGGGGGGGGGGGTGAATTAGGTCTTATAAAAATTTATTCGGTTTTATGAGAATTCTTGGTAGTAATTTTTTTTGGTTAAGTGTTTGAAGGTTTTGATTATATCTTTATCTTTTCCTGATTATGGTGATGAAAGCGATAAATTCGGAAAAGTAAAGAACACGGTGATATATCCTGGTTCCCCTTACAATCCGAGAGTACTCCAGTCCCCTTTCCAACACGAAAGAGATTTCACTATAGTTAGAATGATTGTACAGCCTATGCTTACTATCTAACCTATAGGGTGATCAAAGGTTCTTAACACCTTTAAGACCAAACAAACACTAATGTGAATGAAGAACAATCCTCTTCAAATCACAACACTTACTTCCAACAATCCTGGATAGTAAGGGAATAATTTCTTTAATGTAATACAATGATTTATTTTGAAATATATGGAGAGCTTTATCAATCTTCAATTGATCTTCTTCTTCAAGATATAAACAATTCTCAAACAATGTATATAAATGTTCACAATGTATGTATGAAACTTGTAATGATAATGAAAGTGTATATGGAAAGTTTCACAAAATTATGAACACATGAAAATATGAATTCAAATGTGAATGATGAAAAATTGTTTATTGAAGAAGTATAATTGTTAATTTGAAAATTGAAGCATTGTTTTTTGAAATAAGAAAATCTGCAGCATTTTATAAAGTCACAAGAACCTCTTCATTCATGCCAATTCATATGAAAAGTTGCAATGCATTCATGAAAAGATACCACTTGAAAAATGTTTAAAAACCAAAAGGAAAGTTGCACTGTTTCGCTAGGAACAGGTTCCGACACTGACAGAACCCGGTTCTTAGTGAACGTTATAACTTAGAATTCAAAAATATCATGCAGGAACGGTTCCCCTATTGGTACAACCCGGTTCCTGGTACAAATTCCAGGGACATGTTTTTGAACAAGTCTTGGAACCCGGTTCCCTGTTAGGGAGGAACCGGTTCCTGAAAGATAATTTTCAAAAATTCTTTTTGAAAAAGATTTTAAACAAAGTTTTTCTTAAGTGAAAACATGTTGGATATGTATATGATTATGAATACATATATTTTTTGTGAACATCTATATTCAAGATTAAGAATTATTTATACCATTTGACATTTGATGATTCTTAAATAATTCTTCAATAATCTTCAAGACTTTTATATGATGTTGATAAGCTTTTTACACATCCTTTGAATGTTGATGTCCATGTTGTCTTCATCAAAACACATGCTTTAAATATGACTTGAGAAGCTTGCAATTACATTCTCCCCATTTTTGATGATGACAACCAAGTCTTGAAAACAATTCTTGAAATGTTTTATGTTGTTTTGTGTAGTAAACATGTTGAGCAAATGCAAGGCTCCCCCTAAATTATATGCTCCCCCTAAGTCCATGATTCTTTGAATTTTGGAGTGAGTTTGATATTTATTTGGGCCTGCAATTTCTTTGAAACAAAACAACACATATGCATATTCTTCTCCCCCTTTGTTAACATCAAAAAGGATGGGGAAAAAGAGTGAAACAAATACATATAAAAATTAATATGTGCATCTTATGAGAAACATTTAGATATCACCTTCATCCAGAATACCAAGTTCTCTTCGGATTTTGAAGAATGGTTCTCGAGCAAGCGGTTTTGTGAAGATATCTGCGAGTTGGTTATGAGTATCCACAAAAGTGACTTCGACATCTCCTTTAAGAACATGATCACGGAGAAAATGATGTCGAATATCTATATGTTTGGTTCTTGAATGCATGACCGGATTCTTTGTAATATTGATAGCACTTGTATTGTCGCATCGAAGAGGAATACATCCGAGATCAAGTCCGTAATCACGGAGTTGTTGCTTGAGCCAAAGAATTTGTGCACAACAACTACCTGCTGCTATGTATTCTGCTTCGGCCGTGCTAAGAGCAACACATGCTTGCTTTTTACAAGCCCATGATACTAATGCATTTCCAATAATGTGACAAGCACCACTTGTGCTTTTACGATCAGTTTTACAACCTGCATAATCCGCGTCAGAATAACCAATTAAAGTGCAAATACTACCTTTAGGATACCATAAGCCGACATTGGTTGATCCTTTTAGATACTTCATGATCCTTTTAACTACCATGAGGTGTGATTCCTTTGGATTTGCTTGAAAGCGAGCACAAAGACAAACACTAAACATGATGTCAGGACGGCTTGCCGTCAAATACAATAAGGAACCAATCATACCTCGGTATTTTGTAATATCAATTGGAGTACCGGATTCATATTGATCAACATATGTACCGGAGCCCATTGGAGTATTCATTGCTTTACAATTGTCCATATCAAACTTTTTCAATAATTCTTTGCAATACTTAGATTGGTTGATGAAGATTCCATCTTCTAGTTGCTTGATTTGTAGTCCAAGAAAGTAGTTCATCTTTCCCATCATAGACATCTCGAATTCTCCATGCATCATCAATGAGAATTCCTCACACATTTCTTTGTTAGTCGATCCAAAAATGATATCATCAACATAGACTTGAACCAATAAAGTGTTACTTTGGACTTTCTTAATGAACAAGGTTTTATCAACCTTCCCCTTTTCGAAACCTTTTTCACACAAAAAATTGCTAAGTCTATCATACCATGCTCTTGGTGCTTGCTTTAAGCCATAAAGAGCCTTTCTCAACTTAAAGACATGTGTAGGATGTTTGAAGTCTTCAAATCCCGGAGGTTTTTTGACATAGACTTCTTCATTGATGTATCCATTCAAGAATGTGCTTTTGACATCCATTTGAAAAAGCTGAAAATTTAATGAACAAGCATAAGCAAGTAAAAGACGTATAGCTTCTAACCTTGCAACCGGAGCAAATGTTTCTTCAAAGTCGATTCCTTCCTCTTGATTGTAGCCTTGGGCAACTAACCTTGCTTTTTTTTGAACAATTAGACCATTCTCATCAAGTTTGTTCTTAAACACCCATCGGGTACCTATGATGTGTTTACCACTTGGTCTAGGAACAAGTTCCCAAACTTGATTTCTCTCGAATTGATTTAATTCTTCTTGCATAGCAATAATCCATTGATCATCTCCTAAGGCTTCATCAACTTTGGTAGGTTCAATTTGAGAAACAAACGCCATGTTTAAGCAAGCATCTTTTAGATTCAATCTTGTTGATACTCCTTTGCTAATGTCACCAATAATTTTATCAATAGGATGGTGTCTATGAGTTCTCCATTCTTTTGGTAGATCATTGGTGTTTGAATCTTGTTGTACAATGTTTTCTTGATTTTCCGGTGATTTCACAACTTGATCAATTGAAAGATCTTCCGGGGGTAAATCTATAGGATCATCATCATCACAAACAACTACTTCCTCCTTAGAGGGGTTAGTTTCATCAAAAGATACATGAATAGATTCTTCAATAGTTAAAGTTCTTTTATTATAAATTCTATATGCTTTA
Source organism: Vicia faba (assembly GCA_948472305.1). Classification (NCBI taxonomy): domain Eukaryota; kingdom Viridiplantae; phylum Streptophyta; class Magnoliopsida; order Fabales; family Fabaceae; genus Vicia; species Vicia faba. The sequence continues at coordinate 1,458,346,135 of OX451739.1, forward strand.
CTAGAAAGATAATAACCAAGAAATATACCTTCGTCGGATTTCTCGTCAAACTTACCGAGATTGTCTTTGTCATTATTAAGAACAAAGCACTTGCATCCAAAAATGTGAAAGTGAGCAATATTTGGCTTTCTTCCTTTGAAGAGTTCATATGGAGTCTTCTTTATTATAGGTCTAATGATAACTCGATTTCCAACATAGCATGCCGTACTAACCGCATCCGCCCAAAAATATTTAGGAAGATTTGCATCACTAAGCATTGTTCTTGCAAGTTCCACTAGAAACCTATTCTTTCTTTCAACTACTCCATTTTGTTGTGGAGTTCTAGGTGCTGAAAAATTATGAGAGATACCATGTTCTTCACAGAATTCTTCAAATTGTGCATTTTGGAATTCTCCACCATGATCACTTCTTATGGATACAATCTTTAGGGATTTTTCATTTTGGATTTGCTTAGCATACTTCTTAAAAGCTTTAAAAGCATCACTTTTCTGCACAAGAAACAAAGTCCAAGAATATCTAGAAAAATCATCAATAATAACCAGAGCGTATACATTACCTCCGATGCTTTTTGTTCTTGATGTACCAAAGAGATCCATGTGTAACAATTGTAGTGAACTTGTAGTAGACACCACATTCTTATATTTGAAAGTTGTTTTGGTCTGTTTGCCCTTTTGGCAAGCGCTACATAATTTGTCTTTGATGAACTTCATCTTTGGTAGACCAATAACTAAGTCATGCTTAACAAATTTGTTCAAGTGCTCCATGTGAATGTGAGCAATCCTCTTGTGCCATAACCAAGCGTCATTGTTGTTTACCATAAGACATTGTACCTTCAGAGACAAATCATCTAAAGTAATCATAAAAATATTGTTAGATCTTATACCTTTGAGTTTTACCTCATTGGTTGCCTCATCCATAATAAGACATTCTTCTTTGTTGAATTTGATCTTGAACCCTCTATCACAAAGTTGACTTATGCTAAGAAGGTTGTGCTTTAATCCTTCAACATAGAGAACATCCTCAATTTGAATGGATGGAGGTGTGCCAACTATTCCAACGCAAAGAATCTTTCCTTTGGTGTTGTCTCCATAGGTGACATACCCTTTGGCTTTATGTACTAGATATGAAAATTGGTGTACATCTCCTGTCATATGCTTTGAACATCCACTATAAAGATACCAAACATTTGATGTGGATTTCAAGCATACCTACACAAACAAATTATTCTTTGTTAGGTACCCAAGTTGCCTTGGGTCCTTCATAGTTAGTTCCCTTTTTCACCCACACATAATGCCCACTTGCTATACTAAAGTTTCTAACATAGCAAGCATTAGGTGTATGGCCTTTAATACCACAATAAAAACAAGTAGGTTCAAAGTTGCTTCTATATCTAGAAGGATAAGATTTCTTCTTAGGAAATGTTTTCTTTTTCGATACATTAGCCTTTTTCTTTTGATGATTAAGAATAACTTGCTTCTTTTCTACTTTCTTGGGATTGGAACTATTACTAGCCTTTACAAAAACAGTGGGATTGTTACTTGGTTTCTTAGAATTCACATAACCAAGACCCCTTTTATCATTTGGATAACGTTGTTGGCTTAGTAATCCTTCCAATCCTATTTGTCCTTTTTCATATCGTTCAATGACTCTTTTCAATTGAACAATTTGAAAGACATTTGATTCACACTTGGAGCATGCAAAGTTTTCTTTTTCTTTAATAAAATTCTGTTTTTGAAGATCAAAATCTTTAGTCATGGTGTCAATTTTTTCTAAACAAATTAGAAGTTCTTTTTCTTGATTTGACACCTTTTTGTATAAACTTTTGCATTCTTTCAAGAGTTCATCAATAGCATCTTGAACATCATCATCAAAAAGATTAAATTCATTACTAACCTCTTCTTCATCGTCGGAGTGATGTGAAGCCATTAATGCTTGATTTGCACATTCGTCGCTTTCCGAATCGGATGAAGAACTTATCTCATTATCTTCCCATGCAACATAAACCTTTTTATTCTTGAACTCCTTTTTGCCTTTGAATCCATTTTTCTTGGAGAGTTTTGGACAATCCGGCTTTATGTGACCTTGCTTTCCACATTCATAACATGTGACATCTTGTGTTGATGTGGAGGCTTCTTTATCTTTATGATTATAAAATTTCTTCCTTTTGACAAAGTTAGCATTATGAAGATTATTTTTATGTCCAAAATATTTTCCTAACCTTTTTACAAGAAGCAAGAAGTTTTCATCTTCCTCCGATGCATCTTTATCTTGACTTTCTTTTGAATCAACTTTCAAAGCAATGCCTTTGGATTTCTTCTCTAAATTTTCATGTTTTTCAAGTCTACCGAGTTCCGTTTCGTATTCTTGAAGTTTGCCAAATAATGTAGCGGAAGTCATTGCGGAGAGACTCTTCTTTTCCGAGATTGCTGTTACCTTTGGTTGTCATTCCCTAGTCAATGATCTAAGGATTTTCAAGTTGAGTTCATCATTTGTCAAGGTTTTACCAAGAGCATTTAAGTGATTTGTCAAATGCACAAATCTCTTTTGTAAGTCAAGAATGGATTCTCCGGGCTGCATTCGAAATAGTTCATATTCTTGACTCAAGGTATTTAGCCTTGATCTTTTTACTTCAGCCATTCCTTCATGAGTTTGAACCAGGGTATCCCATATTTCTTTTGCTGTTTTGGAGTTCGAGACACAGAAAAATTCGTCCATACTGAGTGCACCTAGAAGAAGATTTATTGCCTTTTTGTCATAGAGAACTTTCTTTTTATCATCGTCGTCCCATGCAGTTTTGGGCTTTGCAGAACCAATGCCATTGATTACTGATATCGGGATAAATGGACCATTTTCAACAGCATCCCATACTTCCTCTCCTTGCGCTTCTAAATGCGCCTTCATGCGTATTTTCCAGAAGTCAAAATATTCACCACAGAATAGAGGAGGCTTGTTGTTACTACCACCATCTCTGAAAACTGGTTGATGATTTGCGGAAGCCATTCTGGATCTTTAGGAACAAGTTACCTATAACCAGGCTCTGATACCAATTGTAAGTCTTAGAGTTCATAAGAGGGGGGGTGAATTAGGTCTTATAAAAATTTATTCGGTTTTATGAGAATGCTTGGTAGTAATTTTTTTGGTTAAGTGTTTGAAAGTTTTGATTATATCTTTATCTTTTCCTGATTATGGTGATGAAAACGATAAATGCGGAAAAGTAAAGAACACGGTGATATATCCTGGTTCCCCTCACAATCCGAGAGTACTCCAGTCCCCTTTCCAACATGAAAGAGATTTCACTATAGTTAGAATGATTGAACAGCCTATGCTTACTATCTAACCTATAGGGTGATCAAAGGTTCTTAACCCCTTTAAGACCAAACAAACACTAATGTGAATGAAGAACAATCCTCTTCAAATCACAACACTTACTTCCAACAATCCTGGATAGTAAGGGAATAATTTCTTTAATGTAATACAATGATTTATTTTGAAATATATGGAGAGCTTTATCAATCTTCAATTGATCTTCTTCTTCAAGATATAAACAATTCTCAAACAATGTATATAAATGTTCACAATGTATGTATGAAACTTGTAATGATAATGAAAGTGTATATGGCAAGTTTCACAAAATTATGAACACATGAAAATATGAATTCAAATGTGAATGATGAAAAATTGTTTATTGAAGAATTATAATTGTTAATTTGAAAATTGAAGCATTGTTTTTTGAAATAAGAAAATCTGCAGCATTTTATAAAGTCACAAGAACCTCTTCATTCATGCCAATCCATATGAAAAGTTGCAATGCATTCATGAAAAGATACCACTTGAAAAATGTTTAAAAACCAAAAGAAAAGCTGCACTGTTTCGCTAGGAACCGGTTCCGACACTGACAGAACCCGGTTCTTAGTGAACGTTATAACTTAGAATTCAAAAATATCACGCAGGAACCGGTTCCCCTATTGGTACAACCCGGTTCCTGGTACAAATTCCAGGGACATGTTTTTGAACAAGTCTTGGAACCCGGTTCCCTGTTAGGGAGGAACCGGTTCCTGAAAGATAATTTTCAAAAATTCTTTTTGAAATAGATTTTAAACAAAGTTTTTCTTAAGTGAAAACATGTTGGATATGTATATGATTATGAATGCATATATTTTTTGTGAACATCTATATTCAAGATTAAGAATTATTTATACCATTTGACATTTGATGATTCTTCAATAATTCTTCAATAATCTTCAAGACTTTTATATGATGTTGATAAGCTTTTTGCACATCCTTTGAATGTTGATGTCCATGTTGTCTTCATCAAAACACATGCTTTAAATATGATTTGAGAAGCTTGCAATTACATGATCCTGACGAAGCATTAGATTCGTTGAAAGAGATTGAGATAATTTTCTGTGTGATGGACTGCACTCCAGTGCAAAAGGTTCAGTATGGTACTCATATGCTAGCAGTCGAAGCTCATGACTGGTGGCTAGGGACGTGTCAGGGGTTGGAAGTTGTAGGTGAAAATGTCACTTGGGCTATGTTATGTAGGAAATTTATGAGGAAGTATTTTCCTGAAGACGTTTGTGGTAAGAAGGAGATTGAGTTCCTTAAGCTGAAGCAAGAGAGTATGTCGGTTGTTGAATATGCTGCAAAGTTTGCTGAGTGGGCTAAGTTTTATCCGCACTACTATGAGGCAGATGCTGAGTTTTCAAAGTGTATCAAGTTTGAGAACGGGTTACACCCAGAGATCAAGAAGGAAGTTGGATACCAGAAGATTCGTGTCTTTGCTGATTTGATTGATAGTTACAGGATTTATAAAGAGGATAATAATGCACATTACAAGATTATCAATGAGAATCGTGGTAAGCACCAACAGAATCGTGGTAAGCCTTATGATACCCCAGTTGGTAAAGGTAAATAGAAAGCTTCTCAGGGTCAGAAGACTAGTGGGGGAGATGCTCCTACTGGTATGGTTTGTTTCAAATGTGGAAAACTTGGGCATAAGAGTAATGTCTGTATTGTTGAGGTAAATAGGTGCTTCTGTTGTGGTAAGAACAGACATGTTGTATCTGAGTGCAAGCATTAGGAGGTGATTTGTTTCAATTATAGTGAAGAAGGGCACATTGGTGGTCAGTGTCAGAAACCAAAGAGGACGCAGGTAAGTGGTAAAGTGTTCGCTTTAGTTGAGGATCAGGAGGCTGCTTAGAACAGACTTATCAGAGGTACGTGTTTAATTATTAGTACTCCTTTAATTACTATTATTGATACCAGTGCTACTCATTGCTTTACTGCTGCTGATTATGTTGAAAGATTGGGTCTTATGTTGTCTTCTTTGAATGGAGAGATGGTCATCGACACTCCAGCAAAGGGGTCGATGACTACTTCTTTTGCGTATTTAGAGTGTCCTTTGTTGATTTTCGATAAAGACTTTGCTATTGATTTGGTTTTTTTTCCATTAAGAGGGTTGGATGTGATTCTGGGTATGAACTGGTTAGAGCATAACTATGTTGATATTAACTGTTATGACAAGTCTGTGAGGTTTTATACTCCTGAAGAAGAGGAAGATAGTTTGTTGTCTGCTAGACAATTGCGACATCTAATGTAAGAAGAAGCACAAATGTTCTTGTTGATGGCGTCGCTATATATGGAGAATCAAGCTATAATTGAGGAATTGCAGGTGGTGTGTGAGTTTCCTGAAGTTTTCCCTGATGAAATTCCTAATTTACCGCCAGAGAGGGAAGTTGAATTTACTTTTGATCTTATACCTAGTATCAGACCTGTGTCTATGGCACCATATAGGATGTCTACATCTGAATCATCAGAGTTAAAGAAGCAATTAGAAGAGTTACTTGAAAATAAGTTTGTAAGATCAAGTGTATCGCCGTGGGGAGCTCCAATGTTGCTAGTAAAGAAGAAAGATGGAAGTATAAGGCTTTGTGTTGATTATAGACAGATGAATAAAGTGACGATTAAGAATAAGTATCCGCTTCCAAGAATAGATGACTTGATGGATCAATTGGTGGATGCTTGTGTGTTAAGTAAGATTGATTTGAGGTCGGGTTACCATCAGATTAAAGTGAAGGATGAAGATATCCAAAAGACAGCTTTCAGAACGCGTTATGGACATTATGAGTATTCGGTGATGCCTTTCGGTGTTACTAATGTGTTGGGAGTATTCATGGAATATATGAACCGTATCTTTCATACTTATTTTGATCAGTTTGTAGTGGTGTTCATTGATGACATTTCGATTTACTTAAGTCATAAGAAGAGCATGCAGAACACTTAAGAGTAGTATTTCAAGTTTTGAAATAGAAGAAGTTGTATGCAAAGTTGTCCAAGTGTGAGTTATGGTTAAAGGAGGTTATTTTTCTTGGTCATGTGATCTCAAGTAGTGGCATTGTTGTAGATCCATCGAAGGTTGATGTTGTGTTGCAATGGGAGGCTCCAAAGTCGGCTACAGAGATTAGAAGCTTTTTGGGATTAGCTGGTTACTATAGAAGGTTTATCGAAGGTTTTCTAAGTTGGAACTTCCGTTTACTAATTTGACTTGTAAAGGTAGAGCTTTTGTGTGGGATGTTCAGTACGAAGAAAGTTTTACAGAATTGAAGAAAAGATTGACGTCGGCTCCAATTTTGATGTTTCCTAATCTAGAAGAACCTTTTGTGGTATATTGTAATGCTTCTAAGATGGGTTTAGGAGGTGTGCTTATGCAGAATGATAAGGTAATTTATTATGCGTCAAGGAAGTTGAGGACTCATGAGAAGAACAATCCTACACATGATTTAGAGCTTGTTGCAGTTGTTTTTGTGTTGAAGATTTGGAGGCATTGTCTTTATGGTTCTAGATTTGAAGTGTTTAGTGACCATAAGAGCTTACAGTATTTATTCGATAAGAAGGAGTTGAATATGAGACAACGAATATGGTTGGAATTGTTAAAGGATTATGATTTCTGTTTGAATTATCATCCAAGAAAAGCGAATGTGGTAGCTGATGCGTTGAGTCGAAAAACTTTACATATGTCAGCAATGATGGTTAAAGGGTTAGAATTAATTGAACAGTTCAGGGATATGAGCTTAGTTTGTGAGGTGACACTATGGAGTGTTATGTTGGGTATGTTGAAGATTAATAATGAATTTCTAGACAGTATCAGAGAAGCTCGGAAGTTGGATGTGAAATTGGTAGATTCAATGGTTGGGATCGATCAGTCTGAGAATAATAATTTTAAGTTAGATGCGCAAGGTGTGTTGAGATTTTGTAATTGGATTTATATTCCTGATGATGCAGAGATGAAAAAAGTGATCCTTGAAGAGAGTCATAGAAGTAAGCTGAGTATTCATCCAGGAGCTACAAAGATGTATCAAGATTTGAGAGGTTTGTTTTGGTGGCCTGGGATGAAGAGTGATGTGGCTTGGTTTGTGTATGCATGTTTGACTTGTCAGAAGTCAAAAGTTGAACATCATAAGTCGAAAGTTGAACATCAGAAGCCTGCAGGGTTGATGCAGCCGTTAGAAGATCCATAATGGAAATAGGATAGCATTTCGATGGCCTTTGTGACGGGGTTACCTAATACTTTAAGAGGACATGATTTAATTTGGGTGATTGTTGATAGGCTTACAAAGTCGGCTCATTTTATTCATATTAACATCAGTTTTCCAGTGTCGAAATTGGTTGAGATTTACACTATTGTTATTGTGAAGCTGCATGGTATTCCTTTGTGCATTGTTTCAGATAGAGATCTGAGGTTCACTTCTGATTTTTGGAAGAGTTATCAAGAAGCGTTGGATTCTAAGTTGAGGTTGAGTTCGGCGTATCATCCTCAGATGGATGGTCAGACTGAACAGACTATTCAGTCATTGGAAGACTTGTTGAGGGCATGTGTTCTTGAGCGGGGAGGTTCGTGGGATACTTACCTTCCGTTGATAGAGTTCACTTATAATAACAGTTACCATTCTAGTATTGGGATGGCACCTTTTGAAGCATTGTATGGTCGAAGATGTAGAACTCCTTTATGTTGGCATGAATTTGGAGAAAGTGTAGTACTTGGACCTGAACTTGTTCGTGAGACTACTGAGAAGGTAAAGATGATTCAGGAAAAGATGAAAGCTTCCCAAAGTAGACAAAAAAGTTATCATGACAAGCGAAGGAAAGACTTAGAATTTCAAGCAGGTGACCATGTGTTTTTTAGAGTTACACCTGTGACTAGTGTTGGATGAGAATTGAAGTATAAGAAGCTCACTTCTCGTTTTATTGGTCCATATCAGATTTTGGAAAGAGGTGAAAGCGTTGCTCATAGAGTGGCCTTACCGCATAATATTTCGAATTTACATGATGTGTTTCACGTGTCGCAACTCCGGAAGTATATTTCAGATCCATCTCATGTGATTCATATGGATGATGTGCAAGTACAGGATAACCTTACTGTGGAGAAGATGCCTGTACAAATTGCGGATCGTGAAATAAAGACTCTGAGGGGCAAAGAGATTGTTTGGTGAAAGTGGTTTGGGTAGGAGCTGCCGGAGAAAGCATGACTTTGGAGTTGGAAAGCAAGATGCAGGACTCCTATCCTGAGTTGTATGATTAAGGTAAATTTCCGAGGACGAAAATATTCTAAGTGGGGGGGAGTTGTAACACCCATAATTTAATTAATTATTTAATTAAGTTACTTTTAGATTAATTATGAAGTTGTGTTATGATGATAGATGTTGTGTTGTGATTAATAGAATTAATCTATTCTATTAAGTTTTAGAATAATATTAAAATAATACTATTATTTAATGTGAGCTTATTTTTAAGGATTAGAAGTAGTAGAAAGGGGGTGTAGGAGTTTTAAGCCCATTAAGACATAATGAGAATTATAGGGTTATTATATTAGTTATTTAGAATTAATAAGGAAAAATAAGTAGAAGTAAGAAGAAAATAAAATAAGGGTTGGAATAGAGAAAGTGAACGTGAAAGTTGCAGAAAAGAAGGAAAAGAGGCAGAACGGAATTCAATCAGAAAAGTTGTGGAGCAACCTTAATTCCAAGGTAAGGGTGGGGTTCTGACTCTATAATAGAGTTTATGATGAGTAGTATGTGGGATTGGATTTGAAAAGTTGTTTTGTGTATGATTGAAATGTATATATTGTTGTTTGATGAGGATCAATGATTTAGAGATGAATAATGATGCCCTAATGATGTTTAATTGATGTAGAAACATAGGATTATTATAGTTGATGATTACCTATGATTAGAGGATGTTTTTAGGACCTAGGGCAGGGAAATCACAGTGAAATCGCAGAATAAATTCATTACAGATCAATATGAGTCGACCTCAAAGGCCATGCATTGACACATGCAGGTTTTAAGACTACGGATGAGTCGATACATAGGATTATGCATCGATACATGCAGTGTTTCAGACTCAGTATGAGTCGACATAAAAGGATTACACGTTGACTCATACAGGATTTCAGACCAGTATGCATCGACTCAAAGAAGTATGCGTCGACTCATGCAGTCCAATTTTTGACAGATTCTTTCAAAAGTTTTAACTTGAGTTTCCAGACTCCGTTTGAGGTGTCGTTTGAAGCGTTGAATAGCTAAGGCAATGAACTTCATTCTTAAGTATTAAAATGAAGGACGGGAAGAATAATTCTAGTACCCAGATTAGGATAGAGTTAGTTTCCCGCGTTAATCGCTATGATAATTTTATGAAGTATGATGAGGATAAGACGATCTTAGATTATTGCTTGGTTCATAACAGTAAGATTAATAATAATAATAATAATAATAATAATAATAATAATGTAGAATTGTAGTATAATAATATGTAGAGGTTTTCTAATTAGAGATAATCATTACATTATTAATTAATCATGAGCATTATCTTGTTGTAGGCCTATGGCCAACATTGAAGGATTGTCGACCTGTCATTTTATTGTTGTTATGGATGAGTTGTTGTGGAATTATATTGATGAATTATGTTGATGAATTATGTTGGTGAATTATGTTGATGAATTATGTTGATGAATTATGTTGATGAATTATGTTGAAGAATTATGTTGATGAATTATGTTGATGAATTATGTTGATGAATTATGTTGATGAATTATGTTGATGAATTATGTTAATGAATTATGTTGATGAATTATGTTGATGAATGATGTTGAGATGCCTCTAATAATTGTCAGCTATTAATTTGTAGGCTTCTGGCTAAAGATGATGTTATGTTGAGATGTTGTTAGTTGTGGTTGTTGTTACTGCATTCATGATTGTGTCGCATACATTTCATATCAAGATGGAGCTGATGCTCGTTAAGATGGCTTGTATTGGCGAATATTAAGATGAAGGCTTATGCCTTGTTGAATGCCTCTATTTATTGGCAATTATTTTAAGATGGGAGTTCTTCTCCAATGGTACCACATGCATTTGCATAGTATTGAGTCGCATTATATGATTGCATAAAGAAGTTGTGTATTAATGCGGTAAATGTGTATATTGTTGGTGTTCTGTTGCGATTATTCTTGTTTATGAAATGTGAAGTGGTGATATTATATAATCTGATCTAACATATTATTTATCATACATTTTATTATATTGTTATATATATCACCCCTTTTGTTTGAATGTTACCCTTACGTTGGTAACGTGCAGGTAATCCAGATTGAAGTTTGTTTACTTTCAGTAGTTCGAGTCGGTGTCATTGCTCTGACACGGAACACTCGGGGGGGATGAACACTTGTTTCTTTTAGTTATTGTTATTCCAATTGTTGAACTTTAATTTGATTATTTCTAAGTATGTGTTATTTGAAGGAAAATTGTGATCAAAAGCGCAGCGGAATTTAAAATTTTCCTTTAGCGATCCTTACGAATGAACATGGTTAGTGATAGAAATATTTACCTCTTGTGGCGATTCAGACCTTTGATGTTGTGATCACGAGTGTTGGTGAATAAAAACGCCTCTACTCAGTCCACGCGAACAGATCGGTTCGGTCACAGTGCTAGCTGATCACGAACGGAAACCTTGAGTGAGAGAGAGAATCAAAAACGAAATTGCATCAAGTGAAATTGCTTCATCACAAGGGATCTATTTATAGAATCACTCGTGTGGGCTACAAGCTAAAAGCCCAATTAAGGCTATAAGCTAAAAGCCCAATTAAGCTTATGGACATCATACCTTATGATGTACCATATATCACTTATCCACGTGGTACCTTACCACTTTCCGTATTACACTTAAGTGCACCGTATCTTACGGTGTTCCTTATTTATTCTATCTCTCATCAACCTGTCCTTATGTGTGTGACCCTGTAGGTTTTCGCGACGTTGGCAATTATATTAAATCACACATTTAATATAATAAACAGTGAGCGGTATCTAGCAACACATCACTGTTACCCAAGTCACGAAAATGTCATGTGATCTGACCAAACCTATTCCATGATAATATTTGTGTTGTACAATTACCCTTTTGCCCTCATGTTTATATTGAACACAAGACATACACTGTGTCACCCTTGTCCAGTTCAATATTGGGCCCTTAGACATTTATCCTGTTATGCAGGATGAGCAAATTCCATCTAGGTCACTCATGTCCCTTAGCATGCTTTGTGAAGTACCCATCAACTGTCTTTATAGTCATCCAGTTACGAATGACGTTTGATCAGCAATAAAGTACTTGACTCTACATCTAGGGTCCATAGTGGTTTCAGGTCGAAGGGTGGTATACACCATTATCATCATGAGAATAACTTATGACACTTTACATAACATTCTATGTTGTATTCTCATAGCGGATCAATCCAGTATAAATATTACTCCTAATATTCATACCTATGTCAAGATTTGATAACTCCTTATCTATGATCCATGAGATGTGATCATCAATCTATCTTCATAATAATCTTAATGCTTTAATATTATCCCACTTCACATTAAAACTTGACTACGGATACTTTAAGAATAGTGTGTTATGTTTAATGGGATCTCATGATTAAGTCACACTTAACATTTCATTAAACAAATAAACCATTCTAGGGACTTTATTATTTTGGAAAGCAAACATAATAAAGAAATGCCTTTTATTATTAATAAATAATTCGATACAAGTACCAAAATTATTGGCCTCTAGGGCTTACACCAACATTATTTTCCAGTTGTTGTAATGTTGGACAAGGATGTTATTATGATTTCGCTGCGTAGTTGTTCAAGTTGTTGAGTTAAGAGATTAAATTATTTTGCTGTTTGTTTATCCTAAGTTTTAAAGTGTTATGTATCCATGTTGAATGCAATGTGTTTTAAGTTGAATTTGTGGAATCCTGATTCATTTTTATGAATTTTGTAACTCTGATTTACAATTATAATTGTCGGGTAAAATTGAGGTGTTACATACTTGATTCTATTTATATTAAGTTTGTGTAAAAGAATTATTATTATAAACAAATGTAAATCAAACAATTGTTTGATGGTTCCTTGAGAGACTCGGTTGAGTCAGGATTCTCAAGAAGACTTTGGTTGCAACCATCGTAGATGAAATTGTAGTAGTGGATTCTATTGGGTCAATGGTATTCATATCTCAAAGTGAATTGAGTGAATTTCAGCTTTGTGAGATCACTGATGGATATCATTGGAAGGAAATCCTGGTAAAAGATTCTGGTGAATCGGATTCTATTGGGTTAATAAACGTTATATCCAGTCAGGATCCTTGAACGTGTCAATAGATGTTAGTCACCAACGGTTGCTTGTGCAATTGTAATCAGATTGGTTATAATGGATTAAGTCCTTGAGTTTAAGGCGAAATCACTTCGGAAGGGTGGACTGGTATAGCTTGGGGGTTTTCAAGTGAACCAGGATATGTCGTGTGTTATTTACTTTTTCTTATGCTTTAGAGTTTATATTTTCTTAACTTAATCAGAAGCATTACTTAGAAGTAACACTCAAAAGCATTGCTCAACGAGTAAATGCTTATAAGTGAAAGTTTTTCTAGAAAGGAAAACCCAATTCAAAGCCCCCTTCTTGCATTTTCTTCACACCTTCACTGGGAGCCTGCTGAAGTTAAGGATCATAGAACCGTTAACCCATCTTTGCCTTTTAGGTGTAGTGCACAAACTATGACAGAGCAATTCATAAGTGGTTGTCACGCGATGCTATACTCAGATGAGTTTTTTCCAAGAATATTACTAATTACTAAGTTAAACAGGATGTTGGTAATATCTAAAGGAAGGGTGTAGACTCTGGAAACCTTTTAGAACCTTGTTAGGTAAGTGATAAACTATTAGTCCTTACCTCGTGGGTAATACCTTTTACCTCATGCTCATGACTTCAAACCTATGAACCTCCATGTTTATGATCTTGTGTGTGATTGTTGCATTATCATTCATTCATGCACCCATGAGCATTATTTAAACTATTTTTCAAGGAACTTAAGGTTAACTTTTTAAAATATCTCAAGTACTTTTTGACCATGGATTTTTGAAAAAGAAAGACTCGGAAATACAGTTTCAAGGATCCTAATATAGAGGAACTAATGAGTTTGATTCCTGAGATTGAGAGCTCTACAGATTTCCAGAAGAAGTATGGATCTGTCGTGCCTCTTATGAAGCTTAAGATAAAGGAGGGTATTCTTTCTACATTGGTCCAGTTCTATGATCAGTTGTACTGGTGTTTTACTTTCCCTGATTATTAGAAGATTCCCATATTAGAGAAGTATTCTTACTTACTTAGTTTACCTATTATTGATCATGTTATGTTCTTCAATTTAGAAGGAGAGCCCAAGTCTCATGAGATTACCACCATGACTCATTTGAAGAAGTCTAAGAATGAGGCTAACATGACTACCAAAGGAGAAATCAGGGGTTTACCTGCTCAATTTTTATTGGAGAAAGCTCGTTATTTTTCCAAAATGAAGAATACAATTGCTTTTGAAGCCATCTTTGCTTTGCTTGCCTATGGGTTGTTCTTGTTTCTTAACATCGACAAATTTGTGGATGTTAATGCCATTAGGATATTTATGATTGGGAATCCAGTCCCTATGTTGCTAGGAGATACTTATTATTCTACCCATCTTCGGAATTTATATTAGGTAGGGATGATCATCTATTGCACGTCGTTGTTATATTAGTGGTTTATTTCTCACTTACCTCGATCTGTTGCTTTTTGGGATACCAAGAAGGAACCTCGTTTGGCCCCAAAGATTATGGATCTCACTCATTCTGACATTTTTGGTATCATCAGGCTTATTATGATGTGGATATTATTGACAACTGTGGTAGTTTCCCCAATATGCCACTTCTTGGTATAAAGGGAGGAATTAACTACAATCCCGTTCTTGTGCGTTGTCAATTTGGATATCCAATGAGAGACAATCCAAACAACATTCATCTGAGTGATTTCTTTTCTAAAAGAAGGAGAATATAATAAGAAAGCTAAGAAAGAGATTGAGAAGGCTTGGCGCAATATTCATAGAAAAGGTAGAAACCATTTGGGACCAAGAGGATTTGTTTCCTTAGAGCCTCGTCTCCGTTGGGAACAAGCAAGAACATTTCTGTCGAAGATGCCATATTCTCGTGAAGAACCTATGTCTGATCTGTTTATAAGGACTACCCATCCTCTCTTAGATGATGTGGAAGAAATTCAGATTGCCCTGGTTAGGATGCAGTAAGAGAAGGAAGCATGGAAGAGCAAGTAGCTTACTATGGATGTGTCATACTCAACAGAATTAAAAAAAGGGATGATTTGATCGAGATTCTTTAGAGTTATGTTGTGGAGATGATAGAGAAACAAGAGGATTTATTTTCCTCTAGAGCTCAGCCATGTCCCAATCACTCATTTCATGACTCTAGTAATTGGAAAGAAGTCGCCAACAAATATGCAACAGAGAGCGAGCAGTTGAAGGATCAGATAGCAAGACTCAAAGGAAAGCATCAGTGTGTGGAGAGATCTTCATCAGCTTTGGCTCTTAAGATTTGTAGACTCTATCTTTATTCTCCTGTAATTAGGATTATTGAAATGTGTACTAAAAGTTGTAATCCAGTCGGAAGCTAATATTAAAATGAACTTTTCAGTATTTCCAAAAAAAAATATTGGTGCTTTAATATTTGTAATTGTCTATAATTTTGAGTTCCTTGAATAAACACAATAAGTCATATGCATCGCATATCATGCATCATTTTACACATATTTTTTGCATTCTTATTCATACCAAGGTGTCTTACTCGTTTCTTTGCTTCATTCAGTCAACAAGTTGTCTCATCGCTACAATACTCGAGCTAATTCTAGAAAGAAGATGGAAAACCTTGAACAAGAGAGTCGCGACATGCATGAAGAAGTTACTACTTTGAGGGCTAGTATGGAAAATCTGTCTACTTTCGTGGAATATTTGGTGGTTGCTCAGAATCATCCACCACTTCCTCCTCTGTCTCCTCGCGCTGCTCAGCCACAACAAACAATTATTACTTCAGAAGTTCTTTCAGTTCCCATCTATGTTACTCTAGTTACCGCTACTCAGTACCGTATACCTCACGGTTACCCATGGGGAATGCTTGAGAATTTAGTGCCAGAAGGTTACAATCCTACTACTCAAGTTGCTTCACTTGCTCAAACTACTGCTGCTTCTGCACCTCCTGTGGTGCATACTACTCATGTTGCCAATAACGAGATTCGTCATGTTACGCCCTACAATAAATGATATGCATGTTAATAAAGATGAAGTTTATCATTCTTCTCCCCCACCAAGTGAAAGTTTGGGCTTTTATGACCGATTGGATGACTTTCAGGATCAATTCAATGAAATGGAGAAAGAAGTGAAGGATCTCCGAGGGAAAGAGTTATTCAGACAGAATGTCAGTGATCTCTGTTTAGTTCAAAATGTGAAAGTGCCAGCAAAGTTTAAGGTGCCAGAATTTGAGAAGTACAAGGAAAACTCTTGTCCTTGTGACCACCTGGTGATGTATATCAGAAGGATATCCATTCATACTGATGACCAATGATTTCTTATTCATTTCTTCTAGGATAGTTTAACTGATGCTACTTTGAAATGGTATATGGGATTGGACAGTAGCAACATCCGCACCTTCAATGACTTGGGTGAAATTTCATCAAGCAGTATAAGTATAACATGTTTATGGCACCTGACCGCGATCAGTTGAGGTCAATGGCTCATAAAGATAAGGAGTCATTCAAAGAGTATGCACAACGTTGGTGCAAGGTTGCTGCCCAATTGCTACCCTCGATGGGAGAATAAGAAATGACCAAGGTCTTCCTGAAAATCCTTGGATCATTTTATTATGAAAGGATGGTTGCAAGTGCACCGAGTGATATCACTGAGATGGTAAGTATGGGAGTTCGTCTAGAAGAAGCTATTAGTAAAGGACGATTGACAAAAGACGAAGGTTCTAGTGGGACAAATAAATCATGATATGGGTTTTCTAGAAAGAAAGAAAATGAAACAAATGTTGTCATTGAGGAAAGAAAGGTTAGACCTCTGAGAATATGTCATCAGCACCCACAATAAGTTGCTTAAGTAACTCCAGTCTTCATTATAGCTACGACTATTGTTTCCTATCAGAGAGCACCTCCTCAAGGTAATCAAGGGAAAGGTCAGAAGAGAGAAGCTTGTGATCCTATTCCAATGAGTTATGTAGAATTATTTATGTCGTTAATCAGAAGAAATTGGTGCATACTAGGCCTCCCTTTGCTATACCTTCACCTTTACCATGGTATTACAAGGCGGATCAAACTTGTTCTTTTCATCTAGGAGCCCAAGGGCACGACATTGAAAATTGTTATTCATTAAAGTCTGAAGTGAAAAAGATGGTAAGATTTAGTCTCCTGTCTTTTAAGGATGTTGGTCCCAATGTGAAGGATAATCCACTACCCAAACATGGAGGTGGAAATGCTGCGAATACGGTTGCTGGTTGTTCTGGGGATTTCTGGATTTTTAATATCAATCTAGTCAGAGCTCACTTAGTGAATATGCATGATGATCTCTGTGAATTCAGCTATTATACACATGACCATGTTGTTTGTAGTATTTGCAGTTCAGATATCCATGGATGTGATAAAGTGAAAGCTGATCTTCAAGAAATGATGGATGAAGGTCTTATCCACAAAATCAGACCAAGGGATGAATAAGATGTGAGTATGGTTTATAGATGTCCCGGTGAATTCCATATTTTTGATGTGAATTACATGAATGATGATCTGGTACAGCTGCACGCCACATTTTGTCACATGGATGGCCAGGAGGTACATCATTATGTGTCATGTCAGATCTGGTGTAAGGATTCTCGTGGTTGTTCTATTGTAAGAAGAGGTGTTCAATTGTTGTTAAATAATGGTACTATCAAAATCACAGGAAACAAAGATGATTATAATGGAGTTAATGTGATTGAATACTACTCAATTGAGTCCATGTCAGATAATGAATATGTTTCTATTGATGAGTTATTTTCTTCAGATGAAGGTATGTCTTTTGATAATGATTCTGCGATGTCTGAATATTCTGAAGAAGTAAGGACAAATGTTATTGTACCATCTTTTGGTGATCCTGCTCCTGTAGAAATTAAGTACCATAACAAGCCTTATGTTGCTCCCATGGTTATTTGTCTGTCTGGTCCTATCCCATATGAATCAGACAAAGGTGTGCTTTATAAGTACAATGTAACTATCCTAGAAGATAGTGTGGAAATTCCTATCCAACATTTGTCCGATGTTGAGAATATTGCTGAAGCTAGTCGGGTAACTCGCAGTGGTCGTGTCTTTGCCCCTACCTTTCGAGGAGATACTAATCTTGGCAAAAAGATTGTTGAGACTTATGTTGAGCCTAAGAAAGTGGTAGGAGAATCTAGTGGCGCTGCCTTGGAAAAGGATGTTGATGATCTGCTAAAAACTATCAAGATGAATGATTACAAGATTGTGGATCAATTGTTGCAAACTTCATCTAAGGTTTCCATTTTATCCTTATTGATCAACTCTTCTGCTCATCAAGAATCTCCGATGAGGGTGCTGGATTAGGCTTTTGTTGAAAGTTATATGTCTCTGGATCAGTTCAATGGTGTAGTGGGGAATATTACATCTTATAACAATCTGGGCTTTTGTGATGACGAGTTGCCTGATGAAGGGAGAAACCATAACCTAGCTCTGCATATATCTATAAATTGTAATAATGACTCTTTGTCCAATGTGCTTCTAGATAATGGATCTTATTTGAATGTCATACCGAGAAGAACTCTCATGAAGCTTAAGTACCAAGGAACTCTTTTGCGCCCTAGTGGAATTATAATTAAATCTTTTCATGGTTCGAGAATGTTTATCATCGGATAAGTGGATTTACATATTTATATAGGTCTGCACTAATCCAAATCGCCTTTCAGGTTATTGATATTGTTCCTACCTATAGTTGTTTATTAGGACGACCATGGATCCATGAAGCATGAGCTGTTACTTCAACCTTGCACCAGAAGCTGAAATTTGTTCGTGAAGGAAAGGTAGTCATTGTGAATAGTGAGCAAGATCTATTGATAGTCATTAGAAGTTGATGAAGTCGTTGTTCGAACTCAGTTCCAAGTTTTGGCCATAGATAAATATAAGGAAGAATGAAGATATTATCACCTCATTTAAAGATGCACAATAGGTAGTGCAAAAAGGCCCTAACAAGGTGATGGGGCAAGTTATTAATTCATCTGTGAACATGAATGGGACTGATTTGGGTTTCTTCGTGCAGAAGGAAGTTGTGAAGCCGAAGTCCACTTTGAGTAAATATCAAGACATCTTTCATAGTGCATGATATCTTCATCCGACTACACCAATGATCAACTCTATTCTTGAAAATGAGCCAGACCAAGAGATGTCGAACTTCGTGACACATGAAGTCAGAATCTAGAATTGGATCATTGTTGATGTTCCTTCTTGCATTCACATTTCAAAGTAATTTGTTTTGTTTATCTTTTCAAAAGCCTTTCACTCTGCCCAAGGTGAAAGTGATTATGGTAAAAGTTGTTTTTGATTTCTAAATCGTGTCTTTACTTTCTGCTTTTTCTTGGAAAATAATAATCAGAAAAAAAACCTTTCAAAATAAATAATAATTGTAAATAAATCTGCATAATCACTTGTTACATGTGTCAATTTCTAAAATCAATCATAAATCATATGTACATATTAATTAAAAAACTCGTTGAGTGCAATGACCCTGCATCATCTCCCAACTTTGAGTATCATGTGTATGTGTCTGAAGAAAAAGAATATGATGAAATCCCAGAAGAGGTTTCACGGTTTCTCGAGTGCGAGGAAAATACTATTCTACCGTATAAAGAACCATTGGAGATGATTAACCTGGGTTTAGAGGAAGATCCGAAAGAAGTAAAGATTGGGGAACTTCTTCATCCCGATGTGAAGAGAAGGTTAAATGAGTTTCTGAAAGAGTATGTGGATATCTTTTCTTGGTATTATCAAGACATGCCTGGTTTGGATACCGATATTGTGGATTATTATTTTCCGCTAAAGCCAGAATATCCACCAATCAAGCAGAAGTTGCGGAGAACTTCTTGGTATGATCCTGACATGGAAGTTAAGATTAAAGAAGAGGTTTTGAAGCAAATTAATGTTGGTTTTAGTGTAAAATAAGTGTACCCTCAATAGCTTGCCAATATTTTTCCAGTAACAAAGAAAGACGGAAAAGTACGCATGTGCGTTAATTATAGAGATTTAAATAAAGCAAGCCTGAAAGATGATTTCCCATTGCCACATATTGATATGTTGGTTGATAGCACATCAAAATTTAAAGTGTTTTCGATTATGGACTGATTTTCCGGATACAAATAAATTAGGATGGCTCCTGAGGACATGGAAAAAACAACGTTTATCACACCCTAGGGAACATTCAGCTACAGAGTGATGCCCTTCGGGATGAAGAACGTTGCTGCAATGTACTAGAGGGATGTGACAACCCTATTCCATGATTTGATGCATAAATAAATTGAGATTTATTTTGATTATATGATCACCAAATCTCAGACTGAGGAAGGGCATATAGAAGACTTGTCAGAATTCTTTCAGCGCTTGAGGAAGTATCATCTCCGCTTGAATCCAAATAAGTGTACTTTTGGTGTTCGTTCATGAAAGTTTCTAGGTTTCATTGTCAGCCAAAAAGGAATTGAAGTTGATCTTGATAAATTTAAGGTAATTCAGTAAATGCCTGCACCAAGGACTGAAAAGCAGGTTAGAGGTTTCCTTAGACGTTTGAATTACATTTATAGATTTATTTCCCATATGACTGCAACATGTGAACCAATCTTCAAGCTATTGAAGAAAGATCAAGGTTGTGTGTGGAAAGATGATTGCAAAAGGGAATTTGAGAGCATTAAAGAGTATCTGTTTGAGCCTCATGTCTTGCTCCCTACTGTTGAAGGAAGACCATTGAGTATGCATCTATTTGTGTTGGATAACTCCATGGGCTGTATTTTGGGACAACAAGATAAAACATGAAAAAAAGAATATGTCATTTATTATCTCAGCAAGAAGTTTACTGACTGTGAGTCACGGTATTCTACGCTAGAAAAAATATGTTGTGCTTTGGCCTGGGAGTAAAATCGATTGCGGAAATATATGTTGAATCATACTACTTGGTTGATTTCCAAAATGGATCCAATTAAGTATATTTTCGAAAAGCATGCTCTTGCTTGAAGAATTTCCCACTGGCAGATGTTGTTATCTAAATATGATATTGAATATCGTACTCAGAAGGATATTAAAGGCAGTGTGTTGGCAGTGTACCTTGCTCACCAACCAGTTGATGATTATCAGTCTGTTAAGTTTAATTTCCCACATGAGGATGTGATGTTTTTGAAAGTAAAAGATCGTAATGAACCTTTGCCCGAGGAAGGACTTGATCCCGAATCCCGACGGGGTATGGTGTTTGATGGAGCTGTAAATGCTTATGGAAAAGGAATTGGTGTTGTGATTATCACTCCCCATGGGTCACATATCCCTTTTACTTCAATGTTGGCATTTGATTGTACCAATAACATGGCGAAATATGAAGCTTGTATCCTGAGTCTTGAAGAGGCTATAGATCTCAGAATCAAAACTCTTGATGTATATGGAGATTCAACTTTGGTAATAAATCAGATCAAAGAAGAATGGGAGACTCATCATATTGGCTTTATTCCTACAGAGATTATTCAAGAATATTATTACTTTTCTTCAATAAAGTTGAATTCGATCATATTCTCAGAGATGAGAATCAGATGGAAGATGCTTTAGCCACTTTGGCTTCCATGTACCAAGTGAATTCTTGGAACAATGTACCTCAGATCACAGTTTGACGTCTTGATAGACCAGCTCATGTGTTTTCTACAGAAGGGACATCAGATGAACAAACTTGGTATAATAATATCAAGAACTTCCTTCAAACTCAGGAATATCCGGTCGGTGCGTCAAAAAAAGATAAAAAACATTGATAAGGTTGGCAGATAGCTTTTTCTTCAATAAAGATGTGTTATACAAGAGAAATTATGACATGGTCTTGCTCAGATGTGTGGATAGACATGACGCAGACACGTTGATGCATGATATCCATGAAGGTTCCTTTGGTACCCATTCCAATGGACATTTGATGGAAAAAAAGATGCTTAGGGCAGGTTACTATTGCCTGACAATGGACTCTGACAGTTACAAATTTGCGAAGAAGTGCCATAAATGTCACATTAATGCTGACAAGATTCATGTACCTCCAACGTTTCTCAATGTTATTTCTTACCCATGGCCTTTTTCCATGTGGGGTATTGATGTGATTGGAGTGATTGAACCCAAGGCATCAAATGGATATCGTTTCATCTTGGTGGAAATTTACTACTTCAACAAGTGTGTGGAAGCAGCTTCTTATGATAATTACACCAAGAAGGTGGCAGTATGCTTTATCAAGAATAATCTTATATGTCGATATGGTGTGCCAAGAAGGATTATCACCGATAATGGCTCAAATATGAATAACAAAATGATGACAGAACTTTGTGAAGAATGTAAGATTATCCATCACAATTCATCTCCTTACCCGCCCAAGATTAATGGGGCTGTTGAAGCCTCTAATAAAAATATTAAGAATATCATCTAGAAGATGGTTGTTACCTATAAAGACTAGCATGAAATGCTCCTTTTTTATTTTCATGGGTATCGTACATCCATCCGCACTTCAGGGAAACCCTGTTCTCTCTTGTGTATGGTATGGAAGAGGTTCTCCCCTTTGAGGTTGAGATTCCCTCTTTGCGTGTAATAATGGAAACCAAATTGTCAGAGGATGAATGAGTCCAGAACAGGTTTGACCAGTTGAATTTAATTGAAGAAAATAGAATGACATCTTAGTGCCATGGTCAATTATATCAGAAAAGAATGAAGAAAGCTTTTGATAAGAAGGTCAAGCCTCGTGAATTCAGAGAAGGCGACGTCGTGCTCAGAAAGATCATATCTTTTAACAATGATTCTAGGGGAAAGTGGATTCCCAATTATGAAGGCCCATATGTTATCAAGAAAGCCTTCTCTGGTGGTGCATTGATTCTTGAAACTATGGAAGGTGAGGAGTTTCCATGTCCTATGAATGATGACGCTGTCAAGAAATACTTCGCCTAAATAAATAAAAGAACAACTCGTTAAGTTGAAAACCCAAAAGGGCGACTTAGGAAAAAAAAGAGTGTCTCAGTAGGCTAAAAACCCGAAAGGGTGGTCTACGAAAAAATTAGAGACACAAACAAATTAAGATTTTCTCGGTAAATTGAAAACCCGCGAGGGCAACCTAGGCAAAAGGTAGGGATTTACTGGCAAGTAACTGCGTCTGAAAATACTTGATCATTAAAGTAATAATCTTTTTATATTCTAATGATACTTCGAATGAAGCCTCTGCTCAAGAGTTCAAAGTTGTTAGGGAGAATAATGGTCATTGTATTTCAATGTATCTTTTCCATATCTTTACCATTTTCCAAACTTTGCAATCATCCATGGAGTCTCGCCATTTGCGGACTACCATTATATTAATAAGATTTGAGCCTTTATCCAAATCTTTGTAGTTCTTGTTTTATTCTATTTACAAAAATTTCATTTACTATTGATAGTAAATTTCAAAACAAAAAGACTTAATAATAAAAATGTTTTTGAAAAGAATTCGTAAATTACTTTTTACTTCATATTTTGTGATTCAAGTGGAACAAAAGTAATGATTCCAAGGATAGATGAACTCCGAAGTTTTTAAAAAGATTTATCAAGAAATATCCTGGATTACTCTTGTTGATATGCACGTAGTCCACTTGTGTTGGATTTCATACCAATTGATACATGGTGCGATACTGGGTTTGTAATCCCATCTCCCCTGGTCAAGTCTTGGTTCAGATTTTCTCTAGGTTATTATATAGTTTTGGGTTTGATACCTCTATCCCAGATTCTCCAGTCAGGTCTCGTTGTGGATATCTCTAGCTAGGTGTGATTCTTTCCCCAACTAGGTTGTGATCAAATGGAATTTTTAAAGGTTATGAAGCCTTTGTTTGGTGATAAAGCTTTTTCTCCCTTTTGTGTGTTGAGAAATGATGAAGAATCCCTTGTAGAGCATTACTCTCTCCAGTTATGACATTTATGTTTGTTGTGTTCCCCCTGGTAGCCAGACAAGGGAAGTATCTTTTCTAAAAATGGTTGAGACAACTATCAATTCTTTGGGTTTTCTCTCACCAAGTGTTGAGTTTGATTTAAAATTCCCATAATTTTGACTTCTTGTTGTGTTGTTAAGTTCTTAGATCCCCTAACGAAGGAAAGATGATGCTTCTCTCTAAAGTTGTTATCCCCATGAGGATTTATAATTTATCCCCAGAGAAGTTTGTGCAACCACTACCCTTGATATTGAATAATGTATTTGGGCCCCCCTCGGCGTGCGTGGTATGGTCTTCCATAATGAAGTCGGTACGAAATCCCCAATTGAAGTCTAGATTATGTGGCATTGTCTTACCTAGTGAAGTATGTATGATATTCCCCGTAGAAGCCTAGAGGAGGGTGTTATATCCCTACAATTGTATTAGTTTATTTCTATCAGATTGTGCTTTGATTATTTTCAAGCCATATTTCTACCCAGTGGAGTTAAGTCGTGAAGTAGGAATTTGTTTTCTCAGCTGGTGCTTATTCTCTTATGGAATCTCCATCCTGGATATGATTTAGTCGAGCGTTTTCTTTACCCAAGTTGGTTTTTTTTGCTTATTTCTAGTGTTGTATGTCTGTTTTGTCAGCATATACATGATAACATTCATACATTCATACACATCATGCATAGCATAATTAAAATTCATTGCTCATTTGCACTCATTAATGTTTCTGTTGGTATATTATCCTCGTTGTGGAGTTATGTTACCCTCTCTCCAATATATTGTCAACCTTAAGCAAGAAGTGTATATCCTTTAATTTCCCCACTGAGTTATCCCTCGTGGAAGAATTTTGCTTTAGCCTTTCTACCTAGTTCATCATCTGGATGGAATGTGATCCCCTTTTGAGTTTATTCCTCATTGGGTGATGTCTTGGTTGTTTTTTCACTCCGGTTTGTTCCTAGTTTGAATGTTGATCCCCAACAACATTGTTATTTTGATTTGTATAGGCTGTAAGCCCTGGTTTGAGAATGTGCATTTATTTTGCATGAGAAGACTTTACCTTCTTAGGAGGGATGTATTGGCATTTCGCCAAAAAAAGGTCAAGATTCATTTCCCAATAATGTTATCGCAATCCTCATCATAAATAACAAGTTGCAGGTCTCTTTATTTGAGCAAACTGGTCTTCCCCGGTAAGTTTGTTAATGTCAGAGAAGATTTGTACTCTGATGGATGGTAGTCTTGTCATTATGGGAGATAGTTTGTTGTTGATATTTGTACTCCGATGGATGGTAGTCTCTATTACGGGAGATAGTTCTTTGTTGAGGTTTGTACTCTGATGGATGGTAGTCCCTTCATTATGGGAGATAGTTTATTGTTGAGGATTGTACTCTGATGAATGGTAATCTCTTCATTATGGGAGATAGTTCGTTGTTGAGATTTGTACTCCGATGGATGGTAGTCTCTTTGTTATGGGATATAGTTCGTCGTTGAGATTTGTACTTCGATGGATGGTAGTCTCTTCTTTATGGGAGATATTTCGTTATTGAGATTTATACTTCGATCGATGGTAGTCTCGTCATTATGGGAGATAGTTTGTTTTTGAGGTTTTACTCTGATGAATGGTAGTGTTGTCATTATGGGAGATAGTTTATTGTTGAGATTTGTACTCCGATGGAGGTAGTCTCGTCCTTATGGGAGATAGTTAGTTGTTGAGGTTTTACTCCGATAGATGGTAGTCTCGTCATTATGGGAGATAGTTCCTCGTTGAGATTCACTTTACTCTAATAGAGTTATTTTTTTCCCAGTTGTTGTACCCCATAATTATCCCTCTCATTTCTCAAGGTATTTTCCACAAATATCTTTGATGACTCAAGCTTGTGCAAAGTACTGACTAGGTCAAGACGTCTCCTAACACTGATGCTTCAAATTAGTGTTTGAGTTTGCGCAAAGACAGTTGGACTCCTAACATTCTCAAATGACTTTCATGGATCATCCTCGATCCTCAGGATTGCTTCTGTCAAGTTTCAAGTCTCGAATTACAATTTTCCAAGAAAGTCATTCACAAGGGCAAAATGGTCAAATGCATACTGAAAAGTCAAACTTTGACTTTTTGATCAAAATCAAGTTTAAAAAATCATATTTCATCAAGACATGAAGTTGGTTCATTAAGAAATCAAAAGTCAAAGATTACTTTGAAAAGTCAAATTTCTAAACACTTAGAAAATTTTCTATGTGTTAAGAAAATAAGATAATTTCATAACTTTGGGCCAGATTTTCATCATGATGCAAGATTATTCAATCAGAACTTCTGACATGAAAGTTATAGATCTCAATGAGATCTAAAATATTGCATAACAACACTTCTTATAGAAATGCTGGGATTTCAAGTTATAAATCCATGAAGACACCCTTGAAGCTAAAACACTTAGTAAATTCTGAGCAACTTTAAGTCAGAATTTGGACAGAACTTCTAGGCCAGTTTTCACACAAGTACAATCAGAATTTAAATAGTCTGATGTACTGCTATGCAACAGTCCTGCATCCAGCTGCCACAACACTCCAAAACTGCTGTTGACCCAGTCCACGCCTGCATTTTCTCAAACCCCATATTTGCACAAAATCAGCACATAACAACTGTATTTAAAAAGCAATGAAACAGTATGCCAAAACGGTTCAAATCCCATTTGTTTTCCCCCCAAAACCACAACAAACTCATCTATAAATAATTTTTTCCATCACGCATCTAAGGGGTTAGCTTTTGGGGGAGAGAGTTACTGAATACAAAAAGAAAGAGAAGAAAACACTCAAACACTCTTAAACCCATAATTCTCAAAACAATACCCTTGTTCTTCCCTTCGAATCAAAGAACATAACATTTCTATTCCTTTTCTTGCTAACCCAAGAACATTCGAAGGCAGGAACTTAAGTCCCAAACACACGCTTCAAATTCAAGGTAAGTCATCCTGACTTTGAACTTTTCATTCAGAACATTATTAAAAATGTAGGTATCATAATGTTTAGACTGTACATACCATTGCCTAAGTAGAAAACTGTGGATCATAACTTCTTGAAGAAAACTATGCTCATAATTAGGACTAGAACTTCTAGGCTTTTCTCACTGTTGTAACACAGAACACAGAACTTTTAGGCTTTTCTCACTGTTGCAATACAACTCACTGAAATTCTAGGTTTTTCTTACTGTTGTAACACAACACACAGAACTTCTAGGTTTTTCTCACTGTTGTAACACAACATACAGAACTTCTAGATTTTTCTCACTGTTGTAACACATCACATATAACTTCTAGGTTATTCTTACTGTTGTAACACAGCACACTAAACTTCTAGGTTTTTCTCACTGTTGTAACACAGAACACATAACTTCTAGGTCTTTCTCACTGTTGTAACAAAGCACACAGAACTTATAGGATTTCCTCACTATTTTAACACCCAGAACTTCAGCGCGTAGCAACCCAGAACTTCTAGTTTCCTATAATGTTTCTTTCTGAACTACAGCGTGCCTAGCATCCGAACTTCTGGTCCCTCTCATTTTTGTTTTCAGCAATATGCTGATCCTGTTTTTTTATTTTTCCTTTTCTTTCTTATTTTTATTATTTTTAGAATTAATACTAATTTTATTAATATAAAAAAGACATAAAAATATTTTCTTTTTATTAACTAATTATTTTTCTTTTAATTTATTAAGAAAAAAAACCCTTTTCAAAACAAATTCTTTCCTTTTCTTGTGTTGTGTTGCACAATTCAATATGGTTGTAATAGATAATTAGGATTTAAATTCTTGCAATCCCCATTTATAAATATGTATCCTCATCCCTAAAATGATGTAATAGCTGAAACCACTGACGGAAAATCATCAAACAATGAAGTCACCACCAAACGTCTTTTATCCCGTCGAGAGGAAAAGGTAAACATCGATAAAACCTGAAAAGAGAGAAATCACGGTCTTTCGACCGAGAGATCGGGTAAGGGAGTCTGTTACACGAGGGGAAGGTATTAGCACCCCACACGCCCGTAGTACTCTACGGTATCCACTCTTGTTGTCTAATCTAAATGGGTGTGGTCAAATCCTATGTCTATGGCTTACAACTGAAAATGGAATGCATGCAAAAGAAAAGCAAATAATGTAGGGAAAATAAAAGTTATGCTCGGTTGGGCCCTACCCCAATGCCTACGTATGCCTTTTAAGGAATTAGAGCAGTCGTAGTTCAGCTTAAGTGTTTTGGTTGGTTTGTGTTTTTTAGTTAGGACAAACAAAGATAGTGAAGATGGAAAAATATTAAGAAACCACAAACAAATGAGGTGATCAAACATCGACTAAATAATAACAACGTAACATGTCAAAGATGGAAATACATCAAATGGTAAGATAACACACCTAATAGTGACATTGTGGGTCAAAGTAGGATAGCAAACATGTGCGATGGCGAAACATCAGCTTCAAACAAATATGCGATGGCGAAACATCGGCTAAGAGATAACAAAGATATCATGGCGAAGATGACAAAACAATCACACCTGACAATGATATTGAGAATTAAAGGAGGATAACAAACATGGGCAATGGCGAAACATCGACTTCAAACAAATGTGCGATGGCGAAACACCGGCTTCAAAATAATAAGGCATCATGGTAGAGATGGCAAAACATCACACCTAACAATGATATTGAGAATCAAAGTAGGATAACAAAATGTGTAATGGCGAAACATCAGCTTCAAACAAATGTGCGATGGCGAAACATCGGAAAAGAGATAACCAAGATATCATGGTAGAGATGGGAAAACATCACACCTAACAATGATATTGAGAATCAAAGTAGGATAACAAACATGTATGATGGAGAAACATCGGCTTCAAGACAACACATACAAAGTAATATTGGTTTGTATCTTTTACTTTGAAGAAGAATTTGGATTCATTAGAAATGTCTTATGATTTTCCAAGAAACAAGTTTTTGTTTTAAGATGCAAAATGCAAAGAAAGAAAAACAACTAAGGGGAACTAGCCTAGCACTATCCCTAGTGTTATCATACAATGGTTGGCCCTAAGGTTGAGGATAAAGGAAAATCCTATCCTATGTTAGCATACATGGATCCCTACCTTAATTTGCATGTCAAAGAAAGCTTAACAAAACTATCCTCTAGGGAACACGCAATGAGAGCGAAGTCGTGATCTCAATATCTAAATTGAGTGACTCATCGATCAACAATTAAAGAAGAAAAGCAATAAACATCCTATAGGGAACATGCAATGAGAGCGAAGTCGTGATCTCAATTTCTAAATTGAGTGACTCATCGATCAGCAAGAAATAGAGGAAGGAGATAAAGTCATATAGGGAGCGTGTACTGAGAGCGAAGTCGTGATCTCAATTTCTAAATTGAGTGACTCATCAATCAATCAACAAAGAAACAAACACAAGCACAACACATATAGCAAATGAAGTTCGGAATGCCTGCTACAGGTCTTTAAACAGCGACTTCGAGCGCACGCACTTTATTTGCGATAATAAATGCATACTAAATGGATAATAAAAATTTGCAAAAACCAAATCAATGCATGGAGAAATCTTGGAGGGCGCCGCAAACTAGCATCAACAAAAAATAGCGCCAGAAGCGTGAACAACATATGCAAGCAAAGTGTATCCCTCACCAAAGTGAATGGTATCCAAATTGCTTATCAAAGCATGCACATCTCACAAAATTTGCGATAGAAGTGAAGAGGAGGCTTAGGTATAGAGATCGCAACGAACGGATTAACAATCGGAGAATAATTGCACTTGATCTTGACTTTTGGATCTTGATGAAGTTGTTGTTGTGTTCTTGATGAAAAAGGTGTAGAACCTTGATTTGATCTTTGAGAGAATTGAGAGAATAATTTTACTTGTTTTTTGGAGATTGGTCCATTATGAGAGAAATTGGAGTAAAAAGAATATATATTATGGGCTTATGTGAGTGAATTTGGTTAATGGGTCCCAAATATTCATAAATATTAATGCAGAATTTTAATTCACTTGAGTGCAACGCCGTTTCGGGCAAATTCGCGGGAATCTCGGTGCAACTTTCAAAGTTGAAATGTGAAACTAAAATGTATCCAACATCGAGAAAAACATTGTGTCCGAAGATGAGCTTGATCGGATAAACGGGGATTTAGTTATGATTTTTTGAAGTTTCGTCTCAAATAAAAATATTTCTCGGTTCAGAATTTTCAAACGCATTACGCGCGCTTCAGACCAAAAACGAAGGCCTTCAGGATACCGCTCGAATTGGAAAGCTGAAAGAAATATTTAACCAACTCAATTTGTGAACCAATTCCACTCGAACCGGCTCGATACGATAAGAATCGACTGAGTTATGATTTTCTGAAGATGAAGCCGGTGAACATTTGTCACAATTTTCTCGTGCAAATATATTTGATAAATTCATATATTCGAAGACTCTCTGGGTATAACTGACTTTCGGCCGTGAGATACGAAATGTAGATAACATCAAGACGGGATTTTATTCACTGGAACGAGTTCAAAACGATAAACGGTCTTCGAGTTATGGATTTTTTAGTGTGCGAAAACTGCACTTTCAGCACCTTTTTCTTTGTATTTTTCACGATATAACTTCCAAAAGAACCGCGTATCCGGAGACTTTCCTTTGAGAATTAACTTTTGGTCCGAACAAAAAAATTGAAGAGAACATCGAGACCATTTCAAAACCTCATGAATCAACCCAAAACATCATTCCAAGCTGGAGATGCGAATTTTCAAACTTTGATCAGTAAAAACACTGTTTTAAATTCACCGAAAACACCCGAATCTTCCACAACTCAAACATGCGTTGAAAAATTATGAGGGCTTTGTTGTGTTGATCAAATACCTTGATTACATGAATACGGAACCAATGAGATGCATGCATGTGTATATGAAAACAAAGTATAATCCAATCAACGTTAAAACAAAGAGGGTAAATTTTGGGGTGCAACAGCTGCCCCTATTCAAATATCTTCAACATGATAAGTGAAAAAAGTGACAACTTTCAAACGTTCAGGGTTGAAGATGATTGAATACAAAAGAACCCGAAAATTTAAACTCTTGAATAAGAAAGAAAAATAAGCAGAAAACCCCCAAGACATGCGTTAGAATGAAGCTGTAACGCCGGTTGAAACAGAACAAAAACAAAGAAGAGTAGACGCAACTAAACTTCCAGACAAATGTGCCAGGGCAAAACTGGGCTTCAAAAAGGAGGAGATAAAAATCAAACCACAGATTATAGGCGAAACTAAACTCCGGACAAGAAAGCGTACGCGGGTGAGGAGGCGAATCTCTGAGCTCGACCCAAAGAAAAAGTGGCTAGAGTGCGTGATTCTAGGAGCACTTGTTAATCTCAACTAAGATAGACAGTATGAAAGAACTGAAAGAATCTCAGAAATAAGGAGAAAAAAGAGACAAAACTCGACTCAACGACTAGTCAGACGAAATTACACTAGATGAATACCAGGGCGAAACTGGATTTCACGCACGGGTAACGAGGCGAAACTCGACCCAAAGCGAAGTGATGAGAGTGCATGTTTCTCAAAGCACCTACTGGTCTCAGATCAATGGATAAACAGTAATGAAAACTGGTAGGAGAATCCAAGGAACAAGGGAGACTGATTTCAAACCAGGGAAACAACACGAACACTGCACTCGGTAAACGAACACCGTCAAAGAGTCTGAGGTACTAAAGCAAAAATGAGACAAAACTCGACTCAATAGCTAGTTAGGAGAACTAAACTAGATGATTACCAGGTCGAAACTGGATTTCATGCACAGGCGACGAGGCGAAACTCGACCCAAAGCAAGGAGATTAGGGTGTACACCTAAAAACCTGCTGAAAGCGAATATCAGGACAAAACTGGTATTCGAAAGGTGCATCAATAGACATTGGAATTAACCAGAGAGGGTAGTGAAGACTAAACCCGAGAAGACCGCGCCAGGGAGAAACTGAACTACAGTCAAGAGTAGACATTCAAACAAATAAATGATTGACGTCAAAAGGATATTGGTATGGGGAGGAAACTGAGATAATGAGGACGAAGACCTCGTTGGGGGTTTAATCTGAAGTATTAGCAAAATCACTGGGGATGACGGAAATAATAATGGCTTATGTTCTGATGCATGTTTCAAATTCTTTTTATATAGCGCAATGCTCCATATAATGGAAATGCTACGCGTTTTGGTAGATGCAACGCAATGATGCATGTTTAAAAGTTTCACTGGGGAATGGCCAATTGAGAAGCCTCTAACCAAGAAGTCAGGATATGACATGACTTGCAAAAATAAATTGCTAAATCCAAAGGAGAGGAGAAAATATGGGGAACCACTAGAGAGGGAACCTTGAAGAGATGAAGCTTCGCGGGGAATAACAACCGAGCAACTAGTAGAAACGGGCCACAAACATTGAGGGGACTGCAAAAATAAATTGCAAACTCCTAGAGAAGATCAGATCGACACTGTAGCTTCTGGAGAAGATTACACATTGAGGTAGAAGATCAGGGTAAGACTGTAATCTCTGGAAAAGATGGTGCACGGCTGTGTTGAGGACGACAGCAAGACAACAAACCCGACATGAGGGGTGAAAACCTTTGCTGGGGGAACAAAGTTCTACTGAGGATACGGGACTTCACCGGGGAGAAGGAACTTTGTTGAAGATTGTTGTTGGAGAGAGATTTTTTGAATGCAACTAATCACACAGTATTGACCTTATTGGGGATAAGGGAAGATCTTAACATAAAGATTTCCCGGTCAGCAAATCGGCTGGGAAGTGAGAGGTCATGGCGGGGGACCTCCGTTGGCAATTCTGTTGGGGAGTTAAAATCTCTTTAGAATGTGAGATCCTATTTAAACGACTCCACTGGGGATATGTGACGTATCCAAACTTGAAGTCTTAGAATGAAGCTTTTGAAAGAAGATTCTTGGGGCAACAAAACTTTGCTGCGGAAACGAAACTTCACTGGGGATAGGGAAAAGATCCTTGAACCTTCGGTATTCAACCGTAAAATAGACTATGAAGATAGTCAAACAATATCACTTTACTGGGGAAATGGAAATCTCAACCAACATCAACCCTATTGAGGATAATAAAAGATTTTTGTTTTGATATTGAAATGCCCCAAGTCACAAATTAAATGGGAAAAATGAGAACTTCAGAATGCGAACTTCAATGATACCTCAAATCGGAAGATAAACTCCACTAGGAATAGTCTCTATTAAGAAACGAGATAATGCTCATCCAGATTGGTTGGAGAATGAAGGTATCCAGAACCTTATCCGCCTCGAGAATTCCTCACATGACAATGCTGAGGAGAAGCAACCCTGCGGGGGATTTCCATCATTAACATGCTTCAAGAATAGTGGAATTTTGAGAAATCGATCCTCAACTTGTCTGCCCCAGCATGGCGGAATGAAAAGACAAGTAACCACAGGCCGAACCCTGATAAAAATTTGCAAAATAAATTGCAAATTCTGCTAGAG
The DNA here is from genome assembly GCA_948472305.1 of Vicia faba. Taxonomy (NCBI): domain Eukaryota; kingdom Viridiplantae; phylum Streptophyta; class Magnoliopsida; order Fabales; family Fabaceae; genus Vicia; species Vicia faba. The sequence goes on from OX451739.1 coordinate 1,458,379,245, forward strand.
AAGATCATATCAGAACTGACTTTTGTTCGATAAGTTGTCAATTTATCACTGGGATAACTTCCTAGGGAGAAAAATGCAAAAATAAATTGCACTGCAGAAGAAATCTTGACCTATGTCTCGCCTCTTAACCTTCTGTGGAAAAGATTCAGTATCTCCTTCCATGGATAAAGAGAACATTGTTGGAAGTCGGGTCCCTACAAAAAGAACTCTGGTCGAGAATAAGACGCTTTTGTAGGAGAGACTCAACAAGATATGCTATTGTTGGAAGTAAAAGAATCTTCGGCTCCACTAGGAAATAAAGATACGCTTCAATCAGAACAAAATCCTGCTATAATGCTTTATCCTGGGGCTAGGAACCATAATAGTGTACTCTTTTGGGGAAGCAACACTTATCAACATCCAGTATTGAGATCTACTGGGAAAAGAGAGCATATGTGAATAACACTTTCGATGAAACGACTCTATTGGAGAAATGAGCGTTCCTGAATAGTAGATTTCTTGATAAGGCAACTTCACAGGGGAGATGAGGATTTCCGAGTAAGGGATATCTGAAGGCAGCTCCGCTGGGGGAAAAGAGGAATTTTGCATAAGAGATCCCAGCCAATGGTCTTCACTGGAGAGATAAAATAAACCTCAACACAAATCATCTGGGGGAATAAAAATTCCTGAGAACGAGATCTCCAATAAGGTAGCTCCATTGGGGAATGAGAAATCTTTGAACAAGAGATCCTCATGAACAGCCTCCTCTGAGGGAGTGAGATGATGCTCCCATGACTTTGCTAGGAAACAGAACATACTTGAATAGTCTTTACTGGGGATAACAAAAGATTCTCAACATAACTAACTTCAAACCATGCTTCTGCCATGGGGAGATTAGAGAATTCTTGAACAAGAAATCTTTATGAATTGACTTCATCGGGGAACAAGAGAAATTTCCGAAGGAACTCTCGACTTCAGTTGGGGATGAGAACACTCCATTTTTACTAGGCGACTGAGAAGACGAAACTTCAAGCACTTGGGGGATACGACTCTCTTGGTCTAAAATTCCAACTAGTCGGTCCTTAAAACTATATGCTTTGGGAGATTCCCTGGGGAGCAATAAAGCTTCAGATCTCCGTAGAAACCCTCAATTAATCTCAAATAAATTTGATCTTCCTGAAATGACATCATCGATGAATAAGAAGATATTCAATCAAATCTTTAGTCAGGGTAATGATGTTGTGCTCCGAGGAATAGATATTCTCTTGGGAGAAGTAGAAACTTCAGTGCCGCTTCGGGGGAAACGATCCAGGTTAGGGTTACCTTAATCCTCTTGAAAGATGTTTCTCTGGTGACAGAGAATTACGCAGATGAACAAAGCACATCATATTTTTATGCGAAACAGATCACTGAACGTGCCCCAGTTAGTGTGACAACTTTGCTGGAGAGGGTCCTTTTATCTTGAGATAATCTGCCCCAGATTATTCGAGCTCTGGATAATTCTTTGACACAACAGGTCTATGGAGAGATTCGTTGAACTTCGATGTAACCTCTTCAGTTTGACCAACCTTTGAAGAGATTCTCCTCGAGAGGACTTCCCGAGATTTGTGCTGAGAATAACGCTCCTGACTTCAATTAGAGATAAAGATCTCAACTTCTGGTGAAGGAACAACAATACCGAGACTTAAAATTCTGATGAGCTAAGGATAACAATCCCGACTTCTTGTCATGCTATTCAAAATCAGAAGTTGTTTAGCCTGCGATTGGACTTAACCTGATCAACTCTGAGGTGGAGAAATGCCCATGCATAATGCCTTGTCCTAGTCTATATGGTTGTTAAAGAACTTGCCTTGAAAGGACTTCCTGAGATTTGTACCACCCAGATAAACTTCCCCAGTGTTCCAAACTTTGAAATACGCCCTCTGACTAATCAAAATTAGAAGTGGCATCAATAAGTCTTGGGTAACGGACCCTGATCACTCGGCACTTTGAGAGATTCGTCGAATCTCGACATCACTGCCCCCAGATTGACGAAGTTTTGAGAGTCAATGGATCCTGCCTTGATTTCTCCAGATTAGCGGAATCTTGGCAAACCATTTCTTTACCTCATACTCACAGAGGAATGAGAAGTTCACAGAGTTTGAAAGATAACACCTTCTCAGAATGATTGACTTACGTCTTCAAAACAAGCTAGTACACAATCATACTTCTCAACTCGAACTGCTTCACGTGCAAGCAGATGCTTGACGAAAATTGTCCTTTGGGACCAACTGGGAACAATATACCATTGCTCAATCAGAGAATTGGGGGCAGATAAAACTTCCACACAATCATAAAACAAAAAGCTCTCATCAATCTCTCATACCAGTCTTCTTCAATTTAAAGGAGTAGCTAGAAAGCATGCCTCAGATTAAGATCATTCTTTTCAACAGATCCCTGAAGCAATTCATCCCTCGGGATAATCAAACTCTTTATCTGATGCTAATTATGCAAGCTTGCTTGATGTTTAAGAACTTTTTCATATGCAAAGAATGTTTTAGCCTATGAATGATAAATCTAATGCAAATCATATAGTTGTCTTGAAGTTAGAAAACTTTTTATTGAAAATATGTTGAAACATCGAAATTTTTCTGTACAAAGAAAATAAAAGAGGGAGTGATACCAACTCAAAAGTTTTAAGCAAGTCTCCTAGGAGTCAGGTTACTGCATTCTCGTAACAGTTTTGCTTTAGAATTAACCCATGCTTCAATTAGGACTTTTAAGGGTTGTAACGTGGTCTGGTTCACGGTTTTTAGAAAAAAAGATTTAAGGCTCAAGTTATTTGGTGCCCACCCCCTTCGTGATGTTCTCCAGTCCTAAATCCAGTTAACTTGACACGACCATTCATCTCTCAAAATGAACTTTGATATGGTTGAGGAACCACAACAATTTTTTTTTGACACGACAATCACTTAACCTTTGGTTTTTGGGTGTTTGATCACACGACTTTTCTTTTGATGAGGATTTTTATTGGATAATCCTTTTTTGCCTTAAATTTTTTTTTCACTTTCCCTAAATTTTCCTGGACAAATTCTTTTTTTTTTTAATTTCAATTTGCAAGTCCAGCGGGATGCTCTAACTTTTGCCTAAGCGACTTGTTTTCAATTTTTGACTTAGCGGGGCTTTTTGTTTCTTTCTCATTCATGCTTTCCATTTTGAACAAGTCGTGTGACCCTAAGTCTTTGAACCTTTTTTTTGGAGGAAAGTGGTTGTCTCATTCTTTGGTCGGCGAGGGATAACCATTATTGTATCGATTCAATCTCGACCTTGGGATTTCGTGAGGAAATAACCATTTTTGTTTTGATCTTTTCCCGACCTCATAATGCAAGGGATAAGGTGCGTTGCTCCTCAGATGGGACACTCCTTCTGAAATTTGAATGCTCGATCGGATTAACTGAAAATCTAACCTGCCCCGGGTTAAAAATAAGGGTTTTTTCTTGAACAAAAAAGTAACTCCTACTTCGAAGGCTCAGAGGGGTTAACGAGGGTCCAACTCCCTTATATCTCCGGTGTTTGGGGATTGAAACAAGGCTTGTACATCGTCAGCAAGGTTTTTACTTGAAAGCATACCATTTGAGATTTCAGGTAAATTTTCAACATCCTCCCTCCAGAGTTATTGTTTTTAAACAAGAGTTGAATATCAAAAACATAGTAAAACAAATAAGGGTGATAACGAATGGATTAATTCAAGACAAACATATTCAACACATTATGATTATCATTCAAAAAGATGAGCAAGTTTGCATACAAGAAAGTGCCGAACAAAACAATTAAGATTGCAAATGAGAATGCAAATGAAATTTGAAATTTCCATATTGAGGAGACTAGTCTCCGTATGGACTGATTGCTTCAAATGATCTTCTGGAACCTCGAGGCTCACTTGGATAAGAGATTCCCCATCTGATATGGACATAACAGTCTCTGAAATGATCCAAGCTTGGATGTTATTTCTGGATGATAAACTGTCTTCAACTGAATATTCAAGTGCCCTAGAATATACTCACCAAGGATTTCTTAAAAGGGAGGGTGAACGTTGTACCAAACGAAAAGCTCGAAATTTTCCGCCACATTAGAAATTGGACTTTGCAAAAGACGCCAGGCCAGAGCTGGACTTTACTCAAAACTCTTGCAATCTTCAACATTACGACTAAATTCCCTAGAATGAGAGACACGTCTAGCATTTTGCATCGGAAGAGAGAATAATCAACTGAATAGTCTCAAAGCACGAAGCTTTACCAGATGAATTCCCAACGGACGAGAAAGTTCCAGGATGTAAGGCATTGAGATGGTATCAACATAATTCTCAATCTTCTTCTATCTTTTCTGCTTAAAAGCTCTGCCCCATGGATTCACTTGGGGAACAAACACTGACTGCTAAAGAGAAGATCAGGTGGCCCAAAGTTGTAGAGAGTGTGTCTGATTGAATAATTGGGTTCCCCAGTGTGGTAACCATATTTGTTGTTGGTATCATGATCAGGAAGGGAATTTGTAGATGGTACTTAAGTACAGAGCCCAAACCACTGAAGCTCAAACAAGCGTGGAAACAAACGAGAATAAAGCACTGGGATGGGATCAAAATCACTTTCCAGACCTATTCTGCCCTCGTTGATAAAATAAACCTCTTGAATTCATCTGGAAAATAGGAACCATCCACTGATAAGAAGTTCCAAGCGCTTAAGGTAGTGGATGAAATCCACAAGGCATTTCATGGTTTGAAAGAAATCCCAAAAGATGAGCAGAAGAGAATAACTCGCGCTGCAACAATCGGTGTGGGATTGTTGATGCTATCATCAAGACTTCCATGACCTAAATCAATTGGGTCTTCAACTGAATGTCTTCCTTCTCAAAGAGTTCCCAATCACGGGCCATGGCTTGCATGTATCCCAAACAACTCCATCTGAATTTTCATCCCAGTGAAAACCACACGAATTTTTTCTATAACTGACCTCCGAACACGTGACAACAAGGGTTCAAGTTTGTATATCTGAGGAGAATACCGGGTCTGAATAAGAATCTCCAACTCTCAGTACCTATTATGAATGCATGAATATGCATGAAGCGCATGAGTGGATGCAATTCCATGTTCGATCATTTCCAAGGAACTCACATGCTTTTAAATTTGATTTTAAACCAGTAAAAGATGAAAAAGTGCAGCACAAAGTTCACAAGCATGGTTCCTTGGAAATGAAAAGAACACGTGTGTTAAAATGAAGTTACAGCTTATGTGTGCAAGAACACGGGATCAAGGTTCCATAAATATGGAAAATGACTGCACTGTCTCTAGACTGAATGATGAACATCACAAGATCAAAGGTACGACATCACCCTGGAACACTAAAGAGCCAAGTACCAAATAGATCAGCAACTGTATGAGATCAAAATCTCCCTGTCACAAAAAGTAGCTGTTGAGCTGCCGAAATAAACGGCCATTCCCAGGTGCAAAATCCAGAGAAAAACCGAGAGAACACACGGTCACCGATAGTATCAAGTCACCATCAAAAACACACAGTAACTATCAGAACATGGTCATCAACAAAACTCAAGTCAGCAACATAATCAAAGTCACCGTCAGAACTAGAGTCACCGTCACAACACAAAGTCACCAACAGTACCTGTACCTGTAAGAAAAGTTTTCCCGCCCCTATCACGGGTGTAGTCTAGTTCAAGGTAAGGTTAAAAGCCAAATCAGAGTACAGGAGCTCGAATGTCGATATCATCATACGATAACACCTATCCGAACTACCTCTGAAGTCATGGATCTCATAGTCAGGTCTACAAAGCATCTGCCTCATAGCTTCCATGGCCAGTCTATTCCTAGTTCCTATAGAATTCACTCATAGCCTGGGTACGAGGCCTTTTACCTCATGGAACAACCCACCCACCAAGAAATCCAGAATCCAAATAGTCCAGCCAAATCCAGTATGCAGAAAGTAAAGCGCACATAGGATGCAATACAAACAGATAAATATGTAAAGTGATAAAATAAAAACCCAAAAAGAAAACAAATAAGAGCTAGGATCGACTCCGGGATGGACCAGCAAAAGGTCAATCTGTCCCCAGTGAAGTCGCCAGCTGAAACCACCGGCGGAAAATCATCGAACAATGAAGTCCCCACCGAACGTCTTTTATCCCATCGAGAGGGAAAGGTAAACATCGAGAAAACCTGAAAAGGGGGAAATTACGGTCTTTCGACCGAGAGATCGGGTAAGGGAGTATGTTACACAAGGGGAAGGTATTAACACCCCACACGCCCATAGTACTCTACGGTATCCACTCTTGTTGTCTAATCTAAATGGGTGTGGTCAAATCCTATGTCTATGGCTTACAACTGAAAAGGGAATGCGTGCAAAAGAAAAGAAAATAATGTAGGGAAAATAAAAGTTATGCTCGATTGGGCCCTACCCAATGCCTATGTATCCCTTTTAAGGAATCAGAGCAGCCGTAGTTCAGCTTAAGTGTTTTGGTTGGTTTGTGTTTTTTAGTTAAGATAAATAAAGATAGTCAAGATGGAAAAATATCAAAAAACCACGAACAAATGAGGTGATCAAACATTGACTAAATAATAACAACGTAACATGTCAAAGATGGAAATACATCAAATGGTAAGATAACACACCTAACAGTGACATTGTGGGTCAAAGTAGGATAGCAAACATGTGCGATGGTGAAACATCAGCTTCAAACAAATGTGTGATAGCAAAACATCGCCTAAGAGATAACAAAGATATCATGGCGAAGATGACAAAACAATCACACCTGACAATGATATTGAGAATCAAAGGAGGATAACAAACATGTGCGATGGTGAAACATCGGCTTCAAAATATTAAGGCATCATGGTAGATATGGCAAAACATCACACCTAACAAGGATATTGAGAATCAAAGTAGGATAACAAAATGTGTGATGGCGAAACATCGGCTTAAAACAAATGTGCGATGGTGAAACATCGGCAAATAGATAACAAAGATATCATGGTAGAGATGGCAAAACATCACACCTAACAATGATATTGAGAATCAAAGTAGGATAACAAACATGTGCGATGGCAAAACATCGGCTTCAAGACAACAGAGACAAAGTAAGATTGGTTTGTATATTTTACTTTGAAGAAGAATTTGGGTTCATTAGAAATGTTTTATGATTTGCCAAGAAACAAGTTTTTGTTTTAAGATGCAAAATGCAAAGAAAGAAAAACAACTAAGGGGAACTAGCCTAGCACTATCCCTAGTGTTATCATACAACGGTTGACCCTAAGGTTGAGGATAAAGGAAAATCCTATCCTATGTTAGCATACATGGATCCCTACCTTAATTTGCATGTCAAAGAAAGCTTAACAAAACTATCTTATAGGAAACATGCAATGAGAGCGAAGTCGTGATCTCAATATCTAAATTGAGTGACTCATCAATCAACAATTAAAGAAGAAAAGCAATAAACATCCTATAGGGAACATGCAATGAGAGCGAAGTCGTGATCTCAATTTCTAAATTGAGTGACTCATCGATCAACAAGAAATAGAGGAAGGCGATAAAGTCCTATAGGGAGCATGCACTGAGAGCGAAGTCGTGATCTCAATTTCTAAATTGAGTGACTCATCGATCTATAAACAAAGAAACAAACACAAGCACAAAACATATATCAAATGAAGTGTGGAATGCCTGCTACAGGTCTTTAAACAGCGACTTCGAGTGCACGCTCTTTATTTCCTACTTCCTACTTCTCATGATCTCTAAAAAGCGATAAGTGTAATATTACAACAAATGGGCTGAAACCATACTAATCGGATGATAAAAATCCACAAAAACTAAATAAATGCATGGCGAAATCTCGGAGGGCACCGCAAACTAGCATCAACAAAAAATAGCGCCAGAAGCGTGAACAACATATGCAAGCAAAGTGTATCCCTCACCAAAGCGAATGGTATCCAAATTGCTTCTCAAAGCATGCACATATCACATAATTTGCGATAGAAGTGAAGAGGAGGCTTAGGTATAGAGATCTCAACGAACGGATCAACAATCGGAGAATAATTGCACTTGATCTTGACTTTTGGATCTTGATGAAATTGTTGTTGTGTTCTTGGTGAAAAAGGTGTAGAACCTTGATTTGATCTTTGAGAGAATTGAGAGAAAAATTTTACTTATTTTTTGGAGATTGGTCCATTATGAGAGATATTGGAGTAAAAATAATATATATTATGGGCTTATGTGAGTGAATTTGGTTAATGGGTCCCAAATATTCATAAATATTAATGCAGAATTTTAATTCACTTGAGTGCAACACGTTTCGGGAAAATTCGCGGGAATCTCGGTGCGACTTTCGAAGTTGAAATGTGAAACTAAAATGTAGCCAACATCGAGAACAACATCTTGTCCGAAGATGAGCTTGATCAGATAAACGGTGACTTAGTTATGATTTTTTGAAGTTTCGTCTCAGATAAAAATATTTCTCGGTTCAAAATTTTCAAACGTATTGCACGCGCTTCAGACCAAAAACGAAGGCCTTCGGGATACCCCTCGAATTGGAAAGCTGAAAGAAATATTTAACCAACTCAATTTTTGAACCAATTCCACTCGAACCGGCTCGATACGATAAGAATCTACTGAGTTATGATTTTCTGAAGATGAAGCCGGTGAACATTTATCACAATTTTCTTGTGCGAATGTATTTGATAAATTCATATACTCGAAGACTCTCTGGGTAGAACTGGCTTCTGGCCGTGAGATACGAAATGTAGATGACATCAAGACGGAATTTTAGTCACCACAACGGGTTCAAAACGATAAACGGTCTTCGAGTTATGAATTTTTTAGTGTGCGAAAACTACACTTTCAGCACCTTTTTCTTTGTATTTTTCACGATATAACTTCCAAAAGAACCGCGTATCCGGAGACTTTCCTTTGAGAATTAGCTTTTATTCTGAACAAAAAAATTGAAGAGAACATAGAGACCGTTTCAAAACCTCTTGAATCAACCCAAAACACCATTCCAAGATGGAGATGCGAATTTTCAAACTTTGATCAGTAAAAACATTGTTTCCAATTCGCACTGTTTTAAATTCACCGAAAACACCCCAATCTTCCACAACTCAAACATGCGTTGAAAAATTATGAGGGCTTTGTTGTGTTGTCAAATACCTTGATTACATGAATACGGAACCAATGAGATGCATGCATGTGTATATGTAAACAAAGTATAAGCAAATCAACGTTAAAACAAAGAGGGTAAATTTTGGGGTGCAACAATAGCTTGGGATTTATTTTCCACATTTTTATTGCTTTCATACATTGTTAGTAATTAGGGTGTATGGCAAGATAAAAACTATAAGTATATAACCCCTAATCAAAGACTAAATGCATGCAAATCAAACACAACATTCACCCATGCACCCTTAGGGTAGCCTCACTTGTTGCCTCGGAAAAATAGTCATGTCCCTCGAATATGGGTGTTTTAGCAAAGACCCTCGATAAAAGATCGTAGTCCCTCGATAACCCTCAATGTTGCCTTCGGTAAACGATCTAGTCCCTAAATGAAATTGTTAACATGTCCCATAGGTTTCCTTCTATGACTATACAAACGTCCAATGTTCGTCCCTTCACATCCAATGATGGGGCTTCTTACCAAATCAATGGTAAGATAACAACATCTAAAGGAGGAGGAAAAGAACATTTATGACCTTTTGAGTAGGTAGGTTTCTCCTAGTTTCTCTATTGCTGACAACAAAAACATTTTATAAACCATCACTTTCATTTGAAACATTTTAAAAATACAAAACACTTTGCACGCGTTCTTATAGAGACAAGAACCATTATAAAGACACTTTTCAAAAACACTTTCAAAAACACATTCCACAAACACCTCTTTGAACTATTTTCAAAACAACACTTTGTACGAGTTCTTATAGAAACGAGAGCCATTACAAAGATATTTTCAAAATACTTTCAAAACCCATGCCACAATTTTTTTTTTCAAACAATAAGCAAGTGATCTAGCAAGCAACTAAGAGCCCGTAGATAACTACGGATGAAAAGGGTGCTAACACCTTCCCTTTTCATAACCTACCCCCCGAACTCAAGAAATAATCTCGAAAGGTATTTCCTGTTCATTTCAACCTTTCCTTATTGGATAAAAGAAAAGTAGGTGGCGACTCTTGCTATCTGCAACAAATGCGATCAAATGCAAATCATCCCAAGTCAGTTCTCCCACGGTGTTACAGAATTGGTGACTCTGCTGGGGAAATACTTAAAAGTGGGGTTACCTTAGGGATAGATCACCTTTATTTGCTTTCCTTTGTTAGATTTGTTTGCTTTACGTTATGGTTGCTTGTTTGGGATTGTTTTGATCCTCTACCTGGATCTGGGGCACCTTTTTAGGTAAGTAGCAATAGATTGTGGAAATTGTACAGTGTAGACCGATATGGTTGAAGCAATAGTGTGACACATTCGTTGGTAGCGGCATCCCTTGTGTTGAATCGAGGAGAATACGGGGCCGCTGAGCAGTGTCATGAAGCACTAACTAACCTTAAAACCTTAATTGAACAACTTGGCCATTAGGAAGTTGTGAGATAGCCGGTTTCAGTGGAAACTGAAAATTGGTTGATACTCGATACTACACTCATTGAGATCGGACTTTTAGGATATCTCGGCCGCAAGAAAAGATTGATTATACTGAGAAAATGCCTAAAAGAAAGGTTAGTGATATTGAGATCCCCTAGAACCTGGTTACTTTCTAGGACAAGTTGAGCCAACTAAACTTCAAGAGGGTACTTACCTACAAACTCCATGCAAGCCTAAACCTAAGGACTTGTCTGTTTTGTGTGTATATAACAACTTGATTGCTTGGCATACTTGTACATAACATCATAAACATCATAACATCATAACATCATAAGCATTCTCACTAACCATTTCAATGATTTAAGAATTTATCTTTGCTTTGTTTTGTATGCCATGAATCCCATCCGAAGGAATACCACCCGGATCAGCTTCGTGAAAGCGCACCCTCAACTCCAAGAATTAGCATCAAGGGTGCCTGGAGATTCTCCCTTCACCGAGAAATATGGTCGACTTCTCAGCATGGCTAACTTCAAATTCCTAGAAGAAATGATGTGTGTGCTATTCCAATTCTTTGATCCCATGCAGCATTGCTTCACCTTTCCTGACTATCAGTTGGTCCCTACGCTAGAGGAGTTCTCTCAACTGTTAGGAATGCCCATGCTTGATCGATTGTCGCTCAATGGTTTAGAAGGGACTCCAAAGCCTGAAGTAATTGACGAAGCCCTACATCTAAAGAGAGCCGACATCATAGAAAATTGGAAAACAAGAAGTGGAGTTAAGGGTTTCCTGGCCAAGTTTCTGTTAGAGACAGCTCATTCATTCTGGAAAGACATGGATTTTCAAGATTTTGAAGATGCCCTGGCCCTTCTAATCTATGGCTTGATTCTATTTCCCAATCCGGATTAATTCATAGATTTGAATGCCATCAAGGTCTTCCTCTCTCGTAATCTTATACCTACTTTTCTTGGAGATATTTTACATTGTTTCCACACTCGCACAATGAAGAAAAGAGGTGCTCTCTTGTGTTGCATTCCCCTACTCGCTAAGTGGTTTACTTCACACCTACCTCGATCAATACTGAAGAACGATCAAGGATTAACATGGTCTCAAAGGATGATGTCCCTCACACACTCTAACATTTATTGGTGTTCTTGATCCTTGGAGGATACTACTATCATTGAACATTTTGGGGAATTCCTTAATGTCCCTTTGCTTGGCATTAGGGGAGGTATCACATATAAACTTTCTCTTGAATTACGAAAATTTGGCTATGCACGAAGAGATGGTCATCATGATGCGCTCATCCAAGGTATGGTGTTCGACTATGAGAGCGACGATCAAGGCTACCGTTAAAGGTTCATACGAGCTTGGAGGATGGTAAACAAAGTAGATAGCAAGACTTTGGGGCGTAAGAACTCCATTCCTTTGGAGCCTTATCTTAAGTGGGTACGAACTCGTGCTCAAAGACTCGGTATGCCATACCCTGCCACTTTGCCTATCATCATGAAGACTTTAGATGAAGGATATGTTCCTTATGCTATCCTTCATCCTACCATGCCTACTTCTCTTGAAGACTTACAAAGAGCTTGGATCCAGCTGAACAAAGAACGAGATACCTTTGAAGCTCAATTCTACCCTAGTGAGAAGAAGGTTCTGGAGCTTACAAGACAGCTTCATGAGGAGAAAAATTTGAACGCCTACATTGAGCCAAAGAGTATGCACTCGACCTTTTTGTCTTAGGAGTTTATTTTTCTTTATTTCCCCATTTGTAAGCCCAAGGCACATGGTTGTAATCAATTTAAACTTATTAATACAATTGATGTTTGCTCCTTTCTGTCTAAAATAAATTTAAGTTTTCTACGTCCTTGAAAACATTGCATCCATATACCATGCATCATATCATGACAGGCTCATCCCACACATGTCTCTCATCTTCTTACTATTTATTTAAGTAGAGATGGCTCTAGAACAGACTATCAAGGACATTCAGACTCAAAACTCTCAACTTCAGGAAATGTCCTTGAACCTGTCCAAGGGGCAAGGAGAAGTGAAGGCACTCCTCACTAGGGGCTTAACCATGAAGGATCCTGAGGAAAACAAGGATGACCAATTGGAGCAAATACAAACTGAAATAGCAACAATGAACATCCAGATGATGGGACAACTGGTGGGCCAGATGGCTCTTATCCAAAACATAGCTCGGGGATAAGAGGAGCTAAGGACCCTCGTCAACAAACTTCATCAAGACAGTTAAAATCGGATGAAACAAACCGTCAAGACTAGGGGATCAAGTCATCATTCAACCTCCCATGAGGCAAAAGGCTAGCTTGGTGGAGAGTAGACCGTTCCAAATTGCTGCCACGTCTCGAGTCTAATAACAACCTCGAAATCAGCACAAGGAGATCACACCTAAGAGACAATTTACCAAGATCGGAATGTCGCTAGCTCAGGTGCTACAACACATGTTGAAGGCATAGCTAATTACATTAAAGGCTCCTACCCGGAATCCTAACACTTCTGCTCCTAGTTACCATCCCAATGAGAGGTGTGCATTCCATTCTGATGGTCGTGGGCATGATACGAACAATTGTTGGGCTCTGAAGAACAGGATTCAAGACCTAATCGGCGAAGGAGTATTAGAATTTACACAAGAAGATCAACTGGAACTCTACTATTACCCCTCAAGGGAACCCATATGAAGTGATGATCTAGGCGAGGAAATTTTCGGTTTATTCGAATTTTTAGTTGTAATTTCTTTGTTTATTTAAACACGTATCTTTATGTCAGACCTTGATTACTCTCATTAATGCACCGCATATGTTTGTCTTGAATTAATCCATTCATTTTAACTCTATTATTTTCACTCCCTTTATGATATTCAACTCTTGTTTTTAAAAGTTGCGAGCCTTTAGATGTAGGATGACGAAAACAATGCCATAATCTCATACAGTATGCTTTTGAACAGACTTTGCTACAATGTATATGCATTCTTTCAATTCCTAAACACTGGAGATATAAGGAAGATAATACCCCCTTTGAGCCAAAGATGTAGAAGTTTTCTTCTTTTACACAAATTGAAACCTTTAATTAAAACCTGGGGCAGGGTAGTCTCTTAGTTAATTCAAACGCGCGTTCAGTCGCAAACTTTCACTTCGTACACAACGAATGACATCAAAAATATTCTTTCTGAAAAAAATATGGTGATGGTTCCCTATCAAATAGGCAGTCATTATCTCTCAAAGAAAAGTCTATTAAGTTAAAACCTACGAAGGAGACTTAAGAAAGACTGGGGCATCCCGCTGACCGTAATCTCAAAAACAAGAACAGTCAGGCAAAATCAAGGATAACAAATCAAAAATAGGTCACTATAAATCCTCAACAACATGGAAAATATGGCGAAAATGATTGCCTTCCAACAAACTTAACTTGTCTGAACCATCACCAAAATGTCATTCCAGACTCAATTGGAGTTTAAACGCACAAATAACTAAGTTTAGAACTAAAGAATATCACGAAGAACAGGCGGGTACAATTACACTTTGAGCCTTATCCTTTGTTTCTTAAACCGTGAACCTAGACCATGATACAACCTTTCAAAGTCCTAATTGAAACATGAGTTAGTTCAAAAGTATATTGTTACAAAAGGTATCCTGACTCTTGTAAGGCTTACTCTAAATCCTGATTTGAATTCACATACTTGCAAAATTCTTTTATCTACTAAACGCATTTTCAAAACTTAAAGACAAGCATGAACTTTGCATTATTTTGAAATACCGTTGTTTGCATACAACTAATTGTTTGACAGCGTAGAAATTCACACGACGAATATCCAGCGAACAAAAACTCTCTCAGTGGACAAAATCACTTCAAATGGAATGACACTTCCAATGACAAATATACTATAAACAAGGGGACATGACACGTCACTGTCCAACTCGTCTGGGGGAAGTCAAGTCAATATTCCAAGAAATCTCTCAAGAAGTGATGAATAACCAGGGGCATATTTGCATCTGAGTCACTTGGGGAATGGAATATAAACTCCAACAAAGGGTTATATACAGTCAAGCCAAATGTTTCCTAGCAATACTACAAATACTTGCTACTAGGGGCAGTGACAAATCTCCCAAAAAGTCTTTGTCATTGGGTGATCCCAAACCATAGTTCCAATCTCTAAAAACTTCTCCCCAACTAAGTTGATCTCAAGAACCCTCGAGGAATTCTGCCAAAAGGAAACACCTCTCCAATAGATTGGCGACAGGGTTTATTTCCCCAACAAAATGGCTAGATTCCCCCAGCTTGAATTTGCCTCTAAGAATATCACACATCAAGGGATCACAACTCCTCTTCCCAAGTAGACTTTCCTAAAATCCCCAATAGCTCCCCAGTAGAGCAACGGACAACGAAGACTCCTGGTTTCCTTTCCCCAAGCAAGAACCAACATTCTCCATAGAGCTTTCTTCTCAAGGCAAAATCAACTTTCCCCAACAGAGTTCTCCTCAAATAACAAAATAAGATTCCCCAGCGGAAACATTCTAAACAAGGTTTGAAGATGTGCATGCACTTCATCCCCAACAATAGTCAGGGATTCAGTTTCCCAAAGCTCCCTAGCGCTTGTCAAGGATTTATTTTCCAAGGACAAAATTATACTCCGACAAAATTGCATGCATCATATCTACATACATGATAAATGCATACAGTACAATCTCATTTATTTTGAGAAACATCATTACGCCATACATTTCATACACCATGACATTTCATGCAACTGACTCTTTACCTTTTAAGGAAGGATCAAACAGCAGATAACTATCGTCAATAATCTCCAACAGTTCCAGATTAATACCTGTAATAAGACAGGACAACTATCCGTGGACGAATGATTAAAGATAAATACCTGAAACAAACCAGGGCAACTATCTACACGACCAGTTAAAGCAACCCTACCTAGGTTCCTTCTCATTTCCAGATGTAGTTTTACACAGACTCATCATGAAGTAACCCTACCCAGGTTCCTTCTCACACATTTCCAGATGAAGTTTTACATGGAATCATCATGAAGCAACCCTACTCAGGTTCCTCCTTATTTCTAGATGAAGTTTTACACTGACTCATCATGAAGTTACCCTACCCAGGTTCCTTCTCATACATTTCCAAGTGAAGTTTTACACAGACTCGTCATGAAGTAACCCTACCCAGGTTTCTTCTCATACATTTTCAGATGAAGTTTTACACGGGCTCATCATGAAGCAACCCTACCCAGATGAAGTTTCTCATGGATTCATCCTAAAGAAGCCCTACCCAGGCTTCCCTCTCATATGTATCATATAGCAGCCCTACACAGGCCCATCAAAAATTAAAGAATATTTCAAGAACTCTATTGGTTTAGTTTAAATCTCTCAATGGTTTATCCTGATTCTTTCCCGTAGACATTTTCTCTGGTTCAAACAAATCGCTCTAAGATATGTTCTGATTTTTTCCAGACCTCTACTGGTTCAACTTAAATCTCTCAATGGTTAATCCTGATACTTTCTTGTAGACATTTTCTCTATTTTAGATAAATCGCTCCAAGATTTACTCTGATTCTTTCCAGTTAAATAATATTCAAGAACTCTACTGGTTAAATTTAAATCTCTAAATGGTTTATCCTGATACTTTCCCGTAGACATTTTCTCTAGTTCAGATAAATCGCTCCAAGATTTATTCTGATTCTTTCCAGTTAAAGAACATTCAAGACCTCTGTTGGTTCAGTTTAAATCTCTCAATGATTTATCATGATTCTTTCCCGTAGACATCTTCTCTGGTTTAGATAAATCGCTCCAAGATTTATTCTGGTTCTTTCCAGTTAAAGAATATTCAAGACCTTTGTTGGTTCAGTTTAAATCTCTCAACGGTTTATCCTGATTCTTTCCTGTAGACATTTTCTATGGTTCAGTTTAAATATCTCAATGGTTTATCCTGATTCTTTCCCAATAGACGCTTTCCCTGGTTCAAATAAATCACTCCAAATATTTATCCTGATTCTTTCCAGTTAAAGATTATTTAAGACATCTGCTAGTTTCAATTTTAAATCGACCAAAGGTTTATTCTGATTCTTGTCCCAGTTGAAGTCAAGCTTAGACTTAGTTTAATTTCTGTCAACAATCAACTTTGCATGGAATCTATAAGCCCATCTCCGCCAACTCTCCATCATTTCTCCAAATGGCATCTTTAAGACCATTCCTTACACCTCAACCACAATATCTTCGAGTGTAAATTTATGGGTACTGTAGTGTTCAATCATCTTCCATCCTCATGTCACGAATGGCGGACCCGCCAATCTAACTCTTCAGGTTTAAGAAGATTGAACAGGGGCAGATATTGTACCCCAAAATTTGCCCTCTCATGTCTCAAGGTATTTTCCACAAATACCTTTGATGACTCAAGCTTGTGCAAAGTACTGACTAGGTCAAGACGTCTCCTCACATTGATGCTTCAAATTAGGGTTTGAGTTTGCGCAAAGCCAGTTGGACTCCTAACATTCTCAAATGACTTTTAGGGATCATCCAGGACCCTCGGGATTGCTTCTGTCAAGTTTCAAGTCTCGGATTACAATTTCCAAGAAAGTCATTCACAAGGGTAAAATGGTCAAATATACACTGAAAAGTCAAACTTTGACTTATTGATCAAAATCAAGTTTCAAAAATAATATTTCATCAAGACATGAAGTTGGTTCATCAAGAAATCAAAAGTCAAAGATTACTTTGAAAATTCAAATTTCTAAACACTTAGAAAATTTTCTAAGTGTTAAGAAAATATGATAATTTCATAACTTTGGGCCAGATTTTCATCATGATGCAAGATGATTCAATCAAACTTCTGACATGAAAGTTATAGATCTGAATGAGATCTAAAACATTGCAGAACATAACTTCTTCTAGAAAGGCTGGGATTTCAAGTTATAAATCCATGAAGACACCCTTGAAGCTAAAACACTTAGTAAATTCTGAGCATTTTTAAGTCAAAATTTGGACTGAACTTCTTGGCCAGTTTTCACACAAGTACAATCAGAATTTGCAAAAGTGATTAAAAAAGGGATGGAAGAACATGTTACAAGCCTTCTAGAGAACTCCTCCAGATCATGCTGGAGAAGGGAGAATCAAAGGTCAGAATATTTCTTCGTCCCACTCTTCGATCAGAACATGACCCTTCGAATCTCACTCTTCAACATATAGAAGCTTTACTCTTCGATCATAACACGACCCTTCGAATCTCATTCTTCAACGTATGGAAGTTGTGTTCTTCGACCAGAACATGACCCTTCAAATCTCATTCTTCAGCATATGGAGACTATGTTCTATTCTTCGATCAAAACATCACCCTTCGAATCTCACTCTAGTCTTTGCACTCTTCGATCAGAAAATCACTAAGCCCCAAAACCTCGTTTTGAACAGTTTGTTGTACTACTATGACACAGTCCTGCATCCAGCTTCCATAACACTCCAAAAATTTTGCTGACCCAGTCCACACCTGCATTTTCTCAAACCCCATATTTGCAAAAAAATAGCATATAAAAGCTGTATTTAAAAATTAATGAAACAGTATTCCAAAACGGTTCAAATCATATTTGTTTTCCCCCCTAAAATCACAACAAACTCATTTATAAATAAATTGTTCCACCATACATCTAAGGGGCTGGTTTTTGGGGGAGAGAGTTATTGAATACAAAAAGAGAGAGAAGAAAACACTCAAACACTCTTAAATCCAGAATTCTCAAAACAATACCCTTGTTCTTCCCTTCGAATCAAAGAACATAACATTTTTGTTCTGTTTCTTGCTAACCCCAGAACATTCGAAGGCAGCGACTCAAGTCCCAAACACACGCTTCAGATTCAAGGTAAGTCATCCTGACTTTGAACTTTTCATTCAAAACATAATTAAAAATGTAGATATCATAGTGTTGATACTGTACATATATTTACCTAAGTAGAAAAACTATGGATCAGAACTTCTTGAAAAAAACTAGGCTCAGAATTAGGACTAAAACTTCTAGGCTTTTCTCACTGTTGTAACACAGAATACAGAACTTCTAGGCTTTTCTCACTGTTGCAACACAACACACAAAACTTCTAGGTTTTTCTCACTGTTGTAACACAACACCCAGAACTTCTAGGTTTTACTCACTATTGTAACATAGCACACAAAACTTCTAGGTTTTTCTCACTATTTTAACACAGCACACAAAACTTCTAGGTTTTTCTTACTATTGTAACATAATTCACAGAACTTCTAGGTTTTTCTCACTGTTGTAACACAGCACACAGAACTTCTAGGTCTTTCTCACTGTTGTAACACAACACACAGAACTTCTAGGTTTTCCTCACTGCTTTAACACCCAGAACTTCAGCGTGCAATAACCCAGAACTTCCGGTTTCCGATAACGTTTCTTTCTGAACTACAGCGTGCCTAGCATCAGAACTTCTGGTCCCTCTCATTTTTGTTTTCAACAACTTGCTGATCCCGTTTTCATTATTTTTCCTCTTCTTTCTTATTTTTATTATTTTTAGCATTAATACTATTTTTATTAATATAAAAAAGACATAAAAAATATTTTCTTTTTATTAACTAATTATTTTTCTTTGAATTTATTAAGACAAAAAAACCCTTTCCAAAATAAATCATTTCCTTTTCTTGTTTATACAATTCAATATGGTTGTAATAGATAATTAGGATTTAAATTCTTGCAATCCCCATTTATAAATATGTATCCCCATCCCTGAAATGATTTAATAGCTTAGGATTTATTTTCCGCATTTTTATTGCTTTCATATATTGTTAGTAATTAGGGTGTATGGAATGATAAAAATAATAAGTAGACAACCCCTAATCAAAGACTAAATGCATGAAAATCAAACACGCCATTCACCCATGCACCCTTAGGGTAATCTCACTTGTTGCCTCAAAAAATTAGTCATGTCCCTCAAATATAGGCGTTTTAGCAAAGACACTCGATAAAAGATCGTAGTCCCTCGATGACCCTAAATGTTGCCTTCGGTAAACGATCTAGTCCCTAAACGACATTGCTAAAACATCTCATAGGTTACCTTCTATGACTATACAAACGTACCATGACTGTCCCTTCACATACAATGATGGGGCTTCTTACCAAATCAATGGTAAGATAGCAACATCTAAAGGAGGAGGAAAAGAACATTTAAGACCTTTTGAGTAGGTAGGTTTCTCCTAGTTGCTCGCTTGCTCACAACAAAATCATTTTATACACAAACACTTTCATTTGAAACATTTTTAAAAGATAAAACACTTTGCACGCGATCTTATAGAGACAAGAACCATTACAAAGGCACTTTTCAAAATCACTTTCAAAAACACATTCCACAAACACCTCTTTGAACTATTTTCAAAACAACACTTTGTACACGTTATTATAGAAATGAGAGCCATTACAAAGACGTTTTCAAAATACTTTCAAAACCCACACCACAAACACATTTTCAAACAAAAAGCAAGTGATCTAGCAAGCAACTAAGAGCACGTAGATAACTATGGATGAAAAGGGTGCTAACACATTACCTTTTCATAACCTACCCCCCGAACTCAAGAAATAATCTCGAAAGGTATTTCATGTTCTTTTCAACCTTTCCTTATTGGATAAAAGAAAAGTTGGTTGCAACTTTTGCTATCCGCAATAAATGCGATCAAACATAAAATATCCCAAGTCAGTTCTCCCACCGCGTTACACCAACCATAAGTTCTGATGTCAACTTTTTTTTGAGGTCATATGTACCAATGTCAATCATTTATTATCGACCCTAATATTGGTATTTATCGGTATTATCTTACCACTTCTATTTGCATCCTTAGGGTCGTTAATTTCCAATCCCCTGTGAGTCGACATTATTCTCTTTTTGCTATCCCCTCTAGGATTGGGTAGTTCACAGCTATCTGTCAATCGTTGTCATCCATTTCTTTTTCCTTATTTATTGAGTTAGTGATACTTTATCTCCTCTTTGGGCTTTACCCCAGTAAAGTTTAGTCTTCTGTTCCCCATCGATTTAGTTTCCTGGTTGGACTCTCTTTTTTATCTATTGTTTTATCTTCTGCTTACCCAGTGGTGTCCTATGTCGCCTTTGGAGTTGTTTCTTTGCATTCATGATCATTTCATGGCATCTTAGGGCCAAAAATAGGGTTTATTTTGTATTTAAGTATCTTGAATCGCTTCAAGACAGAGATTTTAACCTTCGTATCTTTGGATAGAAGACACTTAAATAAGGGCAAATGTTATACCCTAATTTCCCCCCCCCTAAGATTTCTCATCATCTCATGTCACAATGCATCAAGACACACACATTAGGGTTGTTTCTCTCTTTATCCTATCTTCAAGTTTTATCTTGATGGATTTCCAAGAAACTTGAATTGTGTATCTTGTACATGTGTTCTTTTAACTAATATTAATATATGTATATATGTTCCTTTGAATGTTCATATTATATGTGATC
Source organism: Vicia faba (assembly GCA_948472305.1). Classification (NCBI taxonomy): domain Eukaryota; kingdom Viridiplantae; phylum Streptophyta; class Magnoliopsida; order Fabales; family Fabaceae; genus Vicia; species Vicia faba. The sequence continues at coordinate 1,458,400,315 of OX451739.1, forward strand.
ACAATTGCATTCATCTCACCATCTAATATGGGATTTGAGGGGTGATTCTCAATCAAATGGTTCTCTAATGAATTTTAAGAGCTCAATCTTCAAGGTCATGTCAATGGCATCAAATATTTATGGTTCAAGTAGCTCTCTCACTTTATTTAGGTCAATATCTCCTCAAATTTGGTGGTGGAATTCATTAAGAAGATTCATAGGTTCATGTGTTTATTTCCATGCCTTCTTCAACAAGCTTCATTGATACCTAAGCTCCAACTTTGAGTGTACTTCAAGAAAATATCATTTTAAGGCCTTTCATGATTCATCATGCTTTATTTTTCCAATAAAGTTCAAAGAGATTTAAGGTTGGCTCAACAAGTTTGACCTAATTAGGCAAATACTATATTCAGTGATCACAAGTGCATAACTCTCTCAATTTTAAACATTTTGAGTTGGTTCTTTTTTCTATGTATTCTTATCATCATCTACAACAATCTATTTTTATATGACAAGATCCAATTGTACAAGAAAAATCATCAAAATTTGAAGGGGGTTTCAAGTTATTTTGACACTCTCTAAGCTAGGGTTTGTTGACTTCTAGGGACCATATCTTGCTCATTGTTTAATATTTTTGATTGGTTCCAAATCCATATTCTCTTTAAGGGGTCCTTAACAAGCTCTCTTCCGAGATCTAAGGCTAATTTTGAATGGAAGATCACTAATGATTAAGAAAGATTACAAGTCTTCTTGAAAGGTCTTTGAATTTTAGGGTTTACCTTCAAATGATCATAACTTGGTAAATTTTTATCGCCTTGAGCCCATTATTTTTCCACAATAAACTTTGGGATGTCTACTATAACTTTTTTGTTATGTGCAAGACTTGAGAATTCTTGGAAAAATGGTTGGAGAATTGAAAAGATTATAGGTATTTTGTGATTTTCTCCAAATTTGTTCATCATCTTCCAAAGACCATAACTCTTTCAATTTTTATGATTTTTGAGTGATCTCAATTCCACACTTCTATTCAAGAGTTTTAGTTCATGTCATCTTCAGATATCAAGATCAATATTTGAGTGGAAGGTCATGTAATTTTGAAGAACATTATAGGTCATTTTGAAGTTCAACACTTAGAATTTTTCTAAGTACAAATAATCCGTGTTTTTTTTTACAAATTCAATTGGTCATAACTTTTTGCTCAATTATCCAAATTGAGTGTTTCTTGGCACATTGTAAATATTGTAACCTCGTCTTCCAAATGCTTCAAGAATCATGTCATAAATCCCCTTTAGCTGTTTATACCATGGATTCAAAGTTGGCACCATGGAACGGTTTTATCAAAACAATCAGGTTGCAAATTGGTTAATGTGACCTCTAATCACAAAATTATTGTGCATTTTTAATTTTAATCATGCTTAACAATATTCCAGGAGTGATTAGCACCTTGAAACACAAGTTTTTGCTGAGTTTTAAGCAAATATGAGTCACATTTTTCATGTTTGCAACTTTAGACGAATTCTCTCAAAATCTCATAATTTTACACGCTTGAGCAACCCATTTGCTTCCCTATAAATAGAGGATGATATACCACTCATTTGATAGGATTTAGAGAGCCAAAGAATCTCTATTGAACTTCCTCCATACCTCTCAATTATGCAACTTTGAATTTGGTTCTAAAGCATCTTTCAATCCAATTCTTTGTTGATTCTTCATCCTTGAACTTCCTTGAAGCTAACAGAAGAAGTACCAAACCTTGAGGTGCCTTGAATCGTGCTAGCCAAGTCAAGTTTCAGAGCTCTGAACTTGAACTTCAACAACTAGATTCCTCCATCAATTCTCTTCAAAATTGTTGCTATAATATAACTCCCATCCCTCTGATATTGATCGCACCATTAGCTTTTAACTGGAAGCGAGTTTTGCTCATGAATTTTCAAATCCTTTTCCAACTTTATTCTTTTGGGTTTTCTTAAATCGACTGAGTCGTGGTTTAAAGAAAATTTTTTTGCGAGGGTGAGGTTAGGATCTTTTGGAAGAGACGAATTCAATGATACCGGTTTGAGCTTCTAACGATTCGATTTGAAGAATCTCATGAAAACCCCACTCGTAGAGGTCTGGAGGTTGAAGAGGACCTATGTGTCATTCTTAACCAATGATATCATGTAAATTGTTTTTTTTATTGGCCAAAATTTATTTGATTTTGTGTGTTTTTCAATAAGTTTCATAACATGCACAGCGTGTCAGGTCCCTCGAACCTGCTTACTAACGTGTTTGACAATGACCAAATGGTCCACATCTTTTTGTCTTTATTTTACTTTTGATTTTTCTCTTTCTGATTTTTATTTTTTTTCATAATTTTATGTTGGGATTTGATTTTTTTTTATTTTCACTTTATTTAACTTGTTTTAATTGTTTAAAAGTACTTTTCTTGATTTTTAAATTCTTAAGAAAAAAAAAGGAAGGATCCAATGACCTCTTGACAAATATTGGTGAACTTATTTTATTTTTATTTATGATTTTACTATTTTTACAATTTTTGGTTTATTTTTCTTATTTCTTTAAATTTTAAAAATAGTTTCTAACTCTAAAAAATTCTGAAATTTTTTGTCAATACTTATTGAATCATGTTTGACCTCTTACCTTTTTTTGGAATTTTTATTTGATGTTTTAATATAATTTATGTATTTTACCAATTATTTTCTTTTATTAATCATTTAAATATTGTTTTATTGAATATTATTTTATTATTTTTTATTGGTTATGACTTGGGTTTTATTTTGAGAGAAGTTCCTCAACCTCATTTGATCTTGGATGTTGATAGGTTGAAAAACAAAATCCACTAAAATAAATGAATGATATTGATGATATTTGAAACCCTAATTTCATATGATACATCCCCTCCTTCTTCATCTTATCCCTTTCTTACTTGTGCTACATGTTGTTGAAGAATAATCTACATATCATTTCTCTAATATGTGGTAAATAGATTACTATTGAACGGCCTCAAAATAGGTGTGACTTCTACATAAGTCCACTTACGATTGCTTAACATAGCGCTAAATTTGTCCCGATTCAAAAAATGATTATTCGTGGCCCAAACCTATGTTTGCAAGCCCAAGTATGTTTAATTTGAAATCTTTGATCTAATAACCTTGATATTTATTGTTAGGAGACTTTGATCTTATCAATCCTCTAATGAACTTTTATGAATTTTAGTCTAAGTGAATGATTTGAACATCATTGATCATATATGCTTACCTTGAGTACTTAAAATGAATGATATGCTTGACAAAAAGCAAATGAAACTTGTTGTTGAGAAGCTTTGATTTTATCAATATTTTAATGAGTTTTTAAATGCAAGTTTCAATATGTTCATTCAACTAACCTCTAACTTCTAATTCATTAACAATTGACTTTACTTTGTGCTTTTACTTTATTCTTTTACTTTGTGATTTTACTTTATGCCCTTTCTTTTATGACTTTACTTTTATGCACCATTTACTTTAGCATTTATATTTTATTGTATTTTTATCTTTGCTCACTTGAGAATTTACCTTTATGTCATTTTATCTTTTCTCACTTCAGCATTTATCTTTATGTCATTTTATCTTTACTCATATGAGCATTTATCTTTGTTTTTTTATTATTTTGCTCACTTGAGCTTTCTTTTCCTTTTGAAGACACTTAATAAGTAACTTGAATATTAAAAAAAAACTTTAAGGTTAGTTGGACTATTTGGTTACTATCCTTGGCATAATGGAGTTATGGACCTCTTGAACTTATGATTAGAAGCCTTGATTATCCTTGGGACCTTGTGACTCTGTTGTTATTTGGTCTGAAGTTCTTGGGGTTTACTCCAAGATATTGGGTTGATTTTCTTTGTGTGCAGGTTATTCTAATTATATGTTTTGCCTGTGATTGAGAATTCCTCTGTATACAGCTATTACTCTACCCAATTTTTTTATGAAGACTTAATTCATCTGAAGTTTGGTATTCCTAAGAGGTTTTGTATTTTTTCTCTTTACGTCAAGTGTTGGCTTCTTGTTGGTTAGATCGTTCTTTTCCTTAACTTTTACCTTATGCTTTAAGATAGTCCATTAATTTCCTCCCATCTTCTTTAATTTCAAAAAATCATCTCCCTCCTTTTCAAAACTCTTCTTGTGTTTCTAACTTGAACCACTTTCATAATAAACTTGGACTTAGGTCCATACATTTTCAAAAAAATCTTTTATTAATCAAACTTTAACAAACTTAATCATACTTTGATATTTTTTTGTGAGAAGACTAAAATTCAATTAACCTCATTCAAACCATTTTTCCACTTTGGCTTTTTACTTTAAAACTTTTTCTCAAAATATTGGACTATTGTCGATCCTTGTAGTGATGTGAGCTACTATACTTCTACGATATGTAGTAAAGTAAGATATTTTCCACTCGGGTGTTGAGTGAGGCTTTGTTGATTTTAAACTCTAAGCTATATTCTCTACTTTGAGATGAAGATAATTCTCTTTTCTCATAATCATGGGTAGTAAGTATGTTTTCCACTCGGATATGGCGATGACGTCTCTTCTCTTAAAATTAACCAACACGCATGTGTTTTCAAACTTTTAAGGTAAACTACGAGTAACCTGGTCCCCTATTGCATGGAAGGTGGTACATAGGCACTAATGGTTCACAACCGCGGCGGGTGCAAAAATTGTAAAAAAATACTTCTTTTCTCATCTCCGCCATCTATTTTTTATACACCATTTATAGCCAAAATACACAAATTTTCAAAGAGATTACTACAGAGTACCATATATTTTTAGGGTTCTAATACCTTCCCTTTGCATAACGAACCCCCGTACCTAGATTTTCTCCCCCTCTTTTTTGGGTTTATTTGCTCTTTTCCCATTTCTTCTGGAAACAATAAAGCGCAATGGCAATTTTTATTTAATATGTGCAAGTTAATTCAATCCAATGACTTAATCTCAACATTTCTACCGCTACAGCTGGTCCCAAGTCCTTCATATCAAACTTCTTAGCAAAATGTGCCTTTAATTCTTGGACTCGATCTTTATTGGGGCCTTCCACCAACATGTCATCCACATACAATATCAAAATGATAAAATCATTATTATCATTAAACCTTTTGTAATATGTACAATGGTCTGAGTTTAATCCGTTGTATCCAAGGCTCATGATGAAGGAATCAAATCTCTTGTACTAACACATTCGCTCTTATTTTAAACCGTACTTAGATTTGATCAACCTACAAACTAAGTTTTCTTTTCCTTTTTCTCCAAAGCCTTCGGGTTGGAGCATATATATTTCCTCTTCAAGTTCTCCATGAAGAAACACAGTCTTTACATCAAGTTGCTCAAGACGTATATCAAATGCAACACATATCGCCAAAACCACTTTGATTGTGGTTAGTCTTACCACTTGAGAAAATATGTCATTGAAATCAATACCTTCTTTTTGAGCATATCATTTGAACACCAGTCTTGCACGATATCACTCCACCCGATCATTGCCATCTCGCTTAATTTTGAACACCCATTTGTTGTTGATGGTTTTCTGACCTTTAGGAAGTTCAACAAGTTTCCATGTGTTATTTCTATGCAAGGTTGATGGTTCAAGAAGCATGTGAACCATTTAATGACTAATGAAAGGTTGATGGTTCTCCATCTTCTGATAGAAGACAATATGCATCATGAATTTCTATCACATTTTCTGAGTTCCAAGATGGTTTTCTTATCTGACGTGTTGTTCTTCTTGGATCTTTATTATTGACCTCGTTTGGTTCTTTTTCTTTGTGCTCTGGATCTTCTTATGAAGAATCATTTTCTCCTGAATTTTCCTTCATCTCCATTGTAGTAGTCTCCTTTATAGTGTTGTCATATTTTTCCTCCTTTTGTTGTTCATTTTCTACAAAGGTTACATCTCTACTAACAATAATCTTATTGTGGGAAGCAGGATCCCACTGACGATACCCCTTCACATTGTTAGCATAACCCAAGAATATGCATTTCCTGGATTTAGGGTCTAACTTTGTTCTTTTTTGGGAGTTGTACATCTCATACACATGATATCCAAATACATGCAAAGAAGAATAATCACCTTGTTTTCCCTTCCACATCTCCATTGGTGTCTTTAAAACAATTGCAATTAGTGGCGATCAATTAATCACAAAACAGGATGTTTTGACAGCTTCTTCCCAGAAAGACTTTGCCAATCCTATTATTTTCAACATAACTCTCGTCTCTCCAGGAGAGTTCTATTCATCCGCTCTGCTACACCATTCTGGGTATGGGTCTTGCATCCGAGGTCATATAGTTTCCCCATAGATAACACATTCTTTGCCAATCCTTTTACATGTAGTACTCGTTGAAGTGTGCGGATATTACCATCATACATCTTCATTTTGATAGTACCAACTCCAGGAATTTCTAAAACATGACCATTCTCCATCAATACATGTTCTTCCGAGATAGGTTCATAAGTGCAAAACCATTCTTGTCGTTGAGTCATGTGCCATGTTACTCCTGAATCTACTATCCTGACATCAGTGAGTTAATTTTCGCCTTTGGTACTTACAATTGCTTCGCTATAAAGGATTTCTCCATCATTAGTGGTACTAGAAATACATCCTTGAGATGTACTTGCTTCTGAAGACTTCTCACCATTCTTCTTGTTAAACTAACATTCTTTCTTCAAGTGCCCTCTCCTGCAACAGTTATAGTATTTGAGGTTTATCCTTCATCGAGATTTTGATCTACCATGGTTTTGACTCCCATTGAGGCCTCGTTCTACTGATCTACCTCTCATCATTGTCAAAGCTTTTATTTGTTTTGAGCTTTCACGTCGATCTTCCTTATTTTTACGCCTGGATTCTTATTCAAGAACAACTTTGACGATATCATTAAAGGATAGACAGTAAACAATATTATTGCTTGTAATATTGACGACGAGTCGAACATACGAATCTAGTAAACACTGAAGAAGAAGCTCTGCTTGTTCATTTTCCACAATTGTGAAATCTGATGCAGATAGCTGAGCAAGTAACGTGTTCAAATTGTTGATGTGATCTGGCACCAAAGTGAATTCACTCATTCGAAGAGTATAGAGTCTCCTCTTTAAGAAAATTCTATTGTGAAGTGACTTGACCTCGTAGAGTTGGATGAGAGTATCACATATCTCTTTTGCAGTTTTCTTCTCTACAATACTGGACAAAACTGAATTTGCCATTGCTAAGTGCAAATTGATAACAACATTATCATCCATCTCTTTCCATTTTTCACCAGTTATATCTGCAGGTCTACTTTCAATTGTTGGTAAGCAATTATCCTTCCTTAGGACCACCTTTATCTTCAACATCCACAGGGAGAAATTACTCCCACTAAATTTCTCAATCTCAAATTTTGATGCTTTTTTTTAAAACTGGTTTACACCATTTCACTGTGAATAACACAATATAGGTGAACAGTATGACATATTTTTACCGCACACTAGAATAAATCTAGTATACGTTAATAATCACTGTAAAAGTATACAACCACACATGTGAATAGTAACTGTGGAAATAGGGACCGACACCAACAACTCTGATACCACTGTTGGGTACCAAAGTAGCAAGATAAATATCACACAACTTAAAATAAGAGATCAAGGAGTAGAAATTGACACATAATATTTATGTGAAAAACCCTCAACAAATAAGGGAAAAACTACGAGCACAGGTAGAAAAGATTTTCACTAAGTAGAAGGAATTACAACACTTCTCTTTAAATACAATGAGAGAACAAATTACAATCTCTCTTGAAATAGGAGAACACTCACTAAAAAAACCTTACAAGAAAACACAATATTTTTCTTTTCTCATATGTTTTTTCTTCTTAGTTGTTACAATGCTATTTTGTGGTGTGGAATGAATGAGAAATGCACCTCTATTTATACAAAACCATGGATGTAAAACCATGATTGTTTCTTTCTTTGATTCACATGATTTCTTTAACTCACAAAGTATGACTTTATTCAACCACAATCTTTGACATAAACTGTCATAAATCGCTTTGATTTTGTTCTTGCAAAACTTTTAAAAATCTCTATCATTAGCTCATGTCACAAACTACCTTACTCGCCTCTCAACCTTCCTTGCTCAAAACCTTCAAAAAGATATTTTAATAAATAAACCATGTACCTCCTTAATCTTTTAGTTTTGTTGTGTCCATCAATCTCTTTCATAAATATTCCTCTCAAAGGATATTAAAAAATAGAGTTGATAGATAACACTCTTTAATATGATCTCCTCTTCATTCTTGCCAAAAAGATTTATGACTCCAACGTTAAAGTACAAAGGACAACAAAATACATATACATTCCAAACATTATTTCCAACTTTATTTCATCTCAGTCCAAAAATGTGAAACATCAAGAAAGAGATTTCAATGCTGAGAAAGAAGAGTACTATATATTTTTTGATCTAAGAGAGAATAAGTATACTGCATGCAAACAATAATTTCGAGTTATTGTATATGTCCACCTGCAACCTGACCTATAATTCTGAGACAGTTTGGGGGTATCCGACAATAATTGAGATAGATAACAGTTGATGTACACCTAGTTGTCAATCTGTCTCCCCCTTTTGTCCATTCCAAATCTATCATACATTTATTCCTAATACATGTATTTATTTATTTTTATTTTTATTAAACCAATAAGAGTGCAGATATGTTAGTGTCGGTGTTGTATTAGAATCTACTTCTTCTGTTTTAAAATGAGTCGTTTTAAAAAAACAACTTTTTGTTTTAAAATGTAGTTAATTAGATTGACACTCTCGATCAAAATAGTAACAAAAATAATGCATGAATTTTCAATAAATATTGTCGTTTCATCTATTGACAAAATAAGACTATTTAATACAATTATATTTTTAGGAGTTATTTAAATTTTTTTATTAAAATGATTAAAGTAGTTTTTGGAGGCAGTCTAAGTTTACAAAAAGTATTAATCAAGTACTAAGTTGTCTTAAATTTTGGAAGTATAACTTAGATTAATTGCATAATAATCATGATTAAATAAATAAAAGTTTCATTTAAGTATGGTTTAATTGTGATTAACATTCTATTTAGTTATGATTTAATTGTAATAAATTTTGAGTCATGTGTACTAGCTAAGCTTACATGTCTTGGCATTGATAAATATGAATTGGACAATATAAAGTATTCTTGGTTAGCTTTATACTCAAAATAAAGAAAAAAGTGAATTAAAGAAGTTATCATGGATCTGATAAGCTTTTAGCATTTTGATGTGCGCAAGATAGGAGTAATAACTTTTGAGGCAAAAGCTTTTAAGTAACATTTTCAAAATTAGGTTATTAAGAATAAAAAGTTGGTACTATTATAGTAAAAAAGATTTATAGATCACCTTTAACACCCTTTTTTTGGACCCTGCTTTTTTTGGACTTCCACAATATATAGTTTACATTCACTTACTTAAGACATCGGTAATTGTTCGATCAAGATCAAACAATCTACTAAAATATAAATTTTTATTTTTATTTTATAATTCAATTTATCAAACTTGAATTTGAATTATCTGATCTTGATCGAATAATCGTACAACAAAGTTTCGATTACATACATGACTGCGAAGAATCTGTTACTACAGGAGGAGAATAAGCTCTTACATGATGAAGCATATAGGAAAAAGAGAGGGGGAATGAAGCCAATATTGCATAGTATTATAGGTCTATAACACGTTGAGTTGCAACAAACAAACAACTTCTTGGAAGTTTGAATTCAAAAACGCATGCACTATCATCAAGCTGACACAATCTATCTTATTATTCTCTCCTTCATATGGCTCTCCTTTTCAAGTTTCTCTCATAGCAAGGATTCTCTTTACCAATTCAAATTTTTCATCACTTCTATCAAGAGATAGTACTCGATTCTACTTCACACTTCCCTTCCCAATCACATCATCTAAGAATGAATGAATAATAGTAATAATATATAAGTTAATCACATCATCAAGAGATATACATTTTAAAACAGACGGAGTAGTTAATTATTCTTATAATCTTTTTTTATACCTTTAAAAAAAAAGACTCCACTTCCACTCTTAGTGTAATTATTGCAGTTGAGTTGGTGGAATGCATTGGCTGCTTTTATATCAATTTTGTTTATGCTTTTTTTTTTGAGTTTCTTAATTGAATTTTTTCACTGTCCTACTATATTTTTACACAATAATTTTTACTATATCATCCTCTTCACTCAATAATCTCAAACTATCATGTTTTCAAATAAATTTCATTGTTGGCACAAAACATCCGCCAAGTGAATGAACGGAGTTAAACAAAATATTTGACATCTGCAAAAGTAATAGGCGGAGTTGTTGAAAATTGAAGAGGGTCCGCCCATCTAAGCAGAAGTGTTGTAAAGTGGAATTTTTTTCTTCTTTAAATCATATATATATGTTTTATTTAATTATATTTAAATTATATAAGTTTTGTTTAATTCTACTATAAGTTTTGTTCAATTTTGTCTGGTACGTTGGCCTACTCTGTAATTTTCTTCTTCATTTTATAGTTGAGTTGAAGGTCCTGCGTCACATCCCCCCATTAAAAATTCCTCAATCATTTCATCATTGGTATAGTCTGTCTCGGCTGCACTGTCATAATTTAATCTGGTTCCCTCTCAATTTCAATTTGGTAGGGGATTAGTACGCATTGGGTTATTTACTAAGGGTTGGTAACAATCTTGGGATGTAAATTATTGTGGCTGGGAAATAGGCATTTGTTGTTGGAGTGTTTGGAAGTTGGGGTCATGTGGGGTTTGTAGTATTAATGTGTTTGTGATAGATTGTTTGATGTAGACTGGATAAAATGTGAATATTATTGTTGGTGCTCCATTGGATGGAGTTAGATGAAGAATATTATTGTTGGGTTTCCCATTGGACGGGGTTAGATGAATGTTGTTGGGTGTTAGGGTTTAGGGTTTAGGGTTTAGGATGAAAGGGTGTTGGGTGTTAAGGAAATGTTCTTGGTTACTCATGAATGGTTGTCGAGTGTAAGTGCTTGATGATGGTTTGACGTGTTGGATGTTTGAAGATGTTGGTAGATTACGAGGGTCAATAAGAAGTTATTTGGTGACAGATACAAATTTGTAAGAGATTTATACCATTCTGTGTATTCCTTACCCGATTTACATTATTCTAACATGATATCTCCTTGTAAGATTTTATCTTCGCAGTTATGCCATTGATGACGCACTTGTTTGTAATGATCTTTCCAATTGCTACGTTCCCATTGGTCGTTCACCACACTTTTGTGATACTCCTCCATGCACTTTGGAGCATCTGGTATGCTCTGCAGAATGCCAAATTGGAGTTTTATCCTATTTGTATGATGTATTTCAACTGTAGTAAAACAGATAAGAAAGGTTTTTCACTACAAGAAAGATGGTCCCCAGCGACATATATTAGCGACGTGGTTATCACGTGAGTAATAAATGCAGTTGCGACGTGATAACCACGTCACAAACATATTTTAATGATAAAAAAATCAGCGACGTGTCTTACACGTCGCTACAGAAAACGAAAATTTAATATGTATAAACTCTGAGACATTTAGTTGGAGGGAGTTTAAAATTATTTTGAAATTTGGTAGTGACGTGATAGCCACGTCGCTACATTTAAGGGGGAAATTAAAGTTGATTGATGACAGTGTGGTAGAGTGGGAAAGTGAATTATATTTCTGTTGAGTGTGTAGCGACGTGAGTCTCACGTGGCAATGTTGCGACGTGACAGTCACGTCGCTACTTGATGTTTACATCTCCACAAAATTCTCATCCGTTACAGGTTTGTTTCCTCTTCCTTTCTTCTTCCTTTCTTCTTCCTTTGTTTACTGTTTGCCTTGCCTCTACCTCTCAAACCCAAATTCCCAAATCAAATTTCCTCCATCCCAAATTGTTGAAGAAGAATAAGGTATTCATATTTTGATAAATTTTTATTTCATTTGTTCATTATTTATTATACTGGTAATAAATATTAAAAATGATATTTTGTTTAACCTGTAGAGAAATTTGAAGAAGAACACCAAGAGCTACACAAGAAGAAGCAAATTAAGTGAAGAAATTATATAGAGGTATTTATGCATTTTTTTTTATATTTTATATGTATTATATAGATTAGTAGTATATGTATTTTGTTTATGTGAATTAAAAAAATATTTTACTTAATTTTAGTTTTAGGTTAATTAGTATTATAGGTTAATGTTTAAAATAAAATGAAAATTAGAATGTTTTATATATTAATATATTATTAAACAGAAATATTATTGTTAATATATATATATATATATATATATATATATATATATATATATATAGGTTAATATTTATTAATATTATTGCATGTTATATAGACATATAAAAAAAATTTGTTAGTATATACGTATAAAATAAAAAAAATTTGAATGTATATTAAAATAAAAATTTTTAGAAAACATAAAATTAAAAGTCTTATTTTTTATAGATTATGTTAACACATAAATTTAATAACATATTTAAAAACAAAAATATATATATATTATATTTATTATAATAGTTTTATTTTTTTATTTATATGTTAAAGATATGAAAAAAAAATTATATATTAAAATAAGAATTTATAAAAAACATAATTAAAAAAAGAGTATATATATTATATTATTATTTTAATATTATTGTTATATATATAATAAAAAGTATATATGTTACATTATTTGTTTTCTAATATTATTGTTGTATATATAATAAAAAGTAAATATGTTATATTATTGTTTTTTGATATTATTGTTATATAATAAAAAATTATATATTTTACATTTGAATATTTATTTATATGTTAGTATATATATAAAAAAGTAAAATTTATATTTTTAAGAATAGTATTAAATAGTTTAAGAATAATATTATTAAGTTGATTAATATTTCTAATGAAAAAGACAATGATTGTATAAATGTGCTGTATGGAATATTATCGGTATTATCGTAGTTGGATGTACGATAGAACATATCCAGAAAGAAGTGGACTTAAACTCAATTTTATAGTAGGAGTTGATGGGTTTATTAAGTGGGTGTTTGCTCAGGATTGTTGTCGAAGCGAATGAGGGGTTAGGTGTCCCTGTCTTAAATGTGAATGTAGACCAATAATTAGTGACCCAGAGGAAGTAACACGTCATCTGCATAGAAGGGGATTCATTGAAAATTATTGGGTTTGGACGTATAATGGTGAAGAACTACCGGTTAATGTACCAGAGACTAGCAACACGCATGCTTCAAGTAGTCGACCGGTTATGGAGTATGTGGAGAACTTTAATTTGATCGGTGACATGGTTGAGGATGCTTTTGGTGTGAACGTGACATATGATGAACCTGGAGATTTTGACGGGGAAGAGTTGCCGAATGAGGAAGCGCAAAGATTTTATCAATTATTGAACGAGATGAATACGCTGTTGTTTGAGGGGTCGTCAAACTCAAAGCTATCAATGTATGTGAGATTATTGGCCGCCAAGTCAAATTGGAATGTTTCTGATCAATGTCTGGAACATTTTGCAAAAATGATGTTGGACTCCACCGCTATGAAAGACAACTTGCCTACAAGTTATTATGATGCAAAGAAGTGGGTGTCGAAGTTGGGTTTAAAAGTAAGAAAGATTGACTGTTGCATTAACGGTTGCATGTTGTTTTATGACAATGAGTTTGGTACTCAAGATGGATCGTTATAGGAGTGTAAGTTTTGTAATAGTCCAAGATATCAAGTTCGCAGTAGAGCCGTTAACAGCAAGCAAAAGCGTGTAGCAGTAAAATCCATGTTTTATCTTTCTATAATACCAAGGTTAAAAAGAATGTTTGCTTCAATGCACAATGCAAGTCAAATGACATGGCATCATACAAACCAAACAAGTTCTGGAACTATGCGACATCCATCTGATGGTGAGGCATGGAAGCACTTTGATCGGACACATCCAGATTTTGCTGTAGAACCTAGAAATGTCAGGCTTGGATTATGCTCTGATGGATTTGCCCCATATGCGCAAGCGTCAGGAAGTGCGTATTCTTGTTGGCCAGTTATTGTAACACCTTACAACCTCCCTCCTGAGATGTGCATGACAAAACCATACATGTTTTTGACGTGTGTTATTCCAGGCCCGCACAGTCCAAAAGTCGGAATTGATGTGTACTTACAACCTTTAATTGATTATTTGAAGAAGATGTGGATTGGAGAATGGACTTATGATATATCCCGTAAACAGAACTTCACATTACGAGCTGCCTTGATGTGGACCGTTAATGACTTTCCAGCATATGGCATGTTGTCTGGTTGGGGCACGCATGGAAAAATGGGTTGTCCGCATTGCATGGGATACACCAAAGCATTTACGTTGGATAAAGGTGGGAAAAGCTCATGGTTTGACTGTCACCGCAGATTCCTACCAGCAAATCATCCATATAGAAGAAACAAGACAAATTTTAAAAAAGATGTTTGAGAGAAAGATTTGCCTCCGCCTCGATTGCCACCAGGGGTTATATGGAACCAAGTATGTGAACTACCAAAATTTACAGATACTGGCAAAGCATGCCGAATTGAAGGATACGGCGTCACCCACAATTGGACAAAAAGAAGTATATTTTGGGATCTTCCGTATTGGAAAGATAATTTGTTGCGCCATAATCTTGATGTTATGCATATTGAGAAGAATTTTTTTGATAATGTATTTAACACAGTGATGGATGTGACAGGAAAAACAAAAAATAATGAGAAGGCCAGACAAGACATGGGAATTTGGTGTAATCGAAGAGAGTTGGAGTTGAAGCCTCAACCGAATGGAAAATTATTAAAACCCAAGGCTTGTTTCAGTCTGACTTCCCAAGAAGCTAAAGCGGTTTGTCGATGGTTAAAAGAATTGAGAATTCCCGATGGGTATTCATCAAATTTAGCAAGGTGTGCTGACCCTAACACTGGAAAATTACATGGTATGAAAAGTTATGATTGTCACATTTTTATGGAACAGTTGCTACCAATTGCATTTGGATCGCTACTCAAACATGTTCTTGACCCACTAACTGAAATTAGTCAATTTTTAGAGATATTTGTGCGTCAGCTTTAAAAGTGGAAGACATCATTAAGTTGGACCAAAACATTGCACTCATTCTTTGTAAGTTGGAACAAGTATTTCCGCCTGGTTTCTTTGACTCCATGGAACATTTACCTGTGCATCTTGCATATGAAGCTTATCTTGGTGGACCTGTTCAATATAGGTGGATGTATCCGTTTGAAAGGTTCATGGGTGATTCAAAGAGATCGGTGAAAAATAAAGCTAGAGTAGAAGGATCTATATGTGCACATTACTTGCATCGGGAAACATCACATATTTGCAGTCACTATTTCAATCACTTGATGTTAACTTCTAGAATCATACGGAATTCTGTAAATGTCAATCAGAGGAGTCAATTCACCTTATCAGTCTTTGCGCTTCCAGGTCGACCTTCTGGAAAGAAGGGTGTGCATTGGTTGACCCAAAAAGAAATGCAATCTGCACATGTCCATGTCTTGATCAACTGCGTTGAAGTTAAACCATATCTTGAGTAAGTTTACCAAAACTTTTTAAACTTATGGTGTGTGTATACCAAACTTATTAAACTTATGGTGTTTGTTTTGTAGGGAATTTAACAATGCCTATTTTCATAGTACCGGGGTACAGTCGACATCAGGTGTCATTCATGCTCAATTTCTCTCATGGTTCAAGCAAACATTGTCTAGCGTTCTTGCACTAACTCCAGAAATACTCCATTTGAGAAACTTGGCAGAAGGCCCTATCCAAAGCGCAAATGATTGGCACACATACTTCATGAACGGATATAAATTTCACACTGAGGCATGGACCGAAGGGAAAAAAACCATAAATAGTGGTGTTTTTGTAAAAGGAGTTATAGATGGCGGTGAAGACGACTTCTATGGATTTGTTAAACATATCTACGAGTTGGTATACAATTACTTGGACACGGAAAATAAAGTTGTCTTGTTTTATTGTGAATGGTATGATCCAACTAGAGGCACAAAGATAGACAAGTCATATGGTTCTGTCGAGATTCAAATGAACCGGAGATACAAAGAATATGACCCTTTCATAATGTCACATATTGTTAGGCAAGTTTATTATGTTCCTTATCCTTCATTTGTAATACGTAAAAGAGGATGGTGTGTTGTAATAAAAACAAAACCGCTAGGTCATATTGAAACTGGAGATCTAGTGGAAGATGCTGCCTACCAAGTTGATGACGTTGAACAGATTAATGATGTGGTTGCAGCTAAGACATTACAACTTTGTCTGATACAACTGTTGAGGGACTTCAAGTTGATGCGTCTATATTGTTGGTTGATAATAATGTGGATGAAGACAATGATGAAGAGTTTGAATCCGAGGACAATATTACATCAGATGATGAACATGATATGGATAACGAGCATGAAGATTTAGATTAATTAATCACTTAATGTAATATTAATGAATATCTATTGAACATGTATATATTGAATTTGTCAATGAATATATATTTATGTCAATGACTTTATTATCTTTGTTTATGAAAATATATATAACTAGGTAAAATGCCACTGAAGAATAAGGATAGCGGTAAGAAGTCTCAGCGTTCGAGGGTAGTAACATGTGAGTCTCCTCACTCAGCCATGTGCCCACCCCCTCAGAGTCAGGTTGATCCTATGTCCCTGGCCAGTACTCAGGGTTTTGTCCCATTACTCTCCTCCCATACATTCCCGTCTGGGGTACCTGCATCTTTTGTGCCACCTGGAGGCCCCGGTTTACTTTTCCCACAGACTCAGATGCCGTCTTCCTTCCAGCATGCGGGAGGATCTAGTTTCCCTTTCCCACCGACCCAGATGCCATCATCCTTCCAGGAGGCGGGAGGATCTAGTGTTCCTTTCCCACCGACTCAGATGCCATCTTCCTTCCAGCATGCGGGAGGATCTAGTTTCCCTTTCCCACCGACCCAAGTTCCTTCATCTTTCCAGCAGACTGGTGTCCCCTCATCATTCCAGCAGACGGGGGGAGGACCCAGTTTTCCATTTCTACAGACTGGCGTGCCTTCATCATTCCAGCAGACGGGGGGACCCACACAGATGTCTTCATCCTTCCAGCAGGCGGGAGGATCCAGCACCCCACACTCCACACACATTGGAGGAACCAGCAGTCCACGTCCGACACAGGCTGGACGATCCCCCAGTCCCCGTCCCACACAGGCTGGAGGAACCCGCGCCCCACATCCTAGACGGACCGGAGGATCACGCACCCCACATCCCACACAGGCTGCAGGATCCAACACCCCACGTCCTACACAGGCTGACGGTGATGCAGATGTGGTAGCTGATGATATAGATGGAGCTGATCTTCGTGAGAGAGATGATCCGAGTGAGATTCATGTCATTGACGGGAGGTTTTGGATTTGGCCCGAAAGAAGCAAGTAAGTTTCTTATATAAACTTTTATTTAAGTACATATTCATTTTAATATTTTGTATATATTTATAATTAATATTGTTTATTCAAAATCTTGTTGTTTAGTTTCGCGCCGAGTCGGACTGCTGCCAAGGTTATTAATTTTATAATCCAGCAGATGTATAAATCATTTTGGAGGAACTTTGGCGAGGTTACAAATAAAGAAGAATGGTTTAAAAAATTTAAGGTATTGTTATTTATTTAAGTTGTAAATTTAATATATTTTTTTAGTATTGTTATTTAAGTCACATTTTAATGATAATTACTTAACTTTTTATTTTAATGTCATACAACATTGCAGGAAAAATGTGTGTGGGATCCGTTGAATGAGAAAATTATGGAAAAAATCTATTATAGCAGAACTTCTAGAAGATTTTCTGATATAATGCGGCGGGTTAGGAAGAATTATGAGCTGCATGGTATCCGTCCTAACTGGATAGACGTAGAGGTTTTTGGCGAACTTCGTACATATTGGGGTACGCCAGAATTCAAGGCCAAATCCGAAAATTTTAAGAAGATGAGGGCATCCGAAAAGGGGGGATGTGTCAATACTGTTGGAAGTATTAGCACTGCAGAGCATGTCCGGCGGATGGTAAATATTACTAATTTTTTAAGTTATATATATTTTTATTCATAATATTTTTAACTAATTATTTTTAACTTTATTGTTTAGACTAAGGAGATGGGGAGACCACCATTGATCATTGAGTTGATTACGAGGACTCGGACAAAGAAATCGGGAGGTTTTGTCGACGAGTGCACAAAGAGAGCTTTTGTAAGTAATTTAATTTATGTTTTTTTTAAGTTAATAACAAAAATAGTGACGTTATTTTCACGTGGCAATCTATAAGTTGTGGCGTGATTATCATGTGGCAACTGATAAATTGCCACGTGACTGATTTTCATGTGGCAACTGATACATTGCCACGTGAAAATCACGTGGCAATTCATAAGTTGATTTGTGAAAATCACGTGACAAATTTTTAATATATTTGAATTTAGTATAATTTAATATATAAATGTTTTAATTTAGCATAAATTTAATATATATATATATATATATATATATATATATATATATATATATATATATATATATATATGTAATTTTTTTATTTTTTATTATTTAATGTATGTGTAGGATGATTATCAGACACTGCTTGCACGTTTTCTGGAACACAATCCTCAATATAGGCCAGGAGAAGGGGAGCCGCTTAATGGTGATGTTGATTTCTATATTTGGAATGAGGTTGTTAATGGAAAAGGGCCTAATGGTTGCTTTTTTGCGGGAGGAAATTTGGCCGCCGACTTGAGAGTTGGTGATCGTAATCTGTTTCAACGACTTAGAGATGGAGAGGGAGGGTCACGTCAACCGAATCTGACACAGGATCAACTTGAAACAGTAAGACAATTGGCGGCAAGTGAAGTGAGACGCGAAATGGAGGCCCAAATGACGACAATGAGGCAAGAGCAGGAGCAGCAGTTAGAGATCATGCGGAAGAGGCAATCTGATATGGAGGAGCAGATGAGACGGTTTATGCAAGGTGGTGGAAATCAAAATGTTCCTGATACACAGCCGGATGATGACGAAATTGATGATTTTGATCTTGATAATTATCCGGGTGAAGATGCCCCGTGAAAACATTTTATTTATTTCATTTTTAAATTTGCATTTATGTAAGATATTTATTTTTATCATTTTAAATTATTAAATTATATAACATTTTATTATATGACTTTATTTTATAAAACTCTATTATTCGAATATATAATAAAATACTATTATTTTAATAATTTTAATATATAAATTTTATTATATAAATTTTATTATATAAATTTTATTATTTAAATTTTATTATATAAATATTATTATATAAATTTTATTATTTAAATTTTATTATATAAATTTTATTATTTAAATTTTATTACATAAATTAATTAATATAAAAAATAATTACTAAACAATTTTTTAAAAAATAAAAACGTCACCTGTAGCGACGTGGGAATCATGTCACAAATTAGTGAAATGATTCTCACGTCGCAACTAAAGCTGCTGTATGTCAGATTGTATATTCCCTAAAACAAAGCTTTTGCGACGTGAATACCACGTCACAAAGTTGAGACGTGGTATTCACGTCGCTACTGGCTTGCCACTGGCTCCCCAGCGACATATGTCTCCACGTCGCTATTTTTGTTTTGCCACGTGATTTTGATGTTTGCCACGTTATTTTCACGTGGCAAATAAGCTTCTTTTTTGTAGTGTTTGAACTCCACACGTGACTATCAGTCGGATCCATATCTTCACGTCTTAGATAGGGTCTCCACGTAAACTGTTATAAAAAATCAGTTATTCGTGTAACGAACTATATAAAATAATAGTAATTATTAGTAATCTATGGTTAAGAATATTACATGAGCTTCTTCGAAATGACCGATGAAAGTCCGATAGCCAGGTGCACAATGACGATGATTCTTTTCGTATTCCATCCCATAGGCAGACCATCTAAAAATAAATAATACTTAAATGTTGTTCACATAGTAAATAAGTTTAAGACAAAAGAGTAGTTTCAACTTACTTAATTACGTATGGAAAGTGAAATAGATTACGATTCCTAGGCTCTAGATTCAGCATCCTTGACCATCCCGAAGCCAATAGTAGTGTTGAACAACCGGTAAAATTATGAATTTCTTTTCAAGCGCATCTACACATGTTTCCGTATAGATGCGATAAAACTGTAGATCTCCAATTTTATCTACCTATTTTATTAAAGTTAACTAATAATGGTAAATATGTAAGAAACTAGCGAAAAGCAATAAAATATAAATTCTAATTTTCTTATGAATTTGGTCGATGGTGGAATCTTCGTTTAAATCAAATACATCGTATTTTTCCCGAAGCCAAGTCATTTTAACGAATTGACCCTTTCTAGCTCTTTCAGAAAATTCTTCACCCAAGATTTATGGCCGTCATCTTTCACATAAAGTAAAAAACAAATTTTCTATCAACACCATATGAGGTTATGTTGATAACATGCTCAAAGCCCGCTTGAATCAAATATGTCATTTCGTCTAGGGCACATATGAGTGTGTACGAGGCCTAAACTTTTTCTCATTCTAAAAAACAAAATGGTTAATGTTAGAGATGGTTCAGAAGTAATAATAAAAGTAAACAAAAAACTAACAATTTAAAAAAACTTTATACGTAAATATATTCAATACATTTACATATTGGAGTATGTTTGACAATATTCCTGGATGATCCTCTCCATAAATTAACAGAGGACATTATATCAAGAAGTGGAGTTTATGATAAGAAAAAGTAGATGAGAAGATCGATTTTGGTGTAAAATTATAGAAAATTGAATGGTATTTATAGATAAAATACAAAAGAAAAAAATATTTAATGGAAATAAGAAGATGGTTGGGGAAAATTAAAATTGACATGTATGACTTTTGTACGTGAACTGTAATGCATGCAGAGACGTAGGCGTACTTTAAATAATAAAATAATGAAAAGCCCTGTCCATTACAGTGGTGGAGCCGTACTTAAATAATAAAATAACGAAAGTCTCCGTCTGTTGCAGTGGGCGGAGCCGTACTTAAATAATAAAATAATAAAAACTCCGCTCATTACAGTGGTGGAGCCGTACGTAAATAATAAATATGAAAGCCTTTGTCCATTGTAGTGGCGGAACCGTACTTAAATAATAAAATAATAAAGTCTATGGCGATTGCAGTGGCAGAACCGTATTTAAAATAAAACAATGAAAACTATTTTAATATTTAATTATTATTGTATTTAATTTTTATTTTTATTTAAACAAATTTTATTTATTTTAGTATTTATTTATTATTATGATTAACATTTATTTTAATTTAAACTTATTTTTAAATATTACTTTTAATATTAATTTTTATTTTAATTGTAATTTTTATTTATTTTTAATGTATATTAATAAAAATGAAACGTCAATAGTTCCGACAGTTTTTATGGACAGAAACTGTATAATTTATAGAACATTCCACCAGTTCAATAGACAGAAATTCCTACTACAAATATTTTTTTTATTAAAAATAATATATTTAAAATAATAGTTGAAATACATGGTACTATAGAAATTTCTTCCCAAAAAACTTGGTAGGTTTTAATCTACTTTCAATTCTTTATTCTTATAATACTGGGTGCTAACTCTTTATCAAACTTTGAAAATAACAATAGTGGAATATGGAATATTTTAATTCCTTATTCTTATGGTACTTGAGGGTTTCTGCAAGGAAGAAGCTCTACATCATATTATCTTTTGTCACATGTATCCACCTTGGTATTCAACCATCCTTGGTGCACAAGTTAGAAAAAAAACCATAATTTTTTATAAAATTATATGAAAATCTTCCTCTTAAAGAAAAAGAAAGAATATGTCAACCAAATAGGTTCACAATAGTAGTAGCAATTGTGAACATACAGAAACATAGAAAAAGACTATTGGTGGTTTAGGATTTTAATAGATAGAACAAAATTTGAAGAATAAGAATTATATTAGAGTATAAATACTAAATGCTAAGAAAGACCGATTTATCCTTACAAAGATACCATAAAACAGTAATAATAATAATAATAATAATAATAATAATAATAATAATAATAATAATAATAATAATAATAATAATAATAATAATAATAATAATATAATAATAATAATAATAATAATATAATAATAATAATAATAATAATAATAATAATAATAATAATAATAATAATAATAATAATAATAATAATAATAATAATAATAATAATAATATAATAATAATAATAATAATAATATTATAATATT